>CP136059.1:31422500-32672500 GCA_032464435.1 Aegilops umbellulata
TAGGGGCTAATGCGCCACTAATTAAACCCCACAGTCACTGACACTAGACCCCACCGGATAACTAATCCCCGGTTTAAAAATAAACCCTTTTGGTTAAAGCCACGGACAATGACAAGCGGGTCCCGCCTATCAGGTTTGACCTGGACCAGCCCTGTTGACCAGATGATGTCAGCATGACTTAATGCTGACGCAGTATATATTTTCTGGGATTTTAAATAAATCAGAGAAGATTTATTTATTTCAGAAAATACCCCGAACTTCTAAAATTCATAAAAAATAATCTGTAACTCAATGGAAAAGATTTATATATCAAAAATTATCAAAAAAATCCAAAGAATCTATCTTTGGCATTTGCATGCATGTTAGAGCAACGTATGTCCTCTGTTAAGGACAATTCAATTAAATGGCATTTAAGAAAGCACATATGGAGTTTGAATTTGAACCTAGTGTTCAAACCAACTCCATTTAACTTGTTGCTAGTTGCATTACCTCAGTCAACAACATATTGCCATGTCACATTCATGCATCATACTGTTACATTGCATTGATTGTGTTTCTTCTCTGTTGCCGGTATTTGTCCCCTCTCGGTAGACGATGTTCCAACGATGAGTTCGATGACACCGATGAAGAGCTATATTTTCTTCAAAACTGCCAGGCAAGCAAAACCCCCTTGTTCATTCCGATACAATCCCACACTCTCTCTACTGCTCTCTTTTACTGCATTAGGACAACAACGATTCAACTGTTACATGCTGCGGTAGTTGAACCCCTTTTCCTCTGCATGACCTGTCATTGCCATAGTAAATAGATGAAACCCACTAGCATGAGTAGGAGTTGTTTGAGCCCTAATGCGCCTACTCATTCATGCTTGTTTGTCATGCCTGCTGCTGCTTAGAGTTGAGTCAGGTCTGATTCATCGGGGATGAATTGGAATGTGGTGAACATGTCCTACTCTTGAGAGCTAAGTGTGTGAACACGATTTGGTAAAGGTAGCGGTGAGAGGCCATGTAGGAGTACATGGTGGATTGTCTGAGTTCTGTGTTTGTGATCCATGAACAGTTACGACCATGCATTGGAATGCTTAAGTGCCCCTCTCGACTTATTAATCAACCTGATCTCTGTCCAGGAGTTGCAACTAGTTTCTGGTGTTTGTAGGTAGTGTTAGTAGTCTACCAAGTGGCACCCGGTACAGGTGGGCTTGGGACAGACTAGGCACCGTGGCCAGGTATGCCAAGTGTCACCCGTTTGGTGGGCTTGGAACCCTGTACACATTGTTTGGGGCCGTGAGCGACACCCCGGCCGGATCTCCTTGCATATGGAACCCGAATAGGCGATAAACTTGGACTAGATACTTGTGTCGTTAGTCAGGTCGTGGCCGACTCCCTCGCCAGGCTTCCGCTTGAAGGTTGCCGAGATACACGACGTGTACATGGTGGTAAGTGGCGAGAGCGTGTGTGAAGAAGTACACCCTTGCAGGGTTAACATCATCTATTCGAACAGCCGTGTCCGCGGTAAAGGACTTCTGGGTTGCCTGTACAGTTCATAGACAAGTGAAAGTGCATGCTCTAAAACTCTCAAGATAAGTGTGAGTGCTATGGATGGCGTTCTCGTAGGGAGACGGGAGCGGATCCATAGTGGTGTATTGTTATGGTGAATATGTGGACTCGTGTGCACCACCCCAAAAGAGTTACTTGCAGTCGTAGTTCAGGATAGCCACTGAGTCAAAGCTGGCTTGCTGCTGTTAAACTCCACCACCCCCTTTGTTGATACTGATGCATATGTAGATAGTTCTGAGGTAAGTCTTGCTGGGTACATTTGTACTCACGTGCACTTAATTTATGTTTTGCAGAGAGACTTCAGTCTCACTAGTAGTTCCGCGTGGACTTCAACGTTTAGCTTGTTACCTCGGCTACGATCTTGTGCCCTCGGCGGGATCTTGTAGATAGTCAGGCTTCTCAGCCTTTTTCATTTGTAGTTGTCTGTACTCAGACAAGTTAAGCTTTCGCATGTGCTTGTTGCTTGTATCCTCTGTATGTGGGGTCATGAGACCCATGTTTGTAATACTTGGCTCCTCGGAGCATAATGAATAAATACTTTGGGTTGTAGAGTTTTGTTGTGATGCCAAGTTGTATTTGCACATGTCGAGCATATTGTGTGCATGATTTGAAATGCTTGGTATGTGTGGGACCCGACAACCTAGTTGTCTATCCTTGTTAGCCTTTCTTATGGGGAAATGTAGTCTAGTGCTTCCACTGAGCCATGGTAGTCTGCTACAGCCCGGTTTAGCGGAGTCCTGTTAGCCCAGTTGCTACTGCTCCGGAACACTTAGACTGGCCGGCATGTGTCCTTCTTCAATCATGTGTCTATCCCTTCTAGGAAATGTCACGTGGTGTCTTTCGGAGTCCTGTTAGCCTGCTACAGCCCAAAGTCCCGGAGTCCTGCTAGCCCAGTTGCTACAGCCCGAATTCACTCGCTAATGACAGACACGTTTGTTGTTGGGTCATGTATGCATGTCCATGTAAGTTAGTGACACTCTGGGTTCACGACTAGTCATGTCGGCCCGTCTTCTCTGTCATATGGATGCTAGCGACACTATCATATACGTGAGCCAAAAGGCGCAAACGGTCCCCGGCCAGGTAAGGTGGCACCCGTGGGAATACCGAGCGTGAGGCCGCAAAGCGATATGATGTGTCACATGCTAGATCGATCTGGCTTAGGATTGGGGTCCTGAAAAATATTGTGTGCAATGGCAACACTATTACAAACGATTTAACAGGGAAAATTGTATGTGATGTACATGTGAACGGAAACATTTCCCTTGGAGCGGATGTGTGGGATGTGCATATGAACTGAAACGTTTAGAGGGGACAGACTATGTGGGATGTACTTGCGAGCAGAAACAATTTACTGTATTTGAGCACTCACCGGTCGCACACGACCTCATTTTGCCGAGCGTGTGTATGCCAGGAGGGCATATCCCCGGCGGTTTATGGGTCGTGTGGGAAGGACCCCCCTATCACCCACACTCACTTCTCGACGTTTCCAAATGCCGTCGCGGAAAGGGGTTAAAAACCGTTTGTACAACACCGACGCGTACCAGTGTAAAAGTAGTCTGAAAGAGACACGAGGCCACCACAAGGGTGGGAGGTGCGCCCTACCCCCCTGGGCACGCCCCCCAACCTTGTGGCCCCCTCGTGTGCCCTTCGTACTCCGTTTTCTTGCATGGTACTTCTTATGGTCGGCAAAAATTCATTATATAATCTCCTGAAGGTTTTGACAATAGTACCACGAAAAAATCCTCTGTTTTCCTTTTGAGCTCTTTCCACGGCAGATTGGCGCAAGATGTCTTCGCGGGAGTCAGTCGGGGAGAGTCGTGTATCTCACCCGACGTCGGGTCCAAGAGCGTACAGCGAAGCCAACCACTTTGGGCAAACAATGGAGGAAGAGATGGAGGCTGACTTGAAAAGAGTGGATGCCATTGAGCAGGGTCAAGAAGTTACCACTCGTCTTCAAACTAGATTCATGCTGGAGGAACTTCAGAGCTCAGCAATACCAAATTCGGTTATTCCTCCCAATGCTAGCTTTCTCTCTTATGAAAATATGAAAAAGAGTGTTGCTTTCTCTCCCGCAGCCAGGAAACATCCATGGGTGGATGGAGTTCTAGACATCATGGGTAAACTTCGCAAGGAAGTAATGGATCTTAAGCAGCAAATTAATAAGCTTGAGGAAGAGAATCGTATCCTAAGGGGCATAATCGCCAAGAGTATCAAATCACCACCTCCGAAGAAAGAGACATAATACATGGGTATGGGCACTCCCCTTGGCAACTGCCAAGCTTGGGGGAGGTGCCCCAGTATCCTATCACCATCACATCTTTATATTTATCGTTTTTCTTAGTTCAAATTATTTTGGTTATATCTTGATCTAGTAGAATAAAGTTCTAGTATGATCTAGCTTTGAGTTTTGCTTCAATCTCTATCTATGTAATCGAGTCCTTGAGATATATAATAAAGAGTAGTTTTGAGTTGAGGGCTTTGTTTTCTTGCTATGATCTTGAGGGAACCAAATAAAAGAAAGAAATAAAAAATCATATATTGATCATATGGAGAGTAATGACTACACATATAAAGAGTTTGATGAATAAAAGTTGTTGAGAGTTGACAAACATAGTTTTGGTCATTGTTGCAATTAATAGGAAGTAATAAAGAAAGTGAGGCCTCACGTATAAATATACTACCTTGGACATCTTTTATAATTGTGAGCACTCATTAAAATATGACATGCTAAAAGGTTGATGTTGGACAAGGAAGACAACATAATAGGTTATGTTTTCTTATATCCGAATAGAAGTTATATTGTCATGAATCATGCAACATGTTGAGCTTGTCTTTCCCTCTCATGCTAGACAAATTCTTTGCACCAAGTAGAGATACTACTTGTGCTTCCAAACATCCCTAAACCTAGTTTTTCCATGAGAGTCCACGATACCTACCTATGGATTGAGTAAGATCCTTCAAGTAAGTTGTCATCGGTGCAAGCAATAAAAACTGCTCTTTAAATATGCATGATCTATTAGTGTGAAGAAAATAAGCTTTATACGAACTTGTGATATGGAAGAAATAAAAGCAATGGACTGCATAATAAAGGTCTTTATCACAAGCGGCAATATAAAGTGACGTTCTTTTGCATTAAGATTTTGCGCATCCAACTATAAAAGCGCATGAAAACCTCTGCTTGCCTCTACGAAGGGCCTATCTTTTACTTTTATATCCTACCGTTATACAAGAGTCATGGTGATCATCACCTTTCCTTTTTACACTTTTGGCAAGAACTATATGTTGGAGATATCCGGATATATATATCCACTCGGATGTAGGTTTTCATAAAGTATTATTGTTGACATTACCCTTGAGGTAAGAAGTTGGGAGGCGAAACTATAAGCCCCTATCTTTCTCTGTGTCCGATTGAAACTTTGTACCCATAAGTATCGCGTGAGTGTTAGCAATTGTGAAAGATTAAATGATAGTTGAGTATGTGGACTTGCTGAAAATCTCTTGAATTGACTCTTTTCGATGTTATGATAAATTGCAATTGCTTCAATGACTGAGATCATAGTTTGTTAGTTTTCAATGAAGTTTCTGATTTATACTCTATTTTGTTAAAGAATTGTTACTTTGGCATAAGAAATTATATGAAAATATATGTTGTTGTTCTAAAGATAATCATGATGCCTTCAGGTCCGTATTTTATTTTATCGACGCCTCTATCTCTAAACATGTGGACATATTTATCGATATCGGCTTTCGCTTGAGGACAAGCGAGGTCTAAGCTTGGGGGAGTTGATACGTCCATTTTGCATCATGCTTTTATATCAATATTTATTGCATTATGGGTTGTTATTACACATTATATCACAATATTTATGCCTATTCTATCTTGTTTTACAAGGTTTACATGGAGAGGGAGAATGCTGACAACTGGAATTTTGGACTGGAAAAGGAGCAAATATTAGAGACCTATTCGGCACAACTCCAAAAGTCCTAAAACTTCATGGAGCATGTATTTGGAATATATAAAAAATATTGGGCGAAGAAAGTACCAGAGGGAGGCCACAAGCCAGCCACAAGGGTGGGAGGCGCGCCCTACCCCCGAGGGCGCGCCCCGACCTTGTGGGCCCCCTGGAAGGCCTCCGATGCCCATCTTTGGCTATATGGTGTCTTTCACCCTAGAAAAAATCAGAAGGAAGCATATTCATAATCATAATCATAGTAATATTAATTATCATTAAGGATCGACATATGTCCCATCGAGATTATGTATGTTGTCTCTCCTCTAGTGGTGTTATGTGAACGTTTACTACATGACACTTCACCATTATTTGGGCCTAGAGGAAGGCATTGGGAAGTAATAAGTAGATGATGGGTTGCTAGAGTGAAAGAAGCTTAAACCCTAGTTTATGTGTTGCTTTGTAAGGGGCTGATTTGGATCCATATGTTTCATGCTATCGTTAGGTTTACCTTAATTCTTCTTCCGTAGTTGCGGATGCTTGCGACAGGGGTTAATCATAAGTGGGAGGCTTGTCCAAGGAAGGGCCGTACCCAAGTACCATTCCACCCACATATCAAATTATCAAAGTAACGAACGTGAATCATATGAGCATGATGAAAACTAGTTTGACAACAATTCCCATGTCTCCTCGGGAGCCCTTTGCTTTATATAAGAGTTCATCCAGGCTTGTTACCCGTTACGATTTGTCTTATCACAAAACTATCTGTTACCGATAATTTAAGTGCTTGCAGAGAATACCTTGCTGAAAACCACTTGTCATTTCCTTCTGGTCCTTGTTGGGTTCGACACTCTTACTCATCGAAAGGACTACGATAGATCCCCTATACTTGTGGGTCATCAGATTCCTGTGGTAGGATTGGTATGTCTTGATCTCATATATGGAGAAGTGTAGGCACGTTCTGATGGCTCTCTCATATATGGAGAAGTGTAGGCACGTTCTGATGGCTCTCTCATATATGGAGAAGCGGGTGGAGGGGTATGTATAACCTCCACACAAAATCCAACCATTACACACATTTGACCCAACTCGTTCAGACCGAATAGAACAACTCGGTGAGACCGACTTAGCTCAAAATCTAAACATTAGGAATCTCGGTGGGACCCACTTGAACAACTCGGTGGGATCGATGTGCTAGGGCTTAGGGCAAACATAAAGTCGGTGGCACCGATTGCGTTAACTTGGTGAGACCGAAGTGAAGTCATAAGGCAACAGAGAAAATGTCAAGCCAACTCGGTGAGACCGACCGCTATTTCTCGGTGACACCGAAATGTTTGGAACAGGCAATAGAGAATTGGCAAGGCCATCTCGATGAAACCGAGATCCGTATCGGTGTGACCGAACTGTTAGTTTCTGGCAGTGGCTATGTCATATGAACTCGGTGGCACCGGATAGAAAGAATCGGTGGGGCCGATTTCGAGTTTAGGGTTTTAACATATTTGGAATGAGAAAGTGGTTGAGGGCTTTGGAGCAATATCACTAAGCATTTTGAGCAAGCAAGCCATTAAGCAACACCTCATCCCCTTTTAATATTATTGTCTTTCCTATGGACTCAATGTAATCTTGGGTCACTAAAAATGAATTGAAGAGTCTTGAGATTTTGCCAATATGTGTCCTTAGCATTTTGAGGGGTCTACGTCTCTAGCCCATGCCATGCCATTCATTGAACTTTCTAAAATATTAAACTTGAATGGATATTAGTTCAATGAGCTATATATTGTTATCAATTACCAAAACTACCCGGGGATTAGTTGCACTTTCAGTTGTGTGCTTTTATAAAGTTTAAAAGCAAAAAAATATAGAGGGAAACCTAAAACTTTTTCAAAAAGAAAAGTGAAAGCGAGAGAGACGAGCATTGTTGAAGTGGGGGAGCTCCTTGAGCTTTGTTCATGCCCATGAAAACTTTGTGAATCTTAATTACATAAACTTTTCAAAACAAATAATTATCCCCTTGGACAAATCAATTTTATTATAAAAATAACATGCCAAGATTTGCCTTTAGGATGATTAGATTGCTTGTTCGTATGTGCGGTGCCAAAACAGAAACTTTGGTTGTAGTCCGTGATTTTACATTTTTTATTGGAACGTCAAAAGCTTCTGAAATTTTTACACGGTATTTCTATGCAAAATGTTTATTTTGTCCTAACTGTGCTATTTACTATAAACTGTCCTATTTACAGAACTATGGTCAAAGTTCAGTTTACTACAGACTGCCCTGTTTTTGACAGATTTTGTTTTTGATGCATTGTTTTTCTTGTTTTGATGAAACTGTTGATTGTATCGGTGCCATGGAGAAGTTATAATAAAGTAGCTACGGTGCAAAAAAAATATGAATGAGTTTACAATAGTACTTAAAGTAGTGATTTGCTTTATTATACTAATGGATCTCACTAGTTTTCTCTTAAGTTTTGTGTGGATGAAGTGTTCAAAGATCGAGGATGTCTCGATATGAGGAGAAGGAGGAGAAGCGAGCATTCAAGCTTGGGGATTCCCAAGGCACCCCAAGTAAATATCTAAGGAGAATCAAGTGTCTAAGCTTGGGGATGCCCTGGAAGGCATCCCATCTTGCTTCAACAAGTATGAGGCATCCCATCTTTCTTCAACAAGTATCAATATGTTTTCATTTTCATTTCATTCATGTGATATGCATAAATCTTTCAGCGTATTTTGTGTTTAGTTTTCATTTTTATTTTATGCACCATGCTGGTATGAGATAGTCCATGGTTGATTTATAGAATGCTCACTGTACTTCACTTATATCTTTTGAGTATGGCTTTATAGGATGCTTCATGTGCTGCACTTATATCATTTGAAGTTTGGATTGCTTGTTTCTCTTCACATGGAAAACCCTTATTGAATGCTCTTTTGCTTCACTTATATTTACTAGAGCATAGTCTTTTGTAGAAATAATTAGACTCTCATGCCTCACTTATATCTATTTAGAGAGTCAACATGAATTGGTCATTTGTATGGTTAGTCATGAAATCCTGCATAAAACTTGTGGATCACTGAATATGATGTGTTTCATTCCTTACAATAGTTTTGCAATATAGAGAAGATAACATGTGGGAAATACTAGTAAACAGTTGTGGTTAGTAGGAATATTGGTGTTAAGTTTGTGATTCCCGAAGCATGCACGTATAGTCTCTTGTTATACTATGAAGTTGGAGCATGATTTATTATTGATTGTCTTCCTTATGAGTAGCGGTCGGGAACGAGCGATGGTCTTTTCCTACCAATCTATCCCCCTAGGGGCATGCATAGTAGTACTTTGCTTCGAGGGCTAATAAACTACTACAATAAGTATATGAGTTCTTTAAGATTATACGCACTCTCATCTTTCCGCAATTTGCTAGCCTCTTCGGTACCGTGCATTGCCCATTCTCACCTCGAGAGTTGGTGCAAACTTCGCCGGTGCATCCAAACCCCGTGATATGATACGCTTTATCACACATAAGCCTTATTATATCTTCTTCAAAACAGCCACCATACCTACCTATTATGGCCTTTCCATACCCATTCCGAGATATATTGCCATGCAACTTCCACCGCTTCCATTTTGATGACTTGAGCATTCATTGTCATATTGTTTTGCATGATCATATAGCTGACATAGTATTTGTGGCTCAGCCATCGTCATCATTTTTTATACATGTTATGCTAGATCATTGCACATCCTGCTACACTGCCAGATGCATTCATATAGAGTCATACTTTGTTCTAGGTATCGAGTTGTAATTTTTATTTCTTTTGAGTTGTAAGTAAATAGGTGAGGATCTTATTATTCATTATTAGAGCATGTCCCGATGAGGAAAGGATGATGGAGACTATGATTCCCCCAAAAGTCGGGATGAGATTCTAGACAAAAAGAAAAAAAAGAGAAAAAAATAAAAAAAATGAGGCAAAAAAGAGCCCAAGAAAAAAGAAAAAAAAGAAAAGAAAAGAAAAAAATGAGAGAAGAAGAGAGAAGGGGCATGCTAATTCCACACTTGTGCTTCAAAGTAGCACCATGTTTTTCATACAGTGAGTCTCCAATGTTGTTACTTTCATATACTAGTGGAAACTTTTCATTATAGGATTAGATGCACACCCACTAAATTTCCATGTTGAGCTTTCATGCACTTATAGCTCTTAGTGCATTCGTTGCACGGCAATCCCTACTCCTCGCATTGATATCAACTGAGGGGCATCTCCATAACCCGCTGGTTAGTCGCGTGGATGTGAGACTTTCTTACTTTTTTGTCTTCTCTATATTTACCCCTATCATCATGCTCTATTCCAACCATAGTGCTATATCCATGGCTCGCGCTTATGTATTGCGTGAAGGTTGAAAATGCTGAAGCACATTAAAAAGTATGAACCAATTCCTAGGCTTGTCATCAGGGTTGTGCATATGTATACTTTGTGTTAAGAAGACAGAACATGACAAGACTATATGATTTTGTAGGGATAGCTTTAGTTAGCGTTGATATTGTGAAAGACACGATTGTCTGTTGGGATGCCTGAGTATTGATGTCTTTATGTCAAATTATAGACTATTGCTTTGAATCACCCGTGTCTTAATATTCGTTCCATGATTAGATATATGATCAAGATTATGCTAGGTAGCATTCCACATCAAAGATTATATTTTTTATCATTTACCTACTCGGGGACGAGCAGGAATTAAGCTTGGGGATGCTGATACGTCTCTGTCGAATCTATAATTTTTTATTGTTCCAAGCCAATATTATACAACTTTCACATACTTTTGGCAATATTTTATATGACTAGCGCAGATGCTCGTGTGTTGCAACGGGAGAGAAAATATGTGTGTCCATATAAACGTCCAACGATGCAGCACGTGCATTGCAATGGGAGAGAAACTTCGTGTGTCCATATAAATGTCCATCAATGCCACACGCCAACATCCGAACGGTACCAGCTGGCGTCAACATAGTGGCACACGCCAAGGTCAAAATGTACAATTAATGAGTTCTCTTTTCTCTTAAACTTTTTGGATTATTGGGTATTCATCTTGATATAAAATATGACCATAGCCCCAAATTACAAATATAATTCTATGAAAAACCATAGTGCGGTAATAAACAAATGACAACCTCATGAGCGCCTTCGCTTACTTGAACGTCATACCATGTACAAAAAGATCATATAACATCTCATGACAGCTTGTACAAGGTTTTCCTCATCCATTTTTATCACAGCCTTGGAAAAACAATGTTGCAAAGGAAAATGATTTAAGAATAAGGAAGACCCTATGTCTCTGCGTAAAGAGCAACGACACTATGACAAATAAACCAGCACCTGAAGGTACTAGCACATAATTAAGCTTCCACTATTCTTGTGCCTATAGAAGTCTTCAATACTGCTAATTGCAAAACAAAAGCAATCTATAGGATTTCCAATTATTGTTACCAATCTAAACTAACAATTTCTTGAGGTCACGCACCATAGTCGTCTTCCTTGGAGGAGGTTGGCAGTCTGCTCTACTCCTTGTTATCTGGTTCCCCGTGTAAGAACGGATGCATCCTTGTGAAATTGCTAAAATTGGATGTGAGAATAGATAAGCAACAACACAGTCCAGATCTGGAAATTAAGAACAAGGAAATGGAAGAATAATGTCAATATTTAGAGCTCCATGACAACAAAATGATAAAAATTTACACACTCCAAATAAGATTTTATAGTGCTTTAAAGAATTAAATACTCTAAAAATATAAACTCATTTTGAAAAGACCCAGTTACAGTTATTAAAAGAGAAGGAAAAAAATATAATGTACATTGTAACACAGAATGTGCTACTGGCCATGGTGACGATCAGGTCAATCCGTGGTGTTCATGACTGTGGTCATATGTAGCCATCAAGCATGCTCACTGAAGATGTGGGATCTTTTCTATCTACTTCAAACGCGGGATCCAGCCATCAAGCATGCTCGTTGAAGATGTGGCCCCTCTAAAGCGATACGCCAATTAATCGTTATAGTCAGCATGTGACGACAATTATCATGATGTTCCACATAGCAGCTACTTGTTGTGTTTGACCACCTCAGCCAAAGATGCAACCTTCACACTAAATTTCAATGGTAGTATGGGCTTGTTTGGATGGGCACCCACTGTTGCACTACTAATTTATTTGGCATTACCGTTTGTTGATGGAAACGACACCTATGGGATCACGGGGAATCCCTTCTATGGTCGGCGGGCGTGGGGCTGTGGAAAGAGCGGGTTTGAGGGATCAACACAGGAGATTTATCCAGGTTCGGGCCGCAATGATGCGTAATACCCTACTTCTGCTAGCTAGTGTTTATCTGGTATTCTTGGACTAGCTACAAAGTGTGCAGGGTCCAAAAAGTCCGAATCCTCTCTCAGTACGCCGCGGGCCTCCTTTTATAGTCAAAAGGGGCTACCACAGTGGCAAACAGGAGGTGGAAAGTTGTACAGTGGTCGAGTCTATCTCCTGGCACCGTAGGACAAATGCATTTAATGCGCTGCCGATGTGCCCTTCTTGCTTTATTGGGGACGGCAAGGAAGCTCATCCCGCTGTCGCTGCATCGCCTTGCTCCGACACGCGTCCGAGCCGAGATGACGAGGCATGTAGCGCCATGCTGACTGGCTGGCTGTTGAGTTGGTGCGGTGGCAGAGTCTTCACGAAGATCTACATGCCACCATGCAGGTGCTTGCTGAGTTGGCCTGGAAGCCGCAGGTTGCCACATAGGTGCCTGCCTAGTTGGTGGGCTGGCAGCTGTGTGGGAACGGCGGTGGAGCCTTGGCAGGTGCGGGCCTGGCTGCGACCCCGCGGATGTCTTCGGCAAGAGTCGTGTCGGGGCCCCGGCAAGGGTCCTGTCGTGGCGTCGTGGGCGTCCCCGGCAAGGGTCTTGCCGGGGGGTCTCGTGGGTATCCTCGGCAAGGATCTTGCCGAGGATCTTCGTCTTTTGATTCCCATCTAGTCTTGTATGTTCTTGGTATTCACAAAGATTTGCATGCCACAATGGAGGCGCCTCCCAATCTTTGGTCCCAATGTGGTTGAGGGCGTCGGAACTCTCAGGCTCAAGGGTGGCGGCTCCGCTGGTGTTGGGCAAGTTGGCCCGGCAAGGCTCTTGCCGGGGCCGTGAAGGCCGCGCCGGCAAGGACCTTGCCGGGGGAGTTTCACGTCGTCCCTCAACTCTTCATGCTTCTGGTCTTGAGCACGGCTATGCTAATCTTTTGCTTCTTCTGTCCCGCCAAGCGTGGCCACGGGCGTGGGGCTGCGACTGCCCGCGTACGAGTAAAGGGGTACAAAAAGGGGCCCCTAATTTTTTACACAGACAGGAACCCCCGGGCCTAGTGCACATATAAGCGCGGGGCGTTATTGGGCCAGGCCCAGAACGGTGCGCGGGCGTGCGAGCGGCGGAGTTTTTACTGCAGTAACTCCCTCGCTCGTTGCGCTTCCCCACAACCCGCATTGAATGCGTGACGTGGGGGTCGTGCGTGGGGCGTTTGCGACACGCATGCGTCACATCATGGTAAAGAGGCGGCTCGCGCCTTCCCCATAAAAAGAGGAAAATGCAGGGGCGAGACTCATTTACTAAGTGGACTCGAGTCGTGGCCTTCAAGGCGCCCGCGCCCCATGATCACGGGGTAGAAGATAGTCGCTTCACTTGTCTTCTTGATTTTTGCTTGCTCGCCACGTGTCCCCCATGCCCCAAAGATGGCAGGTGGTGGATGCGGAGGACACGGGCCTTAACGCACGAGGCGGGAAACCGGGTCGTCGCTGATTGGAGCAGTGGGTCGGTCCCGATTCCCTGCGCCGCTAGCGGTCGGATTGGTTAAGTGGGGCGGCCGAGCCCCGGCCCCTCCCCTTTATAAGAAGGGGAAAGGGATGGCACCCCTCAATCCTTCAACATTCATCTCCTTCCACCTTGAATCCTTCCTTCCCTTTTCTATGGCGAGAGGGCGCGTCGGCACTCTGATGGCGGTGACGAGGGTCTCTGCTCGACAACGTGCCCCTCCTTCCCGAGAGCTCGTGGAAGCAGAGCCAGACATGAGAGGAAGGGGAAGGGGGCGAGGTCGAGGCCACCGTGGTGCTCAGGGAAGAGGAGGACGGAGCGGCGCACCGGCCTCGCCTCTGCCAGCGGCCCCTCCCCCAATGGAGGGCCATGTCGGAGACCAGGCCCGCGAATTCTTCATAAGGCTACACAGGCCAGTGCGTCGTCGGTTTCGTCTCCCTACTCGTTCGCTTGGGAGATGGAGCTCGACCCGCCATAGGCTTTGAGGCTGCATATGAGGGGTTGCGGGAATGGCAGCATGTGGATCGACGTCGACTTCCCCGCCCCCCACGTTATGTATCTTCGTCGTGGATGGAAAATCTTTGCTCGTTCCCACAGCCTGTCGGAGGGGCTCGTTCTCCACTTCAAATTGATGGAGAACAGCCTGCTCTCCGTCAAGGTCTTTGGGCACTTGGGAACTCGCCTAAGGTGTTGCGTGGACAGCTCCTCTGATGATGAAAACTAATCCTCGAGCGGGAGTGACGAGGAGGACAGCGACGACGAGGGCGTCAAGCGGGAGGACTCCCACTCCGACTGACCGCGCCGCCCTCCTCCCTCGGCCACGCGCCCTGCTGAGGGTCTTCTTTGTCAAGCCCTCCATCGTCGTGTCCCCGTCGCCTCCTTTTTGCCTTCACCTGCCGCACCTGGGAGGAAAGGGGCAAGAACGGGGATCACGGGGCACTTATCTTTTTTTGTTTTTAAGCCTGTGGGCACTTGTCAGATTTAAACCTTGTAACCCCCTTACTCATGTTTACATTTTGTACGAATTGTAATTGTTTCGAATGTATTAATGAAAAAGGGTGCTTGCCAGGGTCTTTGTGCATGAGCGAGGCCCATGCCAAGGAATGAATCCTTGTTATTCCTAAGATAAACATTGTTGCCTGGCTTTTGGCGGAGGCAGGGGCGAAGTAGGACTAGGCCCTTCGTTTGTTTCCTTGTCACCGCAACTACAACCAAGTTCCGGCCCAGAGAATAGTTCTTGGGCATAGAAAAGGGGGAGCACGGTGGCCCAGGAATAAATGAGGTTTCATACGTCCCAGTTCCATACGGAAATGCATAACAGGGGATAGAATACTTATCTGAATCTGCAGCCCCTGGCAACCTTGGCTTGTCGTGGTTGGATACTTGAATCTGCAGCCCCCGACAATGGCTTGCCGGGGTCAAGGATGTCGGTCTCTCTCCCAGCTCTTAAATGGCTTGGCAGAAACGCCTGTGTAGCCTGCGAACCAAAGAGAGCTCTGGCTGCAGCATGCCGACTGCAGCACTCCGACGACCGGAGCGGAGATCGAAGCGGTCCCCACCGGCAATATCTTCATGACTCGTGGCTGGGGCGAGATCGCGCGGGTCTGCCGCGCGAGGGGAGCCCTCGTGATCCACTTCGAGTACGACGGCGCCTCCATGCTCTTCTTCAAGGTCTTCGACGCCGAGGATCGCCGCCTAGTGTGCTTTCCTGGGGAGGTCCGCCAAGCCGACGCGCGCCCTGCTCGCGGCCACTCCAGCAGTAGCCCTTGGGAGTCCAGCAGCTCTCCTGAGCTTTACGAGACTCCGGAGACGAGCGACGACAGCTACGTGCCCCCGTGCTCCCGCTGCGCTCGGAGTAGGGCCACGGCGTCTGGCCGTCACCGCCGCTGATCTGGATGGAGTTGGCGTCGGCCTCACGTGGCCCACTGTTGATGATGGCGTCAGCCACAGGAGGATGTAGATAGGATTCCCCTTAGCGTCAACTTTTGTTTCCTGGTCATGAGGATTTGGTGAATGCGTGTCCCGTTAAGGCTTGGTCCCCCCTTTCTTTCCTCGCGATGGCTTGATGCTCTACGCTGACAGGTCCCGATCCCCAGGCAGGCTACAGCCGTCGCTGGTATGCCAGGTCGCGTGCCGTGGTCAAGGCCAGGAGGTGTGCGGCCCGAGGTCCAGTAAGAGCCCCTGAGGCGCGATGCTCAGGAGGTCCTATTTAGCGCTCAAGCGGCCACGGTAAGGCAAGAAAGGAAAGTGACTTGGCCACAACGGGGCTGCGGCGTGGCGTGAATGACCATAAGGACTAGATATTTAGCCGATCCTGAGGCGGAACTTATCTTGCTGACTTCATGGTGATTTCTGATGTTGCGCCAGGGCTGCGCACCAATTCGCGCGGCATAGCCGTGTCGGCCCATACGAGATCTTCTCTCTTCATGCTCTCCTTAATGCTCTACGTCCTCAGGTCCCGGCCCTCGAGCAAGCTCAGCCGTCGTTGGTATGTCAGGTTGCGATGCCGTGGTCAAGGCCAGGGGGTGAGGGCTGGAGAGCCAGTAAGAGCTCCTGAGTCACGATGCTCAGGAGCCCCCCTTTTAACGTGCAAGCGAATCGCACGAGAGGAAAAGAGGCTCGCGGTACCGCCTGCTATCTTTCCCTCGGGATCCCTGTGAGCGGGCACAAGAAGAAACATGGTTCGTCGTTACAGCTGTTAGCCTGCCGCTGGTTGCTCTGGGTGAGGTGAAGGCACTGAGGGCCTGGTGAGGTGACATGCGCGGCGCGTGCCGTGAGCCAGAGCTCTGCCACTCAGATTTGTCGGCGTGGCAGGGTTGGACTCATGCACTAGCACCGTGCCTGTGTGAAGGCCCCGGGGGAGGCGATGATCGAGCGGGTGATAGCCGTTGGCAAGTTAAGCATGTAGAGCAAATGAACTTGGATAAATGCAGGAAGATACACGCCACCGGGTCGGGCCCGAGCGGCTTGCGAATGATGCAGCCCGAGGGGCACCCCCAACAAGGTAAGCTAAACACTTTAAGCAAAAGGGATACATGCCACAGGGACGGACCCACGCGGCCTGGGAATAATGCAGCCCGAGGGGTGCTCCCAGCTAAACGAGCTTGGATGATGTCACCTGGTTCTGTAGACGAAGTAGAGTTGGTGCAGCTGAAGTCATGCGTTGAAGAAGTGACTCCTCATGAACCACCGGGGCCCTAAGCCTCGGGAGGCTCTGGGGGCTCGGGAGGCTCCCGGAAGACCGTCTCCATCTCTTCCAAGACGACGTGGTACCCGGCCTCCTGAGCTGCCAGGACGCGCCGCACGTTGCGCTGATAGGCCGACGCCACGCTCGGCAAGCCGAAGGGCATGCGAACGTGGCTGTGTGGCGGGCCCTCACAGCGGCCCACACGCGATTGCTAGAAGCGCTCCTGAGATGCGGCCCTGTTGAGCCCTGGAACGTCGACGCAGACGCGCAGCCCTGCATCCTCGCCTGGATGGGGAGCTGCGCCTTGTGGTCGGCTGTCGCCGCGCATGGCTCTTACTTCTTGCTGTTCCTGGATGGTCTTGGTGATGAACTCCTGGGTGGTGGACACTTCTTGCCCTGTGCTCTCCTGAGGGATACGTGCTGCAAAGCACGCCTCCAATTGGTGCCCAAGCGCCTCCCTCGTGAGGTTGGCAAGGTCTGAGGCCCTCCAGGAGAGAGCCCTCGAGCCCTGCCCGAAGAGGGCGCCGAGCGCGCCTTCCTATGCGGCGAAGGGAGGCGCCCCTGGAGTGGGCGCTGGTCCTAATGAGGCTCCTGCCATGATGCCAACTTCCTGAGGTCCTGCGCGGTGCGGCTGCTTCTTCTTAGGGATGGTCTCCGGAGGGCCTTCATTTCTGCTGTCGGGGTCGTTGATGGCTGCGGCTTGAAAGGCGCGCTCAAGAGAGCACACTGCATCCCTCTCTTCACACGGGACCGTGATGATCCCTCCGCTTCCTGGCATCTTCAGGACGTTGTAGCCGTGATGAGTGACTGCCATGAACTTGGCCAGGGCTGGATACCCGAGGATGGCGTTGTACGGCAGGAGGATGTGTGCGACGTCGAAGTCGATGAGCTCGGTGCAGTAGTTGTCGCGCTTGCCAAAGGTGACGGGCAGGCAGACCTGCCCTATCGGTGTGGTGGAACCATCGGTCACTCCAGAGAAAGGCCTAGTTGGCAGGAGCTGCTCATATGGCACTTGGAGGTTGTCGAACGTGTCGTTGGACAGGACGTTGAGCCCTGCGCCGCCGTCGATGAGGGTCTTGGTGACTTGCACATTGCTGTTGACTGGGGAGCACAGCATAGAGAGGGCGCCAGCAGTGGCTACGTACTTGAGCTGGTCTGCCGAGTTGAAGGTGATGGCACATTGGGACCACCTGAGCGGGCGCGTGGCCTTGAGCTTGGGGAGCACGGCGTTCACCTCGCGAGCGAACTGTTTGAAGATGCGCTGAGAGGCCGGTGCCTGGGCTCCGCCCAAGATGCAGGCGATCGCACGCGGCTCCTGGAAGCCCCCAGCCCCCTCGTCCTGGTGGTGATCGTTGTTCCTTCTCGGCGGCGGCACCGGGGGTAGACTGGCATTGCCCTGGGGGCGATCCTTACGAGGCGGGTCCCTCCAGGCGCCCTCGCGAGGTTGGTCCTGCCAGCGGTCCTCACGGGGCCGGTCGCGCCACTCCTGGCGCGGACCACGGTCGTCCCAGCGTCCGCCTCCGCGTCCTCCTCCACGGACGTAACCCCGGTCGTTGCGCTCGGGGCGTCGGCCGTAGCATCCTTTCTGTATGGCTCTGAGCTCTTGCGAGTCGCTGGTGTTGTGGGTGTTCAGGTTGTGGAAGGCGCGCGGTCGGCCGTTCTTGGATGACTCGGGCTGATCTCTGCCTCGCTTGGTGTCAGGATCCGCTGCGAGCACTACTGCCTCTTTGCGCTTCACGTCCTTGGCCTTGGCCTTCTTCTCCTCCGCTCCCGCAGCTGGCAGCTCAAGGAGAGAGAGAGACGCCCCTCCTCAGCTCGTGCGCACTTGGTCGCCAAGTTGAACAGCTCCTGAGATGTGCAGAGCTCCTTGTGGATAGCGAGTTCTTCCTTCATCTTGACATCGCGGACACCGTCCGAGAATGCGGAGATGATGGCTTCGTCCGTGACCTTGGGGATCTTGAGGCGGGTGTTGTTGAAGCGCTGGATGTACTTCTGGAGGGTCTCTCCCGGTTGTTGCTTGATGCGGTGCAGGTCACCCGCGGCCGGTGGGCGGTCGCGAGTGCCCTGGAAGTTGGCGACGAAGCGGTCGCGCATCTCATCCCAGAAGGATATTGAGTCGTGCTGCAGGTTCAGGAGCCAGGAGCGGGCCCCATCCTTTAGAGCCATAGGGAACCAGTTCGCCATGACTTTTTCGTCGCCTTTGGCTACTTCAATGCTCAGCTCATAGAGCTGCAAGAACTCCGCGGGGTCGGCGGTGCCGCCATAGCGAGGAGGTAGATCTGGCTTGAACTTGCCCGGCCAGGCGACGCTACGCAGTTCGGGGGTGAAGGCGCGGCAGCCGACCGTGGTCGTTGGGGCCCTCTTCTGAGGTGGAACTTGGTCTTGGCGGGGTCCGCGCTGCGCCACTGCGGCGGCACGCGGTCTTGACGAGGCGGCGCGGGGAGCACCGGTGCAGCTTCTCGCGGCCGCGGGATTTCTTGGCAGCTTCTTTCTTCACGCGTGGGCGCCGGTGCGGTGGATCACGCCGCGGAGGCGCGCGTCTTGGTGCCAAGGCACCGCCTTGGGGTTGAGGTGGTGGAGGCATGTCTTGAGCCCCATCGCCCGCGGCTGGTTGAGGGGGAGGCAGAGAGTGGGACGGCGCCGGAGAGCCCCCTGCGGCGCGGACGAGCTTGGCGACGCGGTCGAGCCACTCCTCATAGAGGTCGTCGACGGGGCGGTAACGCAGGAGCTCGTTTGCCGCGATGAGTGCGGCCCGCGCCTCCATGGGAGCGCGGTGCGCGTTAGACGAAGAAACGGCAGGGGTTAGGGATGGAGTAGCGGTGCAGCCGTCATGCCGCACCGAAGGATGCAGCGAGGACGACTGTTGCTCGTTCCCCGCCGGGCCGGTGGCAGCGTTGGCAGCGGGAGACGGAGAACGACGAGGTGGCCCGCCCACGGGAGCCGTCTGAGCGACGCGGGCGGAGAGGGCAGCCCGACGCTCAGCTCGAGCACGGCGAGCATCCGCCATGGAGACGATGGAGCGATGGAGCGACGAACTGGTGGAAGGGAAACTACGGCGCACCCCTACCTGGCGCGCCTAATGTCGGATGTGGGGTTCCGGTAAACCCTTAAGGTTCGAACACTGGGGTGCGCGCGAAGTCTCTCCTTCCTACCGATTTATGCTCTGGCTCACTAAGATCTCGCGGATGAACTCGACAAACTCGCAACACAGAAAGACACGAGTTTTATACTGGTTCGGGCCACCGTTGTGGTGTAATACCCTACTCCAGTGTGATGGTGGTGGATTGCCTCTTGGGCTGATGATAAACAGTACAAAAGGAGAACAGCATCATGAGGTTGAGGTGTTCTTGTGTTTGTGTAGCTAAGGAAGATCTGAACCAGCTCTGGATCAGGTTCCTCCTACTGTGGTGGCTAGTCCTATTTATAGAGGCCCTGGTCCTCTTCCCAAATATTGAGCGGGAAGGGAGCCAACAATGGCGGGCAAATTTGAAGGGGGACAACCAGTATAAGCTATCCTGACAAAAGCGGTCTTCGCCTGCGAAAATCTCTAGGGTGACGTCGTCTTGGGCTCCACGATGACCTCTGCCTTGCCGTCCTCCGGTCTTGGTCTCGTTGCACCAATATGGCAACCTTTGCCTGCTGCCTCCATATTCTTCGCCTACGCTGGCTTCCTTAGCACCAAAGAGGAAATAGAGACGATGCGTGTACTGGCGCCCGCCTGGTGCCGTTCGTCATGGCTCACGTCACGAGAGCCTCTTGAGGTTCGCCCCGCCTTGATATCTCCGCTCCTCGTGAGCCTGCCTGGCTAGGCCACTCCAGAGGAGGTCTTGCGTCGTCCGCCTCGCGAGGCTTGGACCCTCGCGAGGGTCTTGGATGCCTTGTTGATGAAGATGGGCCGTACGGCCTGCTGGCTTAGCCACGCGGTGGGCCGCAGGCAGGCAAGTCTGGGGACCCCCGTTCCCGGAATGCCGACAGACTCCATCAAATTTTGTGAATTTTGGCATCTTTGCCTAGGGCTTCCACCACATTATCCGCATTACCACCACCGATTTCCGCAACCTATCCCTTTTTGTTCCCCATTGCATATGTGGTTGCTTGAGTAGTGATTCGAGTCTCCTAAGGTGTTTCGGCTACTTAGGGATGGTTGCTTCCTCATCAACCACCACCACCACTTCTGCATAGGCTTTCCCACCATACACTTCGCCACCACAACTTAACCCAATTTTGTTTGAGTTGTGAGTTGTGTCTCCTAAGGTGTTTCGGCTACTTTGGGACAGTGACCTTCAATTTTGCCTCGCATAACCCATCATTCCACTTCCGCATTGCCTAGTGCAACACCACCACCGCATTCCGCTACCACCATTTGACATTTGTCATTTGAGATCTTGAGTTCGCGGTTTTTCCGTTTCCTAAGGTGTTTCGGCTACTTAGGGACGAGTCTCCATCATCTTGGTATCTACATCAAGAACACCGCCACTCATCATCGCAAAGGACGGTAACCTCGATGACTCCATTGTATATTCCCTTGCCATTGCATTGATAACCCCTAGCCCATTTTGCGTCACTTGCCTATCGAGACTAGCCATTTGAGTATTGTCGGCAACGTTATTTGTGCACATTAGTGATCTACACCATCCATTGCATACATACCACATCAT
The DNA here is from genome assembly GCA_032464435.1 of Aegilops umbellulata. Taxonomy (NCBI): domain Eukaryota; kingdom Viridiplantae; phylum Streptophyta; class Magnoliopsida; order Poales; family Poaceae; genus Aegilops; species Aegilops umbellulata. The sequence continues at coordinate 31,443,678 of CP136059.1, forward strand.
ATTGGTATCATATCATCTCATGTGCCTCAAGTTTGTTCCAGCACATACACAATTGCTATCTTGGTTTGTGCATTGTGCAAAAGTGGCCAATCTCATTTGTGATGAGAGCAAGCCTAAAGTATATTTCAGCGACACCTTCACCATCCTTCATTTTGAACTTGTCAAGTTGACTTTGAAGCACATCCAATTTGGATTCCTTGACGGAGTCGGTACCCTCGTGCATATCAGTCAAAGTATCCCAAATTTCCTTTGCATTCTCAAGACGGCTGATTTTGTTGAATTCTTCGGGGCACAATCCGTTGAAGAGGATATCGCAAGCTTGAGCAATGTATTGCAGCATCTTCAACTCTTCCGCGGTAGCTTCATGGTTCGGTTCTCTCTCGTCAAAGAATTCACCTTCCAAGCCAATACACACATAGCCCAAACGGCAGGGTTATGTCCAAGAATATGCATTTTCATCTTATGCTTCCAACTAGCAAAATTAGTACCATCAAAGTAAGGACCTCTACGTTGGTAATTTCCCTCGCTAGACGCCATACTCTCCTAAGTTGTGAAACCAAGGCTATGATCACCAAAAGCTATGGAAATCAAGGAAAATGGAGACCAAAGCTCTAATACCACTTGTAGGATCGAAAGTATGTCTAGAGGGGGGTGATTAGACTACTTCACCAAATAAAAATCTAGCCTTTTCCCAATTTTAAGTCTTGGCAGATTTTAGCAACTTAGCACAAGTCAAGCAATCAACCTACACATGCAAGTCTAAGAGTATAGCAGCGGAATGTAAAATATTGCACATGAAGGTAAAGGGAGGAGTTTGGAGGGAGCAAACGCAATGTAGACGCGGAGATTTTTTCCATGGTTCCAATAGGTGGTGCTATCGTACATCCACGTTGATGGAGACTTCAACTCACGAAGGGTAACGGTTGCGCGAGTCCACGGAGGGCTCCACCCACGAAGGGTCCACGAAGAAGCAACCTTGTCTATCCCACCATGGCCATCACCCATGAAGCACTTGCCTCACTAGGGTAGATCTTTACGAAGTAGGCGATCTCCTTGCCCGTACAAACTCCTTGGTTCAACTCCACAATCTTGACGGAGGCTCCCAAGTGACCACTCTCCAAAAGGTAATAGATGGTGTGTTGATCATGAACTCTTACTCTTGTGCTTCAAATGATAGTCTCCCCAACACTCAACTCTCTCTCACGGATTTGGATTTGGTGGAAAGAAGATTTGAGTGGAAAGCAACTTGGGGAAGGCTAGAGATCAAGATTCTTGTGGTTGGATTGGAATATCTTGGTCTCAACACATGAGTAGGTGGTTCTCTCTCAGAAAATGTATGTTGGAAGTGTAGGCACATTCTGATGGCTCTCTCCATAAATGAAGAGTGGGTGGAGGGGTATAAATAGCTTCCACGCAAAATTTAACCGTTACACACAATTTAGCAAACTCGGTGGGACCGAATCATAAAACTCGGTCAGACCGATTTAGTTCAAAATGTGAACGTTAGGCTTTTCGGTGGGACCAACATGTCAACTCGGTGAGACCGATTTCATTAGGGTTAGGGCATAACGTAATCTCAGTGAGACCGATCACATAAACTCGGTAGGACCGATTTCTGTAATAGGCAAACAGAGAGTTGGTCAGGCAAACTCGATGGGACCGATTAGCTCATTTCGGTGAGACCGAAATGTTACGAAAGGGAAACAGAGAGTTTGCATTGCGAACTCGGTGGGACCGATCGCTCATCTCGGTTGGACAGAAACATTACGAAGAGAAACAGAGAGTTTGCAATCCCATCTCGGTGAGACCGAGATCCCTATCGGTGAGACCGAAGTGACTAGGGTTTCTGGCAGTGGCTATGTCAAGTGAACTCGGTGGCGCCGGATAGATCAAATCGGTAGGGCCGAGTTTGACTTTTGGTTTGGGACATATGTGGATATGAGAAAGTGGTTGAGGGCTTTTGAAGCATATCACTAAGCATTTTGAGCAAGCAAGTCATTAAGCAACACCTCATCCCCTTTTAATAGTATTGGCTTTTCCTATGGACTCAATGTGATCTTGGATCACTGAAATGAAAATGTAGAGTCTTGAGTTTGAGCCAATATGTGTCCTTAGCATTTTGAGGGGTCCACGTTCCTAATCCATGTCATGCCAATCATTGAACTTTCTGAAATGATCATCTTGAAATAGCATTAGTTCAATGAGCTATATGTTGTTAGGAATTACCAAAACCACCCACGGATAGTTGCACTTTCAATCGATCCATCGCCTGCCGCACTTCTGCAGCATATCAAATGTTCTCGTCTTGAGTCCTCGCAGCACTTCAGCTTTCGCCCTCTCAGCTTGTCCATTGCTTCTGGGATGTGCCACAGAAGCGAATGAGATCTTGCTTCCGAGGGCATGAACATATTGCATGAAGGCACGACTCGTGAACTGGGTGACATTGTCGGTGATGATCCGTGCAGGGACCCCCAAGCGGCACACCAATCCTTTCAAGAACTTGATAGTTGACTGAGCAGTCACCTTTCTCGCGGCATCTACATCTGTCCTCTTTGTAAACTTGTCGATGGCAACGAAAAAGTTTTCAAAGCCCCCGGCAGCTCGGGGGAAAGGGCCGAGGATATCGAGCCCCCATCGTCGCCCGCATGCTTGGTGATACCCCGCACACAAGTCAATCTTTGTAAAGAAGGTTGCCCGGGTAATTCATCCAAGAGCTCATCGACTACCAGAAGAGGAAATTTGTTCTTGATGGTCACCATGTTCAGGCGTCTGTGTAATCCACACAGAATCGCCATGTGCCATCCTTTTTCTTCACCAAGAGGACTGGGGCGGCAAATGGACTCATGCTATGGGTAATCACACCAGTGCGTAGCAGTTCGGTGACCTGGCGCTCTATTTCATCTTTCTGCAATGGCGAGTAGCGTATGGTCGACAGTTGACAGGTGTTGCGCCCGGTTCCAGTGTGATCGCGTGATCATATTGTTGATGTGGAGGAAGTTCAGTTGGCTCTGCAAATATGTCGCTGAATTCTGTCAAGACATGCTGAATTACCGGTGGAAACACATCGGTGCTCCCTGAAGTTAGCGGTGGTGTTAACTGAATTTCTGACAGTGTTGCACCCCATATTTCATTTGCATCATGCATCTGCCACAATGTCGTTGCATCCAGTGCAGTGAGTGCTGGTGTTTCATCAGTGCGCATGCCGATCAACTGAACTGATGTGACTTGCTACTGAAACTGAATGGTCTTTTGCTTCCAATCACATTGCATTGGGCTATGTTGGGCGAGCCAATCAACGCCTAGTACTGCATCATAGACCCAAAGGTCGAGAACACTCATATCAATGGTGAATTCCTGGCCATGAGTGAGCCATTGCAGGTTTTGAACCATAGACGTGCAGTTCAGACGTTGGCCATTGGCAACCCGAACCATGAAGGCCGGAATGCTAGTGGTGGTAGCTCCAATTCGTGTGGCAAACGCTAAGTTAACAAAATTGTGTGTGCTGCCCGAGTCGACCATCAACAACATTGTTTGGGTGCCCACTATGGCCCGCAATCGAATGGCTTCTGCAGCTTCGGTGCCCTCGACTGCATGTGCAGATGACAGACAACACGTCGGTTCTGTCGCCACTGTAGGTTCATCCGACAATTCCAGAGCACGAACGGTATCGTTAGAGAGCACTTAACCATGATCGCCCACTTCTATCGTGAGGAGTTGCGGCGAGCGTTTGCACTGATGCTCGCAAGAGTACTTGTCTCTGCAGCGAAAACAGAGCCCATGTTGTCGCCGGTAGTCTCGCGGCTGACATTCCCGGCCAAAATCGTCCGTGCCCGTATGTGAAGCTTGAGCTGGACGATGGAGCGGTCACTGGGGTTGGTGTGGAAGGGGGTCGGCCTGCTGTTGTCGTGGTGATCAGCGGAGGTGGTGGTCTGCCTGTTGCTGTTTGGCGAAAACGAGGGCGATGTTGTTCCATCTCCTCTTCTTGAATTCGTGCAAAAACAGTGGCCCGCGTGATGCTCGACGGTGCTTGGATACGGACCACAGTGCATAATTCATCCTTGAGTGCAGGAATTGGGTGACGAAGAATTTGGGACTCAATGTGGCGTCCAAGGCAAGCAATTTGTACATATACACCTCGAATTGTTGCATGTACTCCACCATGCTGCCAGGCTGACGAAGTTGTAACAACTTGTGCATGAGAGATTCGAACTTTTTTTTTCTTGAATACGCATAGAGCGTATCATTTCATTGATAGGGAGAGGAGTTTACAAGCGCTTGGTCAAGCTACACACTCGTGGCCAGACCTACGCAAAGTTACGGTTACAAAGTTCAATCAAGGCGGTTCAAAGACAAAGGAGTGCAGTCCTTTTGCGCCAGCCGTGGCCCACATTGCAGCCTCGGACAGAGCGGCACGAGAGCGGCATGAGAGATTCGAACTCCTCAGGACCAAATTCTTCAACAATGGCTTGACTAAACATCGCCCAAGTGAGCTTGTTGTGAGTCTTTCGGAATGCCCGCAACCAGATAGCAGCATGGTCCTCGACATACAGGGCTGCCGTGGCCACCCAGTTATGTTGTGGCACACAATAGAGCTCAAAATAGGCTAGGCAGTGATCTAGGCACACGCGTGGGGCGTCACTTCAAAACGGGGAAATTTGTGCTTCGGTGGCCTGATGGAGTAGTCCTCACGCGGCACAGGCTGTGGTCGGCGCTCCGGCAACTTGAGGGCGTCATCTGGACGGGAGAGCGGCAGCGGACCGTCATTGGAGAGCCGTGCATGCGGCCCGGAGCCTGCATGGTCTGCGGAATTGGCAAGGCGCTCGGAGGCGGCGCGGCGCGCGGATCCGGTGGTGGTGGTGGTGGTGCAATCCACGATGCTGGGGTGTGCAGCACCGCCGCCAATGGATCATCCACCTAAGAACCAGCGGAGGGGGCCGACGACGCTGATGGCGTGCCGACTTTGCGCACGTCGTCCACGTCCGCCTGGGTGAGGCCGATTTGCTTGACACTTGGGTGTTGAACGTCGTCTGCGCCTCGGCCCTCTTATAGGCGAGCACCTTTTCTTTGTCAAATCTAGAGAGCACCATCTCCATGAGCGCGGTGAGGTTGGCGGTATGCTCCCCCATGACGGTGAGGAGCTGCCGCGTCTGGGCAGAAGGCTTGGAGGCCGTGTCCACCCGTCCCGAGTGGATAGAACCCCGCGTAGGATTTTTTTTGTGTGTGTGCTCTCGCGGGAGTGGAAGCACACCTACGACGATGGTTGTTACTGATCCGGCCAAGGGACTATGGATGCCGTGGCACAAAAAAAATTCTAGGCTAGGATTGAAGGCTCTGATTACCAATTGTGTCCTGAGTGGATCGAACCCCGTGTAGGATTTTTTTGTGTGTGCTCTCGCCGGAGTGGAAGCACACCTACGACGATGGGTGTTACCGATCCGGCCAAGGGACTATGGATGCCGTGGCACAAAAAAAATTCTAGGCTAGGATTGAAGGCTCTGATTACCAATTGTGACGACCGATCAGACGAAATTGATCCCACAAGGAGAAATTTTGGGGTGAGAAGAGATAGCAGACGAGGTGAGGTAGGAGAAAGGGCATGAGATTCAAAGTTGTGAGCGTTTCTCTCGCTCCGTCTCTGTCTGGGTTAGCTAGCTTATACAGACAAACACGCACACCACGCGGTCCGGGCCATAGACGGCGAGACAACCCAATGGGCTCAGCCCACGTACAAAGGATCATCTCATCCTTCTCCCTTCTTGTCCACTGCTCACTGGGTAGTAGCAGGTGACATATTCAGTTAAATTTCTTGGCAATGAGCATCGGTACAGGTTTCTCTGCGACACTAATCCAAACAATCTGGGTCTACTATCCTGGACCGATACTCACCAAAAGAGGAAAAAGGAGAAACACACATTGTTACCATAAATTTTATTGCCTCCACGGACGTCGTTGTAAGATGAACAAACATCAGGATCATAAGAAAGACCACAGTGCTGGAGGCAACCGATCACACGACCCGATCGGGAGGCATAGCACCATCCTTGGAATTACAACCAATCTACCCCCAACTTTAAGAAACTGAGCCCAAAAACTTTCAACCACTTGTGTTCACCAAATTGCAGCGTCCTACTACATCCATTTCATACGTTTAAAACTGAGCCATAAATTTCATATCCAAAATACTTCCTCCGTCCCTAAATATAAGTCTTTTTAGGCATTCCAAATGAAATACAACATACGGATGTACGTAGACATATTTTAAAGTGCAGATTCACTCACTTTACTCCGTATGTAGTTATTTGGAATTTCTAGAAAGACTTATATTTGGGAACGGAGGGAGTAGTAAATTTGACCGAAATAATAAAGCATACGCGCATGTGCCCAGTTAACATATCTGTGGATAATGGAGTGCTTTTGGTTTTCAAATCAAGATTAGGGCACACAAGTAAAGACAATCTAGGTAAGCATTTGGTACAGATGGAATCCTAACCAAACTGCACAGGACTAGGAAGATCAGCACTTGCAATAATTCAGGAAGATTCAATGGCAATAAAAGCTAATTTCAATGTGCTGTACGTCGAACAATACAATCCAGTGGGGTAAACATCTAAAGAATAAAAAAAAACTGTACACCACCATATCTTAAATCAAGGACATCAAGGAAACATTCTATAAACTTTATTAAGACTCTGAATGATGATTCTAAAAGAGTAAATGTCAAACTAAAAGTTCATAGAAAATCACCAATAACTGAAAAGTAAAACTTAATATAACTACAAAATAAAATTCAACTGTTAACGAGCTCTCCTTGTCTATATTTGTTTCTGCCTTGAAGATATCTGGATAGGAGTAAACTGTAGAACGAACGAACAAGCATCACCCACCAGGCCGTCAATTGTGTCCTCCCATTTCTCATATGCTTTGAAGCCTATGAAAATGAGAGGAATACCTATTGTTGCATGTAAATTTCTAATGTCGTTAGTAGTCATGCAGATGATGCATTCACTAAAATTTAGAAAGTGAAGTCTGAAGTATTTCATTACCTATTTTAAATGCAGCCTCCGAAGACATAGCACTAAGGATGCTAACAACCAGTAGGAAGAATACCACCTGATGAAGAGAAAAGTGAACTCAGTTAGACATTAACATAAAACATATGCCAGGTGTCAGTACTTAGCACAACATCAACTCATCAAGTATGTGAAGTGTACAAATATAAAGCATGAGATTATATCATGCCTTGAGAAAAAGTGGCCAATCATTTCCCCTACAAAGAGATTTTAGCACACCAACTAATGAGTTCCATGATGAACTGACTGAGCAAGCAATATGATGTGCCTCCACCTGTGAGATGTGGAAGTTTGAGGGCTCAAGTTTCTCAATCTTGTGGCCAAACCTGCAATAATTACCAAAATCACAATTTAATAAATGGAACACTTGAGGAAATGCTAAGAGATGATTAAAAGACCCCAATGCTGTTTAACTATCTGGTAGCGGCTATATATTCAGCAAAATAAAGCAGAATAAGAGAGGACCGTACACATTTGCAGGAAGCATGCCATGAATGAACAAGAACAGTGCTGTTAGTGAGAAAATTTTTGCCATTGCTGTGATAATGGTGTAACCACATGTGAATAACTGGTAGTAGATAACAGCCAATAGTAGTAGCACTGTCATTGTTTGCTTCGAATCTTCCCAAAGAAGCGTTTTTGCAACTGAAAGTAATTAGAAAACAATTAGTAAGGATAGCAGGAGGGGGGGGGTGGAGGCAGATTGAGTCATACCATTTCCATTCCCAAGCAAAATCGAAGTCTTTGATATACTCCTTTGATTCTGAGCTTGCATATGGGAATACGACTCTATTGTTCTCTTCAGCCCATCCTGAAATTTCAAAACAATATGAATTGCTTATAGTTGAACATTCATAAGAGAGAAGTAGGAAATGAACTGAAATTGTTCTTCAAATCATCCCACTCAAAAACACATCAAGTCAAGCAAGGTCATTAATGAAAAAACTAGAGGACACAGTAAAACACCTTGAGTGATACAATGGGTTCATAACCAAGCTGATCTTTCGCTCTTGAGCAACTGAATGTTCGATTGCATGAGAGGAGCCTGATCCTTGACGGTGTCAACTGAGGAACCTTCATGCCATACTTGCAGAACGACTTGTAAGTCCATTCCACCACATGAGCCAATGGCATCATAACAGAGACAGGAATTTTTATTGAAGGCCTGCATAAAGGTCGAGTGCATTAGTATGCTGGTTACCAAGTCACCCAAATATGGAAGAGAACACTGATCCCTGATCCTTAAATGCAGAGCATCTCCAGCCGTTGGCCCCCCGGGGGGCGCCTAAAATCGCCGCATGGGGGCGAGCCGGCGCAAAAAAACGGCCTGGGGGCGAGTTGGTCCCCAGTCACCGGCCCCAGGGCCGCCCCCAGACGCGTCTAATTTAAAAAAAAACGTTCGGCGAAGTTCGGCTAAACAAGACATGTTCGCGGCTTATACATAGCAAATATATCTAAAAAAAGAACTCGCTGAACGACGGAGTAGTAGTCGTCGTCGCCGCCATCCTCGCCGCCGACGGCGGCGGCGGCCTTCTCCTCCTTGACGCGGCCGTCCCTAGTGGACCCCTGCCCGGCGTCGCCATGGCGGACTGGTGGCGGCGGCGGCGCGTCGTCGTCGTTGCTGTCGTCGAGGACGACGACTCCTCCTTCGTCGCGGCCCCGTCGGCGCTGCTCGAAGCGCCACAGGGCGGCGCACTGGCGCTCCCTCTCCATCTTCAGGAAGTCCTTGCGCGCCCATTCCAGGGCCGCCTCGTCGTCGAGCTCCACGTCGCCGTGTTCCGTCTTCACGGCGGGGAGACCCGGCTCTGTTTTCACCAGCACGAGCCCCGGCTCCGTCTTTAGCTTGACGAAGCGCGGAGGAGCCGACGAGGAGGCGCGCCGGCCGCCCTCGTTGTTGATGACGATGTCGGCGCTGCGAGTGCGCCGGCCGAGCGGCGTCCCTGCCGCTGGCTCGGCCTTGACGTCGAGCAGCGCCGGAGAGCCGGAGGAGTGGGAAGAAGACCGTGAGGAGTCGAGGAGGAAGACGAGGAGGAGCCGAACCTCCTGGGCATCCATTGCCCGGCGCGTCGGCGGTGGGCCGGGGCGGCCGCCGGGGGAGGGTATGCCAGCGGCGGGTTGTTGCCGCCCTCAAGGTGCGTCAGCACGCCCTCGAGCGTGCGGCCGGGGACGCCCCACCACACGCGGCGCCCCTCGCTGTTCTTCGTGCCGCCCATCACCGGCGCCCCGTTGGTGGACGCCAGCCTCTGCTCCTGACGGCGCTCGAAGTATGCCGCCCACGCCGCGTGGTTGTCGGCGGCGTACTGGGGGAGGGCGAGTTGCTCATCGGTGAGGGAGGCGCGCACGAGCTCTACCTCGGCGGAAGTAGGGGGCACGCGCCACGGCGTCCGGCAACAGGCACTCCCCCATCACTGAGCCTCCACCCCGTCGGCCCGGCGCGCATGTCCGGCGGCGCCGGGATGTTGGCTTCGAACAGGAGCCACGACTCCTGTTCGCGGAGCGAGTGGCGGCCGAAGCCGTTGGCCGCCGCCTCGTCGCCGGGGAAACGTTCGGCCATCAGGATTGTCGGAGTGAGGAAGGGCTCGGAGGCGGCGGATGGGAGAGGGAGAGGGAGGGCTCGGCGGCGACGCACGGGAGAGGGAGAGCTCGGCGGCTAGGGCTGGTGTGGCCAGAGGCGAGGGAGGCCACCGGCTTATATAGCCGCGCCTGTGTGTACGCGTAGCGGGAGGGGAGGCGTCGCCGTGCCGTCCCGTGAGGAATCAATGGCAAGGCTGACCGGCAGCGGCAGCGCGGCAGCCTTGGCATTGATTCCCGCAGGAACCGAGGCGATGAGGGCGACGAAGCGCCCGTCTCGCTGACTCGGCGGGTCAGCGGCTGCTTCGCGCCAAGACAACTCGCCCCGGCGCCCCCCAGTGCGCCGGGTTCGGCCTGGGTCCGCCGGCGCTGATTTCGGCCCAGGCCGGTGAAAATCGGGCTCCTGGGGGCGCGTCTAGGCCGTTTTTTCGGCGCCGGCGCGAAAAAATCGCCTGGGAAGGCCTTTCTGGGGGCGTGGCTGGAGATGCTCTTACATAGGAGAAGAGATATCACTCCAGATAGTAAGTGAGTTGGTGAAATAAATCTAGGGTACTGGAATGGTAAGACCTGAGAGTCAATACTGACAGCCTTGCACCATCCCTTAACAGAAAAGTCTACAATGGGAAGGTAAATATTGTATAGGAAACTTGGGATGCATACCATTACAAATTGATATGCTCCTAAGTGATCAGTTTACCAAACTCAAAATGTATCTCAAATTAATCATCAAAGTGCAGGAGCATTCCAGCAAACATAAGCTAGTCATTTGATACAACCAAAGTAGATTTTTTTAAGTCTATTGATATGAATACCTTTGATATCCAAGACCATCTAGAAGCAATGACATAAACTCCCAGAACTTTATGGGCTCCACATTTGTCACGAAGTAGGCCTGGAAAAGGATCAGAAATCATGACACTGAATCTTAAATGTAAAATGTTAGTGAAGGGCCTTACTTTTCCAGCAGCTCTCTTTGCACCATCTTCAGATGATAGAGTTTTGTCCGCACAAACATGGCCATAGGCAACGTTTTCGACGTAGGTGAAATCATAATAGTTGTTCCCATCGCCAATTATGTACTGCAAATGATTTTAATAGATAGTATTATCTTTTAAGAAACCAATTCAGAAATAAAAAATTAAGTGCTTCATTGTGAAGCTCACTACAATATAGAACAAAATGAATTGAGAAGCCAATTCAGTATCTTTAAAGCATTTGTTTTGCCTGATACAGTGATGTAATTTGTGTAATTGCGTTACTAATGAAAAACAAGAGGCATCCAAATCCATCATTATGGGAATTATCTAAGTACAAATATCAACATGTGAAGATGTATGCATTTAGGCGGACTCGTGAACTATAAACTTAGCATACTCAAGTTTACAAAATTACACACATGTAGCAGTTCTTACTTTGGACTTGCCTGCCCTTGCAGCAGCAACCAGAGAAGGAACCAGTAGCTTATCACCGGGCCCAAAAATGCTACTTGGGCGTATACAACAAGTAAGAAGCCCATTCCTACCATTAGCTCTCATCACCAATTTTTCTGCATCTGCCTTTGTTTCTGAATACGAATCATTAAACTGGAGTAAGAGAACATCTTGTCAGTAGTCGTACATAAGTATGACCAAATGAAAACAAAAAGGATGTAATATGAGAAAATTCCTTATTTAACAGTCTTAAATTTTATTTCCCTATTTGACAGTGAAAATACTCCGCCTATGTTGTCTCAACATAGCTGGTCCCAAGCCCAGAAAAAGGAGGGTTGTGATAGACTTGGCGTGACAATGTCGCCACTCTTATAGAGATGAAACCCAAAAGAAAATCATTGGGTCATAACCCTCTCAGCAACGTGCCATATCGGAACCCGGGTGTGGTGTCAAATGGGCAAGGGCCGGGCCGTCACACCCTGGTGGCGCGCCGTATCTTGATCTGGAGATGGTGGCAAGTGAGCAAGGATCCGGTCGTCGCATCCTTAGTGGCGCGCTACATCGACGCCTGGGTGTCGTGGAAAATGAGCAAGGGTCTTCGCATTTGACTCAACGAGTGCGGAGGGTAAGGAAGCTAGCTGAGCCTAGGAGGATCTATTTAGGTAACTGAAACATAGGGTCCCTGACAAGTAAGCTTCGGGAGCTAGTCGATACAGCAATGAGGAAAGGTGTTGATATCCTCTGCGTCCAAGAAACCAAATGGAGGGGACAGAAGGAGAAGCAGGTGGAGGATACCGGCTTCAAGCTGTGCTACACGGGGACGACTGCAAACAGAAATGGAGTAGGCATCTTGATCAACAAGAGCCTCAAGTATGGAGTGGTAGACGTCAAGAGGCATGGGGACCGGATTATCCTAGTCAAGCTGGTAGTGGGGGACTTAGTTCTCAATGTTATCAGCGTGTATGCCCCGCAAGTAGGCCACAATGAGAACACCAAGAGGGAATTCGGGGAAGGCCCGGAGAACATTGTTAGGAGTGTACCTATTGGTGAGAAGCTCCTCATAGGAGATCTCAATGGCCATGTGGGTACATCTAACACAGGTTTTGAAGCGGTGCATGGGGGCTTTGGCTATGGCAACAGGAATCAAGGAGAAGATGTCTTAAGCTTTGCTCTAGCCTATGACATGATCATAGCTTACACCCTCTTTAAAAAGAGAGAATCACATCTAGTGACTTTTAGTGGTGGTCAACACTCTAGCCAGATTGATTTCATCCTCTCGACAAGAGAAGACAGGCGTGCTTGCCTAGATTGTAAGGTGATACCTGGAGAGAGTGTTGTCCCTTGGCATAAGCTTCTGGTGTCTGACTTCCGCTTTCGGATTCGTGTCCAGCGAGATAAGAATGGCAAAGCAGATAGAACGAAGTGGTGGAAGCTCAAGGGGGATGAAGCTTGGGCGTCCAAGGAGAGGGTCATTAAGGAGGGCCCTTGGAAAGAAGGAGGTGATGCAGACAATATGTGGATGAAGATGGCGACTTGCATTTGTAAGGTGGCCTCAGAGCAGTTTGGAGTGTCTAGGGGAAGTAGAAGCAAAGTTCAGGAAGGCGCGCTTAATCGCGCCTACGCGCAAGGCGCTGGCCCACCGCCTCGCTTCGGCCATGTGCGCTGCGGAAGGCGCGAGGCGCGCTGAGGCGGAGCGCCTTTCTCGCCGAGGCGCAATTAGGCGCGAGGAACGCCGCGGAATCGCGCACAATGGCGAAGAACGACGAAGGGGATCCAGAAGGAATCAGGATAAGGACCCTCCTTGCGCCCTTCTCTCCTCTCCTCTCCACTCCGTCAAGCCCGTGTTAGGGTTAGGCTCTCCTCTCCTCTCCATTCCTCGCGCCGTCGGGCCTTCATCACGCCGCCGGCAGCCGCACATCCGCCGCCGCGGATCAGGAGCTCCTCCTTGCGCCCCTCCTCACCTCAGTCAGATCTCCTTCGTCTCGGGCCCTCCCCGCGCCACCGGCCGCTTGCCTCCGACCACATCCCGCAGTGGATCTCACACTTTGCCTCCCGTGCTCTTCTTCTCCTCTTCAGGCAGGTGAGCCATGTGATCCCCATCGAGCTCTGCCTCCCTTCTCCTCTTTAGTCTTCGTGCTGGTCAAGCTCTGCTGCTCTCGCGCTCTCTGTACATCTGTAGTGTAGTTGCTGCTGCTCTGTTGTGTCATACAGTCTACAGATATGCTCATGTGTGTTGCTTTTAGTGTACAAAGAGAGAGGGGCAACATATTGGAGAGAGAACAAGGTTATAAACTTATAATTGTACCTCAAGTTTACATTCTAGCACTATTTTTTATGGCAAACTGCTCTTTGTTGCCCGTATCCGTGCAATTGTATAGAAAACGCATAATTGCGCCTTATTGCGCCTAATCACGCCTAAGCTAGAAAAGCGCAAGTAGGTGGCCAAACGCATAATTAACGCCTAGCGCTTTCTCAAACTTTGAGTAGAAGCGAAGCTAAAGATACCTGGCGATGGAATGATGATGTCCAGAAGGCTATTGAGGAGAAGAAAGATTGTTTCAGACGCCTTTACCTTGATAGAAGTACAAACAACATAGAGAAGTACAAGGTGGCAAAGAAGGCCGCAAAGCGAGCTGTGAGTGAAGCAAGGGGGCGGGCGTATGAGGACCTCTACCAGCGGTTAGACACGAAGGAAAGGACATCTATAAGATGGTCAAAATCCAAGAGAGGAAGACGAGGGATGTCGACCAAGTCAAATGCATCAAGGACGGAGCAGACCAGTTCTCGGTGAAGGACGAGGAGATTAAGCATAGATGGCGGGAGTACTTCGACAAGTTGTTCAATGGGGAGAATGAGAGTTCTACCATTGAACTGGACGACTCCTTTGATGATACTAGAAGGTGTTTTGTGCGGCGAATTCAGGAGTCTGAGGTCAAATAGGCTTTAAAAAGGATGAAAGGAGGCAAGGCGATGGGCCTTGATTGTATCCTCATTGAGGTGTGGAGAGGCCTCGGAGACAATGATAGTATGGCTAACTAAGCTTTTCAACATCATTTTTCGGGCAAACAAGATGCCAGAAGAATGGGACTTTGTGTCCTTCAAGAACAAGGGTACTGTTCAATCTTCAAGAACAAGGGTAATGTTCAGAGTTGTACTAATTACCGTGGGAATAAACTGATGAGCCATACAATGAAGCTATGAGAGAGTCATTGAGCGCCGCTTAAGAAGAATGACAAGCGTGACCAAAAATCAGTTTGGTTTCATGTCGTTTTCTTGGTATGACAACTTATGGAGAGATACAGGGAGCAAAAAAGAGGACCTGCATATGGTGTTCATTGACTTGTACCATAAGATACCGCGGAATGTCATGTGGTGGGCCTTGGAGAAACACAAAGTCCCAGGAAAGTACATTACCCTCATCAAGGACATGTACGATAATGTTGTGACAAGTGTTCGAACAAGTGATGGCGACACTGATGACTTTCCTATTAAAGTAGGACTGCAGATCAGATTTGAGCCCTTATCTTTCTGCTTTAGTGGTGGATGAGGTCACAAGGGATATACAAGGAGATATATCATGGTGTATGCTCTTTGCGGATGATGTGGTGTTAATCGATGATAATCGAACAAAGGGCTAATAGAAAGTTAGAGCTATGGAGACAAACCTTGGAATCGAACGGTTTTAGACTTAGTAGAACTAAAACTGAGTACAAGAGGTGCGGTTTCAGTACTACTAGGCACGAGGAGGTTAGCCTTGATGGGCAGGTGGTGCCTCTGAAGGACACCTTTCGATATTTGGGATCAATATTGCGGTAGGATGGGGATATCGATGAAGATGTGAACCATCGAATCAAAGCCGGATGAAGTGGCGCCAAGCTTCTGTCATTCTCTGTGACAAGAGAGTGCCACAAAAGCTAAAAGGCAGGTTCTATAGGACGACGATTTGGCCCGCAGTGTTGTATGGCGTTGAGTGTTGGCCGACTAAAAGCAACATGTTCAAGTTCAACACTTAGATGCACATGTTGAGATGGATGTGTGGCCACACAAGGAAGGACAAGGTTCGGAATGATGATATACGAGATAGAGTTGGGGTAGCACTGATTGAAGAGAAGCTTATCCAACATCGTCTTAGATGATTTAAGCATATTCAGCGCAGACCTCCAGAAGCTCCAATGCATAGCAGACGGCTAAAGCGTGCTAATAATGTCATGAGAGATCAGGGTAGACCGAACTTCACATGGGAGGAGTCCGTAAAGAGAGATTTGAAGGACTGGAGTATCACCAAAGAACTAGCCATGGACAGGGGTGCATGGAAGCTTGCTATCCATGTGCCAGAATCATGAGTTGGTTGCGAGATCTTATGGGTTTCAGCTCTAGCCTACTCCAACTTGTTTGTTGTTGCTGTTGTTGTTGTTGTTGTTGTTGTTGTTGTTATATTTGACACTGAAAATAATATTCATCCCTAGACACTGAGTCTAAATTTTATGCCCTCCATAACACTTCCGTCTATTTTTAAACCTTGACAGTGTCAAATGGCACTTGAAAAGACCTTTTAGACCCTCAGGTGGAATGTGACCAAATATTTAATAGATGCTGATATTGATGTTTGATGTGTTTTTTTCTTCCTATTTGATTTAACCAGAAATTTTATTTATTTATAGACACGAATGATTTTTGGGAAAACTTTGTTTTTGCCACTCTAGCTTTTGCCAACTTTGCTTATGCCACTCTAGAATTTAACATTTCACTTTTGCCACTCTTAGCTTTTGACAATATATCAGTTTTGCCATTTAGTGGCAAAAGCAAAATTTTCAGAGTGGCAATTGGGATACATTGCAAAACCTAAGAGTGGCAAAAGTGAAATGAAAAATTATCGTTTTTGCCACTGAATGACATTTGTGATGTATTGTCAAAAGCTAAGAGTGGCAAAAGTGAAATGTCAAATTCTAGAGTGGCATAAGCAAAGTGGGAAAAAACTAGAGTGGCAAAAACAAAGTTTTCCCATGATTTTTCTAAGTGCAGGTTGTAAGCTTAATCATGGAAATGATGTGCATGTTCGTGCATACAATGGTTGATCAATTGATCAGTTTGCCTCACGTGCTAAACTGCTAATGCATGCATACATTGAAGCCTGGGTGCAGCCGACTACATGCATGTACGCAGGGCTTCCGTGCTAGAGACGCAATAGCCGGTATGTACAGATACGTACATCGGCAGTGGCGGAGCTTGAGCCATATTCTTGGAGGGGCGATGGGCTGGGGGGGCGACCAAAGCAAGAGTTTGGGCTGATTTTCACTAGTATATGGGCCATCTATTATGGGGTAGTCAAAGAAAATCTCATGGGCTGGGGGGGCGGTGGCCCAGGTTGGCCCTCACTATGCTCCGCCACTGTACATCGGTACATAAATACCCGCTTACCGGCCGGCAAGTGCACGTACATACCCAAATACTCGAATACCTGGCTGAAGAACAAAAGAATTAACTTCTGAGATAGCTTAATGCATGCATACATTGAAGCCTAGGTGTAGCCATGCATTCAAGACTACATGCATGTCCGCAAGGCTTCCGTGCTAGAGACGTAGTAGCCCGTATGTACAATTACGTACATCGGTACATGAATACTCGCATACAGGCCCGCAAGCGCACTTACATACCCAAATACTCGTATACCCAACTGAAGAAAAAAAGAATGAACTTTCGAGATAGCTTAAGAATTGCACTTTTGGAAATGAACCGGGCCAAACGGTTGGTTTATATTACGTGAGGGCAAAAGTGTTTTTTTACATGTAATTTAACAGCGTTAGGCGGAAAAATGGATGGAAGTGTCATAAAGGGCATAAAATTTAGACTCTGGAGCTAGATAGGGAAGAAAAAGGTTTTCAGTGTCGAATAGGGAAACAAAATTTAAAATGGTGTTAAATAAGGAATTCTTTCATGTAAATAGGTGAAAAATATACCTTATCTGGGTAAGGCATTGACTCATCTGCATTAAAAATTCCATGAACACCATCAAAAACTACACTTGGTGAACTAGTGTAGATAAGTCGCTTCACCTTGCAATGGATACATGCATCAATGACATTCTTTGTTCCTGTGAAGTTTGTTTTACTGTATTATGTAACACGAGAAATAATGATAGAAAAACCTAATGACTCAATCAACTTGGTGCCATCCCATCAGCAAATCAGTGCCATCTCCGAATTAGGAACCAAAGCTGTGAAGCATACAAATTCACATTACAAACCTTCAACATTCACCGAATAATGAAGATGGAAGTTGTTGATGGATGAGTCTGGAGCAGCCATATGAAAAACTACTTCTGCCCCTTCAAAAGCTGCAAACAAGAAACACACAAGACAGAGATGAGAACAAAGGTAGTAGGCATCAATGAACTAAATTGACTAACGCCCATAAATACCTTGCTATATCAGAAATAACTGATATGTACAAGCATGAAGATATTGGTATTCTGAACAAACTGGTAACTATTAAGGCAACTGCAAATTAACAGGGAGAACTCTGCAAGTACAATGGGTAAGATTCTCGATTTCCTGGTTTTGTACCACTACTTCTATGCAATAACATTCAGTACACTCACTGACCGATGACTAAGTTCCACAGAATCAACAAAGAAGACATAGCTGGGACCAAAATAAAGCATAAAATTGCCAAGCAACTAATTGGACTCACCCCACAGCAACACACGTAAACACAGTGAAGAATCTATGCACAACCCGACAGTTTATTTTTAGCGTAAATCACTAATAATCGGTTCTTGTATTACATAAAAATACAGAATTTAGAAGAGTTTATTACTAGAGTTCACACCACACGAATTTCTTATTAGTCATCGCCACGACATAAATGGAGTGTACAGCATCTCCATGATCAAAGATTATAAGTGCCTCTTCGGTTCCTCTCCACACCCTCGACTGCGCTCCCAGAGCGGATCAGGCTGCAGCTCATTTTCACGGAGCGGCTCAAACCGAGCTCCACATCTCCGCGGAGTGGAGAGATTCTGAACAGGGCTTAAATGTCGATGTGTAGCAGCTAGATACTCAACCAGCATTGGTCTTAGCAAATTAACTCATCAACCTAAACAATAACAACAACGCAGAAGTAACAACAGCATCTCTATCATAAGGTAAATCATGTCACCGTGAATCGTTGATTCCTCCTAGTCCTACCAACTTCAGAAGCAGCCGCGTAGGCTGATAAGCACCAATCTACAGATCCCACATCCACACGGAAAGGGAATCAGAGAGCACATTACCACCAAAACCCTACCCAGAGCAAGTGGTGGATCGCACACACCTTTGGCCAGCTGGGCCTTGTCGCGGAGGTCGGCGGACGCGTAAACGGCTTGTCCTTCGCGGATGGCGGCCCCGAGGATACCCTGCTCCTCGTCTAGGTCGAGAGAGATGACTTGGGCCAGGTCGGCCACGCGCACGCGCCACTCGCCGGAGCGGAGAAGCATCAGCACCAGATGTCTCGCCGCGAAGCCGCGGCCGCCAGTGACCACACACCATCTCGCACTGGCTTCGGCCGCATCCATCTATCTGCCGCGCCGTCGCCGTTCGTCGTAGTCGTCAGATTCGAAGCGCTTATGGCGTCACAAACACTGTGCACACTTTCTGTGATATTTATCCCGTGGGTAACTGCGATCCGATCTGTGGAAGCGAATAGCACAAGAAAAATGCTACTCCTACACAAACCTGGCCAAACGGGCCGTTCTTGTCGGGCCAGCACGATAGCCCGTGTGCCTGGCCCGTCACGGGCAGGCACGGCACGTGGTTTAGTGGGTCGTGCCTGGCACGTGGCCCGGCTAGGGCCGTGCCTGGGCGAATGAAGTTTAATTTAAACCTTGAGCTTGTAGAGACCGTCGTATATGAACCCTCACGTCCAAATCCCTGAACTCTATACCCTGTACTCTTCAATCCCGGTCGTTTTTAACCTTGATGCCTTTTTAGGAGGGGATTTGATGACGTGGCACGGAGACATTGGGATTGTTGACTGAACTTGGATTTCAGAGCACACATGCATGCATGGCTTTTATTTGCATGGATCGATGGATGGTTAAAGGACGTGGGCAACGAGTTGGCTGCCGGGAAGCCGCGGAACAAGTTCCTCCCGTACGGCCAGTGCCAGTGGACGAGCGCACCACACGCGTAGTCCCGGTGTCCCATGCCAGTAAAGCTCGGCCGACTCGGAGCAAGAAGAGCAGCGGCACCTCCATATAAGTGAGGAGGAAGAGCACGTAGACGAGCCATGCCACGCAGAGGAGGTGTTGTTCAAGGCTTGTTTCGCCTAGACGTGTTGTAGCAGAGATGGACAGTAGCGGAGGCGTATGACGCAGAAGTTGTGCTCGACGCCGGCAAAGGCAGAGCTGTACTACAACTAAAAGGTGTTCTTCTCTACAGCGGGGTCCTAGGCGAGCGGGCGTCGGCTGCAAGGTGAACTCGGAGTCGTCGCGTGTGACACTCCAAAAAAATTTATTTGGTTTTCAGCAAAAACCTTGTTTGAGAGGCCATTTAAATTTTTTGCCAGGAAACCTTTCCTCTTAAAAACTTTCTTTTCTTTGGCAAGGATTTTTATTTCTGTATCTTCTGCAAATTATGGTGTTTGATCATTTAAAACTTTTTCTCTGTTGGTTCCCTGCTCAAAATATATTTTGGAAATTAATTATTTTTTTCTTTTTAGAAAGAACTCTATGAAACTTGAGGTTTTTCTTATCTTGAGAACCACCCATGATTTGTTTTGCCCCTGTGGTAAAACCCCTCCAAAACCCTTCCTTCCTCCTTGTAACAATCAAAGTTCCTTATCCCATCAAGTCCAAACCATTTTTGGATTTTATTTAAATTGTTTTAGCTCTCAAATCTTCTCTGTCAATTATTTTGAGCCTGAGTGTTTTTAGCAAGTACCCCATTGCATTTGAGTTTTGACCTCAAACCAACTCTCCTGGATAGTCCTTGGTACCCACAACCCAGAACCATCTTGATCCACTCATTCTCTTTTCAAATTTTTCAAATTTCAGCCTCTGCAAGTTTGGACCAGATTTGCCAAATTTAGTGAAATTCATATCTCCTCTTCTCCAAAAATTCTACCAAAATTCAGGCAGCCTCCTGGTGAAATGAGAGGCCACCCCACCAAGTTTCAGCTCAAGGAGAAATCCCTACATACCAAAATCATTCTGTCGAACACCTGGCCAGCACTGTTTCTTTGCAAATTCCGAGAAGTTCAGAGTTTCAGAGATTCAGTGTCGTTTTCTTTCGTCAGGTTCAGTCACGCGTCGACAGTGCGCCGTGGCGCGATGCGCGCAGCCTCTCCTCGCTGTCCAGAGCGCCGCACGCGCACTTGGCGGGTTCCCGGCGTCGGTGACTCCCTGGCCCGCCTGCGCCGGCGTCTGCTACGGCGGCAGCGCCACCCGTGGCGGCCAACAGTGGCAGCACCAGCAGTGCAACGCCGTTCCGCGCCGCCCTTTGCTCCCTAGCTCTACGCGTGGCTCATGCATGCCAGCGCAGCCCTGCTGCACCATCGCCGTGGCCCGGCAAGCACTGGGCGCGCTCTCTGCCGCCGACGGACCCGCGTCGTCCCGTTCCGACAAAACCTGCTCTAACCTTCTAATCCCAGTCCGTTGAGCGTCGGAGTGGAGCCAGTGGACCTCCACGTCGACGGCCAACCTTCTAAACTCCCCGACCAAGCACTGCACCACCGTAATCCATCGCCGGAGAACTCCGTTCACGGCCACCGCCTCGGATCGCCTATAAAAGGAGACCCCGAGCTCACCCTCGAGCACGCACCACCACTGCACCTCACCAACATCCCGCCAGGCCACTAGGAGGACCTCGAGGAGGTCTCCTCCCACAACTCCGGCCGCCCCGTTCCGCCTCGGCCTCCAGCTTGATTCACTGCGGTGAGGCCACCTCCGGCGCCCAAACCTCATCCGTAGCCTTCTCTTACACCTAGTGTTCTAACCCCACCTCAATTCGATGCTTGCAGCCTTCTGCGGCGAAATCCATCAACGCCCGGACCATCGCCCGTCGGAGTCGAGGCCGCCGTCGACGTGGAGCTCGCCGGCGACCACCACCACCACCAACCGACGTGGAATGGCGCCCTGAACACGGAGGTACCTTCCGATCCTCCTGCCCCGCCGTGGATCGCCGCCGGCGATCGCCGCGGCCCTCTGGCGCCAAAACTCTGCCTCCGTTTTCAAACCCGACGGGTGGGTCCGCCCCGTCAGCTTTTTATTCTTTTTGAATCGTTTTCTGGAAACGCCTTCGGGCAAAATACGCTTTCTCCTCTGAACTAGCGTATTCGGGACTGAAACGTTTTCTGCTTTTATAAAGAGGACCCTGGAAAGTTTCTGTTTCATTACAGAAAGGTCCCTGGACAAAAACACTAATAACTTTTAAACAGAAGAGTATTTTTGAGTGATTCTTTTTCTTTCCTCTTTGAAATTTTGTCTAGTTTTTTTATCAGATTTATTTGGAAAAATATTTGGAATAATTTTTATGCACCTCTCAGTATTCACGTTAGCGCGTATGTTTCCTTTATGCCGTAGATACCGAAGGAGGTGACGGGGCCGCGAACTTCACCGAGCTAGGCTCCGACTACTCTGAACCAGGCAAGCATGTTTGAACTTTTGATATGATAAGTGTTTTGGCATGTTTGCATTTAGCAAGTTTCATGGCATGTTGATGAGCATACCGATGAACGTTATTTTCATGCATAGTTGAGGCAAGTGAGTCCGATGATCCATACATGTTGGATGTGCATGTGCATGGCCATGTGTTGGCATGAGGATGGGTAAGATGGCAGTGTTGTAGCATGACAGTCTTATGCCATACTTTTTGACTTCAGTATCAGCCCGTATAGGTTCGGTTCTAATCCATTTCCCTTCCCGTACTACCACAAGTTTTCCGCAAGGGATATGGCTTAGTAGGTTGCAAACCGCTTTCCTGGTACACACCAAAAGGAGAGGCCGGGATGATGGTTCCATGGCACTGGATTAAAGCCAGTCATCCGGTCAGGGGGCATGGGTTTTTCCGGTTG
The DNA here is from genome assembly GCA_032464435.1 of Aegilops umbellulata. Classification (NCBI taxonomy): domain Eukaryota; kingdom Viridiplantae; phylum Streptophyta; class Magnoliopsida; order Poales; family Poaceae; genus Aegilops; species Aegilops umbellulata. The sequence goes on from CP136059.1 coordinate 31,465,801, forward strand.
GGACCGAGAGGGGGGCACCCCTTAGAGCGCGCGTATATAAATTTGATCCCATGCTATTCGAGATTGTGATCTCCCCGTCTCAAAATTTTTCTTATACGTTGTCTAGGGTGATTCCTGACATCGTGAAGTGTGATGGGTGTGTACTGGATCGCTGTGTTTCCTTCCGAAATACCGTAAACGGAACTAGTCCTTCGGGACTACGGAAATCCGTTAGCTGTGGGTAATTTTAGTACAACTCTGCAGAGTCAAAGATCCTCGAATCATCTTATCCATGTTCAACTTCTGCATTATCTTATCCTGACAAGTGTCAGTTTCTGGTGACAGATACTCCGGTGAATCACATGGGGGCTAAGTCCAGTTAATTGTTTATTCCTGTGGATGGACTAGCCCGTTATTATCATGAGTTGATTATCTATTATGAGTATTATTTTTCCTTATGAGAAAGCCCTTTCTGCGATGTCGCCCAGACGTCCGACTATGACATTGTTATTATTTACTTTCATTATAAGCCCTTTCTGCGATGTCGCTCAGACGTCCGACTGTGGCATTGTCATTATTTACTTTCAATAAAAGCCCTTTCTGTGATGTCGCTCAGACGTCCGACTGCGGCAGTACTGTTATTTCCTTTCAATACAAGCCCTTTCCGTGATGTCGGCCCGATGTCCGTCTGTGGCACGCATGTCATTTATTTTCAGTTTAAGCCCTTTATGCGGTGTCGCTTAGACGCCCGACTGTGGCATGATCTTTATTTACCTGTTCACCTTTCGAGGCGTCGCTTCAGACATCCGATCGGTTTTCCTTTTATTTTGTTGGGATTTCAGGCGGACTACCGTCGATTCCCTTTTTACTTACCTTGCCTGCTAAATTCTGAATGTGCATTGGTAAATTAAACATGACGCATTCATGCATGCATTTGTTATATCTTACGTCCGAACTGTCTTGCGAGTACTTTCAAAGTACTCACTGGCTTGTTGATTTGGCCAGATGCTGACGAAGGTGATCTCATGGATGAAGAGTTCGATAGCGAGTCCGACGCCTAGAGGAATCCCAGTCAGTCTCGTGCGACCCTAGAGTTGGTCACTGATTTATATCCGCTTCCGCAACCCAAATAAATTCATCGAGCCTCACCTCGACGCTCGATGAGATGCTAGTTTGAGAGTCATGTTATCCATTTCCCCACTATGTTATTCCACCATCACTTTATTCTCGAGTCAGTAGTATGCCACCACACCATTGTGTTATATCCACCATTATGTATAATTATTGGCGCGCTTGTAATAAATTGTTGAGCACCCTTAGCTCGACCCTGTAATATATTTTATGCTACTGGCTTATTGTATCAAGAAATTGTCTACCAGTGAGGAGGATTTTTCCTCATACTGGACTCAAAAGATCAGTCTTTCAATAAATATTTTTATTGGAAAACCGGCCGTGACATCGCGCCCCGAGGCTGCCCACTTCTTCCTATGATTCACACAGATGCACAAATATGGGCTCTTTGGACAAAGCAGAGCTCGTGGATGGCGTGCGCGGCCAGGCACGGACGGCGCACTGCAGGGTGGACGGGAAGCCAACGTGACTCCTGCTTACTCGCCTCCGAGGCGGCCATTGTGCAGCCGCACTTGCTCGCCGTCGAGTACGCCATTGTCCAACCGCGCTTGCTCGCTCCTGCCTAGAGCCATCTTCTGCCGCTTAAACTGCTCGCCGCCGTGGCCTCGGGCCACCACGAGCATGGACGCAGCCTTGTCCTTGCTCATAATCGCGCACTAGCTCGTCCCGAGCGGCCGAGCCGCACTGCAGCGCCACCCGCTCCGTGCATTTCTCGTGCTGACATGTGGGTCTCATCCCCATCCTGGCCAATTCTGTTTGGATACGACTCTAAGGTTAAAAACGACCGGGATTGAAGAGTACATGGTATAGACTTCAGGGATTTGGACGTGAGGGTTTATTCCCGACAGCCTCTACAACCTCAAGGTTTAAATCAGACTTCACTCTGCCTGGGCTGCCTTGCCAGGCACGCGTGCCAGCCCGGCACGGCACGGCTAGCGAGCGGGGAGGAGTGCCTCGTACAATCGACATGCAAGACTAGCGGAAGGAGGATTGTTTTGTCTAAAAAAAGACTAGCGAGCGGTGGGAGCGGCGCTTCATACGATCGATCGATTAAAAAATTCATGCGCTAGTGCGCTCCTTTTTTTCTTTGAGGCAATGCTAGTGCTCTCCTGGCAACGAGCAGTTGAGGGTGTCCCGTGCTTGCGTGCCTACCGGGCCAGCGTGCCAGCACGTTTAAGTCAGGGGCCGTGCTTGGGCCTCGGATGTCAGCACGCGTGCCAGCCCAGCACGGCCCGTGTACTAAGCGTGCCTGGCCGGGCCGTGCCGTGCCTGGCCCGTGTAGCTCAGGCCGGGCCGTGCCGGGCTGGGCCGGCCCATTTGGCCAGGTATGTGTTGGGGAACGTAGCAGAAATTCGAAATTTTCTACGCAACACCAAGATCAATCTATAGAGTAATCTAGCAACGAGGGAAGGAGAGTGCATCTACATACCCTTGTAGATCGCTAAGCGGAAGCGTTCAAGTGAACGGGGTTGATGGAGTCGTACTCGCCATGATCCAAATCACCGATGATCCTAGTGCCGAACGGACGGCACCTCCGCGTTCAACACACGTACAGCCCGGGGACGTCTCCTCCTTCTTGATCCAGCAAGGGGAGAGGAGAAGTTGAGGGAGAGCTCCGTCAGCACGACGGCGTGGTGGTGGTGGAGCTCGTGGTTCTCCGGCAGGGCTTCGCCAAGCACCATGGAGGAGGAGGAGAAGGTAGGAGGAGGGAGGGCTGTGCCAGGGGAGAGGTCACGGCTGCCCTCCCACCCCTCCACTATATATAGGGGCAAGGGGAGAGGGGGAGGCGCCCTAGGGTTTCCCCTAGGGGGCGGCGGCTAGGCAGATTGGATCTCCCTAGGGAAAATCCTAGGGAGACTTGCCCCCAAAGCCAAGCAGGTGGAGGCTTGCCTCCCAAGCCAGGTGGAGGCGCCCCACCTCCCCAAGTAACGTGGGAAAGGGTGTGGGGGGCGCACCAACCCTTAGTGGGCTGGTTTGCCCCTTCCCCTTTGGCCCATGAGGCCTTCCAACACTTGCCGGGGCTCCCGAAACACCTTTCGGTCACGCTGGCCATAGCCTGGTACCTCCGAAACACATCCGGACTCCAATACCCTTCGTCCAATATATCGATCTTCACCGCCGGACCATTTCGGAACTCCTCGTGATGTCCGGGATCTCATCCGGGACTCCGAACTACCTTCGGTAACCACATACTATTTCCCATAACAACTCTAGCGTCACCGAACCTTAAGTGTGTAGACCCTACGGGTTCGGGAATCATGCAGACATGACCGAGACACCTCTCCGGCCAATAACCAACAGCGGGATCTGGATACCCATGTTGGCTCCCACATGTTCCACGATGATCTCATCGGATGAACCACGATGTCGAGGATTTAATCAATCCCGTATTCAATTCCCTTTGTCTAGCGGTATTGCACTTGCCCGAGATTCGATCGTTAGTATCCGATACCTTGTTCAATCTCGTTACCGGCAAGTCTCTTTACTCGTTCCGTAACACATCATCCCGTAATCAACTCCTTGATCACATTGTGCACATTATGATGATGTCCTACCGAGTGGGCCCAGAGATACCTCTCCGTCACACGGAGTGACAAATCCCAGTCTCGATTCGTGCCAACCCAACAGACACTTTCGGAGATACCTGTAGTGTACCTTTATAGCCACCCAGTTACGTTGTGACGTTTGGCACACCCAAAGTATTCCTACGGTATCCGGGAGTTGCACAATCTCATGGTCTAAGGAAATGATACTTGACATTAGAAAAGCTTTAGCATACGAACTACACGATCTTTGTGCTAGGCTTAGGATTGGGTCTTGTCCATCACATGATTCTCCTAATGATGTGATCCCGTTATCAACGACATCCAATGTCCATGGTCAGGAAACCGTAACCATCTATTGATCAACGAGCTAGTCAACTAGAGGCTTACTAGGGACATGGTGTCGTCTATGTATCCACACATGTATCTGAGTTTCCGATCAATACAATTATAGCATGGATAATAAACGATTATCATGAACAAGGAAATACAATAATAACTTATTTATTATTGCCTCTAGGGCATATTTCCAACAGTCTCCCTCTTGCACTAGAGTCAATAATCTAGTTCACATCGCCATGTGATTAACATTCACAGGTCACATCGCGATGTGACCAACATCCAAAGAGTTTACTAGAGTTCATAATCTAGTTCACATCACTATGTGATTAACACTCAATGAGTTCTGGGTTTGATCATGTTGCTTGTGAGAGAGGTTTTAGTCAACGAGTCTGCAACATTCAGATCTGTATGTACTTCACAAATCTCTACGCTATATTTGGAGCCATTTCAAATAACTGTTCTACTTGGAGCTATTCCAAATTGTTGCTCCATTATACGTATCCGGCATCTCTACTCAAAGCTATCCGGATAGGTGTCAAGCTTGCATCGACGTAACTCTTTACATCGAACTCTTTATCACCTCCATAACCGAGAAACATATCCTTATTCCTCTAAGGATAATCTTGACCGCTATTTGGTGATCTACTCCTAGATCACCTTTGTACCCTCTAGCCAGACATGTGGCAAGGCACATGTCAGGTGCGGTACACAGCATAGCATACTATGGAGCCTATGTCTAAGCATAGGGGACGACCTTTGTCCTTTCTCTCTGTTCTGCCGTGGTCGAGCTTTAAGTCTTAACTTCGTACCTTACAACTCAGGCAAGAACTTCCTTCTTTGACTGATCCATCTTGAACACCTTCAAGATCATGTCAAGGTATGTGCTCATTTGAAAGTACCATTAAGCGTTTTGATCTATCCCTATAGATCTTAATGCTCAATGTTTAAGCAGCCTAATCCAGGTTTTCCATCGAAAAACACTTTTCAAATAACCCTATATGCTTTCCAGAAATTCTACATTATTTCTGATCATCAATATGTCAACAACATATACTCATCAGAAATTCTATAGTGCTCCCACTCACTTCTTTGGAAATACAAGTTTCTCATAAACTTTGTATAAACCCAAAATCTTTGATTATCTCATCAAAGTGTACATTCCAATTCCGAGATGCTTACTCCAGTCCTTAGAAGGATAGCTGGAGCTTTGCATACTTGTTAGCATCTTTCAGGATCGACAAAATCTTCTGGTTGTATCACATACAACCTTTCCTCAAGAACAAGGAAACAATATTTTGACATCCCATCTGCAAGATTTCATAAATAATGCAGTACCTGCTAATTCCAACAGACTCTTAGCATCGCTACGAGTGAGAAAGTCTCATCGTAGTCAACTCCTTGAACTTGTCGGGAAACACCTTAACGACAAGTCGAGCTTTCTCAATGGTGACACTTACCATCATTGTCTGTCTTCCTTTTAAAATCCATATGTACCCAACAGCCTTATGACCATCAAGTAGTTCTTTCAAAGTCTACACTTTGTTTTCATACATGGATCCTCTCTCGGATTTTATGGCCTCGAGCCATTTTTCAAAATCCGGGCCCACCATCGCTTCTCCATAGCTCATAGGTTCATCGTTGTCCAACAACGTGACCTTTTAAGACAGGGTTACCACTTAGAAGTTGTACACACCCTTGTCAACCTATGAGGTTCGATAGTAACTTGATCTGAAGCTCCATGATCATCATCATTAGCTTTCTCTTCAACTGAGGCAGGGGCCACAGAAACATTTTTCCTGTGCTTGCGCTACTCTCTGCCTGAAGTAAAGGTTCAACAACCTTATCAAGTTCTATCTTCCTCCCACTCAATTCTTTCGAGAGAAACTTTTTCTCGAGAAAGGACCCGATTCTAGAAACAATCCCTATTGCTTTCGGATCTGAATTAGGAGGTATACCCAACTGTTTTGGGTGTCCTATGAAGATGCATTTTATCCGCTTTGGGTTCGAGCTTATCAACCTGAAACTTTTTCACATAAGCGTCGCAGCCCCTAACTTTTAAGAAACGACAACTCAGGTTTCTCCAAACCATAGTTCAAACGGTTGCGTCTCAACAGAATTACGTGGTGCCCTATTAAAGTGAGTGCGGTTGTCTCTAATGCCTAACCCATGAACGATAGTGGTAATTTGATAAGAGACATCATGGTACGCACCATATCCAATAGGGTGCAACTATGATGTTCGGACACACCATCACACTATGGTGTTCCAGGCGGTATTAGTTGTGAAACAATTTCCACAGTGCCAAACTCGTAACTCAGATATTCATTTCTATGATCATATCATAGACATTTTATCCTCTTATCACGAAGATCTTCAACTTCACTCTGAAATTACTTAAACCATTCAATAATTCAGACTTGTGTTTCATCAAGTAAATATACTCAGTATCTACTTGAATCATCTGTGAAGTAAGAATATAACGATATCCACTGCGTGCCTCGGCACTCATTGGACTGCACACATCAGAATGTGTTACTTCCAACAAGTTGTTATCTTGTTCCATCTTACTGAAAACGAGGCTTTTCAGTCATCTTGCCCATGTGGTAAAATCTGCATATCTCAAGTGATTCAAAATCAAGTGAGTCCAAACGGTCCATCTGCATGGAGTTTCTTCATGCGTATATACCAATAGACATGGTTCACATTACTCAATCCTTTTCAAAAATGAGTGAGTCCAAAGATCCATCAACATGGAGCTTCTTCATGCGTTTTATACCATTATGACTTACACGGCAGTGCCACAAGTAGGTGGTACTATCATTACTATCTTATATCTTTTGGCATGAACATGTGTATCACTATGATCGAGATTCGATAAACCATTCATTTCAGGTGCAAGACCATTAAATGTATTATTCAAATAAATAGAGTAACCATTATTCTCCTTAAATGAATAACCGTATTACGACAGACATAATCCAATTATGTCTATGCTCAACGCAAACACTAAATAACAATTATTTAGGTTTAACACCAATCTCGATGGTAGAGGGAGCGAGCGATGCTTGATCATATCAACCTTGGAAACACTTCCAACACATCTCGTCAGCTCACCTTTAGCTAGTCTCCGTTTATTCCGTAGCTTTTATTTCGAGTTACTAACACTTAGCAACCGAACCGGTATCTAATTCCCTGGTGCTACTAGGAATACTAGTAAAGTACACATTAACATAACGTATATCCAATATACTTCTATCGACAGCCTTCTCATCTACCAAGTATCTAGGGTAATTCTGCTCCAGTGGCTGTTCCCTTTATTACAGAAGCACTCAGTCTCGGGTTTGGGTTCAACCTTGGGTTTCTCCACTAGAGCAGCAGCTGATTTGCCGTTTCATGAAGTATCCCTTCTTGCCCTTGCCCTTCTTGAAACTAGTGGTTTCACTAACCATCAACAATTGATGCTCCTTCTTGATTTCTACTTTCACGGTGTCATACATCGCGAATATTTCAAGGATCATCATATCTATCCCTAATATGTTATAGTTCATCACGAAGCTCTAGCAGCTTGGTGGCAATGACTTTGGAAAAACATCACTATCTTATCTGGAAGATCAACTCCCACTCGATTCAAGTGTTTGTTGTACTCAGACAATCTGAGCACAAGCTCAACGATTGAGCTTTTCTCCCTGAGTTTGCAGTCTAAGAAAATCGTCGGAGGTCTTATACCTCTTGACGTGGGCACGAGCCTGAAATCCCAATTTCAGCCCTCGAAACATCTCATATGTTCTGTGACATTTCAAAATGCCTTCGGTGCCTCAATTCTAAACCATTTAACATTACCGAACTATCATGTAGTCATCAAAACGTGTATGTCGGATGTTCGCAACATCCACAGACCACGTTCGAGGTCCAGCACACCGAGCGGTGCATTAACGACATAAGCCTTCTACTGTCCGCATAATTGCTACTATCAACTTTCAACTATATTTTCTCTAGGAACGTATCTAACATAGTAGAACTAAAGCGTAAGCTATGACATAATTTGCAAAGTTCTTTTGACTATGTTCAGGATAAACAAGTTCATCTTATGAACTCCCACTCAGATAGACATCCCTCTAGTCATCTAAGTGATTACATGATCCGAGTCAACTAGGCCGTGTCCGATCATCACGTGAGACGGACTAGTCATCATCGGTGAACATCTTCATGTTGATCGTATCTACCATACGACTCATGCTCGACCTTTCGGTCTCTTGTGTTCCGAGGCCATGTCTGTACATGCTAGGCTCGTCAAGTCAACCTAAGTGTTCTGCGTGTGTAAATCTGGCTTACACCCGTTGTATGTGAACGTAAGAATCTATCACACCCGATCATCACGTGGTGCTTCGAAACGACGAACTTTCGCAACGATGCACAGTTAGGGGGAACACTTTCTTGAAATTTTAATGAGGGATCATCTTATTTACCACCGTCGTTCTAAGCAAATAAGATGTATAAACATGATAAACATCACATGCAATCAAATAGTGACATGATATGGCCAATATCATATTGCTCCTTTTGATCTCCATCTTCGGGGCTCCATGATCATCATCGTCACCGGCATGACACCATGATCTCCATCATCATGATCTCCATCATCGTGTCTTCATGAAGTTGTCACGTCAACTATTACTTCTACTAATATGGCTAACGCTTTAGCAATAAAGTAAAGTAATTACATGACGATTTAAGTTGACACGCAGGTCACAAATAAATTAAGACAACTCCTATGGCTCCTGCCGGTTGTCATACTCATCGACATGCAAGTCGTGATTCCTATTACAAGAACATGATCATATCATACATCACATATATCATACATCACATCCTTTGGCCATATCACATCACATGGCATACCCTGCAAAAACAAGTTAGACGTCCTCTAATTGTTGTTTGCATGTTTTACGTGGCTGCTATGGGTTTCTAGCAAGAACGTTTCTTACCTACGCAAAACCACAACGTGATATGTCAATTGCTATTTACCCTTCATAAGGACCCTTTTCATCGAATCCGTTCCGACTAAAGTGGGAGAGACAGACACCCGCCAGCCACCTTATGCAACTAGTGCATGTTAGTCGGTGGAACCGGTCACGTAAGCGTACGTGTAAGGTTGGTCCGGGCCGCTTCATCCCACAATGCCGTCGAAACAAGATTGGACTAGTAACGGTAAGCATATTGAACAAAATCAACGCCCACAACTACTTTGTGTTCTACTCGTGCAAAGAATCTACGCAATAAACCTGGCTCATGATGCCACTGTTGGGGAACGTAGCAGAAATTCGAAATTTTCTACGCAACACCAAGATCAATCTATAGAGTAATCTAGCAACGAGGGAAGGAGAGTGCATCTACATACCCCTATAGATCGCTAAGCGGAAGCGTTCAAGTGAACGGGGTTGATGGAGTCGTACTCGCCGTGATCCAAATCACCGATGATCCTAGTGCCGAACGGACGGCACCTCCGCGTTCAACACACGTACAGCCCGGGGACGTCTCCTCCTTCTTGATCCAGCAAGGGGAGAGGAGAAGTTGAGGGAGAGCTCCGTCAGCACGACGACGTGGTGGTGGTGGAGCTCGTGGTTCTCCGGCAAGGCTTCGCCAAGCACCATGGAGGAGGAGGAGAAGGTAGGAGGAGGGAGGGCTGTGCCAGGGGAGAGGTCACGGCTGCCCTCCCACCCCTCCACTATATATAGGGGCAAGGGGAGAGGGGGAGGCGCCCTAGGGTTTCCCCTAGGGGGCGGCGGCTAGGCAGATTGGATCTCCCTAGGGAAAATCCTAGGGAGACTTGCCCCCAAAGCCAAGCAGGTGGAGGCTTGCCTCCCAAGCCAGGTGGAGGCGCCCCACCTCTCCAAGTAACGTGGGAAAGGGTGTGGGGGGCGCACCAACCCTTAGTGGGCTGGTTTGCCCCTTCCCCTTTGGCCCATGAGGCCCTCCAACACTTGCCGGGGCTCCCGAAACACCTTTCGGTCACGCTGGCCATAGCCTGGTACCTCCGGAACACATCCGGACTCCAATACCGTTCGTCCAATATATCGATCTTCACCGCCGGACCATTCCGGAACTCCTCGTGACGTCCGGGATCTCATCCGGGACTCCGAACTACCTTCGGTAACCACATACTATTTCCCATAACAACTCTAGCGTCACCGAACCTTAAGTGTGTAGACCCTACGGGTTCGGGAATCATGCAGACATGACCGAGACACCTCTCCGGCCAATAACCAACAGCGGGATCTGGATACCCATGTTGGCTCCCACATGTTCCACGATGATCTCATCGGATGAACCACGATGTCGAGGATTTAATCAATCCCGTATTCAATTCCCTTTGTCTAGCGGTATTGCACTTGCCCGAGATTCGATCGTTAGTATCCGATACCTTGTTCAATCTCGTTACCGGCAAGTCTCTTTACTCGTTCCGTAACACATCATCCCGTAATCAACTCCTTGATCACATTGTGCACATTATGATGATGTCCTACCGAGTGGGCCCAGAGATACCTCTCCGTCACACGGAGTGACAAATCCCAGTCTCGATTCGTGCCAACCCAACAGACACTTTCGGAGATACCTGTAGTGTACCTTTATAGCCACCCAGTTACGTTGTGACGTTTGGCACACCCAAAGTATTCCTACGGTATCCGGGAGTTGCACAATCTCATGGTCTAAGGAAATGATACTTGACATTAGAAAAGCTTTAGCATACGAACTACACGATCTTTGTGCTAGGCTTAGGATTGGGTCTTGTCCATCACATGATTCTCCTAATGATGTGATCCCGTTATCAACGACATCCAATGTCCATGGTCAGGAAACCGTAACCATCTATTGATCAACGAGCTAGTCAACTAGAGGCTTACTAGGGACATGGTGTCGTCTATGTATCCACACATGTATCTGAGTTTCCGATCAATACAATTATAGCATGGATAATAAACGATTATCATGAACAAGGAAATATAATAATAACTTATTTATTATTGCCTCTAGGGCATATTTCCAACAGTATGCTCCTACATGTACGGGCCTGCACATGCTACACAAGTTCTTTTTTCCTTTTGAGATGAATGGTACACAAGGTTACAGGCCCTCTCCACCACCCATTTGAATTTCACCTACGACTATACCTGGCCATGGGCCGGGCTTGGGCCGGGCCTAAAAAAGCCCACGGCAGAAAATTGAGGCCCAGGCCCTCCTAGGCCCTACCATCGGGCCTACTTTTCAAGCCCAAGCCCGACCCATCTGGTAAAAATCCCTCAAAAGCCCTTAGGGCATAGGGCCGTGAGTCGGGCCTCTTCCTTAAAATGCCAATATGCCAACCCCAATCCCGTCCAGGCCCTACTAGTGGGCTCAAAACTCAGGCCCAAGCCCGGTCCACGGGCAAGCCCATCGGGCCTAGGCCCTGGATTTTAGGGTCGGGCCGGAGATGGCCAGGACTACCTATGGCCCTTCCCTCCCCTTAATCCAACTAAAACCTGTCAAATCAGAATCAGCTAGTAGACGTGTGCACAAAGCAAGTTTGTTATTTGTTACGTGAGGCACATATTACTCCTATAAAAGATGCTCAAGTACGCGCCCCCAGCTCAACGACTGGGCTAACTGGATGGCCGCCCTCATGGAGTATATTGCGGCTAGCCGGCCTAGGCCAGATTCGTGCGATGGCACATTCCAACGCCACAACACATGACCCTACAGCCTCGGTGTCGATGCGGTCCCCGCTACCAGAGCGACAAAGCGATGAGCATGAGCCCCGCCGGGATGCACGCCCGTTCTGGGCGAAATACAAGACCAGCAGAATGGCACTCGGTGGCTTTGTTCGATCCACCGTGCAACCAGGGTCGCCACCGCAGCCTCAACAACCGGCGTGGTGAGGACGCCTGCTTTTGAATCAAGCATCGGCGGGAGGAGCGCCGCGACAAGGGTGCGAGCCCCGAAGCCGATCGCATCGCTTACGATGTTGGGTACCTCGTGTTTGTCCCCAAATTGCAACGAGTGGTCCACCCTGACAGATTCAAGCCCATTGTGCCGATGTAATATGACAGAAAAACCAACCCGGTGAAGTTCTTGCATGTGTACATCACTGCCATGTGCGTCGCGGGGGCTAACAATCTTGTCATGGCCAATTGGCTCCCGATGGTTCTGAAGCCCAGTGTTCAATCGTGGCTAATGAACCTTTTTAAGGAATCAGCGAGGTCTTGGCAGGACCTTCGGAACCAGTTTGTGGGAGCTTTCCGGGGTGGTTTCAAGCGCACTCGGACCAAGAGCGACCTAAAGATACATGTGCAGAATCCTGGTGAATCCATGCAAAAAAATACATCCAACGGTTCAGCCATGTGCAGCACACTATCCCCGACATCGATGTTGCAACGGTGATTACTACATCCCAAATGAACGCACACACTCCTCGGATGCGCCAAAAGATGAACGTCCACAACATACGGACCCTGCCCGACCTCCATCGCAACGCAGACAAGTGCATGCGGGCAGAGGAAGGCCATGGGGTTCCTGGCAAGGCCGACCCTGGCGTTGACACCACCAAAGCTAGGACGTCCGGTGGTCCCGGCAAGAAGCAGAACAAGAACCATAAGCGGATTATGGTCTTCGTCGTGGCGCTTGGTGTCCAGAAGCCCAAGGATGGCGGGGCGACAGATACCATGGCCGCTGCTGATCGTGGCGGCGGGCCATGATGCACATTCCATCGGAGCGCCTTGCATGACCTCAAGGAATGCCGTGAAGTGAAGGCTTTCACCGAGGAGTAGCACAAGAACTGGCTAGAAGCTAAGAAGAGGTGGGCCGACCAAGCTGGCGGCAACACTGCCGACGACAGTAGATGTGGCAACTACCACCGTCCTCCATGGGGCCACAACAATGATGACAATGACAACGAAGAATACAAAGAAGGTGAGGGGCTACCTGGAAGCTCGGGGTGTCCTTTGCGTTCACGGGGTACCTTTGTGCCTTCCTCCCAGCAAGAACTCAAAACGCTTGCCCGAGAGGTAAATGCAGTGCATGTCAGTGTGGTGGCAGTGCAACCACTCAAGTGGTCCCACTTTTCCATGAGTTTTGATGTCGGGGACCACCCGGACTGAACAATGGGCATAGGGATCCTCCCCCTGATGATCTCGCCCACCATCAATAACTCAATGTTACCAAGATGTTGGTAGACGTTGGTGCTAGCCTCAACCTCCTCTCTAGAAAGGCATTCCAAAGGATGGAGATCCCAACCACGTAGCTCCGTCCCATGGGAACATTTCAAAGCTTGAACCCCGGTTCCACTCAACCTTTGGGCCAGGTCACCTTGTGAGACACCTCTGGTGGTCCCAACAACTTCCGCACAGAGAGCATCACCTTTGACGTGGATACCCCATTTCCCTACAACCGCATCTTGGGGGATCCCGCTCTGGCAAAATTCATGGTGGCGACCCACTACACTTATAACACCTTGAAAATGTTAGGGGCCTGGGATGTCATCACCATCAAGTCTGGCAGAAGGGATGCCATCTACTATGTGGAGTTGTATCGGATGGTTGCGACCGCGATCACTCATGAAGCCCCCTGTGGCTACTTGGTAGAGACGGCTGATAACCCACAAGTATAGGGGATCGCAACAGTTTTCGAGGGTAGAGTATTCAACCCAAATTTATAGATTCGACACAAGGGGAGCCAAAGAATATTTGCAAGTATTAGCAGCTGAGTTGTCAATTCAACCACACTTGGAGATTAATTACTGCAGCAAAGTAATCAGTAGCAAAGTAATATGATAGTTTTGATAATAGTAGCGACAACAATAGTAACGGTAATAGTGATAGCATTAGTTTTATAGCAAGTGCAACAGTAACGATAGCAGTAGTAACTTAGCAAGAACAATATAAGAGAAATTCATAGACATTGGATCGGTAATTTGTTGGATGATATTCATCATGTGATAGTCATAACCTAGGGCGATACGGCACTAGCTCCAGTTCATAAATGTAATGTAGGCATGTATTCCCTAAATAGTCATATGTGCTTAAGAAAAGAACTTGCAATGACATCTTTTGTCCTACCCTCCTCTGGCAGCGGGGTCCAATTGGAAACTAAGGGATATTAAGGCCCCCTTTTAATAGAGAACCAGAACAAAGCATTAACACACGGTGAATACATGAACTCCTCAAACTACGGTCATCACAGGGAGTGGTCCCTACTATTGTCACTCCGGGGTTCCCGGATCATAACACGTAGTAGGTGACTATAACTTGCAAGATCGGATCTAGAACATGGATAATGGTGATAACATAAACGGTTCAGATCTGAAATCATGGCACCCGGGCCCAAAGTGACAAGCATTAAACATGTCAAAGTCATAGCAACATCAATCTCAGAACATAGTGGATACTAGGGATCAAGACCTAACAAACTAACTAGATTACATGATGAACCCCATCCAACTCCTCACCGACAAGCGAGCCTACGAAGAAATTACTCACTCCTGGTGAGGAGCATCATGGAATTGGCGATGGATAAGGGTTGGTGATGATGAAGAACGAAGATCCCCCTCTTTGGAGCCCCAAACGGACTCCAGATCTGGCCTCCCGGTGAAGAACAGGAGGTGACGGCGGCTCCGTCTCGTGGAACGTGATAATTCTTTCTCCTTGATTTTTTCTGGAATAATGTGATTTTATAGTGTAGGTTTCAGGGTCTTCGGGGCCACCGTGTGGGGACAACCCACCTGGCGCGCCCTGAAGGGGGTGCACCCAGGTGCCCCCCTCCGGTGGTTCTTGGCTCCAGAAATTCTCTTTATTGATAAAAATCCTCGCAAAGTTTCGTTCCATTCCGAGAACTTTTATTTCCGCACAAAAACAACACCATGGTAGTTCTGCTGAAAACAGCGTCAGTTCGGGGTTAGTTTCATTCAAATCATGCAAATTAGAGTCCAAAACAAGAGGAAAAGTGTTAGGAAAAATAGATACATTGGAGACATATCAACTCCCCCAAGCTTAAACCTTTGCTTGTCCTCAAGCAATTCAGTTGATAAACTGAAAGTGAAAAAGAAAAACTTTTACGTACTCTTTTGCTCTTGTTTGCATAAATAAGCTTAAACAGCACCCAGGTTTTCAGTCAATGTTATAACTAATCATGTCGACAATAACTCTTAAAAATTATATTAACTCATATCAATGACATAATCAGCTAGCAAGCAATAATAAGATATCTCCTATCGTTCCATGAATGATCTAGGCACACACAAATGATATTTATTTGAAATTTTTAGAGATGGCACATGCAATTTTACTTAGGACGGCAGGGTAATACCGCATATAGGTAGGTATGGTGGACTCATCTGGAATAACTTGGGTTCAAGGTTTTTTATGTACAAGTAGAATTCCCACTTAGTATAGGCGAAGGCTAGCAAATAGGCTGAGAAGCAGCCGGCTAGAGAGCAACAACGGTCATGAACATGCATTATGCATAAGTAACATTGGACACTAGCATGAGTAGGATATGAACACCATGAACATAAATGTCATAGAGGTTATGTTGGTTTTGATTCAACTACATGCATGGACATGTGCCAAGTCAAGCCACTCGAACATTCAGAGGAGGATACCATATCATCATACGACATCACAATTATTTTAACGCAATGTTGATATCCAAGATAAATCATTATCCACTCCTAGCTACTTATGCATGACATGAGAAACTATAATCTCTAATTGTCATTACAAACATGTTTAATCATAATGGGCTGAATCATGGATACCAAGTTAAACATATTTACAAAAACAGAACAAGTTGAGTTCATACCCGTTTCTCTCTGCCATGGCCAGTTCATCGAATATCGTCATTATTTCCTTTCACTTGCGCGACCGAATGATAAGAAAATAATAATAGTGCAAGAGTGCCGTGGACTAAGCTGGAATCTGCAAACATTTTATTCGATAGGAGAAGACAAGGTAAAATGGGCTCTTTGTTAGATGAACAATAGTGCATATGAGAGCCACTCAACATTTTCATCGTGGTCTTCTCCTTGGTATGACTCAAAAAGGACAAAAGAAATTTAGAGAAACACACTAAAATATTTTTGAAGTTTTTGGTTTTATCTGAAAGAAGCGAATAAAAGGGGAAAACAAAAACGAGAAAAACTATTTACACGGGAAAGCTCCCAACAAGCAAAAGAAGAATAAGGAAATCTTTTTGGGTTTTCTTTAGTTTTTCAAACACACAAGAAGAAAGTGAGAAAATAGAATTAAGCATGGATAATACAATGAAAAAGTGTGAACGCCGACAACTGAAATGTGTGAACATGAATGTAAAGTCGGTGAGAAACACGTACTCCCCCAAGCTTAGGCTTTTGGCCTAGCTTGGTAATCACCAGTCGTAGAAGCCATCAGGTTCTATGTTGAAGTGCTGAGGCGCAGGCACCTAAGGATCCCACTGCCGAGGCTCCTCCTGTGCTGCAGCCTGGTCGTTCCGGTAAGCGATGATGTCCTCAGGCATAATCCTGTATCCGCCCCTGGCAATAGGATCAAACAAAGCAGGTGCAGGAAGTGGAATAATATCACGAGTTCTTACACTAAAAACCAGGTTATAAGGAAGAGGAATGTTAGGATAATCGATAGCAGTAAAGTGGTGGTGATCCATGGCGACGCGATCAAGGTAAACCTTGGGCAAAGGATAATCATGCAGGTGTGTCTGAACATTAAAGTGAGCCGCCAAACGAGTGGCGTAAATACCTCCATGTATTTTATCCTTGGACTTATTAATGTGGAGGCGACGAGCCACAATATCTCCCAAGCTCTAAGTGTTGTCGCCCTCTAGTGCATGACGCAAAACAGCAAGGTCTTGTGAACTGAGTGCACCCACCTTCTCTCTAGCAAGCAAGCATTTTGCAATGAAAAGAGCAAAATAATGAACAACAGGAAAATGCAAGCCAGCGGCAGTGATACTCGACACCCCTCTCTCATCACTCACTGTCAAAGTACGATAAAAGCTTTCAAACTCTGCGTGCCTATGCTCTGCCAAACTACCATCACAAGGAAGCAAGCATATTTCACAAAATTCAGTAAGCGATGGGGTTCAACATATAAATTAAATTGCACCAGAAATTTTTAAATATTCAGAACAAAAATCATATTAAACTTTCAGATCATTCTGAGAATTTTTATTTTTTGTCATTTTTTATTGCACGGGAAATTCAGAAAACGGACAAAACATGGCATTTTATTTTATTTAACTAGTAGGAACAAAAAATAAAAGGTAGGGACAAAAGGTAGTGCTCACTAAATTCATCAGCTTCATACCTCTAAAAAATGGTCCATTAATAAGGTTGATCAAGTCTTATTAACAACCACTTTCGATTAGCATGAAACCGAAGAACTTTCGTAAATCACTAAGTTACCTCAACGGGGATATGAATGTCCCCAACAACAAGCATTTCATATTTCTTTTTAACAGTAGGTAGAGGTAGTTGAAAACTTCCAATAGTGATTGTCGGAGATTTTTCGATAACATTAATACCATTCACTTGGAATTGTTTCTTCAGAAAGTGCACCGTATGCTCATTACCATTGATATGAAAAGTGACCTTGCTTTTATTGCAATCAATAACAGCCCCTGCAGTATTCAAGAAGGGTCTACCAAGGATAATCGACATGTTGTCGTCCTCGGGCATCTCAAGTATAACAAAGTCAGTCAAAATAGTAACATTAGCAACAACAATGGGCACATCCTCACAGATACCGATAGGTATGACAGTTGATTTGTCAACCATTTGGAAAGATATTTCAGTAGGTGTGAGTTTATTCAAATCAAGTCTTTTATATAAAGAGAAAGGCATAACACTAACACCAACTCCTAAATCACATAAAGCAGTTTTCACACAGTTTCTTTTGATGGAGCAAGGTATAGTTGGTATTCCCGGATCTCCAAGTTTTTTAGGTATCCCATCTTTAAAAGTATAATTAGCAAGCATGGTGGAGATTTCAGCTTTCGGTATTTTTCTCTTATTAGTGATGATGTCTTTCCTGTACTTTGCCTAAGGAGGCATTTTCAACATATCAGTCGAGCGAGTACGCAAAAAGACTGGCCTCAACATTTCAGCAAAGCGTTCAAATTCTTCATCATATTTCCTTTTAGTTGACTTAGGTGGAAAAGGCATAGGTTTTTGAACCCACGGTTCTCTTTCTTTACCGTGTTTTCTTGCAATACTCTTTTATCATATCGTGTATTCTTGGGTTGTGGGTTGTCAAGATCAATAGCTGGTTCTATTTCAACATCATTATCTGGTTCTTTTTTATCGTTTGGTTGAGTATCTTCATGAACATCAGCATTATCTTTTTCATTATCACTAGGTGAATGTTCATTACCAGATTGAGTTTCAGCATCAGAAATAGAAACATCATTATCATTATCAGGAGGTTTTTCTACTTCAGGTTCACTAGAAGCATGCAAAGTCCTATCATTTTTCTTTTTCTTCTTCTTTTTAGAAGGACTAGGTGAAGTGGTGTTGTTCCTTTGTGAATCCTGTTCAATTCTTTTTGGGTGTCCCTCAGGATAAAGTGGTTCGTGGGTCATTTTACCTCCTCTAGTTGCAACTCTAACAACAAAGTCATGTATGTTGTTATTCATTTCATCAAGCAATTCTCTTTGAGATTTAGCAACTTGTTCTAACTGGGTTTGTACCATAGAAGCATGATTTCCCACACCTCTAACATCATCTGAGATTCTAAATAGCAACTCACTCAAGCGAGCAATCATATCAGAATTATACTTCAATTGTTTCATAACATTTGCATTGAAGTGATCTTGCTTTCTAATATAATTCTCAAACTCATAAAGGCATTGGCTAGGGTGCATATTATGAGGATTATCATTATCATTGAATTTCATTACAGAATTTACCTCTACCACCTTAGGCAGTGGTGGTGTATCAAGCCCATGTATTTCTTCAATAGGAGGTAAATTGTTGACATCCTCAGCTTTAATACCTTCATCTTGTGGTTCGGGAAGAGTCCAATCATCATAATTTTTCAATATGTTATTCAATAATTCTTCAGCTTGCCCAATAGTTCGTTCCCTGAAAACACAACCAGCACAACTATCTAGGAAGTCCCTAGAAGCATCAGTTAGTCCATTATATAAGATATCAAGTATTTCACTTTTCTTAAGAGGATGATTAGGCAAAGCATTAAGCAATTGGAGAAGCCTCCCCCAAGCTTGTGGGAGACTCTCTTCTTCAATTTGCACAAAATTAAATATTTCCTATAAGGCAGCTTGTTTCTTATGAGCAGGGAAATATTTTTCAGAGAAGTAATAAATCATATCCTGGGGACTACGCACACAACCAGGAGCAGGAGTATTGTACCAAGCTTTAGCATCACCCTTTAATGAGAACGGAAATAATTTGAGAATATAGTAATAGCGAGTTTTCTCATCATGAGTAAAACGGGTGGCTATGTCATTCAACTTAGTAAGATGTGCCACAACAGTTTCAGTTTCATAACCATGGACAGGATCAGATTCAACCAAAGTAATTAACTCTGGGTCGACAGAGAATTCATAATCCTTATCATTAACAAAGATAGGTGAAGTAGCAAACTTAGGATCATACTACATTCTAGCATTCAGAGATTTTTATTTATACTTGCATAATAATTTCTCTAGATCATATATATCCTTACAAGCAAGAATATCTCTAGTTGTCTCCTCATTCATAACATAAGCTTCCGGTACCTTAGGAAATTCATATCTAGGAAGGCTAGTTATTTTCAGTTTCAAGCTCATCATCAGATTCAACAATATCATGTTGTCTTACTCTAGCAATTTGTTCACCTAGTGGCACATTATCATCAAGCAAGGTACTAGCATCGTCATAAGCATCATTCATAGCAGAAGTAGCATCATCAATAACTTGCGACATAATTGATAACATGTGGTAGTGTTGCAAGTTTACTTATAACAGAAGGTGAATCTAAAGCAGAGCTAGATGGCAGTTCCTTACCTCCCCTCGTCTTAGAAGAAAAAAATAGTAGTCTTAGCATCCTTCAGATTCTTCATAGTGAATAATTGATAATCATCTCAAGTGACTCAACAAATATAGCTATGCTCCCCGGCAACAGCGCCCGAAAAAGGTCTTGATAACCCACAAGTGTAGGGGATCTCAACTGTTTTCGAGGGTAGAGTATTCAACCCAAATTTATAGATTCGACACAAGGGGAGCCAAAGAATATTTGCAAGTATTAGTAGCTCAGTTGTCAATTCAACCACACTTGGAGATTAATTATCTCCAACAAAGTAATATGATAGTTTTGATAATAGTAGCGACAACAATAGTAACGGTAATAGTGATAGCAGTAGTTTTGATAAGAGAAATTCGTAGGCCTTGGATCGGTAATTTGCTGGACTATATTCATCATGTGACAGTCATAACCTAGGGCGATACAACACTAGCTCCAGTTCACAGATATAATGTAGGCATGTATTCCCTAAATAGTCATACGTGCTTATGGAAAGAACTTGCATGAAATCTTTTGTCCTACCCTCCCGTGGCAGTGGGGTCCAATTGGAAACTAAGGGATATTAAGGCCTCCTTTTAATAGACAACCGGACAAAGCATTAACACACGGTGAATACATGGACTCCTCAAACTACGGTCATCACCGGGAGTGGTCCCGACTATTGTTACTCCGGGGTTGCCGGATCATAATAGGTACTATTGTCACACCTGGAGTAGGTGACTATAACTTGCAAGATCAGATCTAGAACATGGATGTAATGGTGATAACATAAACGGTTCAGATCTGAAATCATGGTACCCGGGCCCAAAGTGACAAGCATTAAGCATGGCAAAGTCATAGCAACATCAATCTCAGAACATAATGGGTACTAGGGATCAAGCCCTAACAAAACTATCTAGATTACATGATGAATCACATCCAACTCCTCACCGACCAGCGAGCCTACGAAAGAATTACTCACTCCCGTGGGGAGCATCATGGAATTGGCGACGGAGAAGGGTTGGTGATGACGAAGAACGAAGATCCCCCTCTCCGGAGCCCCAAACGGACTCCAGATCTGGCCTCCCGATGAAGAACATGAGGTGACGGCGGCTCCGTCTCGTGGAACGCGATAATTCTTTCTCCCTAATTTTTTCTGGAAAATATGATTTTATAGCGTAGGTTTCAGGGTCTTCGGGGCCACCAGGTGGGGACAACCCACCTGGGTGCGCCCTGGTGGGTTGTGCCCACCCAGGTGCCCCCTCCGGTGGTTCTTGGCTCCCGAAATTCTCTTTATTGATATAAAAAATCCTCGCAAAGTTTCGTTCTATTCCGAGAACTTTTATTTCTGCACAAAAACAACACCATGGTAGTTCTGCTGAAAACAACGTCAGTCCGGGGTTAGTTTCATTCAAATCATGCAAATTAGAGTCCAAAACAAGAGGAAAAGTGTTAGGAAAAGTAGATACGTTGGAGAAGTATCAACGGCATGGCAGGCTAGCTCGCAAGGCAACGCTCGTGATGCCTCCCGTGGAGGAGTGCTCGTGACATTTCATGGGCCCTGCATCAGTGAGATTGCCAACAAGTTTCTACAAGTAATGGAGTGGAGCACGCTCGTGAGGTCGCTTGTGGGTGTCACGCGAGGAGAAAAAAACACCAATGACCTTGGTGAGGTGACGTGCACGGGAGCAGGCCCACGAGCCAGAGCTCAGTCACTTGGGTTTAGCGGCGCTACGGGGACGGACCCAGGCGCATGCACCATTCCAGCCCCCGCTCGCGTGATACGCATGAGTGATATCGTGAGAGCGCGCATCATGAACCGAATTTCCGACCAAGCACACATAATACTTAGGAAATAAAATTTTACTAATGGCTGAAGAGGTCTCATTACACAAACAGAAGATACATGATGTCGTGATGCGCACGGGTCAGCCTGAGGATGTGATGGCAGGCGGCCCCTCAAGTAAGCAATGTGCCATGTCTGAGCATGGGGCCCCACTAGGTTGTGGGCAAGAGCTCTTGCGGCCAGTGGCAACGCAGAAAGAGAGGCTCCTGAGCGTGTACAGCTCCACTTCGTTCATGCCCGTGAGGTCATGGGGAGAACTTGCGGAGGTGTTGGATGTTCCATGTGTTTGGTACCAGAACACCCTCCTTTGTTTCTAGTCGTGTCGCGCTAAGCCGGGAAACGTGCACCACCCTGAAAGGGCCTTTCCACATGGGCGAGAGCTTGTGGAGTCCTTCCTTGGAGAGGACCATTTGAAGGACAAGATCGCTAGCTTCAAGGGTACAGGGGCGTATGTTGTGGCCGTGGTAGCAACGCAGCGCTTGTCGGTGCCTGGCTGTGCGGATGGCAGCCTGGCAATGTGCTTGCTCGAGGAGGAGAAAATCAGCTTCCCGCAGGCCATCCCGGCGGATCTCGTCGAAGGCCAGGAACCGCGAGGACCCATGCTTGAGCTTGGTGGGGAGGACCGCTTCTGCCCCATATATGAGGAAGAAGGGCATTTCGCCGGTAGGCTTGGACTGGAGCTCATCGAGCCAGCCTTTGCCGCAGGTAGTGAGCTTTTTGTTGAAGCATCTCGTCTTGAGGCCCGATACGTCTCCAACGTATCTATAATTTATGAAGTATTCATGCCATGTTTACAATATTTCTATAAGATTTTGGTAAGATTTGATTGGAACTAACTCGGACTCACGCTGTTTTCAGCAGAACTACCGTGGTGTTGTTTTTGTGCAGAAATAAAAGTTCTCGGAATGGGTTGAAAATTTATGGAGAATATTTTTGGAAAACATAAAAAAAATACTAGAGCAAAAAGATACCAGAGTGGAGTCCTGGGGTAACCACAAGGGCGGGGGGCGCCTCCACCACCATAGGGCACGCTCTCCGTCCTTATCGTCGCCTTGTGGGTCCCCTTGACTTGTCCCCGACGCCAAACACTCCTATAAATCCCAAAAACTCGAGAACAAAACCTAGATTTGGAGTTCCACTGTCGTAAGCCTTTGTAGCCACAAAAAACCAATCTAGGCCCTCTCTGGCACCCTGCCGGTGGGGGCCATCATCACCGGAGGCCATGGAGGAGGATCCTGGAGGGGGCCATCATCGCCATGGAGGCCAAGGACCAGAGGGAGAACCTCTCCCCATATAGGGGGAGGCCATGTAGGAGGAAGCACAAGGGGGGGGACCTCTCCCCCTCTCTCTCGGTGGCGCCGGAGTGCTATCGGGGGAACCATCGCCGCGGTGATCGCCTTCATTAACATCACCATCTTCATCACCATCCTCATCTCTTTTATGTGGTCCAATCTCCCGCACCCTGTTGTAATCCCCTACTTGAACATGGTGCTTTATGCCACATATTATGATCCAATGATGTGTTGCCATCCTATGATGTTTTGAGTAGATTTCCTTTGTCTTTTGGGTTGATTGATGATCTAGATTGGTTTAAGTTGTATGTTTTATTTTGGTGCTGTCCTATGGTGCCTTCCGTGCCGCGCACACGTGAGGGATTCCCGTTGTAGGGTGTTGGAATACGTTCATGATTCACTTATAGTGGGTTGCTTGAGTGACAGAAGCATAAACCCGAGTAAGGGGTTTGTTGCATATGGGATAAAGGGGACTTGATGCTTTAATGCTATGGTTGGGTTTTACCTTAATGATCTTTAGTAGTTGCAGATGCTTGCTAGAGTTCCAATCATAAGTGCATATGACCCAAGAAGAGAAAGTATGTTAGATTATGCCTCTCCCTCATATCAAATTGCAATGATGATTACCGATCTTGTTAACAATTGCCTAGGACAATTCCGCACACTGACCCATCATTATTCCACACTCGCTGTTAATAATATAAAGTAACATATTCTAACTTTATATTAACAGCACCTACTTTTATATTTTAGTTCTGCGATATCATGCAAAGTTATCCTCTTCATATCCACAACGTAGTTTTATTTCTCGTTTCTAGATGGAAGAAAATGTTCGGTGTACGTAGAGTCGTATCAGTGGCAGATAGGACTTGAGAGAATATTGATCTTGCCTTTAGCTCCTTGTGGGTTCGACACTCCATACTTATCACTTCCACCTTTGGAAATTGCTACGATGACTTCTTGCACTTGGGGATTATCAAGCTCTTTTCTGGCGCCGTTGCGGGGGAGCAATAGCGTGGGGTTGATATTTTTGTGTATGATTGTTTGCTTTCTTAACTAAGTAGATTTTGTTTTTCCCTTTTGTTTTTTTAGTTGTGGGTGAAAAAAAATTAAAATAATGAAAAAAATTACTTGCCTCTTATGCCTAGAAACTTTTTCAAAACAGAAGTGATTGGAAGGTTATGCATCGGAGAAGTGAGGGTCGACCTTGAATACTTGTGTTCATGCTCATGGAAACAATGTAGAATTTTTCATGGAAGTTTCTTAAAAATAAGTATCCCCTTGTATATATCCATTGTATTATATAAATAATGTGCCAAGGTTTAAGTTTAGAATGTTTAAATTGCTTGTTTGGTGTGTGCAGCAGAAAAACAGAAACTTTGGCTGTTGCCGTGGAATTGTCACGACAGATGTCCTAGGATGAGGACTTAGTCGTGAGGCCAACACATCTATGTGGTAGCTTGAGAAGGGTTGAGCGGAATCGAGAGACGCAACACAAGACAGGGATTTAGACAGCTTCGGGCCCCGGGAAACATCATCCGGTAACAACCCTACATGTTGTTTGAGGCTAGGTCTCATTATCATCACGAGGGAGTCGCCGTAAACCGGCTCTCTTCTTTGTGTCTAGCCCTAAGATTGTTTCTTCTTGCTTGTAGCTTGTCCCTCTTTGGGGAGCCCTACCCCTCCTTATATATGTTGAAGAGGCAGGTTACATGCAGAGTCCAACTCGGACTTAAGACTTAACTATTATAACTTATCTTCATGGGCTTCTTAACATCTTGGGCTTCATAATGTCTTGGGCTTCATAACCCCTGGCAACCCAGTTATCACTGTTTTCCGGTTTAACATTGTCTGTCGGTTTAACATTGTCCACCGGTTTAACATGGTCTGACTTAACACCTGCCGGTTTACCACCTGCCTTAACACTTGCCGGTTTACCACTTGCCGGTTTACCGTCCGTCATAGCCATCTGTCTTAACTGTCTGTCTTAACTATCCGCCGGTTTATCAAGTCCCAGCCGGGTTACGACTCCGGTCGGGTCATACCGCGGGGGGTATATCCCCGACATTAGCCCCTAGTTTAATTTGGATTTATCCATATTAAACTGATCCTGATCCTCTTTAAATCCTTGTCATTTCCTTCAAGAAAATCCGGGTCAATAGGCCAGCTTCATAATCAATTTGCTAACATTGGTTTGTCATAGAGAAATATTGTGAAGAATAACTCCTTTGACTCAGCTCCCAATGCTTAACAAAAATATTGGTCTTTGAAATACTCATCTGATCTTCAGCCGGTTTAAGAATGTAGAACTTTGCCGGTTTACAAATATTGATGGCACCGGATCATAACTGTTTGTTGACATCAGCTTTTGAAAATATACCTCTTATATGCCTATCACTTGTAGCCCTCAAATCTTAAGAAGGTAACGTAGTAACAACTTAAGATTTGCTTCAATATGAATGTCACAAGCTTGAAGAAATCCAGGTTGTTCATCTCAATCATTAGTCAGAACTGAGTATTCCACATATGTAGCCCCCAAGTACCGGGTTGTCATGCTTGCAGCAACCTGGGACTTTGCAATTTCCTGATGCTCATAAAAACTTCAACCAGTGTAGCCCCCAAGGGCCGGGTCATTATGCAAATAATGAGCAGGGACTTTGAAAATATGATCATGTAGAATGTAACAACAACGTGTAGCCCCCAAAGGCCGGCTCAGTAAGATAATATTGAGCTGGGACTTTATATATACTCCATTGAGAATAATATTATATTATGTAACTCCCATCATGGGGCGTGAACCTACTTCCACAAGGTTGACCAACTGAGCAGTGGATCCTTCAATAATAGATGAAAATTTGTGTACCTTGAATTGTTGACAGGAGTAACTGGTAGCCTCCAAGGGCCGGCTCATTATGATGTGATGAGTCGGGTCTTCAATAAGACTAATAAAAATGACTTTGCATTAGCCCCCAAGTGTCATGGTGCATGCTTGCAGCGACATGAGACTTGCATATTTAATATAATCTTAAGTTGAATAATGTAGCCCCCAAGTGTCGGGTCGTAAGCCTGCAACGACTTGGGACTATTCCTTCAATTGTAAAATAAACCATATCCATTGATAATATAATAGCCATTGCGCTAAGGCGACTTTTGAAAACCTTAAACATAATACTGGTTACTGATAACCATAATAAAATTCAGCCATGTTGGCTATTTGAAGATTTGAATAATATAATCCAATGATTTATGAGCGCATGGTTCCAGTGGCGCAATCCAAATATATATTGGCGACTTATAGTCGAAACCAGACCGGGCTGATAGTCTCTGGATTATGATTTAATCGTGTTCCGTCAATTTGTAATTGAGAGTCTAACTGGATTAACAATGTCGGTTTGAAAACGCAATAAAAGAAAGGTTTATCAAAAAAGAAAACAAAATTCAAGCAAAGGCAGAGGTAAAACCATTGCAAATGAGGCTTTGAGCCGATCAAGAGGCATTACCATGGTCGGACACGACCAAGCCCCCAAAAAGGCGTAGCTATGGTTCGAGTCAGCCAGGTCCCCAAATGATGCTTTGGCATTACACTGATCAAGAGGTGTAGCTATGGTTCGGGTTCGACCAAGCCCCCAAGTGATGCTATGGCATTAGGCCGATCAAGAGGCGTGACTATGGTTCAGACATGACCAAGTCCCCAAGTGATGCTGTGGCTTTACGCCTATCAAAAGGTGTTGCTATGGTTCGGACACGACCAAAGCCCCCAAGTGATGCTGTGGCATTGCGCCGATCAAGAGGTGTAGCTATGGTTCGGATACGACCAAGCCCCCAAGTGATCAATAATATGATAAGCCAATAAGGCATGGTACCCATGTTTAAACCGCACATCATGGCAGCAGGTCCTCTTTGGCACCCTTTAACTTTTTGCAAGAGATAAATCCTTCTTGAACCGGATGTTAAACCGGATATTGAGAGCTTCAAAGCTTTGTGGGAGACATCTTTCCCTTGAACCGGATTTTAAACCAGAACCTTCATTTTCAGCCGGAAATTTTCTGACGGCCTTTAAACTCGAACTTGCGAGAAGTTAATTCCTTTTTGAACCGGACATTGTTAAACCGGATTTGAGCACTTCAGAGCTTTGTAACAGATAGTTTCCTCTTAAACCGGATTCAACCCAGATATTAAGGGCTTCAGCATGTGTGGGAGACGGGATTTTCCTTAAACCGGATTATAAACTGGAAGCATCATTGTGAGCCGGAATATTTCTGACGGCCTTCAAATTTTCATTCATATATTAGTAGCCTCCGGGACCGAATTATCTTTCTCTTCAACGTCCTGGGGCACTTGAACTTGCTGAAACTGGCAAGACTTGCTGAGTCGTGTTATCATAGCCGCCGAGTCTTAAGATGACTCAAGGAGTTGTCTTGAGATTCTCCATACTTGACCATAGCAGAAGGTATATATCATCGGTGTTAATAACGCGATGTAAATCCGCAGAAGGTTGAGGTGATTGCGGCGGATTATAGATGATCCCGTATGAGCCGTGTCAGCAACTCGGCCAATGGTTCCTTCCAACTGGCTATTTGAAGTTGATCAAACTGTAGTGGCAGCGATTTGTGCGCATGTCCATTGATCCATCCAGTGCAGACGGCGGCTGAATGATAATTTGCCTCCAATGTATTGGAAGAAAAACCGGGCTACCCAAGAAGTGACTTGCTCATACTCAATAAACAGCTCATACAGACAGGTGCCACCCAGTGTGTTGATGTAGACCAGGCCGCGAGAGACAGACAGCAGAGACGACCGCGGCTTCAGAGATGGCATAGACAAATGAGTCGGCCGTGGCGTTGTAAGTTGGCGCGGGCGGGAGAATCGACTGCGACATTTATAAGTCAGTGCGAATGGGAGAGTCGACCGCGGCATTTGTAAACCAGTGTGGACTGACAATTCGGGCACGACAGCAGTAGTCGGTGCAGGCGCGAGAGTTGGCCACGACATTTAAACCGGTGTAGGCGCAAGACTTGGCCATAACATTTAAACCGCTACAAGCCTCCTGTCCACGGCACGACGCCACTTTTGTAGTGGACTTTGTCCTGCACAAAATATATTGAAAGACAGAGTAACTGTTCTCAAATAATTTAACATGCGCTAATAAAATATATAGAGAAGACATCACCTGGTGACTTGTCAGACAAACGCGGGCACCGACATTGGATCATATAGTCGGATGAAAAGAATTCGCATATATACTTTTAACTTTGTCCGGTCTTTTTAAATCACCGGACACGTCTAACAACCTCATGGAGTAGTATTCTGCACCATAGTCTTCCCGTAGTCAAAATACAGACTAGTAGTTGGAGTACTAGTACTGCCTTTGATCTTTTTTCTTGGCGTTTATGCTCATCCCGCATAAAGGAGGTGAGGGAACATCAAAAATCAGATTGTCTTACTCCTGGATTGCTACGGAAAGAGGCGTCGGGTAGTTGCAACAATGCCACTGTATCCTTGTGCCCACATTCTCCTCCCCCACCTCTTTGCATGCACACGGGTTCTCTGTCTCGTCCCTCTCTCGTGGATGTGCGTGCGTTCTCCTTCTCTCTCTCTTATTTTTTTTTGAAATGGCCTAAGGCCTATCTGCATCCACCGGGCCAAACTCCTCCTAATATTTTTGTACTAGCCGACTTGCTTCATCATTGCACGCTGGAACCTCATCTCACTGTTTCTAAAAGTATGCCTCCGTTGCAGGCAGTAATTGAAGACCAAGAAATCTGAATCATAGCCTTCTCAGGTCATCTTTCTTTTTTGCTCCGTTAACACTAGATCCGACGGCTCACAACATGGGGCAATCCAGCGGCGGCTCAGCGTGGGCGCCGACGGGTCACGGCCCGGGCCATTTCAATTGAGGGGCAGCTCAGAAGTGCTAGCGACAGTGGTGGAACCAAAGCGGCGACTCTGACCCGACAGAAGCAGCAGCTCGAGGGCGGATGCGTGCACCGGCTTAAGACGAAGGCAAACCCAACCTGGTGGGCTCCTACGGGGCGGCTCTGCTCAGCCATAGGAGGCTCCCAGGCGCAACAGAGGACGCGACAGTGGTAACTCGGCGAGGAAACAGCAGTGGCTTGCGCGCCAGGCAGGGCACCGCGACGGTCCAGATGGAAACGGTGGCGACTCACATCTCCGTAGCGGCGACTCATGGTAAGGGCGGCCTGGCTCTCGGGAGCGGTGATTCAAAACTGAAGGCTGCGGATGAGGGCGATTTAAGCCTGCCGATGAAAGCGGCAACAAGGCGAGACGAAGGCAGCCGATGGTGGTAGAGGCGGCAAGGTCGGTCCGAGGCGGTAGCTCAGGCGGGGCAGAACCGGCGCCATCCGCGGGTAGAGGTGAACCGGCGATGGTGATTCGTGGAGGAGTGCGGCTGAAGTGGCTCAAGGTGCAAAGCGACTCTTGGCGGTTTAGGCGACAAAGTCCAGCTCGTAGCCACATACTTGCAGGCGCTTACTTGGGTTGCAGGTGAGCCGGCATCAGCGGTTCAGAGGCAGGCACGGGAGTAGGCCAGCGCCGGAGCGAAGCAGCAAGTGGGCACGGGCATGTCGACGGTAGCAGGTCGATTGGCGCTGGGCCGACGGAAGTAGAAGGTGACCCGGCGGCGGTTCAAAAAATGCAGCAACGGCGTCAGCAGGGCCCAGGCCGGCGAATCGAAAGCACTGCGGCTCGGTGGCAACTAAACCGGCTCAACCCACGGTTTGGTAATAGCAGAACGCCAGCGGGTGCATCTTCAAGGCAGTGGTGACTCGCGGTGGCCCAGAGCGGAAACGAGTCAGAGTCGACTTGAGACCGCACCGGCCACTCGTTTTGAGGCCGCGGGCGACTCGGGATGAGTCGAAGCGAGGCCGACTTGGAGTTAGTTCAGTGGTGTCTTGGCGGTGGTGCGCCAGCGGCTCGAGGCAAACCGGTGGACACGGCTTGATGCCGGTGTCCGTAGGGGCGGATCAACCCACAAACGAAACATCGGGCCTTGTCCACTCGAAGCCGGTTCGTGGTAATAACGATTTGAGGCCGGTGTCCGGAGGTGGCAGCTCAGAAGGTGCGTCCACGAATCAAGGCGAAGGCAGGCTCCAGATGAGGCGGAGTAAACCGGTGGAGGTGACTCAACAACAACCCGGTCGAGAGGCCTCGAGGAAGGAGATCGAGGCAGTAGGCCGGAAATTTGTAAGGCGGTGGGTTGACTCGGCCGCAATGGCAATTTGGCGAGGCGGACCAGAGTGAGGCGCGGTGACTCGCCGCAGAGGCCAGTCCGGGTTAATGCACTGGAGAAGTAACTCAGAGACGACCAGGTCAGTACAGGCGATGGCGACTCGCCTGCAGATAGCGAGTCTGTAGGGGTGGCTGGATGAAATCGTGGTGGCAACCCGGATTCGACGAGACGGATTTCGTGGCGATTCAGCATGGGCGACGGCGGGTGAAAATAGCTGCGGCGGCAGCCCACGGCGTGCCGAAGTGGAGGGACGAGCCGGCGGCAGCCGGAGCCGGTTCAAGGCGAGGCCAGCTCGGCGCGAGGTCGGCGGCAGATTGAAGACGGGGCCGCGAAGTAGGCATGTTGGTGAGCTTGAATCACTCCCCACAAGGCATTGCATGACAAAACAAGCATAGCATCAGTAATAAGACATGTTTATGAAGCTAAGCATGGCAATAGCAAGTTCATATCATGCATGGATCACTAGCAACAACCTTGGCAAAATTGAATAACATGTAAACAGTCTGCCAGGAACATTTTATAGCAAAAGTAGAGCATGATTAAGACATGCTAGAGCACTCCATAAATGAAAACAGAGACATGGATGGATATAGCATATCCATATGTCCAAAACATCCTTACTAAACATACTCAAAAAAGTCATGGATATCACTGTATCAACATGAATACATGGTATAAAAATAACAGAAGACAGACAGTGAAATTCTAAGACCCAGAAATCAGCAACATCACGGAGGCTACTTTGCAAGCTTGAAACAATCAATACATGGCATACCATGAAGGATGGGTTGCACCACAGCAAAGATGGCATGTTATATCTCATAACACATGTAGACCTCATGCTCAAAAGAAAATCACACAAAAAGATGAAAAAATGACAAATGAGCATGTTCTATAAGCTATAGCAGACAACATTATATAGCACTCTCGCAACGATGATTAGAGCATCAAGATGAACTCAAACAAACATTACACAATGGAAAAAATGAAGAGCACACTCTAATGAACATTCCGATATATAATGCATGCAAAACGGAGTCACGAGCAGGAAGTTACGCTAGGTCAAACAAGTGCACATGAGATGAAAATTCTGGGACTTAGTGGAAATATACCAGCGCGAAAACGAGATCTAGATCGGGTAAACTCCATCTCTGCTACAGTACGACGCCGGTGGAAGACAAAGACGTTGGTGGGAAGGCATGGGAACATAATACCGATATGACGGAAACTAGGGCGGCAAGAGTGGAACAAAACACCAGGCATAAGGCCAAGCCTTCCACCCTTTACCAAGTATATAGATGTATTAATAATACAAGAGATATTGTGATATCCCAACATAAACATAATCCAACATGGAGCAATCTTCATCTTCACCTGCAACTAGCAACGCTATAAGAGGGGCTGAGCAAAGCGGTAACTTAGCCAAACAATGGTTTGCTAGGACGGGTGACAAAGGTTAGAGGTTCATGGCAAATTGGGAGACTTGATAAGCAAGTGGTAGGTATCGCGGCAAAGCGATAGAACGAAGCAACTAGCATAGCAATAAAGAGGTTTGAGTCGACTTGACGAGAGATGCACCGGATAAAGAGGAAGGACAATGAACGAAAACTAACCGCGTGATCCTAAAGAAAAATTTGAAGGGGAAGAGGAGTAGTTCAAAACACCTACGTCAAGATTTCTCACCAGAGCGACGAAGGGGCAGAGGAGTAAAAAGAAATCCTACTCTCCGATATAACTAGACTCCGAAAAAGTTTTCTTCTAGACTCGACATCGGCCAAACTACACGATCAATCAAGGGGGCTCCTATGGTCGGTCGAGGCTCTGATACCAACTTGTCACGCCCAAGATGCGACCCTATCCTAAAGGAACTCGAAGGTCCCACCAAGGATAGAAGCGCATCTTAAAGACACTTTTGCAAGGTGGATATCATTACATTAACATTACATAATAGTGGGGATACATCCAGGACATCCAATGTCACATGAATACAACAAAACAACATACATAAGATCAACATCCAACTACGGATGAAACATAAACAGAAACTCAAACAATATCCACCCTGCTAACCCACGTTGCCGACCAGGAACCTATCCCTCAATCAAAGAAGAAGCAGAAGAAGAACTCCAACACAGATAAACATCGCTCTCACGTCACGATCATCGCATAACCTGTACCTGCAACTGGTGTTGTAGTAATCTGTGAGCCACGAGGACTCAGCAATCCCATTACCATGGGCATCAAGACTAGCAAAGCTTAATGGGTAAGGAAGGGGTAAAGTGGTGAGGTTGCAGCAGTGATGAAGCATGTATGGTGGCTAACTTACGCAAATAAGAGCGAGAAGAGAAGCAAAGCAAGCAGTCGTCAACTAGTAATGATCAAGAAATGATCCTGAACTCCTACTTACGTCAAACATAACCCAGAAGCCGTGTTCTCCTCTCAAACAACCCCGAAAAGAGACACTCACGGTTACGCACTCGGTTGGTGTATTCTAGAAGAGTTTACTTCAAGTTTACTACAGCCGGATATCAACAAATTCCCATCTGCGATCAATGAAGGATATTCCTTCTCCCGGGAAGACCCGATCAGTCTCGGAATCCCGTTTACAAGACATTTCGACAATGGTAAAACAAGACCAGCAAAGCCGCCCGAATGTGCCGACAAATCCTGATAGGGGCTGCACATATCTCGTTCTCAGGGCACACCGGATTGTCCAAACTTCCGGTAGGCGAGCCCAGAGTTGCCCCTGGTGGCCACCAGCGGCTGACAATTTGGACCAGCACTCACGACGAGCACTGGCCCGGGGGGGGGGGGGGTAAAATAAGATGACCCTCGAGAACGCGACTCCCAAGGGAAAAAGGGCTAGGTGAGGCAAATGTAAAACCAAGGTTGGGCCTTGCTAGAGGAGTTTTATTCAAAGCGAACTGTCAAGGGGGTCCCACAAATCACCCAACCGCGTTAGGGACGCAAAATCCGGGAACATAACTCCGATGTGACGGAAACTAGGGTGGCAAGAGTGGAACAAAACAACAGGCATAAGGCCGAGCCTTCCACCCTTTACCAAGTATATAGATGTATTAATAATACAAGAGATATTGTGATATCCCAACATAAACATAATCCAACATGGAGCAATCTTCATCTTCACCTGCAACTAGCAACGCTATAATAGGGGCTGAGCAAAGCGGTAACTTAGCCAAACAACGGTTTGCTAGGACGGGTGACAAAGGTTAGAGGTTCATGGCAAATTGGGAGACTTGATAAGTAAGTGGTAGGTATCGCGGCAAAGCGGTAGAACGAAGCAACTAGCATAGCAATGATAGTAATGAGATCCAAGGTGACGGTCATCTTGCCTGAAATCCCGCAAGGAAGAAGAACGAGTCCATGAAGAAGATGAAGCCACGAAGACGAACCAAGCGTAGACGAACGAATCCTCACAATCGCAACGAAACGGGAACTATCGAGAAGAAGCACACAACATGGTAAACACACCACACAAGAACAAGGCATGATGCTCAACCTAGTATGATGCATTGCAAGGCTACATGAAGCTACTCATGGCAAGAGATGATGCATACAAGAACAACACATCAATGCAAGTTTAAATGAGGCCGGAAACAATAAATAACAAATCCGGTAAGTCCTCATACGCAAATTTCGAAATTGGTCAAGATCTTAATAAACCTTATGTTCAAGTTGTTAAACATCAAGTTAATTTGCACGACAATGATCTACACGAAATTCTAGTCAAGTTACATATAAAATTCATTAGATTCGGAGCTACGGCCTATAAGATATGAGCAAAACAAGTTTAGCATGGCATTGATGCAAAATGCATTCAAACATCAAGCACACACCTCAAAACATGGATGCAACAAGGTAATATGAAACTACATACAAAACTAAGCAAGTATCATATAGAGCACACTCAAAACGGAGCAACGGTTCAACACATACACTCTATACAAGTTTAAAGGACAAGCTGTCCAAAACAGCAACTAGGCATATTGCAAGCACCAAAACAACATGCTACATGATCTCAACAAGAAAACAAAAGGCATGGCATGATGTACAGGTAAAGCATTACAAAACATGAACACTGATCTATCTCCAGAAATTACTAGAACCTGCTCAAAAGGACATGGCAAGATTGCAAATAATAACAGTTTCACAGACTTAGAGAAATTACTAGACATGGCACAAATAACATCAGGTTACAATGCTTACAGCTATCAAACAACACGCTACGGGAACAGATCATAGCAAATAAAGGCATGGCATTAATCTGCTGATTGCATATAACAAAATTCCCTTACTGACCATGAGCCAAACGGGCACAGAAAATATTATGACACCCATGTAAACATAACAAGTTTCATAAACAGATTCAGACTTGGTGAAAATATGAGCACATGGCAGGAATAACAATAAGTAGGCATGTTGGTGAGCTTGAATCACTCCCCACAAGGCATTGCATGACAAAACAAGCATAACATCAGTAATAAGACATGTTCATGAAGCTAAGAATGGCAATATCAAGTTCATAGCATGCATGTATCACTAGCAACAACCTTGGCAAAATTAAATAACATGTAAATAGTCTGCCAGGAACATTTTATAGCAAAAGTAGAGCATGATTAAGACATGCTAGAGCACTCCATAAATGAAGGAGATATGGATGGATATAGCATAACCATATGTCCAAAACATTCTTACTAAACATACTCAAAAGAGTCATGGATCTCACTATAGCAACATGAATACATGGCATAAAAATAACAGCAGACAGACTTGGTGAAATTCTAAGACCCTGAAATTAGCAACATCACGTAGGCTACTTTGCAAGCCTGAGACAATCAATACATGGAATATCATGAAGGATGGGTTGCACCGCAGCAAAGATGGCATGTTTTACCTCATAACACATGTAGACCTCATGCTCAAAAGAAAATCACACAAAAAGATGCAAAAATGACAAATGAGCATGTTCTGATAAGCTACAACAGACAACATTATATAGCACTCTTGCAACGATGATTAGAGCATCAAGATGAACTCAAACAAACATGGCATAATGGAACAAAATGAAGTGCACACTCTGATGAACATCTTGATACATAATGCATGCAAAATGATGTTACGAGAAGGAAGTTACGCTAGGTCAAACAAGTGCACATGAGATGAAAATTCTTGGATTTAGTGGAAATATACCAGCGCGAAAACGAGATCTAGATCGGGAAAACTCCATCTCTGCTACAATACGACGCCGGTGGAAGACAACGGCATTGGTGGGGCGGCATGGGACTCCGGCGGGCATCGGGGAGGCCAGGGATGGGTGGATCCGGGCATGGGGAATCCATTCCCGGCGACGAGGCGGCTCGGGACGGCGCGGACGCGGAGATCAGGGCGGCCATGGTGGTCCTGCAAGGTCCCAGAGAGAGAGAGAGAGCTAGAAGGTGAGAGGGAGAGGGAGGTAATGAGAGAGAGAGAGAGAGCAGAACGGGAGGAGGGCATGAGGGGGTCGGCCTGCTGGGCGCCGGAGACGGCCACGGCGAGGCCCGGTGACGTCTCGCCGGCGTGGGGCTCGGAGCAGGAGGCGGACGAGGCAGGAGCTCACTGGCGCGGAGCTGAGTGCTCGGGCACGCGTGGCTCCTGGCGCGGGGCGCCAGCGGACGGGCCTCACGGGAGGCTCGGGCCTGGATTGGCCCAGGGCGGGCCCGATCTGGGCCGCGCGGGCTGCGGCGGCGGGGAGGCCGGACGGGACGCGTGGCGGCGCCTGGTTGGTTGCAGGAGGCGGTGCTGGGCGGCGGCTGGTGGTTGAGGCGCGGCCATGTGGCGGCGCAGGGCTGGCTGGGCATGAAAACTAAGGAGGGAGGCGGCTGGAGGTTACGGAAGGGCTAGGAGGGGTAGGTTTAGGCCATTTTTGGCAGGATGGAGGGGTATAAATAGGGTAGGGGCTAGGGTTTGGTGGTTTTGCTCCGTTTCGGAACCGTTCGATCTTGATCGGACGGTCCGGAGCGAAGGGGTTAGGTAGGTGGGCTAGTGGGCTGAGAGGAGAGAAAAGAAGGCTGCCTGGCAACTGTTTCGGAGACCGAAACGTCCGATGAAAAATACCGCCACCGGTGCCGCTACAGATGACGGTTGGGCAGTCAAACGGACTACGAATGCGACGAAACTTGACAGGCGCTCTGTCTACACTATAATAAGACCGCATGCAAAGTTTCGATGCATTCCGAGAACATTTTTCGGCCACTCACAAAACGAGGTAAAAGGGGGCGCCGGAGGACATAGGAGTGTCGGATTGCAAAACGGACAACGGGGAAAATGCTCGGATGCATGAGACGAACACGTATGCAAAATGAGATGCACATGATGACATGGCAAAATGCAACATGCAAGCAAACGACATGGCCATGATGGCAAATAACTGGAAGGCACCTGGCGCATCGGATCCGGGGCGTTACAACTCTCCTCTACTAACAAGAGATCTCGTCCCGAGATCTTAGGACCGAGACGGAAGGGAAAAAGGGGAAGAGGTGAACTAAGAACAAAAGAGTGAGGATGAACGAAGTCAAGAACACTCGAGTAGGAAAAAGGAAACGACGAACATGACGAGAATCAAGGCTCCGAAACAAAAATGAATTCGAAACCACTCCGGTTAGAACAAGATAGAAGCGGAATAAGAATGAGAGAATTAGGCAGCACTCTGGCTAAACATGGAAAGAGTAGACCAAGAACTTGAGAAGATGGAATGATACTTGACGAGAGGAACAACACAATGCCTCCGGAATAATTAAAATAGTGGAATGAAAAGAGCAGAGAAGAAAAATGACAACTTCTTCGACGAATGAATTTGAAAAGCATCCTTAGGAGGAAGGATTGAACGAAGTTGTTGATAAAATCAACAACAAAAAGAATAAGCTTGTTGTGGACTTATGGATAACATCTCAAAATTATGAGGTGATAACCAGCCACAAACTGAAATGGTTGAATGACTAAGAAGATCGAAGAAATGCAAACCTCCATTTCAAAAGAATACGGAGAATTACTTGCACTTCAAGACGCAAGAAGAAAAGATACTAGAACTCCTTGAACAAGAATCTTGATGAACACTTGAAGAATGAATTAAATCATGACGAACCACCGTGAAGAACTCCGGTAACAACAAGGATGATGAGATTGAATCGAAGGATGAAAGGGATAAGATTAAAGCCTTGCGATGATTCGGATGGAGCTTCACGACGAGACAAGCGAGAAGCTTGGAACTCCGAAAAAAAATACGAACAACTTAGAACCGAGAAATTATTCCACCTGAATAATCTCCGAAGAAAAGAATTAATCAACTTGACGAAAGAAGAATAAGAATTACGTTATGCTTATCCTCCACCAATTAAATTGATGAGAAGCAATGGATTGCATACCACTTATTGACATTGAGAAAAGACTAAGGGGAGATATAGCACCAAATTTGGGAAGGTCTTCATGAGCCACCGATAGGATAGAAAAGAACGAATGAAAAGATATGATGAGAACGGAAAAGGAATCTTGAACGAACCACCGTAAGAATTCAAAATTAAATGACGAAGGAGAATGAATCACCGGGAAGAATTAGAAAAGCACGAAGATACTTGAGGGAATTTAGAGAAAAGAGAACGAAGAGATCGTGAACTGATTGAAGAATGCTGGAACGAAGCACCGGAAGGATATTGAGACGAACAAAGGGGCACAGATGTAGAATAATTGGAGAACGGATTCAAAAGCTTAGAACGAAGAAATATTCCGAAAGGATGGCCTCCGGATGATAGAAAAGAAAAACAACAACTCCTGAAATACTCCGGATGGATGAAAAGAATTGCACAATTTGAAATAATTTGAGAGGATAACATCAAGCTAGCACCGCGAATCTTCGGGAGAACGGACAAGATTTAAGATCAATTCTTATTCGGTCTTCAAATGACGACGAGAAACAACATCAAAATTGTTGAGATACTCCGGGAGAATAAAAAGGAGGAAAGATTGACCCGAACATGAGAGAATTTGAAAACAATCTTGGAGAAGGCATCTGACTGATGGAATCCATACTTGCGTCAAACTTGAAAAGAACTTGAGAATACCTCCGAGAAAATTAGAAGAGTCAGGTAAGATCCTGGGAAAAGACCTGTGGGTTAGGGCCCACTGAAAAGAAAAACACCATTGGAAAAGGATTATCGAATGAGAAGTGATGCACCGGAACAACTGAAAGACTATAATGAGGGGGGCAACCTCGAATTAATTGAATGCAAACACGAATATACCGAAAAGTCTTCAGCACTCCGAAAGGACAAACTGGCGGGAAGCGAACGAGCAAGGGGAAACATTTGATCCAAGGAAAAGAATATGATCAACCCGAAAAAACATGAATTTAATCCACCGGAAAGAAAACAAGACGTATCAATGATGAACTTGACAAGAATTCACCAGTTGAAACAATTGAAGAAAGACTGGAGATACTCCGCATGAATGAAATTGATTGTTAGAATAGGGGCTCAGACTCCGGGAATAAAAAGGGTGGGAGGGCGGGAACAAAACAAAGACAACTTGAAATGGGGAATCAATGAATAAGTTGAAGAGAAGGTACCGGTTGAAAAGTTTTAGAAAGAATGCAAGGGCTTCACACGAATAGGATGGATACTCGATTACGGACTCCGGTTCTGAGAAGAAGAAGGGTGGGCGGGTGGGAAAAAAATAAGGACAACTTCGGACAGGGAAACTGCATCGGTTGAAAAGAGCTGAAGATTGATCTCCCAAAAGATAAAGAGGTTTGAGTCGACTTGACGAGAGATGCACCGGATAAAGAGGAAGGACAATGAACGAAAACTAACCGCGTGATCCTAAAGAAAAATTTGAAGGGGAAGAGGAGTAGTTCAAAACACCTACGTCAAGATTTCTCACCAGAGCGACGAAGGGGCAGAGGAGTAAAAAGAAATCCTACTCTTCGATATAACTAGACTCCGAAAAAGTTTTCTTCTAGAATCGACATCGGCCAAACTACACGATCAATCAAGGGGGCTCCTATGGTCGGTCGAGGCTCTGATACCAACTTGTCACGCCCAAGATGCGACCCTATCCTAAAGGAACTCGAAGGTCCCACCAAGGATAGAAGCGCATCTTGAAGACGCTTTTGCAAGGTGGATATCATTACATTAACATTACATAATAGTGGGGATACATCCAGGACATCCAATGTCACATGAATACAACAAAACAACATACATAAGATCAACATCCAACTACGGATGAAACATAAACAGAAACTCAAACAATATCCACCCTGCTAACCCACGCTGCCGACCAGGAACCTATCCCTCAATCGAAGAAGAAGCAGAAGAAGAACTCCAACACAGATAAACATCGCTCTCACGTCACGATCATCGCATAACTTGTACCTGCAACTGGTGTTGTAGTAATCTGTGAGCCACGAGGATGTTGGGGAACGTTGCAGAAAATTAAAATTTTTTCTACGGTTTCACCAAGATCCATCTATGAGTTCATCTAAGCAACGAGTCATGGGAGAGAGATTGCATCTACATACCACTTTGTAGATCGCGAGCGGAAGCGTTCAACGAACGGGGATGAGGTAGTCGTACACGACGTGATCCAAATCACCGGAGATCCTAGCACCGAAAGGACGGCACCTCCGCGTTCAACACACGTACGGTCAGCGTAACGTCTCCTTCTTCTTGATCCAACAAGGCAAAGGAGAGGTTCAGGAAGATGGCTCCAGCAGCAGCACGATGGCGTGGTGATGGTGGAGCTACAGTACTCCGGCAGGGCTTCGCCGAGCTCTATGGAGGAGGAGGAGATGTTGGAGAGGGAGAGGGAGGCGCCAGGGCAAGGGGTGCGGCTGCCCCCCTCCCCTCCCCCCTTTATATAGGCCCCCTGGGGGGGTGCAGGCCCTGGGAGATTGAATCTCCCAAGGGGGCGGCGGCCAAGGGGGTGGAGTGCCCCCCAAGGCAAGTGGGCGCCCCCCCACCCTAGGGTTCCAACCCTAGGCGCAGGGGGTGGGCCTTGGGGGGCGCACCAGCCCACTAAGGGCTGGTCCCCTTTCCCACTTCAGCCCATGGGGCCCTCCACGATGGGTGGCCCCACCCGATGGACCCCCGGGACCCATCTGGTGGTCCCGGTACATACCGGTGACCCCCAGATCATTCCCGATGGCCGAAACTGCACTTTCTATATATAATTCTTCACCTCCGGACCAATCCGGAACTCCTCGTGACGTCCGGGATCTCATCCGGGACTCCAAACAACATTCGGGTTACTACATATACATATCTTCACAACCCTAGC
This sequence comes from Aegilops umbellulata, assembly GCA_032464435.1. Taxonomy (NCBI): domain Eukaryota; kingdom Viridiplantae; phylum Streptophyta; class Magnoliopsida; order Poales; family Poaceae; genus Aegilops; species Aegilops umbellulata. Next base: position 31,506,531 of record CP136059.1, read on the forward strand.
GTCACCAAACCTTAAGTGTGTAGACCCTATGGGTTCGGGAGACATGCAGACATGACCGAGACGGCTCTCGGGCAATAACCAACAGTGGGATCTGGATACCCATGTTGGCTCCCACATGCTCCACGATGATCTCATCGAATGAACCACGATGTCGAGGATTCAATTAATCCCGTACACGATTCCCTTTGTCAATAGGTATTTTACTTGCCCAAGATTCGATCGTTGGTATCCCAATACCTCGTTCGATCTCGTTACTGGCAAGTCACTTTACTCGTACCGTAATGCATGATCCCGTGATCAAACACTTTGATCACATTGAGCTCAATATGATGATGCATTACCGAGAGGGCCCGGTGATACCTCTCCGTCAAGCGGAGTGACAAATCCCAGTCTCGATCCGTGTCAACCCAACAGACACTTTCAGAGATACCCGTAGTATACCTTTATAGTCACCCAGTTACGTTGTGATGTTTGGCACACCCAAAGCACTCCTACGGTATCCGGGAGTCACACGATCTCATGGTCTAAGGAAAGGATACTTGACATTGGAAAACTCTAGCAAACGAACTATGCGATCTTATGCTATGTTTAGGATTGGGTCTCGTCCATCACATCATTCTCCTAATGATGTGATCTCGTTATCATTGACATCCAATGCCCATAGTCAGGAAACCATGACTATCTGTTGATCAACGAGCTAGTCAACTAGAGGCTTACTAGGGACACGTTGTTGTCTGTTATTCACACATGTATTACGATTTCCGGATAACACAATTATAGCACGAATAAAGACAATTATCATGAACAAGGAAATATAATAATAATGCTTTTATTATTGCCTCTAGGGCATATTTTCAACAGTCTCCCACTTGCACTAGAGTCAATAATCTAGTTACATTGTGATGAATCGAACACCCATAGAGTTCTGGTGCTGATCATGTTTTGCCTTAGGGAGAGGTTTAGTCAACGGATCTGCGACATTCAGATCCATGTGCACTTTACAAATTTCTATGTCTCCATCTTGAACATTTTCACGAATGGAGTTGAAGCGACGCTTGATGTGCCTGGTCTTCTTGTGAAACCCGGGCTCCTTGGCAAGTGCAATAGCTCCAGTGTTGTCACAGAAGTGTTTGATTGGCCCCGACGCATTGGGTATGACTCCGAGGTCGGTGATGAACTCCTTCACCCAAATTGCTTCATGTGTTGCCTCCGAGGCTGCCATGTACTCCGCTTCACATGTAGATCCCGCCACTACGCTTTGCTTGCAACTGCACCAGCTCACTGCCCCACCATTCAAAATATACACGTATCCGGTTTGTGACTTAGAGTCATCCAGATCTGTGTCGAAGCTAGCGTCGACGTAACCCTTTACAACGAGCTCTTCGTCACCTCCATAAACGAGAAACATTTCCTTAGTCCTTTTCAGGTACTTCAGGATATTCTTGACCGCTGTCCAGTGTTCCTTGCCGGGATTACTTTGGTACCTTCCTACCAAACTTACGGCAAGGTTTACATCAGGTCTGGTACACAGCATGGCATACATAATAGAACTATGGCTGAGGCATAGGGGATGACACTCATCTCTTCTATATCTTCTGCCGTGGTCGGACATTGAGCTGAGCTCAATTTCACACCTTGTAACACAGGTAAGAACCCCTTCTTAGATTGATCCATATTGAACTTCTTCAATATCTTATCAAGGTATGTGCTTTGTGAAAGACCTATGAGGCATCTTGATCTATCTCTATAGATCTTGATGCCTAATATATAAGCAGCTTCTCCAAGGTCCTTCATTGAAAAACTCTTATTCAAGTAGGCCTTAATGCTGTCCAAGAGTTCTATATCATTTCCCATCAAAAGTATGTCATCTACATATAGTATGAGAAATGCTACAGAGCTCCCACTCACTTTCTTGTAAACGCAGGCTTCTCCATAAGTCTGCGTAAACCCAAATGCTTTGATCATCTCATCAAAGCGAGTGTTCCAACTCCGAGATGCTTGCACCAGCCCATAAATCGAGCGTTGGAGCTTGCACACCTTGTCAGCATTCTTAGGATCGACAAAACCTTCCGGCTGCATCATATACAATTCTTCCTTAAGGAAACCATTAAGGAATGCCGTTTTGACGTCCATTTGCCATATTGCATAATCGTAGAATGCGGCAATTGCTAACATGATTCGGACGGACTTCAGCTTCGCTACCGGTGAGAAAGTCTCATCGTAGTCAATTCCTTGAACTTGTCGATAACCCTTAGCGACAAGCCGAGCTTTATAGATGGTCACATTACCATCCGCGTCTGTCTTCTTCTTAAAGATCCATTTATTTTCTATGGCTCGCCGTTCAACGGGCAAGTCAGTCAAAGTCCATACTTTGTTTTCATACATGGATCCTATCTCGGATTTCATGGCTTCCAGCCATTTGTCGGAATCCGGGCCCGCCATTGCTTCCTCATAGTTCGAAGATTCACCGTTGTCTAACAACATGATTTCCAAGACAGGGTTGCCGTACCACTCTGGTGCGGAACGTTTCCTTGTGGACCTTCGAATTTCAGTAGGAGCTTGATTAGAAGTATCTTGATCATCATCATTAATTTCCTCTCTAGTCGGTGCAGGCACCTCAGGAACGTTTTCTTGAGTTTCGCCATTTTCCGGTTCAAGAGGTAACACTTCATCAAGTTCTACTTTCCTCCCACTTACTTCTTTCGAGAGAAACTCTTTCTCTAGAAAGGATCCATTCTTGGCAACAAAGATCTTGCCTTCGGATCTGAGGTAGAAGGTATACCCAATAGTTTCTTTAGGGTATCCTATGAAGACGCATTTTTCCGACTTGGGTTCGAGCTTTTCAGGTTGAAGTTTCTTGACATAAGCATCGCATCCCCAAACTTTTAGAAATGACAGCTTAGGTTTCTTCCCAAACCATAATTCATACGGTGTCGTCTCAACGGATTTCGACGGAGCCCTATTTAAACTGAATGCGGCAGTCTCTAAAGCATAGCCCCAAAAAGATAGCGGTAAATCGGTAAGAGACATCATAGATCGTACCATATCTAATAGAGTGCGATTACGACGTTCGGACACACCATTACGCTGAGGTGTTCCAGGCGGCGTGAGTTGTGAAACTATTCCACATTTTCTTAAGTGTGTGCCAAATTCATGACTCAAGTATTCTCCTCCACGATCTGATCGTAAAAACTTGATTTTTCTGTCACGTTGATTTTCAACCTCACTCTGAAATTCCTTGAACTTTTCAAAGGTCTCATACTTGTGTTTCATTAAGTAGATATACCCATATCTACTCAAGTCATCAGTGAGGGTGAGAACATAACGATAGCCACAGCGAGCCTCAACACTCATTGGACCGCACACATCGGTATGTATGATTTCCAATAAGTTGGTTGCTTGCTCCATTGTTCCTGAGAACGGAATCTTGGTCATTTTACCCATGAGGCATGGTTCGCACGTGTCAAATGATTCGTAATCAAGAGACTCTAAAAGTCCATCTGCATGGAGCTTCTTCATGCGTTTGACACCTATGTGACCAAGGCGGCAGTGCCACAAATATGTGGGACTATTGTTATCAACTTTAACTCTTTTGGTATTCAAAATATGAATATGTGTATCATCACGTACGAGATTCATTAAGAATAAACCATTAACCATTGGAGCATGACCATAAAACATATCTCTCATATAAATAGAACAACCATTATTCTCGGATTTAAATGAGTAGCCATCTCGAATTAAATGAGATCCAGACACAATGTTCATGCTCAAACTTGGAACTAAATAACAATTATTGAGGTTTAAACTAATCCCGTAGGTAAATGTAGAGGTAGCGTGCCGACGACGATCACATCGACCTTGGAACCATTCCCGACGCACATCGTCACCTCGTCCTTCGCTAGTCTCCGTTTATTCCGCAGCTCCTGCTTGGAGTTACAAATGTGAGCAATTGCACCGGTATCAAATACCCAAGAGCTACTACGAGTACTGGTAAGGTACACATCAATTACATGTATATCACATATACCTTTTGTTTTGCCGGCCTTCTTGTCCGCTAAGTATTTGGGGCAGTTCCGCTTCCAGTGACCACTTCCCTTGCAATAAAAACACTCAGTCTTGGGCTTGGGTCCATTCTTTGGCTTCTTCCCGGCAACTTGCTTACCGGGCGCGGCAACTTCCTTGCCGTCCTTCTTGAAGTTCTTTTTACCCTTGCCCTTCTTGAACTTAGTGGTTTTATTCACCATCAACACTTGATGTTCCTTCTTGATTTCTACCTCTGCTGATTTCAGCATGGCATATACCTCAGGAATGGTCTTTACCATCCCCTGCATGTTGTAGTTCATCACAAAGCTCTTGTAGCTAGGTGGAAGCGACTGGAGGATTCTGTCAATGACCGCTTCATCCGGGAGATTAACTTCCAGTTGAGTCAAGCGGTTGTGCAACCCAGACATCTTGAGTATGTGTTCACTGACAGAGCTATTTTCCTCCATCTTACAGCTAAAGAATTTGTCGGAGACTTCATATCTCTCGACCCGTGCATGAGCTTGGAAAACCATTTTCAGCTCTTCGAACATCTCATATGCTCCATGTCTCTCAAAACGCTTTTGGAGCCCCGGCTCTAAGCTGTAAAGCATGCCGCACTGAACGAGGGAGTAATCATCGGAACGTGACTGCCAAGCGTTCATAACGTCTTGTTCTGCAGGGAGAACAGGTGCGTCACCCAGCGGTGCTCGTAGGACATAATCTTTCTTGGCAGCTATGAGGATGATCCTCAGGTTCCGGACCCAGTCCGTATAGTTGCTGCCATCGTCTTTCAGCTTGGTTTTCTCTAGGAACGCGTTGAAGTTGAGGACTACGTTGGCCATTTGATCTACAAGACATATTGTAAATATTTTAGACTAAGTTCATGATAATAAAGTTCATCTTAATCAAATTATTTAATGAACTCCCACTTAGATAGACATCCCTCTTCTAGTCATCTAAGTATTACATGATCCGAGTCAACTAGGCCGTGTCCGATCATCACGTGAGACGGACTAGTCAACATCGGTGAACATCTTCATGTTGATCATATCTTCTATATGACTCATGTTCGACCTTTCGGTCTTCTGTGTTCCGAGGCCATGTCTATACATGCTAGGCTCGTCAAGTCAACCTAAGTGTTTGCATGTGTAAATCTGTCTTAGACCCGTTGTATGTGAATGTTAGAATCTATCACACCCGATCATCACATGGTGCTTTGAAACAACGAACTGTCGCAATGGTGCACAGTTAGGGGGAACACTTCTTGAAATTATTATGAGGGATCATCTTATTTACTACCGTCGTTCTAAGTAAACAAGATGCAAAACATGATAAACATCACATGCAATCAAATAATAAACGTGACATGATATGGCCAATATCACATAGCTCCTTTGATCTCCATCTTGGGGCTCCATGATCATCTTGTCACCGGCTTGACACCATGATCTCCATCATCATGATCTCCATCATCGTGTCTCCATGAAGTTGCTCGCCAACTATTACTTCTACTACTATGGCTAACGTGTTTAGCAATAAAGTAAAGTAATTTACATGGCGTTTCTCAATGGCATGCAGGTCATACAAAAATAAAGACAACTCCTATGGCTCCTGCCGGTTGTCATACTCATCGACATGCAAGTCGTGATTCCTATTACAATAGCATGAACATCTCATACATCACATATAGATCATTCATCATTCATCACAACTTTGGCCATATCATATCACAAAGCACTTGCTGCAAAAACAAGTTAGACGTCCTCTAATTTTTTGTTGCAAGTTTTACGTGGCTGAATTAGGGTTCTAGCCAGAACGTTTTCTTACCTACGTGAAAGCCACAACGTGATTTGCCAACTTCTATTTACCCTTCATAAGGACCCTTTTCATCGAATCTGCTCCAACTAAAGTGGGAGAGACAGACACCCGCCAGCCACCTTATGCAACTAGTGCATGTTAGTCGGTGGAACCGGTCTCACGTAAGCGTACGTGTAAGGTTGGTCCGGGCCGCTTCATCCCACAATACCGCTGAAGCAAGATAAGACTAGTAGCGGCAAGAAAGTTGACAACATCTACGCCCACAACAAATTGTGTTCTACTCGTGCAATAGAGAACTACGCATAGACCTAGCTCATGATGCCACTGTTGGGGAACGTTGCAGAAAATTAAAATTTTTCCTACGGTTTCACCAAGATCCATCTATGAGTTCATCTAAGCAACGAGTCATGGGAGAGAGATTGCATCTACATACCACTTTGTAGATCGCGAGCGGAAGCGTTCAACGAACGGGGATGAGGTAGTCGTACACGACGTGATCCAAATCACCGGAGATCCTAGCACCGAAAGGACGGCACCTCCGCGTTCAACACACGTACGATCAGCGTAACGTCTCCTTCTTCTTGATCCAGCAAGGCAAAGGAGAGGTTGAGGAAGATGGCTCCAGCAGCAGCACGACGGCGTGGTGATGGTGGAGCTACAGTACTCCGGCAGGTCTTCGCCGAGCTCTACGGAGGAGGAGGAGATGTTGGAGAGGGAGAGGGAGGCGCCAGGGCAAGGGATGCGGCTGCCCCCCTCCCCTCCCCCCTTTATATAGGCCCCCTGGGGGGTGGCGTCGGCCCTGGGAGATTGAATCTCCCAAGGGGGCGGCGGCCAAGGGGGTGGAGTGCCCCCCAAGGCAAGTGGGCGCCCCCCACCCTAGGGTTCCAACCCTAGGCGCAGGGGGTGGGCCTTGGGGGGCGCACCAGCCCACTAAGGGCTGGTCCCCCTTCCCACTTCAGCCCAAGGGGCCCTCCGGGATGGGTGGCCCCACCCGGTGGACCCCCGGGACCCATCTGGTGGTCCCGGTACAATACCGGTGACCCCCAGATCATTCCCGATGGCCGAAACTGCACTTCCTATATATAATTCTTCACCTCCGGACCAATCCGGAACTCCTCGTGACGTCCGGGATCTCATCCGGGACTCCAAACAACATTCGGGTTACTGCATATACATATCTTCACAACCCTAGCGTCACCGAACCTTAAGTGTGTAGACCCTATGGGTTCGGGAGACATGCAGACATGACCGAGACGGCTCTCGGGCAATAACCAACAGCGGGATCTAGATACCCATGTTGGCTCCCACATGCTCCACGATGATCTCATTGAATGAACCACGATGTCGAGGATTCAATTAATCCCGTATACGATTCCCTTTGTCAATCGGTATTTTACTTGCCCGAGATTCGATCGTTGGTATCCCAATACCTCGTTCAATTTCGTTACTGGCAAGTCACTTTACTCGTACCGTAATGCATGATCCCGTGATCAAACACTTTGATCACATTGAGCTCATTATGATGATGCATTACCGAGTGGGCCCGGTGATACCTCTCCGTCAAGCGGAGTGACAAATCCCAGTCTCGATCCGTGTCAACCCAACAGACACTTTCAGAGATACCCGTAGTATACCTTTATAGTTACCCAGTTACGTTGTGACGTTTGGCACACCCAAAGCACTCCTACGGTATCCGGGAGTTACACGATCTCATGGTCTAAGGAAAGGATACTTGACATTGGAAAACTCTAGCAAACGAACTATGCGATCTTATGCTATGTTTAGGATTGGATCTCGTCCATCACATCATTCTCCTAATGATGTGACCTCATTATCATTGACATCCAATGCCCATAGTCAGGAAACCATGACTATCTGTTGATCAACAAGCTAGTCAACTAGAGGCTTACTAGGGACACGTTGTTGTCTGTTATTCACACATGTATTACGATTTTCGGATAACACAATTATAGCACGAATAAAGACAATTATCATGAACAAGGAAATATAATAATAATGCTTTTATTATTGCCTCTAGGGCATATTTCCAACAGAGGACTCAGCAATCCCATTACCATGGGCGTCAAGACTAGCAAAGCTTAATGGGTAAGGAAGGGGTAAAGTGGTGAGGTTGCAGCAGCGACGAAGCATGTATGGTGGCTAACTTATGCAAATAAGAGCGAGAAGAGAAGCAAAGCAAGCAGTCGTCAACTAGTAATGATCAAGAAGTGATGCACCGGAACAGCTGAAAGACTATAATGAGGGGGGCAACCTCGAATTAATTGAATGCAAACACGAATATACCGAAAAGTCTTCAGCACTCCGAAAGGACAGACTGGCGGGAAGCGAACGAGCAAGGGGAAACATTTGATCCAAGGAAAAGAATATGATCAACCCGAAAAAACATGAATTGAATCCACCGGAAAGAAAACAAGACGTATCAATGATGAACTTGACAAGAATTCACCAGTTGAAACAATTGAAGAAAGACTAGAGATACTCCGCACGAATGAAATTGATTGTTAGAATAGGGGCTCAGACTCCGGGAATAAAAAGGGTGGGAGGGCGGGAACAAAACAAAGACAACTTGAAACGGGGAATCGATGAATAAGTTGAAGAGAAGGTACCGGTTGAAAAGTTTTAGAAAGAATGCAAGGGCTTCGCACGAATAGGATGGATACTCGATTACGGACTCCGGTTCTGAGAAGAAGAAGGGTGGGCGGGTGGAAAAAAAATAAGGACAACTTCGGACAGGGAAACTGCATCGGTTGAAAAGAGCTGAGGATTGATCTCCCAAAAGATAAAGAGGTTTGAGTCGACTTGACGAGAGATGCACCGGATAAAGAGGAAGGACAATGAACGAAAACTAACCGTGTGATCCTAAAGAAAAATTTGAAGGGGAAGAGGAGTAGTTCAAAACACCTACGTCAAGATTTCTCACCAGAGCGACGAAGGGGCAGAGGAGTAAAAAGAAATCCTACTCTCCGATATAACTAGACTCCGAAAAAGTTTTCTTCTAGACTCGACATCAGCCAAACTACACGATCAATCAAGGGGGCTCCTATGGTCGGTCGAGGCTCTGATACCAACTTGTCACGCCCAAGATGCGACCCTATCCTAAAGGAACTCGAAGGTCCCACCAAGGATAGAAGCGCATCTTGAAGACGCTTTTGCAAGGTGGATATCATTACATTAACATTACATAATAGTGGGGATACATCCAGGATATCCAATGTCACATGAATACAACAAAACAACATACATAAGATCAACATCCAACTACGGATGAAACATAAACAGAAACTCAAACAATATCCACCCTGCTAACCCACGCTGCCGACCAGGAACCTATCCCTCAATCGAAGAAGAAGCAGAAGAAGAACTCCAACACAGATAAACATCGCTCTCACGTCACGATCATCGCATAACCTGTACCTGCAACTGGTGTTGTAGTAATCTGTGAGCCACGAGGACTCAGCAATCCCATTACCATGGGCATCAAGACTAGCAAAGCTTAATGGGTAAGGAAGGGGTAAAGTGGTGAGGTTGCAGCAGCGACAAAGCATGTATGGTGGCTAACTTACGTAAATAAGAGCGAGAAGAGAAGCAAAGCAAGCAGTCGTCAACTAGTAATGATCAAGAAATGATCCTGAACTCCTACTTACGTCAAACATAACCCAGAAGCCGTGTTCTCCTCTCGAACAACCCCGAAAAGAGACACTCACGGTTACGCACTCGGTTGGTGTATTCTAGAAGAGTTTACTTCAAGTTTACTACAACCGGATATCAACAAATTCCCATCTGCCACATAACCGCGGGCACAGCTTTCGAAAGTTCAAACCCTGCAGGGGTGTCCCAACTTAGCCCATGATAAGCTCTCGCGATCAATGAAGGATATTCCTTCTCCCGGGAAGACCCGATCAGTCTCGGAATCCCGTTTACAAGACATTTCGACAATGGTAAAACAAGACCAGCAAAGCCGCCCGAATGTGCCGACAAATCCTGATAGGGGCTGCACATATCTCGTTCTCAGGGCACACCGGATTGTCCAAACTTCCGGTAGGCGAGCCCAGAGTTGCCCCTGGTGGCCACCAGCGGCTGACAATTTGGACCAGCACTCACGACGAGCACTGGCCCGGGGGGGGGGGGGTAAAATAAGATGACCCTCGAGAACGCGACTCCCAAGGGAAAAAGGGCTAGGTGAGGCAAATGTAAAACCAAGGTTGGGCCTTGCTAGAGGAGTTTTATTCAAAGCGAACTGTCAAGGGGGTCCCACAAATCACCCAACCGCGTTAGGGACGCAAAATCCGGGAACATAACTCCGATGTGACGGAAACTAGGGTGGCAAGAGTGGAACAAAACAACAGGCATAAGGCCGAGCCTTCCACCCTTTACCAAGTATATAGATGTATTAATAATACAAGAGATATTGTGATATCCCAACATAAACATAATCCAACATGGAGCAATCTTCATCTTCACCTGCAACTAGCAACGCTATAATAGGGGCTGAGCAAAGCGGTAACTTAGCCAAACAACGGTTTGCTAGGACGGGTGACAAAGGTTAGAGGTTCATGGCAAATTGGGAGACTTGATAAGTAAGTGGTAGGTATCGCGGCAAAGCGGTAGAACGAAGCAACTAGCATAGCAATGATAGTAATGAGATCCAAGGTGACGGTCATCTTGCCTGAAATCCCGCAAGGAAGAAGAACGAGTCCATGAAGAAGATGAAGCCACGAAGACGAACCAAGCGTAGACGAACGAATCCTCACAATCGCAACGAAACGGGAACTATCGAGAAGAAGCACACAACATGGTAAACACACCACACAAGAACAAGGCATGATGCTCAACCTAGTATGATGCATTGCAAGGCTACATGAAGCTACTCATGGCAAGAGATGATGCATACAAGAACAACACATCAATGCAAGTTTAAATGAGGCCGGAAACAATAAATAACAAATCCGGTAAGTCCTCATACGCAAATTTCGAAATTGGTCAAGATCTTAATAAACCTTATGTTCAAGTTGTTAAACATCAAGTTAATTTGCACGACAATGATCTACACAAAATTCTAGTCAAGTTACATATAAAATTCATTAGATTCGGAGCTACGGCCTAGAAGATATGAGCAAAACAAGTTTAGCATGGCATTGATGCAAAATGCATTCAAACATCAAGCACACACCTCAAAACATGGATGCAATAGAACTTATCTCCTATTGGTGAAGTGAGTACCACGCAGGCCCACGTGCCTTGTCGTGAGAACACGCGCGTCGAAGTGCATGGTCCAACCGCGAGGGGCATTCTTCCCAGGCAGAAGGGATTCTTCCTTGCGAGGCTCATCTTGGTGGGGATCTGTCCATTCTGCCATGAAGTCCACCAACGATGCGCCCTTGATCGTCCTCGTGGTGAGGAACTCCAGCTCGAAGGGCTACAGCTCAATGTTCCATTCGGCGACGCAGCCAGTGGAGTTGGAGTTGCGCAGGATCTGCTCCAGCGGGAAGGATGTGACCACCTTGATGGAGTAGCCCTAGAAGCAGTGGCACAACTTCCTGGAGGCTATGAAGAGCGAGACGAGAAGCTTCTGCTGCATGGGGTACCGCTCGTGAGCATCTCGCAACACCATGCTGACAAATTATACGTGGTGCTCGTTGTTGTAGGAGCCACAACTTGTGCTTTGGGAGACTCATTAGGCGGCTCGCCCTCAGCAGGTACTAGCGCTAGCTCCACAGGACCGGAGGTGACCTCGGCGGGTGCAGGCGCGGGAGGCTTCTCCTTGGCGTGGACACACTCTTTTCGTTCCACCACGAGGGCCACGCTAGCCGTTTGGGGGGCGATATTTCTCCAACGCATCTATAATTTTTATTGTTCCATGCTATTATAGTACCAATCTAGGATGTTTTATATGCAATTATATGTCATTATATATACATACACACACACACACACACACACACACACACACACACACACATATCATTTTGGGACTAACCTATTAACTCAGTGCCAAGTGTTAATTCTTGTTTTTTTCCCTATTTTTGGTTTTCTAGGATATCAGTACCAAACGAAGTCCAAATGCCACGAAACTTTTTGACGATTTTTTCTGGACATAAGAGACCCTAGAAACTTCGGGAGGGGGTTAGCAGACGTAGGAGTGGCCCACAAGCCACCAGGGTGCGCCTAGGGGGTAGGTGCGCCCTGGTGCCCCGTGGCCCCCCTTCGCTCCGTTTGACCTAACTCTGCCTCTATAAATTCTCTAAAATCGTGATAACCAATAGAGATCCACCCAAAACACTTTTTACACCGCCACAAACTTCTGTTCTCGTGAGATCCCATCTCGAGGCCTTTTCCGGCACTCTACTGGAGGGGGAATCAATCACGGAGGGGCTCTACATCAACCTTGCTGCCCTTGCAATGATGTGTGAGTAGTTTACCACAGACCTACGAGTCCATGGCTAGTAGATAGATGGATTCTTCTCTCTCTTTGATCTTCAATACAATGTTCTCCTCGATGTTCTTGGAGATCTATCTGATGTAACCACTTTTTGCGGTGTGTTTGTTGGGATCCGATGATTGTGAGTTTTTGACCAGATTATCCATGAATATTATTCGAGTCTTCTCTGAACTCTTTTATGCATGATTATTATAGCTTTGTATTTCTCTCCGATCTATTGATTTGGTTTGGCCAACTAGATTGATTTTTCTTGTAATGAGAGAGGTGCTTTGTGATGGGTTCAATCTTGAAGTGATCTATATTCTAGTGATAGAAAGGGACAAGACACATATTTGTATTGTTGCCATTAAGGATAAAACGATGGGCTTTATTCATATTGCTTGAGTTTACTTTGTCTACAACATGTCATCTTGCTTAAGGCGTTACTCCATTCTTTATGAACTTAATACTCTAGATGCATGCTGGATAGCGGTCGATGTGTGGAGTAATAGTAGTAGATGCAGGCAGGCAGGAGTCGGTCTACTGTCTCGGAGGTGACGCCTATATACATGATCATTTCCTTGGATATCGGCATGATTATTCGCTTTTCTATCAATTCCATAACAATAATTTGTGTACCCCCATATGCTATTTACAGGAGAGAACCCTCTAGCGAAAACTATGGCCCGGGGGTCTATTTTTATCATATATTAAAAATCCAAAAATACCTTGCTGCAATTTCATTTACTTCATTTACTTTATGTTTATTTATCAATCTATCACTACGAAATTTGATCCTTGCAATTTGCCGCCAAGGGATTGACAACCCCTTGTTTGCATTGGGTGCAAGTATTTGTTATTTTTTGTGTAGGTACTGCTAACGAGGTGTTGCTTGGTTCTCCTACTAGATTGATAACCGTGGTTCTTAACTAAGGGAAATACTTATCTCTACTATACCGCATCATCCTCTCCTCTTCAGGGAAATCCCAGTGCAGCTCACAAGTAGTAGGTGGCTACCAAGTACATGAGTAAGAGCTCGCGAGGCTCCATGCCGACCATGACAGGAGGGCTTGTCACGTACTTTTTGAGGTCCTCGAAGGCCACGTTAGCTTTAGGAGTCCACTTTAAGGGGCCTGATCTCTTCATGAGCTTGAAGAACGGCAAGGCTCACTCGCCAAACTTGGAGATGAAACACCCAAGCGAGGCCATGCATCCCGCCAAGCGTTGCATTTCCTTGAGGTTTCACGGAGGCTGCATCTCCTCAATGGCCTTGATCTTCCTGGGGTTGGCTTCGATCCATGGTGGGACACCAGGAAGCCAAGCAACTTGCCTGAAGGGACTTCGAAGATGAACTTGTCAGGGTTGAGCTTGAGGTTGAGCTTGCATAGGATGGCGAAGGTTTCTTCGAGATCCATGACGAGGGAGCGTGCCTCGTGAATCTTGATGATGATGTCATTGACATAGGCCTCGTGCTATCTTCCCATCTGGGGCCTAGGGCGATGCGCTGCCTCTGGAAGGTGGCTCCCGTTCTCTTCAGGCCGAAGTGCATGCATATGTAGTGGTATACTCCGCAGGGGGTGATGAAGGATGTCTTATTCTCGTCTTCTTATGCCATCTTGATCTGGTGGTAGCCTCAGAAGGAGTCCAGAAAGCATATCAGATCACATCCAGTGGTGGAATCCACGATCTGGTTGACCCGTGGCAGTGGGTAAGGGTCCTTGGGGCAGGCTTTCTTGAAGCTGGTGAAGTCGATGCACATCCGTCCACCATTGTTGGGCTTGGGGACCACAACAGGGTTGACGACCCACTCGGGGTGGAGCAGCTCACAGATGATTCCAGCCTCTTGAAGTTTCCCGACCTCGGGACGATGAACTCTGACTTCTCGGTCGCCTGTTGTCGTACCTTTTGCTTCACGGGCGTGTGTTGGGACACACGACCAAGTGGTGCTCGATCACGTCCTTCGGTACACCGGACATGTCTGATGCTGTTCAAGCGAACATATTAGTATTTGCTTGGAGGAAGGTAACGAGCTCGCCTTCCTATTTGGGGGAGAGGCCATTGCCGATGGTGATGATACGTCTCCAACGTATCTATATTTTTGATTGTTCCATGCTATTACATTATCTGTTTTGGATGTTTTATATGTATTAATATGCTATTTATATTATTTTTGGGACTAACCTATTAACCTAGAGTCCAGTGCCAGTTTCTGTTTTTCCTTGTTTTCGAGTTTCGTAGAAAAGGAATACCAAATGGAGTCCAAACGGAATAAAACTTTCGCGATGATTTTTCTTGGACCAGAAGACACCCCGGAGACTTGGAGTTCAAGTCAGAAGAGCCACGAGGTGGCGACAAGGGGGGAGGGCGTGCCTCCTGCCTTGTGGGCCCCCTGACCAAGTTCTGCCTCCTATATATTCACATATATTCCCAAACCACCATAAGTATCCACGAAAACCCTTTTCCACCGCCGCAACCTTCTGTTCCCGTGAGATCCCATGTTGGGGCCTTTTCCGGCATCATGCCGGAGGGGGATTCGATCACGGAGGGCTTGTACATCAACTCTATCACCCTTCCGATGATGCGTGAGTAGTTTACCTCAGACCTACGGGTCCATAGCTAGTAGCTAGATGGCTTCTTCTCTCTCTCTTTGATTCTCAATACCATGTTCTCCTCGATGTTCTTGGAGATCTATCCGATGTAATCTTCTTTTGCAGTGTGTTTGTCGAGATCCAATGAATTGTGGATTTATGATCAGTTTATCTATGAACATTATTTGAATCTTCTCTGAATTCTTTTATGCATGATTTGATATGTCTGTAATTCTCTTTGAACTATCGGTTTGGTTTGGCCAACTAGATTGGTTTTTCTTGCAATGGAAGAGTGCTTAGCTTTGGGTTCAATCTTGTGGTGTCCTTTCCCAGTGACAGTAGGGGAAGCAAGGCACACACTGTATTGTTGCCATCGAGGATAAAAAGATGGGGTTTACATCATATTGCTTGAGTTTATTCCTCTACATCATGGCATCTTACTTAATGCATTACTCTGTTCTTCATGAACTTAATATTCTAGATGCAGGCAGGAGCCGGTCAATGTGTGGAGTAATAGTAGTAGATGCAGGAAGGAGTCTGTCTACTTGACACAGACGTGATGCTATATTCCATAATCATTGCCTAAGATATCGTCATAACTTTGCGCTTTTCTATCAATTGCTCGACAGTAATTTATTCACCCACCGTATTATTTGCTATCTTGAGAAAAGCCTCTAGTGAAACCTATGGCCCCGGGTCTATTTTCCATCATATAAGTTTCCTATCTACTATTTTGCAATATTTTACTTTCTGATCTATAAACCAAAAAACCCAAAAATATTTACTTTATCATTTGTTTAGTTTTATCTATCTCCACCAGATCTCACTCTTGCAAGTGATCGTGAAGGGATTGACAACCGCTTTATCGCGTTGGGTGCCAGTTGTTTGATTGTTTATGTAGGTATTGGTTATTAGTGCGTTGTCTCCTACCGGATTGATACCTTGGTTCTCTAACTGAGGGAAATACTTATCTCTACTTTGCTGCATCACCCTGTTGTCGGTGGAAACGACACCTATGGGATCACGGGGAATCCCTTCTACGGTTGGCGGGTGCGGGGCTATGGAAAGAGCAAGTTTAGAAGATCAACATGGGGAATTTATCCAGGTTCAGGCCGCAAGTGATGCGTAATACCCTGCTCCTGCTGGTTTGTGTTTATCTGGTCTTCTTGGACTAGCTACAAAGCGTGTAGGGTCCAAAAAGTCTGAATCCTCCTCTAGTATGCCTCGGGCCTCCTTAAATAGCCAAAAGGGGGTCGCCATAGTGGCACACAGGAGGTGGAAAGTTTGTACTGTATACAAGTCTATCGCCTGGCACCGTAGGGACAAACGCATTTAATGCGCTGCGGACGTGCCCTCTCACTTTATCGGGGACGACAAGGAAACTCGTCCTGTCCGCCGCCGCTTCGCCTCGCTCTGACGCGGGTCCAGGCTGACTAGGCGAGCAGCGCCACGCTGGCTGGCTGGCTGCTAAGTTGGTGCGGTGGCAGAATCTTCACGAAGATCTGCATGCCACCACACAGGTGCTTGCTGAGTTGGCCTGGAAGCTGCACGTCGCCACACAGGTGCCTGCCTTGTTGGTGGGTTGACTTCTGTGTTGGAACGGCAGTGGAGCCTTGGCAGGTGGGGGCCTGGCTGCGACCCCACAGATGTCTCTGGCAAGGGTCTTGCCGGGGGTCTTGTGAGCGTCCTCGGCAAGGATCTTGCCGGGGTTTCGGTCTTCTGGTTCTCATCTAGTCTTGAACGTTCTTGGTCTTTACAAAGATCTGCATGCCACCATGCAGGCGCCTCCCGAGCCTTGGTTCCAATGCTGTCGATGGTGTCGGGACTCTTAGGCTCAAGGGTGGCGGCTCTGCTGGTGTTGGGCAAGTTGCCCCAGCAAGGCCCTTGCCGGGGCTACGTAAGCTGCCCCAGCAAGGCTCCTGCCGGGGAGAGCCCACCTTGTCCCTTCGCTCCTCGCGCCTCTGTCTTGGCGTTGCTTTGGTACTCTTGTGTCTTTGCTTCCTCTTCTGCCCCGCCAAGCGCGGCCGCAAGCGTGTGGCTGCGACTGCCTGCGCACAAGTAAAGGGGTACAAAAAGGACCCCTACTTTTGTACACCGACAGGAGCCCCTAGGCCTGGGCCACATATAAGTGCGGAGCGTTATTGGGCAAGGCCCAGAACGGTGCGGTAAAGAGGCAACCCGCGCCTTCCCCATAAAAAGAGGAAAACACAGGGGCGCGGCTCATTTACTTAAGTAGACTCGGGTCGTGGCCTTAAAGATGCCCGCGCCCCATGATCTACAACATGGGGCGTACGCTCCCGAAGGTTTCATTCTGTTTTGACTCCGTTTGATATTCCTTTTCTGTGAAACACTAAAACAAGGGAAACAACAGAAACTGGCACTGGGCTCTGGGTTAATAGGTTAGTCCCAAAAATAATATAAAAGTGTTTAGTAAAGCCCATAAACATCCAAAACAGATAATATAATAGCATGAATACTTCATAAATTATAGACACGTTGGAGACGTATCAGCATCCCCAAGCTTAATTCCTGCTTGTCCTCGAGTAGGTAAATGATAAAAGAAAGAATTTATGAAGTGTGAATGCTAGCAGGTGCACAAGTTTGATCAATGATAATTTCAATCACCTTTTCTAGCATCATTATATATCATAACAGTAGCTCAACTCATAAAGCTTCTCATGATCAAGTAACAAGCTATTCACAAATTAAAGTATAGATTATAAACTTTCTTGAAAACTAGAAAACCGTGTTATCAGTCATCAAACAATTACAATTCATCTTATTTTCAGGAAGAGTCTATGTCAGAGTTTTGATTTAGCAAACTCCACATACTCAACTATCATTTAGTCTTTCACAATTGCTAACACTCACACGATATTTATGGGTTCAAAGTTTTAATCAGACACAGAGAAAGATAGGGGCTTATAGATTCGCCTCCCAGCCTTTTACCTCAAGGGCAATGTCAACAATAATAGTTCATGATGCCTTACATCCAATTGGATATGTGTGTGTATATATATATATATATCAAAATCTTTCCAACAAAATGTGCTTTCTAAAGGCTAAAATGTAAAGAGGAAAGGTGAAGATCACCATGACTCTTGCACAAAAATAAAAGATAGGCCCTTCGCAGAGGGAAGCACAGGTTGCCATGCGCTTTTATAGTTGGATGCACAAAATCTTAATGCGAGGGAACGTCACTTTATATTGCCACTTGTGATAGGGACCTTTATTATGTAGTCCGTCGCTTTTATTGCTTCCATATCACAAGATTGTATAAAGCTTATTTTCTCCACACTAAAAGATCATACATATTTAGAGAGCAATTTTTATTTCATGCACCGATGACAACTTACTTGAAGGATCTTACTCAATCCATAGGTAGGTATGGTGAACTCTCATGGCAATACTGGTTTAAGGGATGTTTGGAAGCACAAGTAGTATCTCTACTTGGTGCAAAGAATTTAGCTAGCATGGGGGGAAAGGCAAGCTCAGCATGTTGAACGATCCATGACAATATTCTTTATTTCGGATATAAGAAAACATAACCTATTACGTTGTCTTCCTTGTCCAACATCAACCTTTTAGCATGTCATATTTTAATGAGTGCTCACAATCATAAAAGATGTCAAAGATAGTATATTTATATGTGAAATCTCTCTTCCCTCAATATTCTTTCATGAATTGTTCAAGTGACCAATACAATGTTTGCTAACCTTCAATAAATTTACCACCTCTACTTCTTATAAGTGAAGTCATTACTACCCATGGGATAAGCATATGAAACATATATAATTTCAGATTTATGATATTCGAATCATTCAAATATTTACTCATAGGATATAAGTGAAGCACATGAGTAAATGACAAACTACTCCAAAAAGATATAAATGAAGATCAATGAGTAGTTAAATAATTATGTAGCTATGTGAAGACTCTCTCTCATTTAATAATTTCAGATCTTGATACTTTATTCAAACAGCAAGCAAAACAAAATAAAATGACATCTAAGAATAGCAAACAACGTGTGAAGAAGCAAAAACTTAGGATCAACTGATACTAACCGATAGTTGTTGAAGAAGAAAGGTGGGATGCCAACCGGGGCATCCCCAAGCTTAGACTCTTGAGACTTCTTGAAATATTATCTTGGGATGCCTTGGGCATCCCCAAGCTTGAGCTTTTGTGTCTCATTAATTCCTCTCATATCACGGTCTCCCTAAATCTCAAAAGCTTCATCCACACAAAACTCAACAAGGACTCGTGAGATAAGTTAGTATAAACCAATGCAAAAACATTATCATACCGAAAATCACTAAAATTATTATCCAACATTGCATACTAAATGCCTCTGTATATTTAATAGTCCTATCGTCAAATAGAATTATTAAACAAGCAAATGTATGCAAACAATGCAAACATAGCAGCAATCTGCCTAAACAGGACAGTCTGTGAAGAATGCAGCAAGATCCATACTTCCCTAGCTCCAAAAATTTTGAAAGAAAATTCCCACTGTAGTAAATTTATCAGAGCTTATTATGCAAAAGGTTTCAACATTTTATCACATTCTGACCTTTCTAGGGAATTTTTGCAACAGCGGTAAACTTTATGTTTTCAAACAGCAACATGAAGACTGGTAAAATAGGCATAGTAAAGGCTATCAATGCCACTTTTATTGAAATAAAATATGCAAAACAATGCTCTAGATAACAGCAAGCAAGTCCTAACAAAATAAATTGACGCTCCAAGCAAAACACATATTATGTGGTAAATAAAAATATAGCCCCAAGTAAAGTTACCGATGAACGAAGACGAAAGAGGGGATGCCTTCCGGGGCATCCCCAAGCTTATGCTCTTGGTTATCATTGAATATTACCTTTGGGTGCCTTGGGCATCCCCAAGATTAGGCTCTTACCACTCCTTATTCCATAGTCCATTGAATCTTTACCCAAAACTTGAAAACTTCACAACACAAAACTCAACAGAAAACTTGTAAACTCCGTTAGTATAAGAAAATAAAACCACCACTTAGGTACTGTTGTGAACTCATTCTTTATATATATTGGTGTAATATCTACTGTATTCCAACTTCTCTATGGTTAATAACCTCCGATACTACTCATAGATTCATCAAAATAAGCAAACAACACAATGAAAACAGAATCTGTCTAAAACAGAACAGTCTGTAGTAATCTGCATCAAACGTATACTTCTGGAACACCAAAACTTCTGAAATAAATTGATGGACCTGAGGAATCTGTCTATTAATCATCTTCAAATAGAATCAACCAAAAAGCACTTTCCAGTAAAAAATGGCAGCTAATCTTGTGAGCGCTAAAGTTTATGTTTTTCACAGCATGATCATAAAGACTTCACCCAAGTCTTCCCAAAGGTTCTACTTGGTACAAACACTAATTAAAACATAAAACCACATCTAACCAGAGGCTAGATGATTTATTTATTAATAAACAGAACCAAAAATCAAGAAACTAAAATAAAATCGGGTTGCCTCCCAACAAGCGCTAACGTTTAAGGCCCCTAGCTAGGCATGATGATTTCAATGATGCTCACATAAAAGATAAGAATTGAAACATAAAGAGAGAATCATGAAGAATATTACTAGCACATTTAATTCTAACCCACTTCCTATGCATAGGGATTTTGTGAGCAGACAACTTATGGGAACAATAATCAACTAGCATAGGAAGGCAAAACAAGCATAACTTCAAAACTTTAAGCACATAGAGAGGAAACTTGATATTATTGCAATTCCTACAAGCATATATTCCTCCCTCATAATAATTTTCAATAGCATCATGAATGAATTCAACCATATAACCAGCACATAAAGCATTCTTCTCATGATCTACAAGCATAGAAATTTTGCTACTCTCCACATAAGCAAATTTATTCTCATTTGGAATAGTGGGAGTATCATAAGAGACTTGAATAATATAAATTGTTTCCACATTAAAATAGTAATGCTCAAAAAAGGGGTAATTATAATCATGATAAGTTTATAAATATAATCATCCCTACTTTTTATAGCATAAGTGTCATCACAATAATCATCATAAGTAGCAACTTTGTTCTCATCATAATTGATTGAAACCTCTTCCAAGATAGTGGAATCATTACTAAATAAATTCATAACCTCTCCAAATCCACTTTCATAATTGTCACAATAAGATTCAACATCCTCCAAAATAGTGGGTTTATTACTTCCTAAAGTTGACACTCTTCCAGACCAACTTTCATCAATATAATCATCATAAGTAGGAGGCATACTATCATCATTATAAATTTGCATATCAAAACTTGGGAGACTAAAAATATCATCTTCATTAAATGTTGCATCCCCAAGCTTGGGACAAACATTAATTGCAGCAAATATATTCTCAAACGTATCATCCCCAAGCTTGGGCCTTTTCATATCATAAGCATAATCACTCTCATCATTAATAGTATGGATAGCACCAATAGTATAGAAATTATCATCATCACGATGAGTAATACGAGCAACATCATTTGGGAGATGTACCTTTCTACCTTTGCTTCTCCGTCTTTTCTTTTTCTTCTTCACATCATGTGTGGGTTCAATCCTCTTTTTGGAGCTCCTTATTAATACGATTGGTTGAATAGATGGCTCCTCCTCGTTACCTGATTCATCATAAGAAATAATAGGAGAATATTGGGAAGTCTCTTCCCTTTCATTAGTATTCTCTTCATCCTCTATTTGTTTTCTTTTCTTTATGTAATTGGCAATATAGGGATTTTCAATGCAATTCACCGCACAATACATATAAATTTCTTCTAGATCAATATCGAGGAATTTCTCAAGGTTATATTCTGGAATATGCTTAGTTTGATGTTTCATTTCTTCATAACCCAAAATCAAACTATGTTCATTATGATGTGCAAGGGATATCAAGTCATCACAATTTTTGGACACGATTCGATCATGAAACAATTTGCATTTGATATTTAAATGACCATGTTCATTGCAAAGTTCACAAGTATGGCGAAGATATTTTAAATTTTCAGCACTAACGTCTAGTCTCTCTTGCAACAATTAGTTTCCAAATACTTATGCCTCTTGCAAAACCTATCTTCCCTAATTGGTGTGTACTTGCAAGCTCTATGCACTCCACAAAAATTGACATGCTTATAAGAGACATTTTCATCATGACTAGTGCAATCATCATTAGTACTATGGATATTCAAAGAGTTCATAGTAATAACATTGAAATCATGCTCATCATTCAAAGATTTAGTGCCAAACATTTTATAGACTTCTTCTCCTAGCACTTGAGCACAATTTTCCTTTCCATCATTCTCATGGAAGATATTAAAAAGATGAAGCGTATGCGACAAAATCAATTCCATTTTTTTGTACTTTTCTTTTATAGACTAAACTAGTGATAAAGCAAGAAACTAAAAGATTCGATTGCAAGATCTAAAGATATACCTTCAAGCACTCACCTCCCCACCAACGGCGGCAGAAAACAGCTTGATGTCTACTACACAACCTTCTTCTCGTAGACATTGTTGGGCCTCCAAGTGCAGAGGTTTGTAGGACAATAGAAAATTCCCCTCAAGTGGATGACCTAAGGTTTATCAATATGTGGGAGGCGTAGGTTGAAGATGGTCTCTCTCAAACAACCCTTCAACCAAATAACAAAGAGTCTCTTGTGTCCCCAACACATCCAATACAATGATAAATTGTATAGGTGCACTAGTTCGGCGAAGAGATGGTGATACAAGTGCAATATGGATGGTAGATATAGGTTTTTGTAATCTGAAAATATAAAAACAGCAAGGTAACTAGTGATAAAAGTGAGCGTAAACGGTATTGCAATACTAGGAAACAAGGCCTAGGGTTCATACTTTCACTAGTGCAAGTTCTCTCAACAATAATAACATAACTGGACCATATAACTATCCCTCAGCATGCAACAAAGAGTCACTCCAAAGTCACTAATAGCGGAGAACAAACAAAGAGATTATTGTAGGGTACGAAACCATCTCAAAGTTATCCTTTTCGAGAGTCTGTAGTAAAATAACACGAAGCTATTCTTTCCGTTCGATCTATCATAGAGTTCATACTAGAATAACAACTTAAGATACAAATCAACCAAAACCCTAGTGTCACCTAGATACTCCAATGTCACCTCAAGTATCCGCGGGCATGATTATACGATATGCACCACACAATCTCAGTTTCATCTATTCAAACCAACACAAAGAACTTCAAAGAGTGCCCCAAAGTTTCTACCAGAGAGTCAAGACGAAAACGTGTGCCAACCCCTATGCATAAGTTCACAAGGTCACTGAACCCGCAAGTTGATCACCAAAAAATACATCAAGTAGATCACGTGATATCCCATTGTCACCACAGATATGCACATGCAAGACATACATCAAGTGTTCTCAAATCCTTAAAGACTCAATCCGATAAGATAACTTCAAAGGGAAAACTCAATCCATTACAAGAGAGTAGAGGGGGAGAAACATCATAAGATCCAACTATAATAGCAAAGCTTGTGATACATCAAGATTGTGCCAAATCAAGAACACGAGGGAGAGAGATCAAACACATAGCTACTGGTACATACCCTCAGCCCCGAGGGTAAACTACTCCCTCCTCGTCATGGAGAGCGTCGGGATGATGAATATGGCCATCGGTGAGGGTTCCCTCCTCCGACAGGGTGCCGGAAGAGGGTCCCGATTGGTTTTTGGTGGCTAGAGAGGCTTGCGGCGGCGGAACTCCCGATCTATTCTGCTCCCCGAAGTTTTTAGGGTATATGGATATATAGGTGAAAGAAGTCAGTCAGGGGAGCCACGAGGGGCCCATGAGGGTGGGGGGCGCGCCCAAGGGGGCAGGCGCGCCTCCCTACCTCGTGGCCACCTTGAAGCTTCCTTGACTTCAAGTCTCCTGGATGACGTTCGTTCCAAAAATCACGCTCCCGAAGGTTTCATTCCATTTGAAATCCATTTGATATTCCTTTTCTGCGAAACACTGAAACAAGGGAAAAACAGAAACTGGCACTGGGCTCTGGGTTAATAGGTTAGTCCCAAAAATAATATAGAAGTGTTTAGTAAAGCCCATAAACATCCAAAACAGATAATATAATAGCATGAATACTTCATAAATTATAGATGCGTTGGAGACGTATCAGCATCCCCAAGTTAATTCCTGCTCGTCCTCGAGTAGGTAAATGATAAAATAAAGAATTTATGAAGTGTGAATGCTAGCAGGTGCACAAGTTTGATCAATGATAATTTCAATCACCTTTTCTAGCATCATTATATATCATAACAGTAGCTCAACTCATAAAGCTTCTCATGATCAAGTAACAAGCTATTCACAAATTAAAGTATAGATCATAAACTTTCTTGAAAACTAGAAAACCGTGTTATCAGTCATCAAACAATTACAATTCATCTTATTTTCAGGAAGAGTCTATGTCAGAGCTTTGATTTAGCAAACTCCACATACTCAACTATCATTTAGTCTTTCACAATTGCTAACACTCACGCGATATTTATGGGTTCAAAGTTTTAATCAGACACAGAGAAAGATAGGGGCTTATAAATTCGCCTCCCAACCTTTTACCTCAAGGCTAATGTCAACAATAATAGTTCATGATGCCTTACAACCAATTGGATATATATATATATATACATATATATATATATACATATATATATATATACATATATATATATATATATATATACATATATATATATATATACATATATATATATATATGTATATATCAGAATCTTTCCAACACAATGTGCTTGCCAAAGGCTAAAATGTAAAGAGGGAAGGTAAAGATCACCATGACTTTTGCACAAAAATAAAAGATAGGCCCTTCGCAGAGGGAAGAAGAGGTTGCCATGCGCTTTTATAGTTGGATGCACAAAATCTTAATGCGATGGAACGTCACTTTATATTGCCACTTGTGATAGGGACCTTTATTATGCAGTCCTTCGCTTTTATTGCTTCCATATCACAAGATCGTATAAATCTTATTTTCTCCACACTAAAATATCATACATATTTAGAGAGCAATTTTTATTGCATGCACCGATGACAACTTACTTGAAGGATCTTACTCAATCCATAGGTAGGTATGGTGGACTCTCATGCCAATACAGGTTTAAGGGATGTTTGGAAGCACAAGTAGTATCTCTACTTGGTGCAAAGAATTTAGCTAGCATGGGGGGAAAGGCAAGCTCAACATGTTGAATGATCCATGCCAATATACTTTATTTCGGATATAAGAAAACATAACCAATTACGTCGTCTTCCTTGTCCAACGTCATCCTTTTAGCATGTCATATTTTAATGACTGCTCACGATCATAAAAGATGTCCAAGATAGTATATTTATATGTGAAATCTCTCTTCCCTCAATATTCTTTCATGAATTGTTCAAGTGACCAATACAATGTTTGCTAACCTTCAATAAATTTACCACCTCTACTTCTTATTTGTGAAGTCATTACTCCCCATGGGATAAGCATATGAAACATATATAATTTCAGATTTATGATTTTCGAATCATTCAACTATTTACTCATAGGATATAAGTGAAGCACACGAGTAAATGGCAAACTACTCCAAAAAGATATAAATGAAGATCAATGAGTAGTTAAATAATTATGTAGCTATGTGAAGACTCTCTCTCATTTAATAATTTCAGATCTTGATACTTTATTCAAACAGCAAGCAAAACAAAATAAAATGACATCTAAGAATATCAAACATCTTGTGAAGAAGCAAAAACTTAGGATCAATTAATACTAACCGATAGTTGTTGAAGAAAAAGGTGGGATGACAACCGGGGCATGCCCAAGCTTAGACGCTTGAGACTTCTTGAAATATTATCTTGGGATGCCTTGAGAATCCACAAGCTTGAGCTTTTGTGTATCCTTAATTCCTCTCATATCACAATCTCCCTAAATCTCAAAAGATTCATCCACACAAAACTCAACAAGGACTCGTGAGATAAGTTAGTATAAACCAATGCAAAAACCTTATCATACTCTACTGTAGCAAATCACTAAAATTATTATTCATCATTGCGTACTAAATGCCTCTGCATATTTAATAGTCCTATCTCTAATAGAATCATTAAACAAGCAAACATATGCAAACAATGCAAACATAACAACAATCTGCCTAAACATGACAGTCTGTGAAGAATGCAGCAAGATCCATACTTCCCTAGCTCCAAAAATTATGAAAGAAAATTCCCACTGTATTAAATATATCATATCTTGTTATGCAAAAGGTTCCAACATTTTATCACATTCGTACTTTTCTAGGGAATTTTTGCAACAACGGTAAACTTTCTGTTTTCAAACAGCAATATGAAGACTTGTAAAAGAGGCATAGTAAAGGCTATCAATGCCACTTTTATTGAAATAAAATATGCAAAAAAAATGATCTAGATAATAGCAAGAAAATCCTAACAAAATAAATTGATGCTCCAAGCAAAACACATATTATGTGGTGAATAAAAATATAGCCCCAAGGAAAGTTACCGACGAACGAAGACGAAAGAGGGGATGCCTTCCGGGGCATCCCCAAGCTTATGCTCTCGGTTGTCCTTGAATATTACCTTGGGGTGCCTTGGGAATACCAAAGCTTATGATCTTACCACTCCTTATACCATAGCCCATCGAATCTTTACCCAAAACTTGAAAACTTCACAACACAAAACTCAACAGAAAACTTGTAAACTCCGTTAGTATAAGAAAATAAAACCACCACTTAGGTACTGTTGTGAACTCATTCTTTATTTAGATTGGTGTAATATCTACTGTATTACAACTTCTCTACGGTTCATACCCTCCGATACTACTCATAGATTCATCGAAATAAGCAAACAACACAATGAAAACAGAATCTGTCTAAAACAGAACAGTCTGTAGTAATCTGTATCAAACGTATAATTCTGGAACTCCATAAATTCTGAAATAAATTTTTGGACCTGAGGAATTTGTCTATTAATCATCTTCAAAAAGAATCAACCAAAAATCACTATCCAGTAAAAAATGGCAGCTAATCTCGTGAAAGCTAAAGCTTCTGTTTTTTACACCATGATCATAAAGACTTCACCCAAGTCTTCCCAAAGGTTCTACTTGGTACAAACACTAATTAAAACATATAACCACATCTAACCAGAGTCTAGATGATTTATTTATTACTAAATAGAACCAAAAAGCAAGAAACTAAAATAAAATTGGGTTGCCTCCCAACAAACGCTAACGTTTAACGCCCCTAGCTAGGCATGATGATTTCAATGATGCTCACATAAAAGATAAGAACTGAAACATAAAGAGAGCATCATGAAGAATATGACTAGCACATTTAAGTCTAACCTACTTCCTATGCATAGGGATTTTGTGAGCAAACAACCTATGGGAACAATAATCAACTAGCATAGGAAGGCAAAACATGTATAGCTTCAAAACTTTAAGCACATAGAGAGGAAACTTGATATTATTGTAATTCCTACAAGCATATATTCCTCCCTCATAATAATTTTCAATAGCATCATGAATGAATTCAACCATATAACCAGCACATAAAGCATTCTTTTCATGATCTACAAGCATAGAAATTTTACTACTCTCCACATAAGCAAATTTATTCTCATTCAGAATAGTGGGAGTATCATAAGAGACTTGAATACTATAAATTGTTTCCACATTAAAAGAGTAATGCTCAAAAAAGGGGTAATCATAATCATGATAAGTTTTATAAATATAATCATCACTACTTTTTATAACATAAGTGTCATCACAATAATCATCATAAGTAGCAACTTTGTTCTCATCATAATCGATTGAAACCTCTTCCAACATAGTGGAATCATTACTAAATAAAGTCGTCACCTCTCCAAATCCACTTTCATAATTGTCACAATAAGATTTCAACATCCTCCAAAATAGTGGGTTTATTACTTCCTAAAGTTGACACTCTTCCAAACCCACTATCATCAATATAATCATCATAAGTAGGAGGCATGCTATCATCATTATAAATTTGCATATCAAAACTTGGGAGACTAAAAATATCATCTTCATTAAACGTAGCATCCCCAAGCTTGGGACAAGCATTAATTGCAGCAAATATATTCTCAAAAACATTATATTCATCAAACTTAGCATCCCCAAGCTTGGGCCTTTTCATATCATAAGCATAATCACTCTCATCATTAATAGTATGGATAGCACCAATAGTATAGCAATTATCATCATCACGATGAGTAATAGGAGCAACATCATTTGGGAGAGATACCTTTCTACGTTTGCTTCACCATCTTTTCTTTTTCTTCTTCACATCATGTGTGGGTTCAATCCTCTTTTTGGAGCTCCTTATTAAGGAGATTGGTTGAATAGAAGGCTCCTCCTCGTTACCTGATTCATCATAAGAAATAATTGGAGAATATTGGGAAGTCTCTTCCCTTTCATTAGTATTCTCTTCATCCTCTATTTGTTTTCTTTTCTTTATGTAATTGGCAATATAAGGATTTTCAATGCAATTCACCGCACAATACATATAAATTTCTTCTAGATCAATATCGAGGAATTTCTCAAGGTTATATTCTGGAATATGCTTAGTTTGACGTTTCATTTCTTCATAACCCAAAAGCAAACTAAGTTCATTATGATGTGCAAGGGAAATCTTGTCATCACAATTTTTTGACTCGATTCGATCATGAAACAATTTGCATTTGATATTTAAATGACCATGTTCATTGCAAAGTTCACAAGTATGGCGAAGATATTTTAAGTTTTCAGCACAAACGTCTAGCCTCTCTTGCAACCAGTTAGTTTCCAAATACTTATGCCTCTTGCAAAATCTATTTTCCCTAATTGGTGTGTACTTGCAAGCTCTATGCACTCCACAAAAATAGACATGCTTATAAGAGACATTTTCATCATGACTAGTGCAATCATCATTAGTACTATGGATATTCAAAGAGTTCATACTAATAACATTGCAACCATGCTCATCATTCAGAGATTTAGTGCCAAACATTTTATAGACTTCTTCTCCTAGCACTTGAGCACAATTTTCCTTTCCATCATTCTCACGAAAGATATTAAAAAGATGAAGCGTATGCGACAAACTCAATTCCATTTTTTGTAGTTTTCTTTTATAGACTAAACTAGTGATAAAACAAGAAACTAAAAGATTCGATTGCAAGATCTAAAGATATACCTTCAAGCACTCACCTCCCCAGCAACGGCGGCAGAAAAGAGCTTGATGTCTACTACACAACCTTCTTCTCGTAGACGTTGTTGGGCCTCCAAGTGCAGAGGTTTGTAGGACAATAGCAAATTTCCCTCAAGTGGATGACCTAAGGTTTATCAATCTGTGGGAGGTGTAGGTTGAAGATGGTCTCTCTCAAATAACCCTGCAACCAAATAACAAAGAGTCTCTTGTGTCCCCAACACATCCAATACAATGGTAAATTGTATAGGTGCACTAGTTCGGCGAAGAGATGGTGATACAAGTGCAATATGGATGGTAGATATAGGTTTTTGTAATCTGAAAATATAAAAACAGCACGGTAACTAGTGATAAAAGTGAGCGTAAACGGTATTGCAATACTAGGAAACAAGGCCTAGGGTTCATACTTTCACTAGTGCAAGTTCCCTCAACAATAATAACATAACTGGACCATATAACTATCCCTCAACATGCAACAAAGAGTCACTCCAAAGTCACTAATAGTGGAGAACAAACGAAGAGATTATTGTAGGGTACGAAACCACCTCAAAGTTATCCTTTCTGATCGATCTATTCAAGAGTCCGTAGTAAAATAACACGAAGCTTTTCTTTCCGTTCGATCTATCATAGAGTTCATACTAGAATAACACCTCAAGATACAAATCAACCAAAACCCTAGTGTCACCTAGATACTCCAATGTCACCTCAAGTATCCGCGGGTATGATTATACGATATGCATCACACAATCTCATATTCATCTAATCAAACCAACACAAAGAACTTCAAAGAGTGCCCCAAAGTTTCTACCGGAGAGTCAAGACGAAAACGTGTGCCAACCCCTATGCATAAGTTCACAAGGTCACTGAACCCGCAAGTTGATCACCAAAACATACATCAAGTAGATCACGTGATATCCCATTGTCACCTGAGATATGCACATGCAAGACATACATCAAGTGTTCTCAAATCCTTAAAGACTCAATCCGATAAGATAACTTCAAAGGGAAAACTCAATCCATTACAAGAGAGTAGAGGGGGAGAAACATCATAAGACCCAACTATAATAGCAAAGCTCGCGATACATCAAGATTGTGCGGAATCAAGAACACGAAGAAAGGGATCAAACACATAGCTACTGGTACATACCCTCAGCCCTGAGGGTAAACTACTCCCTCCTCATCATGGAGAGCGCCCGGATGATGAAGATGGCCACCGGTGAGGGTTCCCCCCTCCGGCAGGGTGCCAGAACAGGGTCCCGATTGGTTTTTGGTGGCTAGAGAGGCTTTCGGTGGCGGAACTCTCGGTCTATTCTGCTCCCAGAAGTTTTTAGGGTATATCGATATATATAGGAGAAAGATGTTGGTCAGGGCAGGCACGAGGGGCCCACAAGGGTGGGGGCGCGCCCAGGGGGCAGGCGCGCCACCCTGCCTCGTGGCCACCTAGAAGCTTCCTTGACTTCAACTCCAAGTCTCCTAGATCACGTTTGTTCCAAAAATCACACTCCCGAAGGTTTCATTCCGTTTGGACTCCATCTGATATTCCTTTTCTGCGAAACACTGAAACAAGGGAAAATACAGAAACTGGCACTCGGCTCTTGGTTAATAGGTTAGTCCCAAAAATAATATAGAAGTGTTTAGTAAAGCCCATAAACATCCGAAGTAGATAATATAATAGCATGGATACTTCATAGATTATAGATACGTTGGAGACGTATCAAGAATCATATCTGCCGGGTTACAAACAAAGGGTCTAGCCCCCCGTCCACCTCCTTTTAGCAAGGGCATCTATGACCACTCTGACCGAAGCAGCGTTCGGGCCGGAAATGGGAGCATCCGAGTTTTTAAAGGAGAGTGGTGAGGTTTTCTAATGCACAAGTCATATACGAACACGAATGGGCAAGAGGTAAACTTTATCTGTTTGGTTTGCCGGGGATCGCCGTGCTGGGTGGTCTTCTTGACTTCTTGCCGGAGCTGGGTCCTTGTCGGGATCGCGCGCGCCCTTGCCGTGGCTGGAAAGAAGAGAGGGCAAGAGCATGGAACCTCGGTGGTCCACTAACATTTGTTGGAATCAAAAAGCAGTACAGTACCCTGGACAAGCATGCATATACGTATACACATAAACATGGAAATCAACAGGAAACTATACATACTAAGGGATTCCTTTCCTTGACTTCATACAGGGTCTGCGCCTGGCTCTATACATAGGGCTACATGCCTTGTCGGCAAGGCTAATACAAAATGGGGGTTGCCGGGGCTCCCGGCAACCGCGCCTTAGGGGTAAAACTTGCGAAGTTGTTCGATATTCCAGGAATTGCTCACCGAAATGCCATCTTCAGTCTCCAGGCAGACTGTGCGGGGCTTGGTGACTCGTATTACCCGATAAGGGCCCACCCACTTTGGCGTCAACTTGTTTGAATTCTTGGTGGATTGAATCCGCCGAAGAACAAGGTCGCCTTCCTCAAGGCTTCGGGTGTGAACCTTGCGACTATGATAGCGGCGCAAGGCCTGCTGGTAGAGAGCGGCTCACACAATAGCCCGAAGACGATCTTCCTCAAGGAGCATCGCATCCTCTTGGCGCAACTGCTCTTGCTCAAGCTTATCATAAGCAAGCAGTCGAGGTGACTCGTATATGAGTTCCGTGGGGAGAACTGCCTCTGGCCCATAAACCAGGGCAAATGGTGTCTAGCCAGTAGCTCGATTTGGTGTCGTTTTGATCGACCAAAGAACTGTTGGCAACTCATCAACCCAGCGCCTTCCGCACTTGTGTAGCTTGTCAAAAGTCCTAGTCTTTAGGCCTCGCGACACTTCTGCATTCGCCCTTTCGGCCTGGCCGTTACTTCTGGGATGAGCAACAGAAGCAAAACAGACCTTGCTACCGAGGTCTTGAATGTACTGCATGAAGGTGCGTCTCGTGAACTGCGTGCCGTTGTCGGTGATGACTCTATCGGGCACACCAAAAGGGCAGACTAGCCCCTTGAAGAACTTGACGGCTGACTGTGCTGTCACCTTTCTCACTGGTTCCACTTCCGGCAACTTTGTGAACTTGTCGACCGCAACGTACAAGTACTCAAAGCCCCCGACAGCGCGGGGAAAGGGTCCCAGTATGTCGAGCCCTCAGACCGAAAATGGCCAGAAAAGAGGGATTGTCTGAAGAGATTGGGCTGGTTGATGAAGCTTCTTTGAATGGAACTGGTATGCTTCAGACTTGGTTACTAGGGCAGTTGCATCCTGGAGGGCGGTGGGCCAGAAGAAGCCTTATCGGAATGCTTTGCCAGCAAGGGCTCTCGACCCTATGTAGGAGCCACACATGCCTCCATGTATCTCTGCCAATAGCCTTAGTCCGTCTTCCTGAGGAATGCACTTCAACTTCACGCCGTTCGGTCCTGTATAGGGCATCATCCACAAACTGGTACATGCTGGACCGACGGGCTACTTTCTCTGTTTCTTCTTGTTCCTCAGGAAGCTCCCCTGTTTGGAGGAAACAGACGGTGTGCTTTGCCCATGCCGGAGCCTGAGGCTCGACGGCAAGGGCTAAAAGCACATCTTCGACCACAAGGGCAGCTGCCTCTACGGTCAAAGCTCGAGGCTCCGCCGGGGGTTGCTGCTCTCCGACAAGCTTAGGGCACCCGACAACGTCCTTGCCGGCGGCTCCTGGGAGCTCGGCGGGAAAGTACTTGACAAGGCCTGCCTTCCTTCACTTGTTCTATCCTGCTGATGTCTCGACGAACGGTTGAGGTAATTGAAGCACAAAGGTACCTGGTTCCACAGGCAACTTCATGGCAGCGCGCTTCGACAGGTTGTCAGTAATGCCGTTCTCCGCTCGGGGAACATGTTCTGCTTGCAATCCGTCAAAACGCTCTTCCAACTTCCTCACTTCATCCACGTAGGCCTCCATCAACGGGCTCTGGTAATCCTTGTTGACTTGCTTAACGACGAGCTATGAATCACCTCTGATGATGAGCTTCTTGAT
Organism: Aegilops umbellulata; assembly: GCA_032464435.1. Classification (NCBI taxonomy): domain Eukaryota; kingdom Viridiplantae; phylum Streptophyta; class Magnoliopsida; order Poales; family Poaceae; genus Aegilops; species Aegilops umbellulata. The sequence goes on from CP136059.1 coordinate 31,539,628, forward strand.
TCCGAGGTCTGTCGTGATCCTCAGACCGGCAAGCAATCCCTCGTACTCCGTTGTGTTGTTCGTTGATTTTTCCTGGGGAAAGTGCATCTGGACTACGTACTTGAGGTGCTCTCCAGTGGGCGTGACGAGTAGCACGCCAGCACAAGCACCTTGCAGTGAGAAAGGACCATCAATAACCAAATCGCGGCAGGTCTCCTTGCCTGGAAGGGTGGTTTCTTGAACCTCTTCGTCGAGCGTTGCGGTCCATGCCGGTATGAATTCTGCCAAGGATCGGCTCTTGATCGTTGAAGTACTTTCAAACTTGAGGCCAAAGCTCGACAGCTCCAATGCTCACTCCACAATCCTCCCTATCGCATCTGGGTTGTGCAAAATCCGTTGCAAAGGGAGGTGGGTGACAACGGTGATCTCATGCGCTTGGGAATAGTGATGCAGCTTTCTCGAGGCCACGAGGAGGCTGAAAAGTAGCTTCTGCATACCAGAATATCTTGATCTATCCCCCTGCAAGAGGGAACTAACAAAATAAATAGGGTGCTTCACCACCTTCTTCTTCTGTCCCACTTCGCCAATCTGCTTAGACTCTGCCTTGCTGGGATCGGGCCTTGCAGAGGGTTCCACCTCGTTGGCGCCAGGCTCTACCGGGGAGGGCCTCGGCCCGCCATCCGACGGCTCTGCTGCTATTGCTGCTTCTTACTCAAGTTCCCTCTGCGCCACCAGCGCAATACTGACCACTTGATTCGTTGCTGCTATGTACAGCAGCATCGGCTCTTGTGGTTTAGGCGCGACTAGTATTGGCATGGAGGAGAGGTACCTCTTCAAATCTTGCAGCGCTGCCTCTGCCTCCGGAGTCCACTTTACTGGACCCGCCTTTTTCAAAACTTTGAAAAAGGGGAGGGCGCGCTCAGCAGATTTGGAGATGAACCTACTCAGGGCAGCAACGCAGCCGGCGAGCCCGCAGACATCTTTGACTCGTTTTGGCGCCTCAATTTGCTCGATTGCCTTGATCTTGTCAGGATTTGCTTCGATTCCGCATTGAGACACAAAGAACCCAAGAAGTTGCTGGAGGGGACACCGAACACACACTTCTCTGGGTTGAGCTTGAGGTTGTTGTTGCGCAAATTTGCAAATGTTTCTTCTAAATCTTGCATGAGCGTGGCCATGTCCTTGGTTTTGACCACTATGTTGTCCATATAAGCTTACATATTTCTATGTAGCTAGGGCTCAAAACCAATCTGGACTGCTCAGGCAAACGTTGAACCAGCGCTCTTCAACCCGAAAGGCATTCGTACAAAACAGTACGTACCACATGGGGTGATGAACGCGGTCTTTTCTTCGTCTTCCTTCATCATGAAGATCTGGTGGTATCCTGAATAAGCCTCGAGGAATGATAGTAGGTCACACCTGGCTGTGGAGTCCACAATCTGGTCGACGCGTGGCAGAGGGAAAGGATCCTTTGGACATGCTTTATTGATATCTATGTAGTCAATACACAGCCTCCATTTCCCATTTGCCTTACGCAACACTACTGGATTGGCCAGCCACGTAGGGTGGAGCACTCCTCTAACCAGGCCTGCCGCCTCTAACTTCCTGATCTCCTTGATAATGAACTCTTGTCGCTCCAAAGCTTGCTTCCTGACCTTTTGCTTGACGGGTCGCGCATGAGGACAGACAACAAGATGGTGCTCAATCACCTCCCTGGGAACACCGAGGATGTCGGATGCTTGCCATGCAAACACATGGATATTCGCCCGCCGGAAGGCGACGAGCGCACTTTCCTATTTGCTATTGAGGGTGGAGCTTATAGTGAAAGCCCCGCCCGTGCCGTCCTCCCTCACGGACACCTTCTTGGTTTCTGGTGGTGCAGCCTTGGACTTCTTGCTCTTGCCGGTGGAGCTCTCTGGCACGTCCTCAATGGGAGATCAGCACTCCGAAGAGGTACGCTTGCCGGAGTGGGTGCAAGAGGTCTTGCCGGAAGAGGTCTGATACGTCCATTTTGCATCATGCTTTTATATCGATATTTATTGCATTATGGGCTGTTATTACACGTCATGTCACAATACTTATGCCTATTCTCTCTTATTTTACAAGGTTTACATAAGGAGGGAGAATGCCGGCAGCTGGAATTCTGGGCTGGAAAAGAAGCAAATATTAGAGATCTATTCTGCACAACTCCAAAAGTCCTGAAACTCCACGGAAGTTATTTTTGGAAATAATAAAAGAACTAAGCGAAGAAAATACCAGAGGGGACCCACACCCTGAGCACGAGGGTGGGCGGTGCGCCCCCTGCCTCATGGGCCCCCTGGTGGCCTTCCTTGCCCATCTTCTGCTATATGAAGTCTTTTGTCCGAGAAAAAATCATAAGCATGCTTTTGGGACGAGACTCCGCCGCCACGAGGCGGAACCAATCTAGGGCTCTGGCGGAGCTGTTCTACCGGGGACACTTCCCTCTGGGAGAGGGAAATCATCGCCATCGTCATCACCAACGCTCCTCTCATCAGGAGAGGGCCAATCTCCATCAACATCTTCACCAGCACCATCTCCTCTCAAACCCTAGTTCATCTCTTGTATCCAATTCTTGTCTCTAAGTCTGAGATTGGTACTTGTAGGTTGCTAGTAGTGTTGATTACTCCTTGTAGTTGATGCTAGTTGGTTTATTTGGTGGAAGATCATATGTGCAGATCCTATATGCATATTAATACTCCTCTGATTACGAACATGAATATGCTTTGTGAGTAGTTACGTTTGTTCCTGAGGACATGGGAGAAGTCTTGCTATTAGTAGTCATGTGAATTTGGTATTCGTTCGATATTTTGATGAGATGTATGTTGTCTTTTCTCTAGTGGTGTTATGTGAAAGTCAACTACATGACACTTCACCATTATTTGGTCCTATAGGAAGGCATTGGGAAGTAATAAGTAGATGATGGGTTGCTAGGGTGACAGAAGCTTAAACCCTAGTTTATGCGTTGCTTCATAAGGGGCTGATGTGGATCCATATGTTTCATGCTATGGTTAGGTTTACCTTAATACTTCTTTTGTAGTTGTGGATGCTTGCAGTAGGGGTTAATCATAAGTGGGATGCTTGTCCAAGTAAGGACAGCACCCAAGCACCGGTCCACCCACATATACAATTATCAAAGTACCGAACGCGAATCATATGAACGTGATGAAAACTAGCTTGACGATAATTCCCATGTGTCCTCGGGAGCGCTTTTCTCTATATAAGAGTTTGTCCCGGCTTGTTCTTTGCTACAAAAAGGATTGGGCCACCTTGCTGCACTTTATTTACTTTTGTTACTTGTTGCTCGTTACAAATTATCTAATCACAAAACTATCTGTTACCTATAATTTCAGTGCTTGCAGAGAATACCTTGCTGAAAACCGCATATCATTTCCTTCTGCTCCTCGTTGGGTTCGGCATTCTTACTTATCGAAAGGACTACAATTGATCCCCTATACTTGTGGGTCATCGAGACTCATTTCTTCCACCATTGCCGGGGAGTGAAGCGCCTTTGGTAGGTGGAATTTGGTAAGGAAAAATTTATATAGTGTGCTGAAAGTGGCTGTCACTTGTCACTATGGAAAGTAATCCTCTGAGGGGCTTGTTCGGGGTATCTTCACCCCGACCAGTAGAGCAAAGAGTTGATCCTCAACCTACTGAACCTACTGAAAATGAAAATGTTTACTTTGAAATTCATTCGGGTATGATAGAGAAACTGCTAGCTAATCCTTTTGCAGGACATGGAACATTGCATCCCGATTTACACCTAATCTATGTGGATGAAGTTTGTGGATTATTTAAGCTTGCAGGTATGCCCGATGATGTTATCAAGAAGAAGGTTTTCCCTTTATGTTTGAAGGGAGATGCATTGACATGGTATAGGCTATGTGATGATATGGGATCATGGGACTACAAGCGATTGAAATTGGAATTTCATCAGAAGTTTTATCCTATGCATCTTGTTCATCATGATCGTAATTATATATATAATTTTTTGGCCTCGCAAAGGAGAAAGCATCACTCAAGATTGGGGGAGGCTTAAGTCAATGTTTTATTCATGCCCCAATCCTGAGCTCTCAAGATAAATGATTATTCAAAAATTTTATGCTCGGCTTTCTGACAACAATCGCACCATGCTCGATACTTCCTGTACTAGTTCTTTTATGATGAAGACTATTGAATTCAAATGGGATTTATTGGAAAGAATTAAATGCAACTCTGAAGATTGGGATCTCGATGAAGGTAAAGAGTCAGGTATAACACCTAAGTTTGATTGTGTTAAATATTTTATGGATACCGATGTTTTCCGTAAATTTAGCACTAAATATGGACTTGACTATGAGATAGTAGCTTCTTTTTGTGAATCTTTTGCTGCTCACATTGATCTCCCTAAGGAGAAGTGGTTTAAATATTGTCGGTGTACTAAAATAGGGGTACCTTAGTACCCCGAACTTGTGCACAGGCAGTCGTAGCACCCCGCGGCGAGGCTTGCCAGGCGATCGCCAAAGCTCTCCATGGTCCCTCCTCGGGCCATCCAAGAACAAAGTATTTGAGCCAAGGCCCCGGCAGGAGGAGCCTGCCTGGAAGGCCACCCGAAGAGAGCAAGGCCCCGGCAAGAGGAGCTTGCCGGGACGACCGCTCGAAACACAAGGCCCTGGCAAGAGGAGCTTGCCGGGAAGGCCGACCGAGGCACGACGAGAGACTTGCTGCGACGCGCTCCGCGTCCCGGCAAGGACCGGTGAGCGACAAGCTCCCGGGCGCGACAGGGCATCAACCGCGGCAAGGCGCTTGCCGCGGCAAGTCACCACCCCGCGCCTGCGCTCCAGCTCATCCACCCACGCGTCGCTCTGGGGCCATTCCAGGCATACGTGGCGAGAGGCTGCGCAGCCAGGAGCATGCGGTGGCAAGGCAACGCTGACAGAGTAGCCGTCGTGGCAAACGGTGGCGCTCCTGACGGTCCCTTTCCTGCACCATCTGGGCGATGCGGACGGGCATTTAATGCCCTTGTCCCCCGTCGTCAGAGTTAGGTATGTTAGCACTGTGCAAACAGCTGTACCCAACACAACGTTTTCCAGTTTTGCCCCCGCCTACGTTGCCACCCGTGGGTAACCCCTTGCACATATAAAAGGAGGCCCCATGCGCAACGAAGGAGGAGAAGGAGGCCATTCACGCTCGGTCTCGCCAGCGGCTCGCGTGTACTGTAGCACCACACGCTCCCGAGCAAGAACACAATACAAAACCACAAAGCAGCAGTAGGGTTTTACGCATCCGTGCGACCCGAAGCTGGGTAAACCCCTTGTGTGCATCGCCTCGATCCGCTCTTCGCGCGACCTCCGCCCCCGCCGAACCAAGAAAGGGGCTCGGTCCCCATAGGTGTTCGTGGAGGCAGATTTCCCCCGACATCTTTGGCGCGCCAGGTAGGGGGCGTCGAAGTTGTGTGAACCTGATCCGGCGTCTGCACAGGCTAGATCTCCATCATCTTCATCGACATGCCACCGAAGAAGAAAGCTCCGGAGGTGGCTGGTCCGTCCGCGTCGAACCCACCGCCCCTGGAGCAAACGGGTGGTGGGGAAGGCACCGACGGCGGAACGGGCGTTGCCGAGCCAGCTCATGGTGCCACGGCGTCCGAACATGCACCGCGCCCCTCTCAGGAGGCACGGGACCAGCAACGTCTTGGCACCCACGGTACCATACGCTCGCTGGACCCAGATCGAGCCGACGGATCCCAGGGTGCTCAAGGCCAGCACACAAACCAACGTGCTGGCGCGAGCGTGGCGCGACTGCCTGGTCCGGGTGTTGCTCCTTCTAACGTAGTTAGAAGTTCGAGCACATCCCGCTCCACGCGCCGTTCGCCACCCCTGCCCGCCACTCCAGCAGAAGCTCTAGCACGAGCCCAACTGCTCCTAGACTACCCTCCAACGGCGGACAAGCTCGACGACTGGAGGGCCACGATACAGAGCCTCATCGGTTTTGCCAACGGCGACACCCCGCGGCAGTAAGAAGAGGACCAAGCCCGGCAAGTGCTCTGGTGCCCACTCCGGCAAGCGCACCTCTTCGGAGTGTTGCGCTACCGTCGAGGACGCGTCATCGAGCTCCACCGGCAAGAGTAAGAAGACAATGGCAGCTCCGCCAACGACCAAGAAGGTGCCAGCCAAGGAGGACGGCACTGGTGGTACCTTCACCATCAGTGCCACTCTCGACCCCAAATAGGAAAGCGCGCTCGTTGCTTTCCCGCGGGTGAATGTCGATGTGTTTGCCTGGCAACCATCTGACATCCCCGGCGTTCCCAGGAAAGTGATTGAGCACCACCTCGCCGTCTGTCCTCATGCGCGGCCCGTCAAGCAGAGAGTCAGGAAGCAAGCGGTGGAGCGCCAAGAGTTCATCACAGAAGAGATCAAGAAGTTGGAAGCGGCAGGCCTTGTCAGAGGTGTGCTCCATCCGACGTGGTTGGCCAATCCTGTTGTCGTGCGCAAAGCAAATGGGAAATGGAGGCTTTGCATCGACTTTACTGATGTTAACAAAGCTTGTCCCAAAGATCCTTTTCCCTTGCCACGCATTGACCAGATTGTTGACTCCACGACCGGATGTGACCTGCTTTCATTTCGTGACGCATACTCAGGATACCACCAGATCTTCATGGCTGAAGAAGATGAGGAGAAGACCGCATTCATCACTCCATGTGGCACGTACTGTTTCGTACGGATGCCTTTTGGTTTGAAGAATGCTGGTTCGACGTTTGCGAGGGTTGTCCATACCGCTTTTGAGCCGCAAATCCACAGAAATGTGGAAGCCTACATGGATGACATAGTTGTCAAAAGCAGGGACAGGACAACCCTGATTCAAGATTTAGAAGAGACCTTCACGAACCTGCGCAAGGTCAGCCTCAAGCTCAACCCCGAGAAGTGCGTGTTTGGAGTCCCCTCCGACAAGCTTCTCGGGTTCTTCGTGTCTCAGCGAGGAATCGAAGCCAACCCAGACAAAATCAAGGCCATCGAGCAGATCGAAGCACCAACACGCGTCAAGGATGTACGAAGGCTTGCCGGCTGCGTCGCGGCTCTCAGTAGGTTTATTTCCAAGTCTGCAGAACGCGCCCTGCCGTTTTTCAAAGTTTTGAAAAAGGCGGGTCCAGTAAAATGGACTCCGGAAGCGGAGGCTGCGCTGCAAGACTTGAAGAAATACCTGTCCTCCGCCCCAATACTTGTCGCGCCTAAACCACAAGAGAAGTTGCTGCTGTACCTGGCGGCGACCAATCAAGTGGTTAGTGCTGCGTTAGTAGCGGAAAGGGAGGCAGATGATGAGCCAGCAACCGTGGCAAGCGCGTCCAGTGACAAGCAGGGGGCTTCCCCGACAAGCTCTGGCCCCAACAAGGATGGATCTGCGCAGGAGCGAGTGGAGGTGCAGAAGAAGAAAATGGTGCAGCGCCCAGTTTACTTTGTCAGCTCCCTTCTACAGGGGGCTAGGTCAAGGTACTCTGGTGTGCAGAAATTGCTTTTCGGCCTTCTCATGGCCTCGAGAAAGCTGCGCCATTACTTCCAAGCACATGAAATTACAGTTGTCACCCGCTTTCCGCTGAAGAGGATACTGCAGAATCCAAAAGCAACAGGCAGGATTGTCGAGTGGGCACTAGAACTGTCGAGCTTCGGTCTCAAGTTCGAGAGCACCTCGACTATCCAAAGCAGAGCATTGGCGGAGTTCATAGCAGAGTGGACACCGACACCAGACAAAGATATCCCAGAGACGAGCATCACTGCCAAAGAAGCAAGCAAAGAGTGGCTGATGTATTTTGATGGTGCCTTCTCGCTGCAAGGCGCTGGTGCTGGCGCGTTGCTTATCGCGCCCACCGGAGAGCACCTCAAGTACGTAGTCCAGATGCACTTCCCCAAGGAACAAGCAACCAACAGTACTGCAGAGTATGAAGGTTTGCTTGCCGGTATCAGGATCGCGGCAGAACTTGGGATCAAGAAGCTCATTGTCAGGGGTGACTCGCAGCTTGTCGTCCGCCAAGTGAACAAGGATTACCAGAGTCCGTTGATGGAAGCGTACGTTGATGAAGTGAGGAAGCTGGAAGAGCACTTTGACGGCCTGCAAATGGAACACATTCCAAGAGCTGAGAACGACATCGTTGATGGCCTGTCAAAGTGCGCAGCATTTAAGTTACCTGTGGAACCAGGAACCTTTGTGCTCAAGCTGACTCAGCCATCCGTAATGCCATCAACCAGACAGAGCAAGAAGAGGAAGTTGGTTTCCGGCGACTATCTTCCGGCAGAGCTCCCTGGAGCCGCCGCCAAGAAGGTCCCCAAGATCGACACCAAGAGCGCTGAGGAGCCGTCTGCTCTAGAAAACCCCAGGGTTTGTTCTGTAGAAGCAGGCGCTCCCGACAAGTTTTGCTCCGGCAAGCTTGCCGGGGAACGTCAAGTTCCGGTTGAGCCCCAGATCCTCGCCGTAGAAGCGAACGTTCTCGCAGCAGCAGATGTGCCTTCAGTCCTTGTTGTCGAGCCACAGGCTCCAGCATGGGCGCAGCAGACTGTCCATTTCCTCCAAAACGGAGAACTTCCCGAAGAGCAAGAAGAAGCGGAAAGAGTAGCCCGGCGCTCGAGTATGTACCAGTTCATCGACAACACACTATACAGAAGAGGGCGCAACGGTGTGAAATTGAAGTGTATTTCCCGGGAAGACGGACAGAAGCTGTTGGCAGAGATACATGGAGGCATATGTGGTCACCACATTGGCGCAAGAGCACTTGCCGGCAAAGCGTTCCGGCAAGGTTTCTTCTGGCCGACAGCCCTCCAGGATGCAACTGCACAAGTAACCAAGTGTGAAGCGTGCCAGTTCCATTCCAAGCAGATACACCAGCCAGCTCAAGCTCTCCAGACGATCCCTTTATCCTGGCCATTTTCGGTCTGGGGGCTCGACATCCTCGGCCCCTTCCCCCGAGCTCTCGGGGGCTTTGAGTACTTGTACGTCGCAATCGACAAGTTCACAAAGTGGCCGGAAGTGGAACCAGTGAGGAAGGTGACAGCATAGTCAACAGTCAAGTTCTTCAGGTCGATTGTTTGCCGCTTCGGGATCCCCAACAGGATCATCACCGACAACGGTACACAATTCATGAGCCGCGCCTTCATGCAATACGTCCAAGATCTCGGCGCCAAGGTCTCCTTCGCTTCTGTTGCTCATCCCAGGAGCAACGGTCAAGCTGAAAGGGCCAATGCCGAGGTGCGGCGCGGGCTCAAGACCAGAACTTTCGACAGGCTGCACAAGTGCGGAAGAAACTGGATCGAGGAGCTGCTGGTGGCTCTTTGGTCGATCAGAACGACGCCAAATCGAGCCACTGGCCAGACACCATTTGCTCTAGTCTATGGAGCAGAAGTAGTTACCCCCATGGAACTCGTATACGGGTCACCTCGAGTGCTCGCTTATGATGAGCTTGAGCAAGAGCGGCTGCGTGAAGATGACGCGTTGCTCCTTGAGGAAGATCGTCTTCAGGCTGCTGTGCGAGCCTCTTGCTACCAGCAAGCTTTGCGTCGCTACCATAGCCGCAAAGTTAAAGCCAGAAGCTTCGAGGAAGGCGACCTTGTTCTTCGGCGCGCTTCATCCGCCAAGAATCATAACAAGTTGACGCCAAAGTGGGAAGGCCCTTACCGGGTGAGACGAGTCACGAGGCCCGGCGCTGTCCGCCTCGAGACCGAAGATGGCACTCCGGTGAGCAACTCCTGGAATATTGAGCATCTTCGTAAGTTTTACCCGTAAGGCATGGTTGTCGGGCCCCGTCCGGCAACCAACCTTTTGTACAAGTCTTGCCGCTGTTGCATGTAATCCTCTGTACAAAGCCAGGCGCAGACCCTGAGCAGCAGTAAATGAAGCGCTGGCGCCCTAAGTTTTAGCATGCATGCTGAGTCGAGTCTCGTCCTTGGTTAGGGTTGATAGTGCCTAACAACTGCTAACCCCTAGCTTAGAGGTCGAGTCTGCGTCCTTTTTCCTGTTTCTTCGTTTCCCTTGGTTCGCAGGGTTTTGCATATCCTGGCCAGACCGCTTAAGGACGAAGAAGAGAAGAAGGGCGGACCAGCATCTGGTCCCCGGCGAACCAGTGTTGCCGGGGGCTGCAAGCAGAAAGATTCGCCCGCGACAAGCCAAAATTGCCGGGGGCTGCAATCCCAGATAAGTCTTTCATCCCTTGTCATGCATTCTCTTATGGACTGAGGAATGTGAAAACCTTGTTCCTTCCTAAAAAGCTGCCGTGCTCCCTTAACTCTGGGCCCCGGAGCGCGTTCCTGGGGCCAGTTTCGGTAGTAGCCGCGGCGGCAAAGGAACGGAATGAGGAGCCCGAACCCGCCTCATCCCTGCCTCCGCCAAAGGCGTGAGGAAGGTCGAGTGGCGCGGGTAGACGGCAGGGCCTGTTGCCGGGCAAAGAAGTGTCTATCTTAACGATGTAAAGGATCCGCTCCTTGGCGTGGGTTTTACCCGCGAGGCAGATGGCCCGGCAAACATCCCCTTTTCATTAAAAACATTCCGCTCAGGTACAGTTCAGAGAGAATGAAAAACATGAAAGATGGGATTACAAGCTTTAAACACAGCTAAGGCCCGAGGGCTTACAGATTGAAAAAAGATAAGATGCCCGTAATCCCTTTCTTGTCTCTCTCCTCAGGAGGTAGGACAAGGAGGCGAAAAGGGCAAAAGGGGCGCCTAGGCAAGCTACGGGTGGCAGAAGACACCAACAGAACGCCCCGGGGGCCGGCTGAAAGCTGGACGGTGACGGCGGCGCCGGAAGCAGGGCTCGGCGAGGCGGCAGGACGTCAGCACGCTGTCGAGGGCGCCATGCCCTCGTACTCCGAGTTGACGGCCTTGCCGCCCGCCCTCTTCCTCTTCCGCAGCCTCCCTACGCCAGCCGCCAAGGAGACGACCCCGGGAAGCTCAAGGAGCCGGCGACACGGATGATGGGGTCGCCGGTGCCACGCGGAGCCGCGGCCGACGCCTAGTCGGACCCGTCATCCCGACGACTTGTAACGCCCCGGACACACCCGCCGGTGGTCGTTACTCCTGGCGGGATCTAGACTGGCCCCACAGATCAATACTTGTCTTTTCTGCACACTTTGTCCTCACTCGTGTGCACCCGGGAGCAACTTCCCGGTCGGTCACCCATCCTGACACTACTCCAAGCTGAGCACGCTTAATTTTGGAGTTCTGTCCGAATGGGCTCCCGGAAAAGAAGGAATTCCTTATTGATATGAGTAGTCTATCATCCCTAATAAGCCAGGCTATCACATACACCCCCACTCAGAGGAACCGGCGTCCTCGTCGGGCCACAGGAACGTTCCCTCTTGGCACAAACGTCTGTGCTTCCAGTCCGGTACATGTGCCATGCCGGGTGCCACGACGGGTCACAAACGTCATGAACAACATGACCGCGCACCTGTTCGCAAACATCTGTGTAACTGCGAGGGTCGGCTCTGATACCAACTTGTAACGCCTCGGACACACCCGCCGGTGGTCGTTACTCCTGGCGGGATCTAGACTAGCCCCACAGATCAATACTTGTCTTTTCTGCACACTTTGTCCTCACTTGTGCGTACCCGGGAGCAACTTCCCGGTAGGTCACCCATCCTGACACTACTCCAAGCTGAGCACGCTTAACTTTGGAGTTCTGTCCGAATGGGCTCCCGGAAAAGAAGGAATTTCTTATTGATATGAGTAGTCTATCATCCCTAATAAGCCAGGCTATCACACGACCGCTACCCTCGTCGTCGCTGTCGCTCCCCTCCTCGTCACTCTCGCTCGAGGAGGAGCCTTCGCTGTCGGAGGAGCTATCCACGCAGCACCGGGCCCGGGTCCCGAAGTCCCCGAAGGCCTTGACGGAGAGGAGATCGCCCTCCATCAACTTAAAATGGAGGGTGAACCCCTCCATCAAGCTGTGGATGCGGGCGAATGTCTTCCACCCTCGGCCAAGACACATCACGCCGGGGGCCGGGGACTCGACGTGGACCCGCGTGCCGCTGATCCCGTAGCCCCTCATGCGTAGTCTTAGCGTCTCGGGTTGCTCCATCTCCATCACGCTGGCGAAGGGAGCCGGGAGGCGGAGGCGACGGCGAGGCGCCCGGCGCAGCCTGACGAAGAACTCGCAAGGGTCGTCCCCGATGTGGACCGCCGTGAGAAGAGGAGCCGCTGGCGGAGGCGAGGCTGGCGCGTCGCCCCGCCCGCCTCTTCCCTGAGCGCCCCAGCCTCGTCCACGCCCTCGTCCACGACCTCGCCCCCTCCCCCTTCCCCTTACGGCTGGCTCCGCCACCGCGGGTGCAAGGGGAGGAGGGGCGCGTTGCCTGGCAGCGACCCTCGCCGCCACCGATGAAGGACCAGGGTTCCCTTTTTCCATGGCGAATGGAGGGAGGGGATCATAAGCCGAAGGGAAGGAAAGATGAAGGAGTGCAGATTTCCGTCGCCCCCTCTTGCTCTTTATAAAGAAGCAGGGTGGGGGCTCGGCCGCCCCGCTCAGCCAATCAAGACGCAGGGAGGGCAGACGACTGGGACCGGCCTGCTGCCTCGACCCGCGGCGACCCGGTTTCCTGCCTCCACCATCCGCAACTTCGGGTGCATGGGAGCCGCGTGGCTGGCGTGCGGGACCGAGGCGACAGATGAGGCGACATCCCTCCACCCCGTGATCGTGGGGAGCAGACGCCTCGGAAACCGTGCCTCGGCCCCGTCTAGCAGGCGAGTCACGCCTCCACGCCTCCCTCCATTTATGAAGATAGCGCGAACCGTCCCCCTTTATTGCGACGTGACGCATGCCTGCGGGGCTCAGCCCCGCGCACGCCGCCCACGTCACGCACGCCTCTCCCCACGGTGCTGCGTTCGACGCGTGCCGTTCGGGGAGGGCGTGGTTGACGCAGAAGCAGATGCAGCGTGACCCAGGCCACGCGTGCCCGTGCACTGTTTTGGGCCTGGCCCAACAGCGCTCGGCACCGTGTATGGCCCAGGCCCGGGGGCTCCTGTCGGTGTACTAAAATAGGGGTACCTTAGTACCCCGAACTTGTGCACGGGCAGTCGTAGCACCCCGCGGCGAGGCTTGCCAGGCGATCGCCAAAGCTCTCCATGGTCCCTCCTCGGGCCATCCAAGAACAAAGTATTTGAGCCAAGGCCCCGGCAGGAGGAGCCTGCCAGGAAGGCCACCCGAAGAGAGCAAGGCCCCGGCAAGAGGAGCTTGCCGGGACGACCGCTCGAAACACAAGGCCCCGGCAAGAGGAGCTTGCCGGGAAGGCCGACCGAGGCACGACGAGAGACTTGCTGCGACGCACTCCGCGTCCCGGCAAGGACCGGTGAGCGACAAGCTCCCGGGCGCGACAAGGCATCAACCGCGGCAAGGCGCTTGCCGCGGCAAGTCACCACCCCGCGCCTGCGCTCCAGCTCATCCACCCACGCGTCTCTCTAGGGCCATTCCAGGCGTACGTGGCGAGAGGGTGCGCAGCCAGGAGCATGCGGTGGCAAGGCAACGCTGACAGAGTAGCCGTCGTGGCAAACGGTGGCGCTCCTGACGGTCCCTTTCCTGCACCATCTAGGCAATGCGGACGGGCATTTAATGCCCTTGTCCCCCGCCGTCAAAGTTAGGTATGTTAGCACTGTGCAAACAGCTGTACCCAACACATCGTTTTCCAGTTTTGCCCCCGCCTACGTTGCCACCTGTGGGTAACCCCTTGCACATATAAAAGGAGGCCCCATGCGCAACGAAGGAGGAGAAGGAGTCCATTCACGCTCGGTCTCGCCAGCGGCTCGCATGTACTGTAGCACCACACGCTCCCGAGCAAGAACACAATACAAAACCACAAAGCAGCAGTAGGGTTTTACGCATCCGTGCGGCCCGAAGCTGGGTAAACCCCTTGTGTGCATCGCCTCAATCCGCTCTTCGCGCGACCTCCGCCCCCCGCCGAACCAAGAAAGGGGCTCGGTCCCCATAGGTGTTCGTGGAGGCAGATTTCCCCCGACAAATATCATCCTCCCATAGAAGTAAAAGTAGTTGAACCTATTAAAGTTGAAGAAAAGACTATCACTTATAATGATCCTGTTGTTCCTACTGCGTATGTTTAGAAACCACCTTTCCCCATTAAGATAAAGGATCATGCAAAAGCTTCAACTGTGCTTCGTAAAAGTAATATTAGAACTTATGCACCCCCTGAGCAAGTTAAAGTTGAACCTAATATTGCTATTGTTAAGGCTCTCTTGGCTGATAATATTGATGGGCATGTTATTTACTTCTGCAATGAAACTACTAGAAATGCTAAGCCTGGTGCTAAAGATAAACCTAGACCTGTTATAGGCATGCTTGTTATTTCTGTTAAAATAGGAGATCATTGTTATCATGGGTTATGTGATATGGGTGCTAGTGCTAGTGCAATACCTATTTCTTTATATCAAGAAATTATGCATGATATTACACCTGCTGAGTTAGAAGAAATTGATGTTACCATTAAGCTTGCCAATAGAGATACTATTTGACCAATTGGGATTGTTAGAGATGTTGAAGTCTTCTGTGGGAAAACTAAATATCCTGCTGATTTTCTTGTTCTTGGTTCCCCTCAAGATAGCTTTTGTCCCATTATATTTGGTAGACCCTTCTTGAACTCTGTAAATGCTAAGATAGACTGCGAAAATGATGTTGTTACTATTGGTCTAGGTGATATGTCTCATGAGTTTAATTTCTCTAAATTTCATAGACAACACCGTGAAGAGGAATTGCTTAGTAAGGATGAAATTATTGGTCTCGCTTCTGTTGCCGTGCCTCCTAGTGATCCTTTAGAACAATATTTGCTAGACCATAAAAATGATATGTTTATGAATGAAAGAAGGGAAATAGATGAAGTGTTCTTCAAAAAGGGACCTATTCTGAAACACAATTTTCCTGTTAAAATCGTAGGGGATCCTCCTCCACCCAAGGGTGATCCCGTGTTTGAGCTTAAACCATTGCCTGATACTCTTAAATATGCTTATCTTGATGAAAAGAAGATATATCCTGTTATTATTAGTGCTAACCTTTTAGAGAAGGAGGAATAGAAATTGTTGAAAACTCTGAAGAAGCACCGTGCTGCTATTGGATATACTCTTGACGATCTTAAGGGCATTAGTCCCACCTTATGTCAACACAAAATAAATTTGGATAAAGATGTCAAACCAGTTATTGATCACCAACGACGGCTGAATCCTAAGATGAAAGAAGTGGTAAGAAAGGAAATATTAAAGCTCCTTGAGGCAGGTATAATCTATCCCATTGCTAATAGTCAGTGGGTAAGTCCTGTCCATTGTGTTCCTAAGAAAGGAGGTATTACTGTCGTTCCTAATGATAAAGATGAATTGATTCCGCAAAGACTTGTTACAGGTTATAAGATGGTAACTGATTTCCGCAAATTAAATAAAGCTACTAAAAAGATCATTACCCCTTACCTTTTATTGGTCAAATGCTAGAAAGATTATCCAAACATACACATTTTTGCTTTCTATATGGTTATTCTGGCTTCTCTCAAATACCTGTGTCGGCTAATGATCAAGCCAAGACCACTTTTACTTGCCCTTTTGATACATTTGCTTATAGACGTACCTTTTGGTTTATGTAATGCACCTGCTACCTTTCAAAGATGCATGATGGCTATATTCTCTGACTTCTGTGAAACGATTTGTGAGGTTTTCATGGACGATTTCTCCATTTATGGATCCTCTTTTGATGATTGCTTGAGCAACCTTGATCGAGTTTTGCAGAGATGTGAAGAAACTAATCTTTTCTTGAATTGGGAAAGTGCCACTTTATGGTTAATGAAGGTATTGTCTTGGGGCATAAAATTTCTGAAAGAGGTATCAAAGTTGATAAAGCTAAAGTTGATGCTATTGAAAAGATGCCATGTCCCAAGGACATCAAAGGTATAAGAAGTTTCCTTGGTCATGCCGGTTTTTATAGGAGGTTCATTAAGGACTTCTCAAAAATTTCCCGGCCTCTGACTAATCTATTACAAAAAGATATACCATTTGTCTTTGATGATGATTGTGTAGAAGCATTTGAAATACTTAAGAAATCATTAATTTCTGCACCTATTGTTCATCCACCTGATTGGAATTTACCCTTTGAAATTATGTGTGATTCTAGTGATTATGCTGTAGGTGCTGTTCTAGGGCAAAGAGTTGATAAGAAATTACTGAAAGGAAAGATGCTAAACCTAGACTTGTTAGATGGGTTCTCTTGCTACCAGAATTTGATTTGCATATTATTGATAGAAAGGGAGCTGAGAACCCCGTTGCAGACAACTTGTCTAGGTTAGAAAATGTTCTTGATGACCCACTACCTATTAATGACAGCTTTCTTGATGAATAATTAAATGTCATAAATGCTTCTCGTACTGCTCCATTGTATGCTGATTATGCTAATTACATTGTTGCTAAATTTATACCACCTACTTTCACATACCAACAAAAGAAAAAGTTTTTCTATGATTTAAGACATTACTTCTGGGATGACCCACATCTTTATAAAGAAGGAGTAGATGGTGTTATTAGACGTTGTGTACCTGAGCATGAACAGGAACATATCCTATGCAAGTGTCACTCCGAAGCTTATGGAGGACACCACGCTGGAGATAGAACTGCACATAAGATACTGCAATCCGGTTTCTATTGGCCTACTCTCTTCAAGGATGCTCATAAGTTTGTCTTATCTTGTGATGAATGTCAAAGAATTGGTAATATTAGTAGACGTCAAGAAATGCTTATGAATTATTCACTTGTTATTGAACCATTTGATGTTTGGGGATTTGATTATATGGGACCGTTTCCTGCCTCTAATGGATATACACATATTTTAGTTGTAGTTGATTACGTTACTAAGTGGGTAGAAGCTATTCCAACTAGTAGTGCTGATCATAACACCTCTATTAAGATGCTTGAAGAAGTTATGTTTCCGAGGTTTGGAGTCCCTAGATATTTAATGACTGATGGTGGTTCACATTTTATTCATGGTGCCTTTCGAAAAATGCTCGCCAAGTATGATGTTAATCATAGAATTGCATCTCCATATCACCCATAGTCTAGTGGTCAAGTAGAATTGAGTAACAGAGAACTCAAATTAATTTTGCAAAAGACTGTTAATAGATCTAGGAAGAATTGGTCCAAGAAACTTGATGATGCATTATGGGCCTATAGAACTGCGTATAAAAATCCTATGGGTATGTCTCCGTATAAAATGGTTTATGGAAAAGAATGTCACTTACCTCTCGAACTAGAACATAAGGCATATTGGGATATTAAAGAGCTCAATTATGATTTCAAACTTGCCGGTGAGAAGAGGTTATTTGACATTAGCTCACTTGATGAATGGAGAACCCAAGCCTATGTGAATGCCAAACTGTTTAAAGAAAAAGTTAAAAGATGGCATGACAAAAGAATACAAAAGCGTGAGTTTAATGTAGGTGATTATGTGTTGCTATACAACTCTCGTTTAAGATTTTTTGCAGGAAAAATTCTCTCTAAATGGGAAGGTCCTTACGTTATTGAGGAGGTCTATCGTTCCGGTGCCATAAAAATCAACAACTTCGAAGGCACAAATCCAAAGGTGGTGAATGGGCAAAGAATCAAACATTATATCTCACGTAATCCTATAAATGTTGAAAATAATATTATTGAAACCGTGGGACACTTTCCAGAATGGTTCAGACTCTGAAAAGGAATAGGTACGTGGTACGGTAAGTAAACCGACTCCAAAATAGTTCTAACGGCAATTTTTCTTCGTTTTGGAATATTTGGAAAAATAGAAAAATAAGAAGCAGTCCGTGAAGTAAACGAGGGCTCCACGAGGGTGGAAGGCACGCCCTACCCCCCTGGGCGCGCCCCCTGCCTCGTGGGCACCTCGTGCGCTCTCCGAACTCCGTTTTCTTGCACAATACGTATTTTGGTCGGTAAAATTCATTATATAATCTCCCGAAGGTTTTGATTCCTGCATCACACAATTGTCCTCTGTTCTTGTTTCGAGCTGTTTTTCTGACAGATCTAGATCATCATGGCGTCTCCAAGTGCCCCCAAGGACAAGTTCTTCGAGAAGGTCATCAACCCCTACCTTGCGGAGGTGCTGCAACACCCTCAAACCATTGAGATGCATGAGGGGGTGCTGCACATCCACGACGTTGAGGGACCAAGGAGGACCGGGAGCGTGGAGATGAGGCTCGAGGCAATGGAGCAACAAGTTTCAAGTGCCAGGAGATGGTGGAGCATGGACTTGACTCCAATCACATAATGATCACGGGGTTCACCAACAACCACAAGCTGGATGCCAAGGTCATTGGGGAGGCCATCTTCAAGCTCCACGATAAAATCGAGCACCTCCAAGCCCAAATCTATGACCTGCAAAACCAAAAATGTGAGTATGAATATAGATTCAAGAGGATGAGTTTGGCTGCAGATTTAAGGATCCCGGAGACTCGATCATCCTTCTATGATGGTGAGCCTATGCCTTGGAAGATGAATGACAAGCCTACATCATCAACAACCCCTTCACCAGCAAAGGAGATCTAATCACATGGGTATGGGCACTCCCCTTGGCAACTGCCAAGCTTGGGGGAGGTGCCCCGGTATCGTATCACCATCACATCTCTATCTTTACCCTTTTTCTTACTTCGATCCTTTTAGTAATATCTTGATTAGTAGAACAAAGTTTTGGTATGATTTAGTTTTTAGTTTTGCTTTATGGTCCCTTTATGTAATCGAGTCCGTGAGCTATATAATAAAGATTAGTGTTGAGTCAAGGGCTTGATTATTTTGCCATGATCTTGAGGGAATAAAAGAAAAGAGAAAAGAATAAAAAAGGAAACAAAGAGATCATATTGATCTTATGGAGAGTAATGACTTCACATAGAAAGAGTATGATGATTAAAAGTTGTTGAGAGTTGACAAACATAGCTTTGGTCATCGTTGCAATTAATAGGAAGTAATAAAGAAAGAGAGGTTTCACATATAAATATACTATCTTGGACATCTTTTATGATTGTGAGCACTCATTAAAATATGACATGCTAAAAGGTTGATGTTGGACAAGGAAGACAACATAATGGGTTATGTTTTCTTATATCTGAAATAAAGTATACTGTCATGGATTACTCAACATGTTGAGCTTGCCTTTCCCTCTCATGCTAGCCAAATTCTTTGCACCAAGTAGAGATACTACTTGTGCTTCCAAATATCCTTAAACCCAGTTTTGCCAAGAGAGTCCACCATAACTACCTATGGATTGAGTAAGATCCTTCAAGTAAGTAGTCATCGGTGCAAGCAATAAAAATTGCTCTCTAAATATGCATGATTGATTAGTGTGGAGGAAATAAGCTTTATACGATCTTGTGATGTGGAAGAAATAAAAGCGACGGACTACATAATAAAGGTTCATATCACAAGTGGCAATATAAAGTGACGTTCTTTCGCATTAAGATTTTGTGCATCCAACCCCGAAAGCGCATGACAACCTCTGCTTCCCTCTGTGAAGGGCCTATCTTTTACTTTTATCTCCTACCTTATGCAAGAGTCATGGTGATCTTCACCTTTCCTTTTTACATTTTATCCTTTGGCAAGCATAATGTGTTGGAAAGATCCTGATATATATATATCTAATTGGATGTAAGTTAGCATGAGCTATTATTGTTGACATTACCCTTGAGGTAAAAGGTTGGGAGGCGAAACTATAAGCCCCTATCTTTCTCTTTGTCCGATTAAAACTCCCTAACCACAAGTATTGCGTGAGTGTTAGCAATTGTGAAAGACTAAATGATAGTTGAGTATGTGGACTTGCTGAAAAGCTCTGACATAGACTCTTTTCGATGTTACGATAAATTGCAATTGCTTCAATGACTGAGATTATAGTTTGTTAGTTCTCAATAAAGTTTCCGATTCATACTTGACATTGTGAATAGATTATTACTTGAGAATAAGAAATCATATGACAATATCCATATATGTTGCTGTTTTAAGAATGATCATGATTCCCTCATGTCCGTATTTTATTTTATTGACACCTCTACCTCTAAACATGTGGACATATTTATCGTTATCGGCTTCCGCTTAAGGACTAGCGAGGTCTAAGCTTCGGGGAGTTGATACGTGCATTTTGCATCATGCTTTTATATCGATATTTATTGCATTATGGGCTGTTATTACACGTTATGTCACAATACTTATGCCTATTATCTCTTATTTTGCAAGGTTTACATAAGGAGAAAGAATGCCGACAGCTGGAATTCTGGGCTGGAAAAGGAGCAAATATTAGAGACATATTCTGCACAACTCCAAAAGTCCTGAAACTCCACGGAAGTTATTTTTGGACATAATAAAAAATACTAAGCGAATAAATACCAGAGGGGACCCACACCCTGGGCACGAGGGTGGGGGGCGCGCCCTACCCCCTGGGCACGCCCCCTGCCTCGTGGGCCCCCTGATGGCTCTCTGGTGCCCATCTTCTGCTATATGAAGTCTTTCATCCGAGAAAAAAAATCATAAGCAAGCTTTCGGGACGAGACTCCGCCGCCACGAGGCGGAACCTTGGCGGAACCAATCTAGGGCTCTAGCGGAGCTGTTCTGTCGGGGACACTTCCCTCCGGGAGGGGGAAATCATCGCCATCTCATCGGGAGAGGGCCAATCTCCATCAACACCTTCACCAGCACCATCTCCTCTCAAACCCTAGTTCATCTCCTGTATCCAATTCTTGTCTCTAAGTCTGAGATTGGTACTTGTAGGTTGCTAGTAGTGTTGATTACTCCTTGTAGTTGATGCTAGTTGGTTTATTTGGTGGAAGATCATATGTTCAGATCCTATATGCATATTAATACTTCTCTAATTATGAACACGAATATGCTTTGTGAGTAGTTACGTTTGTTCCTGAGGACATGGGAGAAGTCTTGCTATTAGTAGTCATGTGAATTTGCTATTCGTTCGATATTTTGATGATATGTATGTTGTCTTTCCTCTAGTGGTGTTATGTGAACGTCGACTACATGACACTTCACCATTATTTGGGTCTAGAGGAAGGCATTGGGAAGTAATAAGTAGATGATGGGTTGCTAGAGTGATAGAAGCTTAAACCCTAGTTTATGCGTTGCTTCGTAAGGGGCTGATTTGGATCCATATGTTTCATGCTATGGTTAGGTTTACCTTAGTACTTCTTTTGTAGTCGCGGATGCTTGCAATAGGGGTTAATCATAAGTGGGATGCTTCTCCAAGTAAGGACAACACCCAAGCTCCGGTCCACCCACATATCAAATTATCAAAGTACCGAACAAGAATCATATGAACGTGATGAAAACTAGCTTGACGATAATTCCCATGTGTCCTCGGGAGCGCTTTTCTCTATATAAGAGTTTGTCCCGGCTTGTCCTTTGCTACAAAAAGGATTGGGCCACCTTGCTGCACTTTATTTACTTCTGTTACTTGTTGCTCGTTACAAATTATCTTATCACAAAACTATCTGTTACGTATAATTTCAGTGCTTGCAGAGAATACCTTGCTGAAAACCGCTTATCATTTCCTTCTGCTCCTCGTTGGGTTCGACATTCTTACTTATTGAAAGGGCTACGATAGATCCCCTATACATGTGGGTCATCAAGGTCTCGTGGAAGAGGTCTTGCCGGCAGAGATCTTGTTGGCCTTCTTCCTTCCCTGGACTTAAGCGCCAGGAGCAAGTGCTTTGGCGGAGTTGCTGCAACTGCCTCTCGGTAGAGTTGATCGGCGCAGATGAGCGCGTATTTGTTGTCAGAGGGAACAGTGATGATGGTCAGCGGCCCCAACATCTTCAATGTGTTGTTGGCGTACTGTGACGCCGCCATGAACTTGGCCAGCGCTGGGCAGCCAAGGATCCCATTGTATGGAAAGGGGATCTCCGCGACATCGAAAACGATCTTCTCCGTCCTATAGTTCAGCTTGCCCCCAAACGTAACGGGCAGCGTGATTTTGCCTTTTGGCTGGCTCCTTCCCAGGTTGACCCCTTGAAACGTTCCCGTCTCTGATAACCCACAAGTATAGGGGATTGCAACAGTTTTCGAGGGCAGAGTATTCAACCCAAATTTATTGATTCGACACAAGGGGAGCCAAAGAATATTCTCAAGTATTAGCAGTTGAGTTGTCAGTTCAACCACACCTGAAAGACTTAATATCTGCAGCAAAGTATTTAGTAGCAATGTAGTATGGAAGTAACGTTAACGGTGGCAAAAGTAACAATAGAAGTTTTTGTAGTAATTGTAATAGTGGCAGCGGAAAAGTAACTAAGTTAAGATCAATATGTGAAAATCTCATAGGCAATGGATCAATGATGGATAATTATGTCAGATGCGATTCCTCATGCAACAATTATAACATAGGGTGACACAGAACTAGCTCCAGTTCATCAATGTAATGTAGGCATGTATTCCGAATATAGTCATGCGTGCTTATGGAAAAGAACTTGCATGACATCTTTTGTCCTACTCTCATGTGGCAGCGGGGTCCTATTGGAAACTAAGGGATATTAAGACCTCCTTTTAATAAAGTATCGGTCCAAAGCATTAACACTTAGTGAATACATGAACTCCTCAAACTACGGTCATCACCGGGAGTGGTCCCGATTATTGTCACTTCGGGGTTGCCGGATCATAACACATAGTAGGTGACTATTGACTTGCAAGGTAGGATCAAGAACTCACATATATTCATGAAAATATAATAGGTTCAGATCAGAATTTATGGCACTCGGGCCCTAGTGACAAGCATTAAGCATAGCAAAGTCATAGCAACATCAATTTCAGAACATACTGGATACTAGGGACCAAACCCTAACAAAACTATCTCGATTACATGATAAATCTCATTTAACCCATCACCGTCCAGCAAGCCTACGATGGGATTACCCACGCACAGCAGTGAGCATCATGAAATTGGTGATGGAGGAAGGTTGATGATGACGACGGCGACGGATTCCCTCTCCGGAGCCCCGAACGGACTCCAGACCAGCCCTCCCGAGAGAGATTAGGGCTTGGCAGCGGCTCCGTATCGTAAAACGCGATGAATCCTTCTCTCTGATTTTTTCTCCCCGAACGTGAATATATGGAGTAGGAGTTGAGGTCGGTGGAGTCTCAGGGGGGCCACGAGGTAGGGTGCGTGCCCCTGGGGGGTGGGCGCGCCCTGCACCCTCGTGGACAGGGTGTGGGCCCCCTGATGTTGATTCTTTCGCTAGTATTTTTTTACTTATTCCAAAAATATTCCCCCTGAAGTTTCAGGTCATTCTGAGAACTTTTATTTCTGCACAAAAATAACACCATGGCAATTCTGCTGAAAACAACGTCAGTCCGGGTTAGTTCCATTCAAATCATGCAAGTTAGAGTCCAAAACAAGGGCAAAAGTGTTTAGAAAAGTAGATACGTTGGAGACGTATCAACTCCCCCAAGCTTAAACATTTGCTTGTCCTCAAGCAATTCAGTTGACAAACTGAAAGTGATAAAGAAAAACTTTTACAAACTCTGTTTGATCTTATTGTTGCAAATATGTAAAGCCATCATTCAAGTTTTCAGCAAAGATTATGAACTAACCATATTCACAATAGCATTTAGGTCTCATGTTTACTCATATCAATGGCATAATCAACTAGCGAGCAATAATAATATATCTCGGAGGGCAACACTTTCTCAAAACAATCATAATATGATATAACAAGATGGTATCTCGCTAGCTCTTTCTGAGACCGCAAAACATAAGTGCAGAGCACCTCTGAAGATCAAGGACTGACTGGACATTGTAATTCATGGTAAAAGAGATCCAGTCACAGTCATACTTAATGTAAATTAATAGTAATACATGCAAATGACAGCGGTGCTCTCCAACTGGTGATTTTTAATAAGAGGATGATGACTCAACATAAAAGTAAATAGATAGGTCCTTCGCAGAGGGAAGCAGGGATTTGTAGAGGTGCCAGAGCTCGAGTTTTGAAACAGAGATAAATAATAATGTGAGTGGCATACTTTAATTGTCAACAAAACAACCAAGAGATCTCGATATCTTCCATGCTACACACATTATAGGCGGTTCCCAAACAGAATGGTAAAGTTTATACTCCCCTGATGAGGACATCAATACCATTGTTACACCCACAGCCCCTGCTGCTATACATACTAGACCAATTACTAGAGCTCGCGCACGCCAATTAAATTATCAGGTAATTCTGTTTCTTGGTAATGATTCTAATTTTCGTGAGAATATGATGCTTCCTAAATTGGATACATTTGTTTTGCTTACAAATGAAGGGCCTGTCATGGATAAGAGGGATGAACACTGGAGCAAACCAAGCATGGAGATGATGGCATGCGTGAGGGGAATAAGAACGGAGTTACAAGTGATGATTTCAGGACTTTGAAGCCACCATAATGTAACGCCCTCGATGCGTCTATATCTCCCACGTGTCGTAGCACGACTTAGAGGCATAACCGCATAGAAAGCAATGTTGCAAGTGAGGTAATCTTCACACACCCCATGTAATACATAAGGGAAAGAGATACATAGTTGGCTTACAATCGCCACTTCACACAATACATGAGTAAAGCATTACATCATACAGATACAATCAAGGTCCGACTACGGAACCAAAATAAAAGAAGACTACCCCAAATGCTACACAGATCCCCGATCGTCCCGACTGGGCTCCACTACTGATCAACTGAAACGAAACAACACAATGAACAAGATCTTCATCGAGCTCCTCCTTGAGCTCGGGTGCGTCACCTGCACGGTTTCATCGGCACCTGCAAACTGGTTTTGGAAGTATCTGTGAGTCACGGGGACTCAGCAATCTCACACCCGCGAGATCAAGACTGTTTAAGCTTAAAGGCAGGACCGGGTAGTGAGGTGGAGCTGCAGCAAGCGACTAGCATATCTGGTGTCTAACACACGCAAATGAGAGCGAGAAGAGAAGGCAGAAGCACGGTCGCACAACTATGATCAAGAAGTGATCCTAGAACAACCTACGTCAAGCATAACTCCAACACCGTGTTCACTTCCCGGACTCCACCGAGAAGAGACCATCACGGTTACACACGCGGTTGATGTATTATTAATTAAGATCAACTTCGGGTTTTCTACAACCGGACATTAACAAATTCCCATCTGCCACATAACCGCGGGCACGGCTTTCGAAAGTACAAACCCTGCAGGGGTGTCCCAACTTAGCCCATGATAAGCTCTCGCGATCAACGAAGGATATTCCTTCTCCCCGGGAAGACCCGATCAGTCTCGGAATCCCGGCTACAAGACATTTCGACAGTAATAAAACAAGACCAGCAAAGCCGCCCGATGCGCCGACATCCTGATAGGAGCTGCACATATCTCGTTCTCAGGGCAACACCGGATAAGTCAAGCTACGAGTAAAACCAGACTTCGAGTTTCCCCGAGGTGGCCCCGCAGGCTGCTCGGTTCGGACCAACACTTAGACAAGCATTGGCCTGGGGGGGCTAAATAAAGATGACCCTCGGGCTGGCCGACCCAAGGGAAAGGGATAGGTGGTAGGCAAATGGTAAAACCAATGTTGGGCCTTGCTGGAGGAGGCTTATTCAAAGCATACTGTCAAGGGGGTCCCATAAATCACCCGACCGCGTTAGGGACGCAAAATCCGGGAACATAACACCGGTATGACGGAAACTAGGGCGGCAAGAGTGGAACAAAACACCAGGCATAAGGCCGAGCCTTCCACCCTTTACCAAGTATATAGATGCATTAATTAAATAAGATATATTGTGATATCCCAACAAGTAACATGTTCCAACAAGGAACAATATCTCCATGTTCCAACAAGGAACAAAGTTCATCTTCACCTGCAACTAACAACGCTATAAGAGGGGCTGAGCAAAGCGGTAACATAGCCAAACAACGGTTTGCTAGGACAAGGTGGGTTAGAGGCTTGGTTTAACAATATGGGAGGCATGATAAGCAAGTGGTAGGTATCGCAGCATAGGCATAGCAAAAGAGCGAGCATCTAGCAAGCAAAGATAGAAGTGATTTCGAGGGTATGGTCATCTTGCCTGAAATCCCGCAAGGAAGAAGAACAAGTCCATGAAGAAGACAAACGGACGAACTCGAACGAATCCTCACAACTCCGGAACAAAACCGAAGCTAACGAGAGAAGCAGCCCGGAAAAGAAACAAACGACATAGTAAACAACCACCACATACACATGGCATGATGCACAAACGAGTATGATGCATGTCCGGTTTTTAGATGCATGGCATGGCAAAGTGCACAAACAATACTACAAATTAAGTGGAGCTCAATATGCAACGAGTTGCATATTGACGAAACTTCACAACATTTATTTAGTTCTCTCTCGTTTATGTACCCAACAATATTAAATGTTGTTAAACATGGCAAGAGATGAAACATATGAAAACTAACTATTTAGGCAAGTTTAAATGAGGCCGGAAATAACAAACAACAATTCCGGAAATCCTCATATGCATATTTTGAATTTGGTACTGTTCTGCCCTAAACCATATTTTAGAGTTGTTAAACATGCAAAGTAATGGCACCATGTTAAACTAAGCATTTTTCCACCCCATTTACATATAAAGATTATTCAAAACCGAGTTACGGTTATTTAGCTATGAAATAAATCATTTTAACATGGCATTTGTACAAATTAATTCAAACAGCACATTTAAACATTTTAAACATGGATGAAAGTTGGATATTATTAAACTACACAAATTTCTGAGCATTTTACACATATAAAACATTAACATATGATGCATGGTTAATTAGTTATTAGATGCATGAACACTAGGGGTTTTCTGCAAAACTGCACTCTCTGGAAATAGGGCAAAATGCAGAACGGGAAAAACATGACATGGGCCGAATTTGGCTGGGACAATAGTGTACAGGAGGGGGCACTAGATCTGGGTGCTCACCAGGCCGCATGGGCCGGCTCGGTGGGGAGGCTGGACGCAGGCTGGGCCTTGGAGCCCACCTGGCAGTCGCTTGCGGACGAGGCGCAATCAACGCGGGTGTCGACCACGTCGTCCTACTCTCGAACAGAGGCAGCAACGGGATTTGGCGCGATGCAGAGGACGGGCAGAGCAAGTTCTGGCGAAGGCGGAGCCTCTCCGGCAAGGCGAGGACGGCGCGGTGGCTTGCGCGGTGCCACGCGGGAAGGAGGGCGTCGGCCAACGCCCGAACGACTCGAGGCAGAGGTAGGGGCGTCCTCCTCCTGGTCGATGCAGAAGCAGAGGAAGAAGGCGTGGCGGCGCAGAAGCTTGGCTGACGGAGGCGAGCGGCATTGGGCGTCAGGTGGTGCGGGGAAGGCCGAGACGGTCCTGATCTGGGAGGACGACGGCTGGCAGCCGGATCAATGGCTGGAGACAAAGCTTGACGGCGGTGTGGGCGCGACGCAGGGAGTAGGCGGCGGCTGCTGGGCCTGATTGCTACACGACACGGTAGGCAAGCGAGGCTGAGGAGGGCGCTCAGGAGCGGCGGGAATCAAGCACGGAGGAGCCGGGCATGGAGCATCCAGGCGCACATGGCAAGAACTTGGCGATGGTGACTTCCTCCTTGCGGCTCCTGCACGGATGCACCTGGGAGAGAGAGAGAGAGCATGAGAGAGAAAGAAACCAGGAGAAGGGAAAGGAAGGAGAGGCGCGAGCGTGGCTGGCCTGGATCTGGCAGCGCACGGGGAGGTCTTATTGGAGCTGCTGCTCATCGCCGGCGGCGGCGGCTGGCTCGATCCGCTCGGGGTCGAGGTGAGTGCCTCTGCGGGAGGATGCGAGAGACGAGGCTTGGTGTGGTACTGCTGCGGGAGGAGTCCGGCGAGGAGGCGGGAGGAGCAGGCCACGGAGGCCTCGGGCGGCTGTAGGGGCTCGGGCTCCTCGATCCAGATCGAGGCAGGGAGGAGCTACGTTCTGGATTGGCCGGGCACGAAAAGCCGAGTGGAGTTTGGTGGGGTGGCGGCGCTGCGATGTGATGGATGGGACAGCTCCCTAGGTTTTAGGTTTGGACTGCTATATATATATAGTAGGTAGGTAAAAAGGAGGAGGATTTGGATCATCGGATCGGGCTCGGGCGATCGAAAATAAAAGGTTAGGGGAGTCCAATGGATAAACAAAAGATATCTTAGGGATGTTCGGAGATGATCCAAACCAATCGATAATGACAGCCCGGGTCAGGTTCAGGACAGCTTTCGGACGCGCGCGGGGGGTTTGGCGAAAGGCCATGGAGACAAGGGGAGTTTTGACGGGCTCAGAGAAGAGAGAGAAGAGAGCGGTCCGCTTGATATGACAGGTCAACACAGACAAGGAAGAAGCGGCAACTACGAGCAGATGCACGTTTATAAAAAACAATGACGACAACGAGTGTCGATGCAATGCGGATGATGCCATGATGAAATGCAACAAACAAAAATAAAACACATGGCAAACACGAAAAACATGGAAGCTGCCTGGAGCGTCGGTCTCGGGGCGTTACACATAATGAGTGCATGAAGCCTTGGACGAAATATACAAGATGCCACTTCATAATATTCGTCCATAGGCTATTCTAGGTGCTGCGTCACCTTATTATTGGGCCAGGCCCATGTAATTTTGAAATACATAAGTATAGGCTGTTTTTAGAGTCCGTATGTGTGGGGAAACAAGAGATAGGGTTGGTTTCGGACCCCTTCCCCAAGGGCCACGAAATTCCCCCCTCTTCCTCCATATATACAACCCTTAGGGCAGCGTTTAGACTTTGGGTTTTGTTTGGATTAAAGTTCACCATAGCTACAACTTCGCGTACTTCGTTTGTGTTCAACGACCAGACAAAGGCGTCACAGAACCCCACCTTGATCAATAAAGCTTTCCTCTTATATTCACAATATCCATATTGCAATCTTAGTTTCTTGCTTGTTCTTTGTTTGCATGCAGGAAACAGACCTTCGTGGTCAGGTTGATCATGCTCCGGCGTGGTCAATAACCTCTCAGAGTTGGTTTAGCGATTGCTAAGGCACCGCGACGTCATCGCACGTTCGTAGTTGGATCGTCAAAGTCGATTTTCTCCAAAACGATAGCCACCATCTCATCGAAAGACGGGACACCTTTGCCTCTATCATACACCCCCACCACCAACAAGCATCAATCCATGCCTTGCCCGAAACAACGGGTGCCTCCAACTAACAATAGTCTTGGGGGAGTTTTGTTTGCAATTATTTTGATTTGCGCATGGGACAGGGCATCCCTGTTACCGGCCATTTTCTCGTGAGTGACGAGCGGAGTCCACTCGTCGTGAGAATAACCCACCTAGCATGGAACATATAGACAGCCCTAGTTGATACATGACCTATCCGAGCACACATAACAGAATTTCATTTGAAGGTTTAGAGTTTGGGACATACAAATTTACTTGGAACGGTAGGTAAATACCGCATATAGGAAGGTATGGTGGACTCATATGGAATAACTTTGGGGTTTATGGAAGTGGATGCACAAGCAGTATTCCCGCTTAGTACAAGTGAAGGCTAGAAAGAGACTGGGAAGCGACCAACTAGAGAGCGACAATAGTCATGAACATGCATTAAGATTAATCAACAATGAGTGCAAGCATGAGTAGGATATAAATCACCATGAACATAAATATCATGGAGGCTATGTTGATTTTGTTTCAACTACATGCGTGAACATGTGCCAAGTCAAGCCACTCGAATCGTTCAAAGGAGGATACCACCCTATCATACCACATCACAACTATTTTAATAGCAATGTTGGCACGCAAGGTAAACCATTATAAACTCCTAACAAATTAAGCATGGCATGAGCAACTATAATCTCTAATTGTCATTGCAAACATGTTTCATTCATAATAGGCTAAATCAGGAACGATGAACTAATCGTATTGACAAAAACAAGATAGGTCGAGTTCATACCAGCTTCTCTCATCTCAATCAGTCCATCATATATCGTCATTATTGCCTTTCACTCGCACGACCGAACGGTGTGGATAGTAATAATAGTGCATGTGCATTGGACTAAGCTGGAATCTGCAAGCATTTAATACAAGGGAGAAGACAAGGTAATATGGGCTCTTGGTTAAATCAATAATAATGCATATGAGAGCCACTCAACATTTTCATCATGGTCTTCTCCTCTCAATCCCCAAAGAAAAGAAATAAAACTATTTACACGGGAAAGCTCCCAACAAGCAAAAGAGAAAGAGAAATCTTTTTGGGCTTTATTTTAATTACTACTACTACTACTACAGGCATGGGAAGTAAACTAGCTAAAAGCTATAACTAGTTTTTTTTGATTTTTCTTAAGGTTTTTCAGACACACAAGAAAAAGACTTAGAACAGAAAATAAACTAGCATGGATAGTACAATGAAAAAGTATGAGCACCGACAACTGGCATGAGTATGTGAACTTGAATGTAATGTCGGTGAGAAATACGTACTCCCCCAAGCTTAGGCTTTTGGCCTAAGTTGGTCTATGGCCACGGCTCAAAGATGCTCTCTCCGGTGTACGGAGGAGTGTCCTATGGGTGCCATTGGTTGGCGATCTCCTCCGGATCTCACTGATAAACAGACTATCGATAAGGGTCAAGTGGTGGCTCAGGCTCTGGAACTTGTGTCAGGCTCCAGTATGCATAAATGGCCTCTGGCAAGATGAGGTACGTGCCTGAAAGCATATTAAACAAAGAGGGCGCAGGCAAGGTAATAGTCTCACAGTGAGCTTTATCAAATATCAAATTATACTTAAGCATCTTCTTATTTTTAACGATAAAATCATGTGCTACCATACTCTTATAATCTAGAAAAACAGGGGGCAGCAACTTTTTCTCCTTCTCATAATGCCTAATAGGTATCTCAAAGTGTTCAGCAAGGCGTGAAGCAGAGATGCCTCCGAAGATGGGGCCCTTTGTATGGTTCAAACTTAATCATTTAGCAATAATAGCGCCTAAGCTGAAAGTTGTATCACGAAACAAAGCATGGCGCAAAATGACAAGATCAGGAGCACTAAGATTTCCACTGTTCCTGCGACCAACTAAGCATCTACTAGCAAATATCGCAAAGTAGCGTAGAACAGGAAAATGTATACTAGTAATTCTTGCATCAGAAACTTTCCTCGTTTCCCCTACAACAATTTTATCAATAAATACCTCCACATCACTACGATGTGGTTCCTCGATGCTGCCCACAAAGGGTATCTTGCAGACCCGACAAAAATCATATAGTGACATCTCCTTAACCTCATCATATAAGTGAAACTCCACTGAAGGTGGTGATTTCTTAGCATGGAAATAAAAATTTTGCACGAAAATATTAGTGAGTAGGAGATACTGTTCGCGTTGGTCGTGGAGGAAGTCAGTGAGGCCTGCATTCTTAGCCAAGTAATAAAAGTCATCATAAATTCCGGCGGCTCTCAAGAGCTCATCACAAGGCCATTCGCACGGCTGAACCTCCGCGGTGCGAGGAAGATTATATTTGGGCTTTTTATTGTCCTCATTTTCTTATCCTTCGAGCTTCGGCTCAAAGAGTCTCTCAACAACCTCTTCAACATTTTCTCCCTCTGAAAATTTCTAAAATTTTAGTAACTCAAAATAAAAGTGAACCAGACTCAACAAGATTGAGAGCAACTACTCCCACAAGTGCCTAGATGCTATATCATGGATTAAAACTACTTTGGACCATATAAATTTGACATGCAAGCTCAAGAACAGGGTCACCTTAGCAGCAAAAATTCGCAATGAATAAAGCACTAGAACAAAAACTAATTGGACCATTGGAGGAGTCACATACCGAAGCACAATCCCCCAAACAGTTTTGTGAATGGAGCTTTGAGCAAGGAGATCGAAAATGGCAGCAAGATGAGCTAGAAGACGGGTTTGAGCTATGGGAGGATTTTTTCTGGAGGAAGACAAAGTGAGTGGGTGCAGGAATAAGTGGAGGGGGTCACGTGGGGTTCACGAGGCAGGGGGTGCGCCCTGCACCCTTGTGGCCACATGGTGGGCCCCGCTGGTGTGTTCTTAGTGCCAGGTATTCTTAAATATTCAACAAAAATCATATTTCATTTTCAGGACGTTTGGAGAACTTTTATTTCCGGGGTATTTTTTATTACAAGGATAATTCAGAAAACAGAAAGAAAATACTATTTTTGCTTTATTTAATCTAAACAACAGAAAGTAAAAGGACGGTATAGAGAGTTATGCTTTCTAACTTCATCCATCTCATTCTCATCAAAAGGAATCCACTAAGAAGGTTGATCAAGTCTTGTTAACAAACTCTTTTCGAATCACATGAAACCGGAGAATTTTCGAAGAACACTAGGTTACCTCAGCGGGGATATGCACGCCCCCAACAATAAGAATATCATATTTCTTCTTGACAGTAGGAAGAGGGTATTCAAAACCTCCAATAGTAATTGTTGAAGTTTTTCCAATAGAATTGATACTGTGGACATGAGGTTGTTTCCTCGGAAAGTATACCGTCTGCTCATTATCATTAGCATGAAAAGTGACATTGCCTTTGGTGCAATCAATAACAACCCCTGCAGTATTCAAAAAGGGTCTACCAAGGATAATTGACATACTATCATCATCGGGAATATCAAGAATAACAAAGTCTGTTAAAATAGTAACGTTTGCAACCACAACAAGCACATCCTCACAAACACCAACATGTATAGCAGTTAATTTATCGGCCATTTGCAAAGATATTTCAGTAGGTGTCAACTTATTCAAATCAAGTCTACGATATAAAGAGAGAGCCATAACACTAACACCGGCTCCAAGATCACGTAAAGCAGTTTTAACATAGTTTCTTTTAATGGAGCATGGTATAGTTGATACTCCTGGATCTCCTAGTTTCTTAGGTATTCCACCTTTAAAAGTATAATTGGCAAGCATGGTGTGGAAATTTCAGCTTCCGGTATCTTTCTTTTATTTGTAACAATATCTTTCATATACTTAGCACAAGGATTCATTTTAAGCATATCAGTCAAACGCATATGCAAAAAGATAGGTCTAATCATTTCAGAAAAGTGCTCAAAATCCTCATCATCCTTTTTCTTGGATGGTTTAGGAGGGAAAGGCATGGGTTTCTGAATCCATGGTTCTCTTTCTTTACCGTGCTTCCTAGCAACGGAGTCTCTTTTATCATAACATTGATTCTTCGATTGTGGGTTATCAAGATCAACAACATGTTCAATCTCTACATCATTGTTATTGCTAGGTTGAGCATCAACATGAACATCATCATTAACATTATCACTAGGTTCATGTTCATTACCAGATTGTGTTTCAGCATCAGAAATAGAAATATCATTGGGATTCTCAGGTGTGTCAACAACAGGTTCACTAGAAGCATGCAAAGTCCTATCATTTTTCTTTTTCTTCTTCTTAGAAGGACTAGGTGTATCAACATTAGTTCTCTGAGAATCTTGCTCAACTCTCTTAGGGTGGCCCTCAGGATACAAAGGTTCCTGAGTCATTTTACCCCCTCTAGTCACAACTCTAACAACATTATCATTTTTCTTATTATTTAATTCATTGAGAAAATCATCTTGTGTTTTAAGCACTTGTTATACTTGAGTGGTAACCATAGAAGCATGTTTACTAATAAGTTTAAGTTCATCTTTAACTCTAGACATATAATCGCTCAAGTGTTCAATCATATAAGCATTACATTTCAATTGTCTACCAACATAAGCATTAAAGTTTTCTTGTTTAACAATAAAATTATCAAACTCATCTAGGCATTGGCTAGCAGACTTATAACTAGGAATATCACCTTCATCGAATCTATAGAGAGAATTTACCTTTACTACCCGTGTCGGGTTATGAAGACCATGTATTTCTTGAATAGGTGGTAAATTCTTAACATTTTCAGCTTTAATACCTTCTTCTTTCATAGATTTCTTTGCCTTTTGCATATCTTCAGGACTAAGAAATAGAATACCCCTTTTCTTCGGAGTTGGCTTAGGAGTTGGTTCAGGAAGTGTCCAATCATTATCATTACTCAATATATTATTCAATAGCAATTCAGCTTGCTCAACAGTTCTTTCCCTGAAAACACAACAAGCACAACTATCTTGGTGGTCTGTGGAAGCATCGGTTAGTCCATTATAAAAGATAGCAAGTATTTCATTTTTCTTGAGAGGATGATCAGGCAAAGCATTAAGTAATCGGAGAAGCCTCCCCCAAGCTTGTGGGATACTCTCTTCTTCAATTTGCGCAAAATTATATATTTCCCTTAACGCAGCTTGTTTCTTATGAGCGGGGAAATATTTAGCAGAGAAGTAATAAATCATATCCTGGGGACTACGCACACAACCAGGAGTAAGAGAATTAAACCTTGTTTTAGCTTCACCCTTTAATGAGAACGGAAATAGCTTAAGGATATAGTAGTAATGAATTTTTTCCTCATGAGTGAATAGGGTGGCTATATCATTCAATTTAGTAAGATGTGCCACAACA
Organism: Aegilops umbellulata; assembly: GCA_032464435.1. Lineage (NCBI taxonomy): Eukaryota > Viridiplantae > Streptophyta > Magnoliopsida > Poales > Poaceae > Aegilops > Aegilops umbellulata. The sequence goes on from CP136059.1 coordinate 31,574,060, forward strand.
GTTTCAGATTCATAGCTATAAAAAGGATCAGTTTCAACCAAAGTAATTAACTCAGGATCGACAGAGAAATCATAATCCTTATCAGAAATACAGATAGGTGAAGTAGCAAAAGCAGGGTCATATTTCATTCTAGCATTCAAAGAATTTTCTTTCAGCTTAGCTAATAGTTTCTTAAGATTATATCTATCTTTGCAAGAAAAAAAGTCTCTAGCAGTTTCTTCATCCATAACATAACCCTCAGGCACATCAGGCAATTCATGTCTTGGGGGAGAATCTTCATCATCACTTTCATCAATATTATCTGTTTCAGTAATTTCATTCTCTCTAACCCTAGCAAGTTGTTCATCAAGAAGTTCACCTAATGGCACAATATTATCAAGAATAGAAGTAGTTTCATCATAAGTATCATGCAAAGAAGAAGTGGCATCATCAATAACATGTGACATATCAGAATCAATAGCAGGAGTAGGTGTCGCAAGTTTACTCATAACAGAAGGTGAATCAAGTGCAGAGCTAGATGGCAGATTTTTACCTCCCCTCGTAGTTGAGGGATAAATCTCGTTTTTTCATCTTTCAAGTTCCTCATAGTGATCAGTAGATATAAATCCCAAGTGACTCAAAGAATAGAGCTATGGTCCCCGGCAACGGCGCCAGAAAATAGTCTTGATAACCCACAAGTATAGGGGATCGCAACAGTTTTCGAGGGCAGAGTATTCAACCCAAATTTATTGGTTCGACACAAGGGGAGCCAAAGAATATTCTCAAGTATTAGCAGTTGAGTTGTCAATTCAACCACACTTGAAAGGCTTAATATCTGCAGCAAAGTATTTAGTAGCAAACTAGTATGGAAGTAACGGTAACTATGGCAAAAGTAATAGTAGCAATTTTTGTAGTAATTGTAACACTGGCAGCGGAAAAGTAACTAAGTAAAGATGAATATGTGAAAAGCTCGTAGGCAATGGATCAATGATGGATAATTATGTTGGATGCGATTCCTCATGCAAGAGTTATAACATAGGGTGACATAGAACTAGCTCCAGTTCATCAATGTAATGTAGGCATGTATTCTGAATATAGTTATATGTGCTTATGGAAAAGAACTTGCATGACATATTTTGTCCTACCCTCCCGTAGCAGCGGGGTCCTATTGGAAACAAAGGGATATTAAGGCCTCCTTTTAATAGAGTACCAGACCAAAGCATTAACACTTAGTGAATACATTAACTCCTCAAACTACGGTCATCACCGGGAGTGGTCCCGATTATTGTCACTTCGGGGTTGCCGGATCATAACACATAGTAGGTGACTATTGACTTTCAAGATAGGATCAAGAACTCACATATATTCATGAAAACATAATAGGTTCAGATTTGAATTCATGGCACTCGGGCCCTAGTGACAAGCATTAAGCATAACAAAGCGATAGCAACATCAATTTTAGAACATAGTGGATACTAGGGATCAAACCCTAACAAAACTAACTCGATTACATGATAAATCTCATCCGACCTATCACCGTCCAACAAGCCTATGATGGGATTACTCACGCACGGCGGTGAGCATCATGAAATTGGTGATGGAGGAAGGTTGATGATGACGACGGTGATGGATTCCCCTCTCCGGAGGTCCGAAAGTCTCCAGACCAGCCCTCCCGAGAGAGATTAGGGCTTGGCGGCGGCTCTGTATTGTAAAACATGACGAATCCTTCTCTCTGATTTTTTTCTCCCCGAACGTGAATATATGGAATTGGAGTTGAGGTCGGTGGAGTCTCAGGGGGCCCATGAGGCTGGGGGCGCGCCCCAGGGGGGTGGGTGCGCCCTGCACCCTCGTGGATAGGGTGTGGGCCCCCTAATGCTGATTCTTTCGCCAATATTTTTTATTTATTCCAAAAATATTCTTCGTGAAGTATCAGATCATTCCGAGAACTTTTATTTCTGTACAAAAATAACACCATGGAAATTCTGCTGAAACAACGTCAGTTCGGGTTAGTTCCATTCAAATCATGCAAGTTAGAGTCCAAAACAAGGGCAAAAGTGTTTGGAAAAGTAGATACGTTGGAGACGTATCAGTCTCCTCGAGATCTCTATCAGGAATCTGCAGCTTCTTGATCATAGCGGGCGAGATCAAATTCAGACCGGCCCACCGTCAACCAGCACTTTTGTCACCTTGAGATTGCGTATCGTTGGTGAAACCAACAACAGCAAACACCCAACCGCAGTTGTGCCATCACGGTGATCCTCGGTGTAAAAAATGATGGGCGTGCGGGACCACTTCAGCGGCTGCTGGGCATCGAACGATGGCTCTGCCGCGGTGACCTCACATGCTCATTGCTTCAACTGGCGGTGAGAGGTGTGCAGCGAGGCGCCACCGTTGACGCACATGGCCTGAGTAGCTTTCTGGAATTCGTGCTCGCCGGACTTGTCGTCCTCGTCATGATCATCATCTTCCTCCTTCTTGTCACGGCCCCAAGCGGGCCTCTCTTGTTGATTATCTTTGCTGTGGCGACTTCCTTGGCCGCCACGCTTCTTGCCAGACCCCTCAGCAGCATCCTGACCCTTCTCCTTTTCCCGCCTTTCATATTCAGCTTTCTATTTCTCTGCAAGCAGCTCAACCTGTCGGCAGATCTGGAGGTCATGACCCTTGGTGCGGTGGATCTTGCAGTACTCCTTGTCGGAGCCTCCTGGCTTGTTGGCGGCCGCCAAGGCCTGGTAGGCGGCGCACCGAGCAACCTCCTTGCCGGGGTCGTCAGCCTTGGCCTTCTTGGCGGTGCCGAGGTCGCCGGATCCCTCAATGGCAAGCACAGTCTTGCCCTTACGCTTCCTGTTGCGGCGCCGTACCTTCTTCGTCGGGGCGGCGGGGTCTTCGTCCGTGGAGTCGGTTTCCGCGCTGGCGTCCTCGCCGGGTTACTTCCTTCCTTCCTCAGCCCGAGCACATCTATCTGCAAGAACATAAAGTTTGGCTACATCCTTGACCTTGTTCATTGCCAGCACCTCACGCATCTTATGGTTGCGTAGTTCTTATGGAACACACTGATGACATCGGCGGGATGAACATCTAGGATGGTCTACTGCACATGGCTGAATCTCTGTATGTACTTACGCAGGGACTCGCCATCCTTTTGGGGGATGACATGCAAGTCACTTGCCTGGCCAGGAGCTTGGTGGCCTCCGGTAAAGGCGCCAACAAACTCGTGGCACAGATCCGACCAGGAAGAGATGGAATCCACTGGCAGGTGCATCAACCACGACATGACGTTGGGCTTAAGCGCCAACGGAATGTAGTTGGCGAGCACCTTGTCGTCGCGAGCCCCGACGGCTTGCATCACGATGGTGTAGATTGTGAGGAACTCCGACGGGGGAGTCTTGCCATTGTACTTTCCCCAACATCAGGCTTGAACGTGCGATGTGAGGGCCACTAGAACTGCCGCAGCTCTCGGGTAAAGGCCGGACAACCCACCTCGTAAGGCAGGTCGCCAGAGCCCCCCGGCGCTAGGTGGTCCATAGCAGGCCCTGCACACCGATCCGACTGATGGCACGCCTCCCGCCATCGCTCGATGGTAGTTCAAGCGTCCTCCTGAGCTCGCTCTCGAAGAACTCGACGTTGGTCGCAGCAGGTTCGCGGGTCAAACGACGCTATGGAAACATTGTCACAAGCGTCGGTCCGACGAGCCGGTGGCTGCTGTCGCGGCCGTGGGGGAGGAGAGTGCACCGTGGTCACAACGTCTCTGATCCTCCCACCGCCGGCATGCATCGGCTCGAAAGAATGCCATTGTGAGGGTCCCGCTGGGAGCGGCCCTTCTTTGTGGGCGAAGCTGACAAGGCTTTGGATGGTGGCCCTCCACTCGTCGAGGTTCTCCGCAGCAGGGGGAAGTCGAGGAGCATTTGCATGCGTGCCAGCGCTTTTGCTGGCATGGGCGGCGGCGAGAGCTGCGTGGACCGTGACGCGCTCCGACTTCTAACCAAGTTAGAAGGAGCCCTGTCACGGTCCCACGGTAGCATGCTGCTTCCGTCGGCGTCCGGGTGCGCACGCCGGCCTGGCACGTCCTGAGGGTGGCGCACACGGCTCTTTCCGCGGCGGTGCCCGGGAGCTCCGGTGTCGCGGTGTTGCTCATCGCGCGTGGCCTGGGAAGGCCGCGGCGCGAGTGCCAGCTGGGGCGCCGTAGAGGTTGCCGCACCGCCCATGGGCAGCACAGCCCCACCCCTGGACCCAGCGGCGCGCGGCTCATTGTCTCGGATCCGAACGACACCGCTCGCCTGGCTTTAATTGCCAGAGTGTCGTGGATGCTCGCGGGCCACGTCTCCGACACCATCCGTGGCCACCCGGTCGCCTGCTCGCGCTGGCACGGATGGGCCTGCCCCGGACGACCCGATCGCTGTCATCCCCCTTTTCTTGGGGGCTGAAAGTGCTAGTTATCGACTAGAGGGGGGGTTAATAGGTGATTTTTATGGAAGTCTTCAAAACATGGAAGTTTCGAAGGCAAACAGTAGAAACGAACCTATTGATATGCAGCGGAAGATAAACTACACAAAGCTAGCCATAGTCAAGTATGCAATAATGTGAGGGTATGAAGACTAATAGCAGCTAGGTAGTAAGGATCAGAATGGAAGATGGTATGAAGCCAACCAGCAAGAGTAGTCAAGTAATGAATTCAATCAGGTATGACAAGCAGGCAATGACTTCACGAAGACAAACTATAAGTAAAGGGAGGAGAGGATAGAACCAGTCACTTGTCGAAGACACATGATTTGTTTGACCAGTTCCAGTTGCTGTGACAACTGTACATCTGGTTAGGGAGGCTGAGATTCAACTCAGAAGACCGTGTCTTCACCTTATTCCCCTTGAGCTAAGGACACACAGTCCTCGCCCAATCACTCTGGTAAGTCTTCAAGGTAGACTTCCAAACCTTCACAGACTTCGTTCACCGGCGATCCACAATGACTCTTGGATGCTCAGAACGCGACGCCTAACCGGCTGCAGGATTCACAATCCTCAAGTGCAATAAGTCTTCAGGTCAAACAGACAGAAAGACTTCAGTGATGCCTAACACTCTTTGGCTCTGGGTGTTTGGGCTTTGTCCTCGCAAGGATTTCTCTCTCTCAAAAGCTTCGAGGTGGGTTGCTCTCAAACGACAAAAGCCGTGCACTAACTCTGAGCAGCCACCAATTTATGGTGTAGGGGGTGGGCTATTTATAGCCACTGGGCAACCCGACCTGATATGTCCGAAATGACCCTGGGTCACTAAGGAACTGACACGTGTACCAACGGTCAGATTTCAAACACACATGGCAACTTTACTTGGGCTACAAGCAAAGCTGACTTATCCAGCTCTGGATAAGATTTGCTCTCTCTTTGCTCGAAGACATAGGATTTGGGTTGAGCATCACTTTAGTCACTCTGACTATGTTCACTTGGACCCCACTTAACAGTACAGTGGTTCCTATGACTCAACAAAGAAGAAAAGGAAACAACAAAACATCTTAGTCTTCGCGCTCCATAGTCTTCACTGAATGTCTTCTCATGTCATAGTCTTCAATATGAATATCTTCATATACTACCATTGTCGTCAATGTCTTCATACATTTTTAGGGGTCGTCTCCGGTAGGTAAACCGAATCAATGAGGGACACTACCTGTGTTATCCTGCAATTCTCACAAACACATTAGTCCCTCAACCAAATTTGTCGTCAATACTCCAAAACCAACTAGGGGTGGCACTAGATGCACTTACAATCTCCCCCTTTTTGGTGATTGATGACAAACTGGTTGAAGTTTTCAACGGGGATAAAGTATGTGAAATTGTAAAGGATAGAGGATTGTCTTCATAAGTTTTAAGGGCTCCCCCTGAAGATGTGCATATAAGTAATTTGCTTTTGGAATGCAAATGCACATGGAAGGTTGTACTTGTGGAGATCCTCTTCAACTTATGACGACAATTCATCATGCATGATAGGATATAACGAAGATAATGACATGCATAATGAAAAATGGACGTCTGCGGAATGACCTAAGTGCGGAAGTTATCATCGCACATGCGGAATTTATCATCGCATCACAGAATGGCAAATAAGTAGCAGACGACCATCAAGTTTAAGTGTTACAACTCAAAGAACCAAATGTATCAAAACGCGAGTTGTAAACACTAGGCAAAATATAAAGCAACCGCCCATATGAACCCGCTTGAAGACTATCAAACTCATATGCTTCTCCCCCTTTTGTCAGTAATGACCAAAAAGGATTGAAGACATAGAGCATCTACTCGTCCCCATGAGGAATAGGTGAAGCAGCAGGGTTGGTGTTGTCGTTTGGCGGTGCAGACGAGCTTGGTGCAGTGTCGATTCTAGCAGAAGGTGTCGGTGAAGTAGCATCGTCTTCTTCATCGATCACTTTGGCATTCACAGTTGTAGCAGAAGAGGAGTATTTAGAGTCTTCAAGAGATGGAGTTCGACGAAGGACAGCATTCTGTGGAGGAGTGGAGTCAAACTTGAATTTTTCAGTGAAGCCATCGTCTTGAAGATCCGCTTCAGTACTGAGCAGTGTCAAACTCTTCCATGATCGCTGACATGTTTCATGCGTGACAAAGGCATTCTTGGTGGCAAGATTACGAATGCGATTGACGTCCACCAAGAGGCTTTGCATTTGGCATTTCATCCAGTCATGATGCTTATCTTGTTTCTGATGAAGGGCAACCAGAAGCTCTCGGTCATTGAGAATGCGGGAGCGCTTCTTAGGCCTTTGGGCAATTGTGCTCTCGGTGGCTTCTGTTTGCACACGATGAGGCATACGAGCAATCCCAGCCAATGGATAGACACGAGCAACAGCTTGAATTCCTTCATCATTTTGGGTGAAGCTTTGATGGTCAGCATTCTGAAGACTAAGGGGCTCCTTGGCAGTATCTGGGTCTATGGCTTCAACAGACAAATCAACGTCTAGCATAAAGATGATGTGATTGCGTGCAGAGGGTTGATAGTTGAAGGCAGAGTGTAGCTTGATCAGTCGCATGATCCAGGGAGCATAGACCTTCAGACCAAAGATGTCAGATCCTGATGCAGCAAGTTGGCGGATAAAGAAATCTTGTGTATTGAAGCGTTTGCCATGAAGAATATGGAAAACCAGAGTCTTCATTGCGCCTTCCAGCTTGGCATGAGGAGAGTGTCCTTTGATAGGCCAAAGAGTTCGCCTGACTGTCGGGGAAGCTTATCCGCGAGCACCTATGGGGACGGAGCCCCTTTTCGGTTCGGCGGGGGGCAGAGGTCGCACGAAGAGTAGATCGAGGCGAGGCACACGAGCAGTTTACCCAGCTTCGGAGCTCTCCAGAGAGATAATACTCCTACTGCTGCTTTGTGGTTTGTATTGAGTTCTTCCTCGGGAGCGCTGAGTGCTACAGTACGCACCAACAGCTAACGAGACTGAGCGTGAGTGTTCTACTGTCCGTCCCCCTCTACGTTGCGCATGGGCCTCCTTTTATATGCTAAAGGGGTCACCGACAGGTGGCAACGTAGGCAAGGGCAAAAATGGAAAAGGTGTTGCGGTTGGTAAAACTACCTGCACAGTGTATCATACCTAACCCTGACGGCAGGGGACAAAGGCATTAAATGCCAATCTACGTCGCCCAAACAGTGTAGAAAAGGGACCGTCAGGGACGCCACCGCTCGCCACGATGGCGATCTTGTCAGCGCCGCTTGCCACTGTGTACCCCTGGCTGCACAGCCTCCCGCCACGTACGCCTGGAAGGGTCCCAGAGCGACACGTTGGTGGATGCGCTGGAGCGTGGGTACAGAGTGGTTGCCCGCCGCGGCAAGCGCCTTGCCGCGGCCGTTGTCTTGTTGCGTCCGGAAGCTTGTCGCTCGCCGGGTCCTGCCGGGACGCGTGGTGCGTCGCGGCAAGTACCTTGAGATGCCTTGGTTGGCCTTCCCGGCAAGCTCCTCTTGCCGGGGTCTTGTGCCGTGAGTGGCCTTCCCGGCAAGCTCCTCTTGCTGGGGCCTTGTGCCTTGAGTGGCCTTCCCGGCAAGCTCCTCTTGCCGGGGCCTTGTCTCCCTGCCTTGAATACTTTGTTCTTGAATGGCTCCAAAGGAACCATAGAGGATTTTGGCGGTCACCCGGCAAGCCTTGCCGCGGGATGCTGCGACTGCCCGTGCACAAGTTCGGGATACTAGGGTATCCCTACTCTAGTACACCGACAGGAGCCCCCGGGCCTGGGCCATACACGGTGCCGAGAGCTGTTGGGCCAGGCCCAAAACAGGGCACGGGCACACGCGGCCTGGGTCACGCCGTATCTTACTCCGTATCCACCGCGCCCTCCCCGAACGGCATGCGTCGATTGCGGCGTCGTGGGAGAGGTCGTGGGTGGTTTCTTTATTCGGAAAGGCGGAACGTCCGCCCCCTCCCTCCTTATAAGCAGGGGAAACAGGGGCAGTTCACCCATCCGCCCATTGCTATTCCTTCCTCGAGAATCTCCGCCACTCCCCTTCTTCCCAAAGCCGAAGGAGAGCAGCGCCCCGCCCCCATCGCCACCAGCACCACCAATGCCGTCGTCCTCCCTCACCACTTCCGCCATGGCTCCGAAAGCCGAGAAGGTGAAGTCGGCGAGGCGCAGCGGCTCGCGGCGCTGCGAAAGGAGCGGGCAGTCTTCCCTCCTAAGCTTGGCGCGGAAGAGCTGAAGGAGTACTATTACCTCTTCTGGTCGACGGGGACGTGAGCGCATCCGCGCATGAAGGTACTCCCAGTCGCTGCTTGGAAAAAGGCTCCCACTGGGTACCCTTTCTTCGCCTTGTTCTTCTACTGCGGGCTCTGCCCGCCCTTTTCTGAATTCTTCTGTGACGTCATGAACACCTACGGGCTCCGCCTCCTTGACTTCACCCCCAATGCTGTCCTGACCATGGCAGTTTTTGCACATCTCTGCGAAAACTTTGTCGGAATCCATCCAAACGTAGCCCTTTTCCACCACTTCTTTTCGCCTCGAGTTGAGAAAGGAGAGCCTTTATCCGGCGGAATCGCCTGGATCTCAAAAGCCGGAAAGAAGGATGCTTATCTGGATGGAGAGTTCCGCAGCAAGTGGGAGGAGTGGAGGGCGGACTGGTGCCTGATTGTCGAGGAGAACCCGCAGCCATTTACCGCCCTGCGCCAAACTCCAGTCGTGCGCGGCAATGATTGGAGTAGCTTGGCCCCGGAAGACGACAGACTGAAGATTGCCGTCGCCCGGATCCTACGCCTCAGGCTTGCCGGGCTTACTGTAGGAGCGGTTGGCGCAGATTTCCTTCGCCGCCGCATCGCCCCCCTGCAGGAGAGGAGGAGACCCGCCTGGGAGTTCCAGAACGCGATGGATATCATGAGGCTGCGATCGGGCCTCAACTTCAACTTCACTGTCCTGGAGCTCAATGCGATGCTCCAGGAGCTGTTTAAGTATGACCCTCAGCATCCCGAAGTGTTCAGGTTGCCGAGGGGCATCGTTCCGCTATGCAACAACTCCTCGCTCGACCGCATCCGTCTTCGGGCAGCTTGCCGCAAGCAGAGCCCCCGGCTCCACAAGCAGAGCCCCCGGCTCCACCAAGAAGGCGTCTTCGCAAGGCCGGGGACGTAGCGGAGCGGCGGACGAGTCAACCCCCGCCGCGCCGCACGACACGCTCCACCGCGGCAAGTTCTGTTGCCGCGGAAGCACCTCACGCTGCAGCGGCAACTGGAGCGGGGTCCTCCCGGTCCGCCGCTCCAGCTCCCGCCAAGCGGCCAAGGGATCCTACTCCTCCGCCTCCTCGCGCCGGAGGTGGGCCAGGCTTTGACTTCTCCGCGCTCAGCTCCGACGAGGAAGAAGAAGAGTAAGATTCTTCTTGTACTTGTATATCTTCAATACTTGTTGTCTTGTCTTGTATCTCATTTGCTTTACTCTGAACTTATTCCTTTTTAGGACTCTGGCCCAGAGAGCGTCGAAGAGAGCCAAGGTCCCAGTGATCGTCATCGAGGACGATCCCACCGTGTCAGCAGGGGGTGCGCCTGAGACAAACTTACTGGACTCGGCAGCTGTTCTTCAGAGTAGCCCCCAGCGCAGCCCCCAACGTAAGTATATGATTTGCTTCCCGCTGTTAGGCGCGCATGGATACTCTTTGTTTGCTGATATCTGACTGTTGGTTTGTGTAGGGGCAGAGCAGCCCCACCAGGAGCGTCCGGATGCGGCCCCTGACATGTCATCTACTTCGACTACGCCGCCAAGGGAGCGTTCTCCAGCAAGGGAGGATCCTCCGACAAGGGAGAGCTCTCCGGCAAGGGGGAGCTCTCCGGCAAGGGAACAGTCCCCGGCAAGGGACAGCACCAGCGGTCCTCCGGTGGTGGAGACCACAACTGCCGAGCCTGGTGCAGGTAAACCTCTTGCTTCAAAACTTCCCTTGGGTTCTTCTTCTTTTGATCTTCTTTTTGGATATTTGCTTGACTTTTCTTCCTTTTCCGGCCGTCAGATCCATCTACTGCGGAGCCGATGGAGACCGAGGTTGCTGTTGATGATGCCGCCGCCACCGAAGAAGCGGCCGGCGCTGATGATCCCGCCGGCGAAGAGGCCGCCAAGGCTGCCGCCGCAGCAGCTGACGAGGGGTCTGGCGATCGCACTGACGACCCCGAGGCCGCAGGAGCGACAGGCGCTACACCGACCGCCGATCCTCCCGCCGATCCTCCCGCCGCTGCCGCAGCGTCAGGCCCCGAAGAGCCCCAGCCAGGTGTATACTTGAAGGCCGGGGATGGTGTCTTCATCAAGCTTCCCTGGGACTCAAGCTCCAGGGCGCCGATCGAAGGAGAAATCTTGGATGGAGAGGTGCTCGCCTCCGCTGGGCTGACGTTGGTTGATGCGCCGAGCAGCAGCAGTGGCGAGTCTGAGGAGGAGCGACTGCTCCGGAGGCAGGTGTCGCTCTACCGCGCTCGACAAGCCAAACTGGAGTCCCGCGAAGCGCTTGTCGCGAAGGCGGGGGTGGACATGGAGAAGCGCGCGGAGGAGCTCCGAGGTCTCAACCAGGCAGCTCTCCGGTCGCTGGCGGCGGAGCGTGTACAGCTCGATGAGGCACAGAAGGCCTTCATCCTCGAGAAGGCAGAAGTTGCAGAGCAACAGCGGCTTGCCGCCGAGGAGCTATCTGCGCGGGAGGGCGAGTTGGCGCAGCTGAAGGCCAGCCTGGACAGCCACGAAGAGGAGCTTGCTGCACGCGAGCAAACACTCAGCGGAGCTCTCAAGGAAGCAAAGGATGCTGCCGCAGCTGTCGAGGCCGCCAAGAAGGAGCTGGAGACGAAGGCGGCGCAGCTGGAGACCGATCTTAGGGCGAGCGGTGAAGAGCTTGTCGCGCTCAAGCATGAGCGCGAGAAGGACGCCTACACCTTTGGCGAGCTGCAGGGTCGTCTCGCCGAGAAGATCAAGGAGCTTAGCGCCTCCAAGGATTCCAACGCCGATCTTGAGCTGAAGCTGGCTGGTTTGACCAAGACGCTGGACGGTGCCAGGGAGCAGGAGGCGGCCCTGAAGAAGGAGATCAAGGCCGACAAGGCGCTGCTGGAGAGCATTGCCGCCACCCAGAACGATTTTAGAGAAACTGTGGAGCAGTGGACGGAGGGTCTTGTGAATGCTGCCGCAGACATCGACAAGGAGCTGGCGCAACGGGGGATGGAGGATCTCGGGTATCCCTCCGATGAGACCCTCCCATCCAGCGCAAGCTCACTCTGTTCTTCAAAGGCATGGCGACGGCCCTCCAGCGACTCCGGGAGAGGATCCCAAAGCAACTGGCCGACGAGTCGCGCAAGATCTGGGCAGGAGCTCTTCAGAAGGTGTTGGTGAAGGTGGCCTACCGCAACCCGAGCCTCAACCTCACCAACGTCCTCAGATCCCTGCCGGTGGAAGCTGATCTGGAGGCGCTCAAGGACCTTGTCGCACCCATTGTGGACAAGGTGAGCGGGATCAAGAGGGTTGAGGGCGATCGCGTGGACTAGGCCGCCCGTTTTCTTCTTTTCTTGCCGCTGCTGGTCTTGTTATGAAAACAATTTATTAGAGCCGCGACATGCTATCTTGTAATATAATTCTATTTCGGGTCGTGATTGCAATGTTATTTCCTTTACTTGATTCCTTCCTTTGTATGTTTTTGGCCTACGCTTTTAAGGAACTTGCCGGCGCAGGCACCCTCGCCGCGAGCGCTGAGTGCGGGACATCAGCAGCCTGCTGGCAGTGCCGTTGTCGACAAGAAACCTTGTCGTAACTAGCTGCAGCTCGCTTAAGTTGTTGAGCGAACTCGAAACAAAGTAAGGGCATGACTCTAGTCGCAGCACACTTAAACTATTGAGCGAACTCGAAACAAAGTAAGGGCACAACTAGCCACGAGCCGGTTCCTTCGCGCATAGGTTTTCCATACAAAGCATGGTCGTTCAAGGAAGATAACTTAAAAAATTTAAAAACATCTGATTGCTCAAACTTTGGCAACTTAGCTTTTCTGTCGTTTGCTTCCCGGCAAGGCGAAACTTTCTTGAATGACGCCTGGTCCATGCCATTATCTTCCCCTTCCTTATGGCTCGTTATTGCTTACCGGGGGTGTTCGCTGCACAAAGTGTCAGATAACTCATGCAAAAAATAAAAAGCATGAAATTGACAAGATGTGCGGAGCACATGAGTTTTATTTATGCACAGGGTCTGCGCCTGGCTTTGTACAAAGGATCACATGCAACAGCAGCAAGACTTGTACAAAAGGTGGTTGCCAGAATAGGGTCCGGCAACCGCGCCTTACGGGTAAAACTTACGAAGATGCTCGATGTTCCAGGAGTTGCTCACCGGAATGCCATCTTCGGTCTCAAGGCGGACAGCGCCAGGCCTAGTGACTCGTTTCACCCGATAAGGGCCTTCCCACTTCGGCGTCAACTTGTTGGAATTCTTGGCGGAATGAACGCGCCGAAGAACAAGGTCGCCTTCCTCGAGACTTCTGGCGTTAACTTTGCGGCTATGGTAGCGGCTCAAAGCTTGCTGGTAGCGAGCAGCTCGCACAGCAGCCTGAAGACGATCTTCCCCAAGGAGCAGCGCGTCATCTTCCCGCAGCTGCTCTTGCTCAAGCTCATCATAAGCGAGCACTCGAGGCGACTCGTATACGAGTTCCGTGGGGAGAACTGCCTCTGCTCCATAGACTAGAGCGAAAGGTGTCTGGCCAGTGGCTTGATTTGGCGTCGTCCTGATCGACCAAAGAACCACCGGCAGCTCCTCAATCCAGTTTCTTCCGCACCTGTGCAGCCAGTCGAAAGTCCTAGTCTTGAGTCCACGCAGCACTTCTGCATTTGCCCTCTCCGCTTGACCGTTGCTCCTGGGGTGAGCAACAGAAGCGAAGCAGACCTTGGCGCCAAGATCTTGGACGTACTGCATGAAGGTGCGGCTCGTGAATTGCGTACCGTTGTCGGTGATGATCCTGTCAGGGATCCCGAAGCGGCAAACAATCGACCTGAAGAACTTGACTGCTGACTGTGCTGTCACCTTCCTCACTGCTTCCACTTCCGGCCACTTTGTGAACTTGTCGATTGCAACGTACAAGTACTCAAAGCCCCCGACTGCTCGGGGGAAGGGGCCGAGGATATCGAGCCCCCAGACCGAAAATGGCCAGGATAAAGGGATCGTCTGGAGAGCTTGAGCTGGCTGGTGTATTTGCTTGGAATGGAACTGGCACACTTCACACTTGGTTACTTGTGCAGTTGCATCCTGGAGGGCTGTCGGCCAAAAGAAACCTTGCCGGAAAGCTTTGCCGGCAAGCGCTCTTGCGCCAATGTGGTGACCACATATGCCTCCATGTATCTCTGCCAACAGCTTCTGTCCATCTTCCCGGTGAATACACTTCAATTTCACACCGTTGAGTCTTCTTCTGTACAGTGCGTTGTCGACAAACTGGTACATACTTGACTGCCGGGCTACTCTTTCCGCTTCTTCTTGCTCTTCGGGAAGTTCTCCTGTCTGGAGGAAACGGACGATCTGCTGTGCCCATGCTGGAGCTTGTGGCTCGACAACAAGGACTAAAGGCACATCTTCTGCTGCGGGAACATCCACTTCTACGGCGAGAAACTGCGGCTCAGCCGGAGCTTGACGTTCCCCGGCAAGCTTGCCGGGGCAAAACTTGTCGGGAGCGTCTGCTTCAACGAAACAAACCCTGGGGCTTGTTGGAGCAGACTGCTCCTCAGCACTCTTGGTGTTGATCTTGGGGACCTTCTTGGCGGCGGCTTCGGGAAGCTCTGCCGGAAAATAGTCACCAGAAATCAACTTCCTCTTCTTGTTGTTTCGTCGCCGGTTTTTATTTGCCGGGGCAGCATCCTCGCTGTCAGATCCTCCTGCTCCTGCATCCTCTCCGGGGAGTTTCCTCCCTTCCTCAGCACGTGCACACTTGTCGGCCAGGGCATACAGCTCGCTGACGCCTCTGATCTTGCACATCGCCATCTCTTCCCGCATCCTGCGGTTACGCACGTTCTGGTGGAACGCGCTGATGACCGCGGCAGGGTGGACATCCGGGATGTTGCGTTGCACTTGGCTGAATCTCTGGATGTACTTGCGCAAGGGCTCTCCTTCCTTCTGGGCAAGCAGGTGAAGGTCACTCTCCTGGCCATGAGGTTTGTGGCCGCCCATAAAGGCGCCGACAAACTGATGGCATAGGTCTACCCAGGAAGATATGGAGTTTTCCGACAAGTGCATGAGCCAGGACCTGACGTTGGGTTTGAGCACCAGCGGGAAGTAGTTGGCAAGGATCTTGTCGTCTCGCCCCCCGGCAGCCTCCACTGCGATGGTGTAGATGCTGAGGAACTCCGACGGATGCAACCTGCCGTCGTACTTCTCCGGTACGTCTGGCTTGAAATTCTTCATGCTGGGCCACTGGACTTGCCGCAGCTCACGAGTAAACGCAGAGTTCCCTTGGCGCACGCATGTCAACACTGGGCCCAGCGCGCTGGTCTGACTGACGCCGCGCTTCTCTTCGGCGCTCGATGCGAGTACGAGCGTCTTCTTGCTGCCGTTCGTGAAGAACTCGGCGCTGATCGCGGCGAGCTCGTGGATCTGATGAAGCGGTGGAGTCGCTGTCGCGGTGGACCCGGCGAGTCGGCGATCTTGGCCTTCGAGACGGAGAGTGCACGGTGGTTGCACCCCCACCGGTCTTGTCGCCATCGGGTCGCGCCTAGCTGACTTGCCACGGCTGCGACGTAGTCGGCTGCCGTGGAGTGTCGCCGTTGGCGAAGCCGATGAGAGTCTGAATGGTGGCCCTCCAGTCGTCGATCTTGTCTGGTGTTGGAGGGAAGTCTAGGAGCAGTTGAGCTCGCGCCAAAGCTTCTGCTGGAGTGGCGGGTAGCGGTGGCGAACGGTGCGAGGAGCGGGATATGCTCGGACTTCCAACGATGTTAGAAGGAGCAGTATTCCGTCCAGGCGACCGTGCCTCGCTCGCGCCAGCACGTTGGCGTGCGTGCTGGCCTTGAGCATCCTGAGATCCGCCAGCTCAATTTGGGTCCAGCAAGCGTATGGTACCGTGAGTACCATGACGCTGCCGGTCCCGCCCCTCCTGAGATGGGCGCGGAGCATCCACGGACGCCCGGTCGTCGTGGGAGCCTGCTACACCGCCGACGGGCAGCGCAGCCTTGTCCTTGGACCTGGCGGCACCGTGGGCTCCCTCGTCGACGCCCGTTCTTCCGCCGGCGTCTTCCCCACCAGCCATTTGCTCTGGCGATGGTGGGTTTGTCGCAGACGGAGCATCCGCCTCCGAAGCCTTCTTCTTCGGCGGCATGTCGATGAAGATGTTGAAGATCTAGCTCGTGTGAACGCCGGATCAGGTTCACACAACCTCGACGCCCCCTACCTGGCGCGCCAAAGATGTCGGGGAAGCTGATTCGCAGGCACCTATGGGGACGGAGCCCCTTTTCGGTTCGGCGGGGGGCGGAGGTCGCACGAAGAGCAGATCGAGGCGAGGCACACGAGCAGTTTACCCAGCTTCGGAGCTCTCCGGAGAGATAATACTCCTACTGCTGCTTTGTGGTTTGTATTGAGTTCTTGCTCGGGAGCGCTGAGTGCTACAGTACGCACCAGCAGCTAACGAGACTGAGCGTGAGTGTTCTACTGTCCGTCCCCCTCTACGTTGCGCATGGGCCTCCTTTTATATGCTAAAGGGGTCACCGACAGGTGGCAACGTAGGCAAGGGCAAAAATGGAAAAGGTGTTGCGGTTGGTACAGCTACCTGCACAGTGTATCATACCTAACCCTGACGGCAGGGGACAAAGGCATGAAATGCCTATCTACGTCGCCCAAACAGTGCAGAAAAGGGACCGTCAGGGACGCCACCGCTCGCCACGATGGCGATCTTGTCAGCGCTGCTTGCCACAGTGTACCCCTGGCTACACAGCCTCCCGCCACGTACGCCTGGAAGGGTCCCAGAGCGACACGTTGGTGGATGCGCTGGAGTGTGGGTACAGAGTGGTTGCCCGCCGCGGCAAGCGCCTTGCCGCGGCCGTTGTCTTGTTGCGTCCGGAAGCTTGTCGCTCGCCGGGTCTTGCCGGGACGCATGGCGCGTCGCGGCAAGTACCTTGAGATGCCTTGGTTGGCCTTCCCGGCAAGCTCCTCTTGCCGGGGTCTTGTGCCGTGAGTGGCCTTCCCGGCAAGCTCCTCTTGCCGGGGTCTTGTGCCTTGAGTGGCCTTCCCGGCAAGCTCCTCTTGCCGGGGCCTTGTCTCCTTGGCTTGAATACTTTGTTCTTGAATGGCTCCAAAGGAACCACAGAGGATTTTGGCGGTCACCCGGCAAGCCTTGCCGCGGGATGCTGCGACTGCCCGTGCACAAGTTCGGGATACTAGGGTACCCCTACTCAAGTACACCGACACTGACTATGTGATAGATGGTGCGGGGCAGATACTCAAGGTCTTCACAAAGAACGCCTTTGGATATTCAGCATCTGGAGGCAATGGCTTCATCATGCTGAGCATCTGACTCATGTTGGGCTCAGGCTTGTGGAAGATGTTCTCCATCGCATCATTGTGAAGCTGACAACCAGGCTCATAGAGATCATCTGGAGAGGGCAGGCCTGTAAGCTCAATGACATCAATGGCTTTGGCTTCATGATGAACATTGCCTATCATCCACTCAAGAACCCATGTCTTTATGTCCTTGTAGTAGCCACGAATATGGAGAGTGGCATAGAATTGGAGCAGTAACTCTTCGTTCCAGTGCTCCTTATCGGTGACAAACTGCAGTAGGCCAGACTCTCTGAAGCAGTCCAGAGCCTCTTCCAGACAGGGCAGACCAGTGATGGCTTCAGCATCAAGACGCATATGTGGGAATATGCGACCTTGATTGTGCAGAATGCATGAGTAATAGCTTCGCTGCTGATAGCTCCAGAACCGATCAGAAGATATTCTTGCTCTTGAGTAAAGGTTCTTGGCTCTGTCAAAGAAGGTATTGTGTGCCTTGAAGCCATTGATATTGAAAGATCCCGGTGCTGATGCAGTACCTGGAAACCTGGGCAATCTTGGCTTTGGCTTCTGAACCCGTGGCCTATGCTCAACATGATAATCAAACTGAGGACCAGCAGCGGCAGGCGGAGGAGTCAGAACAGTCCATTTGACAGTGATTAGTTGGCCATAGTTGAATGCTTGCTCGATCGTGTGAGGCCTTGGTGGCGGAACAGGAGCAGTGGCGTCAACATTGGCTTCAGGTACGGATGCATCATTGGCTTCATTTGTTGCAGGCACAATAGTTGGAGCAGGCTCCACATTTTCTTCAGCCATGACAACGTCATCGGCTTCATTGGTGTTGGTGGTGGCAGCCGCAATATTTTCAACCTCCACTTGATGAGCTGGAGGGTCTGGCACTGGCACGTACACTTCTGGAACAACTTCTTCGGTAATGGGGGGAGTTGGGACATGTTCTTCTTCTTGAGTGTCATCGGCTGATGCAGCCGGAATGTCTTCAGCACCTTTGGCTTCAGACTCAGAGACATTCACGTTGGGAGTGGCTTCTGGAAACACTTGACGTGCAACAGATTGTTGGGGCACTTCTCCTTCTGGAACGCTCGAGGTGGTGACTTGAGGCCTTGGTCCTTTGCGAAGCCTGCGCAATGTTGGCGACGCCTTTGGAGATGGAGTTGGCTGGGCCTCAAAGTCATCATCTTCTGCTTGCACAGGTGGTGTGACTTGTTGGTGTTGGGGAGTACTTGGGGTTTCTTGTTGTTGTGGGTGATCAGCCCACGAAGCATCCTGAGCAATTGGCGTCAGAGGATGACCAATGCTGATGAGTTCGCTGTTCGTGAGAACAGGCGATGATACCAGGTTGTGTTCAATCTGAGGAAGCACTACATCATCTTCAACATTGTCGTGGTGACCAATGTCTTCAGCAGCGGTGGGGTTAACTGCTGGAATGTCTTCAGTATCATGAGCCTCTGTGGAAGCAGGCTCATGAACTATCGTCCTTTGTTCTTGATGTTCAGATGTGGGAGGGACCATTGAAATAGGTTCAACAACCAAGGGCTCTGAGGGAGCAGCCCTATCCTTCTTGGTTCTGCGCTTCTTCTTGGAGGGAGCAGCATCAGAGGCTTCAGGATTTTTCCTTTTCCTAGCTTCAGCCTCGGCAGTTCTCGTCTTCTTCAGCTCAGAAGCGGTTGATCTGACCTTTGGCTTTGAGCCGGTCATGCTGGTTGGGAAGACAATGCGCGGCTCTTCCTGCCTTGTAGGAGCAGCTTGGTCAGTCGATGGCTTCTTCTTCTTTGCAGCCATTCTTGGATCAATGCCAGGACGACCAAGAGCCTTGCGCTTCTCAGCCTCATTATAGGCTTGCACACACTTGTCAACTAGGCTCTTCATGCGCTCTCGAGAACCTTTGGCCTCTTCCCTCTTCTTGAGAAAGGCTTCCTTAAGCTCGTGCATCATGATCTTGAAGTTTTTGACATCTTGCACGCTGAGCTTAGCCACATGCTTCTTGAATTGGGCTTTCTCATGGTCGATCTTGTGCTTCAGTTCAACGATGCGCTGAGCGAGAGCTAGCTCTGAAGCAATAGCTCCATTGAAGTAAACGCTGAGCCCGATGGGAAGTTGCAGATCGTCAAAGCTAAGATTTGGTGAGTCAAACCACTCATCAATGAAGTTGTGAATGATTGCCACATCAAAGAGAGGGAAATCATTGAAGATTTCTGCCTCTTCCTTGCTCTTGATCTGTTGTTCAAGGGCATCATCTGCAAGATCTTCATCACTAGACAAATCAATGTGCTCTTCACGCTGAATGGCAGCAGGGGTCAGTGCCTGATCAGTATGCTTGACAAGTTTCTTCTTCTTCTCCGTCTTCTTGGAGATGCGTGACAAATCTTCAGACTGCACACTGTCTTCAGGAGGTGCAGTTGCCAGTGGCTTCACACGTGAAGCTTTTGGAGGAACAGCTGATCTTGAAGCCTTAGCCTTCTTTGGCTTCTGCGGCTTTGGAGTGGGAGCAGGGGCTTCATCAGAGTCAGCATTGTCATCAGAATGGTCCACTTTGGCACCTTGAACTGTGATTTGAGTGATGAGGCCATCAAGGTTGTAGAAGGGACCGATGACATTGGGTTTTGCATCACGTGAGCCATCAGCACGGGGAGCAGGAGGACCAGGATTGAAATCTAATCCCAATGACTTCTTGTTTTCCTTTGCCGATGCCTTTGCATGCTGGAAGTTGCGCTTGAAGAGATTATCTTCCCGACACCAGAGCAATGATGATGGGTCAGCATTTTTAGGCTGAGGTCCACGTACCATACAGGGATAGAAACCCTGTGCAATAGCTTCAGTTCTGTTCTTTGGTGGAAGGCCTCGAAAGAGAATATCACCCAAAGGGCTTTTGATAGCATTCTTCTCAGCATATTCTTGGGTGACGAAGTTGTACTTGAAACATTGTTCAGCCCAATATCTTCGAATCTATTGGATTCGTGTCTTGCACTGATTGTAATCCTCCTCAGGATCTATCTTGTAAAGCTCAGAGAGGTCATCAGACAAATCTCTTGATGTTCCTCCTCGACGCTGTCTGCCACCCTTTCTGACTGATTTCTCTGCAGCCATGAACTTCAAACGGAAAGGTTTCAATATGTTCAAAGGCTTCAAAAGCTTCCGCTTGCTGGACAAACAGGAACTGGCTTCGGGAGAATTAATGTGATGCTGTAAAAATTCTGCAAACGAATGCAGAATATGAGAACCAAGGGATTCTCCCACGGACATGTACCTGTGACAGCATTAGAGATGCGAGGGAAGGGGAAGAGGTCATATGCATTCTCAGAAGATTTTGAAGATAAATCAGTTTGAAGACATTGACCTCATGATGCGAAGACATTCACTTATATGTTGAGAGTTGGTTCTAGATTTGTATGAATTCACGAATAAGTACAAGTGAGGAATCTAACTTGATATGAAGCTTAAATGAATATGCTAGGCAGTATGATATGCAGACAGAATAGATCTAACTTGTATAGGTCGAAACCTATTTTGGTAGACAGGACGAATCTTTGAAGATCAAAAAGATGGTAAAAAGAGAGTTTTATTTACCACACGAAGAACTGCTAGATGGGAAGAGTAGGAGACCGAGCAGTTCAATCCACCGTGCCCTAACTTGGTGACGGAGGACACTTACGGCGGCGGCGGAGAGGACGATGTCCGTGACCGGCGTGAGGACGGCGTCGGAGAAGTTGCGGCAGCTAAGCGCTTCGTCGCCGGCGTCGTCGAGAGCTAGCGGTGGTGCTAGGGTTTTGACAAGGTGGAGAGGTGGAAGAAGTTTCCTTTACCGCAGGGGACAGGTATTTATAAGGATGTGGGCGGCACAGCGTAATTACACAGGTGCCCCTGGCGGTTCACATCTGACGGGCACGTGGCAAGCATGCAACATACTTAGAGTTGTCCCACGTTCCCACGCCCGCCAGGTTTGTCGGATGGTCGTTTCGGCTTCTCCGGATTTCAGGCAATAAGGATAGAGCATTAAAATTGACTTAATGTTTGTCTCTGTGTCTTCTGCTGACAAGGACGCAGAGAAGACATTCGATAGTTCTAATATAATGCATATGATTTGGACATATAGAGTTTGAGATAGAAAGCATAGAGAGATTAGGGTCCGATCACATTCACTTAGTTCAAAAGATTCAACTAGGAAGACATAGCTATAAGTGAATGCTGTAGAGGACAGAACACTAGTGTATATATATATATATATATATATATATATATATATATATATATATATATATATATATATATATATATATATATATATATATATATATATCAGAAAGCAATCAAATCAACATAGTGAAGATGAAGATAAATTGAATTTGAAGACAAACCAAACGCGAAGACATTCAAATGCAACGCCATGAGTGAAACACTTCAAACAGAAAATTTTGGTGGTGGCGTTACCCACCGTATAGGAAGTATTAGACCCAGACACGGCGCACAATTATCGTGGCGCTCCGAAGTCAAATTCCACGTTAATGTATTCACACTCAGAATGTAAGTCTTTATTGATTGAAGATATACTTTACTTCGTGTGTTGCACATCTAAGTCATCAAAATGCATAAGTGTTAGGATGTGTGCCTGATCACAGGACATTTGAGGATTCCAAGATATTTAGCTCACATCGTAACTTGCAAAACCTTTTCTCATCCAAGGGCTTTGTGAAGATATCTGCCAATTGCTCTTCAGTGTTGACGTGAATGATATCAATATCTTTCTTCATGACATGATCTCTGAGAAAGTGATGACGAATTTCAATGTGCTTTGTCTTCGAGTGCTGGACTGGGTTGTTGGCAATCTTGATGGCGCTTTCGTTGTCACAGAAGAGAGGTACTTGTTTCAGATTGATGCCATAGTCCTTGAGAGTTTGCTTCATCCATAGAAGCTGAGCACAGCAAGATCCAGCAGCAATGTATTCAGATTCAGCAGTTGAGCGTGACACACAGTTCTGCTTCTTTGAAGACCAACAGACAAGTGATCGTCCCAGAAAGTGACATGTGCCTGATGTAGACTTGCGATCCACCTTGTCACCAGCATAATCAGCATCCGAAAATCCAACCAGATCAAACTCTGAGCCCTTTGGATACCATAATCCTAGCGTTGGGGTGTGAGCCAAATATCGAAGAATTCGCTTCACAGCTAAGTGATGCGATTCCTTTGGTGCCGCTTGGAATCGAGCACACATGCAAACACTAAGCATAATATCTGGCCTAGATGCACATAGGTAAAGTAAAGAACCAATCATGGATCAGTATACCTGTTGATCGAACTCTTTACCATTTTCGTCGGGACCCAGATGATGTTTGGCTGGCATTGGCGTCGTGTAACCTTTGCAATCTTTGCATTCCAAACTTCTTAAGGCAATCTTTGAGGTATTTCTCTTGAGATATGAAGATGCCATTCCTTTGCTAACGAATTTGAAGACCAAGGAAGAACTTAAGCACGCCCATCATGGACATCTGATATTGCTCTTGCATCATGTATCCAAACTCATCACTATACTTCTGGTTGGTGCAGCCGAAGATAATGTCATCCACATATATTTGGCACACAAACAGTTCTCCATCATATGTCTTCGTGAAGAGTGTGGGATCGAGGGATCCAGGTTTGAAGCCTTTGCTCTTCAGGAAGTCTTTGATCGTATCATACCAAGCATGAGGAGCTTGTTTGAGGCCATACAGTGCTTTGTTTAGTTTGTACACCATATCAGGATGTTTTGGATCTTCAAAGCCAGGTGGTTGTGTGACGTAACTTCTTCTTTAATCTTGTCGTTGAGAAATGCACTCTTCACATCCATTTGATATAGCAAGATGTTGTTATGGTTAGCATAGGCTAGCAATATGCGAATAGCTTGAATCCTAGCCACAGGAGCAAATGTTTCATCGAAGTCAATCCCTTCAACTTGAGTATATCCTTGTGCAACAAGACGTGCTTTGTTTCTGACGACTTGGCCATGCTCATCTTGCTTGTTGCGATATATCCATTTTGTGCCAATAATGTTATGCTTGCGAGGGTCAGGACGCTTGACAAGTTCCCAAACATTGTTCAGATTGAACTGTTGAAGCTCTTCTTGCATTGCTTGGATCCATTCAGGTTCCATAAAGGCTTCAGCAACTTTCTTGGGTTCTGATATTGACACAAAAGAAAAGTGCCCACAGAAATTTGCTAACTGCGTTGCTCTTGAGCGAGTAAGTGGACCAGGTGCATTGATGCTATCAATTATCTTCTCAATATGTACTTCATTTGCAACACGAGGATGAACTGGGCGAAGACTTTGCTCTTGCTCATCATTGTCATCATTAGAAGGATTGTCTTCAGGCTGAGCATTGTCTTCGGGTTGGTTGGGTGCAGAAATGATAAGTTCCTCTTCAGGCTGTGCTTCAGTAGGCATGATTTCACCAGTTCCCATTAGCTTGATAGACTCGCTGGGTGGAGCTTCTTCAAGAGTACTTGGCAGGAGCTCTCTTTGGGAACCATTGGTTTCATCAAACCGCACATCTACAGTTTCGACGATTTTATAGAGATAGAGGTTGAAGACTCTGTAAGAGTGTGAATCCTTTCCGTAACCGAGCATGAAGCCTTCGTGAGCTTTTGGTGCAAATTTTGACTTGTGATGGGGATCCTTGATCGATCACTTTGCTCCAAATACTCTGAAGTAGCTGACATTTGGCTTCTTGCTAGTGAGGAGCTCATAGGATGTTTTGTTCAGAAGCTTATGGATGTAAACACGTGCCGGCGATGACTGGCTCCACGAGCACCTATGGGGACAGAGCCCCTTTTCGGTTCGGCGGGGGGCGGAGGTTGTGCGAAGAGCAGATCGAGGCGGGGCACACGAGCGGTTTTTACCCAGCTTCGGAGCTCTCCGGAGAGATAATACTCCTACTGCTGCTTTGTGGATTGTATTGAGTTCTTGTTCGGGAGCGCTGAGTGCTACAGTATGCACCAGCAGCTAACGAGACCGAGCGTGAGGGTTCTACTGTTCGTCCTCCCCCCTACGTTGCGCATGGGCCTCCTTTTATATGCTAAAGGGGTCACCGACAGGTGGCAATGTAGGCAAGGGCAAAAATGGAAAAGGTGTTGCAGTTGGTACAGCTACCTGCACAGTGTATCATACCTAACCCTGACGGCAGGGGACAAAGGCATTAAATGCCTATCTACGTCGCCCAAACAGTGCAGAAAAGGGATCGTCAGGGACGCCACCGCTCGCCACGATGGCGATCTTGTCAGCGCCGCTTGCCACAGTGTACCCCTGGCTGCACAGCCTCCCGCCACGTACGCTTGGAAGGGTCCCAGAGCGACACGTTGGTGGATGTGCTGGAGCGTGGGTACAGAGTGGTTGCTCGCCGCGGCAAGCGCCTTGCCGTGGCCGTTGTCTTGTCGCGTCCGGAAGCTTGTCGCTCACCGGACCCTGCCGGGACGCGTGGCGCGTCGCGGCAAGTTCCTTGAGATGCCCTGGTTGGCCTTTCCGGCAAGCTCCTCTTGCCGGGGTCTTGTGCCTTGAGTGGCCTTCCCGGCAAGCTCCTCTTGCCGGGGACTTGTCTCCTTGGCTTAAATACTTTGTTCTTGAATGGCTCCAAAGGAACCACGGAGGACCTTGGCGGTCACCCGGCAAGCCTTGCCGCGGGACGCTGCGATTGCCCGTGCACAAGTTCGGGATAATAGGGTACCCCTACTCTAGTACACTGACAGGAGCCCCCGGGCCTAGGCCATACACGGTGCCGAGCGCTGTTGGGCCAGGCCCAAAACAGGGCACGGGCACACGCGGCCTGGATCACGCCGTATCTTACTCCACATCCACCGCGCCCCCCTGAACGTCACGCGTCGATTGCGGCGTCGTGGGAGATATCGTGGGTGGTTTCTTTATTCGGAAAGGCGGAACGTCCGCCCCCTCCCTCCTTGACTTCACCCCCAATGCTGTCCTGACCATGGCAGTTTTCGCACATCTCTGCGAAAACTTTATCGGAATCCATCCAAACGTAGCCCTTTTCCGCCATTTCTTTTCGCCTCGAGTTGAGAAAGGAGAGCCTTTATCCGGTGGAATCGCCTGGATCTCGAAAGCCGGCAAAAAGGATGCTTATCTGGATGGAGAGTTCCGCAGCAAGTGGGAAGAGTGGAGGGCGGACTGGTGCCTGATTGTCGAGGAGAACCCGCAGCCGTTTACTGCCCTGCGCCAGACTCCAGTAGTGCGCGGCAGTGATTGGAGTAGCCTGGCCCCGGAAGACGACAGACTGAAGATTGCTGTCGCCCGGATCCTACGCCTCAGGCTTGCCGGGCTTACTGTAGGAGCAGTTGGCGCAGATTTCCTCCTCCGCCGCATCGCCCCCCTGCAGGAGAGGAGGAGACCCGCCTGGGAGTTCCAGAACGCGGCGGATATCATGAGGCTGCGGCCGGGCCTCAACTTCAACTTCACTGTCCTGGAGCTCAACGCGATGCTCCAGGAGCTGTTCAAGTACGACCCACAGCATCCCGAAGTGTTCAGGTTGCCGAGGGGAGTCGTTCCGCTGTGCAACAACTCTTCGCTCGACCGCATCCGTGCAATGATGCCACCGTGCGACTCGCATGGAATTGACCCAGCCTGGATAGAGCCTGCGGATGATGTCGTGCGGGCGTTCTTCGATGGCTTGGTAGAAGTGCCGATCGACGCTGATGAGAAGAGGGGTCTCACCCGGGACACCACCGACGAGGAGCTCAAGCGCATCGCCACCAGGCTGGAAGAGGCGGCGGCAGCCGCAGCTGCGGGCGAGTTTGGGTTCACCGTGGAGGAGGCAGAGGCAGCAGAGTCGGCAAGCCTTGCTGAGCGAGAGGAGCTTGCCGGCGAGGAGAGGTCCGGCGGGCATGACGTCGGGCCGAGCGGGCCCGCCGAGGATACGAGCGGCTCGTTGAAGATCGGCTCCTCTTCCTCTTCGTCTTCGGGCAGCTTGCCGCAAGCAGAGGCCCCGGCTCCACAAGCAGAGCCCCCGGCTCCACCAAGAAGGCGTCTTCGCAAGGCCGGGGACGTAGCGGAGCGGCGGACGAGTCAACCCCATCCGCGCCGCACGACACGCTCCACCGCGGCAAGTTCTGTTACCGCGGAAGCACCTCACGCTGCAGCGGCAACTGGAGCGGGGTCCTCCCGGCCCGCCGCTCCAGCTCCCGCCAAGCGGCCAAGGGATCCTACTCCTCCACCTCCTCGCGCCGGAGGTGGGCCAGGCTTTGACTTCTCCGCGCTCAGCTCTGACGAGGAAGAAGAAGAGTAAGATTCTTGTTGTACTTGTATGTCTTCAATACTTGCTATCTTGTCTTGTATCTCATTTGCTTCACTCTGAACTTATTCCTTTTTAGGACTCTGGCCTAGAGAGCGGCAAAGAGAACCAAGGTCCCGGTGATTGTCATCGAGGACGATCCCACTGTGCCAGCAGGGGGTGCGCCCGAGACAAACTTGCCGGACCCGACAGCTGTTCTTCAGAGCAGCCCCCAACGCAGCCCCCAGCGTAAGTATATGGTTCGCTTCCCGCTGTTAGGCGCGCATGGATACTCTTTGTTTGCTGATATCTGACTGTTGGCTTGTGTAGGAGCAGAGCAGCCCCACCAGGAGCGTCCGGATGCCGCCCCTGATATGCCATCTGCTTCGACTACGCCGCCAAGGGAGAGTTCTCCGGCAAGGGAGAATCCTCCGACAAGGGAGAGCTCCCTGGCAAGGGAGAAGTCTCTGACAAGGGAGAGCTCCCCGGCAAGGGAGAATTCTCCGGCAAGGGACAGTACCAGCGACCCCCCGGCAGCGGAGATCCCAACTGCCGAGCCTGGAACAGGTACTCCTTGCTTCTAAACTTCCCTTGGGTTCTTCTTCGTTTGATCTTCTTTTTTTTGGATATTTTCTTGACTTTTCTTCCTTTTTCGGCCATCAGATCCATCTACTGCGGAGCCGATGGAGACCGAGGTTGCTGTTGATGATGCCGCCGCCACCGGAGAAGCGGTCGGCGCTGATGATCCCGCCGGCGAAGAGGCCGCTAAGGCTGCCGCCGCAGCAGCTGACGAGGGGTCTGGCGATCGCACTGACGACCCTGAGGCCGCAGGAGCGACAGGCGCTACACCGACCGCCGATCCTCCCGCCGCTGCCGCAGCGTCAGGCTCCGAAGAGCCCCAGCCAGGTGTCTACTTGAAGGCCGGCGATGGCGTCTTCATCAACCTCCCCTGGGCGTCAACGTCCAGGGCGCCGGTCGAAGGAGAAAGCTTTGACGTGGAGGTGCTCGCCTCCGCTGGGCTGACGCTGGTCGACGCGCCAAGCAGTAGCAGCGACGAGCCTGAGGAGGAGCGACTGCTGCAGAAGCTGGTGTCGCTCTACCGCGCTTGACAAGTCAAACTAGAGTCCCGTGAAGCGCTTGTCGCGAAGGCGGGCCTGGACATGGAGAAGCGCGCGGAGGAGCTCCGAGGTCTCAACCAGGCAGCTCTCCGGTCGCTGGCGGCGGAGCATGTGCAGCTCGATGAGGCGCAGAAGGCCTTCATCCTCGAGAAGGCAGAAGTTGCAGAGCAACAGCGGCTTGCCGCCGAGGAGCTATCTGGGCAGGAGGGCGAGTTGGTGCAGCTGAAGGCCAGCCTGGACAGCCACGAAGAGGAGCTTTCTACGCGCGAGCAAACACTCAGCGGAGCTCTCAAGGAAGCAAAGGACGCTGCTGCAAACATCGACAAGGAGCTAGCGCAGCTGGGGATGGGGGATCTCGGGTATCCCTTCGATGAGACCCTCCCATCCAGCGCCAAGCTCACTCTGTTCTTCAAAGGCGTGGCGACGGCCCTCCAGCGACTCCGGGAGAGGATCCCAAAGCAGCTGGCCGACGAGTCGCGCAAGATCTGCGCGGGAGCTCTTCAGAAGGTGTTGGTGAAGGTAGCCTTCCGCAACCCGGGCCTCAACCTCACCAACGTCCTCAGATCCCTGCCGGCAGAAGCTGATCTGGAGGCGCTCAAGGACCTTGTCGCACCCATTGTGGACAAGGTGAGCGGGATCAAGAGGGTTGAGGGCGACCGCGCGGACTAGGCCGCCTATTTTCTTCTTTTCTTGTCGCTGCTGGTCATGTCACGAAAACAGTCTATTAGAGCCGCGACAAGCTATCTTGTAATATATAACTTTATTTTGGGCAGTGATTGCAATGTTATTTCCTTTACTTGACTCCTTCCTTTGTATGTTTTTGCCCTATACTTTTAGGGAACTTGCCGGAGTAGGCACCTTTGCCGCGAGCGCTGAGTGCGGGACGTCAGCAGCCTGCTGGCAGTGCCGTTGCCGACAAGAAACCTTGTCGTAACTAGCCGCAGCTCGCTTAAGTTGTTGAGCGAACTCGAAACAAAGTAAGGGTGCGACTCTACTCGCAGCACACTTAAACTGTTGAGCGAACTCAAAACAAAGTAAGGGAGCAACTAGCCACGAGCCGGTTCCTTCGCGCACAGGTTTTCCATACAAAGCATGGTCGTTCAAGGAAAATAACTTAAACTTAAAAAAATCTGATTGCTCAAACTTTGGCACTTAGCTTTTTTGTCGTTTGCTTCCCGGCAAGGCGAGACTTTCTTGAACGACGCCTGGTCCATACCATTATCTTCCCCTTCCCCCCGGCAAACTTGTGGGCGAAGGAACCTTCCTTTCCTTGAGAAAAAAGAAAGTAGAGAAAATAATGATATGGAGCCTTATGGCTCGTTATTGCTTACCGGGGGTGTTCGCTGCACAAAGTGTCAGATAACTCATGCAAAGGATAAAAAGCATGAAATTGACAAGATGTGCGGAGCACATGAGCTTCATTTATGCACAGGGTCTGCGCCTGGCTTTGTACAAAGGATCACATGCAACAGTGGCAAGACTTGTACAAAAGGTGGTTGCCGGAACAGGGTCCGACAACCGCGCCTTACGGGTAAAACTTACGAAGATGCTTGATGTTCCAGGAGTTGCTCACCGGAATACCATCTTCGGTCTCAAGGCGGACAGCGCCAGGCCTAGTGACTCGTTTCACCCGATAAGGGCCTTCCCACTTCGGCGTCAACTTGTTGGAATTCTTGGCGGACTAAACGCGCCGAAGAACAAGGTCGGCTTCCTCGAGACTTCTAGCGTTAACTTTGCGGCTATGGTAGCGGCGCAAAGCTTGCTGGTAGCGAGCAGCTCGTACAGCAGCCTGAAGACGGTCTTCCTCAAGGAGCAGCGCGTCATCTTGTCGCAGCTGCTGTTGCTCAAGCTCATCATAAGCGAGCACTCGAGGCGACCCGTATACGAGTTCCGTGGGGATAACTGGCTCTGCTCCATAGACTAGAGCGAAAGGTGTCTGGCCAGTGGCTCGATTTGGCGTCGTCCTAATCGACCAAAGAACCACCGGCAGCTCCTCAATCCAGTTTCTTCCGCACCTGTGCAGCCTGTCGAAAGTCCTGGTCTTGAACCCACGCAGCACTTCAGCATTTGCCCTCTCTGCTTGACCGTTGCTCCTGGGGTGAGCAACAGAAGCGAAGCAGACCTTGGCGCCAAGATCTTGGACGTACTGCATGAAGGTGCGGCTCGTGAATTGCGTACCGTTGTCGGTGATGATCCTGTTAGGGATCCCGAAGCGGCAAACAATCAACCTGAAGAACTTGACTGCTGACTGTGCTGTCACCTTCCTCACTGCTTCCACTTCCGGCCACTTTGTGAACTTGTCGATTGTGACGTACAAGTACTCAAAGCCCCCGACTGCTCGGGGGAAGGGGCCGAGGATGTCGAGCCCCCAGACCGAAAATGGCCAGGATAAAGGGATCGTCTGGAGAGCTTGAGCTGGCTGGTGTATCTGTTTGGAATGGAACTGGCACGCTTCACACTTGGTTACTTGTGCAGTTGCATCCTAGAGGGCTGTCGGCCAAAAGAAACCTTGCCGGAATGCTTTGCCGGCAAGCGCTCTTGCGCCAATGTGGTGACCACATATGCCTCCATGTATCTCTGCCAACAACTTCTGTCCATCTTCCCGGTGAATACACTTCAATTTCACACCGTTGAGTCTTCTTCTGTACAGTGCGTTGTCGACAAACTGGTACATACTTGACTGCCGGGCTACTTTTTCCGCTTCTTCTGGCTCTTCGGGAAGTTCTCCTGTCTGGAGGCAACGGACGATCTGTTGTGCCCATGCTGGAGCTTGTGGCTCAACAACAAGGACTAAAGGCACATCTGCTGCTGCGGGAACATCCGCTTCTACGGCAAGAACCTGCGGCTCAGCCGGAGCTTGACGTTCCCCGGCAAGCTTGCCGGGGCAAAACTTGTCGGGAGCGTCTGCTTCAACGAAACAAACCCTGGGGCTTGTTGGAGCAGACTGCTCCTCAGCACTCTTGGTGTTGATCTTGGGGACCTTCTTGGCGGCGGCCTCGGGAAGCTCTGCCGGAAAATAGTCACCAGAAATCAACTTCCTCTTCTTGTTGTTTCGTCGCCGGTTTTTATTTGCCGGGGCAGCATCCTCGCTGTCAGATCCTCCTGCTCCTGCATCCTCTCCGGGGAGTTTCCTCCCTTCCTCAGCACGTGCACACTTGTCGGCCAGGGCATACAGCTCGCTGACGCCTCTGATCTTGCACATCGCCATCTCTTCCCGCATCCTGCGGTTACACACGTTCTGGTGGAACGCGCTGATGACCGCGGCAGGGTGGACATCCGGGATGTTGCGTTGCACTTGGCTGAATCTCTGGATGTACTTGCGCAAGGGCTCTCCTTCCTTCTGGGCAAGCAGGTGAAGGTCACTCTCCTGGCCATGAGGTTTGTGGCCGCCCGTAAAGGCGCCGACAAACTGATGGCATAGGTCTACCCAGGAAGATATGGAGTTTTCCGGCAAGTGCATGAGCCAGGACCTGACGTTGGGTTTGAGCACCAGCGCGAAGTAGTTGGCAAGGATCTTGTCGTCTCGCCCCCCGGCAGCCTCCACTGCGATGGTGTAGATGCTGAGGAACTCCGATGGATGCAACCTGCCGTCGTACTTCTCCGGTACGTCTGGCTTGAAATTCTTCGTGCTGGGCCACTGGACTTGCCGCAGCTCACGAGTAAACGCAGGGCAACCTACCGCGTACGGCAGGTCGCCTGGTTCCCCTGGCGCATGCATGTCGACAGTGGGCCCAGCGCGCCGGTCTGATTGACGTCGCGCTTCTCTTTGGCGCTCGATGCGAGTATGAGCGTCTTCTTGCTGTCGTTCGTGAAGAACGTGGTGCTGATTGTGACGAGCTCGTGGATCTGATGAAGCGGTGGAGTCGCTGTCGCGATGGACCCGGCGAGTCGGCGATCTCGGCCTACGGGGCGGAGAGTGCACAGTGGTTGCACCCCCACCGCTCTTGTCGCCATCGGCTCGCACCTGGCTGGCTTGTCGTGGCTGCGATGTGGTCGGCTGCCGTGGAGTGTCGCCGTTGGCGAAGCCAATGAGACTCTCAATGGTGGCCCTCCAGTCGTCGATCTTGTCTGGCGTTGGAGGGAAGTCTAGGAGCAGTTGAGCTCACGCCAAAGCTTCTGCCGGAGTGGTGGGTAGCGGTGGCGAACGGTGCGAGGAGCGGGATATGCTCGGACTTCCAACGATGTTAGAAGGAGCAGTATTCCGTCCAGGCGACCGTGCCTCACTCGCGCCAGCACGTTGGCGTGCATGCTGGCCTTGAGAGTCCCGAGATCCGCCAGCTCGATTTGGGTCCAGCAAGCGTATGGTACCGTGAGTACCATGACGCTGCCGGTCCCGCGCCTCCTGAGATGGGCGCGGAGCATCCACGGATGCCCGGTCGTCGTGGGAGCCATCTACGCCGCCGACGGGCAGCGCAGCCTTGTCCTTGGACCTGGCGGCACCGTGGGCTCCCTCGTCGACGCCCGTTCTTCCGCCGGCGTCTTCCCCACCAGCCATTTGCTCCGGTGGCGGTGGGTTCGACGCGGACGGAGCAGCCGCCTCCGAATCCTTCTTCTTCGGCGGCATGTCGATGAAGTCGATGGAGATCTAGCTCGTGTGAACGCCGGATCAGGTTCACACAACTTCGACGCCCCCTACCTGGCGCGCCAAAGATGCCGGGGATGACTGGCTCCACGAACACCTATGGGGACGGAGCCCCTTTTCGGTTCGGCGGGGGGCGGAGGTCGCGCGAAGAGCAGATCGAGGCGGGGCACACGAGCGGTTTTTACCCAGCTTTGGAGCTCTCCGGAGAGATAATACTCCTACTGCTGCTTTGTGGATTGTATTGAGTTCTTGCTCGGGAGCGTTGAGTGCTACAATACGCACCAGCAGCTAACGAGACCGAGCGTGAGGGTTCTACTGTTCGTCCTCCCCCCTACGTTGCGCATGGGCCTCCTTTTATATGCTAAAGGGGTCACCGACAGGTGGCAACGTAGGCAAGGGCAAAAATGGAAAAGGTGCTACGGTTGGTAAAACTACCTGCACAGTGTATCATACCTAACCCTGACGACAGGGGACAAAGGCATTAAATGCCTATCTACGTCGCCCAAACAGTGCAGAAAAGGGACCGTCAGGGACGCCACCGCTCGCCACGATGGCGATCTTGTCAGCGCCGCTTGCCACAGTGTACCCCTGGCTGCACAGCCTCCCGCCACGTACGCCTGGAAGGGTCCCAGAGCGACACGTTGGTGGATGTGCTGGAGCGTGGGTACAGAGTGGTTGCTCGCCGCGGCAAGCGCCTTGCCGCGGCCGTTGTCTTGTCGCGTCCGGAAGCTTGTCGCTCACTGGACCCTGCCGGGACGCGTGGCGCGTCGCGGCAAGTTCCTTGAGATGCCCTTGTTGGCCTTTCCGGCAAGCTCCTCTTGCCGGGGTCTTGTGCCTTGAGTGGCCTTCCCGACAAGCTCCTCTTGCCGGGGACTTGTCTCCTTGGCTTAAATACTTTGTTCTTGAATGGCTCCAAAGGAACCACGGAGGACCTTGGCGGTCACCTGGCAAGCCTTGCCGCGGGACGCTGTGACTGCCCGTGCACAAGTTCGGGATACTAGGGTACCCCTACTCTAGTACACCGACAACACGGTTGATGACATGACATGCAGTATCAATAGCTTCGGGCCAGAACTTTCTTGGTGTCTTGTATTCGTCGAGCATTGTTCGAGCCATCTCAATGAGGGTTCTGTTCTTGCGCTCTACTATGCCATTTTGATGAGGTGTGTAAGGAGCAGAGAACTCATGAGTGATTCCCATTGTATCCAGATAAAGATCAAGTCCAGTGTTCTTGAACTCAGTGCCGTTGTCACTTCTGATATGCTTGATCTTGATGCCATAATTGTTCATGGCTCGATTGGCAAAGCGTTTGAAAACATCTTGCACTTCGGTCTTGTAAAGAATTATGTGCACCCATGTGTATCTTGAGTAATCATCAACATTGACGAAGCCATAGAGACAGGCAGTCGTAGTAAGGGTAGAGTAGTGAGTGGGGCCAAATAAGTTAATGTGTAGCAGCTCAAAGGGTTGAGAAGTGGTCATGATAGTCTTCGAGGGATGCTTGGCCCTTGTCATCTTTCCAGCTTCGCAGGCACCGCACAGATGATCCTTCTTGAACTTGACGTCCTCGATGCCTATGACATGCTTCTTCTTGGCGAGAGTGTGTAAGTTCCGCATGCCAGCATGTCCCAGCCTTCGATGCCATAGCCAGCATTCTAAAGATTTTGTGAGAAGGCATACGGCAAGCTGTGGTCCTGCTGAGAAATCTACCATGTACAGATCATCTTTTCGATACCCTTCAAAGACTAGAGACTTGTCAGATTCCATTAGTACAAGGCAACGATATTTTTCGAATAGCACAATCATGTTCAAGTCACAAAGCATCGAGACAGGCATTAAGTTGAAACCAAGGGATTCAACAAGCATCACTTTATCCATGTGTTGATCCCTTGAGATTGCAACTCTACCTAGACCCAATACCTTGCTTTTACCAGTGTCAGCAAACGTGATGTGACTTTTATCAGATGGACGTAGAGTTGAGTCCATGAGAAGACTTCGATCACCAGTCATATGATTAGTGCATCCGCTATCCATAATCCATTCTGAAGCACGAGGTGTCATACTCTGCATTACAGTTAGGGGGATAGGCTTCACCAAGAGTATTGTGAAGCATAAACATTTGACGGGCAAGAGGATTATGGAAGCTCAGATCAAGATTAGGACTGATGGGATAAATGGCAAGCGATTCAGGAACAAAATACATAGTGAGACCATTTGCGCATTTGATCTTGCACCCTACAAGATGTTTTAGGTCCCCAGCAATAGCATCAGACGCCTTTGATTTTCGGCTGGAGACCTTTCCCTGCAAAAGAAAGTTAATTCTTCTTAACCACCCACATCTTCAGGGGTGGCTTAGAAGCAATGAGTCTAAGTGCAGCATCTGAGAACTTCGGCTTTGGAGCCCTAGCAAATAGCCTTGCAGGAGATGAATGATACTCATATGAATAAGCAGAAAAGTTCTTAGTTCTATGAACATAGCGGTTTGAAGATACACGCTCATATTCATAAGT
Organism: Aegilops umbellulata; assembly: GCA_032464435.1. NCBI lineage: Eukaryota > Viridiplantae > Streptophyta > Magnoliopsida > Poales > Poaceae > Aegilops > Aegilops umbellulata. The sequence continues at coordinate 31,608,442 of CP136059.1, forward strand.
TTGGGTACGGTTTCCCTGCAAAACATTGGCGTTAGGGTGACTCAGGTGAGTCCTCTGTCTGTATGAAGCCTTTGGACCATATGAAGCCTTAGGTCTGGGGTTTGTCTTCTTCCCAGGTGGTGTCATGATGACAGTCACTGGAAGCTTCTCAAGACAGCTTTTGGGAACCCAGATCTTCTTCATAGGTGACCCATTCCTGCAGTTAGTACCAATATATCTGGCAAACACTTCACCATTCTGATTCTTGAACAGTTTATAGTTTGCATCAAAGGATTCATCAATGACGTCAGGGTTAGCACAGGTAAAGCCAGATAAGGTGGATGGATCCACTGAAGGTCCCTTTGCAGCAACCCATGTGGTTTTGGGATACTGCTCAGGCTTCCAGTAGGAGCCATCGACATTCATTTTCCTTTCGAACCCAACACCCTCTTTCCTAGGGTTTCGGTTCAGAATCTGCTTTTTGAGGACATCGCAAAGTGTCTGATGCCCTTTCAGGCTTTTATACATCCCTGTTTCAAGTAATGTCTTCAACCTAGCATTTTCATCAGCAATAGTAGTGGTATCCTCCGCAGAGGGGTTAGTTAGCACATCAGTTGTTGAAGATAGTGCAACAGTAGCAGTAGTGGAACATCCAGCAACTGAGGTAGCGTTATCACGCTCAAGGCATCTTAGACATGGTGGTTCAAATCCATCCTGAGCGGGACTGATCTATTGAGCGCGAAGTGACTCATTCTCTTTTTGAAGATCTTCATGAGCCGCTCTCAATTTCTCAAGCTCTTGCTTCCTTTGAAGATAATCATATGAGAGCTTTTCATGAGTGGTTGAGAGCGTTTCATGACGACTTTCAAGTTCTTGGTACTTAGTATGAAGATTTTTTATGTCTTCAACTAAGGACTGTGAGCGAGTCATTTCCGCATCCAACAGGTCATCGCTTTTGTCTAACAGTTTTTGAGTATGTTCCATAGCCTTTTGTTGTTCAGTTGCAATTTTAGCAAGTGTTTTGTAGCTGGGCTTGGATTCACAATCAGAGTAATCTTCACTAGATGTTTGAAAGTAAGCATCGCGTGATTTTACCTTGGCACCACGTGCCATGAAGCAGTAGGTGGGAGTAGGGTCATCCTTGTCATCAGCTTCATCGTTGATGTGGAAGTCATTGTCTTCAGTGTTGAAGATGGACTTGGCAACATAGGCAGTGGCTAGAGCCAGACTTGCAACACCAGGGTCGGACTCCTCCTCAGACTCCACCTCCGCCTCCTCAGAAGCAGACTCCTCCTCTGAATCCATTTCCTTTCCGACAAAAGCATGAGCCTTGCCAGATGAGCTCTTCTTGTGAGATGAAGACTTTGATGAGGACTTGGAGGAAGACTTTGAAGATTTCTTCTTCTTCTTGTCATCAGAATCATATTCTTGCTCTTCTTCTTCTTCTTCTCATTGTCCCACAGTGGACACTCAGAGATGTAGTGTCCAGGTTTCTTGCACTTGTGACATGTTCTCTTCTTGTAGTCATTAATGGAAGCTTCATCATTTCTTGAGCTGGATCGTGACGACTTTCTGAAGCCCTTCTTCTTGGTGAACTTCTGGAACTTCTTCACAAGCATAGCAAGTTCCTTTCCAATGTCTTCAGGATCATCAGAACTGCATTCATATTCTTCTTCAGATGAGGAAACAACTTTTGCCTTCAAAGGGCGAGTTCGGCCATAATTGGGACCATATATATATATATATCTCTTTTCTCAGAAAGCTAGAACTCATGTGTGTTGAGCCTCTCAAGTATATCAGACCAATCGAGTGTATTGAAGTCAGGACATTCTTGTATCATGAGGGCCAGGGTGTCAAAGGAACTGTCCAGTGATCTCAGTAATGTCTTGACGATTTCATGCTTGGTAATCTCAGTGGCGCCAAGAGCTCGAAGCTCATTTGTGATGTCAGTGAGGCGATCAAACGTGAGCTGGACATTCTCATTGTCGTTTCTCTTGAAGCGGTTGAAGAGGTTGTAAAGAACACTGATCCTTTGATCTCTTTGGGTTGAGACGCCTTCGTTGACCTTGGATAGCCAGTCCCAGACTAGCTTTGACGTCTCCAGAGCACTCACACGGCCATACTGTCCTTTGGTCAGATGACCACAGATGATGTTCTTGGAAGTAGAGTCCAGTTGAATGAACTTCTTGACATCAGCAGGGGTAACACCTTCACCAGTCTTGGGAACGCCGTTCTTGACGACATACCAGAGGTCGACATCAATGGCTTCAAGATGCATGCGCATCTTATTCTTCCAGTAGGGATATTCAGTTCCATCGAACACGGGGCAAGCAGCGAAGACTTTGATTATCCCTGCAGTCGACATAGCTAAAACTCCAGGTGGTTAAACCGAATCACACAGAACAAGGGAGTACCTTGCTCTGATACCAATTGAAAGTGCTAGTTATCGACTAGAGGGGGGGGGGGTGAATAGGCGATTTTTATGGAAGTCTTCAAAACATGGAAGTTTCGAAGGCAAACAGTAGAAACGAACCTATTGATATGCAGCGGAAGAGAAACTACACAAAGCTAGCCATAGTCAAGTATGCAATAATGTGAGAGTATGAAGACTAATAGCAGCTAGGTAGTAAGGATCAGAATGGAAGATGGTATGAAGCCAACCAGCAAGAGTAGTCAAGTAATGAAGTCAATCAGGTATGACAAGTAGGCAATGACTTCACGAAGACAAACTATAAGTAAAGGGAGGAGAGGATAGAACCTGTCACTTGTCGAAGACACAGGATTTGTTTGACCAGTTCCAGTTGTTGTGACAACTGTTCATCTGGTTAGGGAGGCTGAGATTCAACTCAGAAGACCGCGTCTTCACCTTATTCCCCTTGAGCTAAGGACACACAGTCCTCGCCCAATCACTCTGGTAAGTCTTCAAGGTAGACTTCCAAACCTTCACAGACTTCATTCACCGGCGATCCACAATGAATCTTGGATGCTCAGAATACGACGCCTAACCCGCTGGAGGATTCACAGTCCTCAAGTGTAATAAGTATTCAGGTCACACAGACAGAAAGACTTCAGTGATGACTAACACTCTTTGGCTCTAGGTGTTTGGGCTTTGTCCTCACAGGGATTTCTCTCTCTCTCAAAAGCTTCGAGGTGGGTTGCTCTCAAACGACAAAAGCCGTGCACTAACTCTGAGCAGCCACCAATTTATGGTCTAGGGGGTGGGCTATTTATAGCCACTGGGCAACCCGACCTGATATGTCTGAAATGACCCTGGGTCACTAAGGAACTGACACGTGTACCAACGGTCAGATTTCAAACACACACGACAACTTTACTTGGGCTACAAGCAAAGCTGACTTATCCAGCTCTGGATAAGATTTGCTCTCATTGTCTTCACTCGAAGACATAGGATTTGGGTTGAGCATCACTTCAGTCACTCTGACTATGTTCACTTGGACCCCACTTAACAGTACGGTGGTTCCTATGACTCAACAAAGAAGAAAAGGAAACAATGAAACATCTTAGTCTTCGTGCTCCATAGTCTTCACTGAATGTCTTCTCATGTCATAGTCTTCAATATGAATATCTTCATATACCACCATTGTCATCAATGTCTTCATACATTTTTAGGGGTCGTCTCCTGTAGGTAAACCGAATCAATGAGGGATACTACCTGTGTTATCCTGCAATTCTCACAAACACATTAGTCCCTCAACCAAATTTGTCGTCAATACTCCAAAACCAATTAGGGGTGGCACTAGATGCAGTTACAGGGGCCATGGTGATGATGAAGTCGATGCGCTAACTTCCAAACCGGATTTTCACAGCTTGCGCCCCCTACCTGGTGCGCCAAAGATGTCAGTGGAAACGACACTTATGGGATCACGGGGAATCCCTTCTACGGTTGGCGGGCGCGGGGCTGTGGAAAGAGCGGGTTAGAAGATCAACACGGGGAATTTATCTAGGTTCAGGCCACAAGTGATGCGTAATACCCTACTCCTGCTGGTTTGTGTTTATCTCGTGTTCTTGGACTAGCTACAAAGCTTGTAGGATCCAAAAAGTCTGAATCCTCCTCCAGTATGCCTCGGGCCTCCTTTTATAGCCAAAAGGGGTCGCCACAGTGGCACACATGAGGTGGAAAGTTTGTACTATATACAAGTCTATCGCCTGGCACCATTGGACGAACGCATTTAATGCACTGCCGACGTGCCCTCTCAATTTATCGGGGACAACAAGCAAACTCGTCCCATCCGCCGCCGCTTCACCTTGCTCCGATGTGCGTCCAGGCTGACTTGGCGTGCAACGCCATGCTGGTTGGCTGGCTGCTGAGTTGGTGCGGTGGAAGAGTCTTCATGAAGATCTGCATGCCACCACGCAGGTGCTTGCTGAGTTGGCCTGGAAGCTGCACGTCGCCATGCAGGTGCCTTCCTTGTTGGCGGGTTGACTTCTGTGTTGGAACGGCGGTGGAGCCTTGGCAGGTGGGGGCCTAGCTGCGGCCCCGCAGATGTCTCCGGCAAGGGTCTTGCCGGGGCCCCAGAAAGGGCCTTGCTGGGGTCTCGCACGTGTCCCCGGCGAGGGTGTTGCCGGGGGTCTTGTGAGCGTCCCCGGCAAGGATCTTGCCGGGGTTTCCGTCTTTTGGTTCTCATCTAGTCTTGAACGTTCTTGGTCTATACAAAAATCTGCATGCCACCATGCAGGCGCCTCCCGATCCTTGGCTCCAATGTTGTCGATGGTGTCAGACCTCTTAGGCTCAAGGGTGGCGGCTCTGCTGGTGTTGGGCAAGATGCCCCGGCAAGGCCCTTGCCGGGGCTACGTAAGCTGCCCCGTTAAGGCTCCTGCCGGGGAGAGCCCACCTTGTCCCTTCGCTCCTCGCGCCTCTGTATTGGCGTTGCTCTGGTAGTCTTGTGTCTTTGCTTCCTCTTTTGCCCCGCCAAGCGTGGCCGTAAGCCTGTGGCTGCGATTGCCCGCGTAGAAGTAAAGGGGTACGAAAAGGACCCCTACTTTTGTACACCGACACCTGTCCTCTTCAAGGGAAAAACCAACGCATGCTGAAGAAGTAGCAGGAAGAATTTCTGATGCCGTTGCTGGGGAGATCTAAGCCAAGTCAAGACATTGAAGGAAATATGCCCTAGAGGCAATAATAAAGTTATTATTTATTTCCTTATATCATGATAAATGTTTATTATTCATGCTAGAATTGTATTAACTGGAAACATAATACATGTGTGAATACATAGACAAACAGAGTGTCACTAGTATGCCTCTACTTGACTAGCTCATTAATCAAAGATGGTTATGTTTCCTAGCCATGAACAAAGAGTTGTTATTTGATTAACGAGATCACATCATTAGTTGAATGATCTGATTGACATGACCCATTCCATTAGCATAGCACTCGATCGTTTAGTATGTTGCTATTGCTTTTATCCATGACTTATACATGTTCCTTTAACTATGAGATTATGCAACTCCCGTTTATCGTAGGAACACTTTGTGTGCTAACAAACGTCACAACGTAACTGGGTGATTATAAAGGTGCTCTACAGGTGTCTCCGAAGGTACATGTTGGGTTGGCGTATTTCGAGATTAGGTTTTGTCACTCCAATTGTCGGAGAGGTATCTCAGGGCCTTCTCGGTAATACACATCACATAAGCCTTGCAAGCATTGCAACCAATGAGTTAGTTGCGAGATGATGTATTACGGAACGAGAAAAGAGACTTGCCGGTAACGAGATTGAACTAGGTATTGGATACCGACGATCGAATCTCGGGCAAGTAACATACCGATGACAAAGGGAACAAACGTATGTTGTTATGCGGTCTGACCGATAAAGATCTTCGTAGAATATGTAGGAGCCAATATGGGCATCCAGGTCCCGCTATTGGTTATTGACTGGAGACATGTCTCGGTCATGTCTACATTGTTCTCGAACCCGTAGGGTCCGCACGCTTAAGGTTTCGATGACAGTTATATTATGAGTTTATGAGTTTTGATGTACCGAAGGAGTTCGGAGTCCCGGATGAGATCGGGGACATGACGAGGAGTCTCGAAATGGTCGAGACGTAAAGATCGATATATTGGACGACTATATTCGGACATCAGAAGGGTTCTGAGTGGTTCGGGTATTTTCGGAGGTACCGAGGAGTTACGGGATTACGGGAGAAGTAATGGGCCTTGATGGGCTTTAGTGGGAAGAGGAAAAGGCTGCTGCGCCCCCCCTCCCCTTTGGTCCGAATTGGACTAGGGAAAAGGGGGCCGGCCACCTTTCCTACTCCTCCTATTCCTTCTCCCTTCCTCCCCTTTTGGTGGACTCCTACTAGGACTTGGAGTCCTAGTAGGAATCCTAGTCCTGGCCGCACCTTTGCTTTGGCCGGCCTCCTCCTCCTCCATCCTTTATATACAGGGGCAGGGGGCACCCCAAAGTGACACAAGTTGATCTACGGATCGTTCCTTAGCCGTGTGCGGTGCCCCCTTCCACCAAATTCCACCTCGATCATATCGTTGCAGTGCTTAGGCGAAGCCCTGCGCCGGTAACACATCAAGATCGTCACCACGCCGTCGTGCTGACGGAACTCTTCCCCGACGCTTTGCTGGATCGGAGCCCGGGGATCGTCATCGAGCTGAACGTGTGCAGAACTCGGAGGTGCCGTACGTTCGGTGCTTAGATCGGTTGGATCGCGAGGAGAACGTACGACTACTTCCTCTACGTACGACTACTTCCTCTATGTTGTGTCAACGCTTCCGCTTCGGTCTACGAGGGTACGTAGACAAATACTCTCCCCTCTCGTTGCTATGCATCACCATGATCTTGCGTGTGCGTAGGAATTTTTTTTGTAATTTACTGCATTACCCAACAGTGGCATCCGAGCCTGGTTTTTATGGTATGATGTTATTTGCACGAGTAGAACACAAGTGAGTTGTGGACGATACAAGTCATACTGCCTACCAGCATGTCATACTTTGGTTCAGCGGTATTGTTGGATGAGACGATCCGGACCAACCTTACGCGTACGCTTACGCGAGACCGGTTCCCTCGACGTGCTTTGCACAGAGATGGCTTGCGGAAGACTGTCTCTCCAACTTTAGTTGAACCGAGTGTGGCTACGCCCGGTCCTTGAGAAGGTTAAAACGGAGTCTATTTGACAAACTATCGTTGTGGTTTTGATGCGTAGGTAAGATGAGTTATTGCTTAAAGCCCGTAGCAGCCACGTAAAAACTTGCAACAACAAAGTAGAGGACGTCTAACTTGTTTTTGCAGGGCATGTTGTGATGTGATATGGTCAAGACGTGATGCTAAATTTTATTGTATGAGATGATCATGTTTTGTAACCGAGTTATCGGCAACTGGCAGGAGCCATATGGTTGTCGCTTTATTGTATGCAATGCAATCGCGATGTAATGCTTTACTTTATTGCTAAACGGTAGTGATAGTCGTAGAAGCATAAGATTAGCGAGACGACAACGATGCTACGATGAAGATCAAGGTGTCGCGCCGGTGACGATGGTGATCATGACGGTGCTTCAAAGATGGAGATCACAAGCACAAGATGATGATGGCCATATCATATCACTTATATTGATTGCATGTGATGTTTATCCTTTTATGCATCTTATCTTGCTTTGATTGACGGTAGCATTATAAGATGATCTCTCACTAAATTATCAAGAAGTGTTCTCCCTGAGTATGCACCGTTGCGAAAGTTCTTCGTGCTGAGACACCACGTGATGATCGGGTGTGATAGGCTCTACGTTCAAATACAACGGGTGCAAAACAGTTGCACACGCGGAATACTCAGGTTTAACTTGACGAGCCTAGCATATACAGATATGGCCTCGGAACACAGAGACCGAAAGGTCGAGCGTGAATCATATAGTAGATATGATCAACATAAATGATGTTCACCATTGAAACTACTCCATCTCACGTGATGATCGGACATGGTTTAGTTGATTTGGATCACGTGATCACTTAGAGGATTAGAGAGATGTCTATCTAAGTGGGAGTTCTTAAGTAATATGATTAATTGAACTTTAATTTATCATGAACTTAGTCCTGGTAGTATTAGCATATCTATGTTGTAGACCAATAGCTCGCGTTGTTACTTCCCTGTGTTTATTTTGATATGTTCCTAGAGAAAATTGTGTTGAAAAATGTTAGTAGCAATGATGCGGATTGGATCCGTGATCTGAGGTTTATCCTCATTGCTGCACAGAAGAATTATGTCCTTGATGCACCACTAGGTGACGGACCTATTGCAGGAGCAGATGCAGACATTATGAACGTTTTTGCTAGCTCAATATGATGACTACTTAATAGTTTAGTGCACCATGCTTAACTGCTTAGAATCGGGACTTCAAAGACGTTTTGAACGTCATGGACCATATGAGATGTTCCAGGAATTGAAGTTAATATTTCAAGCAAATACCCGAGTTGAGAGATATGAAGTCTCCGACAAGTTCTATAGCTAAAAGATGGAGGAGAATCGCTCAACTAGTGAGCATGTGCTCAGATTGTCTGGGTACTACAATCGCTTGAATCAAGTGGGAGTTAATCTTCCAGATAAGATAGTGATTGACAGAATTCTCTAGTCACCATCACCAAGTTAGTAGAACTTCGTGATGAACTATAATATGCAAGGTATAACGGAAAATATTCCCAAGCTCTTCGCGATGCTAAAATCGACGAAGGTAGAAATCAAAGAAAAACATCAAGTGTTGATGGTTGACAAGATCACTAGTTTCAAGAAAAGGGCAAAAGGAAAGAAGGGGAACTTCAAGAAGAACGGCAAGCAAGTTGCTGCTCAAGTGAAAAAGCCCAAGTCTAGTCCTAAGCCTAAAACTAAGTGCTTCTACTGCAAAGAGACTGGTCACTGGAAGCGGAACTACCCCAAGTGATTGGCGGATAAGAAGGATGGCAAAGTGAACATAAGTATATTTGATATACGTGTTATTGATGTGTACTTTACTAGTGTTCATAACAACCCCTCAGTATTTGGTACTAGTTCAGTTGCTAAAATTTAGTAACTCGAAACGGGAGTTGCAGAATGAACAAAGACTAGTTAAAGGGCAAGGTGACGATGTGTGTTGGAAGTGGTTCCAAGATTGATATGATCATCATCACACACTACCTATACTTTCGGGATTAGTGTTGAAACTAAATAAGTGTTATTTGGTGTTTGCGTTGAGCATGAATATGATTTGATCATGTTAATTGCAATACAGTTATTCATTTAAAGTTAGAGAACAATTGTTGTTCTGTTTACATGAATAAAACCTTCTATGGTCATACACACCAATGAAAATAGTTCATTGGATCTCGATCATAGTGATACACATATTCATAATATTGAAACCAAAAAGGTGCGAAGTTAATAATGATAGTGCAACCTATTTGTAGCACTGCCGTTTAGGTCATATTGGTGTAAAGCGCATGAAGAAACTCCATGCTGATGGGATTTTGGAATCACTTGATTATGAATCACTTGATGCTTGCGAACCATGCCTCTTGGGCAAGATGACTAAAACGCCGTTCTCCGGAACAATGGAGCAAGCAACAGATTTGTTGGAAATCATACATACTGATGTATGTGGTCCGATGAATATTAAGGCTCGCGACAAGTATCATTATTTTCAGAACTTCACAGATGATTTAAGCAGATATGGGTATATCTACTTAATGAAACATAAGTCTGAAACGTTTGAAAAATTCAAAGAATTTCAGAGTGAAGTGGATAATCATCGTAACAAGAAAATAAAAAGTTTCTACGATATGATCGCAGAGGTAAAATATTTGAGTTACGAGTTTTGGCCTTCAGTTAAAAACCGTGTGGAATAGTTTCACAAATTCATGCCACCTGGAACACCACAACATAATGGTGTGTCCGAACGTCATAACCGTACTTTATTGGATATAGTACAATCTATGATGTTTCTTACCGATTTACCAATATCGTTTTGGGATCATGCATTAGAGACAGCTGCATTCACGTTAAAAAGGGGCACCATCTAAATCCGTTGAGACGACACCGTATGAACTATGGTTTAGCAATAAACCTAAGCTGTTGTTTCTTAAAGTTTGGGGCTGCGATGCTTATGTGAAAAAGTTTCAACCTGATAAGCTCGAACCCAAATCGGAGAAATGTGTCTTCATAGGATATCCAAAGGAAACTGTTGGATACACCTTCTATCACAGATCCGAAGGCAAGACTTTTGTTGCTAAGTTCGGAAACTTTCTAGAGAAAGAGTTTCTTTCGAAAGAAGTGAGTGGGAGGAAAGTAGAACTTGATAAGGTAATTGTACCTTCTCCCTTATTGGAAAGTAGTTCATCACAGGAAACTGTTCCTGTGACTACTACACCAATTAGTGAGGAAGCTAATGATGATGATCATGTAACTTCAAGATCAAGTTACTACCGAATCTCGTAAGTAAACCAGAGTGAGATCCGCACCAGAGTGGTACGGTAATCCTGTTCTGGAAGTCATGTTACTAGACCATGACGAACTTGCGAACTATGAGGAAGCGATGATGAGCCCAGATTCCGCAAAATGGTTAGAGGCCATGAAATCTGAGATATGATCCATGTATGAGAACAAAGTATGGACTTTGATGGATTTGCCCAATGATCGGCAAGCCAAAGAAAATAAATGGATCTTGAAGAGGAAGACGGACACTGATAGTAGTGTTACTATCTACAAAGCTAGAATTGTCGCAAAAGGTTTTCGACAAGTTCAAGGTGTTGACTACGATGAGAGTTTCTCACTCGTATCTATGCTTAAGTCTGTCCGAATCATGTTAGCAATTGCCGCATTTTATGAAATCCGGCAAATGGATAAACAAAACTACATTCCTTAATGGATTTATTAAATAAAAGTTGTATACGATGCAACTAGAAGGTTTTGTCGATCCTGAAGGTGTTAACAAAATATGCAAGCTCCAGCGATCCATCTATGGACTGGTGCAAGCATCTCGGAGTTGGAATATACGCTTTGATAAGTTGATCAAAGCATATAGTTTTATACAGACTTGCGGTGAAGCCTGTATTTACAAGAAAGTGAGTGGGAGCACTACAGTATTTCTGATAAGTATATGTAAATGACATATTATTGATCGGAGATAATGTAGAATTATTCTGTAAAGCATAAAGGAGTATTTGAAAGGAGTTTTTCGAAGAAGGACCTCGGTGAAGCTGCTTACATATTGAGCATCAAGATCTATAGAGATAGATCAAGACGCTTGATAAGTTTTTCAATAAGTACATACCTTGAAAAGATTTTGAAGTAGTTCAAAATGGAACAGTCAAAGAAAGAGTTCTTGCCTGTATTAACAAGGTGTGAAATTGAGTAAGACTCAAAGCCCGAGCACGGCAGAAGATAGAAAGAGAATGAAAGTCATTCCCTATGCCTCAGCCATAGGTTCTATAAAGTATGCCATGCTGTATACCAGACCTATTGTATACCCTACCCTGAGATTGGCACGGGAGTACAATAGTGATCTAGGAGTAGATCACTGGACGGCGGTCAAAATTATCCTTAGTGGAATAAGGATATGTTTCTCGATTATGGAGGTGACAAAAAGGTTCGTCGTAAAAGGTTACGTCGATGCAAGTTTTGACACTAATCTGGATGACTCTAAGTCTCAATCTAGATACATATTGAAAGTGGGAGCAATTAGCTAAAGTAGCTCCGTGCAGAGCATTGTAGACATAGAAAATTGCAAAATACATAACGGATCTGAATGTGGCAGACCCGTTGACTAAACTTCTCTCACAAGCAAAAGTCACACTGTAGTACTCTTTGGGTGTTAATCACATAGCAATGTGAACTAGATTACTGAATCTAGTAAACCCTTTGGGTGTTGGTCACATATCAATGTGAACTATTGCTGATAAATCACATGGCAATGTGAACTAGATTATTGACTCTAGTGCAAGTGGGAGACTGAAGGAAATATGCCCTAGAGGCAATAATAAAGTTATTATTTATTTCCTTATATCATGATAAATGTTTATTATTCATGCTAGAATTGTATTAACTGGAAACATAATACATGTGTGAATACATAGACAAACAGAGTGTCACTAGTATGCCTCTACTTGACTAGCTCATTAATCAAAGATGGTTATGTTTCCTAGCCATGAACAAAGAGTTGTTATTTGATTAACGAGATCACATCATTAGTTGAATGATCTGATTGACATGACCCATTCCATTAGCATAGCACTCGATCGTTTAGTATGTTGCTATTGCTTTTATCCATGACTTATACATGTTCCTTTAACTATGAGATTATGCAACTCCCGTTTACCGTAGGAACACTTTGTGTGCTACCAAACGTCACAACGTAACTGGGTGATTATAAAGGTGCTCTACAGGTGTCTCCGAAGGTACATGTTGGGTTGGCGTATTTCGAGATTAGGTTTTGTCACTCCAATTGTCGGAGAGGTATCTCAGGGCCTTCTCGGTAATACACATCACATAAGCCTTGCAAGCATTGCAACCAATGAGTTAGTTGCGAGATGATGTATTACGGAACGAGAAAAGAGACTTGCCGGTAACGAGATTGAACTAGGTATTGGATACCGACGATCGAATCTCGGGCAAGTAACATACCGATGACAAAGGGAACAAACGTATGTTGTTATGCGGTCTGACCGATAAAGATCTTCGTAGAATATGTAGGAGCCAATATGGGCATCCAGGTCCCGCTATTGGTTATTGACTGGAGACATGTCTCGGTCATGTCTACATTGTTCTCGAACCCGTAGGGTCCGCACGCTTAAGGTTTCGATGACAGTTATATTATGAGTTTATGAGTTTTGATGTACCGAAGGAGTTCGGAGTCCCGGATGAGATCGGGGACATGACGAGGAGTCTCGAAATGGTCGAGACGTAAAGATCGATATATTGGACGACTATATTCGGACATCAGAAGGGTTCTGAGTGGTTCGGGTATTTTCGGAGGTACCGAGGAGTTACGGGATTACGGGAGAAGTAATGGGCCTTGATGGGCTTTAGTGGGAAGAGGAAAAGGCTGCTGCGCCCCCCCTCCCCTTTGGTCCGAATTGGACTAGGGAAAAGGGGGCCGGCCACCTTTCCTACTCCTCCTATTCCTTCTCCCTTCCTCCCCTTTTGGTGGACTCCTACTAGGACTTGGAGTCCTAGTAGGAATCCTAGTCCTGGCCGCACCTTTGCTTTGGCCGGCCTCCTCCTCCTCCATCCTTTATATACAGGGGCAGGGGGCACCCCAAAGTGACACAAGTTGATCTACGGATCGTTCCTTAGCCGTGTGCGGTGCCCCCTTCCACCAAATTCCACCTCGATCATATCGTTGCAGTGCTTAGGCGAAGCCCTGCGCCGGTAACACATCAAGATCGTCACCACGCCGTCGTGCTGACGGAACTCTTCCCCGACGCTTTGCTGGATCGGAGCCCGGGGATCGTCATCGAGCTGAACGTGTGCAGAACTCGGAGGTGCCGTACGTTCGGTGCTTAGATCGGTTGGATCGCGAGGAGAACGTACGACTACTTCCTCTACGTACGACTACTTCCTCTACGTTGTGTCAACGCTTCCGCTTCGGTCTACGAGGGTACGTAGACAAATACTCTCCCCTCTCGTTGCTATGCATCACCATGATCTTGCGTGTGCGTAGGAATTTTTTTTGTAATTTACTGCGTTACCCAACAGACATACCAAGTACCCATCATAAAACTCTCATATCTTGCATTATATTATTCACCATTTGCCTCTCGTTTTCCTCTCCCCACTTCTAAAACGATTTTCGAAAAGATTTGCCTTTTTTTCTTTGCCCCTCTTTTGTTTGTCTTCTTCGTTGCTTTTTATTTGCTCGTGCGTTAGATCGCTTGTATTGCTTTCATGGCTAGTCCTCCCATCATTGTTAGCACTCCGATAATGAACTCCTGAATTTTAAACAAAGGGAGGGAGAAAAGTTAAAATATGTTTGGTATAGAATTTGCAATGCTCAGAGTAGATCTACTCGAAAGCAATCTACTGTCGTTCTTCTTCGCAATTTTTATGTGGGCATTACTCCTTGGAATAGATATGTTCTAGATACCATTACCGGGGGGAACTTCTTGGGGAGCCATACTTTTGATTCTTACAATGCCATGATAGATTTGTTAGGCCCACCACCTCTTTTGATCAATGGAATTGTTTTAACCTTGGAACATGTGATGCAAAGGCTTGATATTATTGAGAATAAAATTGCTACCGTAGAGTTGATTGAAAATTTGGATGAAAATATTCATAATCAGATTACTCAATATGGATCTAAGGTAGGAGTTGCTTTAAAGAATCTTAGAGAAAAGGAACCCATAGTTAATGAAAAGGTAGATCAAGATTCTACTAGAATTAGAAAACTAGAAGATATTATTACCAACTTGGGTTCCGCTTTTTCCTCTGTTAAAACTACTCAAAATCTTCCTCCTACTAAGAGTGCCAAGTTTATTTATGTTCCTAAGAATAAGGGTGAATCTTCTAGTAAATAAAATGAAGGTCTCAAAACAATAAGTGTTCACCCCCAATTTTTCGATATTATTAAGGAACCAATTGCCACGAGTGAATTTCTTGATTTATTGCCTAGGAGTTTGATCATTGATAAAACCAAAGAATCTCCTAAGGATTATAAGTGTGCAATTGAAGAATTGCATACCAAAGATGACAATACCTAGATCTATTTATGTTTTTATGCCTAGCTAACGGCATTAAACAAGAGCGCTTGTTGGGAGGCAACCCAATTTTATTTTTGTCCTTTGCTTTTTTGGTTTTGTTTTTCAATAAATAATTCATCCATCCTCTGGTTAGATGTGTTTTGGTGTTTTAATTAGTGTTTGTGCCAAGTAAGACCTTTGGGATGGCTTACGGTGATAGTTGTTTTGATCTTGCTGAAAAATAGAAACTTTTGTGCCCAGGAAAATAATATTTATTTTTTCATAAGGGTTCTTTTGATCTGATTCTTTTTGCACAAGATTGGTATACAAATTTCCCAGGTTGTCCTAATTTTTCAGAATTTCTAGAGTTACATAAGTATTCAAAGTATCCAGATTACTACAAATTGTTCTGTTTTTGATATATTGTGTTTTCTATGTGTTGTTTGCTTATTTTGATGAATCTATGGGTAGTATGGGGGGGTATGAACCATGGAAAAGTTGGAATACAGTATATATTACACCAATATAAATAAAGAATGAGTTCACAATAGTACAAAAGTGGTGATTTATTTTCTTATACTAATAGAGCTTATGAGATTTTTTGTTGAGTTTTGTTGTGAAGTTTTCAAGTTTTGGCTAAGGATTTGATGGACTATGGAATAAGGAGTGGCAAGAGCCTAAGCTTGGGGATGCCCAAGGCACCCCAAGGTAATATTCAAGGACAACCAAGAGCTTAAGCTTGGGGATGCCCCGGAAGGCATCCCCTCTTTCGTCTTCGTCTATCGGTAACTTTACTTGAGGCTATATTTTTATTCACCACATGATATGTATTTTGCTTGGAGCGTCCTGTATGATATGAGTGTTTACTTTTTAGTTTGCCACAATCATCCTTGCTGTACACACCTTTTGAGAGGGACACGCATGAATCGTGATTTATTAGAATACTCTATGTGCTTCACTTATATCTTTTGAGCTAGGCAATTTTGCTCTAGTGCTTCACTTATATCTTTTTAGAGCACGGCGGTGGCTTTATTTTGTAGGAATTGTTGAAATATCATGCTTCACTTATATTATTTTGATAGTCTTTAAACAACATGGTAATTTGCTTTGGTTATAAATTTAGTCCTAGTATGATAGACATCCAAGAGGGATATAATAAAAAGCTTGATATAAAGTGCATTGAATACTATGAGAAGTTTGATTCCTCATGATTGTTTTGAGATATAAAGATGGTGATATTAGAGTCATGCTAGTGAGTAATTGTGGATTGTAGAAATACATGTGTTAAAGTTTGTGATTCCTGTAGCATGCACGTATGGTGAACCATTATGTGATGAAGTCGGAGCATGATTTATTTATTGATCGTCTTCCTTATGAATGGCGGTCGGGGACAAGAGATGGTCTTCATTATTAGAGCATTGTCCCATGTGAGGAAAGGATGATGGAGACTATGATTCCCCCACAAGTTGGGATGAGACTTCGGACAAAAAATAAAAGAAAATAAAAGAGGCCAAAGAGCCCAAAATAAAAAATGAGAGAAAAGAGAGAAGGGGCAATGTTACTATCCTTTTACCACACTTGTGCTTCAAAGTAGCACCATGATCTTCATGATAGAGAGTCTCCTATGTTGTCACTTTCATATACTAGTGGGAATTTTCCATTATAGAACTTGGCTTGTATATTCCAATGATGGGCTTCCTCAAATTGCCCTTGGTCTTCGTGAGCAAGCGAGTTGGATGCACACCCACTTAGTTTCTTTTTGAGCTTTCATAAACTTATAGCTCTAGTGCATCCGTTGCATGGCAATCCCTACTCACTCACATTGATATCTATTGATGGGCATCTCCATAGCCCGTTGATACGCCTAGTTGATGCGATACTATCTCCTTCTTTTTGTCTTCTCCACAACCACCACATTCTATTCCACCTATAGTGCTATGTCCATGGCTCACACTCATGTATTGCGTGAAAGTTGAAAAAGTTTGAGAACATCAAAAGTATGAAACAATTGCTTGGCTTGTCATCGGGGTTGTGCATGATTTGAATATTTTATGTGATGATGATGTAGCATAGCAGGACCATATGATTTTGTAGGGATAAGCTTTCTTTGGCCAAGTTATTTTGTGAAGATATAATTGCCTTGTTAGTATGTTTGATGTATCATTGTTTTTATGTCAATATTAAACTTTTGTTTTGAATCTAATGGACCTGAACATTCATGATACAATAGAGAAAAATTACATGGATAAATAAGTTAGGTAGCATTCCACATTGAAAATTCTGTTTTTATCATTTACCTACTCGAGGACGAGCAGGAATTAAGCTTGGAGATGCTTGATACGTCTCCAATGTATTTATAATTTTTTATTTTTCCATGCTATTATATTATCTGTTTTGGATGTTTTATATGCATTAATATGCTACTCCCTCCGTCCCATAATATAAGACGTTTTTTGACACTACACTAGTGTCGAAAAACATCTTATATTATGGGATGGAGGGAGTATTTTATATTATTCTTCAGACTAACCTATTAACCTAGAGCCCAGTGCCAGTTTCTGTTTTTTCCTTGTTTCTGAGTTTCGCAGAAAAGGAATACCAAACGGAATAAAACTTTCGCGATGAATTTTATTGGACCAGAAGACACCCCGGAGACTTGGAGTTCAAATCAGAAGAGCCACAACAAGGGAGGAGGGTGCGCCCCCTGCCTTGTGGGCCCCTCGTGACGCTCCTGACCTAGTTTCGCCTCCTATATATTCACATATATTCCCAAATTACTGGAAGTATCC
Source organism: Aegilops umbellulata (assembly GCA_032464435.1). Taxonomy (NCBI): domain Eukaryota; kingdom Viridiplantae; phylum Streptophyta; class Magnoliopsida; order Poales; family Poaceae; genus Aegilops; species Aegilops umbellulata. Next base: position 31,625,876 of record CP136059.1, read on the forward strand.
ACGAAAACCCTTTTCCACCGTGCAACCTTCTGTTCCCGTGAGATCCCATCTTGGGGCCTTTTCTGGCATCCTGCCGGAGGGGAATTCGATCACGGGGGGGCTTCTACATCAACTCTATTGCCCTGCTGATGAAGCGTGAGTAGTTTACCTCAGACCTACGGGTCCATAGCTAGTAGCTAATTGGCTTCTTCTTCTTCTCTCTCTCTCTCTCTCTCTCTCTCTCTCTCTCTCCCTCCCTCTCTCTCTCTCTCTCTCTCTCTCTCTCTCTTTGTTTCTCAATACCATGTTCTCCTCGATGTTCTTGGAGATCTATCCGATGTAATCTTCTTTTGCGGTGTGTTTGTCTAGATCCGATGAATTGTGGATTTATGATTAGTTTATCTATGAATATTATTTGAATCTTCTCTGAATTCTTTTATGCATGATTTGATATCTTTGTAATACTCTTCGAACTATCAGTTTGGTTTGGCCAACTACATTGGTTTTTCTTGCAATGGGAGAAGTGCTTAGCTTTGGGTTCAATCTTGCGGTGTCCTTTCCCAGTGACAGTAGGGGCAGCAAAGCACATATTGTATTGTTGCCATCAAGGATAAAAAGATGGGGTTTACATCATAATGCTTGATTTTATTCCTCTACATCATGTGATCTTACTTAATGGGTTACTCTGTTCTTCATTAACTTAATAATCTAGATGCAGGTAGGAGTCGGTCGATGTGTGGAGTAATAGTAGTAGATGCGGGCAGGAGTCGGTCTACTTGACAACCTTCTGATCTTGCCCGGCACGACCGATGGTGTACTCAAGGTCGAAGCCAACCACTTGGTACTTGTCCTCGGCAAGGAAATGCTCCCTAGTTTGGATGGAGCTCTACACCAAGACCGGATAGTTCGTGTACACCACCGAGAGGGCCTTCCCCCTCATGTGGGTGTCCACAACATGATGCATGGTGAACTGCCCGCCGTTGCCGTCGTCGGCCGTTGGGAGCGCTGGATGTCCTCTTCGTATGTGTCGTCGTGGGTGTGCTTATTGTGTCGTGTGACATGAGAGATGAAGGTAAATGACCGCAGGAATAAAAGGGGGCCAGCCGGCCTAGATTCTCGGCGCGTCCGCATGGCAGTTTTTTGCAGCGGGTAACTGAAGGAAATATGCCCTAGAGGCAATAATAAAGTTATTATTTATTTACTTATATATCATGATAAATGTTTATTATTCATGCTAGAATTGTATTATCCGGAAACATAATACATGTGTGAATACATAAACAAACAGAGTGTCACTAGTATGCCTCTACTTGACTAGCTCGTTAATCAAAGATGGTTATGTTTCCTAACCATGGACAAAGAGTTGTTATTTGATTAACGGGGTCACATCATTAGTTGAATGATCTGATTGACATGACCCATTCCATTAGCTTAGCACCCGATCGTTTAGTATGTTGCTATTGCTTTCTTCATGACTTATACATGTTCCTTTGACTATGAGATTATGCAACTCCCATTTGCCGGAGGAACACTTTGGGTACTACCAAACGTCACAACGTAACTGGGTGATTATAAAGGAGTACTACAGGTGTCTCCAAAGGTAGATGTTGGGTTGGCGTATTTCGAGATTAGGATTTGTCACTCCGATTGTCGGAGAGGTATCTCTGGGCCCTCTCGGTAATGCTCATCACATAAGCCTTGCAAGCATTGCAACTAATGTGTTAGTTGTGAGATGATGTATTACGGAACGAGTAAAGAGACTTACCGGTAACGAGATTGAACTAGGTATTGGATACCGACGATCGAATCTCGGGTAAGTAACATACTGATGACAAAGGGAACAACGTATGTTGTTATGCGGTCTGACCGATAAAGATCTTCGTAGAATATGTAGGAGCCAATATGGGCATCCAGGTCCCGCTATTGGTTATTGACCGGAGACGTGTCTCGGTCATGTCTACAATGTTCTCGAACCGTAGGGTCCGCACGCTTAAGGTTTCGATGACAGTTATATAATGAGTTTATGATTTTTGATGTACCGAAGGAGTTCGGAGTCCCGGATGAGATCGGGGACATGACGAGGAGTCTCGAAATGGTCGAGACGTAAAGATCGATATATTGGACGACTATATTCGGACATCAGAAGGGTTCTGAGTGGTTCGGGTATTTTCGGAGGTACCGGGGAGTTACGGGAATATGAGGAAGAAGCAATGGACCTTGATGGGCCTTAGTGGGAAGGACCAGGAGGTGGCGCGCGCCCCTCCCAAGCCCAGTCCGAATTGGACAAGGGGTTTGGGGCGCGGCCCCTCTCTCCCTTCCTTCCCCTCTTCCCCTCTTTCCCCCCTTGACCTAGTTGGACTAGGAAAGGTGGAATCCTACTCCCGGTGGGAGTAGGACTCCCCTGGCGCGCCCAAACCTAGGGCCGGCCTCCTCCCTCCCTTGCTCCTTTATATACGGGGGCAGGGGGCACCCCATGGACACACAAGTTGATCTTCGTGATCGTTCCTTAGCCGTGTGCGGTGCCCCCCTCCACCATATTCCACCTCGATCATATCGTTGCAGTGCTTAGGCGAAGCCCTGCGCCGGTAGAACATCATCATCGTCACCACGCCGTCGTGCTGATGGAACTCCCCCCGAAGCTTTGCTGGATCGGAGCTAGGGGTGCGTCATCGAGCTGAACGTGTGCCAAGAACGCGGAGGTGCCGGAGTAACGGTGCTTGGATCGGTCGGATCGGGAAGACGTACGACTACTTCCACTACGTTGCGTCAACGCTTCCGCTTCGGTCTACGAGGGTACGTAGACAACACTCTCCCCTCTCGTTGATATGCATCACCATGATCTTGCGTGTGCCTAGGAATTTTTTTGAAATTACTACGTTCCCCAACAGTGGCATCCGAGCCTGGTTTTATGGTTTGATGTTATTTGCACGAGTAGAACAGAAGTGAGTTGTGGGCGATATAAGTCATACTGCCTACCAGCATGTCATACTTTGGTTTGGCGGTATTGTTGGACGAGACGATCTGGACCAACCTTACGCGTACTCTTACACAAGACCGGTTCCCTCGACGTGCTTTGCACATAGATGGCTTGCGGAAGACTGTCTCTCCAACTTTAGTTGAACCGAGTGTGGCTACGCCCGGTCCTTGAGAAGGTTAAAACGGAGTCTATTTGACAAACTATCATTGTGGTTTTGATGCGTAGGTAAGATGAGTTCTTGCTTAAGCCCGTAGCAGCCACGTAAAACTTGCAACAACAAAGTAGAGGACGTCTAACTTGCTTTTGCAGGGCATGTTGTGATGTGATATGGCCAAGACATGATGCTAAATTTTATTGTATGAGATGATCATGTTTTGTAACCGAGTTATCGGCAACTGGCAGGAGCCATATGGTTGTCGCTTTATTGTATGCAATGCAATCGCGATGTAATGCTTTACTTTATTACTAAGCGGTAGTGATAGTCGTGGAAGCATAAGATTGGCGAGACGACAACGATGCTATGATGGAGATCAAGGTGTCGCGCCGGTGACGATGGTGATCATGACGGTGCTTCGAAGATGGAGATCACAAGCACGAGATGATGATGGCCATATCATATCACTTATATTGATTGCATGTGATGTTTATCTTTTATGCATCTTATCTTGATTTGATTGACGGTAGCATTATAAGATGATCTCTCACTAAATTATCAAGAAGTGTTCTCCCTGAGTATGCACCGTTGCAAAAGTTCTTCGTGCTGAGACACCACGTGATGATCGGGTGTGATAGGCTCTACGTTCAAATACAACGGGTGCAAAACAGTTGCACACGCGGAATACTCAGGTTATACTTGACGAGCTATGCATAGAAGATATGACCTCGGAACACGGAGACCGAAAGGTCGAGTGTGAATCATATAGTAGATATGATCAACATAATGATGTTCACCATTGAAACTACTCCATCTCACGTGATGATCGGACATGGTTTAGTTGATTTGGATCATGTGATCACTTAGAGGATTAGAGAGATGTCTATCTAAGTGGGAGTTCTTAAGTAATATGATTAATTGAACTTAAATTTATCATGAACTTAGTCCTGGTAGTATTAGCATATCTATTTTGTAGATCAATAGCTCGCGTTGTTGCTTCCCTATGTTTATTTTGATATGTTCCTAGAGAAAATTGTGTTGAAAAATGTTAGTAGCAATGATGCGGATTGGATCCGTGATCTGAGGTTTATCCTCATTGCTGCACAGAAGAATTATGTCCTTGATACACCGCTAGGTGACGGACCTATTGCAGGAGCAGATGCAGGCGTTATGAACGTTTTGCTAGCTCAATATGATGACTACTTAATAGTTTAGTGCACCATGCTTAACGGCTTAGAATCGGGACTTCAAAGACGTTTTGAACGTCATGGACCATACAAGATGTTCCAGGAGTTGAAGTTAATATTTCAAGCAAATACCCGAGTTGAGAGATATGAAGTCTCCAACAAGTTCTATAGCTAAAAGATGGAGGAGAATCGCTCAACTAGTGAGCATGTGCTCAGATTGTTTGGGTACTACAATCGCTTGAATCAAGTGTGAGTTAATCTTCCAGATAAGATAGTGATTGACAGAATTCTCTAGTCACCATCACCAAGTTAGTAGAACCTCGTGATGAACTATAGTATGCAAGGGATGACGAAAACGACTCCCGAGTTTTTCATGATGATGAAATTGATGAAGGTAGAAATCAAGAAAAACATCAAGTGTTGATGGTTAACAAGACCACTAGTTTCAAGTAAAGGGCAAAGGGAAGAAGGGGAACTTCGAGAAGAACGGCAAGCAAGTTGCTGCTCAAGTGAAGAAACCCAAGTCTGGACCTAAGCCTGAGACTGAGTGCTTCTACTGCAAAGGGACTGGTCACTGGAAACGGAGCTACCCCAAGTGATTGATGGATAAAAAGGATGGCAAAGTGAACAAAGGTATATTGGATATACATGTTATTGATGTGTACTTTACTAGTGTTTATAGCAACCCCTCGGTATTTGATACTGGTTCAGTTGCTAAGATTAGTAACTCAAAACAGGAGTTGCAGAATAAACAGAGACTAGTTAAGGGTAAAGTGACGATGTGTATTGGAAGTGGTTCCAAGATTGATATGATCATCATCGCACACTCATTATACTTTCGGGATTAGTGTTGAACCTAAATAAGTGTTATTTGGTATTTGCGTTGAGCATAAATATGATTTGATCATGTTTATTGCAATACGGCTATTCATTTAAGTAAGAGAATAAATTGTTGTTCTGTTTACATGAATAAAACCTTCTATGGTTATACACACCAACGAAATGGTTTGTTGGATCTCGATCATAGTGATACACATATTCATAATATTGAAGCCAAAAAATGCAAAGTTAATAATGATAGTGCAACTTATTTGTGGCACTGCAGTTTAGGTCATATTGGTGTAAAGCGCATGAAGAAACTCCATGCTGATGGGATTTTGGAATCACTTGATTATGAATCACTTGATGCTTGCAAACCATGCCTCATGGGCAAGATGACTAAGACTCCGTTCTCCGGAACAATGGAGCGAGCAACTGACTTGTTGGAAATCATACATACCGATGTATGTGGTCCGATGAAAATTAAGGCTCGCGACAAGTATCATTATTTTCTGACCTTCACAGATGTTTTGAGCAGATATGGGTATATCTACTTGATGAAACATAAGTCTGAAATGTTTGAAAAGTTCAAAGAATTTCAGAGTGAAGTGGAAAATCATCGTGACAAGAAAATAAAGTTTCTACGATCTAATCGCGGAGACGAATATTTGAGTTACGAGTTTGGTCTTCAGTTAAAACAATGTGGAATAGTTTCACAAACTCATGCCACCTGGAACACCATAGCATAATGGTGTGTTCGAACATCATAACCGTACTTTATTGGATATAGTACAATCTATGATGTTTCTTACCGATTTACCAATATCGTTTTGGGATCATGCATTAGAGACAGCTGCATTCACGTTAAAAAGGGGCACCATCTAAGTCCGTTGAGACGACACAATATGAACTATGGTTTGGCAAAGAAACCAAAGTTGTCGTTTCTTAAAGTTTGGGGTTGTGATGCTTATGTGAAAAAGTTTCATCCTGATAAGCTCAAACCCAAATCGGAGAAATATGTCTTCATAGGATACCCAAACGAGACAGTTGGGTACACCTTCTATCACAGATCCGAAGGCAAGACATTCGTTGCTGAGAATGGATACTTTCTAGAGAAGGAGTTTCTCTCGAAAGAAGTGAGTGGGAGGAAAGTAGAACTTGATGAGGTATCTGTACCTGCTCCCTTATTGGAAAGTAGTTCATCACAGAAATCTGTTCTTGTGACTACTACACCAATTAGTGAGGAAGCTAATGATGATGATCATGTAACTTCAGATCAAGTTACTACCGAATCTCGTAAGTAAACCAGAGTGAGATCCGCACCAGAGTGGTACGGTAATCCTGTTCTGGAAGTCATGTTACTAGACCATGATGAACTTGCGAACTATGAGGAAGCAATGGTGAGCCCAAATTCCGCGAAATGGTTTGAGACCATGAAATCTGAGATATGATCCATGTATGAGAACAAAAGTATGGACTTTGATGGATTTGCCCGGTGATCGGCAAGCCATAGAATATAAATGGATCTTCAAGAGGAAGACGGACGCTGATAGTAGTGTTACTATCTACAAAGCTAGAATTGTCGCAAAAGGTTTTCGACAAGTTCAAGGTGTTGACTATGATGAGAGTTTCTCACTCGTATCTATGCTTAAGTCTATCCGAATCATGTTAGCAATTGCCGCATTTTCTGAAATCTGGCAAATGGATAACAAAACTGCAATCCTTAATGGATTTCTTAAAGAAGAGTTGTATATGATGCAACCAGAAGGTTTTGCCAATCCTAAAGGTGTTAACAAAATATGCAAGCTCCAGCGATCCATCTATGGACTGGTGCAAGCATCTCGGAGTTGGAATATACGCTTTGATAAGTTGATCAAAGCATATCGTTTTATACAGACTTGCGGTGAAGCCTGTATTTACAAGAAAGTGAGTGGGAGCACTACAACATTTCTGATAAGTATATGTGAATGACATATTGTTGATCGGAAATAATGTAGAATTATTCTGCAAAGCATAAAGGAGTGTTTAAAGGAGTTTTTCAAAGAAAGACCTCGATGAAGCTGCTTACATATTGAGCATCAAAATCTATAGAGATAGATCAAGACGCTTGATAAGTTTTTTCAATGAGTACATACCTTGACAAGATTTTGAAGTAGTTCAAAATGGAACAGTCAAAGAAAGAGTTCTTACCTGTGTTACAAGGTGTGAAATTGAGTAAGACTCAAAGCCCGACCACGGCAGAAGATAGAAAGAGAATAAAAGTCATTCCCTATGCCTCAGCCATAGGTTCTATAAAGTATGCCATGCTGTGTACCAGATCTATTGCATACCCTACCACTGAGTTTGGCAAGGGAGTACAATAGTGATCTAGGAGTAGATCACTGGACAGCGGTCAAAATTATCCTTAGTGGAATAAGGATATGTTTCTCGATTATGGAGGTGACAAAAGGTTCGTCGTAAAGGGTTACGTCGATGCAAATTTTGACACTGATCTAGATGACTCTAAGTCTCAATCTGGATACATATTGAAAGTGGGAGCAATTAGCTAGAGTAGCTCCGCGCAGAGTATTGTTGACATAGAAATTTGCAAAATACTTACGGATCTGAATGTGACAGACCCGTGGACTAAAATTATCTCACAAGCAAAACATGATCACACCTTAGTACTCTTTGGGTGTTAATCACATAGCGATGTGAACTAGATTACTGACTCTAGTAAACCCTTCGGGTGTTGATCACATATCGACGTGAACTATGGGTGTTAATCACATGGTGATGTGAAGTATTGCTGGTAAATCACATGGCGATGTGAACTAGATTATTGACTCTAGTGCAAGTGGGAGACTGAAGGAAATATGCCCTAGAGGCAATAATAAAGTTATTATTTATTTCCTTATATATCATGATAAATGTTTATTATTCATGCTAGAATTGTATTATCCGGAAACATAATACATGTGTGAATACATAAACAAACAGAGTGTCACTAGTATGCCTCTACTTGACTAGCTCGTTAATCAAAGATGGTTATGTTTCCTAACCATGGACAAAGAGTTGTTATTTGATTAACGGGGTCACATCATTAGTTGAATGATCTGATTGACATGACCCATTCCATTAGCTTAGCACCCGATCGTTTAGTATGTTGCTATTGCTTTCTTCATGACTTATACATGTTCCTTTGACTATGAGATTATGCAACTCCCATTTGCCGGAGGAACACTTTAGGTACTACCAAACGTCACAACGTAACTGGGTGATTATAAAGGAGTACTACAGGTGTCTCCAAAGGTATATGTTGGGTTGGCGTATTTCGAGATTAGGATTTGTCACTCCGATTGTCGGAGGGTATCTCTGGGCCCTCTCGGTAATGCTCATCACATAAGCCTTGCAAGCATTGCAACTAATGTGTTAGTTGTGAGATGATGTATTACGGAACGAGTAAAGAGACTTACCGGTAACGAGATTGAACTAGGTATTGGATACCGACGATCGAATCTTGGGTAAGTAACATACCGATGACAAAGGGAACAACGTATGTTGTTATGCGGTCTGACCGATAAAGATCTTCGTAGAATATGTAGGAGCCAATATGGGCATCCAGGTCCCGCTATTGGTTATTGACCGGAGACGTGTCTCGGTCATGTCTACATTGTTCTCGAACCGTAGGGTCCGCACGCTTAAGGTTTCGATGACAGTTATATAATGAGTTTATGAGTTTTGATGTACCGAAGGAGTTCGGAGTCCCGGATGAGATCGGGGACATGACGAGGAGTCTCGAAATGGTCGAGACGTAAAGATCGATATATTGGACGACTATATTCGGACATCGGAAGGGTTCTGAGTGGTTCGGGTATTTTCGGAGGTACCGGGGAGTTACGGGAATAAGAGGAAGAAGCAATGGGCCTTGATGGGCCTTAGTGGGAAGGACCAGGAGGTGGCGCGCGCCCCTCCCAAGCCCAGTCCGAATTGGACAAGGGGTTTGGGGCGCGGCCCCTCTCTCCCTTCCTTCCCCTCTTCCCCTCTTTCCCCCCTTGACCTAGTTGGACTAGGAAAGGTGGAATCCTACTCCCGGTGGGAGTAGGACTCCCCTGGCGCGCCCAAACCTAGGGCCGGCCTCCTCCCTCCCTTGGTCCTTCATATACGGGGGCAGGGGGCACCCCATGGACACACACGTTGATCTTCGTGATCGTTCCTTAGCCGTGTGCGGTGCCCCCTCCACCATATTCCACCTCGATCATATCGTTGCAGTGCTTAGGCGAAGCCCTGCGCCGGTAGAACATCATCATCGTCACCATGCCGTCGTGCTGACGGAACTCCCCCCGAAGCTTTGCTGGATCGGAGCTAGGGGTGCGTCATCGAGCTGAACGTGTGCCAAGAACTCGGAGGTGCCGGAGTAACGGTGCTTGGATCGGTCGGATCGGGAAGACGTACGACTACTTCCACTACGTTGCGTCAACGCTTCCGCTTCGGTCTACGAGAGTACGTAGACAACACTCTCCCCCCTCGTTGATATGCATCACCATGATCTTGCGTGTGCGTAGGAATTTTTTTGAAATTACTACGTTCCCCAACAGTAACTGCATCGTCGCGCCATGCCCGGTGCAACTGCATGCACACGAACATGCGTGATTGTGCGCCAGCCCCAAACACTGGCAGCGCGCGTGGAGGGACGAGGGCAGAGCACCTGGTGGGACGTGAGAGCAGAGCGCGCGCGATGGGACGCGAGTAGAGTGCGCCCCAGCCGCCTCAACCGGAAGCAACCACACACAGAGTAGTTGAACACGCATGAAATGGTCGCCTACAAGCCGGCCGATAGTTGTGTCGCTGCATAGAGAGAGGCCTTCTGATACTGCCTCCATCTTGGTCTATAGCCCCCTTTATATTCTGTGCCATACTTTGCTCTTCAGTTTAACCAACAAAATGTTAATGCATGTTATAAAAATTATTTAATTGAAAACTATGTTCAAATATGAACCCAACTATATAATCTTTGGCGACATGCATTCGTATTTTATTAGTTAAATCGTACTTATAAAACAAGACGGGGGTATAGTACGTATTTAAACCGCAAACGTTTTTTTGTATTAACTGTATGTGTACGTGGCCTTTCGTCCTCCTCTCGCACGTCTTGTCACCCCGCTGCCGCGGACAGCTTACAGCGCAAGCTTGCGCAGCACGCGGGGGCGTTCTTTTTGCCAAACGGTGGCTCGAAGTGGCGCCAATGAATTGTCGGTGAGCCCGTCCCCACGCAACCTTGCAGGTTCCCGCGCAAGCTTCCTGCTCAACTCGGTGAAATACCCCGAAATCCCAATGCTTACCAGCCTACTATATAAACCCTCATGGCCGGCGAGTCCTGCGTCGCATTTGCCCCTCCCTCCCCGTAGCTTATCTCATCTGCTTCTCCCACAATCGCCAATGGCACTGGTCCGTCGTCGTCGCTCAGCCACTCCGTCGTCATCACAGGACGGCTCCAGCTGGGAGCTACACCGTGGCAGCAGCGCAGTCTCGACGTAGTATAGTGCGCGTGGCGTCCCTGTTGGGTGTGCGCGGAACACCCACCACACGCTCCGCCGCCGCTACCCGTCGGTAGGTATTGCCGGCTGCCGTTGCCGCCACACTACCGTCGAAAGCCAAGGCCATTGCCCGTTTCACCGCCGCGTCCCGAAGGCGGGAGGTGGCCATCGTGGCCGCCACCCCATTGCCGGCCATCACCCGCTCCGCCACCGTCGACCGTCGGGGTCATCACCCGCTCCGCCACCGTCGCCCGAAGGTGGGAGGCAGAGGTGGAGGCCCGCACGTGCGTCAGCGACCTTGCGTGCTACATCGAGTTCCTGCGGGAGGAGGAGGATCGCCTCGTCGAGCATGCAAACAGCCTTACAGCCGTTGTGGCCGTGGCACACGCTGCCTCAGAGATGAGGAATCAGGAGATCTACGAGGAGAACCACCGCTTCGAGAGGGGTCGTGTGGAGCGGCAGAGGGCGTTCGAGGTGAGCGTCGCTGAAGCTGCAGCAGCGGCAGGTGCCGTATTGCAGTTGTCTAGCTCGTCGATAGGCTCCTCCTCCTCTGCCTCTTACTGAGCGCGCTTGGAAGAGGAGAGGCTGCCGGAAGTAGTACAAAGCCCGTTTGTAGTAGTAGTATTTAGGGGCTATTTTGTTCAGTTCATCTAACTATAGATGTGGTGGAACTATACAACGTACTTAAAATTAGCTAGTATATATATAATTGAACTAGCTATTTCAGTACGTGGTTGGCAACAATTGGGGAAAATTTTGGTCGGTTCAGCTGTCGAGTTGAACTGTTTGTATAAATTAAGAACGAGTGCTTAATCTATAAATGAAATCTATGATTAATTACTTAATTTTAGTTGCGAAAATTAGATAGTGCTAGTGATTTTTAGCTGCATATTTTGAAAAATCGCAGTGTTACAAGGATTGACAAATGACAATGTTACTAGATCAGCAAATATCAATCTTTCCAGTTTGACAAATGGCAACATACCCAATATGACAGATGCAAATCTTACCAAATTGTTTGTACGTGGTTGCACACGGGTCATCCAAAACAACTGTTTGCATTGAAGGGATGCACAAATCCTGCGTTGCGAATTTTCCCTTGACTTAAGGGGGAAGACCACAACTCTCATGTTGCATACGGGTGTTCTATCTAAAACGTTTGCGATCAAGAGCTGCAGAAATCCTGCCCGGCACATTTTCCCTTGGCTTCCTAGGGAAGCTGTCAGTTTGCATACGGGTGTTCTAACTAAAACGCGATGTGTGTTTTATATTTAAAAATCAATGACGTTTTTTAAAAAGAAAACCATTTGATAAGTCTGTACATTAAGAGACAAAAACACAAGTTCATTCAAACCATATCTTTCATTCAGTCACACTGCGAATTTATATTCATATGATCGAGAATTCGAGATACAGTATTAAACCCCCAAAAACTATTTCCGGCAGCGGCGGAGGTAGCGTGCCGCGCCGTCGTTGTCGTTATCGTCCTCCAGGGCACCATTGTTGAAGTCTTCAAGGCAGCACATAATGTTCTTAACTTGTAAATCAAACATCATGTCATCGTGCGATCGATGAGCGGGGAGCGGGAGGACGATAACTGGCGGCGCTGAGAGGTAGCGGCCGACAGCGTTGTCCCATGTATATGAGGGGGGCGCGCGCACGGGCTCGGGCGCAGCGGGTGCAACCAAACACAAGGGGATCGGCGCCGCGGTGGGTGGAGGGGTGCACACGGGCACGAGCACGGGCGCTGCGGTGGGTGGAGGGGCATGCACGGGCACGGGCGTTAGCGCTAGCATGTACACGAGCTCGCACAGGTCCGCGGAGACCTCGCGGACGCCTGCGGCTTCCAGCTCTGCGATAGTGCTCGGCGACCAGCCCGTCAATCCTACGGGGATGTTCGCTAGCGTGGGCGCGGGGATAGGTCGACTTCACCAAACTTGAAGACTAGTGGCAGATGATCATTCTGCGCCATGGCGTTGGTGGAGGTCTGCGGGAGGGAGGGGAATGGGAGGCGAACAGTAAGGCCGCCCGTATTAAACAGCGGCTCGGGCACCATTAATGGAGAGGAATGCGGGCGGCCATGGAAGTCAAACGACTCACTTCCCAGTGAGCCTGCGCAGCTTATAGCTCGCACGCTTCTCGGTGAGCTGGCGCATTGGAGGACAGCTAGCACGCCTCTCGGTCAGCCTGCGCACAGGACTCCGCTTGCACGCCTCTCGTTTTGTCAAGCAGCTATCCACACGACACCTCCTATAGCCAAGAAAACCAAGACACGTGGCGTCACGTGAATGGTTAACGAAATACACACGATTTGAATTATACAAACGTTTAAGATATTAAAGTGTCAGCTATGTTTTCAAAATGCCTTTGTTGGTTGTTATTCGACTGCACCTTCTCTCAAAATGGACACCAAAAATACCACAACACGCCGGGTGCCGTTCCACGATAGCATGCCAAGTTTCATGAATTTTAGACGAGTTTTGGATTTACTAGATTTAAAAACAAAGTTTCTCAACGTTTTGCCAGCAATCAACAGTGCCCTGGTGTTTGAAATTCATTCCCATTTCTTGCATGGGACCTAAGCATGCACCCAAGGACACATATCTGATTTTTCAATCAATTTATATGCATTGGAGCATGTGCAAGTATTTCAAATTTGAATTATGCACATAAAATGCCTAGAAAACCCAGTAAATGTATAAAATTGTCCAAATGAACCCCAAAAATTCCCAAATTTAACACAACACTCATGTTGTTCTATGTTGACACTAGGATTTTTTTAAAGCACTAAGAGGCAATGGATATCGTTTCGTCCCCAAAGGTGGCACGCTCCCTGCCGAAACCATAAGGCTTGTTGTGAGAAGCTCTGGTTTATGCGAAGCTTATGCCCAAACCTGCCCTAAATGGGAGAAATTTTTTACCACGACATGTTGATGTCGCTCCATGATAGCATTCCAAGTTTCATGAATTTCAGACGAGTTTTGGATTGACTAGAATTTTAAAACCAGGTACCTCAATGTTTGCAGCCGAGAGTGACGGTGGCAGGGTGTTTGAAATTCATTCCCATTTCTTGCATGGGCCGAAGCATGCACCCAAGCACGTAGATTTGATTTTTCAACCAATTTATATGCACTGGAGCATGTGCATGTAGTTCAAATTTGAATTCTGCACATAAAATGCCTAGAAAACCCAGTTAATGTATAAAAATGTCCAAACGAACCCCGAAAAATTCCATAATTTAACACAACACTCCCGTTGTTCTATGTTGACACTATAAAAATTTTCAAAGCAATAAGAGGCAGCGAATATCGTTTCGTCCCCAAAGGTGGCACGTTCCCTACCGAAACCATCAGGCTTGTTGTGAGAAGTTGTAGTTTGTGAGAAGCTTATGCCCAAACCTGCCCTAAATGGGAATTTTTTTACCACGGCATGTTGATGCCGCTCTACATGATAGCATGCCAAGTTTCATGAATTTAAGACGAGATTTGGATTTACTAGAATTTAAAAACCAGGTATCTCAATGTTTGCAGCCGAGTGATAGTGGCAGGGTGTTTGAAATTCTTTGTCGTTTCTTGCATGGGACCTAAGCATGCACCCAAGGACACATATTTGATTTTTCAACCAATTTATATGCACTGGAGCATTTGCATGTAGTTCAGATTTGAATTATTCACACAAAATGCCAAGAAAACCGAGTTAATGTATAAAAATGTCCAAACGAACCCTGAAAAATTACAACATTTAACACAACACTCTTGTTGTTCTATGTTGACACTAGAATTTTTTTGAAAGCAATAAGAGGCAATGGAGATCGTTTCGTCCCCAAAGGTCGCACGTCCTACCGAAACCATCTGGGAAGCTCTGGTTTGTGAGAAGCTTATGCCCAAACCTGCCCCAAATGGGACAATTTTTTTACCGCATCATGTTGATGCTCCTCCATGATAGCATGCCAAGTTTCATGAATTTCAGACGAGTTTTGGATTTACTAGAATTTGAAAACCAGGTATCTCAATGTTTGCGGTCGACTGACAGTGGCAGGGTTTTTGAAATTCATTCCCGTTTGTTGCATGGGGCCTAAGCAAGCACCCAAGGACACAGATTTGATTTTTGAACCAATTTATATGCACTGGAGCATGTGCATGTAGTTCAAATTTGAATTATTCAGAAAAATGCCTAGAAAACCCAGTTAATGTGTAAAAATGTCCAAACTAACCCTGAAAAATTCCAATATTTAACACAACACTCCTGTTGTTCTATGTTGACACTATAATTTTTTTGAAAGCAATAAGAGGCAACGGATATCGTTTCGTCCCCAAAGGTGGCACATTCCCTACTGAAACCATCAGGCTTGTTGTGAGAAGCTCTGGTTTGTGAGAAGCTTATGTCCAAACCTGCCCCAAATGAGACAAAAAATTTACCACGACATGTTGATGCCGCTGCATGATAGTATGACAAGTTTCATGAATTTCAGACGAGTTTTGGATTTACTAGAATTTAAAAACCAGGTATCTCAATGTTTGCGGCCGAGTTACGGTGACAGGGTG
The DNA here is from genome assembly GCA_032464435.1 of Aegilops umbellulata. NCBI lineage: Eukaryota > Viridiplantae > Streptophyta > Magnoliopsida > Poales > Poaceae > Aegilops > Aegilops umbellulata. Next base: position 31,641,052 of record CP136059.1, read on the forward strand.
TTTGAAATTCATTCCCATTTCTTGCATGGGACCTAAGCATAAACCCATGGACACATATATGTTTTTTCAACCAATTTGAATGCACTCGAGCATGTGCATGTAGTTCAAATTTGAATTATGCGCATAAAATGCCTAGAAAACCCAGTTAATGCATAAAAATGTCCAAACGAACCCCGAAAAATTCCAAAATTTAACACAACACTCCTGTTTATCTATGTTGACACTAGAATTTTTTTGAAAGCAATAAGAGGCAACAGATATTGTTTCGTCCCCAAAGGTGGCACGCTCCCTACCGAAACCATCAGGCTTGTTGTGAGAAGCTCTGGTTTGTGAGAAGCTTATCGCCAAACTTGCCCTAAATGGGACAAATTTTTTACCACGACATGTTGATGCCGCTCCATGATAGCATGCAAAGTTTCATGAATTTCAGACAAGTTTTGGATTTACTAGAATTTAAAAACAAGGAATCTCAATGTTTGCGGCCGAGTGACGATGGCAAGGTTTTTGAAATTCATTCAAGTTTCTTGCATGGGACCTAAGCATGCACCCAAGGACACATATTTGATTTACAACCAATTTATATGCACTGGAGCATGTGCATGTACTTCAAATTTGAATTATGCACATAAAATGCCTGGAAAACCCAGTTAATGTATAAAAATGTCCAAACGAACCCCAAAAAATTCCATAATTTAACACAACACTCCTATTGTTCTATGTTGACACAACAAAAATTTGAAAGCAATAACAGGCAACGGATAATGTTTCGTCCCCAAAGGTGGCACGTCCCCAACCGAAACCATCAGGCTTGTTGTGAGAAGCTCTGGTTTGTGAGAAGCTTATACCCAAACCTGCCCTAAATGGGACAAAAAATTTACCACGGCATGTTGATGCCACTCCACATGATAGCATGCCAAGTTTCATGAATTTTAGATAAGTTTTGGATTACTAGAATTTAAAAACCACGTATCTCAATGTTTGCGGCCGTGTGACGGTGGCAGGGTGTTTGAAATTCATTCTTGTTTCTTGCATGGGACCTAAGCATGCACCCAAGGACACAGATTTGATTTTTCAACCAATTTATATGCACTGGAGCATGTGCATGTAGTTCAAATTCAAATTATTCACGCAAAAGGCCAAGAAAACCCAGTTAATGCATAAAAATGTCCAAACGAACCCCAAAAAATTCCAAAATTTAACACAACACTCCTGCTGTTCTATGTTGACACTAGATATTTTTTGAAAGCAATAAGAGGCAATGGATATCATTTCATCCCAAAAGGTGGCACGTCCTACCGACACCATCAGGCTTGTTGTGAGAAGCTCTGGTTTGTGAGAAGCTTATGCCCAAACCTGCCCCAAATGGGACAAATTGTTTACCACAGCATGTTGATGCTCCTCCATGATAGCATGCCAAGTTTCATGAATTTTAGACGAGTTTTGGATTTACTAGAATTTAAAAACCAGGTATCTCAATGCTTGTGGCCGAGTGACGCTGCCAGGGTGTTTGAAATTCATTCCCGTTTGTTGCATGGGGCCTAAGCATGCACCCAAGGATGCAGATTTGATTTTTCAACCAATTTATATGCACTAGAGTATGTGCATGCAGTTCAAATTTTAATTATTCACATAAAAGGCCTAGAAAACCCATTTAATGTGTAAAAATGTCCAAACGAACGCCGAAATTTTCCAAAATTTAACACAACACTCCTGGTGTTCTCTCTTGACACTAGATTTTTTTGAAAGCAATAAGAGACAACGAATATCGTTTTGTCCCCAATGGTGGCACGTTCCCTACCGAAAACATCAGGCCTGTTGTGAGAAGCTCTGGTTTGTGAGAAGCTTATGTCCAAACCTGCCCCAAATGGGACAAAAAATTTACCACGGCATGTTGATGCCGCTCCATGATAGCATGCCAAATTTCATGAATTTCCGATGAGTTTTGGATTTACTAGAATTTAAAAGCCAGGTATCTCAATGTTTGCGGCCGAGTGACGGTGGCAGGGTGTTTGAAATTCATTCCCGTTTCTTGCATGGAACCTAAGCATAAACCCATGGACTCATATATGTTTTTTCAACCAATTTATATGCATTGGAGCATGTGCATGTAGTTCAAATTTGAACTATGCACATAAAATGCCTAGAAAACCCAGTTAATGCATAAAAATGTCCAAACGAACCCCGAAAAATTCCAGAATTTAACACAACACTCCTATTGATCTATGTTGACACTAGAAATTTTTTGAAAGCAATAAGAGGCAACGAATATCATTTCGTCCCCAAAGGTGGCACACTCCCTACCAAAACCATCAGGCTTGTTTTGAGAAGCCCTGGTTTGTGAGTAGCTTATGCCCAAACCATGCCTAAATGGTACAAATTTTTTACCACGACATGTTGATGCCGCTCCATGATAGCATGCCAAGTTTCTTGAATTTCAGACGAGTTTTAGATTTACTAGAATTTAAAAACCAGGTATCTCAATGTTTGTGCCCGAGTCACGATGGCATGGTGTTTGAAATTCATTTGCGTTTCTTGCATGGGACCTAAGCATGCACCCAAGGACACAGATTCAATTTTCAACCAATTTATATGCATTGGAGCATGTGCATGTAGTTCAAATTTAAATTATGCACATAAAATGCCTAGAAAACCCAGTTAATGTATAAAAATGTCCAAACGAACCCCAAAAATTCCCATAATTTAACACAACACTCCTGTTGTTCTATGTTGGCACTAGAAATTTTTTGAAAGCAATAAGAGGCAGCGGATATCGTTTCGTCCCCAAAGGTGGCATGTTCCCTACTGAAACCACCCGGCTTGTTGTGATAAGCTCTAGTTTGTGAGAAGCTTATGCCCGAACCTGCCCCAAATGGGACAAAAAATTTACCACAACATGTTGATGCCGCTCCATGATAGCATGCCAAGTATCTGAATTTCAGATGTGTTTTGCATTTACTAGAATTTGAAAACCAGGTATCTTAATGTTTGCGGCCGAGTGACGGTGGGGAGGGTGTTTGAAATTCATTCCCAGTTCTTGCATGGGACCTAAGCATAAACCCATGGACACATATATGATTTTTCAACCAAGTTATATGCTTCGGAGTATGTGCATGTAGTTCAAATTTGAATTATTCACATAAATAGCCAAGAAAACCTAGTTAATGTAGAAAAATGTCCAAACGAACCCCGAAAAATTCTAGAATTTAACACAACACTCATGTTGTTCTATGTTGACACTAGAATTTTTTTGAAAGCAATACGATGCAACGGATATCGTTTTGTCCCCAAAGGTGACACGTTCCCTACCGAAACCATCAGGATTGTTGTGAGAAGCTTATGCCTAAACCTGCCCCAAATGGGACAAATTGTTTACCACAGCATGTTGATGCTCCTCCATGATAGCATGCCAAGTTTCATGAATTTCAGATGAGTTTTGGATTTACTAGAATTTAAAAACCAGGTATCTCAATGTTTGTGGCCGAGTGACTGTGGCAGGGTGTTTGAAATTCATTCCCATTTCTTGCATGGGACCTAAGCATGCACCCAAGGACATAGATTTGATTTTTCAACCAATTTATATGCACTGGAGCATGTGCATGTAGTTAAAATTTGAATTATTCACATAAAATGCCTAGAAAACCCAGTTAATGTATAAAAATGTCCAAACGAACCCCGAAAAAAATCCAAAATTTAACACAACACTCCTGTTCTTCTATGTTGACACTAGCAATTTTTTGAAAGCAATAAGAGGCAACGGATACCGTTTCGTCCCCAAAGGTAGCACATTCCCTACCGAAACCATCAGACTTGTTGTGAGAAGCTCTAGTTTGTGAGAAGCTAATGTCCAAACCTGCCCCAAAATGGGACAAAATTATTAGCATGGCATGTTGATGCCGATCCATGATAGCATGCCAAGTTTCTGAATTTCAGATGAGTTTTGGATTTACTAGAATTTAAAAACCAGGCATCTCAATGTTTGTGGCCGAGTGACGGTGGCAGGGTGTTTGAAATTCATTCCCATTTCTTGCATGGGACCTAAGCATAAACCCATGGACACATATATGATTTTTCAACCAATTTATATGCACCAGAGCATGTGCATGTAGTTCAAATTTGAATTATGCACATAAAATGCCTAGAAAACCCAGTTAATGTATAAAAATGTCGAAATGAACACCGAAAAATTCCAAAATTTAACACAACACTCCTGTTGTTCTATGTTGACACTAGAGTTTTTTTGAAAGCAATAAGAGGCAACGGATACCGTTTCTTCCCCAAAGGTGGCACGTTCCCTACCAAAACCATCAGGCTTGTTGTGAGAAGCTCTGGTTTGTGAGAAGCTTATGCCCAAACGTGCCCCAAATGGGGCAATTTTTTTACCCCAACATGTTGATGCCGCTCCATGATAACATGCCAAGTTTCATGAATTTCAGACGAGTTTGGGATTTGCTACAATTTAAAAACCAGGTATCTCAATGTTTGCGGCCGAGTGACGGTGGCAGGGTGTTTGAAATTCATTCCCGTTTCTTGCATGGGACCTAAGCATGCACCCAAGGACACATATTTCATTTTTCAACCAATTTATATGCACTCGAGCATGTGCATGTAGTTCAAATTTTAATTATTCACATAAAATGCCTAGAAAACTCGGTTAATGTATAAAAATGTCCAAACCCCGAAAAATTCTAGAATTTAACACAACACTCCTGTTGTTCTATGTTGACACTAGAAATTTTTTGAAAGCAATAATTTTACCACTGCATGTTGATGCCGCTCCATGATAGCATGCCAAGTTTCATGAATTTCAGACGAGTTTTGGATTTACTACAATGGTAAAAGCAGGTACCTCAATGTTTTCTGGAGAGCCACGGTGCTGTGCTGTTTGAAATTCATCCCAATTTCTTGCATGGGACATTAGCATAAACCCATGGACACATATATGATTTTACAACCCATGTTGGTGCACCGGAGCATGTGCATGTAGTTTAATTTTGCATTGTGCACCTGAAATGGCTAGAAAACTAATTTAATGTATAAAATGTCCAAATGAACCCTGAATAATTCCATTTTTTATGAAACACATATAGTTGCATGTTCACTGCAAATAAAAGTTCTAGCAATTCAAACACGTCCATAGCCGCTGTGACCCTATCATGTAATTCAAATCAAGATGAAAAATAAAGTAGATCCCACACATTTTATTATCACCAACCATGTGAGATGCAGTACAAAATATCCTGGAGTACCGTCGGTGTATAGTATGCCTATGGCTTACGCGAGAAGGTGCGTCGGCTACAGTCCACAACCGGCATGTCGAGCACACTAGCTCGCTCCCCATATATCATTTCACTGTTCAATCGTCGCCGGTGAAAGATGGGGACGTGGACCCGCGTCACGAGGGCAACTTCGGCGGCCCACTCCAGCGAGAGCGCGGGCGCAGCTACCGTGCGCGTGCAAACAAGGTGCATGAGCACGGCTGTAATCTATGACCGGGCGGCCAGGGCAGCCCAAATGGCCGTTGTTGCTTCTCAGGTGGCGGCAACAACATCTGCCTCGGGGATAGCAACTGGCGAGAGCGGCACAACAACTGTTCGTTTCGTAGCGGCGGCCTTAGCCTCGATGGAGGCCGCCCACGACCATGTCGAGGCCGCCCACGCCCAGCTCATGGCAGTCACCGCACAAATTGAATGAAGCTTCTCCGACAATGGTCGGCAACCCACAACCGAAGAGTTGGCAATAGACGAGAGCGTTCGAGCAGCCGTCCGTTCCTCCGCCGCATACCTTTCCATGACGGAGCCCGTCCAAGCCTAGATCGTGGCCGCCCACGCGCAGCTCGTGGTGGCTGTCGGTTCTATATCCGGCGTATCTCGTAGTAGGGGTCCTAAGCTAGGCGTCTTGGAGTGATGGTAACATGGACACAGGGTTTTACCCAGCTCCGGGCTCTCTCGAAGAGATAATACCCTGCATGCTGCTTTTGATTGTATTCATATCGGGTGTAGTACAAAGTACATGTATCTACCACGAGATTGTAGTAATGAATATGAGATGATCTGTTGTCTAGCCTGGCCTCGGTTTATATAACACACCGGAGGCCTAGGGTTTTAGGAGAGTCCTCAGCTTGTGCGTCAAGTCTTGTGGAAACCTCCTTGTATGCGGCATGGGCCGCCCGAAGTGGCCCATGACTGAACCAATACGGGGGTCCTCGGCCCGATCCACCTGCTCGGGGGACGAGGTGCTGAGTACCCCCTAGTCTAGGACACCGTTAGTAGCCCCCTAAACCGGTCTTCTAGTTGGGAACGCTCCTCGATTCTTCCGAACTGTTCTTCATCTTCGATCGTCGGTCTTGAAAACTGGTTCAACAAATCTTCTCATCTTCGATCTTGAGGATCGCCGAAGTGAATCCGAAGAGTTTACACGTTGGGTATCTGAGGAGCCCCTTTAAGTTTTCGGCCTTTATCAATGCCTTGTTATTTTTATGCCACACCTCGGGTTTGAAGTTGTTCCTGGGCGGCCATGTCCTCTTGCTTCCGAGCTCCAACGCCGAACTGCATTCGAGGTATCTTCTGTAGCCAAGCACCAACGCCGGACCGCTTCCGACCTCCAACGCCGGAATGTATCCGAGCTCCAAAGCCGGACTGTATCCGAAGAGTCTTGTTACAGACGAGCTCCAACGCCGGACTGCATCCGAGCTCCAGCGCCGGACTGTATCAGAGGTGTCCTAGATCACCTTGGTTCAAAAAAGTTGAAGGAGTTTAGCCAAGCTTAATGCCTGAAATGCCTCTATGGAGCCAGCCACTTACATGTGAGCTATATCCCGAAATGTTTTCATGGTGGTTCAGTAGCTCGGTCATGGGTTGATTGTTTGCGGATTTGTGCAATGTATTCTCTGCTGACATGTGTAACCAATAGCCCTCAACATGCATGTCGGACAAAAATCTGAGATGCACATTAGAGGAGACAGTGATCGGCGGACGGGCCCTTGAGAAAGGGTTTTGAGAAGTCGCCGTAATATATTAGCTTGATGCCGAATTAGCCCCAGATGGTACTTATTTTTGTCCGAAGATGCGCTTGTCCATAGTTCGGTCATGCCGAATACTGAGCACTTTGAATTTTCTACATTGAATAGGCAATGCAGTAGCCCCCGAGACACTGGTCGGGTGGCAACACCAGATCAGGGGATCGATGTGCCCCTTTAATATTTGTAAAGAATAAGCCTAAAGCCCAGTAGCCCCCAAGCCTTAATGCGGGCACGGGTGGACGGATTAAGGATTGATATCCATAGAAAAATCACAAATTATGTGTAATGACTCTATGTATCCAAGTACTTTACATCATTAATGCTCAGATCCGCATTGTACAAAACTTTATTGACCGACCATCGGCTTCAACCTCTTCGGCCAGTAGTCGAGGAGTGTGTCCCTCTATCGGTTCCTTTCATTGGGTCGTCATGCTTATCATGATCATGAAACCTCACCTCCGATCAATGTGGGAGGAAAATATTGAGGATTTAGTTCGGGGAAAGTTCCCGAACTCTATGGTATTAATGAACGAAAATTTTCACTTCGTTGTTGCCAACCAATGTGATCCTTTAAGATTGCTAGCTTTCGGCTTCACCCAGTCTGAGGTACTTACTCGGATGAACCGGTAGTAACAATCACAAAGGTGCTCCCTTTACCACCTAGCCGAACAATTGGGAACGTAGGTGTAAGCACAAGAGCGAGGCAACCCAGCTTGGCCGAAATCTTAAGTCAAATTGATGCATATTGATACGTCTCCAACGTATCTATAATTTTTGATTGCTCCATGCTATACTATCTTCTATTTTGGACATTATTGGGCTTTATTATTCACTTTTATATTATTTTTGGGAGTAACCTATTAACCGGAGGCCCAGCCCAGAATTACTGTTTTTTGCCCATTTCAGAGTTTCACAGAAAAAGAATATCAAACGGAGTCCAAACGGAATGAAACCTTCCGAAATGTGATTTTTGGAACGAACATGATCCAGAGGACTTGGACCCTATGTCAAGAAATCAAGGAGGAAGCCACGAGGTAGGGGGGCGCGCCTACCCTCCCATGCGCGCCCTCCACCCTCGTGGGCCCCTCGTTGCTCCACCGACGTACTCCTTCCTCCTATATATACCCACGTACCCCCAAACGATCAGAACAGGAGCCAAAAACCTAATTCCACCGCTGCAACCTTCTGTACCCATGAGATCCCATCTTGGGGCCTGTTCCAGAGCTCCGCCGAAACGGAGGGCTTCTACATCAACACCATAGCCTCTCCGATGATGTGTGAGTAGTTTACCTCAGACCTTCGGGTCCATAGATATTAGCTAGCTTGCTTCTTCTCTCTTTTTGGATCTCAATAGAATGTTCTCCCCCTCTCTCATGGAGATCTATTCGATGTAATCTTCTTTTGCAGTGTGTTTGTTGAGACCGATGAATTTTGGGTTTATGATCAAGTTTATCTATGAACAATATTTGAATCTTATGAATTCTTTTATGTATGATTTGTTATCTTTGCAAGTCTCTTTGAATTATTAGTTTGGTTTGGCCTACTAGATTGATCTTTCTTGCAATGGGAGAAGTGCTTAGCTTTGGGTTCAATCTTGCGGTCAGTGACAGTAGGGGCAACAAGGCACGTATTGTATTGTTGCCATCGAGGATAACAAGATGGGGTTTTTATCATATTGCATGAATTTATCCCTCTACATCATGTCATCTTGCATAAGGTGTTACTCTGTTCTTATGAACTTAGTACTCTAGATGCATGCTGGATAGCGGTCGATGTGTGGAGTAATAGTAGTAGATGCAGGCAGGAGTCGGTCTACTTGTCTCGGACGTGATGCCTATATACATGATCATACCTAGATATTCTCATAACCATGCTCAATTCTGTCAATTGCTCAACAGTAATTTGTTCACCCACCATAAAATACTTATGCTCTTGAGAGAAGCCAGTAGTGAAACCTATAGCCCCCGGGTCTATTTTCCATCATATTAATCTTCCAACACTTACTCATTTTCATTGCCTTTTATTTTACTTTGTATCTTTGTCATAAAAATACCAAAAATATTATCTTATCATATCTATCAGATCTCACTCTCGTAAGTTACCGTGTAGGGATTGACAACCCCTTATCGCGTTGGTTGCGATGATTTATTTGTTTGTGTAGGTGCGAGGGACCCGCGCGTAGCCTCCTACTGGATTGATACCTTGGTTCTCAAAAACTGAGGGAAATACTTACGCTACTTTGCTGCATCACCCTTTCCTCTTCAAGGGAAAACCAACGCAGTGCTCAAGAGGTAGCAAGAAGGATTTCTGGCGCCGTTGCCGGGGAGGTCTACGCAAAAGTCAACATACCAAGTACCCATCACAAACCCTTATCTCCCGTATTACATTATTTTGCCTTTTGCCTCTCGTTTTCCTCTCCCCCACTTCACCCTTGCCATTTTATTCGCCCTCTCTTTTCCATTCGCCTCTTTTTCGCTTATTGATCATGAACATGTTGCACAAGCTTGGGAGAGGATGAAATTAATGATACGCAATTGCCCAACACATGGTTTGAATTTGTGGATGATTATAAAAAAATTATGCCGGATTGAATTTTGCTTCTAGAAATCTTTTAGATTCGGCTGCGGGAGGCACTTTTATGGAAATCACTTTAGTAGAAGCTACTAACTCCTAGATAATATTATGGTTAATTATTATCAATGGCACACTGAAAGATCTACTACTAAAAAAGTGCATGCAATTGAAGAAATTAATGTTTTGAGTGGAAAGTTGGATGAACTTATGAAATTATTTGCTACTAAGAGTGTTTCTTCTGATCCTAATGATATGCCTTTGTCTACTTTGATTGAGAATAATAATGAATCTATGGATGTGAATTTTGTTGGTAGGAATAATTTTGGTAACAACGCGTATAAAGGAAACTTTAATCCTAGGCCTTATCCTAGTAATTCTTGTAATAATTATGGTAATTCCTACAACAATTCTTATGGAAATTTTAATAAGATGCCCTCTGTATTTGAGACTAGTGTTAAGGAATTTATGAATTCGCAAAATAATTTCAATGCTTTGCTTGAAGAGAAATTGCTTAAAGTTGATGAATTGGCTAGGAACGTTGATAGAATTTCTCTTGATGTTGATTATTTAAAACTTAGATCTATTCCTCCTAAGCATGATATCAATGAGTCTCTCAAAGCAATGAGAATTTCTATTGATGAGTGCAAAGAAATAACCGATAGGATGCGTGCTAAGAAAGATTGCTTTATAAGAGCGTGTTCCACTAGTAACTTTGAAAATAAAGATGAAGATCTAAAAGTTATTAATGTGTCCCCTATTAAATCTTTGTTTCGCAATATGAATGTTGATAATGATGGGACTGAATATGATCCACCTTTACCTAGAAGGCGTTCCAAAAATTCGGAGTTTTTAGATCTTGATGCTAAAATTGATAAAAGTGGGATTGAAGAGATCAAAACTCTAGATGTTAATGAACCTACTATTTTGGATTTCAAGGAATTTAATTATGATAATTGCTCTTTGATAGATTGTATTTCCTTGTTGCAATCCGTACTAAAATCTCCTCATGCTTATAGTCAAAATAAAGCTTTTACCAAACATATCGTTGATGCTTTGATGCAATCTTATGAAGAAAAACTTGAGTTAGAAGTTTCTATCCCTAGAAAACATTATGATGAGTGGGAACCTACTATTAAAATTAAAATTAAAGATCATGAATGCTATGCTTTGTGTGATTTGGGTGCTAGTGTTTCCACGATTCCAAAGACTTTATGTGATTTGCTAGGTTTCCATGATTTTGATGATTGCTCTCTAAATTTGCACCTTGTGGATTCCACTATTAATAAACCTATGGGAAGAAATAATGATGTTCTTATTGTTTCAAATAGGAATTATGTGCCCGTAGATTTTATCGTTATTGATATAGATTGCAATCCTTCATGTCCTATTATTCTTAGTAGACCTTTCCTTAGAACGATTGGTGCAATTATTTATATGAAGGAAGGGAATATTAGATTCCAATTTCCGTTAAGGAAAGGCATGGAACACTTCTATAGAAATAAAATAAAATTACCATATTAATCTATTATGAGAGCCACTTATGGATTGCCTACCAAAGATGGCAATACCTAGATCTATCCTTGCTTTTATGCCTAGCTAGGGGCGTTGAACGGTAGCGCTTGTGGGGAGGCAACCCAATTTTATTTTTATTTTTTGCTTTTTTGCTTCTGTTTAGGAATAAATATTTGTTCTAGCCTCTGGTTAGATGTTTTTTTATTTTTTAATTAGTGTTTGTGCCAAGTTAAACCTATAGGATCTTCTTGGATGATAGTTATTTGATCTTGCAGAAATTTCCAGAAACTTTCTGTTCACTAAAATAATTGTTAAAAATCACCAGAACGTGGTAAAATATTGATTCCAATTGCTGCTGATAAATAAACAAATTTTCTAGGCCGTCCTATTTTGGTAGATGTTTTGGAGTTCAATAAGTTTGCCTTAGTTACAGATTACTACAGACTGTTCTGTTTTTGAATGATTCTGTTTTTCGTGTGTTGTTTGCTTATTTTGATGAATCTATGGCTAGTAAAATAGTTTATAAACCATAGAGAAGTTGGAATACAGTAGGTTTAACACCAATATAAATAAAGAATGAGTTCATTACAGTACCTTGAAGTGGTCTTTTGTTTTCTTTCGCTAACGGAGCTCACGAGATTTTCTGTTAAGTTTTGTGTTGTGAAGTTTTCAAGTTTTGGGTGAAAGATTTGATGGATTATGGAACAAGGAGTGGCAAGAGCCTAAGCTTGAGGATGCCCATGGCACCCCCAAGATAATTTAAGGACACCAAAAGGCCAAAGCTTGGGGATGCCCTGGAAGGCATCCCCTCTTTCGTCTACTTCCATCGGTAACTTTACTTGGAGCTATATTTTTATTCACCACATGATATGTGTTTTGCTTGGAGCGTCTTGTATGATTTGAGTCTTTGCTTTTTAGTTTAACACAATCATCCTTTCTGTACACACCTTTTGAGAGAGACACACATGATTCAGAAATTATTAAAATACTCTATGTGCTTCACTTATATCTTTTGAGTTATATAGTTTTGCTCTAGTACTTCACTTATATCTTTTAGAGAACGGTGGTGACTTCTGTTTTATAGAAACTATTGATCTCTCATGCTTCACTTATATTATTTTGAGAGTCTAAAATAGCATGGTAATTTGCTTAAATAATCCTAATATGCTAGGTATTCAAGATAAGTAAAAAACTTTCTTATGAGTGTGTTGAATACTAAGAAAAGTTTGATGCTTGATAATTGTTTTGAGATATAAAGATGATGATATTAGAGTCATGCTAGTGGAGTATTGTGAATTTGAGAGATACTTGTGTTAAAGTTTGTGATTCCCGTAGCATGCATGTATGGTGAACCGTTATGTGATGAAGTCGGAGCATAATTTATTTATTGATTGTCTTCCTTATGAGTGGCGGTCGGGGACGAGCGATTGTCTTTTCCTACCAATCTATCCCCCTAGGAGTATGCGCGTAATAGTTTGCTTTGATAACTTGTAGATTTGTGCAATAAGTATATAAGTTCTTTATGACTAATGTTGAGTCCATGGATTATACACACTTTCTTCCTTCCACCATTGCTAGGCTCTCTAATACCGCGCACTTTTCGCCGGTATGATACACCCACCATATACCTTCCTCAAAACAGCCACCATACCTACCTATCATGGCATTTCCATAGCCATTCCGAGATATATTTCCATGCAACTTACCACCGTTTCGTTTATTATGACACGCTCCTCATTGTCATATTGCTTTGCATGATCATGTAGTTGACATCGTATTTGTGGCAAAGCCACCGTTCATAATTCTTTCATACATGTCAATCTTGATTCATTGCATATCCCGGCACACCGCCGGAGGCATTCACATAGAGTCACATTTTGTTCTAAGTATTGAGTTGTAATTCATGAGTTGTAAGTAAATAAAAGTATGATGGTCATCATTTTTAGAGCATTGTCCCAAGTGAGGAAAGGATGATGGAGACTATGATTCCCCCATAAGTCGGGATGAGACTCTGGACTAAATAAAGAAGAGAGAAAAAAAGAGGCCATAAGAAAAGAGAAAAAAGGCCCAAATAAAAAAATGAGAGAAAAAGAGAGAAGGGACAATGTTACTATCCTTTTACCACACTTATGCTTCAAAGTAGCACCATGACCTTCATGATAGAGAGTCTCTCATTTTGTCACTTTCATATACTAGTGGGAATTTTTCATTATAGAACTTGGCTTGTATATTCCAATGATGGGCTTCCTCAAAATGCCCTAGGTCTTCGTGAGCAAGCGAGTTAGATGCACACCCACTTAGTTTATTTTGTTGAGCTTTCATATACTAGTAGCTCTAGTGCATCCGTTGCATGGCAATCCCTACTCACTCACATTGATATCTATTAATGGGCATCTCCATAGCCCGTTGTCTTCTCCACAACCATCATTCCATTCCACATATAGTGCTATGTCCATGGCTCACGCTCATGTATTGCGTGAAGATTGAAAATTTTGAGAACGACAAAAGTATGAAACAATTGCTTGGCATGTCATCGGGGTTGTGCATGATTTAAATACTTTGTGTGGTGAAGATAGAGTATAGTCAGACTATATGATTTTGTAGGGATAACTTTCTTTGGCCATGTTATTTTGAGAAGACATAATTGCTTAGTTAGTATGCTTGAAGTATTATTATTTTTATTTCAATATTAAACTTTTGTCTTGAATCTTTCGGATCTGAATATTCATACCACAATTAAGAAGAATTACATTGAAATTATGCCTTGTAGCATTCCACATCAAAATTTCTGTTTTTATCATTTACCTACTCGAGGACGAGCAGGAATTAAGCTTGGGGATGCTTGATACGTCTCCAACGTATCTATAATTTTTGATTGCTCCATGCTATATTATCTTCTGTTTTGGACATTATTGGGCTTTATTATTCACTTTTATATTATTTTTTGGGACTAACCTATTAACCGGAGGCCCAGCCTAGAATTGTTGATTTTTGCCTATTTCAGAGTTCTGCAGAAAAAGAATATCAAACGGAGTCCAAACGGAATGAAACCTTCGGGAACGTGATTTTCGGAACGAACATGATCCAGAGGACTTGGACCCTACGTCAAGAAATCAAGGAGGAAGCCACGAGGTAGGGGGCGCGCCTACCCCCTAGGTGCGCCCTCCACCCTCGTGGGCCCCTCGTTGCTCCACCAATGTACTCCTTCCTCCTATATATACCTACGTAGCCCCAAACGATCAGAACAGGAGCCAAAAATCTAATTCCACCGCCGCAACCTTCTGTACCCACGAGATCCCATCTTGGGGCCTGTCCCGGAGCTCCGTCGGAGGGGGCATCGATCACGGAGGGCATTTACATTAACACCATAGCCTCTCCGATGATGTGTGAGTAGTTTAGCTCAGACCTTCGGGTCCATATTTATTAGCTAGATGGCTTCTTCTCTCTTTTTGGATCTCAATACAATGTTCTCCCCCTCTCTCGTGGAGATCTATTCGATGTAATCTTCTTTTGCGGTGTGTTTGTTGAGACCGATGAATTGTGGGTTTATGATCAAGTTTATCTATGAACAATATTTGAATCTTCTGAATTCTTTTATGTATGATTGGTTATCTTTGCAAGTCTCTTCGAATTATCAGTTTGGTTTGGCCTACTAGATTGATCTTTCTTGCAATGGGAGAAGTGCTTAGCTTTGGGTTCAATCTTGCAGTGTCCTTTCCCAGTGACAGTAGGGGCAGCAAGGCACGTATTGTATTGTTGCCATCAAGGATAACAAGATGGTTTTTTTATCATATTGCATGAATTTATCCCTCTACATCATGTCATCTTGCTTAAGACGTTACTCTGTTCTTATGAACTTAATACTCTAGATGCATGTTGGATAGCGGTCGATGTGTGGAGTAATAGTAGTAGATGCAGGCAGGAGTCGGTCTACTTGTCTCGGACGTGATGCCTATATACATGATCATACCTAGATATTCTCATAACTATGCTCAATTCTGTCAATTGCTCAACAGTAATTTGTTCATCCACCGTAAAATACTTATGCTCTTGAGAGAAGCCACTAGTGAAACCTATGGCCCCGGGTCTATTTTCCATCATACTAATCTTCCAACACTTAGTCATTTTCATTGCCTTTTATTTTACTTTGCATCTTTATCATAAAAATACCAAAAATATTATCTTATCATATCTATCAGATCTCACTCTCGTAAGTGACCGTGTAGGGATTGGCAACCCCTTATCGCGTTGGTTGCGAGGATTTATTTGTTTTGTGTAGGTGCAAGGGACTCACGCGTAGCCTCCTACTGGATTGATACCTTGGTTCTCAAAAACTGAGGGAAATACTGATGCTACTTTGCTGCATCACCCTTTCCTCTTCATGGGAAAACCAACGCAGTGCTCAAGAGGTAGCACATATTTATGGCTTTATCATGATGATTGCGGAAGGAGTCCCTCATATATTAAATACAAACGACGATGATATGTTTATTTTGACTCCTTTGCGACCGTTTATCATTTGAAAGTGGCCCATCGTCGGCTTCCACCCTCTTGTATATGCTACGCAGGGTGTTTTCGCAATAACAAAACAACCCTTAGCCGACGTCTCGGTGCGTGAAGGCGGTTGTGTTAGTGGAAACGAGGCAATCAAATATGCGGGCTTTATAACTTTCACTTAGTCATAGGAGCTTAAAGTTGGGACGCCAGTTACTAGGCCCCGGTTAGTGTTTGGCGACAACCGAGGTTAAGCCATAAACTTTTTGTCCAATGTTATGAACGGCCCGTTATTTAACACGGGGTGACCTCTATCGATCTTATAGTTTAACATAGTCATCGGATCACTAACCAGTTTACGCTTATTGTGACAGTCATTTTTCGGCTTTCTCCACTGAGGTGCTTAACCAAGCGAGCTGAAAGCACAATCACAGTGGTTCTCCCTTTGCACACCTAGCCGAACAAAGCGGAACATGGGAGGCAAGCACAGGAGACGGGCAACCCAACTAATGACCGAAGACACAATTCGAAACTGATGCATATATAGCAATATCCGAGAATGTTTTTGCCGAATCTCTAGACGTGTCCGGCGTTGCACTGCGAGATTTATGATGGAAACACACAAATTGTTTAAAAGTGCCATAGGCTCGAAAAGCCAAAAAACTTATTCAAAAGTTTAATGTCCGAACTAGATCCAGTGTTCGGTGCCAATCCGAAAATTGGTCTTAGGAAAAGAAAATTGTGCTTCAGTCGTGCTTTAACATGACACATCCTATCTCATGACTTCGAGCGGGTCAGCATACGGCTTCAACCCCTATCCCGAAGGTGGAGTACTTCTCGTTAGGCCAGTTTAGCAAACTAAACTCTAGCGGCTTTCGGAGATAAATTAGGCTCCTCGGCTATTGACCACACACTCGCGTCGAAAAAAGGAGTGATAGAAGAAGACTTTGCAACGACTAAGAAAAATAACACTTATTATAAAACAGTCACACTAATTAAAGAGCCCCCAAGTGACTTGGGTAAAAGAATTTTATGTATAATGATTGTATGTACCGAAGTACTTATATCATATCTATGTTCACCCGAACTTTAAACGCGTCTTAACCGACCGTCGGCTTCTCCCTCTTCGGTCAAGGGCCAAAAAGTATTATGTACTCCACCTATCGAGAATATCGACGGTGTTTCCGATAACTAGGCAATTAGGCCATAAGGCTGTAACAGACAAAGCGCCCTCAAGGAACTTATGCTATATTACTGACGAAGTGTAAGAAGCATCTTCAAGAAAATAGTACCCCCACCGATACCTTTCTTCGGTTGCTCATTGTTACTATGAGACTTATGCAATAGATTTTTTGTACTCATGAGTTCCGTTGTGTGCCGACCATCATAGAAAACAATAAGAGCGTTAGCTTTAGGCTTCACCCAATCTAAGGTCCGAGCTCGGATGACCCGACCGTGACAATCGCAGAGGTGCTCCCTTTACTCCCTAGCCGAACAATTGGGAACGTAGGGGTAAACACAGGAGCAAGGCAACCCAGCTTGCGGAACACTTAAGTCAACATGGTGCATATTGTGGCGTAATACACGAACAAGGAACGAAGCCATACAAGTATAACCATATGCAAGAGTAAAGGCTTCATAAAGGAAGCCCCCAAGTAAACGGGGTATTTGAATTTATGCGTCACAAACAAAGTTTTGACAAGGAAGTTCACATACAACTTTTTGCCAAAAAAGTATAATGCTTGGTCGAACCAAACAAAATTTAAAATTGAAAGTTTTTGAGCATGAAAGTGACTTAGCTGGTTAATGTGTTCGGTATTGATGACGTGGTCCGAGCTTGATGCGGGACAAGGTCCCAGCGCCCAGGCTAGTCCCAAGGTGGCCGAGCGAAGAGTTCGGTGCTCCGAAGTGGCAAAGCAACATCGTTGATGTGACGAGGTGGAGCCCCCAGCCCCGGTAACATGACGAAGCAGGTCAGCGTATCAAGCATCAGCTTAATGTTGGCACGAGCAATGCACCGAAGTGACGACACAATTCGTTCGATAAAAGTGGGATGACAACATCGGCACACCAAGGTGACCATATATCGCAGTCAAAATCGATTTCCTGCACAAACGAAACAGTGCAAGCAACAAACAACAATAATTGAAACGAAGAAAATATAATGCATAATTAATGTATGCAAAGCGAATAATCAGGCAAGCTTGGCCCGGGCGCCGAGGTTGGTTCAATGGAGTTGCAGCGCGGCCGAGATAAAACTCCCTGTGACTGAGCTGAGCCGGACTATCGTCGGTCTCAGATGCATATTGAGCCGAACTATCATCGGTCACATATCCCTGTTGAAGTTGGTTCACATAGGGACGCACGTTGAGGCAACACCACAATTTGATCGGTGTAGGCAGGAGGACGACGTCGGCCCACAGAGTTGGCCGCGTGACGCAGTCAAGTTGATTACCTGCACACATAGAATAACGCGAGCAAGTAGCAATAATAATTGAAAAAAGTGCATAATTAATTTATGCGAAGTGAATAATATGGTGAAGTAAGTTTGACCTAGGCGCTGAGGTCGATGTCGACATATGTCAGAAATCCGCATAATGACGATGATGGCGCGATGCGGTGACCACGTAGTTCGAATTCACATTGCTGGCCGAGTTGCAGTTATAATATCCGCCGAATTGCCAAAAGCTAGCCGGACTGGAATCATACCATCATGTCCATCGCGGGCGGTCCGTATCTGAGACCAGTGGCAGAAAATCTACACGGAAAAAAATCATGCAAACCGGCAGAACAATATCCAGTGGGTATTTAATATATACTGTGCCGGTAATTGGAATGATAGAACCTGATATTCCTGCTCGAGTAGCGAGGCGATGAAATTCAAGGTGAAAAATTCCGAACTGATCGGACCAGTACTACCCTGTAATAATAATTGAGAAAAAGGAATTGTGCATAATTAATTGAAGCAGAAAATTTGATAAATATAGCCTGAACGCAGAGGGAGACGTCGACGTGAGTCGGGGTTCAGCAGGATCCGATAAGCCCCGACGAATTCCGGACTTGTTGGGCAGATCAAGTGATGGATGCTATGTCCACAGAACACCAGATGGGAAACCAGCTAGTCCAACATGTCGGTTGCCGCTTTAACAGCAGTAGATTGAATGCCATGTACGGACGCCGCCCGTGAAATTTTACGGCGCGTTTGACAACGGCTCGGTGGAGTGATGGGGCACCAAAGTCGATGCCGATGAGGACCCGCGTACAGGGAATAGCACTGGCCAAAGCACTAATTCAAAAGATTAAAACATGTTTGAAAGTAATTCAGAGAGGTAACACCTAGTAGTAATAGGAGAGGCCGGCTAAAGCTGCAGACAACGCCAAATCTGATGAAAGGCCAACTGGTGGGAACTCTTGGGAGGAGTGCTCCAATTAGTACTACAAGTAGTACTCCATATTGATTTTGGCAGCCATCATCACGTGAGGTTGTGTTCGGCCTGTACAAGTCTGCTTGCCGCCGAGGAGCACATTGTTTTTTATTCCTCAGACTTTACGTCCACACTTTGTCCTTCTGATCTATCTCACGTGAAGTGATCTGTATGCGCATGCCGGCCTGCTTTGACGCCAGGGTCTATCCCTGAGTCCCTTACGATCTTGGACAAAAAGACGGCTAACACGCAGGTTGATCTTTGAATCAGCGTGATTCTCTGCTCCGCCACAGAAGAAATTTCTTCCGCCTCATGGATAAAATTTATGAACAGAACAACATGAACAAGCAGAGATGATTCACAAATAATTTCAACTTACATGAAATAAATTTAACTAAAAACATAACACCTGATTGGCGTCGGTTGAAGATCCCATCTCGCCACGACGACATCTGGCAGGATCTCAATGAAAGCACCAATGTCGGTTCTATATCCGGCGTATCTCGTAGTAGGGGTCCTAAGCTAGGCGTCTTGGAGTGATGGTAACATGGACACATGATTTTACCTAGCTTCAGGATCTCTCGAAGAGATAATACCCTACATGCTGCTTTTGATTGTATTCATATGGGGTGTAGTACAGAGTACATGTATCTACCACGAGATTGTAGTAATGAATATGAGATGTTATGTTGTCTAGCCTGGACTTGGTTTATATAACACACCAGAGGCCTAGGGTTTTAGGAGAGTCCTCGGCTTGTGCGTCAAGTCTTGTGGAAACCTCCTTGTATGCGGCATGGGCCGCCCGAAGTGGCCCATGAATGAACCAATACAGGGGTCCTCGGCCCGATCGACCTGATCGGGGGACGACATGGTGAGTACCCCCTAGTACAGGACACCGTCAGTGGCCTTTTCCAAAGAGATGGCAAACGCGGATGGAGATTCTTGCTAAGTATAGTGCGATGGATGCCATGGAGCCCCTTCCCCAGGAGACCGTCGGGCGCGATCTGGACATGGAGCCGTAGTAGTACTCTTTGTTTTGTTTAATTAAGAGCACCGGTCTTTAATTTGTTAGAGTAATGTTTAGGTCAGCTAGCTCCGTTTAATTACTGAACTTGCTCGATTAAGAAGTGTGGGTGTGCTGTAGTCTCCTTTGTGTAGCCAAATTATGCAATGACGTGGATGACCACTGTAACCAGGGAAATTCGAACCAAAATTTTTGACGTTCAAACTCATCACACGGCTAAGCTATCTGAATCATTTGTGATGTTCACATATCGTAAACAGTTCTAAATAAGGGACCGTGTCTGATGACACTTTGCGTGCTAGTTTTTTCGCTGAACCGATTCCAAATTTTCGGCTTCCGCGGAAATATCTACCTCCCTGCCCCCCTTACAAAAAACCGCATTTCCCCTATTTCCGCCTTCCTTTCCAAGTTGAAATTTTCACTCCTTGCTTGCAGCGCCGCCTCCTCGTCGGCGACCCTCCTTCACACTGCTCGGCCTCGTCTATCCAGGCAGGTAATCCACACCCGACCTCCATCCTCCTCCTCCTTCCACATCCCACATGCCCCGACCACCGGCGCAACACCTTCCACCCAAATCACCAACCCCTCCACAAAATAAGCACCGCCCTAAGCCATGGTGCACGTAGTATAGCCAGGATCTCAAGGAGCATTTAGCAGCGGAGAAGCAAATCGTGGCCGCACGCGCGGATGAGGTCGCAATGGCTGTCATTCGTGCCGACCCCCAGATCTTGGAGGAGCACCTTGCCATTTTCTAGCTACGTCGGTTAAGCATGCTCGGTTTACCCGTTGCATGTGCCGCTTGTACCTTTCCTGAACAAATTCTAGTGCATTGTGCTATCTAATTTTACCATGCAATGTGTTGCTCTAGTGTATATGTTCTATATGTCGTGCAGTGTGGTGCTCACTTATTAACTATTTGGTTAATTAGTTGTCGTCTTCAGTTAACTATTTGGTTCAATTCTACAAATGTTATGTTCAATTCTTCATGCTGCAATTTTGTATTGTCTTCCAAGTGAGAAATAAATCAAATTTATCTTTACAAAATACATGAGAAACGAAAACAATTGTTATATTTCCAAGTTGTCAAGCATGCTTGGTTTGGTTATACATTCTGCAATGTGGTGCTCAGTTAACGTTTGGTTCATTTGTTGTGGTGTTTAGTTGACAGTTTGGTTCAATTCTGCAATGTGATGTTCAATAGTTGTGGGTGCATTCTGTTATTGTATACCATGTGAGAAGTAAATCAAATTTGGATGTACTAAATACATGAGAAACAAATACAATTGCTATATTTCCAAGTTGTTAAGCATGCTTGGTTTGGTTAATTGTCTGATCTTCTATTAGGAGTATGTTATATTGTTCAATGTGGTGCTCAGTTAATGTTTGGTTCATTTGTTGTGGTGTTTAGTTAATTGTTTGGTTCAATTCTACAATGCGATGTTCAATTGTTGTGGGTGCATTCTGTTATTGTATACCATGTGAGGAATAAATTGAATTTGTTTGTACTAAATACATGAGAAACAAATACAATTGCTATATTTCCAAGTTGTTAAGCATGCTTGGTTTGGTTAACTGCCTGATCTTCTATTGGGAGTATGTTATATTCTGCAATGTGGTGCTTAGTTAATGTTTGGTTCATTTGTTCTGGTGTTTAGTTAACTGCTTCAATTCTGCAATGCGATGTCCAATTGTCGTGGGTAGAATTTTGTATTGTTGTGCATGTGAGGAATAAATCGAATTTGGCTGCACCTAATACATGAGAAACATATACAAGTGCTATATTTCCTAGTTCTTAATCATGCTTATTTTGGTTAAATGGGTTTTCCATGTGGCTTGAATTGATCTGATGAATCTGCAATGTGCTTATTTTTCATCAACATATTTTACTGATAGCATGCGAACCCTTACTTAACCTGATGACTAACTACCTTATGTGTGTTGCAGGGAAACAATGGGAAGCACTGAGGTTTACAATCGAGGTTAGCATGTGCATGGTCCGTTGTCTAATAACACATTATTGTGCAATTGCAGGAACCATTCTAATATTTAGGTTTTAACAATTTGGTCTTGCACATGTAGGTCCTGCTATCAGAGGTTTTAACCCACTGTTCGACCCTTTTTGCATATGGGGAAATGAGTTGTCCATGAATTTCAATCAAGTCAAGAAACTCAGAAAGATTGTTAGGATAAAGAAATTAGCGACAAAAAACAACAAGATCTTTGTTTGCACAATGAGGAAGACATCCGTTAGCTACAAGATGGTAATAACTATTATACCTTGCCTTTTTTATTCCTTTGCCCCATTTCCAATATAGAGAAGATATTTATGCACATGCTTGTTTTTAGGCCTTCCCAAAGCAGTTCACTGATGATTACCTCTCAAACCACCTCTATGATCAGCAGGCGAGGAAGGTTTTCATACAACACCCACAGTTCAATATTGAAGTGTTCCTGAAGAGGATGAAGGATGGGCAGTCAATCATCCACAGGCACTGGCCTAAAGTTGCAAAGACCTTTAACATGAATGAAGGCTCAATATTCGCCTTCCGCTTCAGCAGTTTCCAGATGAGATGCATCTTTTTATGTACCGTCTATGATGCTAATTTCGAAAGGTTCTAGACGTTGCATGTGAAACTTGGTGCTGGTGCAGTTGTGTAATGGGGTAGTTGAGTGCTGAAGCTATATCATGTTGTACTCTGATGTATTTCAATTATGAAATCCTGCTTCCTTAATATGGAAATGAAATATATTATGTGTTTAATATGAATGTCAATTAGATTAATAAATGGATTATTAATTGATTTTCGCAAATTTAATAAAGCTACTAGGAAAGATCATTACCCCCTACCTTTTATTGATCAAATGCTAGAAAGACTATCCAAACATACATATTTTTGCTTTCTAGATGGTTATTCTGGTTTTTCTCAAATACCCGTGTTAAAAGATGATCAGGAGAAGACCACTTTTACTTGCCCTTTCGTTACCTTTGCTTATAGGCATATAAATTTTGGTTTATGCAACACACTTGCTACCCTTCAAAGATGTATGACTGCTATATTCTCTGATTTTTGTGAAAAGATTGTTGAGGTTTTCATGGATGACTTCTCCATTTATGGAACATCTTTTGATGATTACTTAAGCAACCTTGATCGAGTTTTGCAGAGATGTGAAGAAACTAATCTTGTCTTGAATTGGGAGAAGTGACACTTTATGGTTAATGAAGGTATTGTCTTGGCGCTAAAATTTCTAAAAGAGGTATTGAAGTTGATAAAGCTAAAGTAGATGATATTGAAAAGATGTCGTGTCCTAAAGATATCAAAGTTATAAGAAGTTTCCTTAGTCATGCTGGTTTCTATAGGAGGTTTATTAAAGACTTCTCTAAAATTTCTAGGCCTCTCACTAATCTCTTGCAAAAAGATGTTCCTTTTGTTTTTGATGATGATTGTGTAGAAGCATTTGCAATACTTAAGAAAGCCTTGATTTCTGCACCTATTTTTCAGCCACCTGATTGGAATTTACCCTTTGAAATTATGTGTGATGGTAGTGATTATGCTGTTGGTGCTGTTCTAGGACAAAGAGTTGATAAGAAATTGAATGTTATTCATTATGCTAGTAAAACTCTAGACAGTGCCCAAAGAAATTATGCCACTACTGAAAAAGAATTTTTAGCAGTTGTATTTACTTGTGATAAGTTCAGATCTTATATTGCTAATTCTAAAGTGACTATTCACAATGATCATGCTGCTATTAAATATCTTATGGAAAGGAAAGATGCTAAACCTAGACTTATTAGATGAGTTTTCTTGCTATAAGAATTTGATTTGCATATTATTGATAGAAAGGGAGCTGAGAACCCCGTTGCAGACAACTTGTCTAGGTTAGAAAATGTTCTTGATGACCCACTGCCTATTGATGATTGCTTTCCTGATGAACAATTAGCTATCATAAATGCTTCTCGTAATACTCCATGGTATGCTGATTATGCTAATTACATTGTTGCTAAATTTATACCACCTAGTTTCACATACCAGCAAAACAAAAAGTTTTTCTATGATTTAAGGTGTTACTTTTGGGATGACCCACACCTTTATAAAGGAGTAGATGGTGTTATTAGACATTGTGTACCTAAGCATGAACAGATCGTACGCAAGTGCCACTCCGAGGCCTAGGAGGACACCACGCTGGAGATAGAACTGCACACAAGGTATTGCAATCCGGTTTTTATTGGCCCACTCTCTTCAAAGATGCTCGTAAGTTTGTCTTTTCTTGTGATGAACGCCAGAGAATTGGCAATATTAGTAGACGTCAGGAAATGCCTACGAATTATTCACTTGTTATTGAACCACTTGATGTTTGGGGTTTTGATTATATGGGACCTTTTCCTTCCTCTAATGGGTATGCACATATTTTAGTTGCTGTTGATTACGTTACTAAGTGGGTAGAAGCTATTGCAACTAGTAGTGTTGATCATAACACTTCTATTAAGATGCTTAAAGAAGTTATTTTTTTGAGGTTTGGAGTCCCTAGATATTTAATGAATGATGGTGGTTCACCTTTTATTCATGGTGCTTTCCGTAAAATGTTTTCTAAGTATGATGTTAACCATAGAATTGCATGTCCATATCATCCTCAGTCTAGTGGTCAAGTAGAGTTGAGCAGTAGAGAGATTAAATTTATTTTGCAAAAAGACTGTTAATAAATCTGGGAATAATTGGTCTAAGAAACTCGATGATGCATTATGGGCTTATAGAACTGCTTATAAGAACCCTATGGGTATGTCTCCGTATAAAATGGTTTATGTAAAGGCATGTCACTTACCTTCTGAATTAGAACATAAGGCATATTGGGCTATTAAAGAGCTCAGTTATGATCTCAAACTTGCCGGTGAGAAGAGGTCATTTGACATTAGCTCGCTTGATGAATGGAGAACCCAATCCTATGAGAATGCCAAGTTGTTTAAAGAAAAAGTTAAAAGATGGAATGACAAGAGGATACAAAAGCGTGTGTTTAATGTAGGTGATCATGTATTGCTATACAACTCTCGTTTAAGAGTTTTTCAGGAAAACTTCTCTCTAAATGAGAAGGTCCTTACATTATCGAGGAGGTCTATCGTTCCGGTGCCATGAAAATCAACAACGCCGAAGGCGCAAATCCGAAGGTGGTAAACGGTCAAAGAATCAAAGATTATATCTCAGGTACTCCCATAAATGTTGAGACCAATATAATTGACACTGTAACACCGGAGGAGTACATAAGGGACACTTTCCAGAATGTTTCAGACTCCGAAAAGGAATAGGTATTTGGTATGGTAAGTAAACCGACTCCAAAACTGTTCTAATAGCAATTTTTCTCTGTTTCGGAATATTTAAAAAATTAGGAAAATTAAAAGTAGTCCAAAAGAGACACGAGGCGACCATAAGGGTGGAGGGCGCGCCCAACCCCCCTACCGCGCCACCTCGTGTGCCCTCTGGACTCCGTTTTCTTGCACAATACTTGTTTTGGTCGGTAAAAGTTCATGATATAACCTCCCGAAGGTTTTGACCACCGTACCACGGAAATATCTTTTTTTCTTGTTTCGAGCTGTTTTTCTGACAGATCTAGATCACCTTGACGTCTCCAAGCGCCCCCAAGGACAAGTTCTTCGAGAAGGTCATCAACCCTTACCTCGCGGAGGTGATGCAGCACCCTCAAACCATTGAGATGTGTGAGGGGGTGCTGCACATCCGCGATGTTGAGGAGCCGAAGAAGACCGGAAGCGTGAAGACAAGACTCGAAGCAATGGAGCAGCAAGTTTAAAGTGCCAAGGGATGGTGGAACATGGAATCAACGCTAATCACATGATGATTGCGGAGTCCACCAATAATCACAAGCTGGATGCCAATAACATTGGGGAGGCCATCTTCAAGCTTCATGAGAAAATCGAGCATCTCCAAGGCCAGATCTATGACCTGCAAAACCAAAACTGTGAGTATGAATATAGATTCAAGAGGATGAGTTTGGCTGCAGATTTGAGGATCCCGGAAACTCGTTCAACCTTCTATGATGGTGAGCCTATGCCTTGGAAGATGGATGACAAGCCTACTTCATCAACAACTCCATCATCACCACCTCCGAAGAAAGAGACATAAATACATGGGTATGGGAACTCGCCTTGGCAACTTCCAAGCTTGGGGGAGGTTCCCCGGTATCGTATCACCATCACACCTTTATATTTATCATTTTTCTTATTCTGATCCTTTTGGTTATATCTTGATCTAGTAGAATGAAGTTTTTAGTATGATCTAGCTTTGAGTTTTGTTTCGATCTCTATCTATGTAATCGAGTCCTTGAGATATAATAAAGAGTAGTTTTGAGGTGAGGGCTTTGTTATTTTGCTATGATCTTGAGGGACTTAAACAAAAGAAAGAATAAAAATAAATAAAAATATCATATATGGATCTTATGGAGAGTAATGACTTCACATATAAAGAGTGTGATGAATATACGTTGTTGAGAGTTGACAAACATAGTTTTGGTCATTGTTGCAATTAATAGGTAGTAATAAAGAAAGAGAGGCTTCACATATAAATATACTATCTTGGACATCTTTTGTAATTGTGAGCACTCATTAAAATATGACATGCTAAAAAGTTGATGTTGGAGAAGGAAGGCAACATAATGGGTTATGTTTTCTTATATCCGAAAAGAAGTTATATTATCATGGATCATCCAACATGTTGAGATTGCCTTTCCCTCTCATTCTAGCCAAATTCTTTGCACCAAGTAGAGATACTACTTGTGCTTCCAAACATCCCTTAAACTAGTTTTTCCATGAGAGTCCACCGTACCTATCTATGGATTCAGTAAGATCCTTCAAGTAAGTTGTCATCGGTGCAAACAATAAAAATTGCTCTCTAGATATGTACGATCTATTAGTGTGAAGAAAATAAGCTTTATATGAACTTGTGATATGGAAGAAATAAAAGCGACGGACTGCATAATAAAGTTCTTTATCACAAGCGGCAATATAAAGTGACGTTCTTTTGCATTAAGATTTTGTGCATCCAACCATAAAAGCGCATGGCAACCTCTGCTTCCCTCTGCAAAGGGCCTATCTTTTACTTTTATCTTCTACCCTTATGCAAGAGTCATGGTGATCATCACCTTTTCTTTTTACACTTTTTCCTTTGGCAAGCCCTATGTGTTGGAGAGATCTGGATATATCTATCCACTCGGATGAAGGTTATCATAAAGTATTATTGTTGACATTGCCCTTGAGGTAAAATGTTGGGAGGCGAAACTATAATCCCCTATCTTTCTCTGTCTTCGATTGAAGCTTTGAACTCATAAAGTATCGCGCGCGTGGCAATTGTGAAATACTTAATGATAGTTTAATATGTGGACTTGTTGAAACACACTTATATTTACTCTTTCCGATGTTATGATAGGTTGCAATTGCTTCAATGACTGAGATCATAGTTTGTTATTTCTTAGTGAAGTTTCTGATTCATACTTTATCTTGTGAATGAATTGTTACTTTAGCATAAGAAATTATATGGCATTATATGTTGTTGTTCTAAAGATGATCATGATGTCCTCATGTCCGTATTTTATTTTATTGACACCTCTATTTCTAAACTTGTGGACACATTTTTTGATTTTGGCTTTCGCTTGAGGACAAGCGAGGTCTAAGCTTGGGGGAGTTGATACGTCCATTCTGCATCATGCTTTTATATTGATATTTATTGCAATATGGGCTGTTATTACACATTATATCACAATACTTATGCCTTTTCTCTCTTATTTTACAAGGTTTACATGAAGAGTGAGAATGCCGGCAGCTGGAATTCTGGACTGTAAAAGGAGCAAATATTAGACACCTATTCTGCACAACTCCAAAAGTCCCGAAACTTCACGAAGAATATTTTTGTAATATATAAAAATTATTGGGCGAAGAAAGTACCAGAGGGGGGCCACCTGCCACCCACAAGGGTGGAGGGCGCACCCTACCGCCTGAGCGCGCCCCCCGTCCTTGTGGGTCCCCTGGCAGGCCCCCGATGCCCATCTTCTGCTATGTGGTGTGTTTTGACCTGGAAAAAATCAGAAGGAAGCTTTTGGGGTGAAGCGCCGCAGTCTCGAGGCGGAACTTGGGCAGAACCAATCTAGGGATCCGGTGGAGCTGTTCTGCCAAGGAAACTTCCCTCCGGGAGGGGGAAATCATCGCCATCGTCATCACCAACGATCCTCTCATCGAGAGGGGGTCAATCTCCATCAACATCTTTACCAGTGCCATCTCCTCTCAAACCCTAGTTCATCTCTTGTATCCGATCTTTGTCTCAAAACCTCAGATTGATACCTGTGGGTTGCTAGTAGTGTTTGATTACTTCTTGTAATTGATGCTAGTTGGATTATTCGGTGGAAGATTATATTTTCAGATCCTTAATGATAATTAATACTCCTCTGATTATGAACATGAATATGCTTTGTAAGTAGTTATGTTTGTTCCTAAGGACATGGGAGAAGTCTTGTTATAAGTAATCATGTGAATTTGGTATTCGTTCGATATTTGGATGAGATGTATGTTGTCTGTCCTCTAGTGGTGTTATGTGAACGTTGACTACATGCCACTTCACCATTATTTGGGCCTAGGGGAAGGCATTGGGAAGTAATAAGTAGATTATGAGTTTCTAGAGTGAAAGAAGCTTAAACCCTTGTTTATGCGTTGCTTCGTAAGGGTCTGATTTGGATCCATTTGTTTCATTCTATGGTTAGGTTTACCTTAATTCTTCTTTCGTAGTTGTGGATGCTTGCGAGAGGGGTTAATCATAAGTGGGAGGCTTGTCCAAGGAAGGGCAGCAGCAAAGCACCGGTCCACCCACATATCAAATTATCAAAGTAACGAATGTGAATCATATGAGCATGATGAAAATTTAATTGACAACAATTCCCATGTGTCCTCGGGAGCGCTTTGGTTTATATATGAGTTCGTCCAGGCTTGTCCTTTGCTACAAAAAGTATTGGGCCCCCTTGCTTAACCTTGTTTACTTTTGTTACTTGTTACCCGTTACACATTATCTTATCACACAACTATCTGTTACCGATAATTTCAGTGCTTGCAGAGAATACCTTGCTGAAAACCACTTGTCATTTCCTTCTGCTCCTTGTTGGGTTTGACAATATTACTTATCGAAAGGGCTACGATAGATCCCCTATACTTGTGGGTTATCAGGCCACACCATGTGGCGCAGCTCACGAGTGAAGGCGAGGCAGCCCCCACTGTAGGAGACGCCACCACTTGCGAGGGCAGCACAGTTCTGGTGACCAGCTAAGGCGACGTCCTAGATGGTGCGGTTCTAGCCATCGCACTGCTTCTCAATGAGCACGCACACGTTGGTCAACGCGCGCTGGATGATCTGGCAGCTGGGGTTGCCGTTGTGCGACGGGGACGAGCCATGGGACGGCTCCAGTGTGCGGGCACCGCGGCGACGTCCCACGTCACCATTTGCCGAAGGAGGTGGAGGAGATGCGTCGCGTCCTGCCCGTGCGCCATGTGATGATGGAGGCGGCAGGGGGCGGAAGGCACCAGGGCGTCTCCAGTGGTGTTGACAAGTTGTGTGATGGGCGTGAGCCAGGACTCATAGCTAGCCTCACTGGGGCGGTGGCGCAGTAGCTCCTGCGCCATGAGCAGGGCTGCATGGGGAGCCGATGGTTCACGGCGGGCGAGCAAAGACGTAGTGGCAGCGCGGGCAGGCGGATCTTGCTGCTGCTGCTGCTGGTGCGGCTATGCGGAAGGGTGGAGGGAAGAAGCGTGCTCCTCACCCACCGCGGGTCCGGCGATGGAATGAATGTGACACCGACGGTTGTCATGGATGACGGGCTCCGTCTGGACCCGACAGGCCCTACGCAGGGTGAGCTCGTGTCTTCCGTTGGCCATGTCGATGTCGAGGTTGAAGGCACAAAGACAAGGCCCCTACCTGGCGTGCCAAATGTCAGGGGATTGATTTGTGCCTCATGTAATCCTCCAAAACCTTTGTTCGAACTCTGGGGCCCTGGTTCGTGACCTAGCAACTAGACAAGGAGCTTGGTGTGGCTATCGGGAGTGAGGCACGACGGAGGGACGTAGGACACGACAGGGACATAGCGCTACCCAGGTTAGGGCCACGGTGCGGTGTAAAACCCTACTCCTGCTTGGTGGGATTGCTTGTGGAGACCTTGCTCGTTAGCTACAGGGTGAAGCTCTTAGGGGTTGAGTGCGCGATCCCCTCCTATGGTGGTAGCACTGCCCTTTTTATAGCTACCTTGGTTTTCTTCCCCTGAAAATAATTGCGGGAAGGGTTGCCACACAACGGCATTTCAAAGGGGGATATGCACCCAGTCTTATCCTGACAAATGGCGGTCATCGCCTGCTAAAGAAGTTATCCTGACGCGTGGCTGGGCTCCATGATGACGCCTGCCCCTAGCGCAACATGTCGTCCTGATCTTCTTGCATCAAAGTGGCAAGCTTTAGGGCTTGGTTTGGCGGGAAGCACACGCCACGACTCCCTTAGCACAAAATAGGAAACTTGCCTTGGCCACGCCTGCTGGCAATGTCTTCGCTGGCATCACCTGGTGCGGGCGCATCACCCACGTGATGCGCACATGGCCACACGATTGGCACCGGGTGGCTTCCCGCGCGAAGGGCCTCGCAGGGGGTTGCCTTGCGAAAGGGCATCGTGAGGCTGCTTGCCGCTTGATGCTATTTTCTGTAGAGTCTTGCCTCATGGTGGGGGTCCTTGAGGGAGTCCTGGATTAAGGGGTCCTCGGGCGTCCGGGCTATGTGATGTGGGCCGAACTGATGGGCCGTGAAGATACAAGACAGAAGACTTCCTCTCGTGTCTGGATGGGACTCTCCTTTGCGTGGAAGGCAAGCTTGGCGTTGGGATATGAAGATTCCTTTCTCTATAAACCGACTTTGTACATCCCAAGTCCCTTCGATGTCTATATAAACCGGAGGGTTTAGTCCGTAGAGGCAATCATAATGATACAGGCTAGACAACTAGGGTTTAGCCATTATGATCTCGAGGTAGATCAACTCTTGTAACCCCATATTCATCCAAGATAATCAAGCAGGAAGTAGGGTATTACCTCCATCGAGAGGGCCCGAACCTGGGTAAACATCGTGTCCCTGTCTCCTGTTACCTTTGATCCTCAAACGCACAGTTCGGGACCCCCTACCCGAGATTTCCCGATTTTGACACCGACATTGGTGCTTTCATTGAGAGTTACTCTGTGATATCGACGACAGGATTGATGGATCGCCTTGGTATCAAGGACAACATCACTTCCGGAGGAGCCCTAGCCTCAGGCCAAACCCTTAGGCTGGGCAGCTTTACCATGGCCGCCCGTCCGGCCATTAAGCTGACGATGACTTCTCAAGTCATCGGAAATAGTCTCTTGTGAATCCCGAAAACTCCAAACGGATGGATTCAGCGGATTTGTCGTCCTTAAATGAACTCCTGGATCGCATCGCCGCCCTGGGGCTGGCCTCAGACTATGATCAAATTGGGCTCGAACCCGATCAGAGAGAAACCAAATCTCCGCCGGTCACCCATCAGATAGCGGTCGTAGAAGAGCAAAACAATAACTCTTCCGCTATACTGAAAACAAGCTATATTCGGATTTCTGAGCTCGAAGAGCCGGATACCCATCTGCAGGGTGACGCTCCCAGTTCTCCGAACTTAGAATCAGGCGTTGAGCCTAAAGAATCATCGGACATCCCGGAGCCCGAGCTAATAAAACCGGAAGTTCTTCAAACTCCGGCCTCCACATTGGGCCAGGGTTTGGATTTAAAGCCACCCACCCACCACAAGCAATATTCGCCAAGCAATTCTGGTCCCCCGGATATATGCGACCTCATGTATGTACGACAGCAGCGTCAGGAAACAGTCCATCACTTCTGGGCCAGATTCGTCCTTGTCAAGGAAAAGATTAAAGATTGATGCGACGAAGACGCGATTTCCGTATTCTGCAAAAATTGCGCGGACGAAGGAATCCTCAACACCCTTAACCACCGCCGCGTTCGCTGACATGGCAACCATAGTACAGAAGTACTGCGCAAT
The DNA here is from genome assembly GCA_032464435.1 of Aegilops umbellulata. Classification (NCBI taxonomy): domain Eukaryota; kingdom Viridiplantae; phylum Streptophyta; class Magnoliopsida; order Poales; family Poaceae; genus Aegilops; species Aegilops umbellulata. The sequence continues at coordinate 31,673,176 of CP136059.1, forward strand.
GGAAAGCGCCTGGAAAACTCAAACAGCGTGCTGGGAACCTCTGGCCGTCATGCCACCTCCCCGGTGGGCAAAAAGAATGCACCCCCGCGGGGCACCTGATGCCGGAGGCAAGAAAATTAAACCCATTACGGGACGTGGAACCGTTCTTGAGGGATGGCTCGACAAGCCATGCAAAATACACACGACACCGGATTCCGAACCGACCCACAGCCTTAGAGCATGTTGGATACTCCGGCAAGTGGCCAAGAGCAGTGAGGATATCCTCACCAAAAATACCTCAGAGCAACCCTCTCTGAGAAACAACAACCTTAGAGTACTGATGGTCTTCGAGACTTTCGCTTCAAATAATCGGCGCAAGAGGGCACTCCGTGACCTCACCGAATTCTGCCAAGTCACAACAATAAATCCTTGGAACGATACGGCCATAACCTTTAATGCCGATGACAAACCAAAATTCCATTCAGTCCGAGCACCAGCCGCCTTGGTCCTCAATCCAACTGTGGATGGCTTTCGGCTCACTAAAGTGCTCATGGACGGCGGCAGCAGGCTGAACCTCATCTACAAGGACACGCTCAATAAAATGCAAATAGATAGATGCCGTATCGAGAAAAGTAATATGAATTTTCGAGGAATCATTCCCAGTCGGGAAGCAAGATGTGCAGGAAAAATTAAACTCGATGTGGTATTCAGCACGCCGGAGAACTATCGGTCCGAAGAAATAACCTTCCAAGTGGCCCCTTTCAACAGTGGGTATCACGCCCTGTTGGGGCAAGATGCATTCACGCGCTTTCAAGCCATACCTCACTACGGGTATATGAAGCTCAAGATGCCCGGGCCCAATGGTATTATCACCCTCGCCAGTGATCCGGACAAAGCACTCCATGCCGAAAACAAAACCGCATCCCTCGCCCTCGAGGCACTATCCGAGGCCCTGGCAGCCGAGGAATTAACTGCACTACGCTTCACGGTGGATAGGGACGACGTAATCCTTGATATAGGGCCCAAATCCACCTCCTTCAAACTAGCAGACGAGATAGTCAAATTTCAAGTTCACCCGACGGACCCCAAGAAGACATCTTCCATCGGGGCACAGCTGGACCTAACGGTCGACGCCGCATTACGCGCATTCCTGCGCGAGAATTGGGACATATTCTCCTGGCACCCTACTGATATGCCAGGAATCCCATGCAGATTGGCCGAACACAGCCTCAATATATTGAAGGGATACAAGCCGGTCAAGCAAACACTGCGGTGCTTTTCCGAACCCAAATGACAAGCTATGGGGGAGGAGCTAGCCAAGTTAATTGAGGCCGGGTTCATCGGAGAAATAAAACATCCGGACTGGCTAGCAAACCTGATGATGGTACCAAAGAAGGATAAATCCTGGCGCCTGTGTGTCGATTTCAAAGACCTTGACAAAGCCTGCCCTAAGGATCCCTTCCCCCTCCCCCGCATCGATCAGATCATTGATGCTACCGCAGGACACGACTCACTGTGTTTCCTCGACACATACTCCGGATACCATCAAATCAAAATGAAGGAGTCTGATCAAGCCGCAACGGCATTCATTACACCATACGGGCCTTTCTTCTTCAACACTATGCCCTTCGGGCTGAAAAACGTCGGCGCCACCTACCAACGCATGATTCAAACATGCCTAGAGAAACAAATCGGCAAGACGGTCGAAGCATGTGTGGATGACGTCGTCATCAAAACTAAGCACGTTGAGTCACTAGTAGACGACCTGCGTCTCACATTCGGCAACCTCCAAACATATGGCATCAAGCTCAATCCGGAAAAGTGTGTCTTCGGCGTCCCTACCGGAAAACTGTTGGGCTGCATCATTTCCAATAGAGGAATCGAGGCAAACCCAGCGAAAATCCGAGCTTTGTTACAATTGGCTACACCAACAGACCTGAAATAGGTCCAAAAACTAGCCGGTTGCGTGGCAGCTTTAAGCCGCTTTATCTCTAGATTAGGAGAAAAGGCATTGCCACTATATCGCCTGCTCCGACGCACCGACCACTTCGAGTGGACGGACGCAGCAACGGCCGTACTGGAAGAAATAAAGCTCTTTTAGCGAGCAACCCAATCCTGGCCGCGCCGAACATCGGCGAACCCATGTTATTATACATCTCCGCAACACACCATGTGGTGAGTGCGGTGCTCGTCGTTGAACGAGAGGAGGACGGACACAAATTCCCGCTTCAGAAACCGGTATACTACGTATCCACTATCCTCACACCATGCAAATCCCGGTACTCTCATTACCAAAGGATTGCATATGCGGTTTTCATGGCACCCCAGAAGCTACGACACTACTTCCAAGAGTGCTCGATCATGGTGGCTTCTGAAGTACCACTCAATGACATAATAAACAACCGCGATGCTACATGCCGGATTGCCAAGTGGGCCATTGAGCTCTTGCCATTTGATATAACATACAAACCACACTGAGCCATTAAATCCCAAGTATTGGCCGACTTCGTCGCCGAATGGACAGAGGCCGAGTTCTCTAAGGAGTATGACACATATTCCAACTGGGTCATGCACTTCGATGGCTCTAAAATGCTGGCCGGTTTAGGAGCGGGCGTTGTCTTAACGTCCCCCATAGGAGACACGGTCCAATACATACTCCAAATATTATACACTGACTCCAATAAGGCAGCCGAATACGAGGCCTTATTGCACGGTCTTTGAATGGATGTCTCCATGGGCATATAACGCCTAAAGGTGCGCGGGGATTCAAATCTCGCAATATCCCAAATAAACGGAGACTTCGACGCCAAAGATCCGAAGATGGCGGCCTATCTTAATGCCATACTCAAAATGTCAGCTTGGTTCGAGGGTCTCGAGTTTCACCATGTGGCATGAGAAAGTAATCAAGCGGTGGATGTCCTTGCTCGCATGGGCACCAAGCGTGACCCTGTCCCGCCCAACATCTTTTTGGAAAGGCTCTTCAAGCCATCCGTGGTGTGGTAAGATGAGAGCGGCAACCCTAGTCCGGATTCGATTATACCCCCAGATTCCGAACACAATACTGATATCATCGGGGGCTCAGCCACCGAAATAACACCATCGACCCATCTAATAATGGAAGTAATTGCCCCATGGACCAAACCCTTCTTGGCCTGCCTTAATAGGCGTGAACTCCCGGAGGATCAGAATGAGGCTTGATGCATCGTTCGACATTCAAAGGCCTACATGGTTCATGAAGGAGAGCTCTACAAGAAGAGCGCTAGAGGAATACTTCAAAGATGTATCTGCGAAGAAGAAGGACGGCAGCTCCTGGCCGAAATCCATGCTGGTCTTCTTGGTCACCACGCCGCGGCTCGGGCTCTTGTAAGTAAAGCCTTCCATACCTGTTTCTTTTGGCCAACGGCCCGAGCAGATGCACTGGACCTTGTCCAACTTGTGTGGGATGCCATCTTTTCGCCAATCAAAGCCATATGCCGCCTACCGCCCTACAAACAATCCCCATTACGTGGCTTTTTGCGGTCTGGGAGCTTGATATGGTTGGACCCCTTAAAGGGGGAAGCCATAAGAAAAAAATATCTGCTGGTCATGGTAGATAAATTCATTAAGTGGATAGAGGCCAAACCAGTTAAAACGGCCGAAGCCGGACCAGTGATAGACTTTATATCCGGTGTCGTACACTGTTACGGTGTCCCACACATCATCATCACAGATAACGGCTCCAACTTTATAGCCGACGAAGTGAAAACCTGGTGTGCTAACCTGGGCATCAAGCTCGATTATGCCTCCGTCTATCACCCCCAAACAAACGGCCAAGTCGAACGAGCTAATGGTCTCATCATGAGAGGCATTAAGCCTAGACTAGTTCGGTCCTTAAAAGAGTCAGACAAACACTGGGTCGAGGAGTTCGACTCCGCACTTTGGGGGCTGCTGACCACACTAAATCGCACTACCAGTTACACACCATTCTTCATGGTGTACGGCGCATAGGCTGTTTTGCCCTGCAACATCATTCATGACTCACCTTTAGTGCGCATGTATGAAGAGAGAGAAGCCGAGCTCGATTGGAAGGACAGTCTAGATGCCCTGGAGGAGGAGCGCGACGTCGCAAAAGCCTGTTCTGCATTCTATTAACAACAAGCTCGTAGATACCAAAGCAGAGAAGTGCGGGCCAAGACCTACAATATTGGTGAACTCGTTCTACGCTTGCCAGAAAAGAAAAAGGACAAACTCAAGCCCAAATGGAAGGGTCCCTTCATTATAGACGAAGTTCTAACTGGAGGTGCGTACCGTCTGCGTGATGCATTAGATAATCGCTTAGAGCCGAACCCGTGGAATGCCGCCAGACTCCGAAGATTCTATGCTAGAGCCGGACTCATTGTTTGTTTTCCTCTTCTCCTTTTTTCATTTTTTCTCCCTTTAACATTTTATTTAGCTTTCTAGCTCCTGTGCGACTAGACCACACACTTATGAGGTACACATCCTTAAATGTATACGTCCATAATACCCGGGGGCTTCTTTTACATAAGCTTATTATCATTTTCCGAGCATCAAGTTCACTGCACAAGTGTCCTTTATACCTTTTCTTAGCCATTATATGCACCTTTATGACTTAAGTTTCTGCCAAGCTGGGTTGCCTGGCTCCTGTGCTTATGCCCTACATTCCCGTTTGTTCGGCTAGGGCATAAAGGGAGCACCTCTGCGATTGTTACAACCGGGTCATCCGGACTTGTACCTCAGATTGGGTGAAGCCGAAAGCAAACATTCTTAATGGAATAATCGGTCGGCGGACTAAAGACGTTTTACCCTCGTTGCACTATGAACCCCCAAATGTAACGTTTACTCTGATTTTTAGAATCACAGTTTGGGCATGCATACTAATGCATGTTAACCCAGGGAAAGGAACCCTTAATGGAACTATTCTCTCTAGAAGATGTTTCTTACAATCAATAAGTAATATAACATAGCTAGCCGAATACAACTTGTCTGTTCAAGCAACTATGACCCCTACGCTTGGTTTCCATGCATGCCCCAGCATTTATCGCAGGTCCAGTATTCGGAAACACTCCGCACCTTCGGGTCCGGAGGTCAAAGCGAAATGGTCTGCCATGACAATCGTTTTACAATTCGGCTAGGGACAAATTTGTCAATTAAAGTACATAGTCACTTGGACTCAGAAGCTACTTCTTCCTCTATACCGCCTAACAGGCTGTCTAACCTACAATCCTGTTGTGAAAATTTGGCGGCTATCTTTACTTGGTCATATACCATGATTACTGGAATTTCTTTCCCATCTGACTCCCGAGGCCCGACCCGGGCCATATGTTTCAGATCAAGCCTGGTGTACTGTGTTTTCACAATGGCCCAGACCTCGCGTGCGCCTTCCCGGCAAGCTGATATCTTCCATAATCCAAAGTGGCGCCGAGCTCCCTTGAATAGCTTCACAAGCTCCTCCATACTTCCTGGAGGGGATGCGGATGGCCATAACACCTTGGTAAGACTCCACATTGATTTCTGAGCTCGTTCGTGCACTTGGGACAGCTCTTGTAGCAGATCCCCTTGAGATCCGAACATTTCCTCTTCGGGACGGCCAGTTAGTATACCTGCAGACACAAATCTGTTAGCTCATTTCTTTGCCGCATTACACGAAGGTAAGTTCAAAACGCATATTGAATATGCCGCCCCGTAGCCTTCTGTTCTCTTTTATGGTGTCTGCTAGTTGGGCTCGCACGTGTTTTAGATCTTCGCCCAACAGGTTGTTGGAATCCTGCAGTTTGTTCTTATCGTCCCTGGTCCGTGTCAACACACGTTCGCCAACAGCCAGTTGCCTTTTAGCCTGTTGTTTTCCTGCCTGCACGACCTTCAGTTCCTCTTTCAGTTGATCTAACGATCCTGCCATGAGAAATACAACAGTATTAACTTTACTGGTATATGATTATATTCTTTCTGGATGGAGGGGAACATTACCAGGCGATGCCTCCCTGGAATTCTCCAGTTTGGCGGTAACACCAGCTAGCTGGGTCCGACACTTTTCCAGCTCATGAGACAGCATGTTGTTCTTCTCCATAAGTACCTAATTATACAATGATCCTTAAATCAGTTGTTTCAATTGCTTCAAGTCTCGGGGGCTACTGGTATATGATTACCAGATCTGTACAATGCGTACTTACCTGCATATCTTTCAAATGCTGGTCAGTGGCTCTGGCAAGCCCATCCTGAGCAGCTCGGATGTATGCATCAGCCGAGATGAAGGCATTGAACGCCTCTTTAGTAAAGCGGGGTTCGCAAAGGGCGGCCCTCTGGCGCCGATGATTCATGGCGCTCTCCACTTCAGAGTTTGTGACGGATACATTATCCAAATCCTCTGAAGGAGGACAATTCAGTGTCGCTCCCGTATCAGCCCCCGCCCTAGAGGCAGGGTCTAGAACTTGACTGGTGGAGGCACGACCGACAGGATCCCCAGACATAGTCCGATGAACACTCTTCCTGATAAAACACAGTGGACAATGACACGGTTCAATGTGATTGCCAGGGGGCATATTTAAAGCCATACCTCTTTGGTGAAGGCTTAGCCGTGTTGTCATTTGCTTTCCTCTTCAAAGACCCGCCCGGCGTAGGCACCGCCCTCTTATGAGACGCCTCTCGTGTGGCATGACGCGCCGAGCGCCTCCCCTTTGGAGCACGGGACAATGCGGTGGGTGAGGCATAATGAGGAAGCTCTTTTAGAGGAGATGTCTCCTGGCTACTTACATGTGAGGCAGGAAGGAGGCCAGGATAATCGGCCATGATGGCCACTTCTGTGCCATCATAGCTCGCCTGGTAGAAGACTCCTCTTTGAGCTCTACAAATATGTCCGGATCCTCTTCGAATCCGGGATCAAGGTCCCGGTTATGGTCCTTCGTCTATGGAGCGGGGCTATAAATCCCCGCGATAGCCTTCCGCCATTCCTATTGAATATGGAAGGGTAAATGTCAATTAAACATGACTCAGGGAGAGGATTGAGTAAGGTGGTGGGATTAAAACTCACCCAGCTAGGGGGATTGTACATGGAGAATCCCTCTTGGCGCTTAAGACGAGTAAACTCCTCTTTCTCCCCTTTATACAGATCGACCAATATTGTGGCTAGGGCGGCAGGGGTGTCCGGACCTTTCCATCCGCAGCGTGAGGCGTCATCTACCCCATTGTAGTGCCACATAGGGAGCCATCTGAATTGGAGTGGCTGAACACCTCGCACTATGGAGATCGCCATTACCTCGATTATTGATAATCCGGACTGGGCAAGTGTCCTTATCTTGCCCATTAATTGCCGGACTTCCGCGCTATCTTCCTCCTCGAGGCTCCGAGGGCGCCAGCTGTGGTGTTTCATCAAGGGAGCGCTGGAAAATTCGGGAAGGCCCATTTGGACTGGGTCGGGGAGAGCGACATCTTCAATATAAAACCACTCCGAGGGCCACTCAGGGTTGTTTCCTCTAGCATACACCATTATATCCTTTGGGTTTGACCAATGATATCATCTCATTCACATAATTATGGAATTCCACTTATATGGAAACCTAGATGAATTGTTGTTGAGCCCATCAGCAACATTTTTATCTTCTCCATGATTCGTGCTGAACATCCATCTAGTGTTGGTAAATTTTATAAGCATTATCCTCATGTTCCGTTCATGAAGCTTATGCTTGAATGGAAGAAGTGACTTCCTCGAATTCATGTGCATTTGGTGCAAGTTGTCGCCGTGAGTTCGAGAAAGATTGTTTTTGTTTCCTATGGTACCATCCCAAGTCAGTTATGCATGTGCAAATGTATTCTATGGTTTGTTAGATTAATTACCTCCACCCCATATGTATTCCCTAACACAACAAGCTACTGATTGACCTGTTCAAGGAAAAGAAGTCTAGCGCGCATAAAGACTTCAAAATCCTTGATGATGGAACCTAACCTGAACTCGATAGTGTTTTATTATAAGACTACTATGTGGTCATTCTTGTCTTGGACAACATGCTCATGTCTATGTAGCAGAAACAACTCGTGTTTTGGAGCCTGCTGTCGTAGTTCATTCCCGAGAATCTCGCAACGTCATCTCGTCGATTTGTATTGCAAACTTTCTTTTCTAGACATGTTGTCTGAAATATTCCGTTACCAACCAGATCTGAATCTCAGGCAGATATGATGGTTGGAACTTTTCCAAGATCTATGATGTGGGTCCCGACAAGGTTGATGTTGGCCGACACACCTAGCCGGAAGATCTATTATTGTAGCTTCTTGATTAAGCAATTTGACCATCTTCTCCATGAGGATTTCGTATGATCTATACTAAAAGTTGATCCTCATGGGTGTTTGTGCCCCTGAAGTCAGACCTTTATTTGATGTTCCAGATACCGAATGACATTGAGTTAAGCTGGTACATCAAGGAGAACATTAGAAGCGGAGTGCTAAATTTCTCTCGGTCGATCATCTGGATTTTGTTTCCTTTGGCGTCGTCAAGGTAAAATCTGAGAAAGTGTTGTCCTCCTCTGCACCTGCATCCTCCATCGTTATTCATCAAGGTAGTACGAGGTGTCACCAGGATCTTGGCATAGATGTTGGTAAAACCTTGATGAATATGGAAATGCTCAAGTTTTTGAAAGAACGCTCAGTCACTAGGTTATATCCTTGGTATCAACTGGAATGTGCCTTCCATTTGCCGAGTTGTTCTATAACCGTCGTTTCCTTTCACTGAGTATACCATCCTCTCGAATTCTTTCAAAGAATCAATTGTGATTTGCCTCAGGCTGGTATGAAGAGTTTCAATGATTTATGGATCAAAAGTAATTCCTTTTGCCACTTAAGGTAATAATTCTACGAGTCACCTCCCCCAAGGTGCCCCGTTGTGGAATCATGGCAATTATCTCCTCGCTACTTTGAAACCATGCACCATCCTACTTTAGCGTAGAATTGTTGCCTACCAAATTGAAGCTCCGTCATCTTTCCATCCCTCTCGATGGGTGCCTTGTGTCTCAACTTGAGATGTTCAACATCTCATTCCGCGAGTTGATCTTGAATAGGTCGATCTTCGAGAAGATCAATTCTGTAGAGTTTCCTTCCGTCATCATCGTGTTGAATGAAGATCTTGAAAACAAAGACGTCAAGATCAATGTGATGCAATGTATCGGTATCTTCGAGAAGGGTAGTTGGATCGAGAAGATTGTGATAGTTTTATGACCACTCTGTGTTCTTACTTCACTTCTTGAATCTCGGGACGAGATTCCTGTTTAGTGGGGGTGAGTTGTCACAGCCCTAGAATATCTGAGCGTAATAGTAGCATTAGTGAGCATGCATCATGTTTAAATTTTAAGGAAATTGAATTGAGGGAGTTTTCAAGCCTCAGAAACCTTTTAAAAATGATCAACATTAAAATCTTCTCAAATGGGTCCAAGAAAATGTTCCTGTTATTCTGTGAAAATATTGGCAAGAGGCAAAATTCAAACCAATATTTTTGGAATCACAGAAATAATTATTTTTGGGCCTTTGAGTTAATTTACTAGCTATTTGAATTGGGTTTATATTTACTATAAATTAGATATAAGCCCAATAATTTTGAAAGTTTGCATGTGGCTCTGGACTAGTTTCCTAAGTCCACCTAATAACTTTCCGAAGCATAAAAATTGGTTTGGTTTGAAAACCAAATATAAAACAATTGCGGAAAAATAGAAAAAATAACGAAAAGGGAGGGAGAGAGTTACCTGGGCCACTTACCTGGCGCGGCCAGCTGGACGGTCCAGCCCACTTGCTGGAGCAGTTGTCTTCAACCTCTACCAGTAGGCAGAGGCATGTCGACGCCTGCGCGCCCGAGGCCTCCACCTCCTCCTTGCCTGCCTCACGCCCCCGAGACCCTCTACCGCGCCACAGAGATGCCCTCATTTCCCTCTGCCTCTCTCCTCTCTCACATCCCCCTCTGGCCCTCTCTCTCGCAAGAACAGAGCATTGCCACCATTGCCTTTCGCTGCCACCTCCTCCCCCTCGACCCCTCGCCGTGCCCACGAGCTCCGTCTCGACGTCCCCAACCCCCTCGAAGAGCCACAAGGCCCCGGACGCGCTGCAACACTGCCACCGCCGCCGCCCTCTTCGTTCGGCCACCGAGATCGCCGTCAACCTCCCGTCATCACCAGCCCCTCCCCGAGCTTACCGAGGCCACCGCTGCACCCGCTGTGAGCCCCTCCCCTAACCCCTTTGGTCATCACGACCGAGAGCTCGGCTCCGTCGGCCATGTCGCCGACGTGGCAGTAGCAAACAAAGCTTGCCTACGAGCGCGCCACCCTGCTCTGCACCCTCCCAGGAGCCGAAAACCATCACATGTTCGTCCTACGGTGCACCACATTGCCGTTCTCGAGCACGCCCGAACTCCGGCCGCTGCCTGGCTTGATGCCACCGCCGCTACCGTCCACCTCGCTCCCTCGCGTGGCCACCACTGGATGCGCGCGTGTGCCAACAATCCATAGCTGCACAGCACGCGCCAAACAATCACCCGTAGCACAAATCCAGTCGCGCCGCCATCGTCTTGGTCGCCGCCGGCCAGGCTCCGGCGATTGCCGACGTGGTGCTATCATTAGTCACTAATGACCCAGCTAACTAACCCCCTGGGCCACTGATGCATGGGCCCCATGCCCTAATTAACCCCAGCTTTATTTCTGCTTAGTTTAACTATAACCCAATGGGACCCACATGTCAGGGTTGACCGTGCTGACGTGGCCGTTGATCAGGCCCACCTGTCTATGACCCTAACCAACCCTGAATCACTGACTAGTGGGCCCCACTGGTCAGATTTGACCCGGACCAGCCCTGTTGACTTGCTGACTTCAGCATGACGTTAGGCTCACGCAGTAATTATTTTCTGGAATTTTGAAATAAATCATAAATGATTTATTATTTTCAGAAAATACCCAAAACTTCTAAAAATCATATAAAATCAACCGTAGCTCAGAATCAAATAAATTATATATGAAAAATGATAAACATACATGAAGAATCTGTTTATGGCATTCTCATGCATGTTTGAAAAACTTACAACCACTGTATATGACAATTTGAATTAATGTTAGTTGGAATGCCTCATTTGGATTTCAAATTTCAATCTAGTGTTCGAACCAAATCCATTTAAATCATTGCTAGCTGCATTAGCTCAAATCACAGCGTATTGCCATGTCACATTCATGCATCATATTGTTGCATTGCATTGATGGTGTTTCCTCTCTGTTACCGGTGTTGTTCCCCCTCGGTAGATGTTGTTCCGACGTTATGATTGTTGACACTGTTGAAGACTCAATGCTATCTTCAGAAGTGCCAGGCAAGCAAAAACCCTTGTTCATTCTGATACAATCCCACTCTCTTGCTCCAGCTCTCTTTTACTGCATTAGGACAACACGATTCAACTGTTACATGCTGCGGTAGTTGAACCCCTTTCCTTATGACCTGTCATTGCCATAGTAAATTGATGAAACCCACAAGCATGAGTAGGAGTTGTTTGAGCACTGATGTGCCTACTCATTCATGCATGTTGTCATGCCTGCTACTGCTTAGAGTTGAGTCAGGTCTGATTCATCGGGGATGAATTGGAGGTGTGTGAACATGTTCTACTGTTGAGAGCTAAGTGTGTGAACACGATTTGGTAAAGGTAGCGGTGAGAGGCTGTAGGATCAAAAGTATGTCTAGAGGGGGGTGATTGGACTACTTGACCAAATAAAAATCTAGCCTTTTCCCAATTTTAGTTCTTGGCAGATTTTAGCAACTTAGCACAAGTCAAGCAATCAACCTACACATGCAATTCTAAGAGTATAGCAGCGGAATGTAAAACAATTGCACATGAAGGTAAAGGGAGGAGTTTGAGGGAGCAAACGCAATGTTGACACGGAGATTTTTTATCCGTGGTTCTGATAGGTGGTGCTATCATACATCCACGTTGATGGAGACTTCAACCCACGAAGGGTAACGGTTGCACGAGTCCACGGAGGGCTCCACCCACAAAGGGTCCACGAAGAAGCAACCTTGTCAATCCCACCATGGCCGTCGCCCATGAAGGACTTGCCTCACTCGGGTTGATCTTCACGAAGTAGGCGATCTCCTTGCCCTTACAAACTCCTTGGTTCAACTCCACAATCTTGACGGAGGCTCCCAAGTGACACCTAGCCAATCTAGGAGACACCACTCTCCAAGAAGTAACAAATGGTGTGTTTACGATGAACTCCTTGCTCTTGTGCTTTAAATGATAGTCTCCCCAACACTCAACTCTTTCTCATAGGATTGGATTTGGTGGAAAGATGATTTGAGTGGAAAGCAACTTGGGGAAGGCTAGAGATCAAGATTTATGTGGTTGGAATGAGATATCTCGATCCCAACAGAAGTGTAGGTGGTTCTCTCTCAGAAAATATGTGTTGGAAGTGTAGGCATGTTCTATTGGCTCTCTCCACGAATGAAGAGTGGGTGGAGGTGTATATATAGCCTCCACACAAAATCTAACCGTTACACACAATTTACCAAACTCGGTGGGACGATTCAAAGAACTCGGTCAGACCGATTTGGTTCATAATGTGACCGTTAGGTTGTTCGATGGGACCGACACGTCAACTAGGTGAGACCGATTTCGTTAGGGTTAGGGCATGATGTAATCTCATTGAGACCGATTACACAAACTCGGTGAGATTGATTTTGGTAATGGACAAACAGAGAGTTGGTGAGGCAAACTCAGTGGGACCAATTCGCTCATCTCGGTTAGACCGAAACATTACGAAAAGGAAACAGAGTGTTTGTATTGCAATCTCGGTGGGACCGACCACTCATCTTGGTTTGGCCGAAACGTTACGCAGGGAAACAGAGAGATTACAATCCCATCTCGGTGAGACCAAGATCCCTATCGGTGAGACCGAAAAGACTAGGGTTGCTGGCAGTGGCTATGTCAATTGAACTCGGTGGCTCCGGATATGAAATTTCGGTGGGGCCGAGTTGGACTTTTGGTTTGGGACATATGTGGATGTGAGAAAGTAGTTGAGGGTTTTGGATCATATCACTAAGCACTTTGCGTAAGCAAGCCATTAAGCAAAACCTCATCCCCTCTTGATAGTATTGGCTTCTTCTATGGACTCAATGTGATCTTGGATCACTTAAAATGAAAAATGTAGAGTCTTGTCCTTTGAGCTTGAGCCAATCCTTTGTCCTTAGTATTTTGAGGGATCCACTTTTCTCATCCATGCCATGCCAATCATTGAGCTTTCCTGAAATGTTTATCTTGAAATAGCATTAGCTCAGTGAGCTATATGTTCTTAGGAATTACCAAAACCACCCAAGGATAGTTGCACTTTCAATCTCCCCTTTTTGGTAATTGATGACAACATATAGATCAAAGCTTCGACAAATGATAATAAGATTGAAAAACATCATCGCTTTGAGAAGTATGTGATAAGCAAGAGCTCTGCCTAAATTTGTGCATTATTTAAAATTTGCTTTTGAATGCAAATGCACAATCCATTTGGATCATGGGTTACTCTTGCATGTCACATACATCTTGGTGGAGCGCTCAAAATGATAGAAGTTAAAAGCATGCACTCATCACCAAGCAAAGTGAATGATCATATAGAGATATAAGAGATAATATCATCCAACGAGCATTAAGGGTAGCATATGATCAAACACATGACCAAACGAGCATCTCTCAAGCACATAAAGTATCTCACACAAGCACACAATGAAAGGCTCAACCAAAATAGCAAGAGAGATTAAAAAGCAACACTCTCTCTCGAAGCCTATGATCTATACATTTTTCTCCCCCTTTGGCAACAAGTTACCGAAAAGTTCAAAAAAACATAGTGATAAACGTCTCCCAGGCTTGGTCTTCGGTAGGAGGTGTTGAGATGACTCCAAGAACGAAAGCTTCTGTTGATGTAGCTAGAGCTGGTGGAGTGGCTGCTGGAGGTGGCACTGGAGCTGTAGCTGCTGGTGCTGATGCTGTGGCTCTAGTATCTGTCACGGGCACTGCAGCTGATCTTTGGCTTCTGGGCACTCTAGCAAAAGCATGTGTGGTAGACTTTCCCTTCTTCTCCTCTACTTCCTCCTGTAGCTGCTCAACTGCAGTTTGGAACTCAATTACCTTGACATCCAGATCATAGAACTTCTGCTCAATGATCCTCTCCAAACTCTCCTGGTTTTGAGTCAGGGTGGCCAAGCCGTTCTCAATCCTCAGGGTGGACTGGATGAGATATCCAAGCTGATCTTCCTTGGTCTTCAAGAATACCTGAGATGCCTCCTCTATACTTGGCATCTTTGCAGCTTTCTCAGCTTTAGCTTTCTCTCTCTTCTCATGTGCTTGTACTGATGTGGGGTCATCCTCATTCATCACCACAGTGTTGTTCTCAAATTCTGGGTGTATGGCCAGGTGTTCCTTATCCAAGAGATAAGTCCCTGTGCCCATCATAGAATTGATGAGCTCCTGAATTTGTGGGGCATACCCACAGCTTCAGGCACTGGGGCCTTGTTCTTCTCCTCCGCAGGGATGTTTCTAGTACTTCTCTTGGGTTTAGGCTTTGGAGCTGGAGCAGCAGCCTTGGGAGGGCTTAGATGGAGCAGCCCCTGATCTGATTGCATCTCCCATGAGCTTTTCAGTTTTGGGTGCTGGTGCAGCATCCTCCCGCTCTTCTTCTTCTTCAGAACCTATCCTCGTTGAGGGCTTGCCAAGAACTCTGGCAGTAGTGGTTCTAGCCCTATTCTTCTTCTTATCCTTTCCAGTTGCTTCTTCTTCAAATTCAATGGTGAACTTCATGGTTTCACTTGTGGCAACTTTTCTTGGCTTAGACATGGGCTGTCTTCTTGCTAGAGCCTTTGTTTTCAGTCCAGGATTTGTTGCAGCAGTTGTGCCATACTCCTTTTACAACACCTGTTTCTTTGAAGTGGCTTCATCTTCAACAGCCACATAATCTTCATCCTCTGAATCATAAGTTCTCTTCTTCCTTGTCCTGGTAGCAGCCTTTGGCAAGTTACTTGGTGAGCTCCTACTGCCATCATCATAGATGCTAGAGGGATCAGAACCCTCACTCATCTGCACCTGTTGCTCAGACCTGTTTTGACTATCACTTTGATCAGACATCTCTGCAAATACTCTGACAGCAGACCCTGTGAATAGGTTATAGGTGAGGTAGAGTAGATGAGCATCACAAAGTACATGATTTTTGCAAAACAGATGACTTAAAAACTTAGTTTGAGTTCTTCACATAAAGCATTCCGGATCAACCAATTTGTAAACTCGGTGATACTGAAGCAGCTTTTGGAACCTAAATTAGTGAACTCGGTCAGACCGAGTCACAGTTTGGTGGTACCGAGGCTGCTAGGGTTTCATAGAGAAATCGAACTCGGTCACATCGATTTGCAATTTTCGGTCAGATCGAAAACGCGTGTGCTCTGGCCTAAGCCAAATCGGTGAGACCAATTTCAACAACTCGGTCGGTCTGAGTTGAACTCGGCGGAGACCTAACCCTAAATTTTCAAATCAAAACTAATATACGGGATGTTTTCGTTTGACAGGATGATTTCAATCGTGGCAAGAATCATGGCAAAGCAATGTGCTAAGAATCATAGTTATGGATTAGCACAAAGATCAAGTTTGTACCCTAGTTCGGCGGCGAACTTGCTACGGCGGCAACGGCGGGGCAGATTGCCGTTGACGGCGGCGGAGACCAACGGCGGGAGGTCGCTGGCAGAGGGAGGACGATCTGGAGACCCGAGGAGGCACAACAGGTTACGCGCGGGCGAAGAGGTTCGGAAAATTTTCCAAAATTTGGCCCGTCAGTATATATAACCTAACCCTATCGGTGTGACCGAGTGGAACGACTTGGTGGCACTGAGATGCAAAACTGCAAGCAGTTATTGCAACTCGGTGTGACCGAAAGGTTCTAATCGGTTGCACCGAGATTGAAAACCTAGATCAACTTAGTGATCTCGGTAGGACCGAAAAGGATGAATCGGTCAGACCGAAATGCACAAAGAGGTTTTGGAAGTTTATGTCTATGACGAATCGGGAACTTCGAGTGCTCCTCACAGAGAGTGGTTTGAATCTGACTTGATCAAACTTTGTGATGTAGCATGAATAGAGTTTGAGACGAGAAAAGCATAGATAGCTAGAGGGAGTTCTTAGGCATTCTTGTCTATCCATTTGGCAAAAGAGAACAAGCCAATCAATCAAAGCAATAAATGGATGTCCTCGAATGAGTAAAAATATGCATTCAACATTCTCACACAATAAAATGACAAATGAAATATGTGACAAAGCATGCACAAACACTCTAGCATCTATCAAGCAATTTGGCGATGACTAGGTCATCTATATATGAGTATATTGACTTAGGAGTCAAATGAGAACATTTGATCATAGGTCATACTCATCATTTAAGCACAAGTGGGGTTATCACTTTTACATAAAGCATTGTTGTGCTCACACCATTAGAGTTGCTTTAGCTCAATTGATTAGAGTAAAGCTCCCCCTAGATGTGATATCCCCCCTAAGAGGGATGAACTAACCTTGGGTTTTGTCGACGATGACTTCATGTAGGTGTTGAAGATGTGGATGCTCAATGTTGATGTAGATCATTCGGAGCAATCCTTTGGAGTGAGTTGCACTTTCAATACCTACACGGGTAAGTCCCACAAGGAACAAACAAGGATATCCATAGACATAGAGTGATGTATACACAAGATGATGTCCATGAAAGCATTAGGTTACCTTGTCCCTTGTCTTACCAACAAGAGGGTTTGTGACTCCTTGAACAAGTGCAAGATGTGGAAGTTGTTTGCACTTGTCATTGCCAAAATGATAAGAGTGATGTATGTTGGCGGAGTCACCCTCAAGAAATCTCTAGTTCTTCTTCTTCTGGATCCACACCATCTTGATAGGAATCCTTGGAGTTGTAGTTGTACTTGATGAAGTAGAATTTGATGTAGTCCTGGGAACCCACTTTACCAAGGCCTTAGGTGCTTCTTCAAATGCATTAATTTCCTATTGAAGCTTGTCCTTGCCTTTTTGCTTGTGGTCTTGTGGTGGAAGATATCTTGAGCTTGTGTTCCTTTGAAAGAAGTAGGATCATACTTCTCTTGTTGAGGAACAAACTTTGTCTTGGGGTATTGATCTTCTTCCCACTCAACTCCATTGGCATTGAACTTCCGTTCAAAACCAACACCTTGATTCTTCCGATGCCTTTCTTGCTTGCGTACAATTTCCTCAAATTGCTTACTTCCGGCAAGGCTCTTGTACACACCTTTCTCTATAATTCCCTTCAATAAGCTATTTTCTTGCTCAAGTGTAACTTGGCTAAGAGAATCATTAGTGGAATAAAGAGAACTACTAGAAGCAACAACATTGTATTTAGCATGATTGTTGTTACTACTAGATGAAGAATCTTTCTTGTTCTTGTTGTTAGATTTAACTTGTGGCATGTAAGTAGACAAGAGTAAAAGCTTGGCAATGTAAGAAGAACTTTTCTTGCGAAGATCATCATTGATTGCCTTTAAAAACTCATTTTGTTGCTCAAGATTGAGCTTCTCAAAGCGTAGTTTCTCATGAGTCTTTAAAAGTTCTCGATGATCTTCCAAGGTAGTTTCATGAGCTAACTTAGGAGTGTTTAGTTCTTTAGTTAGACTCTCAATCTCCTTCTTATCATCATCATTTGTTTTATCTTGATTAGGATGGTTAGTTGACGTTTCATCATAGTTTTCATTACTAGAGTTGTCAACAAGTAAATCATCATCACCTAGCAAATCATCTTCATCACTATTGAAATCAACATACTCGGGGTGTGTTACCTTTGGACCTTTAGCCATGAAGCATCTTCCAATTCCTTCATTTGGTGATTCAAATATGTCGTAGGAGTTGGTTGTCACAAGTGCTAGTCTGGCAACACCTTCATCTTGAGTGTATTAGGAGTCGGAGTGATAACGTCTTTCGGAGTGATTGTCAGAGTCGGAGCCGTATACCCATTCACCAACATGAGCTTGATGTCTTCTTTTTGTGTAGCTTCTTGGTGACTTATCCTTCCTTTCTGAATCCTTGCTTCTCCGAGAGGGTTTTTGTTCATAACGATCATCTCTACTCCTTCTTTCTATTGATGGTGATTCTTCTCTTCTACTTCTTTTTTTGGGAGGATCTTCCCTTCTTTTGTACGGAGCCGTAGACTCATTGGAGTAGTGTCCGGGTCTTCCACAATTGTAGCAATTACGCTCACGACTAGAAGATCTTTTGTTATTGTAGGACCTCGACTTGGAACCTCTTTGCTTGCTTCTACTTTTGTAGAACTTGTTGAAGTTCTTCACCATTAGACTCAATTCTTCATTGAAGGTTTGTTTCTCACTTGATGATGTGGGAGCTACACATGAGGCTTTGTAAGCACCACTTCACTTGTTATGAAGCTCTTCCTTATCCTTGAGTGACATCTCATGAGCGACAATTCTTCCAATGACTTCCGTTGGCTTGAGATCTTTGTAATTGGGCATCATTTGAATCAATGTGCACACGATATCATATTTTCCATCCAAAGATCTTAAGATCTTCTTGATGATAAATCTATCGGTCATCTCTTCACTTCCTAAGCCGGCAATCTCATTTGTGATGAGAGCAAGCCTAGAGTACATTTCAGCGACACCTTCACCATCCTTCATTTTGAACTTGTCAACTTGACTTTGAAGCACATCCAATTTGGATTCCTTGATGGAGTCGGTACCTTCGTGCATATCAATCAAAGTATCCCAAATTTCCTTTGCATTCTCAAGACGGCTGATGTTGTTGAATTCTTCGGGGCACAATCCGTTGAAGAGAATATCACAAGCTTGAGCATTGTATTGTAGCATCTTCAACTCTGCCGTGGTAGCTTCACGGTTTGGTTCTTTCCCATCAAAGAATTCACATTGCAAGCCAATACACACAATAGCCCAAACGGCGGGGTTATGTCCAAGACTATGCATTTTCATCTTATGCGTCCAACTAGCAAAATTTGTACCATCAAAGTAAGGACCTCTACGGTGGTAATTTCCCTCGCTAGACGCCATACTCTCCTAGGTTGTGAAACCAAGGCTATGACCACCAAAAGCTATGGAAATCAAAGAAAATGGAGACCAAAGCTCTGATACCACTTGTAGGATCGAAAGTATGTCTAGAGGGGGGGTGATTAGACTACTTGACCAAATAAAAATCTAGACTTTTCCCAATTTTAGTTCTTGGCAGATTTTAGCAACTTAGCACAAGTCAAGCAATCAACCAACACATGCAATTCTAAGAGTATAGCAGCGGAATGTAAAACAATTGCACATGAAGGTAAAGGGAGGAGCTTGAGGGAGCAAACGCAATGTTGACACGGAGATTTTTTATCCGTGGTTCCGATAGGTGGTGCTATCGTACATCCACGTTGATGGAGACTTCAACCCACGAAGGGTATTGGTTGTGCGAGTCCACGGAGGGCTCCACCCACAAAGGGTCCACGAAGAAGCAACCTTGTCTATCCCACCATGGCCGTTGCCCACGAAGGACTTGCCTCACTCGGGTAGATCTTCACGAAGTAGGCGATCTCCTTGCCCTTACAAACTCCTTGGTTCAACTCCATAATCTTGATGGAGGCTCCCAAGTGACACCTAGCCAATCTAGGAGACACCACTCTCCAAGAAGTAACAAATGGTGTGTTGATGATGAACTCCTTGCTCTTGTGCTTCAAATGATAGTCTCCCCAACACTCAACTCTCTCTCATAGGATTGGATTTGGTGGAAAGATGATTTGAGTGGAAAGCAACTTGGGGAAGGCTAGAGATCAAGATTTATGTGGTTGGAATGGGATATCTTGATCTCAACACAAGTGTAGGTGGTTCTCTCTTAGGAAAATATGTGTTGGAAGTGTAGGCATGTTCTGATGGCTCTCTCCACGAATGAAGACTGGGTGGAGGGGTATATATAGCCTCCACACAAAATCTAACTGTTACACACAATTTACCAAACTCGGTGGGACCGATTCAGAGAACTCGGTTAGACCGATTTGGTTCATAATGTGACCATTAGGGTTTTTGGTGGGACCGACACGTCAACTCGGTGAGACCGATTTCGTTAGGGTTAGGGCATAACGTAATCTCGGTGAGACCGATTACACAAACTCGATGAGACCGATTTTGGTAATGGACAAACAGAGAGTTGGTCAGGCAAACTCGGTGGGACCGATTCGCTCATCTCGGTTAGACCGAAACGTTACGAAAAGGAAACAGAGTGTTTGCATTGCAATCTCGGTGGGACCGATCGCTCATCTCGGTTTGACCGAAATGTTACAAAGGGAAACAGTGAGATTACAATCCCATCTCCGTGAGACCGAGATCCCTATCGGTGAGACCGAAAAGACTAGGGTTTTTGGCAGTGGCTATGTCAATTGAACTCGGTAGCTCCGGATATGAAATTTCGGTGGGGTCGAGTTGGACTTTTGGTTTGGGACATATGTGGATGTGAGAAAGTAGTTGAGGGTTTTGGATCATATCACTAAGCACTTTGAGCAAGCAAGCCATTAAGCAACATCTCATCCCCTCTTGATAGTATTGGCTTTTCCTATGGACTCAATGTGATCTTGGATCACTTAAAATGAAAAAATGTAGAGTCTTGTGCTTTGAGCTTGAGCCAATCCTTTGTCCTTCGTATTTTGAGGGGTCCACTTTTCTCATCCATGCCATGCCAATCATCGAGCTTTCCTAAAATGTTTTGTCTTGAAATAGCATTAGCTCAATGAGCTATATGTTGTTAGGAATTACCAAAACCACCCAGGGATAGTTGCACTTTCAGAGGCCATGTAGGAGTACATGGTGGGTTGTATCATTTAAACCGTCCTCATGAAATGAGTTCTGTGTGTGTGATCCATGAATAACTAGTACCACGCATTGGGCCCGAAACCAATGGACCCTCTCGACTTATTAATCGCCTTGATCTCTGTCCAGGAGTTGCTACTAGTTTCTAGTGTTTGTAGGATATGTGTTGGAGGCCGTGCGTAGTGCTGGCCCTAGGGCTGGGCTATGATGCGGTAGATACACCATGGCCCGGTGTACAGTGCGCCCGTTTGGTGTCTCGGGAACCCTGCACACATCGTTTGGGGTTTTGAGTGAAACCCCGGCCGGATCTCCTCGCAGATGGAACCCAAATAGGCGATAAACCTGGACTACAGACTTGTGTGGTTAGTCAGGTCATGGCCGACTCCCTCGCCATGCTTCCGCTTGAAGGTTGCCGAGATACACGACGTGTACATGGTGGTAAGTGGCGAGATCGTGTGTGAAGAAGTACACCCCTGCAGGGTTATAAATGATCTACTCGAATAGCCCTGTTCGCGGTAAAGGTCTTCTGGGTTGCCTGTACAGTTCATAGACAAGTGAAAGTGGATACTCTAAAATGCGCAAGATAAGCGTGAGTGCTATGGATGGTGTTCTCGTAGGGAGACGGGAGCGGATCCATAGTGGTGTATTGATATGGTGAATATGTGGACTCGTGTGCGCCACCCGAAAAGAGTTACTTGCGGTCGTAGTTTAGGATAGCCACTGAGTCAAAGCTGGCTTGCTGCAGTTAAACTCCACCGCCCCTTTGTTGATACGGATGCATATGTAGTTAGTTCTGATGTAAGTCTTGCTAGGTACATTTGTACTCACGTTTGCTTAATTTATGTTTTGCAGAGAAACTTCAGTCTCGCTAGTAGTTCCGCGTGGACTTCGATGTTTAGCTTGTTACCTCAGCTACGATCTTGTGCCCTCGGCAGGATCTAGTAGATAGTCAGGCTTCTCAGCCTTTTTCATTTGTAGATGTCTGTACTCTGACATGTTAAGCTTCCGCATGTGTTTTGAATTGTATGCTCTGAATGTTGGGTCATGAGACCCATGTTTGTAATATCTCGCTCCTCGGAGCCTATTGAATAAATACTTTGAGTCGTAGAGTCATGTTGATGCCATGTTGTATTTACACATATGGACCATACTGTGTTTATGATTGAAATGCTTGGTATGTGTGGGATCCGACAACCTAGTTGTCTATCCTTGGTAGCCTCTCTTATGGGTAAATGTAGTTTGGTGCTTTCACTGAGCCATGGTAGTCTGGTACAGCCCGGTTTACCGGAGTCCTGTTAGCCTAGTTGCTACTGGTCCAGAACACTTAGACTGGCCGGCATGTGTCCTTCTTCTATCCTGTGTCTGTCCCTTCGGTGAAATGTCACGCGGTGTCTTTCGGAGTCCTGTTAGCCTGGTACAGCCCAGATTCCCGGAATCCTGCTAGCCCAGTTGCTACAGCCCGAATTCACTCGCTGATGACCAACACGTTCGTTGTTGGGTCATGTATGCCTGTCCCTGTAAGTTAGTGCCACTTTGGGTTTACGACTAGTCATGTCGGCCCGGGTTCTCTGTCATATGGATGCTAGCGACACTATCATATACGTGAGCCAAAAGGCGCAAACGGTCCTGGGCCAGGTAAGGTGGCACCCGTGGGAATACCGTGCATGAGGCCGCAAAGTGATATGATGTGTTACATGCTAGATCGGTGTGACTTAGGATCGGGGTCCTGACAAAAATATAGCACAAATGTATTTCTATCCTTATCCATTTTTAGAGGAGCAATTTCCTGAGATTTTGTGGCTGTACAGAGAGCGTACAGAGAGATATCCAGAGAGCTATTTTTAGAACTGTAGTGTTCAAAGTACAACACAAAAGTATTTTTCAGAAGATCATAAATATTCCCAGTTAAGACAAGTTATAATAAAGATGAATGACTCGTTTTGTCATGTGTCATACAACAGAAGCTTCAAGAACATACTGTGTCAATTTGCATATAAAGTTTGCAAATCAAAATGGTCACACATCTAAAGACATGAACATGCATGATCACTTCACCAACTTAGAGCAATGGCGGTAGCTAGTTCATGTCTAAACAAATCCATGTTAGGACCACTTTCCGCCAGTGTTGAAACATCCATGACCGAGTTCACATAGTTTGCCTCATCTTGCTTCATCAAAGACCGAAATGATGAGTGAGAAGCCTCGGCAATGTCACCAATTCTTGTAACTTGGTCACACATCACTTGTGCGGTCTTTGGTTTCTTGTTCTTCTCCGGAATGATGATCCCAAGCCTCACTTTAGATGAAGTAGGTGTTGCTTGAGATGCTTCTTCTCCGGTATCATCCAAATCAAGATCTTCGATGTCATCAACATTGATGGCGCTTTCACCGCTGCCCTAGAGGGGGGAGGTATGCCATAAGATGGATTCCAATGGTCAATACCATCACTTGTGATATCTCCAAATATAACCCGCAAGTTTTCCTCATTAGCAAGTCCTTTCTTCTTGAACTTGCCACAACCTTTAATGTCCTGTAATAGAACAAAGAAAACACATTATTAGTAAATAAAATGATACAGATGAATTAAGATATGCGATACATCAGCGAGAGAAGTCATAGTTTTAGCCTTCACGTATAAAGGAGTACACTTATAAAAAAATGGACATTCAGCAGCAACCTACTACACACATGGCAGAATTGTTGCACACATATAGCACTACTAGGCCACCTAATTTTTGCACACTTATATGTTGCTTTCACACATATAGCACATTCAACAGCCATTCCGTAGGAATAAAAATTGCACATTTATCAACAACCTAGTGCACACATACGCTGCTTCACACATATAGCACTACACAACCAACAAAACATTTACACATTCTACAGCCATAGCACCCAAGTTGCATCAACAGTACAACCTATAGGATTCAATAATGCTATACTACCATGCAGAACATAGGGAAGAAGGCAAGGGAGCTCACGTTGAGGTTTGGGGGAGGGGGCTCGGTCGCCGGGATGCTGCTCCTACTCGAGAGGGCGCCTCGGCCGTCAATGGCATGGGGGTGCGCTGCTCCTTCCCATGGGGTCGCTGCTCCTCCTTTACAGCGGGAGTGATAACCCACAAGTATAGGGGATCAATTGTAGCCTCTTTCGATAAGTAAGAGTGTCGAACCCAACAAGGAGCTAAAGGTAGAACAAATATTCCCTCAAGTTCTATCGACCACCGATACAACTCTACGCACACTTGACGTTCGCTTTACCTAGAACAAATATGAAACTAGAAGTACTTTGTAGGTGTTTTCAGATAGGTTTGCAAGAATATAAAGAGAGCGTAAATAAAAAGTAGGGGATGTTTTGATAAAGACAAAATTAAATTAGTTTTAATAGAGAGCTTTTTGTTACGAGAAAGTTATTTGTCCCTAGGCAATCGATAACTAGACCGGTAATCATTATTGCATTTTTATTTGAGGGAGAGGCATAAGCTAACATACTTTCTCTACTTGGATCATATGCACTTATGATTGGAACTCTATCAAGCATCCGCAACTACTAAAGATCATTAAGGTAAAAGCCAACCATAGCATTAAAGTATCAAGTCCTCTTTATCCCATACGCAAACAACCTACTTACTCGGGTATGTGCTTCTGTTCACTCACGCCACCCACCATAAGCAAATCATGAACATATTGCAAACCCTATAGCGGGAATCCCTCACGCTTGCGCGACATGGAGAGCACCATAGGACAGCACCAATAATAAAACATGCAACTCAAACCAATCTTGATCATCAAATAACCCATAGGACAAAACAGATCTACTCAAACATCATTGGATAGCCATACATCATTGGGAAATAATATATAGCGTTGAGCACCATGTTTAAGTAGAGATTACAGCGGGTAAGATAGAGGTTACACCGCTGCATAGAGGGGGGAAGAGTTGGTGATGATGGCGGTGAAGTTGTTGGTCAAGATTGCGGTGATGATGATGGCCATGGCAGCGTTCCGGCGTCACCGGAAGATAAGGGGAGAGAGGGCCCCTTCGTCTTCTTCTTCCTTGACCTCCTCCCTAGATGGGAGAAGGGTTTCCCCTCTGGTCCTTGGCCTCCATGGCGTGGGAGGAGCGAGAGCCCCTCCGAGATTGGATCTATCTCTGTGTCTCTCTCTGTTTCTGCGTTTTCGTTAGATACCCTTTCACCGTTTCGTATATATATGGAGATCCGTAACTCCGATTGGACTGATACCTTCGCCATGATTTTTTTACCAAGAATTAGCTTTCTTGCGGCAGAAGGAGGGCATCAACCGCCTTACGGTTGGCTCACGAGGGTCAGGGGCGCGCCCATGGAGGGTAGGCGCGCCCCCTGCCTCGTGGCCACCTCGGGAACCCTCTCGCGTGGATTTTTCTTCTGGGATTCTCAAAATATTCCAAAAATATTCTCCGTCCGTTTTTATCCCGTTTGGATTCCGTTTGATATGGATATTATGCGAAACCAAAAACATGCAACAGACATGAACTGGCACTGGGCACTGGATCAATATGTTAGTCCCAAAAATAGTATAAAAAGTTGCGAAAAAGTATATGAAAGTTGTAGAATATTGGCATGGAACAATAAAAAATTATATTTGCGACAGAGACGTATCAACATCTCCAAGCTTAATTCCTTCTCGTCCTCGAGTAGGTAAATGATAAAAAAGATAATTTTTGATGTAGAATGCTACCTAGCATAATCTTGATCATATGTCTAATCATGGCATGAATATTAAGACACGAGTGATTCAAAGCAATAGTCTATCATTTGACATAAAAACAATAATACTTCAAGCATACTAATAAAGCAATCATGTCTTTTCAAAATAACATGGCCAAAGAGAGTTATCCCTACAAAATCATATAGTATGGCTATGCTCCATCTTCACCACACAAAATATTCAAATCATGCACAACCCCGATGACAAGCCAAGCAATGTTGCATACTTTTGATGTTCTCAAACCTTTTCAACTTTCACGCAATACATGAGCGTGAGCCATGGAGATAGCACTATAGGTGTAATAGAATATGATGGTGGAGGTTGTGTGGAGAAGACAAAAAGGAGAAAGTCTCACATCAACGCGGCTAATCAACGGGCTATGGAGATGCCCATCAATTGATGTCAATGTGAGGAGTAGGGATTGCCATGCAACGGATGCACTAAGAGCTATAAGTGTATGAAAGCTCAAACTAGAAACTAAGTGGGTGTGCATCCAACTTGCTTGCTCATGAAGACCTCGGGCATTTGAGGAAGCCCATCATCGGAATATACAAGCCAAGTTCTATAATGAAAATTTCCACTACTATATGAAAGTGATAACTCAAGAGACTCTCTATATGAAGAACATGGTGCTACTCTGAAGCACAAGTGTGGTAAAAGGATAGTAACATTGCCCCTTCTCTCTTTTTCTCTCTCTTTTTTGGTGGGCTTCTTTGGCCTTTTTTTGTTTGGGCTTCTTTGGCCTCTTTTATTTTTTTGTAAAGTTCGGAGTCTCATCCCGACTTATGGGGGAATCATAGTATCCATCATCCTTTCCTCACTGGGGCAATGCTCTAATAATGATGATCATCACACTTTTTATTTACTTACAACTCAATATTACAACTCGATACTAGAACAAAGATATGACTCTATATGAATGCCTCCGGCGGTGTACAGGGATGTGCAATGATCTAGCATAGAAATGACATCAAAAAACAGACAAGCCATGAAAACATCATGCTAGCTATCTTACGATCATGCAAAGTAATATGACAATAAATGCTCAAGTCATGTATATGATGATGATGGAAGTTGCATGGCAATATATCTCAGAATGGCTACGGAAATGCCATGATAGGTAGGTATGGTGGCTGTTTTGAGGAAGATAAAATGAGGCTTATGTGTGACAGAGCGTATCATATCACGGGGTTTGGATGCACCGGCGAAGTTTGCACCAACTCTCGAGGTGAGAAAGGGCAATGCGCGGTACCGAAGAGGCTAGCAATGATGGAAGGGTGAGAGTGCGTATAATCCATGGACTCAACATTAGTGTCGGTGTACTAGAGTAGGGGTACCCTAGTATCCCGAACTTGTGCACGGGCAGTCGCAGCATCCCGCGGCAAGGCTTGCTGGGTGACCGCCAAAATCCTCTGTGGTTCCTTTGGAGCCATTCAAGAACAAAGTATTCAAGCCAAGGAGACAAGGCCCCGGCAAGAGGAGCTTGCCGGGAAGGCCACTCAAGGCACAAGACCCCGGCAAGAGGAGCTTGCCGCGAAGGCCAACCAAGGCATCTCAAGGTACTTGCCGCGACGCGCCACGCGTCCCGGCAGGACCCGGCGAGCGACAAGCTTCCGGACGCAACAAGACAACGGCCGCAGCAAGGCGCTTGCCGTGGCGGGCAACCACTCTGTACCCATGCTCCAGCGCGTCCACCAACGTGTCGCTCTGGGACTCTTCCAGGCGCACGTGGCGGGAGGCTGTGCAGCCAGGGGTACACTGTGGCAAGCGGCGCTGACAAGATCGCCATCGTGGCGAGCGGTGGCGTCCCTGACGGTCCCTTTTCTGCACTATTTGGGTGACGTAGATAGGCATTTAATGCCTTTGTCCCCTGCCGTCAGGGTTAGGTATGATACACTGTGCAGGTAGCTGTACCAACCGCAGCACCTTTTCCATTTTTTGCCCTTGCCTATGTTGCCACCTGTCGGTGACCCCTTTAGCATATAAAAGGAGGCCCATGCGCAATGTAGAGGGGGACGGACAGTAGAACACTCACGCTCGGTCTCGTTATATGCTGGTGCGTAGTGTAGCACTCAGCGCTCCCGAGCAAGAACTCAATACAAACCACAAAGCAGCAGTAGGAGTATTATCTCTCCGGAGAGCTCCGAAGCTGGGTAAATTGCTCGTGTGCCTCGCCTCGATCTGCTCTTCGTGCGACCTCCGCCCCCCGCCGAACCGAAAAGGGGCTCCGTCCCCATAGGTGCTCGCAGATCAGCTTCCCCGACATCTTTGGCACACCAGGTAGGGGGCGTCGAGGTTGTGTGAACCTGATCCGGCGTTCACACGAGCTAGATCTTCAACATCTTCATCGACATGCCGTCGAAGAAGAAGGCTTCGGAGGCGGCTGCTCCGTCTGCGACAAACCCGCCATCGCCAGAGCAAATGGCTGGTGGGGAAGAAGCCGGCGGAAGAACGGGCGTCGACGATGGAGCCCACGGTGCCGCCAAGTCCAAGGACAAGGCTGCGCTGCCCGTCGGCGGCGTAGCAGGCTCCCACGACGACCGGGCGTCCGTGGATGCTCCGCGCCCATCTCAGGAGGCGCGGGACCGGCAGCGTCATGGTACTCACGGTACCATATGCTTGCTGGACCCAAATTGAGCTGGCGGATCTCGGGATGCTCAAGGCTAGCATGCACGCCAACGTGCTGGCGCGAGCGAGGCACGGTCGCCTGGACGGAATACTGCTCCTTCTAACATCGTTGGAAGTCCGAGCATATCCCGCTCCTCGCACCGTTCGCCACCGCTACCCGCCACTCCAGCAGAAGCTTTGGCGCGAGCTCAACTGCTCCTAGACTTCCCTCCAACACCAGACAAGATCGATGACTGGAGGGCCACCATTCAGTGTCTCATCGGCTTCGCCAATGGCGACACTCCACGGCAACCGACTACGTCGCAGCCGCGGCAAGTCAGCCAGGCGCGACCCGATGGCAACAAGACCGGTGGGGGTGCAACCACCGTGCACTCTCCGCCCCGAAGGCCAAGATCGCCGACTCGCCGGGTCCACCGCGACAGCGACTCCACCGCTTCATCAGATCCACGAGCTCGTCGCGATCAGCGCCAAGTTCTTCATGAACGACAGCAAGAAGACGCTCGTACTCGCATCGAGTGCCGAAGAGAAGTGCGACGTCAGTCAGACCAGCGCGCTGGGCCCACTGTCGACATGCCTGCGCCAGGCGAACCAGGCGACCTGCCTTACGCGGTAGGTTGCCCTGCGTTTACTCGTGAGCTGCGGCAAGTCCAGTGGCCCAGCACGAAGAATTTCAAGCCAGACGTATCGGAGAAGTACGACGGCAGGTTGCATCCGTCGGAGTTCCTCAGCATCTACACCATCGCGGTGCAGGCTGCCAGGGGGCGAGACGACAAGATCCTTGCCAACTACTTCCCGCTGGTGCTCAAACCCAACGTCAGGTCCTGGCTCATGCACTTGCCGGAAAACTCCATATCTTCCTGGGCAGACCTATGCCATCAGTTTGTCGGCGCCTTCACAGGCGGCCACAAACCTCATGGCCAGGAGAGTGACCTTCACCTGCTTGCCCAGAAGGAAGGAGAGCCCTTGCGCAAGTACATCCAGAGATTTAGCCAAGTGCAACGCAACATCCCAGATGTCCACCCTGCCGCGGTCATCAGCGCGTTCCACCAGAACGTGCGTAACCGCAGGATGCGGGAGGAGATGGCGATGTGCAAGATCAGAGACGTCAGCGAGCTGTATGCCCTGGCCGACAGGTGTGCACGTGCTGAGGAAGGGATGAAACTCCTCGGAGAGAATACAGGAACAGGAGGATCTGACAGCGAGGATGCTGCCCCGGCAAATAAAAACCGGCGGCGGAACAACAGGAAGAGGAAAGGCTCCCGGGGGGGGGAAGAAGAAGACCAAGTCCGGCAAGAGTTCTGATGCTCACTCCGGCAAGCGCACCTCTTCGGAGTGCTGCGCTACCGTCGAGGATGCACCATCGAGCTCCACCGGCAAGTGTAAGAAGACAATGGCAGCTCCGCCAGCGACCAAGAAGGTTTCCGCCAAGGAGGACGGCACTGGTGGTACTTTCACCATCAGTGCCACTCTCGACTCTAAATAGGAAAGCGCGCTTATTGCTTTCCTGCGGGCGAATGTCGATGTGTTTGCGTGGCAACTGTCTGACATCCCTGGTGTTCCCAGGAAAGTAATTGAGCACCACCTTGCCATCTGTCCTCATGCGTGGCCCGTCAAGCAGAAAGTCGGAAATCAAGCAGTGGAGCGCCAAGAATTCATAGCAGAAGAGATCAAGAAGTTGGAAGCAGCAGGCCTTGTCAGAGGAGTGCTCCATACTACGTGGTTGGCCAATCCTGTACTCGTGCGCAAGGCAAACAGGAAATGGAGGCTTTGTATCGACTTTACTGACGTCAATAAAGCTTGTCCCAAAGACCCATTTCCCTTGCCGTGCATCGACCAGATTGTTGACTCCACAGCCGGATGTGACTTGCTTTCATTTCTTGACGCATACTCAGGATACCATCAGATCTTCATGGCAGAAGAGGATGAGGAGAAAACCGCATTCATCACTCCCTGTGGCACGTACTGTTTCATACGGATGCCTTTCGGTTTAAAGAATGCTGGTTCAACATTTGCAAGGGTAGTCCATACTGCTTTTGAACCGCAAATACACAGAAATGTGGAAGCCTACATGGATGACATAGTGGTCAACAGCAGGGGCAAGGCAACTCTGATTCAAGATTTAGAAGAGACTTTTGCAAATCTACGCAAGATCAGCCTCAAGCTCAACCCCGAGAAGTGCGAGTTTGGAGTCCCTTCCGGCAAGCTTCTCGGGTTCTTCATGTCTCAGCGGGGAATTGAAGCCAATCCCGACAAGATCAAGTCCATTGAGCAGATCGAGGCACCGAAGCGCGTCAAGGATGTGCGGAGACTTGCCGGCTTCGTGGCGGCTCTCAGCAGGTTTATCTCTAAGTCTGCTGAGCACGCCCTGCCGTTTTTCAAAATTTTGAAAAAGGCAGGTCCAATGAAATGGACTCCGGAAGCGGAGGCTGCGCTACAGGACTTGAAGAGATACCTGTCCTCCACTCCAATACTTGTCGCACCTAAGCCACACGAGAAGTTGCTGCTGTATCTGGCGGCAACCAATCAAGTGGTTAGTGCTGCGTTAGTAGCGGAGAGGGAGGCAGATGATGAGCCAGCAACCACGGCGAGCGCATCCAGCGACAAGCAGGGGGCTTCCCCGACAAGCTCTGGTCCCAGCAAAGATGGATCTACGCAGGCGCCCGAGGAGATACAGAAGAAAATGGTGCAGCGCCCAGTCTACTTTGTCAGTTCCCTTCTGCAGGGGGCTAGGTCAAGGTACTCTGGTGTGCAAAAATTGCTTTTTGTCCTTCTCATGGCCTCGAGAAAGCTGCGTCGTTACTTCCAAGCACATGAGATAACAGTGGTCACTCGTTTTCCGCTGAAGAGGATACTGCAGAATCCAGAAGCAACAGGCAGGATTGTTGAGTGGGCACTGGAACTGTCAAGCTTTGGCCTCAAGTTTGAGAGCACTTCAACTATCCAAAGCAGAGCATTGGCAGAATTCATAGCAGAGTGGACGCCAACACCAGATGAAGAAATTCCAGAAACGAGCATCCCCGTCAAGGAAGCAAGCAAAGAGTGGCTGATGTACTTTGATGGTGCTTTCTCGCTGCAAGGCGCCGGTGCTGGCGTACTGCTTGTTGCACCCACCGGAGAGCACCTTAAGTACGTAGTCCAGATGCACTTTCCCAAGGAGCAAGCAACAAACAATACTGCAGAGTATGAAGGATTGCTTGCCGGTCTCAGGATTGCGGCAGACCTTGGGATCAAGAAGCTCATTGTCAGGGGTGACTCACAGCTTGTCGTCCGCCAAGTGAATAAGAGTTATCAGAGTCCGTTGATGGAAGCTTACATTAATGAAGTGAGGAAGCTAGAAGAGCACTTTGTCGGCCTACAGATGGAACATGTTCCAAGAGCTCGGAACGACATTGCCGATGGCCTGTCAAAATGCGCAGCACTTAAGTTACCTGTGGAACCAGGGATCTTTGTGCTCAAGCTGACTCAACCGTCTGTGACGCCATCAACTGGATAGAGTAAGAAGAGGAAGTTGATTTCTGGTGACTATTTTCTGGCAGAGCTTCCCGAAGCCACCGCCAAGAAGGTCCCCAAGATCAACACCAAGAGTGCTGGGGAGCAGTCTGCTCCGGCAAACCCCAGGGTTTGTTCCATTGAAGCAAACGCTCCCGACCAGTTTTGCTCCGGCAAGCTTGCCGGGGAACGTCAAGCTCCGGCTGAGCCGCAGTTTCTCGCCGTAGAAGCGGATGTTCCCACAGCAGCAGATGTGCCTTTAGTCCTTGTTGTCGAGCCACAAGCTCCAGCATGGGCACAGCAGATCGTCCGTTTCCTCCAGACAGGAGAACTTCCCGAAGAGCAAGAAGAAGCGGAAAGAGTAGCCCGACAGTCAAGTATGTACCAGTTTGTCGACAATGCACTGTACAGAAGAAGACTCAACGGTGTGAAATTGAAGTGTATTCACCGAGAAGATGGACAGAAGCTGTTGGCAGAGATACATGGAGGCATATGTGGTCACCACATTGGCGCAAGAGCACTTGCCGGCAAAGCTTTCCGGCAAGGTTTCTTTTGGCCGACAGCCCTCCAGGATGCAACTGCACAAGTAACCAAGTGTGAAGCGTGCCAGTTCCATTCCAAGCAAATACACCAGCCAGCTCAAGCTCTCCAGACGATCCCTTTATCCTGGCCATTTTCGGTCTGGGGGCTCGATATCCTCGGCCCCTTCCCCCGAGCAGTCGGGGGCTTTGAGTACTTGTACGTTGCAATCGACAAGTTCACAAAGTGGCCGGAAGTGGAAGCAGTGAGGAAGGTGACAGCACAGTCAGCAGTCAAGTTCTTCAGGTCGATTGTTTGCCGCTTCGGTATCCCTAACAGGATCATCACCGACAACGGTACGCAATTCACGAGCCGCACCTTCATGCAGTACGTCCAAGATCTTGGCGCCAAGGTCTGCTTCGCTTCTGTTGCTCACCCCAGGAGCAACGGTCAAGCGGAGAGGGCAAATGCTGAAGTGCTGCATGGACTCAAGACCAGGACTTTCGACAGGCTGCACGGGTGCGGAAGAAACTGGATTGAGGAGCTACCGGTGGTTCTTTGGTCGATCAGGACGACGCCAAATCGAGCCACTGGCCAGACACCTTTCGCTCTAGTCTATGGAGCAGAGGCAGTTCTCCCCACGGAACTCCTATACGGGTCGCCTCGAGTGCTCGCTTATGATGAGCTTGAGCAAGAGCAGCTGCGGGAAGATGACGCGCTGCTCCTTGAGGAAGATCGTCTTCAGGCTGCTGTGCGAGCTGCTCGCTACCAGCAAGCTTTGCGCCGATACCATAGCCGCAAAGTTAACGCCAGAAGTCTCGAGGAAGGAGTCCTTGTTCTTCGGCGCGTTCAGTCCGCCAAGAATTCCAACAAGTTGACGCCGAAGTGGGAAGGCCCTTATCGGGTGAAACGAGTCACTAGGCCTGGCGCTGTCCGCCTGGAGACCGAAGATGGCATTCCGGTGAGCAACTCCTGGAACATCGAGCATCTTCGTAAGTTTTACCCGTAAGGCGCGGTTGCCGGACCCTATTCTGGCAACCACCTTTTGTACAAGTCTTGCCGTTGTTGCATGTAATCCTTTGTACAAAGCCAGGAGCAGACCCTGTGCATAAATAAAACTCATGTGCTCCGCACATCTTGTCATTTTCATGCTTTTTATTTTTTGCATGAGTTATCTGACACTTTGTGCCGCGAACACCCCCGGTAAGCAATAACGAGCCATAAGGCTCCATATCATTATTTTCTCTACTTCCTTGTTTTTCTCAAGGAAATGAAGGTTCCTTCGCCCACAAGTTTGCCGGGGGGGAAGGGGAAGATAATGGCATGGACCATGCGTCGTTCAAGAAAGTTTCGCCTTGCCGGGAAGGAAACGACAGAAAAGCTAAGTTGCCAAAGTTTGAGCAATCAGATGTTTTTAAATTTTTTAAGTTATCTTCCTTGAACGACCATGCTTTGTATGGAAAACCTGTGCGCGAAGGAACCGGCTCGTGGCTAGTTGCGCCCTTACTTTGTTTCGAGTTCGCTCAACAGTTTAAGTGTGCTGCGACCAGAGTCGCGCCCTTACTTTGTTTCGAGTTCGCTCAACAACTTAAGCGAACTGCAGCTAGTTAGACAAGGTTTCTTGTTGACAACGGCACTGCCAGCAGGCTGCTGACGTCCCGCACTCAGTGCTCGCGGCGAGGGTGCCTGCGCCGGCAAGTTCCCTAAAAGCGTAGGGCAAAAACATACAAAGGAAGGAATCAAGTAAAGGAAATAACATTGCAATCACGACCCGAAATATAATTATATTACAAGATAGCTTGCCGTGGCTCTAATAAATT
The DNA here is from genome assembly GCA_032464435.1 of Aegilops umbellulata. NCBI lineage: Eukaryota > Viridiplantae > Streptophyta > Magnoliopsida > Poales > Poaceae > Aegilops > Aegilops umbellulata. Next base: position 31,707,194 of record CP136059.1, read on the forward strand.
GTTTTCATAACATGACCAGCAGCGGCAAGAAAAGAAGAAAACGGGCGGCCTAGTCCACGCGATCGCCCTCAACCCTCTTGATCCCGCTCACCTTGTCCACAATGGGTGAGACAAGGTCCTTGAGCGCCTCCAGATCAGCTTCCACCGGCAGGGATCTGAGGACGTTGGTGAGGTTGAGGCCCGGGTTGCAGTAGGCCACCTTCACCAACACCTTCTGAAGAGCTCCTGCGCAGATCTTGCGCGACTCGTCGGCCAGCTGCTTTGGGATCCTCTCCCGGAGTCGCTGGAGGGCCGTCCCCACGCCTTTGAAGAACAGAGTGAGCTTGGCGCTGGATGAGAGGGTCTCATCGGAGGGATACCCGAGATCCTCCATCCCCAGCTGCGCCAGCTCCTTGTCGATGTCTGCGGCAGCATTCACAAGACCCTCCATCCACTGCTCCACAGTTTCTCTAAAATCGTTCTGGGTGGCGTCAATGCTCTCCAGCAGCGCCTTATCGGCCTTGATCTCCTTCTTCAGGGCCGCCTCCTGCTCCCTGGCACCGTCCAGCGTCTTGGTCAAAGCAGCGAGCTTCAGCTCAAGATCGGCGTTGGAATCCTTGGCGGCGCTAAGCTCCTTGATCTTCTCGGCGAGACGACCCTGCAGCTCGCCAAAGGTGTAGGCGTCCTTCTCGCGCTCATGCTTGAGCGCGGCAAGCTCTTCATCGCTCGCCCTGAGATCGGTTTCCAGCTGCGCCACCTTCGTCTCCAGCTCCTTCTTGGCGGCCTCGGCAGCTGCGGCAGCATCCTTTGCTTCCTTGAGAGCTCCGCTGAGTGTTTGCTCGCGCGCAGCAAGCTCCTCTTCGTGGCTGTCCAGGCTGGCCTTCAGCTGCGCCAACTCGCCCTCCCGCGCAGATAGCTCCTCGGCGGCAAGCCGCTGTTGCTCTGCAACTTCTGCCTTCTCGAGGATGAAGGCCTTCTGCGCCTCATCGAGCTGTACACGCTCCGCCGCCAGCGACCGGAGAGCTGCCTGGTTGAGACCTCGGAGCTCCTCCGCGCGCTTCTCCATGTCCACCCCTGCCTTCGCGACAAGCGCTTCGCGGGACTCCAGTTTGGCTTGTCGAGCGCGGTAGAGCGACACCAGCCTCCGGAGCAGCCGCTCCTCCTCAGACTCGCCGCTGCTGCTGCTCGGCGCATCAACCAACGTCAGCCCAGCGGAGGCGAGCACCTCTCCATCCAAGATTTCTCCTTCGACCGGCGCCCTGGAGCTTGACTCCCAGGGAAGCTTGATGAAGACACCATCCCCGGCCTTCAAGTATACACCTGGCTAGGGCTCTTGGGGGCCTGACGCTGCGGCAGCGGCGGGAGGATCGGCGGTCGGTGTAGCGCCTGTCACTCCTGCGGCCTCGGGGTCGTCAGTGCGATCGCCAGACCCCTCGTCAGCTGCTGCGGCGGCAGCCTTGGCGGCCTCTTCGCCGGCGGGATCATCAGCGCCGGTCGCTTCTTCGGTGGCGGCGGCATCATCAACAGCAACCTCGGTCTCCATCGGCTCCGCAGTAGATGGATCTGACGGCCGGAAAAGGAAGAAAAGTCAAGCAAATATCCAAAAAGAAGATCAAAAGAAGAAGAACCCAAGGGAAGTTTCGAAGCAAGAGGTTTACCTGCACCAGGCTCAGCAGTTGTGGTCTCCACCATCGGAGGACCGCTGGTGTTGTCCCTTGCCGGGGACTCCTCCCTTGTCGGAGAGCTCCCCCTTGCCGAAGAGCTCTCCCTTGTTGGAGGATCCTCCCTTGCTGGAGAACGCTCCCTTGGCGGCGTAGTCGAAGTAGATGGCATGTCAGGGGTGGCATCCGGACGCTCCTGGTGGGGCTGCTCTTCCCCTACACAAACCAACAGTCAGATATCAGCAAACAAAGAGTATCCATGCGCGCCTAACAGCGGGAAGCAAATCATATACTTACGCTGGGGGCTGCGCTAGGGGCTGCTCTAAAGAACAGCTGCTGGGTCCGGCAAGTTTGTCTCAGGCGCACCCCCTGCTGACACGGTGGGATCGTCCTCGATGACGATCACCGGGACCTTGGCTCTCTTCGACGCTCTCTGGGCCAGAGTCCTAAAAAGGAATAAGTTCACAGTAAAGCAAATGAGATACAAGACAAGACAACAAGTATTCAAGACATACAAGTACAACAAGAATCTTACTCTTCTTCTTCCTCGTCGGAGCTGTGCGCGGAGAAGTCAAAGCCTGGCCCTCCTCCGGCGCGAGGTGGCGGAGGAGTAGGATCCCTTGGCCGCTTGGCGGGAGCTGGAGCGGCGGACTGGGAGGACCCCGCTCCAGTTGCCGCTGCAGCGTGAGGTGCTTCCGCGGCAACAGAACTTGCCGCGGTGGAGCATGTCGTGCGGCGCGGCGGGGGTTGACTCGTCCGCCGCTCCGCTACGTCCCCGGCCTTGCGAAGACGCCTTCTTGGTGGAGCCGGGGGCTCTGCTTGCGGCAAGCTGCCCGAAGACGAAGAGGAAGAGGAGCCGATCTCCAACGAGCCGCTCGTATCCTCGGCGGGCCCGCTCGGCCCGGCGTCATGCCCGGTAGGCTCTTCCTCGCCGGCAAGATCCTCTCGCTCGGCTAGGCTTGCCGCCTCTGCTGCCTCTGCCTCCTCCACGGTGAATCCAAACTCGCCCGCGGTTGCAGCCGCCGCCGCCTCTTCCAGCCTGGTGGCGATGCGCTTGAGCTCCTCGTCGGTGGTGTCTCGGGTAAGGCCCCTCTGCTCATCGGTGTCGACCGGCACTTCTACCAAGCCATCGAAGAACGCCTGCACGACATCATCTGCAGGCTCTATCCAGGCTGGGTCAATTCTGTGCGAGTCGCACAGCGGCATCATTGCACGGATGCGGTCGAGCGAGGAGTTGTTGCACAGCGGAACGACGCCCCTCGGCAACCTGAACACTTCGGGATGCTGAGGGTCATACTTAAACAGCTCCTGGAGCATCGCGTTGAGCTCCAGGACAGTGAAGTTGAAGTTGAGGCCCGGCCGCAGCCTCATGATATCCGCCGTGTTCTGGAACTCCCAGGCGGGTCTCCTCCTCTCCTGCAGGGGGGCGATGCGGCGGCGAAGGAAATCTGCGCCAACCGCTCCTACAGTAAGCCCGGCAAGCCTGAGGCGTAGGATCCGGGCGACGGCAATCTTCAGTCTGTCGTCTTCCGGGGCCAAGCTACTCCAATCACTGCCGCGCACTACTGGAGTTTGGCGCAGGGTGGTAAATGGCTGCGGGTTCTCCTCGACAATCAGGCACCAGTACGCCCTCCACTCCTCCCACTTGCTGCGGAACTCTCCATCCAAATAAGCATCCTTCTTGCCGGCTTTTGAGATCCAGGCGATTCCGCCGGATAAGGCTCTCCTTTCTCAACTCGAGGCGAAAAGAAGTGGCGGAAAAGGGCTACGTTTGGATGGATTCCGACAAAGTTTTCGCAGAGATGTGCAAAAACTGCCATGGTCAGGACAGCATTGGGGGTGAAGTCAAGGAGGCGGAGCCCGTAGGTGTTCATGATGTCACAGAAGAATTCAGAAAAGGGCGGACAGAGCCCGCAGTAGAAGAACAAGGCGAAGAAAGGGTACCCAGTGGGAGCCTTTTTCCAAGCAGCGGCTGGGAGTACCTTCGTGCGCGGATGCGCTCGTGTCCCCGTCGACCAGAAGAGGTAATAGTACTCCTTCAGCTCTTCCGCGCCAAGCTTAGGAGGGAAGACTGCCCGCTCCTTTCGCAGCGCCGTGAGCCGCTGCGCCTCGGCCGACTTCACCTTCTCGGCTTTCGGAGCCATGGCGGGAGTGGTGAGGGAGGACGACGGCGTTGGTGGTGCTGGTGGCGATGGGGGCGGGGCGCTGCTCTCCTTCGGCTTTGGGAAGAAGGGGAGTGGCGGAGATTCTCGAGGAAGGAATAGCAACGGGCGGATGGGTGAACTGCCCCTGTTTCCCCTGCTTATAAGGAGGGAGGGGGCGGACGTTCCGCCTTTCCGAATAAAGAAACCACCCACGACCTCTCCCACGACGCCGCAATCGATGCGTGCCGTTCGGGGAGGGCGCGGTGGATACGGAGTAAGATACGGCGTGACCCAGGCTGCGTGTGCCCGTGCCCTGTTTTGGGCCTGGCCCAACAGCGCTCGGCACCGTGTATGGCCCAGGCCCGGGGGCTCCTGTCGGTGTACTAGAGTAGGGGTACCCTAGTATCCCGAACTTGTGCACGGGCAGTCGCAGCGTCCCGCGGCAAGGCTTGTCGGGTGACCGCCAAAATCCTCTGTGGTTCCTTTGGAGCCATTCAAGAACAAAGTATTCAAGCCAAGGAGACAAGGCCCCGGCAAGAGGAGCTTGCCGGGAAGGCCACTCAAGGCACAAGACCCCGGCAAGAGGAGCTTGCCGGGAAGGCCAACCAAGGCATCTCAAGGTACTTGCCGCGACGCGCCACGCGTCCCGGCAGGACCCGGCGAGCGACAAGCTTCCGGACGCAACAAGACAACGGCTGCGGCAAGGCGCTTGCCGCGGCGGGCAACCACTCTGTACCCATGCTCCAGCGCATCCACCAACGTGTCGCTCTGGGACCCTTCCAGGCGTACGTGGCGGGAGGCTGTGCAGCTAGGGGTACACTGTGGCAAGCGGCGCTGACAAGATCGCCATCGTGGCGAGCGGTGGCGTCCCTGACGGTCCCTTTTCTGCACTGTTTGGGCGGCGTAGATAGGCATTTAATGCCTTTGTCCCCTGCCGTCAGGGTTAGGTATGATACACTGTGCAGGTAGCTGTACCAACCGCAGCACCTTTTCCATTTTTGCCCTTGCCTACGTTGCCACCTGTCGGTGACCCCTTTAGCATATAAAAGGAGGCCCATGCGCAACGTAGAAGGGGACGGACAGTAGAACACTCACGCTCGGTCTCGTTAGCTGCTGGTGCGTACTGTAGCACTCAGCGCTCCCGAGCAAGAACTCAATACAAACCACAAAGCAGCAGTAGGAGTATTATCTCTCCGGAGAGCTGCGAAGCTGGGTAAATTGCTTGTGTGCCTCGCCTCGATCTGCTCTTCGTGCGACCTCCGCCCCCCGCCGAACCGAAAAGGGGCTCCGTCCCCATAGGTGCTCGCGGATCAGCTTCCCTGACAATTAGTCATAAAGAACTCACATACTTATTGCAAAAATCTATTAGTCATCGAAACAAAGTACTACGTGCATGCTCCTAGGGGGATAGGTTGGTAGGAAAAGACCATCGCTCGTCCCCGACCGCCACTCATAAGGAAGACAGTTAATAAATAAATCATGCTCCAACTTCATCACATAACGGTTGACCATACGTGATGCTACGGGAATCACAAACCTCAACACAAGTATTTCTACAATCCACAACTACCCACTAGCATGACTCTAATATCACCATCTTTATATAGCAAAACTATTGCAAGGAATCAAACATATCATATTCAGTGATCTACAAGTTTTATGTAGGATTTTAAAACTAACCATGTGAATGACCAGTTCCTGTCATCTCTCTAAATAGATATAAGTGAAGCAAGAGAGTTTAATTCTTTCTACAAAAGATATGCCCACGCTCTAACAAATATAAGTGAAGCAAAAGAGCATTCTACAAATGGCAGTTGTTTAAGTAAAGAGAAACAAGCAATCCAACTTCAAATGATATAAGTGAAGCACATGAAGCATTCTATAAAGCCATACTCAAAATATATAAGTGAAGTGCAAAGAGCATTCTATAAATCAACCAAGGACCATATCATACCAGCATGGTGCATAAAAGAAAAATGAAAACTAAATGCAAAAGACGCTCCAAGATTGCACATATCGCATGAACGAAATGAATCCGAAAACATACCGATACTTGTTGAAGAAAGAGGGGATGCCTTCCCGGGCATCCCCAAGCTTAGACGCTTGAGTCTCCTTGAATATTTACTTGTGGTGCCTCAGGCATCCCCAAGCTTGAGCTCTTGCCTCTCTTCCTTCTTCTCACATCGAGACCTTCTCAATCATCGAACACTTCATCCACAGAAAATTTCAACAGAAAACTCGGTAAGATCCGTTAGTATAATAAAGCAAATCACTACTCTAAGTACTGTTGCAAACAAATTCATATTTTGTTTTTGCATTGTGTCTACTGTAGCATAACTTTTCCATGGCTTAATGCACTGAAATAAATCGATAGTTTCATCAAAACAAGCAAACTATGCATCAAAAACAGAATTTGTCTAAAACAGAGCAGTCTGTAATAATCTGAACATTCACTATACTTATGATACTTGAACAATTCTGCCAAAATTAGGAAAAATAAAAAAATTGTATAGCAAGACAGTCCAAAAAGAATCAGAACCATTTGACGTTCCAGTAAAAAAATGTAAAATCACGCACTACAGCCAAAGTTTCTGTCCTACACCATGCAAACCAACAAGCATTGTAAACATCCTAAAGGCAAACCTTGGTGCATTAGTTTTATAATACAATGGAATTGTACAAGGGGATAATTATTTTTGTTGAAAAGTTTCTGTAATCAAGATTCACAAAGTTTCCGTGAGCATGAACAAAGTTCAAGGCTAGCTCCCACTTTAACAATGCTTGTCTTTCTCACTTTCGCTTTTCTTTTTGAAAAGTTTTGGGTTCCCCTCTTTATTTTTGTTGTTTTTAAAATATATGAAAGCACACAACAGAAATAAATGACTCTCTAAAACTTCCGGGTTGTCTCCCTGGCAGCGCTTTCTTTAAAGCCATTAAGCTAGGCATAAAGTGCTCAAGTAATGGATCCACCCGGATCCCAAGGTATATCAAAGCCAATTTTAATTAACAATGATTTGTGATTTAGTAGTGAGCACGAAGTAACATATATCATGCAACAACGAAGTCTAACTATTTTTCTATGCATCGGCATTTCATAAAAGAACAATTCATGCACACATAGTAAAGGCCAATGCATAGTATAAACAGTTTCTTGCAAAATTTTCATGTTGGAAATATAAAGAGGCGGAGATGTAGTTCCTCTCTAATAATAATTGCAAGTAGGAGCAGTAAGCACATGCATATTATATCTATCAAAATCATCATGTGTAGTAGTAAAACGCAACCCATCAATATAATCCTTAACAAGGGCAAACTTCTGCGTTATAGTGTAGTTGGGAGAATTCAAAAAGATAATAGGACTATCATGCGTGGGTGCAATAGCAACAATTTCATGTTTAACATGAGGAACTATAGCAAGTTCATCTCCATAAGCATAATTCATATTGGCATCTTGGCCACAAGCATAGTAAGCATCATCAAAAAGGGATATTTCAAAAGAATCAACGGGATCATAACAATCATCATAGAAATCATCCTTCGGTAAGCACGAAGGGAAATTAAATAATGTATGAGTTGAAGAGTTACTCTCATTAGAAGGTGGGCACAGGTAGCTAATCCGCTCTTCCTCCTATTGTTCTTCGCTCTCCTCATCATCTTTTTCATCCAATGAGCTCACAGTTTCATCAATTTCTTCTTCCATAGATTCCTGCAAAATATTAGTCTCTTCTTGGACAGCGGAGACTTTCTCAATAAGTGCATTAATATAGGCATTATATTCATAATTCTCATAACTATATTTAAGTATAGCAATATTTTCAGATATGTAAACAGCATCATAAAGATTTTCACACTCTTTGAACATAGTTTCAATTTCATAAGCACCGATAAAAGCAACAAATTCTTCTATTTGTTTCACATCATAGTAAACATATATACCATTAGCATAAGAAGCCAAGGTTTAATCCTCATTAAATTTGCATGAAAAGGGAAGGTGTGGAGCCTTCATCCTAGAGCAACAAGTATAATCATATCTCAAGCATACTTGCCGAGCATACCACTTCAATATATAAATTTGATCCCATAATAGTTTCCCTTTTTGTGTCAAGCGATAATCCCTAAAGTATTCACGTTGATCCAACGTTACTCCCATTACCAAATTGAATGGGGTTTTCTCTGGATTATCAAAGTAGTACATAATTTCTGTCACATAACGAGCATCGAGGGTTCTAGTAGGTTCCCCATCTCCATGAGTAGCAAGTACACTAATTATTTTGGTATTTCATGTTCCATATCCATTACTAAAGATAAAGAACAACTAAGAATAGAAAATAAAAATTACTTAGTGATAAAGCAAACAAGCACACACGAGAATATTCACCCCACGCTATTGCTCCCTAGCAACGGCGCCAGAAAAAGGTCTTGATAACCCACAAGTATAGGGGATCAATTGTAGCCTCTTTCGAAAAGTAAGAGTGTCGAACCCAATGAGGAGCTAAAGGTAGAACAAATATTCCCTCGAGTTCTATTGACCACCGATACAACTCTACGCACGCTTGCCGTTCGCTTTACCTAAAACAAGTATGAAAGTAGAAGTGCTTTGTAGGTGTTTTTGGATAGGTTTGCAAGAATATAAAGAGAGCGTAAATAAAAAGTAGGGGCTGTTTAGATAAAGACAAAACTAAGTTAGTTTTAGAGCTTTTTGTTACGAGAAAGTTATTTGTCCCTAGGCAATCGATAACTAGACCGGTAATCATTATTGCAATTTTATTTGAGGGAGAGGTATAAGCTAACATACTTTCTCTACTTGGATCTTATGCACTTATGATTGGAACTCTAGCAAGCATCCACAACTACTAAATATCATTAAGGTAAAAGCCAACCATAGCATTAAAGTATCAAGTCCTCTTTATCCCATACGCAAACAACCTACTTACTCGGGTCTGTGCTTCTGTTCACTCACGCCACCCACCATAAGCAAATCATGAACATATTGCAAACCCTATAGTGGGAATCCCTCACTCTTGCGCGACACGGAGAGCACCATAGGACAACACCAATAATAAAACATGCAACTCAAACCAATCTTGATCATCAAATAGCCCATAGGACAAAACAGATCTACTCAAACATCATAGGATAGCCATACATCATTGGGAAATAATATATAGCATTGAGCACCATGTTTAAGTAGAGATTACAATGGGTAAGATAGAGGTTACACCGCTGCATAGAGGGGGGAAGAGTTGGTGATGATGGCGGTGAAGTTGTTGGTGAAGATTGCGGTGATGATGATGGCCACGGCAGTGTTCCGGCGCCACCGGAAGAGAAGGGGAGAGAGGGCCCCTTCGTCTTCTTCTTCCTTGACCTCCTCCCTAGATGGGAGAAGGGTTTCCCCTCTGGTCCTTGGCCTCCATGGCGTGGGAGGGGCGAGAGCCCCTCCGAGATTGGATCAATCTCTGTGTCTCTCTCTGTTTCTGCGTTCTCGTCCGCTGCCCTTTCACCGTTTCGTATATATATGGAGATCCGTAACTCTGATTGGACTGAAACCTTCGCCGTGTTTTTTTTTACCAAAAATTACCTTTCTTGCGGCCGAAGGAGGGCATCAACCGCCTTACGGGTGGCCCACGAGGGTCAGGGGAGTGCCCAGGGAGGGCGGGCGCGCCCCCTGCCTCGTGGCCACCTCGGGCACCATCTCGCGTTGATTTTTCTTCCGGAATTCTCCAAATATTCCCAAAATATTCTCCGTCCGTTTTTATCCCATTTGGATTCCGTTTGATATGGATATTATGCGAAACCAAAAACATGCAACAAAAAGGAACTGGCACTGGGCACTGGATCAATATGTTAGTCCCAAAAATAGTATAAAAAGTTGCCAAAAAGTATATGAAAGTTGTAGAATATTGGCATGGAACAATAAAAAATTATAGATACGATGGAGATGTATCAGGAGCGGCGGCGGTGAGTAAGGGAATTAGAGGGACAAGGCCTGGGAAGGCCGGATCTAAACGCGGAAGAGCAGTTCCGGCTAGCGAGGGGGGCGTCGGTGTGGGTTTCGTGAGGAACAGAACGAGAGAGAGGAAGAGATATGGTGCGCTGTGGGATGGGTACACCTGTTCGAGCAAGGAAGAAAAGGCCGAAGCGTTTTCCTTGCCGGTGGCATTCTCCTCGTAAATAAGTGGAACTTCTGTTTCGGGAAAACGTGGAGCTGGGAAAAGCTCGCTCCACCAAATTGCACTACGGCCCAGTAATGCTTCGTGAATCTAACTTCTCTCCGAAAAACCCTTCGAGCCGGATTCACTCCGAGAATTTTGGAAGCTTGAAGCTAGATAGATTCAGAATGGGCCCTAAGTATACGTCAAAATAAGAATGAATACTACATTACTTAACAAATATCGTACTCGATGGAAAAGGGAAAGTCGCAATGAGGGGATCAATTATTCGTCGACGAACAAGAAGGGAAAGAAGCTTACTCAAAAACGAAAAATTCGACGTTGAGAAACCGTTATCGGTCAAATGATGTAATATACATGTTCCTATTTTGTATGCACACTTAACCGTTATGTGTCAAATGATGTAATATATATGTTCCTATTTTGTATAGCACACTTAACCGTTATGGGTCAAATGATGCCATATATATCGCCTTACATACATTGTATCACCTTCCCTTCGCTCCATCTCTCGGGAAAAAAGGGAAAAGAAAAGAAAAGGAAAAGAAGAAAAGAAAAGGAAAATAAATTAAATGAAAGCAAAATAGAAGAAACAGACAGGAAAATAATAGAAAAAGAAAAAAAATGAAAACAATAGCAGAAGCGCCTATTAAAGAAAAGCGCTATAGCTACTGGTGTTAGTAGCATCACTTTCTCTTGAAACGCCCTACTGCTACCTTAGCTATAACGCGTTTTTGGAAGAGCGCTACTGCTACTTTGACATAACCCCTCGTGCGCGGGCTTCCCTCTCCTCTGCTTCCTCCCCCAAATCCCAACCGACCCTCTCTCTCTCTGTGTGCCCTCGCCGCCGGAGACCCTCCCCTTGCCCCCGCCCCGCCCTCGCCGTCGGATCCCCTGCCATCGAGCATCACTGGACCCCTCCCCTCGAGCATCGCCGAAGCACTTGCTGCGTCGCCGCCTCGCCTCTGGAGCGCCAGCCTCGTCGCCGCCGCGCCTCGTCGCCTCTGCGCCACCGTCTCCCCCGACAGCCACTGCTGCACCAGCCTTGTCCCTTCCTCCTCCACCTCCCCGCCACCATCTCCCTCGACAACCACCTCCCCGCTGTAAGGCCTCCTCTCCCCTCCCCTCTTCTCTCTCTGCTCTCTTTCATTTGAACCCTTGGTTAGTTGGGCTATATTATGAACCCTAGGTGCAATTTGAACCCTAGTTATGATTGACCCTAGTTAGTATGAACCCTAGGTTTCAAATTAGTACATAAATTTAGCTAGGTTTTGAAATTCGGACATAAATCTATATAGGTTTCAAATTAGGACAGAAATTTGGGGTTAGGTGTAGTTAAAAGAAAAAATAGAATTGATTATATAGGTTTCTTGCATTTTATAGTTTATGCAATTGTTTCTATTTAAATTTTGTAGTGCTAGTTAGTTAATTAGAATTAGTATGAACCCCAGGACATATTAGTTAAAGCAACTTTTTCTATTTATTTTTTTTAAGCTATTAAAAACAGAATTAGTATGAACCCTAGTTAAAGCAATTTTTTAGTTTCAAAATTAGGTAGGCTGAATTTAGTTTCAAATATTGTGAAGAAAAATGACTTCTTACAATTCTCTTCAAGTTCTATATTTTTCTTGGGACAATTAATTTGGTGCCCTTAGTTGTGTCCCACTCGGCAGGTTTACCCCTAGTTTTTGAAAACACTTGTTCCTGCCCAAACCACTTTGCTCCTCTTATGCTTTTGCCTTTTGACCGTTTGACCATCACTTTGAAAACTTCAAAAAAAATCATACTAACTCAGAAAAATTCAAATAAGATATCAAAATGTTCAGAAAAGCATCACCTATATGTGCATGTCATTTGCATTCATGAAAAAAGTGTTGGCTAGTCCGCATCTCAGTTTTAGCTCATATCATCTTAACATGAACAATAAAATCTAAAAAAGTTCCAAAAATTCTAAAAAACTTTGGTGGCAAACTTTAAACAATGTTTTGAGTTCTTGCCAAGTTTCATAAGGGAATGGCATTCGTGGAAGTCGTGGTAAAAAATGAAATTTTGGAGCATTGATTTTTATTTTTTTGCCACAACTTCCATGAATGTCATTCCTTTATGAAACTTGGCAAGCACTCAAAACATTGGTCAAAGTTTGCCACCAATTTGTTTTAGAATTTTTATATATTTTATAGATTTTACTGTTCACGCTAAGATGATATGAGCTAAAACTGAAATGGGGACTAGCCAACACATTTTTCATGAATGCAAATGACATGCACATATAGGTGATGCTTTTCTGAACATTTTCATATCTTATTTGAATTTTTCTGAGTTAGTATGAATTTTTTATGAAGTTTTCAAAGTGATGGTCAAACGGTCAAAGGGCAAAAGCATAAGAGGAGCAAAGTGGTTTGGGCAGGAACAAGTGTTTTCATAAACTAGGGGTAAACCTGCCGAGTGTGACCAAACTAGGGGCATAAAATCAATTATCCCTTTTTTCTTCCTTTTATATGCAAATTTGAAGTGGACATCTGATATGTGGACATGTGATTTGGACATGTCATATTTGGAATTTGGACATGTCATATTTGGACATGTGCTGTTTTGGACATGTCATATTTGGAAAATGATGATTATGTGCAGGGTAAATGATCCAAGTGGCCTATGTTTCACCGGAATGTTGATTCATTTCCGTTCCGGTGAATTTCAGGCACTTGATATGTCCAATTTTTAGCAAAGGTCATGATGAAATTTCCCGTGAATTTTGGCATGACTTGTGCTAGAAAGTAGGCATATCAAGTGTCGGGGTTTGCTGGGAAACGACATTCCAGCAAACCATAAGCCCTTTTTATGTCATTTCTCATTTTATTATAGTTTTAGAATTAAACAAGGAGACTAATCATAGGAAACATGTCGAACAACAAAGAAGCCGGGCCTTCTGACCAAGATGTAGACGAGATAGATTATGAGGGTGAACAACAGTACCTCGACTTTTTGTCTGCTAAGCACAGTCAAGGTTTGCATGGCGGCCTGGATGAAGGTACTGACGCGGACATCGACATCAACGGCGCCGGCACCGATGGCGGCGCCGAGATCGACGGGGAAGGTATCGGTGTCGAAGCTGGTACTAAACAAGAAGCACAAGAAGCAGAGGATACAAAAACCTAACAAGCTCGGCATCAGACGACTGGTGATCATAAAGATGGCCCCTGGCAAGTTTGAGCCATTAGAGCCAGAAGAACCTCGCAAGTGCTATGGGAACCAAGTAGGATGCATCCTACGGGAATGCGCGAGCATCAACGACGATGACTTAAGGAGTAAAGAACATTTGAGGTTGTTGCTCCTGACGAAGTTGCACAAGAGATTCAAGTTCCCCAATCGGGATGATAGCATAGAACAACCGTGGGATGATCTGAACATGAAAACGATTAACAATCACGCCATGGGCATATTCAATGATGATTTGGCCTCCTGGAAAGGGAGGGTGAAATGAGCTATTGAGGCTGAGGAACCCCTGTCCCAAATTCTGGAGGAAAATCAGACACTTACGAAAGAGGACTTCCAAAATTTCAAGGACACTTGTGCTACCGAGGCAGCCAAGGCTAAGGCTGTGAAATTCAAGAGCCTTCAGCAAAGGAACACGGGGAAATATCGCCTCGGAAGCCGTGGCTACCTTGGCAGAAGGCCCATACGGGATAAGGAGGACACAGAACATGAGGCCATGGGTCTCCCAGACCCCTTCGCGAAGTTCACCAACCCCTTGGAGCATGACTTCATTAGGGCCCGCTACACGTGGGACAAGGAAAAGAAGGTTTTTACATGGACCCGATCACGAGGAAATTGATTAGAATACTGGTAATTATTCTTTTAGCACCTAACATTTAGCTTATGATCAAGTCGACTACACATTCATAAACGGTTCACGTTCCTTCTGCAGGAGAAGCAACACCAGCTTGCAGCCGAAAGCCAGTCTTCGTCGCTTAGTCCCAAGTGGGACACCCCTCTCAACCGGGCCTTGAACGAACTTAAGGGACTCCCTTTGGACTAGCGGCCGCAATATGGACTTGTGCATAGCACCGGAGACGATGCCACATGGAAGGTCTTTTACAACGAGGGCCCGGAGGCCAAGAAGCAGAAAAAGAAGTTTAGTCAGGAAGACATCAACAAGAAGGTGAAGCTTGCGTTCGAGAAAAAAGCAGCTGAGGACGTGAAAAAAGCAGTCGAGGAGAAAAATGAGTTTCTACAACAGGCAGGCGATGTAGCTGTACATGCCTCCAGAAATGATTTCGCTACTAACTTGATCCCAGCTATCATAAACTGGACGAAGGAAAATCCAGACAAGACAGGAGCAACTCAGTGAACAACATCACCACACCATCACCTGCTCACACAACCGCACCTGCACCTACACCCGCACCCGCTCACAGCAGCTCATCCTCAGTTTCTGGCGCGCTAGGCAGGCCTTCGTCTTTGGCTGAGCTCGACGCCCTCACGGTAATTACATGTCACACCAACATATATCTAGAATATTCTATTTTCGTTGCCTTTCGGTTGTTTTACGCCGCAGACATGTGTTTGCAGGCCGACGAAACCCCTGCACCGTGCTCTACTTGATCAAAGGCCAGAAGGTGGATGTGGGAAAGGTGGTGATAATGAAGCCCTTGGAACTCATGTTCCATGGCTAGCCGATGCCTAGCGGGCACTTCAGGGTTACCTTGTCGAGTGTAAAATCGGGGCACGAGGGTTTGCCTCCTCTAGTACGGCTAGGGGGAGAGGACGACGAGACCTCGCTGCAGATTGTAAATTGCAAGGGTTGGGTGCTGCTATGCCGAAGAATCTTCTTCGTCTGGTGCCGGCCGAGAGCACACCAATAACCGCACATCAACAAGCAGGTATGAACACCACCACCCCACCTACGCAATTACCAGCGCCTGTAGTGTCGGGTGAGAGCGGCGGACGAGGTGATGAAGGGGGTCCAATAGTGGCTGATGTAATCACCCCTGTAGAACAAAGTATGCATGATGAGATGGAGGAGACCCTCTTCGGTTCCTCAATACATGCGCCCTCTTCGGTTCCTCAATACATGCGCCTATAACGGTGACTTGGATATGATGAATCAGTCATATGACGACTCGGGCTATCAGCATGCTAATGAGGATATGGATGATCTGCCCGGGTAGGAACGTCCTAGCAGGGATTGCAAGAAATCCCTCTTCATGCAATCCTCATAGGACACGCCCGCAGATGCCGCCTCAACACAGGCTCAACTAGCTGAGGGTCGTACAGTGCTTAGACCGACAACACTGGGGCAAGGCTTAAGGAAGGGTCTGGAAGGTCAGCCCAAGAAAAAGGAGAGGAAGAGACCGGGGAAGAGAGGCTCTGCTGCCTACAAAAAAGCCAGAGCACATAGCAGCCAGACGGCGCATTTTGAAGAGCGTGTACCTGTCAAAGGCGGCCATGTTCCTTGTCACGGGCGAGCCGATGCTACCGGCGAAACCGTTGGAGGCTATATCAAGGTCTCAGGAGACTGCACGACCATGTGTTGTCGACTGAAAAAGCTTACTAGCCTCGAAGGATCCAGGATTATAAACATAGAGATGACTTCTTTCGCATTTAGAGGGTCATTGCGACGATCATCATGAAAGAAGTCGTCGAAGAGAAGGGGATGTTCCGCCACAGCCCTATATCACGAGCTGACGTCCGAACTAGCATAGGCATGCAACTTCCGGACCTCACGCTGTTCAAGAAGTTAGGGTCCATCCTCGATGATATGGAAGGATGGAACTTCTAGTGATTTATGATGCCGATAAATATGATATGTGTCGGTTGAACTTGTATATTTTATGAAACTTTGTGATGTCCATGGTCCCTACCAAACTTGCGTAACGCTAATTTGTTAGTCTGGGTACGATGACCTGCGTACCTCTAGTTAATTAGTTTGCATACGATGAAACTGCTTTGATTATTTATATGTTAACTATATGTTGCATCTAGTTGCTAACCCTTTCTTTTTGTGTTGCTCAAGTATATTTTGTTGCATATGATTGTACATTCTCTTGACGAAGGTGTATCTCTAACAGGTACCTAGATTCTTGATGGTGAGGAAGCTGTGCTATGTTGTGTACAAAGGGAAGGTTCCGGAAGTGTACGACGAGTGGTTTGAGTGTCAGGCGCAAGTGGAGGGGGTCTCGGGTGCCATCCATAACGGCTTCAAAAGCAGACAAGAAGCAGAAGCTAGTTACTTGAGGTTCACGCTAGCGCGATAACCGCCGCCTCATGTACTACATAGTTCCGCTCTCATTCATAGTGATAGCTGTTCTCACGTATATCATTGTTTAGATGGATGATGATGTAGTTGCAAGTATTCGAGACTTGTATCGCTATTTTCGAGATGATGACTATAGACCACTTTGTGTAGGACGATGATTATGATGATGACATGATTTGATGAGACTATTTGTATGTATATGCTATGATTACATTTGTATGTGTATGATATGCTAAATATTATTTTATAAAGCATGTTCAAATACAAAACAAATATGCAGAAAAACCCAAAAACTAATAAAAATAGCAGTAGCAAAGTGAATAAAGTTAGCAGCAGCGTGCTCTTACCAGTAGCGCGGCTTAATTAAAAGCGCTGCAGCTATTAGCAGCAGCGCGTTGCTCCAAAGCACGCTACTACTACCCATGTATAGCAGTAGCGTGGGCCCACCCGCGCTACTGCTACATGTTAGCTGTAGCGCCGTATCAGTACCCGCGCTACTGATACACAAAATACCCACGCTACTGCTAGGCTTATCCCTAGTCACTACTAGGGAAAAGCCTAGCAGTAGCGTAGGTCTAAGGGCTATTAGTAGTGTCGGTACCCGTGCTACTAATACGGCGCTACAGCTAACGTTTAGCAGCAGCGCATTTTGGCACGCGCTACTGATATACCTACTTAGCAGTAGCGCTTTCCATACCAGCACTACTGCTAAGTGCTTTAGTAGTAGCACTTTTCCTGTCCAGCGCTAAAGAGCGCTACTACTATATTTTCTCATATCTTTTTTTTGCTACGTATTTGTGATGTTTTTGTACATGTTTTATACATTATTCTAATCATCTCATAAACATTGTAAGGGCATATTTATCCCTTAGTTGTTTTCGTGATTGATGACAATGCTTTTGCAGACTAATCGTGTGCATTGAGCATTTTAGACATATCATTAATAGGCACAATACGATTTGGTGCCCCTCGAAGACTATTGAAGAAGGCGTCTCTCTACGTTTCTTTTCCGGTGGATTTGAGCCGTAGGAAAGCCGTACTATTAAGAGGGGGTATGCGCTGGAAAGGTTTGGGTGGAATCAACACGTGCACGTCTGCAAAATGAAGGACTCCTAGTGTTGCTGAACTGGGGCATGCGGTAGTACTGCACTTCTGAGCGGTAGTACTGCAGGCCCTTGTTGTAGTACCGGCCTCAGGCGCGGTAGTACCGCAGGTGCTCACGGTAGTACCGCTCCTTAGGAGCGGTAGTACTGTGGCCTCGGGCCAGGCTCAACTGCTCGAGCGGATGTAATTTTTTACACCCGCGCCCTACACGGTAGTACCGCACCATGAGCGCGATAGTACTGTGAGCTTTGGCCAGGCGCAACAGCATGAGCGGAAGTAGGGGCGGATGTAATTTTTTACATCCGCGCCCTGCGAGGTAGTACCGCTCCAGGCTTGCGGTAGTACCTTGTCATATTTTTGCATGGATCGGAACTCAGCGGAAGTAGCCACGGATGTACTCTTATATGTCCATGCCTTCCCAGTCTAGACCAACCCTGCCTTGTGGTAGTACCGCAAGGGGGAGCGGTAGTACCGCGTCAGTGGTTCTACCGCCCTCGGCTTCTTTGCCACAGGTCTGGGTTAGCTCCTACCGCGCCAGCGGTAGTACCGCAGGGCCTTGTGTTGGGGAACGTAGTAATTTCAAAAAAATTCCTACGCACACACAAGATCATGGTGATGCATAGGAACGAGAGGGGAGAGTGTTGTCTACATACCCTTGTAGACCGAAAGCGGAAGCGTTATATCAACGCGGTTGATGTAGTCGTACGTCTTCACGATCCGACCGATCCAAGCACCGTTACTCCGGCACCTCCGAGTTCTTGGCACACGTTCAGCTCGATGACGATCCCCGGGCTCCGATCCAGCAAAGCTTAGGGGAGGAGCTCCGTCAGCACGACGGCGTGGTGACGATCTTGATGTACTACCGACGCAGGGCTTCGCCTAAGCACCGCAACGATATGACCGAGGTGGAATATGGTGGAGGGGGCACCGCACACGGCTAAGGAACGATCACGAAGATCAACTTGTGTGTTCTAGGGTGCCCCCCCTGCCCCTGTATATAAAGGAGCCAGGGGGAAGGGCGGCCGTCCAGGGTTGGGCGCGCCAGGGGGGAGTCCTACTCCCACCAGGAGTAGGACTCCCTCTTTTTCCTATTCGGAGTAGGAGAAGGGGGGAAAGAGGAGGAGGGGGAAACGGAAAGGGGGGGCGCCGCCCCCCTTCCCTTGTCCTATTCGGACTAGGAGGGGGAGGGGCGCGCGGCCCCTTCCTTCCCCTTTCTCCCTTCTCCCTTAAGGCCCATAGTGGCCCATTAAACCCCCCGGGGGGTTCCGGTAACCCCCCGGTACTCCGGTAAAATGCCGATTTCACCCGGAACCATTCCGATGTCCAAATATAGGCTTCCAATATATCGATCTTTATGTCTCGACCATTTCGAGACTCCTCGTCATGTCCGTGATCACATCCGGGACTCCGAACTAACTTCGGTACATCAAAAATGCATAAACTCATAATAATTGTCATCGTAACTTTAAGCGTGCGGACCCTACGGTTCGAGAACAGTGTAGACATGACTGAGACAAATCTCCGGTCAATAACCAACAGCGGGACCTGGATGCCCATATTGGCTCCTACACATTCTACGAAGATCTTTATCGGTCAGACCGCATAACAACATACGTTGTTCCCTTTGTCATCGGTATGTTACTTGCCCGAGATTCGATCGTCGGTATCCAATACCTAGTTCAATATCGTTACCGGCAAGTCTCTTTACTCGTTCTGTAATACATCATCTCGCAACTGACTTATTAGTTGCAATGCTTGCAAGCCTTATGTGATGTGCATTACCGAGAAGGCCCTGAGATACCTCTCCGACATTCGGAGTGACAAATCCTAATCTCGAAATACGCCAACCCAACAAATACTTTCGGAGACACCTGTAGAGCACCTTTATAATCACCCAGTTACGTTGTGACGTTTGGTAGCACACAAAGTGTTCCTACAGTAAACGGGAGTTGCATAATCTCATAGTCATAGGAACATGTATAAGTCATGGAGAAAGCAATAGCAACATACTAAACGATCGGGTGCTAAGCTAATGGAATGGGTCATGTCAATCAGATCATTCAACTAATGATGTGACCTTGTTAATCAAATGACAACTCCTTTGTCTATGGTTAGGAAACTTAACCATCTTTGATTAACAAGCTAGTCAAGTAGAGGCATACTAGTGACACTCTGTTTGTCTATGTATCCACACATGTATTATGTTTCCGGTTAATACAATTCTAGCATGAATAATAAACATTTATCATGATATATAAAGGAAATAAATAATAACTTTATTATTGCCTCTAGGGCATATTTCCTTCAGTCTCCCACTTGCACTAGAGTCAATAATCTAGATTACACAGTAATGATTCTAACACCCATGGAGTCTTGGTGCTGATCATGTTTTGCTCGTGGAAGAGGCTTAGTCGACGGGTCTGCTACATTCAGATCCGTATGTATCTTGCAAATCTCTATGTCTCCCACCTGGACTAGATCCCGGATGGAATTGAAGCGTCTCTTGATGTGCTTGGTTCTCTTGTGAAATCTAGATTCCTTTGCCAAGGCAATTGCACCAGTATTGTCACAAAAGATTTTCATTGGACCCGATGCACTAGGTATGACACCTAGATCGGATATGAACTCCTTCATCCAGACTCCTTCATTCGCTGCTTCCGAAGCAGCTATGTACTCCGCTTCACATGTAGATCCCGCCACGACGCTTTGTTTAGAACTGCACCAACTGACAGCTCCACCGTTTAATGTAAATACGTATCCGGTTTGCGATTTAGAATCGTCCGGATCAGTGTCAAAGCTTGCATCAACGCAACCGTTTACGACGAGCTCTTTGTCACCTCCATATACGAGAAACATTTCCTTAGTCCTTTTCAGGTACTTCAGAATATTCTTGACCGCTGTCCAGTGATCCACTCCTGGATTACTTTGGTACCTCCCTGCCAAACTTATAGCAAGGCACACATCAGGTCTAGTACACAGCATTGCATACATGATAGAGCCTATGGCTGAAGCATAGGGAACATCTTTCATCTTCTCTCTATCTTCTGCAGTGGTTGGGCATTGAGTCTTACTCAACTTCACACCTTGTAACACAGGCAAGAACCCTTTCTTTGCTTGATCCATTTTGAACTTTTTCAAAACTTTGTCAAGGTATGTGCTTTGTGAAAGTCCAATTATGCGTCTTGATCTATCTCTATAGATCTTAATGCCTAATATGTAAGCAGCTTCACCGAGGTCTTTCATTGAAAAACTCTTATTCAAGTATCCCTTTATGCTATCCAGAAATTCTATATCATTTCCAATTAGTAATATGTCATCTACATATAATATCAGAAATGCTACAGAGCTCCCACTCACTTTCTTGTAAATACAGGCTTCTCCAAAAGTCTGTACAAACCCAAATGCTTTGATCACACTATCAAAGCGTTTATTCCAACTCCGAGAGGCTTGCACCAGTCCATAAATGGATCGCTGGAGCTTGCACACTTTGTTAGCTCCCTTTGGATCGATAAAACCTTCTGGTTGCATCATATACAACTCTTCTTCCAGAAATCCATTCAGGAATGCAGTCTTTACATCCATTTGCCAAATTTCATAATCATAAAATGCAGCAATTGCTAACATGATTCGGACAGACTTAAGCATCGCTACGGGTGAGAATGTCTCATCGTAGTCAATCCCTTGAACTTGTCGAAAACCTTTTGCGACAAGTCGAGCTTTGTAGACAGTAATATTACCGTCAGCGTCAGTCTTTTTCTTAAAGATCCACTTATTCTCTATTGCTTGCCGACCCTCGGGCAAGTCAACCAAAGTCCATACTTAGTTGTCATACATGGATCCCATCTCAGATTTCATGGCTTCTAGCCATTTTGTGGAATCTAGGCTCACCATCGCTTCTTCGTAGTTCGTAGGTTCGTCATGATCTAGTAGCATGACTTCCAGAACGGGATTGCCGTACCACTCTGGTGCGGATCTCACTCTGGTTGATCTACGAGGTTCTGTAGTAACTTGATCTGAAGTTTCATGATCAATATCATTATCTTCCTCACTAATTAGTGTAGGTGCTACAGAAACAGATTTCTGTGATGTACTACTTTCCAATAAGGGAGCAGGTACAGTTACCTCATCAAGTTCTACTTTCCTCCCACTCACTTCTTTCGAGAGAAACTCCTTTTCTAGAAATACTCCGAATTTAGCAACAAAAGTTTTGCCTTCGGATCTGTGATAGAAGGTGTATCCAACAGTTTCTTTTGGATATCCTATGAAGATACATTTTTCCGATTTGGGTTCGAGCTTATCAGGTTGAAGCTTTTTCGCATAAGCATCGCAACCCCAAACTTTAAGAAACGACAACTTTGGTTTCTTGCTAAACCATAGTTCGTAAGGTGTCGTCTCAACGGATTTCGATGGTGTCCTATTTAACGTGAATGCGGCCGTCTCTAGAGCATAGCCCCAAAACGATAGCGGCAAATCTGTAAGAGACATCATAGATCGCACCATATCTAGTAAAGTACGATTACGACGTTCGGACACACCATTACGTTGTGGTGTTCCGGGTGGCGTGAGTTGCGAAACTATTCTGCATTGTTTCAAATGTAGACCAAACTCGTAACTCAAATATTCTCCTCCACGATCAGATCGCAGAAACTTTATTTTATTGTTACGATGATTTTCAACTTCACTCTGAAATTCTTTGAACTTTTCAAATGTTTCAGACTTATGTTTCATTAAGTAGATATACCAATATCTGCTTAAATCATCTGTGAAGGTGAGAAAATAACGATATCCGCCACGAGCCTCAACATTCATTGGTCCACATACATCTGTATGTATGATCTCCAACAAATCTATTGCTCTCTCCATAGTACCGGAGAACGGTGTTTTAGTCATCTTGCCCATGAGGCACGGTTCGCAAACGCCAAGTGATTCATAATCAAGTGGCTCCAAAAGTCCATCAGTATGGAGTTTCTTCATGCGCTTTATACCGATATGACCTAAACGGCAGTGCCACAAATAAGTTGCACTATCATTATCAACACTGCATCTTTTGGCTTCAACACTATGAATATGTGTATCATTACTATCGAGATTCATCAAAAATAGACCACTCTTCAAGGGTGCATGACCATAAAAGATATTACTCATATAAATAGAACAACCATTATTCTCTGATTTAAATGAATAACCGTCTCGCATCAAACAAGATCCAGATATAATGTTCATGCTCAACGCTGGCACCAAATAACAATTATTCAGGTCTAATACTAATCCCGAAGGTAGATGTAGAGGCAACGTGCCGACCGCGATCACATCAACTTTGGAACCATTTCCCACGCGCATCGTAACCTCGTCCTTAACCAATCTTCGCTTAATCCGTAGTCCCTGTTTCGAGTTGCAAATATTAGCAACAGAACCAGTATCAAATACCCAGGTGCTACTGCTAGCATTAGTAAGGTACACATCAATAACATGTATATCACATATACCTTTGTTCACCTTGCCATCCTTCTTATCCGCCAAATACTTGGGGCAGTTCCGCTTCCAGTGACCAGTCTGCTTGCAGTAGAAGCACTCAGTTTCAGGCTTAGGTCCAGACTTGGGTTTCTTCTCTTGAGCAGCAACTTGTTTGCTGTTCTTCTTGAAGTTCCCCTTCTTCTTCCCTTTGCCCTTTTTCTTGAAACTAGTGGTCTTGTTTACCATCAACACTTAATGCTCCTTCTTGATTTCTACCTCCGCAGCCTTTAGCATTGCGAAGAGCTCGGGAATTGTCTTATCCATCCCTTGCATGTTATAGTTCATCACGAAGCCTTTGTAGCTTGGTGGCAGTGATTGGACAATTCTGTCAATGACACAATCATCCGGAAGATTAACTCCCAGTTGAATCAAGTGATTATAATACCCAGACATTTTGAGTATATGCTCACTAACAGAACCATTCTCCTCCATCTTGCAGCTATAGAACTTATTGGAGATTTCATATCTCTCAATCCGGGCATTCTGTTGGAATATCAACTTCAACTCCTGGAACATCTCATATGCTCCATGATGTTCAAAACATCGTTGAAGTCCCGGTTCTAAGCCGTAAAGCATGGCACACTGAACTATCGAGTAGTCATCAGCTTTGCTCTGCCAGACGTTCATAACATTTGGCATTGCTCCAGCAGCAGGCCTGGCACCCAGCGGTGCTTCCAGGACGTAACTCTTCTGTGCAGCAATGAGGATAATCCTCAAGTTACGGACCCAGTCCGTGTAATTGCTACCATCATCTTTCAACTTTGCTTTCTCAAGGAACGCATTAAAATTCAACGAAACAACAGCACGAGCCATCTATCTACAATCAACATAAACAAGCAAGATACTATCCGGGACTAAGTTCATGATAAATTTAAGTTCAATTAATCATATTACTTAAGAACTCCCACTTAGATAGACATCCCTCTAATCTTCTAGGTGATCACGTGATCCAAATCAACTAAACCATGTCCGATCATCACGTGAGATGGAGTAGTTTCAATGGTGAACATCACTATGTTGATCATATCTACTATATGATTCACGCTCGACCTTTCGGTCTCCGTGTTCCGAGGCCATATCTGTTATATGCTAGGCTCGTCAAGTTAAACCTGAGTATTCCGCGTGTGCAACTGTTTTGCACCTGTTGTATTTGAACGTAGAGCCTATCACACCCGATCATCACGTGGTGTCTCAGCACGAAGAACTTTTGCAACGGTGCATACTCAGGGAGAACACTATTACTATGATAATTTAGTGAGAGATCATCTTATAATGCTACCGTCAATCAAAGCAAGTTAAGATGTATAAAAAAGATAAACATCACATGCAATCAATATAAGTGATATGATATGGCCATCATCATCTTGTGCTTGTGATCTCTATCTCCGCAGCACCGTCATGATCACCATCGTCACCGGCGCGACACCTTGATCTCCATCGTAGCATCGTTGTCGTATCGCCAATCTTATGGTTCTACGACTATCGCTACCGCTTAGTGATAAAGTAAAGCATTACAGGGCGATTGCATTGCATACAATAAAGCGACAACCATACAGCTCCTGCCGGTTGCCGATAACTCGGTTACAAAACACGATCATCTCATACAATAAAATATAGCATCATGTATTGACCATATCACATCACAACATGCCCTGCAAAAACAAGTTAGACGTCCTCTACTTTGTTTGTTGCATATTTTACGTGGCTGCTACGGGCTTAAGCAAGAACCAATCTCACCTACGCATCAAAACCACAACGATAGTTTGTCAAATAGACTCCGTTTTAACCTTCTCAAGGACCAGGCGTAGCCATACTCGGTTCAACTAAAGTTGGAGAAACTGACACCCGCCAGCCACCTGTGTGCAAGGCACGGCGGTAGAACCAGTCTCGCGTAAGCGTACGCGTAATGTCGGTCCGGGCCGCTTCATCCAACAATACCGCCGAACCAAAGTATGACATGCTGGTAGGCAGTATGACTTGTATCGTCCACAACTCACTTGTGTTCTACTCCTGCAAAACATCAAACCATAAAAACCTAGGCTCGGATGCCACTGTTGGGGAACGTAGTAATTTCAAAAAAATTCCTACGCACACGCAAGATCATGGTGATGCATAGCAACGAGAGGGGAGAGTGTTGTCTACATACCCTTGTAGACCGAAAGTGGAAGCATTATATCAATGCGGTTGATGTAGTCGTACGTCTTCACGATCCGACCGATCCAAGCACCGTTACTCCGGCACCTCCGAGTTCTTGGCACACGTTCAGCTCGATGACGATCCCCGGGCTCCGATCCAGCAAAGCTTAGGGGAGGAGTTCCGTCAGCACGACGGCGTGGTGACGATCTTGATGTACTACCGACGCAGGGCTTTGCCTAAGCACCACAACGATATGACCGAGGTGGAATATGGTGGAGGGGGGCACCACACACGGCTAAGGAACGATCACGAAGATCAACTTGTGTGTTCTAGGGTGCCCCCCTGCCCCTGTATATAAAGGAGCCAGGGGGAGGGGCGGCCGGCCAGGGTTGGGCGCATCACGGGGAGTCCTACTCCCACTGGGAGTAGGACTCCCTCTTTTTCCTATTCGGAGTAGGAGAAGGGGGGAAAGAGGAGGAGGGGGAAAAGGAAAGGGGGGGCGCCGCCCCCCTTGCCTTGTCCTATTCGGACTAGGAGGGGGAGGGGCACGCAGCCCCTTCCTTCCCCTTTATCCCTTCTCCCTTAAGGCCCATAGTGGCCCATTAAACCCCCTGGGGGGTTCCGGTAACCCCCCGGTACTCCATGACGGCCGAGGTCAAAGGCATGTTTAAGAACTTTCTTGATGGTCTCAAATTATCCACCGCACCATTGGAAGTGGTCGATCCCACTAACAAGGTGTCGGATGCTAACTCCGACAAGGGGGAAGCTATGAGTGAGAAAGTTCCTTTGTCTAGTGGTAAAAATGGTAGTGGCATCTTTGCCCATGTGGAACCACCTCCTACTTATGGAGGACCTATTCCCTCCACTCATTTAAATCATGCCGGCCCTCCTAATATTGTGAAAAATGAGGATTTTGATGCTTGGTTATATTGCTTTAAACGTCATTTAAACCATGTTAATACTAACCTTTGGAGAATCATTGAGCAAGGTTTTTATCCGCATGACCCAAGCAAATTCACACTTGCAGAAGCCGCGGATCATCAATTCAACGAGAATGCTCTCTTCATCATCCAAGATGAAATTCCATCCGAAGATCTTGCACATCTCCGACCTTTCAGCATGGCCAAGGAAGCATGTCACCATGTTGTTTCCCTTTACAAGGGAAGCGCAAGCATTCAACGCTCCAACTATGGTGTGGTGCAATATTAGGCCGATGAGTTTGCAATGAATGAAGATGAAGAACCTCGTGGGCTTTACCGGAGGTTAACCACTCTCACGGTCTCACTCCGAGATCATGGGAGCAAGCATAACGATGATAATTGGATCAAGCGCAAGTTCCTCAAGGCCATGTCCTCCGTCATCCGTTGAAGACCGGACTTCCACACCTTTTCCTCAAGTGAAGTCTTGGATGAGATTGTGGCAATGAGGATCTTGGACAAGACCGCCGACAATGCGGTGCTGCATTCTCAAAGAGCTAAGAAGCCCAACCTTGCTTTGAAGGCCGAGGTTAGTGTGGAAGAATAGAATGAAGAGGAAGAAGAGGAGAGCAACTCCGAAGAAACAAAATATGCTTATCATGAGCACATGGCTCTCGCTTCAAGGAAATTTTGGAGCAAGAAGAACTCAAGGCCCAACTTCAACAAGAACAACTCAAGCGGCACGAAGAGCAAGCAACGAGTGAGGACTTGCTACAATTGTGGCAATGTGAGTCACTTTGTTGCGGAGTGTCCCTATGAGAAGAGGGAAGACAAAGGTGGCAAGCTCATCCGAAAATACAAGGCCAAGTCCTTCCCCAACAAGAGCAATGAGGGAGTCCTGGATTAGGGGGTGTCCGGATAGCCGGACTGTACCTTCAGCCGGACTCCTGGACTATGAAGATACAAGATTGAAGACTTCGTCCCGTGTCCGGAAGGGACTTTCCTTGGCGTGGAAGGCAAGCTTAGCGATGCGGATATTTGGATCTCCTACCATTGTAACCGACTTTGTGTAACCCTAACCCTCTACGGTGTCTATATAAACCGGAGGGCTTTAGTCCGTAGGACAACATACAACAATCATACCATAGGCTAGCTTCTAGGGTTTAGCCTCCTTAATCTCGTGGTAGATCTACTCTTGTACTACCCATATCATCAATATTAATCAAGCAGGACGTAGGGTTTTACCTCCATCGAGAGGGCCCGAACCTGGGTAAAACTTCGTGTCCCTTGTCTCCTGTTACCATCCGCCTAGACGCACAGTTCGGGACCCCCTACCTGAGATCCGCCGGTTTTGACACCGACATTGGTGCTTTCATTGAGAGTTCCTCTGTGTCATCGCTTTTAGGCTCGATGGCTCCTCCGCTCATCAGTAATGATGCGGTCTAGGGTGAGACTTTTCTCCCCGAACAGATCTTCGTCTTCGGCGGCTTCGCACTGCGGGCCAATTCGCTTGGCCATCTGGAGCAGATCGAAAGCTACGCCCTGGCCATCAGGTCAGATTTGGAAGTTTAAACTATACGGCTGACGTCCGTGAAGACTTGATCTTCGACGGATTCGAGCCACAGCCAAGCGCGCCGCACTGTCGCGATGGGCATGATCTAGCTCTGCCGCCGAACAGTGCCCTGGAGGCCGCGCACGCATCGGTTCCGACCCTGGATTCGGAACCAATTGCGCCGATCGAGGACGAGTGGTTGGATGCCGCCTCGGGGGCTGCGATACCAACGGCGATCGAGCCGAACACCAGCCCCGCACTCCGCAAGGCCCGTGACTCCGTGGGGCCGGACTCCTCTCTGGACTCCGAGCCCCCCGCGCCCCTGCCAACCGAATCCGATTGGGCGCCAACCATGGAGTTCAGCGCCGCGGACATCTTTCAGCACTCGCCCTTTGGCGATATTCTGAAGTCATTGAAGTCTCTCTCTTTATCAGGAGATCCCTGGACGAACTACGGTCAGCAAGGTTGGGATACGGACGACGAAGAAATTCAAAGCCCACCCACCACCCACTTTATAGCCACTGTCGATGATTTAACCGACATGCTCGACTTCGACTCCGAAGACATCGACGGTATGGACGCCGATGTAGGAGAAGACCAAGAACCAGCACCTATAGGGTACTGGAAAGCCACCTCATCATATGACATATACATGGTGGATACCCCAAAAGAAGGATGGCGATGGAACAGTGGGGGATGACCCCTCCAAGAAACAACCTAAGCGCCGGCGTCAGCGGCGCCACTCTAAATCCCGCCAAAGCAAAAACGGTGATTCCGGCACAGGAGATAATAATACTCCGGATAGCACCGAAGAACACCCCCTCCAGCAAGATTCAGCGCAGGAGGATGGAGAAGCTAGCCCTCACGAGAGAGCGGCAGACAGAGAGGTCGAGGATGACAATTATATGCCTCCCTCCGAAGACGAGGCAAGCCTCGACGACGACGAATTCGTCATGCCAGAGGATCCCGTCGAACAAGAGCGTTTCAAACGCAGGCTTATGGCCACGGCAAGCAGCCTCAAGAAAAAAACAGCAACAACTTAGAGCTGATCAAGATTTGCTAGCCGACAGATGGACTAATGTCCTTGCGGCCGAAGAGTATGAACTCGAACGCCCCTCCAAGAGCTACCCAAAGCACAGGCTGCTACCCCGATTAGAGGAGGAAGCACCTAAACCTACATCACCAGCGCATGACACGGCCGACCGGCCACCTCGTGGCCGCGACAGAGAGGCCTCTCGGCCCTCCACTCAAGCCGCACCCCGGCACCGTTCAAAACATTTTAAGGCACGGGAAAATGCGCTAGACCCGCGAGACATATTGGAGGACAAGGCAAAGCAAACAAGATCGATCTATGGATCGCGCGGACGCCCCACGGCACTTGACGGTGATCGTCACTCCGGATATAATAAATCCGGCCAGGCCGGACACAGTAGACAAAGCTCATTTGAGCTGCGTCGTGATATAGCCCAATACAGAGGCGCCGCACACCCCCTATGCTTCACAGATGAAGTAATGGATCATCAAATCCCTCAGGGTTTCAAACCCGTGAACATCGAATCATACGATGGCACAACAGATCTCGCGGTATGGATCGAGGATTATCTCCTTCATATCCACATGGCCCGCGGCGACGATCTACACGCCATCAAATACCTCCCACTCAAACTCAACGGACCATCTCGGCATTGGCTCAACAGCTTGCTAGCAGAATCTATCGGGTGTTGGGAGGACCTGGAAGCCGCATTCCTCCACAATTTCTAGGGCACCTATGTGCGACCACCAGACGCCGATGACCTAAGCCACATAATTCATCAGCCAGAGGAATCGGCCAGGCAATTATGGACACGGTTCCTAAGAAAGAAAAACCAAATAGTCGATTGTCCGGACGCTGAGGCCCTAGCAGCCTTCAAGCATAATATCCGCGACGAGTGGCTTTCCCGGCACCTTGGACAGGAAAAGCCAAAATCCATGGCAGCACTCACGACACTCATGACCCGCTTTTGCGCGGGAGAAGACAGCTGGCTAGCTCGTAGCAATAACTTGACCAAGAGCCTTGGTAATTTGGACACCAAGGACAACAGTGGCAGGTCGCGTCGGAACAAGCAAAAACGCCGCGTTAACAGCGACAACAACAAGGATATGGCAGTCAACGCCGGATTCAGAGGCTATAAATCCGGTCAGCGGAAAAATTCATTCAAAAGAAATACTCAGGGCCCGTCCAGTTTGGACCGAATACTCGATCGCTTATGCCAAATACATGGCACCCCCGAAAAGCCAGGCAATCACACCAACAGAGATTGTTGGGTGTTCAAGCAGGTAGGCAAGCTAAATGCCGAAAATAGAGGCAAAGGGCTGCGTAGCGATGACGAGGAGGAACCTCGGCCGCTGAACAACAGTGGACAGAAGGGTTTTCCCCCACAAGTGCGGACGGTGAACATGATATACGCAACCAACATCCCCAAGAGGGAGCGGAAGCATGCGTTAAGGGACGTATATGCGATGGAGCCAGTCGCCCCAAAGTTCAACCCATGGTCCTCCTGCCCGATCACCTTCGATCGAAGGGACCACCCCACTAGCACCTGTCATGGCGGATTCGCCGCATTGGTTCTAGACCCAATTATTGATGGATTTCATCTCACAAGAGTCCTTATGGACAGCGCCAGCAGCCTGAACCTGCTTTACCAGGATACAGTGCGGAAAATGGGCATAGATACCTCGAGGATTAATCCCACCAAAACGACCTTTAAAGGCATCATACCAGGTGTAGAGGCCAACTATACAAGCTCAGTCACACTTGAAGTGGTCTTCGGATCTCCGGACAATTTCCGAAGCGAGGAGTTAATCTTCGACATAGTCCCATTCCGCAGTGGCTATCATGCACTGCTCGGGCGAACCGCATTTGCAAAGTTCAATGCGGTGCCGCACTACGCATACCTTAAGCTCAAGATGCCAGGCCCTCGAGGAGTAATCACGGTCAATGGAAACACCGAACGCTCCCTCCGAACGGAGGAACACACGGCGGCCCTCGCAGCGGAAGTACAAAGCAGCCTCTCGAGGCAGCTCAACAGTCCGGCCGTTAAATGTCCGGACATCGTCAAGCGCGCCCGGAGTAACCTACAACAAGACCGCCTGGCACGTTTCGAGCAGGCGTAGCAACGCGGCCCCAACCCCAGCCCTCGCGAACTAGCGAAACCAGTGCCTCGCGTACATAACTACGCTCTCGAAGTACCATGGGCACAGGGGGAGGGGCACCATCACGGCGCGCCCGAAACACGGCTTAAAACGCACTAGGGGCTGCCGATTTCTTTATTTTCTCTTACTTTCAGGACTCCACACTTCGGAAGACCTGTTCGGCAATCCAACTGCCGCTCAAACGATGCAAGAACCAGGGAAGCAGAAAAGCTATGCCGCATTATATAACTCCCATGTGGTCTCTATCACGAGCAGTATACCTGTTTTGCATACTATTCCGCAGCCTGCCCCTGGAAAGGACATGTTAAATAGTCCCACTTTTGCTTATCGCACTATTTGTATCGTTCTGCTTTGATCGCAGCCTTTTTATAAACAATGCATAGCTTTTTGTCTACTTTCGCATTATTGTTTTTCACAAATATATGTTCATTAACGACATGTTGCACCCGTACACTTTGGTACGGTCAATACGCCAGGGGCTTTAGTACCCCCCTTATATGGTGTGAGAAGTCCGAACACTTTAACAAGTGCGGCACCCCAAACTTATAGCATTATATGCATCGGCTCCGAATCATGTCTTGGGTCAATAGTTGGGTTTGCCCGGCTCCTATGTTTTGGTGCCTTACGTTCCGTTGTATCGGCTAAGGTAGCACTAGGAGAACTACTGCGATTGTGCCCCAATTGAGCTGGGCGGAGCACCTCAGTAGAGAAAGCTAAAACTGACTGTCACGGTGAAGCGAGAGACTAGTCGGTGTTCGAGAGGTTTTTCGAGTCCCTGAAGACTTATGCCGCTTAGAGCGAGGAGTCGGCTTTCTCCGGCCAAAGGTGTGGATAGCACCCCGAACTCGGTCTTCAGAACACTAGGGGCTTCGCCGAAATTTAAAATTATAGAATTCTATGGCTAAGTGAGTGTGTTCAAGCACTATAGTCCGATTGCCTTGTTCGTTGTGCTGAGCGCCTCCCTTGAAGGACCCATACATGGGAAAAAGAGCGCTCAGGTTTCTCCCGAACACCCCAGCACTAGTGGCATGGGGGCAGAAGTCAGCGACTCGCCATCTCTCAAATTTGATAAACGGCCGCACAGAAGGTAATATTTTAAATTCAAAACGCATTGCTTAAGCGCACATGAACAAGTTTTCAGCGCACAGGATAACACGAGCGAGTTTACTCCAAAATTACATCCATGGAACATTCATCCGCCACAAGGCGGGCACCCTTTAGAACATCCTTATAATACTTCTCGGGCTTGCGATGCTCCTTCCCCGGCGGTGGCCCGTCCTTCACAAGCTTGTCACCATCCAGCATGCCCCAGTGCACCTTAGCACGGGCAAGGGCCCTACGGGCACCTTCAATGCAAACGAAGCGCTTTATGACCTCGAGCCTTGGGCAGGCCTCCACCAGCCGCTGCACCAGCCCGAAGTAGCTCCCAGGCAGAGCCTCTCCAGACCACAGCCGAACTATGAGGCCCTTCATGGCCTGTTCGGCCACCTTGTGGAGCTCGACCAGCTGCTTCAGCTGGTTGCTTAGGGGCATCGGGTGTCCGGCCTCAGCATACTGAGACTAGAACACCTTCTCTGTCGAGCTGCCCTCCTCGGCTCGGTAGAATGCGGCGGCATCGGACACGCTACGAGGAAGATCTGCGAATGCTCCTGGAGAGCTCCGGATTCGGGTAAGTAACAAGAAGCTCACTTTTACATGTTTGCTTTGCATAAAGAATGCCTTACCCACCGCTATATTCTTCGCCGCAGACAACTCCTGGAGGGCCTTCTGGGATTCAGCCTTGGCAGACTTGGCATTTTCAATAGCTGCTGCGAGCTCGCACGCTCACGTCTTTGAGTCAAGCTCCAAACTCTCATGTTTTTTCATGAGAGCCTGGAGCTCTTGCCGCACCTCGCCAACCTGGGCTTCATACCTCTCCCGCTCGGAGCGCTCCGTGGCCGCTCTCTTATCGGCCTCGGCCAACGCTTGCTTGACGGTCTCCACCTCAGTTGTGGCCCCTACAATTACCATGTTAATCCTGTCATATTTTTGCAATTGCACTTTTATATTTTCTTTTTTTTCTATATGCTATTTCTTACCTTATTTCTCCTCGAGCTGCCGTTTGGCAAGGTCGAGCTCTTGCTCGGTCCGCTGGAGGCCCTGCTTAAGTGTGCCCACCTCCGCAGTCAGTGCGGCGGTCGCCAGCAACGAAGCTTGCATACGCATATTGACTCTTTTTCTGTTGGACTCCTGCGAAATTTATTAGATCCTCTATTCGGCTTTTCTTTCCGAACGCCAAACAGAGCATCAGGGGCTACTGTCTATGCGGTAATATTTTTTATATATCCTACACTTACCTCGAAGCCTGTTAGAAGGCTGGCACGAGCTTTAGTCAGTCCGCTCTTGGCGGACTGAACCTTCTGGATCACCGCACTCATAATAGTCCGGTGCTCCTCGTCGATGGACGCGCCGTTAAGCACCTCCAGCAGATTGTCCGGCGCCTCCGGTTGGACGGGGGCCGCCGGATCAGTAGGCTTGCTCCTCTTAGAAGGAGTTCGCCTACCGTGGTCCGGAATTGTTGATGATCCCGGCGCGGTGTCCGGCTCAAAGCCGGACTCAGAGCCCTGGGGGGTTTTATCCCCTTTACTCTTGGAGTCCGGGAGGTCGCCTTGTGGCGCCTCCAGGACCACCTCCTCCTGGCTTGGAGCCTGTTGGGACGCCACCTCGGCATCACCTGTAGGGCGGGGGGAGGTGGCGGGCGGAAGTGAATTCACGTCTGATGAATCCAGGGAGCCGGTCGACGACTCATCGAGCCCGACCTTGGGCGGACTGCATAATCATATTCGACATAAGGAAAGGTTGTGCAATAAAGGAATGTTATGATTACTCGGGTGCCCGGATGCTTACGATTCCGCCGGACGCTTGGCCCTGCGCGGCCACTCCTCTTCGTCGTCATCGGCGTCGGCGGGGTAGTCCGGAGGAAGGGTTTTCCCCTTCTTGGACCCTTCGGCCTCCCCGGTCGGGGCAGCCTTCCTTTTCTTTCCTCCCCCCGCTGGAGGGGGAGAGGTTTCTTCTTCCTCCTCCTCGTTTTCACGGGAGGAGCGCGTCTCGGATTCGTCAGATGTAGAATCCGACACCTCCTGGCGCTGGGAACTCTTTCGAGTCCCTGTGGCCCTCTTCTTGGCCTTCTTTTCCGGCACCACGTAAGGTGCCGGAGCCAACAACTTCGCTAAGCGAGCATCGGCTAGGTCTTCGGGCAAAGGAGCTGGACAGTCGATCTGTCCGGACTTCGCCAGCCAATCCTGTCAAAGGAGAGGGAGTTTAGATCCCGCATAGAGTCAAACTATGGAAAACCATCATCCTGTAAAAGGTAAAAATAGCTTACCGCACTGGCGGGAAGCTGCGTGCTGAATCTGCGGTCCTCGGAAGCGGATGCGGGAGCCTCGGCGCCTTTGAATAGCACCTTCCAGGCGTCTTCATACGTTGTGTCGAAGAGCCTGCTCAGGGTTGGGTGCTGCGCCGGGTCAAACTCCCACAAATTGAAGCCCCATTGCTGACACGGGAGGATCCGGCGGACGAGCATAACATGGACTACGTTGACAAGCTTGAGCTCCTTGTTCACCAAGGTTTGGATGCATTTTTGCAGTCCGGTTACCTCTCCTTTATTGCCCCATGACAGGCCCGTCTCTTTCCAAGACGTGAGCCGCGTAGGGGGTCCGGACTGGAACTTGGGGGCTGCGACCCATTTGGGATCGCGCGGCTCGGTGATGTAAAACCACCCCGATTGCCACCCCTTCAGGGTCTCCACTAAGGAGCCCTCGGGCCATAGGATGTTGGCTATCTTGCCCGCCATGGCGCCTCCGCACTCCGCCTGGTTGCCACGCACCACCTTGGGCTTGACGTTGAAAGTCTTGAGCCATAGGCCGAAATGGGGGCGGACGCAGAGGAAAGCCTCACACACGACGATAAACGCCGAGATGTTGAGGACGAAGTTCGGGGCCAGATCATGGAAATCTAGGCCATAGTAGAACATGAGCCCCCGGACGAACGGGTGGAGAGGAAAGCCCAGTCCACGGAGGAAATGGGGAAGGAATACTACCCTCTCATGGGGCCTTGGGGTGGGGAGGAGCTGCCCCTCTTCGGGAAGCCGGTGCGCGATGTCGTTAGACAAGTATCCGGCAGTTTTTTGATGTGTCCCTCCGTAACGGAGGAGACCATCCACTTGCCTCCCGCTCCGGACATGGCTGGAGAAGGTTGAGGTGGGAAGTGCGGGCTTGGGCGTTGGAGCTCGAGTGCGCGGAAGATGGATAGGCAAAGGAGGAAGAAGGCGTAGGTAAAAAGGTGGATCCTTATCCCCTTATATGGGTGGATGCGGTTAAGCGTCCCCACCAGCCTGGTAAAACACGCTTATCTCCCAAGCGTCGTGATAAATGGCGCGGTTGGGTTACCCACGTCCGTATTGATGAGAATCCCATAAATAAGGGGACATGATCTCTGCTTTGACAAGACGTGCCAAGGAAACGGCCTCGCGAAATGCGCTGAGGCGGGGGAGTAAAAACGATTCGGATAAAGACTTAGCCGTGGTGAGATGTCATGCTACAGAATACGTCAGCAGATTAGATTTGTGTAAATATTATTCTCTCTATGGCAATATGTGGAAACTTATTTTGCAGAGTCGGACACTGCCTTTTGTGTTCAAAATCTTCTATGAAGTACTTGGAGGAGGAACCCGCCTTGCAATGCCGAAGACAATCTGCGCGCCGGACTTGTCGTCATTGAAGCCTGGTTCAGGGGCTACTGAGGGAGTCCTGGATTAGGGGGTATCCGGATAGCCGGACTGTACCTTCAGCCGGACTCCTGGACTATGAAGATACAAGATTGAAGACTTCGTCCCGTGTCCGGAAGGGACTTTCCTTGGCGTGGAAGGCAAGCTTGGCGATGCAGATATTTAGATCTCCTACCATTGTAACCGACTTTGTGTAACCCTAACCCTCTCTGGTGTCTATATAAATCGGAGGGCCTTAGTCTGTAGGACAACATACAACAATCATACCATAGGCTAGCTTCTAGGGTTTAGCCTCCTTGATCTCGTGGTAGATCTACTCTTGTACTACCCATATCATCAATATTAATCAAGCAGGACGTAGGGTTTTACCTCCATCGAGAGGGCCCAAACCTGGGTAAAACTTCGTGTCCCTTGTCTCCTGTTACCATCCGCCTAGACGCACAGTTCGGGACCCCCTACCCGAGATCCGCCGGTTTTGACACCGACAAGCAACTTCACCAAGAAGACTCCTCCCAAGGGGTTGGTGGCACAAGAAGAGTTCAATGAGGATGATGATGATGATGTAGACGGTGAGTCGGTTGCCATGGCCTCCGTTGCCATTGCGACAACTCCACGGGTGTCTCTCTTCGACTCACCCAATGAGAACATCACCGCCAAGTGCGTCATGGCTAAAGCCACCAACAAGGTAACCCCCAACATCAAAACTACCATCATTACTAATCCTTCTTTGACGGGTTGCATTGATGAAAGTGAGGGGTCCAATGTAGAGGAAAATGAATTTGAGTCAAGCTCAAGGGTAAATCCAAGAAGCACTTCGTTGCTCTCTTGGAACAACTTGGTGAAGCCAATGACATGATTGAGGCTCACGAAGATACCATCTCTAAGATGGAAGGGCATAGTCGTGACTATGACAATGAGGTTTCGGATCTCTCCAATGCTCTTGGGGAAGAGCGTGGTCATCGTTTGGCTCTTGAGGAGTCATACAACAAGGACCATGCTAAATTGAAGAAAGATCTTGATCATTCTCTTGTTGTATCTCGTATGCTAAACTCCGGGAAAGCCAAGCTTGGGGTTGATCTTGCTAGACTCAAAGAGGATTCTGATTTACTTGACAAGGCTCACAATGTCTTGAAGGGTGCTCATGCTAGCCTCAAAGAGTGTCATGATCAACTCCAAGTAAAGCTAACTAAGGAGATAGCTACTTTTCCTCATATGGTCTAAATTGATACTCCCTCCGTTCCAAAATATAGCGCGTTCTCGGTTTCCGTGCTTCAACTTTGACCATTAATTTAACCAACGAGACCGACTGCGGCGGGCGAAAAAATTATACCAATGAATTCGTAGTCAAAATAAGTTTTCAATTATATAATTTTTTATCCCGCCGCAGTCGGTCTCGTGGGTTAAATTTATGGTCAAAGTTGAACCTCAAAAAGCGTGGGCGCGCTATATTTTGGAACGGAGGGAGTAATGCAAATTCTACTAACCGTGTTGTGAGCATGTGCATCTTGTTGAGGAGAATGCTAAGTTGAAGAAGTAGCTTGAGAAAGGCCTCGTGTCATGCATACAAGGTGAGAAGAACCTCAACGACCTTTTGAGCAATCAAAAGGAAGTTGTGGCCAAGGAAGGGATTGGGTTCACACCCAAACCCAAGAACAAGAAGAAGAATGACAAGGCCAAATGACCTCCTCCTCTCAAGCAAACCTTCGTGAAAGAGGGAGAGGGCGCTCCTAAGGAGAAGAAGAACAATGTGAAGGGTGGTGGTGTCAAGAAGGCCAATGCCACCCCTTCCAACAAAGCCGGCGACTTTAACACTTCCAATGTGTTATGTCGTGCTAGTGATGGGCATGTTTATGCTAAATTTGTTGGTTCTCATTATGAGTACATTGAATGGTCTATTTGGGTTCCTAAGACCCTTGTCACTAACATCAAAGGACCCATTACAAAATGGGTACCTAAAACCAAGCATTGATCTCTTGTAGGTGTTTGCTTCCGGTGGGGGATCATGGTTGCTCGATAGTGGAGCCACTAATCATATGACCAGAAGCAAGGACTTGGTGGTGAAAGTGCACAAGATTCCATCTATGCCCACCAATGTCAAGTGGGGTGACGCCTCATCCTCTAAGGTATTGGGACTTGGCAAGGTTGTCATCTCTCATGATCTCATGATCGAGAAGGTCATGCTTGTTGAGTCCCTCGCATACAATTTACTTTTCGTTCGTCAACTTGCAATCATAGGCTTTGCCACTTTGTTTGATATTGATACCGTGGCCCTCTTCTGGAGCAAGACTCTTAAAGTAGCCTTTCTTGGGTATGTCGAGAACGGTCTCTATGTGATTAACTTTTCAGAGCGACCCACTAAGACCGTGACATGCCTAATGGCTAAAGTTGACATGGGATGGCTTTGGCATCGCCGTTTAGCCCATGTCAATATGATATCTTTCAAAGTATTCTCAAGGGGGACCATGTTCGTGGACTAACAAATGTTAGTTTTGCCAAAGATCGTGCTTGCAGTGCTTGTATCGAAGGAAAGCTACATGAGAAGGCTCACCCTCCCACGACTATCATCTACTCGAAGAGGCCTTTGCAGCTCCTTCACTTGGATCTCTTTGGGCCTCCATCCTTTGATAGTCTTGGGCGTAGGAAGTATTGCTTGGTGATTGTGGATGATTATTCAAGATACACTTGGGTATACTTCTTCAAGAGGAAGAGTGAGACCCAACAAACCGTCATTGACTTTGCATATGAAGCCCAACGCCAACACAATGCAAAGATCTTGACAATAAGAAGTGACAACGGCACCGAGTTCAAGAACTACACCTTGGATGAGTTTCTTAGTGATGAGGGGATCAAGCATCAATATTCCGCACCTTATACCCCTCAACAAAATGGTGTAGCAGAGAGGAAGATCCGGACGTTGATGGTTGCAGCAAGGACCATAATGGCGGAGTTCAAGTCTTTGTTCAACTTTTGGGCCGAAGCCATCAACACCGCGTGCATGCATCCAATCGGCTCTATCTGCACAAAGGCTTGAACAAGACTCCATATGATCTCACCGGTAACAAGACCAACCTCAAGTATGTTCGGGTGTTTGAGTGTAAGTGTTTCATTCTCAAGAAAGGTGTTCGTTTGTCTAAATTTGAGGCTAGAGCTCAAGAGGGCATATTTGTTGGTTATGCTACAAACTCTCATGCTTACCGTGTCCTTAATAAGTCCACGGGACTTATTGAGGAGACATGTAACATGGAGTTTGATGAGAATAACGGCTCCCAAGTGGAGCAAAGTGGCACTTGTGATGTAGGTGATGAAATTCCTCCCCAAGCCATAAGAAGAATGGGTGTTGGTTTTATCCTATACATTGAGGAACCCCTTGTGGCCGAAGGAGAAGGACAATGTTCCACTCAAGTGGAACCGTCATCAACCCAAGGCCCACGCTCTTCCGAAGAACAAAGTGAAGGCCCTCAACCTCATGAACAATACCAAGGGCAAGATCAACCTCAAGATAGTGTTGAACCACCAAGTGATGCCCAAGGTCAAGTTCTCTCCTCCAAGAAAGTTCAAGATCAAGAGCAAGCTCAAGATCAAGAACAAGCTCAAGACGACACTTAAGATGATCAAGTGACCGCTCCTCAACTCACTCCTGAGGAGGAATTGGAGCGTTGTGCCGCCAAGATTGCATCCAAGATCTCTACCAAGGGTCATCTAATGAAAAATGTGTTTGGAAGCATACGAAAGGGGGTAAGTACTCGTAGACAATTGGCAAACTATTGTGAACATCACACATTTGTCTCTTGTGTTGAACCCCAAAAGGTCTATGAGGCTCTCGAAGATCCGGATTGGCTTAATGCCATGCATGAAGAACTCAACAACTTCTAGCACAACAAGGTGTGGAGATTGGTACCAAGGCCAACGGGGAACCATAATGTCATTGGAACCAAGTGGATATTCAAGAACAAGCAAGATGCTCATGGAATTATAGTCCACAACAAGGCTCGTTTGGTAGCACAAGGCTACTCCCAAGCCGAGATTACCGACTACGGTGAAACCTTTGCTCCCGTTGCTCGCCTTGAATCTATTCGTTTGTTGATTGGTTATGCTTCTCATCATAATTTCAAGTTGCAACAAATGGATGTGAAAAGTGCTTTTCTTAATGGTACTATTAATGAGTTGGTGTATGTCAAACAACCCCCTGGGTTCGGGGATCCCTATTTCCCCGATCATGTGTACCAACTCGATAAGGCACTCTATGGCCTTAAACTAGCCCCACGTGCGTGGTATGACCACCTTACCGAGTTGTTGCAAGATCGTGGGTTTGAAATTGGGAAAGTCGACCCCACTCTTTTTACTAAGAAGGTCAAAGGGGAGTTTTTTGTGTGCCAACTATATGTTGATGATATTATCTTTGGTTCCCCTAACAAAGCTTTCAATTAGGTTGCCGCTCTCATGACCTCAAAGTTCAAGATGTCCATGATGGGAGAGTTGAAGTTCTTGGGTTCGAAGTCAAGCAAAGAAGATAAGGGACCTTCATCAACCAAGCCAAATTCACTCAAGACATGCTCAAGAGTTTCAAGCTAAGTGATGTCAAGCCGGCTTCCACTGCAATGCCCGTCAAATGCCAACTTGACATAGATCCCAATGGTAAAGCGGTGGATCAAAAGGTATATCGCTCCATGATTGGCTCCTTGCTTTACCTTTGTGCATCTAGACCGGATATCATGTTGAGTGTGGGAATTTGTGCAAGGTTTCAAGCCGCACCTAAGGAAAGCCACGTTGTGGCAGTCAAGCGGATCTTTCGATATTTGGCTCATACCCCAAACTTTGGCTTATGGTACCCAAGAGGAGCAAGCTTCAATCTTGTAGGCTATTCGGACTCCGATTGGGCGGGCGACAAAGTGGATAGGAAGTCAACTTCCGGAGGGTGCCAATTCCTTGGTTGCTCTTTGGTGAGTTGGTCTTCTAAGAAGAGAAGTTGTGTGTCCCTCTCGTCCACCGAAGCGGAGTATGCGGCCGCCGATAGTTGTTGTGCACAACTTCTATGGATGAGGCAAACTTTAAAGGATTACGGTGTCATTTGTGACAATGTGCCTCTTTGCTGTGACAATGAAAGTGCCATCAAGATTTCTCTCAACCCGGTGCAACACTTCAAGACAAAGCACATTGAGATTCGGTATCACTTCATCCGGGATCACATTAGGCGAGGGGAGATCGAGCTCAACTATGTCAACACTCATGATAACCTCACAGGTATCTTCACGAAGCCCTTGGATGAAGCAAGATTTCGCGAGTTAAGGCATGAGCTAAATATCATTGATTCGAGCAATCTGGCTTGGACCCTTGCACACCCCACCATAGATAAATTGTTATCTTGTTTAGGTGTAGGCATGGACATAGGGGGAGTGTTGTTCTCTCAGTGAACTCTCCCTTCCCCATTATGCATAAATTGATCAACTCTTTCACATTAGCCATTTTTGATGGTACTTGTGCTTCAAAGACGAGTTTTGGTCGTGGGCCCAAGGATAATTCTTCGCGGTGCCATACCAATTGACTCAAACATAGGTGGCTCCGGCCACCGCCCTCTCTTTGGAGAGGTTGTGTCGCGTGTTTGGTCCTGTTGTCTCTTGCCTTTCCTTCTTTGTGCCGAGCTCGTGTTTGAGTTCCTCGTGTGTTAGCTCTTGGTGTGTCTTTTCGCTTGAAGGTTGTATTGCAAAGGTTGTTTTCCTCTTTTGCAGAACTTGCACTTTCTTGGGTTTGCAGTACTACCGTGGCTTGCCGTGGTACTACCGCAGGAGATGCGCACGGTACTACTGCAACCAGCATGGCGGTAAGTTTTTACTACCGCCGGATGAGCGGTACTACCGCCCCATGTGCGGTACTTCCGCCCGGGCGGTACTACCGCGGTGACCCGCGGTGCTACCGTGTAGACGCGAGCGCGTGGGGGTTAAGAGCGGGCAGGGGGAGTTCCAACTCCCTCATACCCATTCAACTATTTTTTCCCACATCGTCTGTCTCTCCTACCCAAGAACGGTGCCGGAGGACCTTGCCGGATCTCCGTCTCCGGCCGCTCTCCTCGCATTCGGACCGGTGGGATCGATCCCCACCTCGCCCTCTTGCCATGGAACAAGGTTTGTCCCCAAATACCTCTCTCTTTGCCTCGTTGTCTTGTCTTCAGGTTTTTGGGAGATACTTTGCGTTCTTAAGATTTTAGGCCGAATCTTTGCAAGAGTAGGATGTAGTAGAGTTGTTGTGCTGTAGAGATGCTATTTGGTATGTTGCTACTCGGTAGTTTTGATCAACCGTAGCACCGCTCCATTGCCATGGATGTTCCCGGATCTGATTCATTTTGAATCTAATCCGAGCGGTACTACCGCAACTCCCGTACGGTACTACCGCTCTGGGCGCTTTTGCCTCGTACGGTACTACCGCTTCTTCGAAGCGGTACTATCGTGCGCGGCGCAGAAGTAAAATTTTACTTCCGCTCTAGGTGTGGTACTACCATTACATCTCGGCACGGTACTACCGTGGCTAGAGCGGTACTAAAATCTTAGTTCCACTTTATGGAGCAGTACTACCGTTGACCTCAAACCTTCCTCGTGGCTACTATCCAATGTTACCTCTACTTGTTTCGTTTGTTTTTGCTGTGGTCTTTATGTTGATCCTTCTTGCTTCTCTTGTGTGTTCTTGTGTTGTGTGACATAGGTGGTGGCTCCTGTTCCACTGTCCACCGTTCAAATCCAAGCCATGACACGGGCTCTAAGCGCCTGCGCAACCAAGATGAAGCTCTTGAGGGCTCCAATGCCCCCCAACGCAGAACCAGGACAACCGCCACCAAGAACAAGTAGCCCTCAATGGGCATGGATGAGATACCTCTTGCTGAGTTTGTCACTCGAAGGAGAATCAACCCCTATGTGAATCCCCGTGCAAACTTGAGAGGGAATGATTTGTTCTGGACCAAGCAGCAGAATCTTATCTATCTGGATGTGATCAAGGCCAAGCAGAACATCTACGTGGACGTGCACTGGATTGACATGAATCATATGAGGTAGGATAAGCACCGTGACTATTTTGGTGAGGCTTTGGACCTAGTGGAGCAGTTTGGTATTGAGGACGTGGTCTCTTTCCACCTGGACTTTGGTCCTGAGATTGTGGCCCAGTTGCTTGCTTCGGTCCACTTCCATACTGATGAGGAACGAACCATGACCTAGATGACCAATGGACAACAAATGACTACTAAGTGGAAGGACTTCATGGCTTTGCTACAAGTGCCTGATGAGGCGATCAACACGCCCGTTGGTATTCGCCCTCATGCCAACCCCGAGTCCGCTAGCAAGAATAAGCTCCAGCAGTACTATGTTGAGAAGAAGCTTCCCAATGACAAGAGGACGTGGGTGCTGAACCCATGCCTTGACATCATGCACCGAATCTTCCGCAACTCCCTCTTTCCATGCATTGGTGACACGGACAAGGTGCATGCCTATCTCGTGGATATGATGCCCATTTGTGATGAGGCGCGTCATGCTCAGACACAACCACTTGACGTGTCACACATCATGTGGTGCGAGCTACTGTTTGCGGTGTTCAACCGTAAGGTACCCTCTATGGACCTTACCTGTTACTCTTGATCACGAGGACTTGGGAGAAGCTCTGTCCTGATGAGGAGTTTGTTGCCCCTGACTGGATCCGTCACGACCCCATCAAGCTCTGCATCAAGCCTCAGTGGGCGAACACCACTACCCGTGCTGAGGCAGAGGCTGCTCAAATGGACGTGGACAAGGATGAGATTGAGGAGGAGGAAGCGGATGAGGACAGCTCTACTGGATATGCTCCTCCCTCTACCGAGCCTTCTTGGGCTAAGAAGCTGAAGAACAAGATGAAGGCTCTGTTCTTCATGTAGGCCAAGGGCCAGTACAGGACCCATGTTGCTTCCAAGGAGAGTCGCCGCCGCGATAAGAGGATCTTGAGTACGTTTGGCCAGGAGATATCCAGTGGGTCCGAGAAGCACATCACACCAGAGGCATAATCGATGACGAAGCAGGGCTACCAGTGGACTGAATCTGACGAGGAGCCCATCACCGCTGCCGAGTCCGGAGGAGCATGACGAGTGATCTATTTAGCTTGGGCTACCACCTGTGTCATAGGTGTACTCATTTCCTTTTTGGTGTCTCGATACCAAAGGGGGAGACAGTGTAGGATTTGCCCTTCGTATGTCATGGTATTTCGCTCTATCGCTTTGCTTTCATTCAATTGGACCTTGTTTTCTTTGGTTTGATTTGTGCTTGTGAGACCAGGTTCTCTTTCATATGGTGTAAGACATATGCACTGTAGCATACCTTAATGTCTTTTGTACTTAGTAGCCCATGATCCTATGCTATCTTGTGCCCTTTACTTTATGCTCATAGTTATTATCTTGCCTCCTTGCTTAGTGTTAGCTATATTGTTGCAAGATATGCCTTTTCTATAAAATATAGGGGGAGTGTTGATCCTAGTATGTGTGTCGTGCAGTCCAAAACATTTCTCTATAAAGCACACATCTATATTTTATAGATGTGGGGTTTTCCTATGTTCTATTTTATATCCCTATGTGCAAATCTCTTAATGTCATCAATCCGCCAAAAGGGGGGAGATTGTAAGGGCATATTTATCCCTAAGTTGTTTTGGTGATCAATGACAATGCTTTTGCGGACTAATCGTGTGCATTGAGCATTTCAGACATATCATGACTAGGCACAATACGATTTGGTGCCCCTCGAAGACTATTGAAGACGACATTTCTCTACGTTTCTTTTCGGTGGATTTGAGTCATAGGAAAGCCATACTATTAAGAGGGGGTCCGCGTTGGAAAGGTTTGGGCGGAATCAACACGTACACGTTTGTTTCTTTTTTGCACCACCTTTCCTTTGGCTCTTTGGGTCATCCTTCGTTTCTCCGTGTCTCTGCAAAATGAAGGACTCCTAGTGTTGCTGAACTGGGGCATGCGTATACTGCTCTTTGAAGAGGTAATACCGCAGGCCCTTGCGGTAGTACCAGCCTCATGCGCGGTAGTACCGCAGGTGCTCACAGTAGTACCACTCCTTGGGAGCGGTAATACCATGGCCTCAGGCCAGGCTCAGCTGCTTGAGCGGTTGTAGGGGCAGATGTAATTTTTTACATCCGCGCCCCACACGGTAGTATCACGCCATGAGAGCGGTAGTACCATTAGCTCTAGCCAGGCGCAGCAAAATGAGCGGAAGTAGGGGCGGATGTAATTTTTTCATCCGCGCCCTACGCGGTAGTACCTCTCCAGGCTTGCAGTAGTATCGTGTCGGATTTTAGCATGGATCAGAACTCAACGGAAGTAGCCACAGATGTATTTTTATATGTCCGTGCTTTCCCAGTTTAGACCAACCATGTCTTGCGGTAGTACCGCAAGGGGGAGCGGTGCTACCGCCAGCGGTTCTACCGCCCTCGGCTTATTTGCCACAGGTCTGGGTTAGCTCCTATCGCGCCAGCGGTAGTACCGCAGGGCCTTG
Organism: Aegilops umbellulata; assembly: GCA_032464435.1. Taxonomy (NCBI): domain Eukaryota; kingdom Viridiplantae; phylum Streptophyta; class Magnoliopsida; order Poales; family Poaceae; genus Aegilops; species Aegilops umbellulata. The sequence goes on from CP136059.1 coordinate 31,752,087, forward strand.
CGGTAGTACCGTGGTCTTGTGCGGTAGTACCACTTGTTGTGCGCGGTAGTACCGCTCGTCGCGGGCTGAATTAGTGGACAACGGTTGGATTTGTTCTATCACTATATAAGTGGAGTCTTCTTCTGCGAGTTGGCTACCTCTTCCATCCCAAGGTCCATTATTGCTCTAAGGTCCATTTTCGCCCGATCTCTCTCCCTAGCCAATCAAACTTGTTGATTCTCTAGGGATTGGTTGAGAAGGCTCCGATCTACACTTCCACCAAGAGAAATTTGATTCCCCCACTAATCACTTGAGGATCTTGTTACTCTTGGGTGTTTGAGCACCCTAGACGGTTGAGGTCACCACAGAGCCATATTCCCTTGTGGTGAAGCTTCGTGGTGTCGTTGGGAGCCTCCAATTAAGTTGTGGAGATTGCCCCAACCTTGTTCGTAAAGGTCCGGTCGCCACCTCCAAGGGCACCAATAGTGGAATCACGACGTCTCACATTGTGTGAGGGCGTGAGGAGAATACGGTGGCCCTCTTGGGGAGCATTGTGCCTCCACACCGCTCCAACGGAGACGTACTTCCCCTCAAAAGGAAGGAACTTCGGTAACACATCCTCGTCTTCACCGGCTCCACCCTTGGTTATCTCGTACCTTTACTTGTGCAAGCTTATATTGTGTTGTATCCTTTGCTTGCTTGTGTGCTTGTTGTTGTTGCATCATATAGGTTGCTCACCTAGTTGCATATCTAGACAACCTACTTTGATGCAAAGTTTAAATTGGTAAAGAAAAGCTAAAAATTGTTAGTTACCTATTCACCCCCTCTAGTCAACTATGTTAATCCTTTCAAACATGCAATATGCTCATCATATCATCCACATAATAGTCTCATCATATCGTCCAACACAAATCATGTCGTCGCATCATAATCACGATATAGCTATACAAGTTACATGACATGTCTCATCATACATAATGTAGTACTTCTTGAGGCGCTAGTTCATATCCCTCTGTCACACTAGCGTGAACCTAGACTAACTACTGGATGTTGCTCGAAATTTGGTACACCTGGGCCTGACACTCCTGCCACTCGCCGTATACTCCTGGCGTAGCACTTCTTCGCCATCGATTTTCTATGCACCTGCATCGTCACATGAGTGGATGATATGCAACATATATAGCTGAGCAACAGAAAGAGACAGACTTGGCAAAAATAGAAGCAACATATCATAAGCTTAAATAAGAAAGTTCATTGTAGCCAAAATGCCCTAACTAGAGTGATCTCCGCTAGTTGAGGAGGACGGTTTAATTACAGCACAAATAAAGTTTCGTCGTGCATAATTCAAAGTTTCGTCATAGAGAAAGTATGTACTAAATGGACACTTTGTCATATATCGTCAATCACTCCAACATGTCGTGCCATCTGTTAGGGATATTACTACTGGGCGTGAACCGGCCAGGTGGGCCGGGTTGACTTCATCAGTAGTTAAGTATGTTAAAGCCCAAGAAGGCAGATGAGGGCTTAAAACCCATAGTCGGTTTAAAGCCTGTAGCCATAAACCGGCATTGATATGTAAACTTGCATTGTAAGGTAGGAGTAAGTAGAGACCAAACCGGACACGTCTATGAGCCGGTGTTGGGACTCTGAAAACCGACGGACATCACCCATGTATATAAGGGGATGACCTGGCGGCGGTTCAAGGAGAACAAAAAACACAACTCGAGGTTTAGGCGAAGCTTGTTTGCTCCCTAACCCTCGAAACCCCATCAATTCCATCACAACTAGACGTCGGCTTTTACCTTCATCGAAGGGGCCGTACTAGTATAAAATCCCTTGCGTCCCTGTGTCCGCTTTAATCCCTTTAAGCTAACCTGTCGCGATGGCTCCACGACTAAGTCCTTCAAAGAGGACATCTGCCATGACAAAACCACGACAGTTGGCGCCCACTGTGGGGCTATCGCACGATGGTTTCAAGTTCTTGGAGGGCGACTTCGAAGGACTCAAGGGCTATGCTGTGGGCCGGATGACCAAGAGTCGTCGCGGCAAGCTCTACATCGACGACGCAGGATGGGGCCCCGAAGCCAGCTCAATCGAGTACGGGTACCAGGTGAAGGAAATATGCCCTAGAGGCAATAATAAAGTTATTATTTATTTCCTTACATATCATGATAAATGTTTATTATTCATGCTAGAATTGTATTAACTGGAAACATAATACATGTGTGAATACATAGACAAACAGAGTGTCACTAGTATGCCTCTACTTGACTAGCTCATTAATCAAAGATGGTTATGTTTCCTAGCCATGAACAAAGAGTTTTATTTGATTAACGAGATCACATCATTAGTTGAATGATCTGATTGACATGACCCATTCCATTAGCATAGCACCCGATCGTTTAGTATGTTGCTATTGCTTTTATCCATGACTTATACATGTTCCTTTAACTATGAGATTATGCAACTCCCATTTACCGTAGGAACACTTTGTGTGCTACCAAACGTCACAACGTAACTGGGTGATTATAAAGGTGCTCTACAGGTGTCTCCGAAGGTACATATTGGGTTGGCGTATTTCGAGATTAGGATTTGTCACTCCGATTGTCGGAGAGGTATCTCAGGGCCTTCTCGGTAATGCACATCACATAAAGCCTTGCAAGCATTGCAACCAATGAGTTAGTTGCGAGATGATGTATTACAGAACGAGTAAAGAGACTTGCCGGTAACGAGATTGAACTAGGTATTGGATACCGACGATCGAATCTCGGGCAAGTAACATACCGATGACAAAGGGAACAACGTATGTTGTTATGCGGTCTGACCGATAAAGATCTTCGTAGAATATGTAGGAGCCAATATGGGCATCCAGGTCCCGCTATTGGTTATTGACCGGAGACGTGTCTCGGTCATGTCTACATTGTTCTCGAACCGTAGGGTCCGCACGCTTAATGTTACGATGACAGTTATTATGAGTTTATGCATTTTGATGTACCGAAGGAGTTCGGAGTCCCGGATGTGATCACGGACGTGACGAGGAGTCTCGAAATGGTCGAGACATAAAGAATTATATATTGGAAGCCTATGTTTGGACATCGGATGCATTCCAGGTGAAATCAGGATTTTACCGGAATACCGAGAGGGTTACCGGAACCCCCCGGGGGCATAATGGGCCAACATGGGCCTTGGAGGAGAGGTGAGAGGGCTGCCCTCATGGGCTGCGCGCCTCCCCCCTTCCCCTAGTCCTATTAGGACTAGGAGAGGTGGGCGCCCCCCTCTCTCTCTCCCCCTTGGAGAATCCTAGTCCAACTAGGATTGGGGGGGGGGGAATCCTACTCCCAGAGGGAGTAGGACTCTCTGGCGCGCCTGGCTTGGCCGGCCAGCCCCTCCCCCTTGGCTCCTTTATATACGGGGGCAGGGGGCACCCCAGAAACACACAATTGATCATTGAGATCTTTCCTTAGCCGTGTGCGGTGCCCCCTTCCACCAAATTCCACCTCGATCATATCGTTGAAGTGCTTAGGCGAAGCCCTGCGCCGGTAACACATCAAGATCGTCACCACGTCGTCGTGCTGACGGAACTCTTCCTCGACGCTTTGCTGGATCGGAGCCCGGGGATCGTCATCGAGCTGAACGTGTGCCAAGAACTCGGAGGTGCCGGAGTAACGGTGCTGTGATCGGTTGGATCGCGAGGAGAACGTACGACTACTTCCTCTACGTTGTGTCAACGCTTCCGCTTTGGTCTACGAGGGTACGTAGACAACATTCTCCCCTCTCGTTGCTATGCATCACCATGATCTTGCGTGTGCGTAGGAAATTTTTTGAAATTACTACGTTCCCCAACACCAGGTCCCCTTTGGTGGCATACACGTCTTCATCGGCAAGATCGGTGAACCGGGCCCTGAGCCGGACATCTGCATCGCCCTCGTCGAGACGGCTCAGCGTGCGCGATCTGCCCAGGTTAAACCACCCATGAAGCGTGCCTTCGTGGGAGTCATCCTTGGAGGATGTCATGAGGATGGATCGGAATCTAGTGGCGAGACGTCGTTTATTCCGGCGACGAGTCATCAACCGGAGAAACCGAATCTCTATATCAGCTACAAGATGGCCAGATCGGGGGCTGTTCCGATGGCGACAGTATTCCGGACCCCTCGGATCTGCTAAACCGGGTCGGAATCTTTATGGCCGGGACACAAGCAGCGATCCATTCTTCGACTGTAGCAGCAATGATCTTCGGATCAGGAACGGCGATGCCAACCGGGGCAGGAGGCCCTGTGCACCCGCCGGCTCAAGTTTTATCTGATCTGTTTGATGCGTTGGCTACGCTCATGGTAGAGGCTAATCCAGCGGATCAGAACACCCACGACGCCGAGATTGCGAAGGTGAGGGACCATATCACCCAAGCCAAAGCCAACCTAGCAGCTGAGAATGCCAGGATGACCGCAGAGCGGGCCGCTTTGAATGCACAAGCTTACCGACTTATGCTAGATCAGAATGCATCCCATGAGGTCTTGAAGCGGAAATACCGGTCCCGTTTGCCTCAAGTTTTCGAAGCTAGAGATCTCTTCAACACCCCGGGAGCAGGAACCAGCAACCCGCCGGTGGTAAACCGAGCGGAAGCACCAGGGACGGGTGCGCCGGTTCACCCTCGCTTGATGAATCCGCCTCGTCAACACGCTATTGTGCCTCAGGCTGTCCCGAAACCCCCGGGTCACTATTCCAACCCAATGGATAACCTTGTTGCTGCAGCTGCACGGCTGGAGGCCATCCCAATCGAAGGTGATTCGCCGCAGGTGGTGGAAACGCGCCGGGTTAAGGAGCTTCTTCGGACAGCGTTGGTCCAGCAGGAAGCATACTCATACCGTCGTGATCGAATTCACTCCACCCCCCGTCCAGGCCAGAGTTATAGCAGACGTATGGATGAACCGGCCGTGTCAAGCAATGCATGAAACCGTGAAATACCCCATGGTAACAACCTGGCAGGTGGTGTTGGTGATGCTCAGGAAGTGGTGGACCGGGCCCGAGCATGCAGGGAGGCCAAGTTAGCAGCACAGTACGAGGCTCGCTAACTTACGCCGATTCGCCCCACTATCTCTGTCGAACCGGGCGTTTCTTCTAGCTCTTTGGGGGTGCCTTGTCTCGTCCCCGCTTTACGCAACGTGCGCCTGCCCAAAGATTTCAAGGGCCCGTGCAAGGTGCCGAACTACACTGCCGATCAGCCTCCAGAGACATGGATAGAGAGCTACGAGATGGCCATGGAAATGCTGGATGTGGATGATGTGGCGTGTGCAACATATTTCACAATGATGCTTGAAGGAACGGCCTGTACTTGGTTAATGGGCCAACATGGGCCTTGGAGGAGAGGTGAGAGAGCTGCCCTCATGGGCTGCGCGCCTCCCCCCTTCCCCTAGTCCTATTAGGACTAGGAGAGGTGGGCGCCCCTCTCTCTCTCTCCCCCTTGGAGAATCCTAGTCCAACTAGGATTGGGGGGGGGGAATCCTACTCCCAGAGGGAGTAGGACTCTCTGGCGCGCCTGGCTTGGCCGGCCAGCCCCTCCCCCTTGGCTCCTTTATATACGGGGGCAGGGGGCACCCCAGAAACACACAATTGATCATTGAGATCTTTCCTTAGCCGTGTGCGGTGCCCCCTTCCACCAAATTCCACCTCGATCATATCGTTGCAGTGCTTAGGCGAAGCCCTGCGCCGGTAACACATCAAGATCGTCACCACGTCGTCGTGCTGACGGAACTCTTCCTCGACGCTTTGCTGGATCGGAGCCCGCGGATCGTCATCGAGCTGAACGTGTGCCAAGAACTCGGAGGTGCCGGAGTAACGGTGCTGTGATCGGTTGGATCGCGAGGAGAACGTACGACTACTTCCTCTACGTTGTGTCAACGCTTCCGCTTCGGTCTACGAGGGTACGTAGACAACATTCTCCCCTCTCGTTGCTATGCATCACCATGATCTTGCGTGTGCGTAGGAAATTTTTTGAAATTACTACGTTCCCCAACACCAGGTCCCCTTTGGTGGCATACACGTCTTCATCGGCAAGATCGGTGAACCGGGCCCTGAGCCGGACATCTGCATCGCCCTCGTCGAGACGGCTCAGCGTGCGCGATCTGCCCAGGTTAAACCACCCATGAAGCGTGCCTTCGTGGGAGTCATCCTTGGAGGATGTCATGAGGATGGATCGGAATCTAGTGGCGAGACGTCGTTTATTCCGGCGACGAGTCATCAACCGGAGAAACCGAATCTCTATATCAGCTACAAGATGGCCAGATCGGGGGCTGTTCCGATGGCGACAGTATTCCGGACCCCTCGGATCTGCTAAACCGGGTCGGAATCTTTATGGCCGGGACACAAGCAGCGATCCATTCTTCGACTGTAGCAGCAATGATCTTCGGATCAGGAACGGCGATGCCAACCGGGGCAGGAGGCCCTGTGCACCCGCCGGCTCAAGTTTTATCTGATCTGTTTGATGCGTTGGCTACGCTCATGGTAGAGGCTAATCCAGCGGATCAGAACACCCACGACGCCGAGATTGCGAAGGTGAGGGACCATATCACCCAAGCCAAAGCCAACCTAGCAGCTGAGAATGCCAGGATGACCGCAGAGCGGGCCGCTTTGAATGCACAAGCTTACCGACTTATGCTAGATCAGAATGCATCCCATGAGGTCTTGAAGCGGAAATACCGGTCCCGTTTGCCTCAAGTTTTCGAAGCTAGAGATCTCTTCAACACCCCGGGAGCAGGAACCAGCAACCCGCCGGTGGTAAACCGAGCGGAAGCACCAGGGACGGGTGCGCCGGTTCACCCTCGCTTGATGAATCCGCCTCGTCAACACGCTATTGTGCCTCAGGCTGTCCCGAAACCCCCGGGTCACTATTCCAACCCAATGGATAACCTTGTTGCTGCAGCTGCACGGCTGGAGGCCATCCCAATCGAAGGTGATTCGCCGCAGGTGGTGGAAACGCGCCGGGTTAAGGAGCTTCTTCGGACAGCGTTGGTCCAGCAGGAAGCATACTCATACCGTCGTGATCGAATTCACTCCACCCCCCGTCCAGGCCAGAGTTATAGCAGACGTATGGATGAACCGGCCGTGTCAAGCAATGCATGAAACCGTGAAATACCCCATGGTAACAACCTGGCAGGTGGTGTTGGTGATGCTCAGGAAGTGGTGGACCGGGCCCGAGCATGCAGGGAGGCCAAGTTAGCAGCACAGTACGAGGCTCGCTAACTTATGCCGATTCGCCCCACTATCTCTGTCGAACCGGGCGTTTCTTCTAGCTCTTTGGGGGTGCCTTGTCTCGTCCCCGCTTTACGCAACGTGCGCCTGCCCAAAGATTTCAAGGGCCCGTGCAAGGTGCCGAACTACACTGCCGATCAGCCTCCAGAGACATGGATAGAGAGCTACGAGATGGCCATGGAAATGCTGGATGTGGATGATGTGGCGTGTGCAACATATTTCACAATGATGCTTGAAGGAACGGCCTGTACTTGGTTAATGGGCCAACATGGGCCTTGGAGGAGAGGTGAGAGGGCTGCCCTCATGGGCTGCGCGCCTCCCCCCTTCCCCTAGTCCTATTAGGACTAGGAGAGGTGGGCGCCCCTCTCTCTCTCTCCCCCTTGGAGAATCCTAGTCCAACTAGGATTGGGGGGGGGGAATCCTACTCCCAGAGGGAGTAGGACTCTCTGGCGCGCCTGGCTTGGCCGGCCAGCCCCTCCCCCTTGGCTCCTTTATATACGGGGGCAGGGGGCACCCCAGAAACACACAATTGATCATTGAGATCTTTCCTTAGCCGTGTGCGGTGCCCCCTTCCACCAAATTCCACCTCGATCATATCGTTGCAGTGCTTAGGCGAAGCCCTGCGCCGGTAACACATCAAGATCGTCACCACGCCGTCGTGCTGACGGAACTCTTCCTCGACGCTTTGCTGGATCGGAGCCCGGGGATCGTCATCGAGCTGAACGTGTGCCAAGAACTCGGAGGTGCCGGAGTAACGGTGCTGTGATCGGTTGGATCGCGAGGAGAACGTACGACTACTTCCTCTATGTTGTGTCAACGCTTCCGCTTCGGTCTACGAGGGTACGTAGACAACATTCTCCCCTCTCGTTGCTATGCATCACCATGATCTTGCGTGTGCGTAGGAATTTTTTTGAAATTACTACGTTCCCCAACAGTGGCATCCGAGCCTAGGTTTTTATGGTTTGATGTTATTTGCACGAGTAGAACACAAGTGAGTTGTGGACGATACAAGTCATACTGCCTACCAGCATGTCATACTTTGGTTTAGCGGTATTGTTGGACGAGACGATCCGGACCAACCTTACGCGTACGCTTACGCGAGACCGGTTCTCTCAACGTGCTTTGCACATAGATGGCTTGCGGAAGACTGTCTCTCCAACTTTAGTTGAACCGAGTGTGGCTACGCCCGGTCCTTGAGAAGGTTAAAACGGAGTCTATTTGACAAAACTATCGTTGTGGTTTTGATGCGTAGGTAAGATGAGTTCTTGCTTAAGCCCGTAGCAGCCACGTAAAACTTGCAACAACAAAGTAGAGGACGTCTAACTTGTTTTTGCAGGGCATGTTGTGATGTGATATGGTCAAGACATGATGCTAAATTTTATTGTATGAGATGATCATGTTTTGTAACCGAGTTATCGGCAACTGGCAGGAGCCATATGGTTGTCGCTTTATTGTATGCAATGCAATCGCGATGTAATGCTTTACTTTATTACTAAGCGGTAGTGATAGTCGTGGAAGAATAAGATTGGCGAGACGACAAACGATGCTGCGATGAAGATCAAGGTGTCGCGCCGGTGACGATGGTGATCATGACGGTGCTTCGAAGATGGAGATCACAAGCACGAGATGATGATGGCCATATCATATCACTTATATTGATTGCATGTGATGTTTATCTTTTATGCATCTTATCTTGCTTTGATTGACGGTAGCATTATAAGATGATCTCTCACTAATTATCAAGAAGTGTTCTCCCTGAGTATGCACCGTTGCGAAAGTTCTTCGTGCTGAGACACCACGTGATGATCGGGTGTGATAGGCTCTACGTTCAAATACAACGGGTGCAAAACAGTTGCACACGCGGAATACTCAGGTTTAACTTGACGAGCCTAGCATATAACAGATATGGCCTCGGAACACGGAGACCGAAAGGTCGAGCGTGAATCATATAGTAGATATGATCAACATAGTGATGTTCACCATTGAAACTACTCCATCTCACGTGATGATCGGACATGGTTTAGTTGATTTGGATCACGTGATCACTTAGAGGATTGGAGGGATGTCTATCTAAGTGGGAGTTCTTAAGTAATATGATTAATTGAACTTTAATTTATCATGAACTTAGTCCTGGTAGTATTAGCATATCTATGTTGTAGATCAATAGCTCGCGTTGTTACTTCCCTATGTTTATTTTGATATGTTCCTAGAGAAAATTGTGTTGAAAAATGTTAGTAGCAATGATGCGGATTGGATCCGTGATCTGAGGTTTATCCTCATTGCTGCACAGAAGAATTATGTCCTTGATGCACCGCTAGGTGACGGACCTATTGCAGGAGCAGATGCAGACATTATGAACGTTTTGCTAGCTCAATATGATGACTACTTAATAGTTTAGTGCACCATGCTTAACTGCTTAGAATCGGGACTTCAAAGACGTTTTGAACGTCATGGAGCATATGAGATGTTCTAGGAGTTGAAGTTAATATTTCAAGCAAATACCCGAGTTGAGAGATATGAAGTCTCCAACAAGTTCTATAGCTAAAAGATGGAGGAGAATCGCTCAACTAGTGAGCATGTGCTCAGATTGTCTGGGTACTACAATCACTTGAATCAAGTGGGAGTTAATCTTCCAGATAAGATAGTGATTGACAGAATTCTCTAGTCACCATCACCAAGTTAGTAGAACTTCGTGATGAACTATAATATGCAAGGGATAACGGAAAATATTCCCAAGCTCTTCGCGATGCTAAAATCAGCGAAGGTAGAAATCAAAGAAAAACATCAAGTGTTGATGGTTGAAAAGATCACTAGTTTCAAGAAAAGGGCAAAAAGGAAAGAAGGGGAACTTCAAGAAGAACGGCAAGCAAGTTGCTGCTCAAGTGAAAAAGCCCAAGTCTGGTCCTAAGCCTGAGACTAAGTGCTTCTACTGCAAAGGGACTGGTCACTGGAAGCGGAACTACCCCAAGTGATTGGCGGATAAGAAGGATGGCAAAGTGAACATAATTATATTTGATATACATGTTATTGATGTGTACTTTACTAAATGTTCATAGCAACCCCTCAGTATTTGGTACTGGTTCAAGTTGCTAAGATTAGTAACTCGAAACGGGAGTTGCAGAATGAACAAAGACTAGTTAAAGGGCAAGGTGACGATGTGTGTTGGAATCCAAGATTGATATGATCATCATCACACACTCCCTATACTTTCGGGATTAGTGTTGAAACTAAATAAGTGTTATTTGGTGTTTGCGTTGAGCATGAATATGATTTGATCATGTTAATTGCAATACAGTTATTCATTTAAGTTAGAGAACAATTGTTGTTCTGTTTACATGAATAAAACCTTCTATGGTCATACACACCAATGAAAATAGTTCATTGGATCTCAATCGTAGTGATACACATATTCATAATATTGAAACCAAAAGATGCGAAGTTAATAATGATAGTGCAACCTATTTGTGGCACTGCCGTTTAGGTCATATTGGTGTAAAGCGCATGAAGAAACTCCATGCTGATGGGATTTTGGAATCACTTGATTATGAATCACTTGATGCTTGCGAACCATGCCTCTTGGGCAAGATGACTAAAACGACGTTCTCCGGAACAATGGAGCAAGCAACAGATTTGTTGGAAATCATACATACTGATGTATATGGTCCGATGAATATTAAGGCTCGCGACAAGTATCATTATTTTCTAACCTTCACAGATGATTTGAGCAGATATGGGTATATCTACTTGATGAAACATAAGTCTGAAACGTTTGAAAAGTTCAAAGAATTTTAGAGTGAAGTGAAAATCATCGTGACAAGAAAATAAGGTTTCTACGATTTGATCGCGGAGACAAATATTTGAGTTACGAGTTTGGTCTTCAATTAAAACAATGTGGAATAGTTTCACAAATTCATGCCACCTGGAACACCACAGCATAATGGTGTGTCCGAACGTCATAACCGTACTTTATTGGATATAGTACAATCTATGATGTTTCTTACCGATTTACCAATATCATTTTGGGATCATGCATTAGAGACAGCTGCATTCACGTTAAAAGGGGCACCATCTAAAGTCCGTTGAGACGACACAAAATGAACTGTGGTTTGGCAAGAAACCAAAGTTGTCGTTTCTTAAAGTTTGGGGTTACGATGCTTATGTGAAAAAGTTTCATCCTGATAAGCTCAAACCCAAATCGGAGAAATGTGTCTTCATAGGTACCCAAAGGAGACTGTTGGGTACACCTTCTATCACAGATCCAAAGGCAAGATATTCGTTGCTGAGAATGGATCCTTTCTAGAGAAGGAGATTCTCTCGAAAGAAGTGAGTGGGAGGAAAGTAGAAAACTTGATAAGGTAATTGTACCTTCTCCCTTATTGGAAAGTAGTTCATCACAGAAATCTGTTCTTGTGACTACTACACCAATTAGTAAGGAAGCTAATGATGATGATCATGTAACTTCAAAATCAAGTTACTACCGAATCTCGTAAGTAAACTAGAGTGAGATCCGCACCAGAGTGGTACGGTAATCCTGTTCTGGAAGTCATGTTACTAGACCATGACGAACTTGCGAACTATGAGGAAGCGATGATGAGCCCAGATTCCGCGAAATGGTTAGAGGCCATGAAATCTGAGATATGATCCATGTATGAGAACAAAGTATGGACTTTGATGGATTTGCCCGATGATCGGCAAGCCAAAGAAAATAAATGGATCTTGAAGAGGAAGACGGACACTGATAGTAGTGTTACTATCTACAAAGCTAGAATTGTCGCAAAAGGGTTTTCGACAAGTTCAAAGTGTTGACCACGATGAGAGTTTCTCACTCGTATCTATGCTTAAGTCTGTCCGAATCATGTTAGCAATTGCCGCATTTTATGAAATCCGGCAAATGGATAAACAAAACTACATTCCTTAATGGATTTATTAAAGAAGAGTTGTATACGATGCAACTAGAAGGTTTTGTCGATCCTGAAGGTGTTAACAAAATATGCAAGCTCCAGCGATCCATCTATGGACTGGTGCAAGCATCTCGGAGTTGGAATATACGCTTTGATAAGTTGATCAAAGCATATAGTTTTATACAGACTTGCGGTGAAGCCTGTATTTACAAGAAAGTGAGTGGGAGCACTACAGCATTTCTGATAAGTATATGTAAATGACATATTATTGATCGGAGATAATGTAGAATTATTCTGTAAAGCATAAAGGAGTATTTGAAAGGAGTTTTTCGAAGAACGACCTCGGTGAAGCTGCTTACATATTGAGCATCAAGATCTATAGAGATAGATCAAGACGCTTGATAAGTTTTTCAATAAGTACATACCTTGAAAATTTTTTGAAGTAGTTCAAAATGGAACAGTCAAAGAAAGAGTTCTTGCCTGTATTACAAGGTGTGAAATTGAGTAAGACTCAAAGCCCGACCACGGCAGAAGATAGAAAGAGAATGAAAGTCATTCCCTATGCCTCAGCCATAGGCTCTATGAAGTATGCCATGCTGTGTACCAGATCTATTGCATACCCTACCACTGAGTTTGGCAAGGGAGTACAATAGTGATCTAGGAGTAGATCACTGGACAGTGGTCAAAATTATCCTTAATGGAATAAGGATATGTTTCTCGATTATGGAGGTGACAAAAGGTTCGTCGTAAAAGATTACGTCAATGCAAGTTTTGACACTAATCTAGATGACTCTAAGTCTCAATCTAGATACATATTGAAAGTGGGAGCAATTAGCTAAAGTAGCTCCGTGCAGAGTATTGTTGACATAGAAATTTGCAAAATACTTACGGATCTGAATGTGACAGACCCGTTGACTAAACTTCTCTCACAAGCAAAACATGATCACACCGTAGTACTCTTTGGGTGTTAATCACATAGCGATGTGAACTAGATTACTGAATCTAGTAAACCCTTTGGGTGTTGGTCACATATCGATGTGAACTATGGGTGTTCATCACATGATGATGTGAACTATTGCTATTAAATCACATGGCGATGTGAACTAGATTATTGACTCTAGTGCAAGTGGGAGACTGAAGGAAATATGCCCTAGAGGCAATAATAAAGTTATTATTTATTTCCTTACATATCATGATAAATGTTTATTATTCATGCTAGAATTGTATTAACTGGAAACATAATACATGTGTGAATACATAGACAAACAGAGTGTCACTAGTATGCCTCTACTTGACTAGCTCATTAATCAAAGATGGTTATGTTTCCTAGCCATGAACAAAGAGTTGTTATTTGATTAACGAGATCACATCATTAGTTGAATGATCTGATTGACATGACCCATTCCATTAGCATAGCACCCGATCGTTTAGTATGTTGCTATTGCTTTTATCCATGACTTATACATGTTCCTTTAACTATGAGATTATGCAACTCCCATTTACCGTAGGAACACTTTGTGTGCTACCAAACGTCACAACGTAACTGGGTGATTATAAAGGTGCTCTACAGGTGTCTCCGAAGGTACATATTGGGTTGGCGTATTTCGAGATTAGGATTTGTCACTCCGATTGTCGGAGAGGTATCTCAGGGCCTTATCGGTAATGCACATCACATAAAGCCTTGCAAGCATTGCAACCAATGAGTTAGTTGCGAGAAGATGTATTACAGAACGAGTAAAGAGACTTGCCGGTAACGAGATTGAACTAGGTATTGGATACCGACGATCGAATCTCGGGCAAGTAACATACCGATGACAAAGGGAACAACGTATGTTGTTATGCGGTCTGACCGATAAAGATCTTCGTAGAATATGTAGGAGCCAATATGGGCATCCAGGTCCCGCTATTGGTTATTGACCGGAGACGTGTCTCGGTCATGTCTACATTGTTCTCGAACCGTAGGGTCCGCACGCTTAACGTTACGATGACAGTTATTATGAGTTTATGCATTTTGATGTACCGAAGGAGTTCGGAGTCCCGGATGTGATCACGGACGTGACGAGGAGTCTTGAAATGGTCGAGACATAAAGAATTATATATTGGAAGCCTATGTTTGGACATCGGATGCATTCCAGGTGAAATCAGGATTTTACCGGAATACCGAGAGGGTTACCGGAACCCCCCGGGGGCATAATGGACCAACATGGGCCTTGGAGGAGAGGTGAGAGGGCTGCCCTCATGGGCTGCGCGCCTCCCCCCTTCCCCTAGTCCTATTAGGACTAGGAGAGGTGGGCGCCCCTCTCTCTCTCCCCCTTGGAGAATCCTAGTCCAACTAGGATTGGGGGGGGGGGGGGGAATCCTACTCCCAGAGGGAGTAGGACTCTCTGGCGCGCCTGGCTTGGCCGGCCAGCCCCTCCCCCTTGGCTCCTTTATATACGGGGGCAGGGGGCACCCCAGAAACACACAATTGATCATTGAGATCTTTCCTTAGCCGTGTGCGGTGCCCCCTTCCACCAAATTCCACCTCGATCATATCGTTGCAGTGCTTAGGCGAAGCCCTGCGCCGGTAACACATCAAGATCGTCACCACGTCGTCGTGCTGACGGAACTCTTCCTCGACGCTTTGCTGGATCGGAGCCCGGGGATCGTCATCGAGCTGAACGTGTGCCAAGAACTCGGAGGTGCCGGAGTAACGGTGCTGTGATCGGTTGGATCGCGAGGAGAACGTACGACTACTTCCTCTACGTTGTGTCAACGCTTCCGCTTCGGTCTACGAGGGTACGTAGACAACATTCTCCCCTCTCGTTGCTATGCATCACCATGATCTTGCGTGTGCGTAGGAAAATTTTTGAAATTACTACGTTCCCCAACACCAGGTCCCCTTTGGTGGCATACACGTCTTCATCGGCAAGATCGGTGAACCGGGCCCTGAGCCGGACATCTGCATCGCCCTCGTCGAGACGGCTCAGCGTGCGCGATCTGCCCAGGTTAAACCACCCATGAAGCGTGCCTTCGTGGGAGTCATCCTTGGAGGATGTCATGAGGATGGATCGGAATCTAGTGGCGAGACGTCGTTTATTCCGGCGACGAGTCATCAACCGGAGAAACCGAATCTCTATATCAGCTACAAGATGGCCAGATCGGGGGCTGTTCCGATGGCGACAGTATTCCGGACCCCTCGGATCTGCTAAACCGGGTCGGAATCTTTATGGCCGGGACACAAGCAGCGATCCATTCTTCGACTGTAGCAGCAATGATCTTCGGATCAGGAACGGCGATGCCAACCGGGGCAGGAGGCCCTGTGCACCCGCCGGCTCAAGTTTTATCTGATCTGTTTGATGCGTTGGCTACGCTCATGGTAGAGGCTAATCCAGCGGATCAGAACACCCACGACGCCGAGATTGCGAAGGTGAGGGACCATATCACCCAAGCCAAAGCCGACCTAGCAGCTGAGAATGCCAGGATGACCGCAGAGCGGGCCGCTTTGAATGCACAAGCTTACCGACTTATGCTAGATCAGAATGCATCCCATGAGGTCTTGAAGCGGAAATACCGGTCCCGTTTGCCTCAAGTTTTCGAAGCTAGAGATCTCTTCAACACCCCGGGAGCAGGAACCAGCAACCCGCCGGTGGTAAACCGAGCGGAAGCACCAGGGACGGGTGCGCCGGTTCACCCTCGCTTGATGAATCCGCCTCGTCAACACGCTATTGTGCCTCAGGCTGTCCCGAAACCCCTGGGTCACTATTCCAACCCAATGGATAACCTTGTTGCTGCAGCTGCACGGCTGGAGGCCATCCCAATCGAAGGTGATTCGCCGCAGGTGGTGGAAACGCGCCGGGTTAAGGAGCTTCTTCGGACAGCGTTGGTCCAGCAGGAAGCATACTCATACCGTCGTGATCGAATTCACTCCACCCCCCGTCCAGGCCAGAGTTATAGCAGACGTATGGATGAACCGGCCGTGTCAAGCAATGCATGAAACCGTGAAATACCCCATGGTAACAACCTGGCAGGTGGTGTTGGTGATGCTCAGGAAGTGGTGGACCGGGCCCGAGCATGCAGGGAGGCCGAGTTAGCAGCACAGTACGCAACGTGCGCCTGCCCAAAGATTTCAAGGGCCCGTGCAAGGTGCCGAACTACACTGCCGATCAGCCTCCAGAGACATGGATAGAGAGCTACGAGATGGCCATGGAAATGCTGGATGTGGATGATGTGGCGTGTGCAACATATTTCACAATGATGCTTGAAGGAACGGCCTGTACTTGGTTAAAAAGTTTGCCAGCCAACTCTATCAGTTCATGGGCCCAGTTGCGAGCCCAGTTCATCCAGAACTTCAAGGATACATGTAAACAACCCATATCAATAGTGGACTTAGCAGCCTGTGTTCAGGAAGAAGGAGAATCAACGACTCGGTGGGTGCGCCGGGTCTCTCAAATTCTGCATTCATCAGACCGTATCAACGTCGACACCGCGGTTATAACCCTGGAAGGCAACTGCCGGTTTGGGCCTCTAAGGTTGAAATTGGGACGAATGAAGCGCCATTGCAACGATATAGGGACCCTTATGGCTGCGTTAGTGAAATATGCTGATTCTGATAGTACTAAGGATCCCGAGTCTGATGACGACAAGACAGGGAAGGGAAAGAAGAACAACAGCTCCAAAGGACAGCAGCATAACCCGATAGGGCATGGGAACGGAGGCAAGCGTAAAGCGGATGGCAGCATGGACTTTGTGGCTAATACCAACGCGCAGGATAAAGGTCAGCGACGTAAAGGTAAAACACAAAATCGCAGTGGAGCGCCTAATCCTAATCCGGACCGCCTATCTTATCTGTTAAACCAGCCCTGTCCAAAGCATGGAACGAAGGAGGTGCCAGCCAATCACCTCTGGAAGGACTGTTACATCATGCAGGAGTTCAAGAACTCTAATGCCTTCCGGTATGACCACGGGTCGGGCGGCGGCTTCGAATCCGGGCCGAGTCATGGTGGAGGAAATTCTGGTTCAGGATTTAATGATAATCCGAACGGACATAATAACCAAGGTCATCAGAACGGCCAAGGTGGTCACAACCAGCAGCAATAGCAGCAGTCAGGTTACCAGAGTCACCTGAAGCAGTTGAATAGTGGGCAATATCATGTTTTCATTACTATCCTAGACAAGCGAGATCAGAAGCTTCATAAGCGAGCAGTAAACTCTGTTGAACCGGCCGTGCCCCGTTATCTACGCTGGTCTGAGCAGCCAATCCTATGGAGCAGAGAGGATCACCCTCCCCGGGTTAACAATCCGGGTCAGCTAGCGTTGGTGGTGGCACCTCAGGTGGGAGGTTATAAGTTCACCAAGGTACTCATGGACGGAGGAAGAAGCATCAATATCCTATATTATGAGGCCTTCCGTCGTATGGGGTTAACAGATAATAATCTTAAACCATCCAATACGGTATTCCATGGTGTGGTACCTGGTAAATCAGCATATCCTGTTGGCAAGATAGCCCTGGAAGTGGCCTTTGGAGATGATCACGATTCCCGGTCAGAGACTTTGACTTTTGAGGTGGTAAAGACCCAAAGCCCATATCACGCCCTGTTTGGGCGGCCGGCTTACGCCAAGTTTATGGCACGGCCCTGTTATGTGTATTTGCAGCTCAAGATGCCGGGTCACAAGGGGACAATAACGGTTCATGGAAGCCGTAAGATCGCTTTGGAGTGTGAAGAAGGTGATGCTACCTACGCGGAGTCGGTTTGTGCCACGGAGGAGCTGAAGTATTACAAGGACAATGTTGATCCGGCAGACATGACTCCGATGAAAAAGCCAACTACGGAGCATGATCCGGCCCTGAAGTTCAAATCGGCTGCTGAGACTAAGCTTGTTGACTTTGTACCTGGCGATTCATCCAAGCAGTTCAGCATCAGTACCAGTTTGGATCCGAAATAGGAAAGCGTGCTCATCGAGTTCATTCGTGAGAATCGGGACATTTTTGCATGGAAGCCTTCTGACATGCCAGGTGTACCGAGGCAAATCGCTGAGCACACTCTTAACGTGAATCCTAAGTACAAACCGGTGAAACAGTTCCTCCGTCGGTTTAACGAAGAAAGGCGCAAAGCTATTGGAGAAGAGGTAGCCAGGCTCTTAGCAGCTGGTTTTATTGTTGAAGTTTTCCATCCTGAATGGCTAGCTAATCCGGTGCTGGTTCTTAAGAAAAACGACACCTGGCGCATGTGTGTGGATTACACAGATCTTAACAAGGCTTGTCCAGCAGATCCTTTTGCTCTCCCCCGTATTGATCAAATTATTGATGCTACGGCGGGTTGTGAGCGTTTGAGTTTTCTGGATGCATATTCTGGTTATCATCAGATCAAGATGGCGGTTAAGGACCAGGGAAAGACGGCGTTCATAACTCCCTTTGGAGCCTTCTGCTATGTATCTATGCCCTTTGGGCTCAAGAGTGCCCAGGCAACTTACCAACGGTGTGTACAGAATTGCCTTCATAAACAGATTGGCCGAAATGTACACGCCAATGTGGATGACATTGTGGTTAAGTCAAGGGAGAAGAAGACTCTGGTTGATGATTTGAAGGAAACCTTTGATAACCTGAGGACGTACAAGATGATGCTCAACCCGGCCAACTGTGTCTTTGGTGTACCGGCTAACAAGCTACTCAGTTTTTTGGTGTCCAATAGGGGAATTGAGGCTAATCCGGAGAAGATCACAGCAATCACTTCCCTGGCTAAACCGAAGTGTATCAATGATGTTCAATGATTGGCAGGCCGGATTGCCGCGTTGAGCCGGTTCATCAGTCGCCTTGGTGAGAAGGTGATCCCTTTGTATTAGATGTTGAAGAAGACGGATCAATTCGTCTGGAGTTCTACTGCTGACAAGGCGTTTGAAGATTTAAAGCGGCAGTTGGCCAATCCGCCGGTGCTCGCCGCTCCAATTGACAAAGAGCCGTTGTTGTTATATGTCGCTGCTAATGCTCATGCGGTTAGTGTGTCCATTGTGGTGGAGCGAAAGGAGGCAGGCAAGGAACATCCGGTTCAGCATCCGGTTTACTATATCAGCGAGGTGCTTATTGAGTCCAAGCAAAGATATCCGCATTGGCAGAAGCTGGTATATGGAGTTTTTATGGCAAGCCGGAAGCTTAAGTAGTACTTCCAAGGACACCCCATCACCGTGGTCAGTTCTGCTCCCTTGGGGGATATAATCCAAAACCGAGAAGCGACTAGCCGGATTGCCAAGTGGGCTATAGAGCTTGGGCTGCACGGATTGAAATATGTGCCTCGGACGGCGGTCAAGTCTCAAGCACTTGTTGATTTCATCAATGATTGGACAGAACTGCAAGCACCTGAAGAGAAGCCGGATCACACATATTGGACTATCCATTTTGATGGGTCCAGGCAATTGGAGGGCTCGGGGGCTGGAGTCGTATTAACTTCCCCACGAGGTGATAAGTTTTGTTACGTTCTCTGTTTAATGTTCCCTTGTACTAACAATGCAGCTGAGTATGAAGCATTACTCCATGGTCTCCGGATGGCTAAGGAGATGAATCTAAGCCGAGTTAAGTGCTTCGGTGACTCGGAACTGGTGGCTCAGCAGGTGTTTGGTACTTGGGATTCCAAGGACCCACTCATGGCAGCATATCGTCGTGAGGTGGATGTGGTTGCAGGTCACTTCAAGGGTTATCAGGTGGACCACGTGGACCGCCGAAAGAATGAAGCAGCGGATGCTTTAAGCCGGCTAGGCTCTCAACGCAAACCGGTCCCGCCCAATGTTTTCCTAGACGTGCTTCACAACCCGTCTGTCAAGCTCTCTGGTGAAGAGGATCTGGCTATTCCTGATCCGGAGGCTCAATTGGTGGCAGCTCTACATATCATTCCGGATTGGATGCTTCCTTACCTTGCGTACTTGAACCGGGGCGAGTTACCAGAGGATGAGACTCTGATCCGGTAGATAACCCGGCGGTCCAAGTCCATGACTATTGTCAATGGCGAGTTGCATCATTGCAGTGTGTCAGGGGTGTTTCAACGATGTGTGTCCCCTGAAGAGGGCTGTGAAATCTTGTGTGAGATCCACGAAGGAGATTGTGGTCACCACGCCGGTTCAAAATCTTTGGCGGCTAAAGCGTTTTGCCACGGCTTCTATTGGTTGACTGCTCATGCTGATGCGGAAGATCTGGTCAGACGATGTGACGGTTGCCAGAAGTTCTCAAGACGTGCTCATGTGTCGGCTCAATATTTGAGAATGATTCCAATCACTTGGCCATTTGCGACTTGGGGGCTGGATATGGTTGGACCTTTCAAAAGGTCCAAAGACAAGAAGACCCACCTCTTGGTGGCAGTTGACAGGTTTACAAAGTGGGTGGAAGCAGAACCTGTTAGCAAGTGTGATGCGGCCACGGCGGTCCAATTCATCAAAAAGGTGATTTTCCGGTTTGGCTTTCCGCACAGCATCATTACTGATAATGGTACCAACTTGTCCAACGGTGCTATGAAGGAGTTTTGTAAACGAGAGCACATTCGGCTTGATGTTTCATCAGTGGCTCACCCCTAGTCCAATGGTCAAGCAGAGAGGGCTAATCAAGAGATCTTGCGAGGCATCAAGCCCCGGCTTATGGTTCCTTTGCAATGAACGCCGGGTTGTTGGGTTGAAGAATTACCATCTGTATTATGGAGCATTAACACCACACCCAATAGATCAACTGGATATACGCCGTTCTTCATGGTCTATGGAGCGGAGGCGGTTCTCCCCAGTGACATCCGTCATGATTCGCCCCGTGTAGCGGCCTACGTTGAAGCGGACAATGAGGCAGCACGGCAAGATGCTTTTGACCTGCTGGACGAAGAGCGTGACATAGCAGCTGCCCGCTCGGCGATTTAACAGCAGGATCTTCGACGTTATCACAGTCGTCGGGTCAGAACCAGAACCTTTTAAGAAGAAGATTTGGTGCTTCGACTCATCCAAGACCAGACTGATATGCACAAGTTATCCCCACCTTGGGAGGGACCTTTTGTGGTCAGCAAGAATCTGCACAACGGGTCGTACTATCTGATCGATATTCGAGAGCATAAAGACTCACGTACATCAGAGGAGGAGACCAACAGGCCGTGGAACATAGCTCATCTTCGGCCTTATTATACCTGAGCCATCGGCTCTACTTATGTACATATTATGACAATGTATATATTATGAGTAATACAATAAATCAGAGCCTCAGCTAAAGCGGGGTCTCTGTTCTTTTTACATCATGTGTGGTTACACGGAGTTATTCTGTCTTAAAGCGGCCTCCGGTTTACCCCTTGAGTTAGCTTATCAAAGCTTCATGTTATATCATTTGGGGGCTTGGTCGTATCTGAACCAATGCAACACCTTTTGATAGGCGAAAGCCACCAGATCACTTGGGGACTTGGTCACGTCTGAACCAGTCACGCCTCTTGGTCGGCCTAAGGCACAGAATTACTTGGGGGCTTGGTCGAACCCAAACCATTGCCATGCCTCTTGATCGGCATACTGCCACTATTTCATTTGGGGACTGGGCTGACTTGAACCATAGCTATGCCTATCGGGAGCTTGGTCGTGTTCGACCATGGTAACACCACTTGATCGGCTCAATAGCCTCTTCTTGCAAACGGTTTTATCATTACCTTTGCTTGAAATTTTCTTTGATAAATATTTCTTTTGTTGCATTTTTAAACCGACCAAGTTTTAAACCGGTTCCACTATCAATTGACGGAACACGGTCCATTTTTAATCCGGAGACTGTTGGCCCAGTTTGATTTTCTTTGTTAACATCTTATTAAGGAGTAACACGAGGTTTATTATAAAACCCGGCACGGTTTGCAAGGTAAACCGGCATTATATATATACAGGAGTTGTTATCTCCTCCAACGGTGTGGGTTTATAAAACCTCCGCTTTAAGATTGGCCAAGCTAGCTTCACGCCCAACAATGGCAGGTATTACGTATCACAAAGATTTGATCATATACTTCAATTTCAGATATTTTGATTTCATAACAATCCGCCTGACGGTACAACCGCGGCGGCATTTTAAGATGTTTTGATTGCAGAAAATAATTTGGAAATTTCATCACCCAAAGGAAGCACAGGTTGCAGTACTTATGCACGAAGGCATAAAAAATCAAGAGTATCGGCTAGCCCAAATAAGATCATTGTTTTTCCGCAGAACACAAAGGGGGAGCAGTTTAAACCGGCTTCCGGTTCAAGCTTGGTCACCAGCATGGCCTGAGGGTTGTGGGTCATCCTGCGCCGCTTCAACTTCTGCTTCTCTGCCCAGCGGCTGGAAATCAACAGTTGTCCAGTCGATTTCCATTAATGCTTGAAAGACAGCTTCATCATGGATCAGCAGCGACGGTTCAATATCAGGAGCATAAGTGTGCTTACGGATTGGAGGGATAAGATTTTCCGCTTCAGGGATTGGTGCAGCTACTCGCTTGTTTTGGTCGTCATATTGGGCTTGATAATGAGACAAGTCTGCCTCTTCAACCAATTGACAAGCTAGCGGACGCACCTCCCGGTTTATTGCTCGTAGATCTGCCTGATTAAACTCTGACCCGTCTTCCTTCAAGCTGGGATAGCCCTGAGCCGCTTCAACCGGATCAAAATCTGGCACCCACGCTTTTGCCCGGATTAAGGCATTGATAGCACCGGTTCAAGCACCAGATTTCTTCAGCTCTTCAACCCAGGCAGGAAGCATCGACAGCCTCTTAAGAGTGTCTTGAATCAAAGTGGGCGTCGGGTTGTTATGAGATGCAGTAGAGATGATCCGTTGTGCTCCAGTATACAGCTGCTCGATCAATGTGTAGGCGGCTTTCAATTTCATCCGCACATCTGACCCCAAGTGACCAATGTGTGTCCCTGAAGTATTACAAAGAGTTAACAAACTGAAAGCTACATAAAAAGGCTGAGTCACTCCAGAAGTCAAATCGGCTTATCAAAGATAGCAGCAGTCATGGCATGCACTTGCCGCTTTATGCTGGTCAGTTCGTCCACCACCGGTTTGAGCGCAACCTCGAAATCTTCTTCTCTCTTGGTTAAAGCGGACTTTTCGGTGGCCCAATCCGCCCGCTCCTTCTGGAAGCCCTCCTTCAGCTGTTCCATGGCGCTTAAAGCGCTGGTCAATTCCTCTTTGGCTTTGGAGGTTTCAGCTTGTTGAGACTTAAGATTTTCTTGCAGATCGGCGATTTGGTTTTCTCTTTTGCTTGTCTCAGCCTACATACAATGATATGATACAGATGAGGGTACAGAAATGAAGCACCAATCACATAACAAGTTATGCCCTTGGTACTTGGGGGCTAATGCCTATTTGATCTTCATCTTACAATTTTTATGAAAGTCCCAAGCTCAATACAAGTATTCAACTTGGCACTTGGGGGCTAATGGCTATTTGTTCAATTAAGTACTGAGGCTACAATCTTTATTACCTAAAGACCCGGTTTAACTATACTAAGTTGAACCGGCCCTTGGGGGCTACATCAGCAAATTCAGATATATTGAAGTCTACATTGAAAAGTCCCGGTTTAAGATGACATCTTAAACCGACACTTGGGGCTATTGGAGTTGACGAATTACAAGCAGAGGAGTATATGGAAATTACCTCATATTTATCCTTCATCATGTTAACCAGACCGGCTTCGTAATCATGGCTGGTGTACAACCGGTTCAGATAACCGGAATGAAGATCTTGAGGAGATAAAGCGACATAAGTTGACAAGTCAACATTCCATTTGCCCTTGCCAATTGCAACAAATTCTTCCTTGGCAGTGTGTTTTGACAAAGCAACGGGATTGCCTGGCTCTGTGCGACCAACGCCAGTGATAACAACCTCATCATCCTTGGCATCGCCGGTTTGCATTGGGGCCGCCGGCTTATCAGTACGCTTGGATGGGCTGGTGGATTTCTCAATCCGGATGCGACTTGCGGGCTAGTCAATAGGACCGGATGCATCAAAATGTCTTTCCTCAGCAACAAAGTCATCGTCTTGCGGTGGTGGGTCATTCGGCACATCCTCACAGACGGCCGCTTCAGGACCTGGTGTTCTGTCCATTTCCGGTTCAGCCTCTTCTCCAGCCGCTTCGTCCAGGCAAGCCTTCTTGCTGGGCCTCGGCTTAGCCCTGAAAGAAATAACAGGGTCAATACAACATATGTTATAATATAATACATCAGAAGCATCATAAGACTCACCCAAGCACAGTTTTGAGTGGCGGCAGCTGGGTGGCTGATGACTCGCCGAATGATGAATGGGAAGTGCCCTGATAATCGGAGTCAGACGGGTTAAGAGGTTGACGAAAACAGCCCGCTTTAGGACAAGTACGGACAAGAGAGTTAGAGGCCTCTAAACGGCGTTTCCGAACCGGACTGTTCGGTAAACCGGCAGAGGTAACTACCTGGCCGCTGTGCCGAGTTGTGCGGCGAGCTTTATGCTGATGTGTCTTCATAAGAAAGTTTGGGTCCAAGAAAGCAAGAGGATGAGAAAATTTAACTTTCCGGTTTGCCCGACGGATTTTTTGTGAAGGCAAAGGGTCTAAATCGGAGGATAGAACAATTACCTCTACAGCTTCAGCACGACTGACTTTGGTGTCATCCTGGCAATAATCATTATCAATAAGGCATGTGAAAATAAGCCAAGTGAATCAAGCTCTACCTCAAGATCCGGGTTACCCACATCATCATCGGCTGCCGGATTAGAAGACGTAGTGTTTTTCTTCCTGTTAGCTGGCCTTTTCACAACCCTGGTCTTGGGCCGGGTTGGTCTCTCCGGTTTTTCTTGTGGAGTTTTCTTGCTCCAAAACGGATCATCGCCCTGTTTGAAAAATATTGATGTTAGCAAATGGATAAAGCGAGCAGACCGGATCAATAGAAAAATGGGGGTTTAAAACTTACAGCTGGCGGTCTATTGATGGCACAGAAGGGAGCCAGGCCGGTTTTGGCGCAAACAGATTCTGGTTCATTCAGTATTTTCTTCACAGCTTCTGTGACTTCATCATCTGTGAGCTGGATGTCAATATGTCGAAGTGGATCTTGTTCACTCCCGGTGTATTCGCACATCAAACCGGAGCGCTGACTTATAGGCAGTATACTCCATGATATCCAGCAGCGTGCAAGATCAACCCCTGTTAGCCCATTGGCCATGAAGGCCCTGAGTTTGGACAATTGAGGAGCATATTTGCTTCTCTCCTTAACGGTCAGCCTTTGTGGGAAGGGATGTGTGTTGCTAAGCCGTTCTGGACGGTAACCCGGCAAAGGATTCTCGTCAGAAGGAGAGGTATCTTTGCAATAGAACCATGTATGATTCCATTCTTTGGGGTGGCTGTGCAGTTTGGCGTGAGGGTAAGTGACCTCTTTCCTTTTTTGAATCGCCATACCGCCTAATTCTGTGTTGGGACCGTCAGTAAACTCAGTACGGCGGTTCAAATGGAAGCAATCTCTGAATAATTCAACTGTGGGCTCCTCTTGGAAGAACACCTCACAGAGCACTTGAAAATGGCAAATGTTGGTTACAGAGTTTGGGCCTGTATCTTGCGGACGGAGTTGGAAATTGGCTAAAACATCCCGGTAAAATTTTGAACCGGGAGGATTGAAGCCCCGGCCTAGATGATCCGTGAAAACAACAACCTCTCCCTCTTGGGGTGTGGGAGGATATTCTATGTCGGGAACTCTCCAATGGATAGCTTCTTTGCTGCTCAAAGCGCCAGTTTTGACTAAATTGTTTAACTGAGTCTCGGTCACGCGAGAGGGAACCCAGTTGCACTCATATACTTGTTTAGCCATGACGTGATCTACAAAGGCAGCAATTCCGGTTCAAGAATATGTTGGACAAACATGCACTAAGGTATACATTGTTAACCCGGAGGCAATCATTTTTAAACCGGAGTTTTGTGAAGCAGCAGTATCTGACTAAGAAACTCTGGCGGTTCAACAAGGGGACTAATGGTACATACCAGATCGGTAATTTTTCTACACAGAGTTAAACCGCCTGATCTAAACATTGAAACAGTTGAGTTTGCGGATGCAGAAACAGATTTCACACAATACTTCTACGGTATTGGATCTGAAGCATGTTCAGAAAAGAAGACAAATATTCAAAGGTTTAAAACAGAACAGAGCTGAATCAATGAGCAGAGATACATATAGATCTATGGTCTTGAGGTATGAAAACCGAAGGTGGATGCTAAAAGCTACCGCTGCACAAAGCAAAGATTCACAGATGCATCTAGGAACTGCCATATGAACAGGTAATGAACACGGCAAGAACACGAAACCCTAGAACAGATCTATGTTGAGAAGAGCAGAAAGTTTACTGGATCTGAGGAGGACGCGGAAGGTCGCCGCGGTGCTCTGGTACGTTCAGGTTGATGCAGCTGCCGAGGTTGGTGCAGGAGATGACGGCGGCGGCGGAGCTCCGAGGCTGGCGACGCGAGGAAGACGAAGCAGAAGGGCACGAAGGGGAAAAAGGAAATGACCCCTCGGTCCTATTTATAAGGAAAGGGATAATCCCACCATGGCCATTGCCACGAAGGACTTGCCTCACTTGGGTAGATCTTCATGAAGTAGGCGATCTCCTTGCCCTTACAAACTTCTTGGTGCAACTCCACAATCTTGTCGGAGGCTCCCAAGCGACACCAAACCAGTCTAGGAGACACCACTCTCCAAAAGGTACTAGATGGTGTGATGATGATGAACTCCTTGCTCTTGTCCTTCAAATGATAGTCTCCCCAACACTTAACTCACTCTCACAGATTTGGCTATGGTGGAAAGATGATTTGAGTGGAAAGCCACTTGGGGAAGGCTAGAGATCAAGATTCTTGTGGTTGGATTGGAATGTCTTGGCCTCAACACATGAGTAGGTTATACTCTCTCAGAAAATGAGTAGTGGAAGTGTAGGCACGTTCTGATGGCTCTCTCTCAAATGGAGAAGGTGGTGGAGGGGTATATATAGCCTCCACACAAAATCCAACCGTTACACACATTTGACCCAACTCGGTCAAACCGAATAGAAGAACTCGGTGAGACTGATTTAGTTCAAAATGTGAATGTTAGGAATCTTGGTGGGACTGACTGGATCAACTCGGTGGGACCGATGTGCTAGGGCTAGGGAAAAACCTCTTCTCGGTGAGACCGATTGCATGAACTCATCGAGACCGATTTCAGCAACGAGCAAACATAGAGTTGGTCAAGCAAACTCGGTGGGACTGTTTGCACATTTCGGTGAGACCGAAATAATTACAACAGGCAACAAAGAGTTTGCAAGGCCATATCGGTGAGACCGAGATCCCTATCGGTGTGACCGAGTTGTATTGGGTTTTTGGCAGTGGCTAGGTCAAATGAATTTGGTGGCGCCATATAGATCAAATCAATGGGGCCTAGTTATACTTTGAGTTTTAGGACAAATGTGGAAACGAGAAAGTGGTTGAGGATTTTGGAGCAATATCACTAAGCACTTTGAGCAAGTTGATCATTAAGCAACATCTCATCCCCTTTTAATAGTATTGGCTTTCCTATGGACTCAATGTAATCTTGGATCACTAAAATGAAAATGAAGATTACTGAGCTTTAGCCAATCTTTGTCCTTAGCATTTTGAGGGGTCCACATCTCTAGTCCATGTCATGCCAATCATTGAACTTTCTGAAATATTTAACTTGAATGGATATTAGTTCAATGAGCTATATGTTGTTATGAATTACCAAAACCACCCGGGGATTAGTTGCACTTTCAATGACGATCTCTCACTATCCGTCAGGAACACACATATTGTCTCCTCCCATCCATACGTCTATCTCGATATCTCTCGGGGTATCTTCTATCGCGCATACACCTTGTCACTCGATCTCCCACCCGTGTAGTCCCATCACGAGCTCTAGGGGATCTCTCTGTCACAAACACACACTCTCTCCTCCCCATGCCTGCATTTTTTCCATACGTCACTCTTGAACTCTCTCCCTTGTTTGTTAGACCTCTCTTGGCCACATGCTAGGGGTCTTTCTCTCTCAGTTGCAAACAACCACACACTATCTCCCCACCTTTCTTCCACTGTCGAAGATTCATGTGTGATATGTTTGCATAAGACACACATGCTTTTTCTCTACTTTATCGTGTGTTGTCCATGTCTCTTTCACACATGCACACACACTTTTTTCACTCACTCTTTCTATTTCACACACTCTCTCGCTCTCTCTAGTTAGGTACTCTCTCACGTCCATAAACATATGGGTGTTTTGAAAAGTCAAACCTCAGAAAAGTTTGACCAAGTATATTTGGAGAAAAATATTTAGATCTGGAACGATCATTAGATTCATCACAACATGTACTTACTTCATACTATCATTTATCTCTGGTATTTAGATATAAGTAATTTCTTTATAAACTTGGTCAAAGTTTCAAAAGTTTGACTTTTAAAAAATATAGGCACTACATTACGAACGGAGGGAGTAGCTCTTTCTCCCTATCTACTATCTCTCATAGACCTCCCCTCTCACTCGACCTCTCTTTACCGAGGGATTATACGGTCACTCTGTTAGCGTATAGCTCCATATATTGTTTAGTTGACCGGTCAACCAGTCCACGTGCTGCCTTGTCAGCTCGTGTTCTCTATCTTCGTGTGTTGTCCCATGTGGCAGTGGGTGAAAATAAGTAAACTAGAGGCCCATCTGACACGTGGTGAAGTAAACAAAGTTGAAACCACTTGCGATAGCACCCCGCACAATAGTAAATTGAGGGCACACTTCTTTCGCGTGAAGAACGCACTCGCGCAGACTACACCACTACGCGGCGGCATGCACACAAGGACGCACTCGCGCACACCCACCACACAATACACACCAGCACACGTGTACACCGGCGTCGCCACCGGCTGATATGGACGACGAGGCAGCCAACAAGCGGAGGCGGCTCGAGCCAAAACCGCATCCAGTGAACCTGGACTTCATCAGCAGCCTCCCCAACGACATGCTGCTCGTAATCATCGCCCTCCTCCCCACCAAATCTGACATGCGGACCACCCTATTCTCCCGGCGGTGGCGCCTCTGATAACCCAAAAATATAGGCGATCTTTTGTAGCCTTTTTCAATAAATATGAGTGTCAAACCCAACGAGGAGCTAAAGGTAGAACAAATATTCCCTCAAGTTCTATCGACCACCGATACAACTCTACGCACACTTGATGTCTGCTTTACCTAAAACAAGTATGAAATTATTTTGCAAGGATAAAAGTACGAGTACTTTACGAGAATAAGATTACAAATAAAATGCAAGACAATAAAAGTATATAGCTTCTGTCAACAAGAAAGTCATTTAATCTTAGGTGATCGATAACTAAACTGGTGATGTTGTTTCAATTTTATATGAGGGAGAGGCATGAGCTAACATACTTTATCTACTTGGATCATATGCATTTATGATTGGAACTCTAGCAAGCATCCGCAACTACTAAAGATCATTATGGTTGCGAAACCCAACCATATCATTACGTATCAAGTCCTCTGTAATGACCCGAACTTGTGCTTACTGTGCTAGTCCCTGGATCGACTCGCTAGCACACATAGTACATATGAATATCAAATAACATGTGCATAATTTACTACAACGTATGATCCAGAATTTATAAAGCATTACAAATTGCACATAGCTAGCTTTATTCATTAATAACAGCAGAAATGTAGCATAATAGACGATGAGTCCCATCAGTTCCCATGATGAAAATGCTGAGTGAAGACTCACGACCCTACTATATCTCATTCATCATCCGAAAATCCTGCAACATGATATGTTGCAGCCACAATGGTCAATACATTGAATGTATTGGCAAATCACATATAATGATATAGCAAACCTACATCCACAAGAAAAGTATGACAAACAAAACACTCAAGTTGGTTTGGAGAAGAATGTCTTCACCAACCTCCACTAACTGAATTTACAAACGCCTCTAATCTTAATCGCCCACAATAACCCCAAACATTCTAAGAAAAACATGATAAGAACTCCAGAAGTCTCTCAAGTGCGCTCTGTCAGTGGCGCATTCTCTAGGAACAATAGAGCACTCTGCCAAGGACGCATTCTCCTGATTTAAGTTCCGGAAACTATACCTCGCCTCAAGTGTGCTCTGTCAGTGGCGCATTCTCTATGGACAATAGAGCGCTCTGCCAGTGAAGCATTCACCCGGTTAATAATACCGAGCCTACGACTATAAACACTCACCACTTTCATGGATCACTCGACACATGCCCACGTATACCATAGCAAGATGATCACACCATCACATAACACAATCAATACCAAAAACATGACAACACGGGATACACATATCATAGCATGAAAACCACACATGCATAGCAGAATATAGGATGACCATAATCAAAAGTGTGAATGGCCTTTAATGATGTTGAAGTACTCTACCGCTCAATTATGATCCGCTTCACACTCCGGACAATCTATATGATTAACGAAGGCACCGATAAATATACCCTACTCACACAACAAACACAATAAGCCAACAGCAATGAACTCAAATAAAAACTTAAATAACAGAACATATCAGTAGTTATATAATATCTACATGCTAGTAGGATCACAATGCAAAAAGAATCAACTAATTTGGATCTACGGTTTGAAAGATATGGCCTCCGAAAGGTTAAATTCAAATTTGAGCAAATTCAAATTTAAACAGTTCAAAAATGTGAAATTTTGGTTCTACGTTATTCTCCTGGTCACTATGAGTACAAAGGAAAAAGAATCAATGAATTTGGAGTTACAGATGTCAAGATATACCTAAACGAAAATATGATATGAAATCTGCTCAAAATGTTGTGCCATGATAGTGTTCCTGGAAGAACTGCCGTGACGCGGGTTCCTACTGGCTCAAAAGTGTTTGCTACGAGATCTAAACGGTGAACGGCCACTAAATAGTGCATACCTATTCGAAGAGAAAAAACCGTAAATGATATAATCTGGACCGTCAAAGAGAGATCGGATGGTGCATGTTGACTCACTCGAGAAGAATAGAGGCTGGCCGCCGGACTTGAGGAAGAACGGCGCGGCGGCTCGGGTGGCCATGGTGGCGCCTTCTCATGTGGTCTCCAGACTCTGGCGGGTACCGAATGGGGCGCGCAGCTCTGCCACGGTCTCGAAAACGTCCTCAGCGGTGTTGGTTGCGAGTGGGGACGATGGAAGAGGGTGGCTGGAGCTCGGGCGGTGGGGTGTTCGCTGGAGCGAGCTCGAAGCGCTCGATTGGGTGCTTCCCTGTGCGAGATAGATGGTTAGGGGGACATAGGAGGTCAAGGAGAATACAACTGAGGGTAAGGAAGGCGCTGAAGACCCTCGGTGGTGAAGAAACCGGCAGCTGCAGAAGCTTCGGGTGGCGGCGGATTACGGCGAGATCTAGGCGCCATTCTAGGGAATGGGAGGCAGCCATTTTGGCGAAAATCCCATGACAAGGAGGTGTGGAATATTTATGGAGTAGTTTCCGTGCGACAGGAGCAAGAGAGCGATTGAGTATATCGAATTTGTATCGGGTACGACGTCCCTGGAGCTAGGGGATAATGGCTGGGCCCCGTCCATCAGCGAGAGAGAGCGGTCTGAATGAGAAAAAAATGAAAACTGCTGCGTGGGCTGCTGCTGAGCGGAAATGGGCCGAAGGCCTGCTAGCGACTGCTGCTACGTTGCTCTGCGGTCCAGGTGAACAGTAAACTCTACAAAATAATACTCTATAGACTAGAGGGAAGTTAAATGGCTAAAACAAAATAACATATAGATACCTAAAAATACCAGAACACACACTAAAATATTAATACTAATATAAAATACTGTGAACATTTTTTAAACGCAAATAAATTTTTGGAAAAATCATTTTATGCAAAACAAACACATAAAGAGCATTATAATAACAACAATAAAATAATTTTGAGTTTCTACAAAGACAAAATAATTTATGTAAACTCCAGAATATATACTTAGCATTTTCCAAATATAATTAATAGGGGGGAATTCATATTATCTCCACTCCTAATATTTTGCCTTAAGTTGCAATAACAACTTGAATAATCAGAAAATTTCAAATATGCATAGAAAATCATGATGAAATATAATGATCCTATTAACATACCAAATCTAAAAGTTTGGGATGTTACATCCTCTTTATCCCATATGCAATGACCTCCAAACTCGGGTCTGTGTTTCTATCACTCACGCCACCCACCACAAGAGAACCATGAACGTATTGCAACACCTTATAGTGGGGATCCCTCACGTTTGTGTGACATGGAGGGAACTTTAGGACAACACCAAAATAAAATATACAACTCAAACCAATCATGATCATCTATCAACCCATAGGACAAAACAGATCTACTCAAACATCATAACATAGCCATAGATCATTGGGAAATAATATATAGCATTGAGCACCATGTTTAAGTAGAGATTACAGGGGGGAGGAGAGGTGTTACACCGCTGCATAGAGGGGTAGAGAGTTGGTGTTGACGATGGCGAAGTTGTAGGTGTAGATCGCCATCACGATGCTTTCCCCGGCGGTGTTCCGGCGCCACCGGGAGAGAGGGCAAGAGATCCCCTCCTTCTTCTTCTTCCTTGGCCTCCCCCTAGATGGGAGGATATTTCCCCCTTTGGTCCATGGCCTCCATGGAGGTGGAGGGGCGGGAGCCCCTCCAAGATTGGATCGTCCTCTCTGTTCTCTTCTATTTCACGTTGTTGTTTTCTGGCCGAAAACTGTTTCTTATATTCCAAGAGATCCGTAACTCCGACTGCGCTGAGATTTTAACTTGATTTTTTTTCGAGTATAAGCTTCCTTGCGCCCGAAGTAGAGCTCCAACCGACTTACGAGGAAGGCACAACCCACCACCACGCGCCTGGGTTACCTTGTGCGCCCAGGTGTCTTGTGGTGGCTATAGGCCCCCGTTTGCGTTGATTCCACCTCGCAAAAATCACATACACTCCAAAATAATTCATCGTAAATTTTTATCACATTTGGACTTTGTTTGACATGGATATTCTGCTAAACAAAAACATGCAAAAAATAGGAACTGGCACTGGGCACTGGATCAATAGGTTAGTCCAATAAATCATATAAAATGTTGCCAAAATTATATTAAAGTTGTATAATGTTGGCATGAAACAATAACAAATTATAGATACGACGGAGACGTATCAGCATCCCCAAGCTTAATTCCTGCTCGTCCTCGAGTAGGTAAATGATAAAAAAATAATTTTTGATGTGGATTGCTACCTAGCATAATGTCGATCATATATCTAATCATGGCATGAATATTAAGACACGAATGATTTAAAGCAATAGTCTATTATTTGACATAAAGACATCAATACTAAGGCATCTGTCGGGGGAAAACGACGTCTATGGGATCACTGGAATCCCTTCTATGGTTGGCGGGCGCGGGGTTGTGCAAAGAGCGGGTCTAGAAGCCAGCACGAAGATCGTTTACCCAGGTTCGGGCCACGAGGATGCGTAATACCCTAGTCCTGCTTTGGTGTATATTTGGGTGTTCTTGAGCTTTTGAAGTAGCTATGGTGCGTGCATCATCCAAAAGATCCAAATCCTCCCTCAGTACGCCGCGGACCACCTTTTATAGACAAAGGGGACTACCACAGAGGCACACAGGAGGTGGAAAGCTATACAGTGTACAAGCTTATCGCTTGTCATTATAGGACAAAGTGCATTAAATGCGTTGCTTAGGTGTCCTCTTGCTTTATCGGGGGCGGTAACGAGGCCCGTCCCGTCGGTCGCCGCTCCGCCTTGCTCCGACACGCGTCCAGGCCAATGAGGCAGGCAACGCCATGTAGGCTGGCAGGCTGCTGAGTTGGCGTGGTGGTAGGGTCTTCACGAAGATCTGCCTACCACCACACAGGTGCTTGCTGAATTGGCCTAGAGGCCGCACGCCGCCACGAGGTGTTCGCCTAGTTGATTGGCTGGCAGCTGCATGGGAACAATGGCGGAGCCTTTGGCAGATGTGGGCCTAGCTACGACCCCGCGGATGTCTTCGGCAAGAGTCTTGTCGGGGCCCCGGCAAGGGTCTTGCCGTGGCATCATGATCGTCCCCGACAAGGATCTTGCCGCGGGTCTCGTGGGTATCCTCGGCAAGGATCTTGTCGGGGATCATCGTCTTCTGATTCTCATCTGATCCGGTATGCTTCTGGTCTTCACAAAGATCTGCATGCCACCATGGAGGTGCCTCTCGATCTTGGGTTCCAATGTGGTTGAGGGTGTTGGAACTCTCAGGCTCGAGGGTGGCAGCCCTGCTGGTGCTGGGCAAGTTGCCCCGGCAAGGCTCTTGCCGGGGCTGTGGAGGCCGCCCCGGCAAGGGCCTTGCCGGGGGATTCCACCTCGCCCTTCTGCTCTTTGTGTTTCTGTCTTGGCGTTGATCTAGTCGTCTCGTGCCTTTGCTCCCTCTACCCCGCCAAGCGTGGCCAGGGGCATGGGGCTGCAACTGCATGCGCACAAGTAATGGGGTGCAAAAAGGGACCCCTACTTTTGTACACCGACAGGAGCCCCCGGTCCTGGGCCACATATAAGCGAAGAGCGTTATTGGGCCAGGCCCAGAACGGTGCACGGGTGCGCGTTCGGTGGAGTTTTTACCGCAGTAACTCCCTCGCTCGCTGTGCTTCCACACGACCCGCGTTGGATGCGCGACGTGGGGGTCGTGCGTGACGTGGGGATCATGCGTGGGGCGGTTGCTGCCCTCATGCATCACATCATAGTAAAGAGGCGGCTTGCGCCTTCCCCATAAAAAGAGGAGAACGCAGGGGCGCGGCTCATTTACTAAGTGGACTCGAGTCGTGGCCTTCAAGGCGCTCGTTCCCCACGATCATGGGGTGGAAAACGGTTGCCTCACTCGTCTTCTCGATTTTGGTTTGCTCGCCACGTGTCCCCCATGCCTCGAAGATGGTAAGCGGTGGACGCGGGGGGGGGGCACGGGCCTTAAATGACGAGGCGGGGAACCGAGTCATCGCTGATTGGAGTAGCGAGTCGGTCTTCATTCCCTGCGCCTCAGGTGGCTAGATTTGTTGAGCGGGGCGGCCGAGCCCCGGCTCCTCCCATTTATAAGAAGGGGAGGGGAATAGAACCCCTTAACCCTCTGTCACTCATCTCCTTCCACCTTTGCTTTTTTCCTTCCCTCTGCTATGGCGAGAGGCCACGCCGGCACTTCGATGGCGGTGACGAGGGTCTCTACTCGACAGCGCGCCCCTCCTTCCCAAGAGCTCGTGGGGGCGGAGCTGGCCATGAGAGGAAGGGGGAGGGGGCGAGGCCGAGGTCACCGTGGCGCTCGGGGAAGAGGGGGGCGGGGCGGCGCACCGGCCTCGCCTTCACTAGAGGCCCCTCCCCCAATGGAGGGCCACGTCGGGGACCAGGCCCATGAGTTCGTCATCAGGCTGCACCGCCCAGTGTGCCGTCGTCTTCGTCTCCCTACTCTGTTCACTCTGGAGATGGAGCTCAACCCACTGCAGACTCTGAGGTTGCATATGAAGGGCTGCGGGAATGGTAGCACGTGGGTTGATGTCTACTTCCCCGCACCTCACGTCATGTATCTTCGTCGCGGATGGAAGACCTTCGCTCGTGCCCACAACCTGTCGGAGGGGCTCGTTCTCTACTTCAAATTAATAACGAACGGCCTACTCTCCGTCAAGGTCTTTGGGGACTTGGGAACTCGCCTAAAGTGTTGTGTGGAGAGCTCCTCCGATGATGAAGACTCCTCCTCAAACGGGAGTGACGAGGAGAACAACGATAGCGACGACGAGGGCGTCAGGCAGGAGGACGCCGACTCCGGCTCCGACTGACTGTGTTGCCCTCCCCCTCAGCCACACGCCCTGCCGAGGGCCTTCCTCGTCAAGATCTCGATCGGCGCGTTTCTCGTCGCCTCTTTTTTGCCTTCACCTGCCGCACCTGGGAAGAAAGGGGCAAGAACGGAGATCACAGGGCACTTATCTTTTTAAGTTTTTAAGCCTGCGGGCACTTGTTAGATTTAAACCTTGTAACCCCCTTGCTCATGTTTGCATTCCATACGAGCTGTACCTATTTGGAACGTATTAATGAAAAAGGGTGTTTGCCGGGTTTTTTGTGCGTGAGCGAGGCCCATGCCAAGGAATAAATCCTTGTTATTTTTAAGATAAACATTGTCTCCCGGCAACAGGCCTTGCCGTCCCCTTACTTCATTCACGACCGTCCTCACGCCCTTGGCGGAGGCAGGGGCGAGGTAGGGTTAGGCCCTTCGTTTGCTTCCTTGTCACCGCAACTACAACCAAGTTCCGGCCCAAGAAATAGTTTTTGGGCGCAGGAAAGGGGGAGCACGGTGGCCCAGGAATAAACGAGGCTTCATACGTCCCAAGTCCACATGGAAATGCATAACAGGGGATAAAGGACTTATCTGGATTTGCATCCCCCGGCATCCTTGGCTTGCCGTGGTCGGGCGCTTGAATCTGCAGCCCCTCGGCAATGGTTTGCCGGGGTCGGGGATGTCGATCCATCTCCCTGCCCTTAAATGGGTTAGCAGAAACGCGTGTGCAGTCTACAAACCAAAGAAAAGACAGGAAAGGATGGAAAGACACACACCCGACCTCTATGCTAGGGGTTAGTTGCCACGGGCACTATCAACCCTATCAAATAGAGACTTAACCTAGCAGGCATGCTAAAACTTAGGGCGCCAGCGCTTCATTTATTTATGCTCGGGGTCTGCGCTTGTACAAAGGGTTACATGCCTTATCGGCAAGGCTTGTACAAAAAGTGGCTTGCCGGGAGGCCCGGCAACCGCGCCTCATGGGTAAAACTTACGAATATGTTCGATGTTCCAGGAGGTGCTCACTGGGATACCATCTCCGGTCTCCAGGCGGATTGCGCCAGGCCTAGTGACTTGTATTACCCGATAAGGGCCTTCCCACTTCGGCATCAACTTGTTGGAATTCTTGGCCGACTGAACACACCGAAGAACAAGGTCGCCTTCCTCAAGGTTTCGGGCATGAACCTTGCGGCTATGGTAGCGGCGGAAGGCCTGCTGGTAGCGTGTGAGGGAGTCCTGGATTAGGGGGTCCTCGGACAGCCGGACTATATCCTTTGGCTGGACTGTTGGACTATGAAGATACAAGATTGAAGACTTCATCCCGTGTTCGGGTGGGACTCTCCTTGGCGTGGAAGGCAAGCTTGGCAATTCAGATCTGTAGATCTCCTCCCTTGTAACCGACTCTATGTAACCCTAGCCCCCTCCGGTGTCTATATAAACCAGAGGGTTTAGTCCGTAGGACAACAACAATCATAATCATAGGCTAGCTTCTAGGGTTTAGCCTCTAAGATCTCGTGGTAGATAAACTCTTGTAATACTCATATCATCAAGAACAATCAAGCAGGAAGTAGGGTATTACCTCCGTCGAGAGGGCCCGAACCTGGGTAAACATCGTGTCCCCCGCCTCCTGTTACCATCCGCCTTAGACGCACAGTTCGGGACCCCCTACCCGAGATCCGGCGGTTTTGACACCGACATTGGTGCTTTCATTGAGAGTTCCACTGTGCCGTCGCCATAAGGCTTGATGGCTCCTTCGATCATCAGCAACGATGCGATCCAGGGTGAGGTTTTCCTTCCCAGAAAGATTTTCATATTCGGCGGCTTCGCACTGCGGGCCAACTCGCTTGGCCGTCTCGAGCAGATCGACAGCTACGCCCCTGGCCGTCAGGTCAGGTTTGGAAGCTTAAACTATATGGCCGACATCCGCGGAGACTTGATCTTTGACAGATTTGAGCCTATGTCAGGTGCGCCGCACAGTCACGACGAGCATGATTTAGCTCTGCCGTCGGACGGTGTTCGAGAGATCACACCTGTGGCTACTCCGGCCCTCGATCCGGAGCAGATTGCGCTGTCCAAGGATGGGTGGATGGACCCCGCCATGGAGGCTGCACACTCAGCGGCGATAGAGCCGAATACTGACTTCACCTCCTACGAGACCCGTGTTGCCGAACCCTTGGATTCGTCCCCGGCCACGGGACCCGAACCGCTTGTGTCAGTGCCTGTCGAATCTGATTGGGCACCGATCATGGAGTTTTCCTTCGCGGATATCTTTCAGCACTCGCCCTTGGGCGATGTGCTAAATTCATTAAGGTCTCTCTCCATGTCAGGAGGCCCTTGGTCGAACTGTGTCCGGCTTGAGTGGGAAGCGGATAACGAAGATATTCGTTCCCCACCCACCACCCACTTAATAGCCACTGTCGACGATCTGACCGACATGCTTGATTTCGGCTCCGAAGACATCGACGGTATGGACGACGATGCATGAGAGGAACAGGAACCATCGCCCACAGGGCGCTGGACAGCCACTTCATCACACGATATATACATGGTGTATACACCCAAACAAGACAATGATGAGGAACGGGAGGATGCAGCGAAGGATAACCCCCTCGAGAAGCAACCAAAGCGACGACGTAGGCGCCACTCCAAATCCCGCCTTGGCAAAAACAGCGATAGCACCGCAAGAAAGAATGACACCCCGATCGACTCCAAAGCAATAGAGAAGGACGAGCCAGCGGACGGCGAACATAGTACGGAGCCACTGTCTGATCACGGCGACTTCGAGGGTAGAGATCATCAACATGTCTCCGGAGAGGAGAATAGTCCAGACGATGATGCACACATCATCCCGGAAAGGCACTCGAAACAAGAGAACCTCCACAGAAGGCTTATTGCCACCGCGAGGATTCTTAAGAAGCAGAAGCAAAGGCTTAAGGCCGCGCAAAATAACTCATCAGTAGATGGACCAAAGTGCTTGACACTGCAGAAAAGTACGGTGACAGTCGCCACACAAAGAGTTATCCAAAGCGCAAGCTGCTGCCTGAATTCGACGACGAGGCTTTAGAGCCTATGCATCCGAAAAATAAAATGACCAATCAGCCGGATCGACCACCCCGTGGCAGCGATAGGGCGGCTAACAGTGTCACATATAAGCCAGCACACGACTTACGTGAAGACTTGCTAGAGAAAGCCGGTATGACCAGGTCCATCTATGGATCTAGGAAACGCGCTCCGGCACAAAAGCAAAACCGAACACCACAACCGCCAGCATGCCATGACACATCTAAATATAGGGGTGCCGCGCACCCCCTATGCTTCACCGATGAGGTGCTGGATCACGAATTTCCAGAGGGATTCAAGCCCGTGAACATAGAGGCATACGACAGAACGACAGACCGTGGGGTCTCGATTGAGGACTTTATCCTTCATATCAATATGGCTCGCGGAGATGATCTCCATGCCATCAAATATTTGCCCCTCAAATTGAAGTACCAGCTCGGCACTGGCTGAAAAACCTCCCCGAAAACTCCATTGCAAGTTGGGAGGAGCTTGAGGATGCTTTTAGGGCTAATTTTGAAGGGACCTATGTCCGACCTCCGGATGCAGACGATTTAAGTCATATAATTCAACAGCCCGGAGAGTCAGCCCGAAAGCTTTGGAACAGATTTCTCACTAAGAAGAATCAAATCGTCGACTGCCCGGACGCCGAAGCCTTAGCAGCTTTCAAACAAAGTGTCTGGGACGAATTGCTCACTAGACACCTCGGCCTAGAAAAACCGAGGATAATGGCAGCACTAACGAGCCTAATGACCCGCGTTTGCGTGGGCGAAGACAGTTGGCTGGCCCATAGCGGCACCAGCGACCCAGACACATCCAAAGTCAGGGATGGTAATGGAAAACCACGATGCAATAAAAACAAGCGTCGCAACAATGAAGACAGCCCAGACAAGACGGCGGTAAACGCCGGATTCAGGGGCTCTCGATCAGGTCAACGGAAAAAGCCATTCAAAGGCAACAGAGATGGACCGTCCAGCCTAAACAAGATCCTAGATAGATTATGTCAGATTCATGGCACCTCTGGCAAACCTGCAAATCACACCAACAGAGAATGCTGGGTCTTCAAGCAGGCCGGTAAGCTAAACGCCGAGCACAAGGGAGGGGAGACACCAAGTGAAGATGAGGATGAGCCTCGCCAACAAAACACTGGGGGACAGAAAAAATTCCCACTAGAGGTCAAAACAGTGAACATGTTCACATAACAAAAAGGAGGAGCAAACGCGCACTCCGAGACATATGCGCCGTAGAGCCCATCACCCCCAAGTTCAACCCTTGGTCAGCCTGTCCGATCACTTTTGATCGCAGGGATCACCCGACTAGTATCCGGCACGGAGGATCGGCTGCCTTGGTGCTAGATCCAATAATTGATGGATACCATCTCACTCGAGTCCTTATGGACGGCGGCAGTAGTCTTAATCTGATATATCAGGACACAGTCCGCAAAATGGGGATAGACCCGACAAGAATCAGCCAAAGCAATACTACCTTCAAAGGAGTAATACCAGGCCCAGAGGCCCGTTGCACGGGATCTCTAGTACTAGAGGTTGTATTCGGTTCTCCCGACAACTTCCGAAGTGAAAAGCTAACATTCGACATCGCTCCATTCCGAAGCAGCTATCAAGCAGTACTCGGACGAACGGCCTTCGCTCGTTTTAACGCAGTACCGCACTATGCTTATCTTAAGCTTAAGATGCCCGGTCCACGTGGCATCATCATAGTTAGCGGAAACACAGAGCATTCCTTACGTGCGGAAGAATGTGTGGCGGCTTTAGCAGTTGAACACTGAACGACCTCTCCAACCAGAATAAATGATCGGTCGTCAAGACCGCGGACACGGCTAGATGAGTCCGGCGCACAACTAGCTGGAACAGCTAAGACAAACCTAAGATTGGGTCAATGGATATACCCCCATAGGTGACACTAGGGGCTTCCCGCATGTAAAAAGGGACTATAGTTTGGCTTGACCCTATTTAGATTGAATTTTAATGGTTTATTAAGAATAACCAATTTTTCGCACGAAGACTTTCATCTAAGTTTCTCTCTTTTACAGATGATAATCGTGCTACAACCCTCCAGGATACGACACAATGGAGACACAGGCGCAGACGTGCAGCAGGGCCCCGCTCAAAGGTTTCTTTTTAGATTAAGACCCTGTGTAAACCTTTCTTACTGTCTCTTGTTGATTCACGCCCTCCGAATACTAAATACAACCGAGAGGGATGCTGGCGTTATTGGCATTTCGCCACGTCAGACTAATGCACGTACCTGGAAATTCAGAGTTCATTATCAAGGGCGTTACTCAGCCCGGTATATGTTGTAAAGTCCGAATACCTTAGGGAGTGTTCGGCGTCACGAGTTTGGCCTTATATGCATCAGCTCCAAATCATGTCTTTGGTCAATAGTTGCGTTTGCCCGGCTCCCGTATTTTGCTACCTTACGTTCCGCACAGGAGGCATCATAATACTTTCAGGCAAAAGTATAAACACAACCTTTATAATTCAAATAGCATTGTTTTTACAATCGGGATACATGTCACTCGAACATAATACTCTTCGAGCACTGAGCCTCTATTAAACGAGCACCTTCTAGGACTTCTTCAAAATAGTTCTCGGCCGAGAGCTGGCCTATGGCCAGATCATGGGTTGCAATAGCGGTGGTCTCCATCTCTGCCCAGTATGTCTTAACACGGGCAAGAGCCATCCGCGCACCCTCTATGCACGCCGACCTCTTTACAACGTCGATATGCGGCATAGTACCAAGGAATCATTGCACTAAGCCAAAATAACTATTCGGCCTTGGCTCTTTCGCCCAAAGATGATCCACGACAGACCTCATGGCAAGTCCAGACAATCTATGGAGTTCAGCCGACTCGGCCATTTGTTCATTTAATAGCAGCGGACGCGTTGGAACATTGAACTGTGACCAGAATAACTTTTCCACTCCATGATCTTTTTTATCTTTGAAAAATTCAGTCGCATCAGCAGCACTCGTTGCCGAGTCCAAGTACGAGTCTGCAGCACTGCATAATTTATCCAGAGGGGCATACTTCGGATCTCCAAACTTCATCCGCAACAAGAAGGGCTTCCCAGCCGTGATACTTCCGGCTTGACGAAGCTCCTCCTTCGCTGCTTTGATTTTAGAGTGGTTTTCCTTGGCGGCTTCCATGGCTTTCTTCAGATCCGCCACTTTCGCTTGGCTTTCCTTTTCAAGAAGCTCATACCGGTCGGCGGCATCTTTCAACTCAACAGCCATCTTGGCTATTTTCTCTTCGCTTTGACGATGAGTAGCCTGTTTGGTCTTTAACTCTTCAGCCGCCTTCAGCATGGCCGCGTCACTTCTCCTGGCTTGTTCCTTGGCTCGGGCAAGCTCTGCCTGAAGGGTCTCCACGGCGGCAGCTCCATCTGCAATCACATCATATGATAGATACTAGCATCATGCTCCTCTTAATATCTGATTGAAAACCGGAGAATACATACCCTGTGCCTGGTTAAGCCGCTTCTTTACAAGCATGATGTAGGCATCTGCTGCATCAAGTTGCCGCCTCAGTTCGGCAAACTCTCCAGTCCGGCCAGCCACCGGACCCTCAGCCGCCTGCACATAAAAGCAGCATGATCATTACCTGGGACTATGAACCTCTGTTTGCCGCCTTTGGACAGCAACC
The DNA here is from genome assembly GCA_032464435.1 of Aegilops umbellulata. Classification (NCBI taxonomy): domain Eukaryota; kingdom Viridiplantae; phylum Streptophyta; class Magnoliopsida; order Poales; family Poaceae; genus Aegilops; species Aegilops umbellulata. The sequence continues at coordinate 31,794,729 of CP136059.1, forward strand.
AGAGTCTCAGGGGCTACTATCTGCATAGGGCACACCTAGCGTGTGCGGTACTATCAAAATATATATATTACCTTGCTTACCTCAAAACCTCTTAGCAGACTCATAAAGGCTTCATGCAACCCGCTTTCGGCGGATGAAATCCTCTCAAACACCGTACCCATTAAAGTACGATGCGCCTCTGAGATAGCCGCTTGCTCCAGAAGACTCATCAGTGCATCCAGTTGTGCACCGGACAGTCCCGGACTCTTTCTGTTGCTCTCCTTAGGAGCCGAACACTCCGGACTTCGGGTGGTCGAAGGGTTACCTTCTGGCCTTGGTGGATCAGCAGACATCCTCCGTGTCGAGACCTCAGGGTCGTCCGCCGCATGAGGCGAGGAAGCACGGGGAGGCATTTCACTCTCGATCATCTCCGGAAGAAGATCCCCCGAAGAGGAACTCTAATGAGAAGGGCTACGATCCGAACTACAAGAGATACGTCTCGGTTATTGTACTCAGAAAGCAAGCAGGATATATTTACTATAAGGTACTCTTGTTTACTTACATATCAGTGGAGGGCCAATCCCCTTGCCGGCACTATGCGGTAAGGATGCCCTCCGGGGCAGGCCCCCTAACGAAGGTTTCTTCCCTTGTTTCCAAGTCTTCAGAGGCGGTCCTTTTCCTTCCTTGGGGAGAGGGAATTTCATATTCTTCTCCCCGATTATCCTCCTTCACGGAGACACTAATTCCCCCAGTTTGGATAAGTAATGCATGAGGTCCGCTCTCGGCTTCTTTATTACTCCCTTTATCTTCCCCTGATGGCGCTTAATAAGGTGCGAGCTCGAGCAACCTGGCTAGTACAGGATCCGGTGAGCCTTCGGGAAGGGGGGCCAAACACCTGATCATCTTCGCCTTTTTATCCAGTCCTGGTGAAAGAGCGGTTGTTCAGAATGATGTTAGGACAAAAGAAAACATAGTGTGTTCAGCCGCAGAAATACTTGCAGGGGTATCTGGACAATTGCAGTTTAGACCCGCATCCTCGGTGATGTCCGGACACTCTATTCGTGACCGAAGAACAATCCATACATCCCTTCGAGCGTCACGCCGATGAATTGCTGAATAGTTCACGGTCCTTCCGGATTGAACTCCCACATACGGAGAGGTCAACGTTGACATGGCAGGACCCGACGAACTAGAATGACTTGCATTACCTTGACAAGGCTAACGTCTCTCTTGAGGAGATCTTGGACGCGACTCTGCAATGTCGGCACATCATTAACTGGCCCCATTCTAGCCCCTTGTTGACCCATGATGCTAGTTGTGGCGGGGGGGGGGCGAACGGAAGGCGGGGGCAGCTACCCACTTAGTACTTCGGGGAGCGGTGATGTAAAACCACTCCCGCTGCCACAAAGCGGGCATCTCCGGCAAGGAACCCTTTGGCCGTGGAGCATCGACGCCTTTGCTTATTATAGCACCTCCGCACTCTGTGTGTCGCCCATTGATCATCTTCGGCTTCACATTGAAGGTCTTGAGCCATAAGCCGAAGTATGGGGTGATGCGGAGGAAGGCCTCACACACGACGATGAACGACGAGATGTGAAGGATGGAATCCGGAGCCAGATCATGGAAATCGAGCCCATAATAGAACATAAGCCCTCTAACAAAGGGATCAAGACTAAAGCCAAGCCCTCGAAAGAAGTGGGAAACAAATACGATACTCTCGTTGGGTTCGGGAGTGGGGATGACCTGCCCTTGAGCAGGCAGCCTGTGCAAGATTTCGGCGGTCAGATACCTGGCTTCTCTTAGCTTCTTGATGTCCTCCTCTATGAAAGAGGAGAACATCCACCGGCCTTGAAGGTTGGATGCAGACATGGTTGAAGGTTCGAAGCGCTTAACCTGAGCCTTGGGTGTTGGAACTCAAGGTGGGTTAAGGATTTGATTGAGTGCGAGAAGAAAAGGACAAGCCTTGGCCCCTTAATAAAAAGGGTGAATATCACGTCCTCCGCGTGGCCGTTTGGAACTTGCCTAAAATCAAGGAGTCATACAAATAGGTATGATCGGGTCACCCATACCCGTATTGATGAGAATCCCGTGATAAGGGGAACACGATCTCTGCTTCGACAAGACGTGCCAATAAACCGCCTCGCAAAATGTGCAGTGGCAGGCTGGGAGAAATGGTTCGAATAATGACCAGGTTGTGGTGTGATGTCACGTTATGACAAGTTGTCAACATATTAGATTTGTGGAAATATTATACTCTCTACGGTGGTATGTGGAATTTGTTTTGCAGATCCGGACACTATCCTTGTGTTCAAAATCTTCTATGGAGTATTCGGAGGAAGAACCCGCCCTGCAATGCCGAAGACAATCTGCACGTTGGACTCATCGTCATTGAAGCCTGGTTCAGGGGCTACTGAGGGAGTCCTGGATTAGGGGGTCCTCGGACAGCCGGACTATATCCTTTGGCCGAACTGTTGGACTATGAATATACAAGATTGAAGACTTCATCCCATGTCCGGGTGGGACTCTCCTTGGCGTGGAAGGCAAGCTTGGCAATTCGGATATGTAGATCTCCTCCCTTGTAACCGATTCAGTGTAACCCTAGCCCCCTCCGATGTCTATATAAACCGGAGGGTTTAGTCCGTAGGACAACAACAATCATAATCATATGCTAGCTTCTAGGGTTTCGCCTCTACGATATCGTGGTAGATCAACTCTTGGAATACTCATATCATCAAGATCAATCAAAGAGGAAGTAGGGTATTACTTCCATCGAGAGGGCCCAAACCTGGGTAAACATCGTGTCCCCCGCCTCCTATTACCATCCTCCTTAGATGCACAGTTCGGGACCCCCTACCCGAGATCCTCCAGTTTTGACACCAACAGCGTGCAGCTCACACGGCCGCCCAAAGACGATCTTCCTCAAGAGCGTCGCATCATCTTGCCGCAATCGCTCTTTCTCAAGCTCGTCATAAGCGAGCACTTGAGTTGACCCGTATGTGAGTTCCGTGGGGAGAACTGGTTATGCCCCGTATACCAGGGCAAAGGGTGTCTCGCCGGTGGCTTGATTTGGCATCGTTCTGATCGACCAAGAACCGTCGACAACTCATAAATCTAGTGCCTTCTACACTTGTGCAGCCTGTCAAAAGTGTCCGTCCTCAGGCCTCGCAGTACTTCAACATTTGCCCTCTCTGCCTGGACGTTGCTCCATGGGTGTGCCACCGAAGTGAAACAGACCCTGCAACCGAGGTCCTGGATGTATTGCACGAAGGTGCAGCTTGTGAACTGTGTGTCGTTGTCAGTGATGACCCTGTTCGGCACACCAAAACGGCAAACTAGACCCTTGAGGAACTTGATGGCTGACTGTGGTGTCACCTTCCTCATTGCCTCTACTTTGGGCCACTTTGTGAAGTTGTCGATTGCGACGTACAAGTACTCAAAGCCCCTGACAGCACCGGGGAAGGGGCCCAGTATGTCGAGCCCCCAGACCGAAAATGGCCAAGAGAGAGGGATTGTTTGAAGGGCTTGAGCTGGCTGATGAAGCTTCTTCGAATGGAACTGACCCGCTTCACACTTGGTTACTAGCGCAGCTGCATCCTGGTTGGCTGTGGGCCAGAAGAAACCTTGCCGGAATGCCTTGCCGGCAAGGGCCCTTGACCCTATGTGGGAGCCACATATACCTCCATTTATTTCTGCCAACAACTCTAGTCCGTCCTGTCGAGTAATGCACTTCAGCCTGACTCCGTTTGGCCTCCTTCTGTACATGGTATCATCCACAAACTGGTCATTGTTGGACCGACGGGCTACTTTCTCTGCTTCTTCCTGCTCCTCGGGGAGTTCTCCTGTTTGGAGGAAACGGACGGTGGGTTGCACCCATGCCGGAGCCTGGGGCTCAACGTCAAGGACCAAAGGCACATCTTCAGCCGCAGGGGCAGCTGCCTCTACGGTTAGGGCCTGGGGCCCTTCGGAGGTAGTTGCCCCTCAGCAAGCTTGGAGTACCCGGCAACCTCCTTGCCGGCGGCTCCTGGGAGCTCGGCGGGAAGGTGCTTTCCGGGGCTAGTCTTCCTTCGCTTGTTCTACCCTGCTGATGGCTCTGCAGATGGTTGGACTAACTGAAGTACAAAGGTACCTCGTTCCACAGGCAACTTGAGGGCGGCGCATTTTGATAGGTCGTCGACAATGCTGTTCTCCGCTTGGGGAACATGATCTGACTGTAGGCCGTCAAAGCGTTCTTCCAACTTTCTCACCTCATTCATGTAGGCCTCCATCAACAAGCTCTGATAATCCTTGTTGACTTGCTTGATGATGAGCTGTGAATCACCCCTGATGACGAGCATCTTGATTCCGAGGTCTGCCGCGATCGTGAGACCGGCAAGCAACCCCTCGTACTCCGCCGTGTTGTTTGTTGATTTTTCCCGAGGGAAGTGCATCTGGATTACGTACTTGAGGTGCTCTTCGGTGGGTGCGACGAGTAGCACGCCAACACCAGCACCTTGGAGTGACAAAGCTCCATCAAAGTACGTAATCCACTCACTGCTCGTCTCCCTGTCGGGAAGTGTGGTCTCTTGGATCTCCTCGTCGGGCGTTGCGGTCCACTCTGCTATAAACTCCGCCAAAGCTCGGCTCTTGATCGTTGAAGTACTTTCAAACCTGAGGCCAAAGCTCGACAGCTCCAGTGCCCACTCCACAATCCTCCCTGTCACATCTGGGTTGTGCAAAATCCGTTGCAAAGGGAGGCGGGTGACGACGGTGATCTCGTGCGCTCGGAAATAGTGGTGCAACTTCCTCATGGCCATGAGAAGGCCAAAAAGCAGCTTCAGCATTCCAGAATATCTCGAGCTAGCCCCATGTAAGAGGGAACTGACAAAATATATTGGGTGTTGCACCATCTTCTTCTTCTGTCCCACTTCGCCCATCCGCTCAGGCTCTGCCTCGCCTGGTTTGGGCCTTTCCGGGGGTCCTGGTTCACCGCCGTCAGGCTCTGCCGGTGAAGATCCCGGCCCGCCATCCGGCGGCTGTGCTGCAACTGCTGCATCTCCCTCATGTTACCTCCGCGCCACCGGCATAGCACTGACCACTTGATTCGTTGCTGCTAAGTACAGCAGCAACGACTCTCGTGGTTTAGGCATGACTAGTATTGGCGTGGAGGAGAGGTACCTCTTCAAATCCTGCAGTGTTGCCTCTGCCTCCAGAGTCCATTTTACTGGACTCGCCTTTTTCAAAACTTTGAAAAAGGGGAGGGCGTGCTCCGCAGATTTGGGGATGAACCTACTCAGGGCAGCAACGCAGCTGGCGAGCCTACGGATTTGACCCGTTTCGGCGCCTCGATCTGCTCAATCGCTTTGATCTTATAGGGATTTGCCTCGATCCTATGTTGAGAAACAAAGAACCCGAGAAGTTTGCTGGAGGGGACACCGAACACGCACTTCTCTAGGTTGAGCTTGAGGTTGATCTTGCGCAGGTTTGCGAATGTTTCTTCTAAATCTTGCACGAGCGTGGCCCTATCCTTGGTTTTGACCACTATGTCATCCATATAAGCTTCCATATTTCTACGTAGCTGGGGCTCAAAACCAATCTACACTGCTCGGGCAAACGTCGAACCAGCGCTCTTTAACCCGAAAGGCATTCGTAGAAAATAGTACGTACCACATGGGGTGTTGAACGTGGTCTTCTCTTCATCTTCCTTCATCATGAAGATCTGGTGGAACCTCGAGTAGGCGTCAAGGAATGAGAGCAGGTCACACCCGGCAGTGGAGTCGTCAATCTGGTCGATGCGTGGCAGAGGGAAAGGATCCTCTGGACAAGCTTTATTGATGTCTGTGTAGTCAATACACAGCCTCCACTTCCCGTTTGCCTTACGCACCACCACCGAATTGGCCAACTGATGACCCACAAGTATAGGGGATCTATCGTAGTCCTTTTGATAAGTAAGAGTGTCGAACCCAACGAGGAGCAGAAGGAAATTATAAGCGGTTTTCAGCAAGGTATTCTCTGCAAGCACTGAAATTATAGGTAACAAATAGTTTTGTGATAAGATAATTTGTAATGAGCAACAAGTAACAAAAGTAAATAAAGTGAAGCAAGGTGACCCAATCCTTTTTGTAGCAAAGGACAAGCCTGGACAAACTCTTATATAGAGAAAAGCGCTCCCGAGGACACATGGGAATTATCGTCAAGCTAGTTTTCATCATGTTCATATGATTCGCATTCGGTACTTTGATAATTTGATATGTGGGTGGACCGGTGCTTGGGTGTTGTCCTTACTTGGACAAGCATCCCACTTATGATTAACCCCTATTGCAAGCATCCGCAACTACAAAATAAGTATTAAGGTAAACCTAACCGTAGCATGAAACATATGGATCCAAATCAGGCCCTTACGAAGCAGCGCATAAACTAGGCTTTAAGCTTCTGTCACTCTAGCAACCCATCATCTACTTATTACTTCCCAATGCCTTACTCTAGGCCCAAATAATGGTGAAGTGTCATGTAGTCAACGTTCACATAACACCACTAGAGGAAAGACAACATACATCTCAACAAAATATCTAACGAATACCAAATTCCCATGACTACTAATAGCAAGACTTCTCCCATGTCCTCAGGAACAAACATAACTACTCACAAAGCATATTCATGTTCATAATAAGAGGGGTATTAATATGCACAATGGATCTGAACATATGATCTTCCACCAAATAAACCACCTAGCATCAACTACAAGGAGTAATCAACACTACTAGCAACCTACGGGTACCAATCTCAGACTTAGAGGCAAGGATTGGATACAAGAGATGAACTAGGGTTTTAGAGGAGTTGGTGCTGGTGAAGATGTTGATTGAGATTGGCCCCCTTCCGATGAGAGGAGAGTTGGTGATGATGATGGCGATGATTGCCCCCTCCCGGAGGGAAGTGTCCCCGGCAGAACAGCTCTGCCAGAGCCCTAGATTGGTTCCGCCAAGGTTCCACCTCGTGGCGACGGAGTCTCATCCCGAAAGCTTGCTTATGATTTTTTTTCTCGGATGAAAGACTTCATATAGCAGAAGATGGGCACCGGAGGGCCACCAGGGGGCCCACAAGGCAGGGGGCGCACCCAGAGGGGTAGGGCGCGCCCCCACCCTCGTGCCCAGGGTGTGGGTCCCCTCTGGTATTTTCTTCGCTCAGTATTTTTTATTATTTCCAAAAATAACTTCTTTGGAGTTTCAGGACTTTTGGAGTTGTGCAGAATAGGTCTCTAATATTTGATCCTTTTCCAGCCCAGAATTCCAGCTGCCGGCATTCTCCTTCTTTATGTAAACCTTGTAAAATAAGAGAGAATAGGCATAAGTATTGTGACATAACGTGTAATAACAGCCCATAATGCAATAAATATCGATATAAAAGCATGATGCAAAATGGACGTATCAACTCCCCCAAGCTTAGACCTTTCTTGTCCTCAAGCAGAAGCCGATAACGATAAATATGTCCACATGTTTAGAGGTAGAGGTGTCGATAAAATAAAATACGGACATGAGGGCATCATGGTCATTCTTAAAACAACAACATATATGGATATTGTCATATGATTTCTTATGCTCAAGTAATAATCTATTCACAATGTCAAGTATGAATCAGAAACTTTATTGAGAACTAATAAACTATAATCTCCGTCATTGAAGCAATCGCAATTTATCATAACATCAAGAAGAGTGTATGTTAGAGCGTTTCAGCAAGTCCACATACTCAACTATCATTTAGTCTTTCACAATTGCTAACACTCATGCAATACTTGTGGTTACGGAGTTTTAATCGGACACAGAGAAAGATAGGGGCTTATAGTTTCGCCTCCCAACCTTTTATCTCAAGGGTAATGTCAACAATAATAGCTCATGCTAACATACATCCAATTTGAGATATATATATATATATATATATATATATATATATATATATATATATATATATATATATATATATATATATCAGGATCTTTCCAATACATTGTGCTTGCCAAAGGATAAAATGTAAAAAGGAAAGGTGAAGATCACTATGACTCTTGCATAAGGTAGGAGATAAAAGTAAAAGATAGGCCCTTCGCAGAGGGAAGCAGAGGTTGTCATGCGCTTTCAGGGTTGGATGCACAAAATCTTAATGCGAAAGAACGTCACTTTATATTGCCACTTGTGATATGAACCTTTATTATGCAGTCCGTCGCTTTTATTTCTTCCACATCACAAGATCGTATAAAGCTTATTTCCTCCACACTAATCAATCATACATATTTAGAGAGCAATTTTTATTACTTGCACCGATGACAACTTACTTGAAGGATCTTACTCAATCCATAGGTAGTTATGGTGGACTCTCATGGCAAAACTGGGTTTAAGGATATTTGGAAGCACAAGTAGTATCTCTACTTGGTGCAAAGAATTTGGCTAGCATGAGGGGGAAAGGCAAGATCAACATGTTGGATGATCCACGACAATATACTTTATCTCATATATAAGAAAACATGACCCATTACGTTGTCTTCCTTGTCCAACATCAACTCTTTAGCATGTCATATTTTAATGAGTGCTCACAATCATAAAAGATGTCCAAGATAGTATATTTATATGTGAAACCTCTCTTTCTTTATTACTTCCTATTAATTGCAACGATGACCAAAGCTATGTTTGTCAACTCCCAACAACTTTTAATCATCATACTCTTTATATGTGAAGTTATTACTTTCCATAAGATCAATATGATCTCTTTGTTTCTTTTATTCTTTCTTTTCTTTTATTCCCTCCAGATCATGGCAAAATAATGAAGCCCTTGACTCAAAACTAATCTTTATTATATAGCTCACGGACTCGATTACATAAAGGGATCATAAAGCAAAACTCAAAACTAGATCACACCAAAGACTTTATTCTACTAGATCAAGATATTACTAAAAGGATCGAACTAAGAAAAACGGTAAAGATAGAGATGTGATGGTGATACGATACCGGGGCACCTCCCCCAAGCATGGCAGTTGCCAAGGGGAGTGCCCATACCAGATACTTAGTTTTCCATTTTCGGAGGAGGTGATGATGGAGTTGTTGATGATGACAATTGTGTCTTTAGCTTCTTCATACTGTAATTGAGAAGAGTAATTTCCTCCTTTAAATCATCGACCTCCGATTCCAGCTTCAAGATCTTGTCACATAAATCTCCTTTGCTTTTCTGCCGAAAATGAGAAGGAATAGATCGGTTGTTAGATAGTTTAGACCTCTTAGGGAGACTAGATTTCTTGAACTTCATGTGCATATCCCCAGGTTGAGGTGGAGGGACATCCTCCTCCTCCGAACTTGAATCATTGATCCTCATCAAATGAGCATCCTCCTCCTAATCCGTGGTTCGACCACAAGGAGATAGTTCCCCATAGGTCTTTGGGTCAGCAATGAGGTGTGAGACATAGCTCTCTCCGTCAGAATCCTGAGATGACATCTTTCTCCAAATCTGTTACAGAAAACGGCTCGAAACAAAACAGAGGATATTTGTGTGATATGGTGGTCAAAACCTTCGGGAGATTATATAATGAATTTTTACTGACCAAAATACGTACCGTGCAAGAAAACGGAGTCCGGAGCACACGAGGTGCCCACGAGGTAGGGGGCGCGCCCTCCACCCTCGTGGAGGCCTCGTGTCCTTCCCGGACTGCTTCTTATTTTTCTGTTTTTCTAAATATTCCAAAACGGAGAAAAAATGCCATTGGAACTGTTTTGGAGTCAGTTTACTTACTGTACCACATACCTATTCCTTTTTGGAGTCTGAAACGTTCTGGAAAGTGTCTCTTATGTATTCCTCCGGGGTTACGGTTTCAATAACATTGGTTTGAACATTTATAGGATTACCTGAGATGTAATGTTTGATTCTTTGACCGTTAACCACCTTCGGATTTGTGCCTTCGAAGTTGTTGATTTTTATGGTACCAGAACGATAGACTTCCTCGATAACGTAAGGACTTTCCCGTTTAGAGAGAAGCTTTCCTGCAAAAAATCTTAAACGAGAGTTGTATAGCAATACATAATCACCTACATTAAACTCATGCTTTTTTATTCTTTTGTCATGCCATCTTTTAACTTTTTCTTTAAACAACTTGGCATTCTCATAGGCTTGGGTTCTCCATTCATCAAGTGAGCTAATGTCAAATAACCTCTTCTCACCGGCAAGTTTGAAATCATAATTGAGCTCTTTAATAGCCCAATATGCCTTATGTTCTAGTTCCAGAGGTAAGTGACATGCTTTTCCATAAACCATTTTATACAGAGACATACCCATTGGATCTTTATATGCAGTTCTATAGGACCATAATGCATCATCAAGTTTCTTGGACCAATTCTTCCTAGATCTATTAAGAGTCTTTTGGAAAATTAATTTGAGTTCTCTGTTACTCAATTCTACTTGACCACTAGACTGTGGGTGATATGGAGATGAAATTCTATGATTAACATCATACTTGGCGAGCATTTTACGAAAGGCACCATGAATAAAATGTGAACCACCATCATTCATTAAATATCTAGGGACTCCAAACCTCGAAAAAATTAACTTCTTTAAGCATCTTAATAGAGGTGTTATGATCAGCACTACTAGTTGGAATAGCTTCTACCCACTTAGTAACGTAATCAACAACAACTAAAATATGTGTATATCCATTAGAGGCAGGAAACGGTCCCATATAATCAATGCCCCAAACATTAAATGGTTCAATAACAAGTGAATAATTCATAGGCATTTCTTGACGTCTACTAATATTACCAATTCTTTGACATTCATCACAAGATAAGACAAACTTACGAGCATCCTTGAAGAGAGTAGGCCAATAAAAACCGGATTGCAATACCTTATGTGCAGTTCTATCTCCAGTGTGGTGTCCTCCATAAGCTTTGGAGTGAGACTTGCGTAGGATCTGTTCCTGTTCATGCTCAGGTACACAACGTGTAATAACACCATCTACTCCTGCTTTATAAAGATGTGGGTCATCCCAGAAGTAATGTCTTAAATCATAGAAAAACTTTTACTTTTGCTAGTGTGTGAAACTAAGTGGTATAAATTTAGCAACAATGTAATTAGCATAATTAGCATACCATGGAGCAGTACGAGAAGCATTCGTGGCATTTAATTGTTCATCAGGAAAGTTATCATCAATAGGTAGTGGGTCATCAAGAAAATTTTCTAACCTAGACAAATTGTCTGCGACGGGGTTCTCAGCTCCCTTTCTATCAATAATATGTAAATCAAATTCTTGTAGCAAGAGAACCCATCTAATACGTCTAAGTTTAGCATATTTTCGATAAGATATTTAATAGCAGCATGATCAGTGTGAATAGTTACTTTAGAATCAACAATATAAGGTTTGAACTTATCACAAGCAAATACAACTGCTAAGAATTCTTTTTCAGTAGTAGCATAATTTCTCTGAGCACTGTCTAGAGTTTTACTAGCATATTGAATAACATTTAATTTCTTATAAACTCTTTGACCTAGAACTATCAGCGTTCTGGGAACGGGGGTCCCCAGACTTGCCTGCCTGCGGCGTGGCTCGAAGGGGGCCCGGCACGGCCCATTTTCGTCAACACAGACCCAAGACCCTCGCGAGGGGCCATGCCTCGCGGGGCGGATGACACGGAGCTTCCTCAGGCGTGGCCTCATCAGGCCGGCTCGCGAGGAGGCGGAGAGATCAAGGTGGGGTACCTCACAAGGTGCCCATGACGCAAGCCATGACGACCAAGGGCGCCAGGCGGGCGCCAGCCCGCGCAGTGTCCTCCCTTTCCTCTTTGGTGCAAAGGGAGCAAGCGCAGGCGAGAGGACCAAGCAAAGGCACCCATTTTGGTGCAACGAGACCAAGACCAACTCTGCGACAAGGAAGAAGTCATTGTGGAGCCCAAGCCCGCGTCATCACCAGAGCCTTTGGCAGGCGAGGACCAACTTTGGTCAGGATAAGTGTACCATATGTTCCCCTTCAAAATGGCCAAATGTTGGCGCCCTTCCCGCTCAATATTTGGGAAGATGCCTAGGGCCCTTGCCTATAAATAGGACTAGACGCCCCCATGGTAGAGGGGCGAAGGAGGATCGAGAGGCATCTACTGAGAGACCTAGAAACAGACTGATTGGCAATCAGACAAAGAGAGAGAGAAGGGCGACTGAACCCCTCTAGCAGTTCATCGCCCCCGCCAAAAACAGACCCTCGCGAGGTTGTTCTTTCTTGTATTGTTCATCATCAGCCCAAGAGGCAATCCACCACACCACCACACTGGAGTAGGGTATTACACCACATCGGTGGCCCGAACCAGTATAAACTTTGTGTCTCTTGTGTTGTGTTTTCCATAGCTTAGATCCTTGCGAGGCGGAGGGGTACAGGTAGGTAGGAAGCGTAATCTCCGCGCGCACCCCAGAGTTCGAACCTCAAGTGTCTGCCGGAACCCGAAATCCGACATTTGGCGCGCCAGGTAGGGGTGCGCCGGAATCCACCTTCTACCACTTCGTGCCCCGCCGCGTCGTCATCACCATGTCCGGCGACCAGGCGGGCAACCCAGACCCATGGGCGGCATGGCCCACCCGCACAGAGCCGCTTGCCTCGGGTGACCCCGTGTCCCAGGCAGCTCGCGGTCCGCAAGGCGCTGCGGGCCACGGGCGACGCAGACAGGCTTCGACGGCCCTCACACCGTGGCAGGCGCGGTCGGCAGCAAGGGCCTCCAATCACACCGCGACCATGGCGTCGTACACCCGCCGGGAGCAGGCGAACTCAAGGGCCGCGCTCACGGTGGCTCGAGAGCTGCTACAGTGCAGGCTGCTGGAAGGCGGACGCGACGTGCTGCTGGAACGGGTCGCCGAGCTCCTGGGCTTTGCCGCCTCGGGGGCTCACCCCTTCTGCACCCAGCTCCCGCCTCAAGCCCAGGGCGGCCCACGCGGGGGCTCCGCGCACGCCCGTGGGCTCCAAGGCTACTCCAACACCGGTGAGGCTGTCGGCACCGGACCGGTGGCGACGCTACCACCGCCCCCGGTCCGTGAAGAAGAAGGACTCGACGCGACCCATGGTTTCAGTGGATAGCCGCGCTACCACCCCGTGGTGGGCGCGTCGAGCGGAGCTGCATGGCACGCGGAGCACTACGGCGTGGCCTTCGGGATGACGGCGCCAGAAGAATACGTGCCCCACATGATGGACCAGAGGCACCCTCACGAGGGCGAACAACGCTCGCTCCTCATCCCAGGCTGGGGGAACGAGGCACCAGAAGCTGAGCCCTTCCAGGAGCCCAGGGATGGCCCCACCAGCCACGCTGGAAGCAACGATTATCGGGTACCGCTACTTCCTCAGGAGCAGGCATACGCTAATCATGGATCGCGGGAGGTGCAGGTCGCCACAGCGGGCAGCTGCCCCGCTCCCCCGGTCTCCTACCCCTCGGGAGGAGGGCGCAGGGGGCTGCAGGAGAGGCGCAGAGATCCGACATCACCACCGCGACGTTCGGAGCAAGGCGTTCTCAGGAGGTAGGCCCTCTGCTGGGGAGGTGCCTCAGGGCCTACCCCTGGCGGAGGACCCGTGGTCGTCGGGGGAACCGCTGGCGACCGCTCAACCCCATCGGCGGCGTCCTGGTTTCCGGTCGTCGTTGATGGCACTAGAGTGTGGCGCAAGGCGGGGCCCTCGTCTGGCGATATGAAGCAAGGCCGGTACCTATGAAGAAGGCCCAGTGCCTGTGAAGCTCGCCGCCCCGTGACACTCTCATGTAATAATGAGTGGGGCTGTACACGCCCCGGAGTCTTAGGGGTGCCGGCCTCAGGCCCTGGGGCTCCATCCCACGCCCAGTGGCAGCACTTAGCTCCGCGCTGGTGAGAAGACGTCCAAGACTAGACTAGGTGCCGGACGCGGCCTTTTGTCTGCTTTCATTGCTTTTCCCTTTGGTTGTAATTTTCCCCCGCTGGATTTAAGTTGGATTCGAATTTGAGATTTGCGTGTGTTCGGGAAAGGGGTGCTTAGTCTCGTTCGAGCCATTTCTCGCGTTTCGATTACCACTTCGCCTCGGCTGCCTCCTCTCGCGAGCCCCTCGCGAGCCAGGACAGGCCTAGCTTGCGCGCAGCCCAGACTGTCGCCGGTGCGTCCTCTCGGGAGGATTTCCAGCGCCTGTGAAGGTTATCCTTTCGGAAAAGGCTCGGAGCCTGTGAAGAAGGCGAATGCTTGTGAAGATTATCCTTTTGGAAAAGGCCCGGAGCCTGTGAAGATTATCCTTTTGGAAAAGGCCCGGAGCCTGTGAAGAAGGCGAATGCCTGTGAAGATTGTCCTTTTGAAAAGGCCCGGAGCCTGTGAAGAAGGCGAATGCCTGTGAAGGTTATCCTTTTGGAAAAGGCCCGGAGCTTGTGAAGAAGGCGAATGCCTGTGAAGATTATCCTTTTGGAAAAGGCCCGGAGTCTGTGAAGAAGGCGAATGCCTGTGAAGATTATCCTTTTGGAAAAGGCCCGGAGCCTGTGAAGAAGGCGAACGCCTATGAAGATTACCCTTTTGGAAAAGGCCCGGAGCCTGTGAAGAAGGCCAACGCATGTGAAGCTCGCCGCCCACGACACTCCCACATCCTATGGATTCAACCAGAGAACACTCGAGACGCCACGGCCTCCCGTAGGCTACCTCGGGGCCCGCACGGAACAAAGGTAAACTAGCCAACCGCCAGGCGCAGACGCACGGTGTCACATCCTAGCTAGACCATGCATTAGAGTGTTGCATCATGTTTTTTTCAACAGAAACTTGAAATGGGGAAGGCAGAACCCCCAGCACCCCCCTGAAATCAACTAGGGTTTACTAAAAATATTTTCAATGAACCTGAAATGCCCTTCTAAAATGTTCACCCTCTTTGTCTTGGGTTAGAACCCCTGGCAAAATTGGCGCACAATTTCCTAGGTCATCAGAAGGTCACTGAATTAAATCATATGTATTTTGCCTTTGGACATTTAAATGCTAGTAAATATTTTAAATGTTCAAATAATTCTGGATTTAAGTGAGGGATGTTAGGAATAATCCCAACAGAGCCCACAATTAATTTTAGGATTTTAGAAAGTACCTAAGTATTTTTAATAAAGCCCTAAAGTTACAGAAAAATAGAAAAAGGAAAACAAATCAGGAAAAACTAACCTAGCCGCAGCCCATCAGCCGGCCCACCTGGCGGCCCAGCGCTGTGCTGGCCCATGCCAGCCAGCTGCTTCGTCCTCGCCAGGCAGGCAGCCAGGTGCTCGACGGCGAGCACCGCATGTGTGCCACGCAGCTGCCGCCGCCTCGCCGCTCCCCTCGTCGAGCTATCGACGTGGGACAAACTCCCTCACTTCTCCCAACCTCGCAGACACCGCACTTTCCCCCTGGTTCCTCTCCCTCGATCTCCCTCCGCCATGGCCGACGCTGCTGCGCCCGCGCCACCGTGAAACCACGCCCTCCGTCGTCCCCGTGCTGCACCACCGTGTCCACTCATTCCGCCGTCGTCAACTCCGTCGAGCAGCCCGAGCCCCGAGCGCTCGCGAGCCTTGCTTCGTCTTCTTCGACCTCATCTTCACCGAGCACCGCCGGAGATCCCTTTCAACGTCACCGCCGCATCAGCTCGTCCCCGACCGCGCCGTCTGGCTCTACGTAACCGCCATGAGCTGCTGCACCTCCCCATCCTCTCCGTTCTCCTCCTAGTGCCCACAGCGAGCACACGAAGCTCACCCGCACGCGCCACCGCGGAGCTCGTCGCCGACGTGTCTCCGGCCAACCACCGGCCAAGCCACCTAGTCCACTTACCTCACCACAACCCCAGGAGCTCAATGTACCCCACCACGCGCCTCGCCGTGCCCCGTAGCTCCGGGCTCATCTTCACCCGACTCCGGCGATCGCCCAGCTCGTCGCCGGCGACATTTCCGGCCACCCCGAGCCCAACCACCGCCACCAAACGCCGCGGCATGCTCCCAGCTACCCGTGGGTGCTCTCCGTCGTCCATTTGGTCGCCGAAACGTGCAAATGCACTTCTACCGCCGTGTCTGGCCTCGTCGGCGGCTAAACGCTGGCGAGTTTGACTGTTGACGTTGACTGGGTGGGCCCAGGTTGACTCCCCTGAGTCAATGACAAGTGGGGCCCCCTCTGCTAATTATCCAGATTAGTTTCTAACTAAAAACAATTAGTTTAATTAACTACTAACACGGGGGACCCACTGGTCAGTTTGACCTGGACGACCCCGTTGACCCTGACGTCACTCTGATGCAATGTTGGCGCAGTAATTAAATTACTGGAATTATTTCTATACAGGAAATTCCAGAAATTAGTCCAAACTTCAAAAATTCATAGAAATTAATCTGTAACTCCAAATGCAAAGATTTATATATGAAATTTGATCAGAAAAATTCAATCTATCCATTGGTACTAGTTTCATGCATGTCAGAACAAGTTAACCTTGCTGTTTAAGCAATACAAGTTGATGCACTTAAATGGCTATGTTAAATGAACTAACACTTGAACCTTTGGTTCAAATAAGCACATTCCTTTCTGTTTTAGCTTGCATTAGGCCAAGCCACATTCATGTTGCCATGTCGTAGCATGCATCATATTGTTGCATATCATCATGTGTTGACTGTGTTCCAATGTGTTCTTCGTGGTAGGTTCTGCCTCCTAGGATATTCACGAGTATCCAACTGAAGGGCAGTATCCCACTACCACTCCATCAGGCAAGCAACCCATCGATCATTCCGATACAAACCCATGTTCTTGCTTCTGCTCTCGTTTACTGTACTAAGACAACGCGATTCAAACTGATGTGTGTTGCGGTAGTTGAACCCACCTCCTTTGCATGACCTGTCATTGCCACAGTAACTAGATGAAACCCACTAGCATGTGTAGGAGTTGATTGAGCCATATTTGTGTGTTTCCTACCATGCTATGCTTAGAGTTGTGTCAGGTCCGGCTCATCGGGATGATGAACTAGAGTGAAAGGTTGTGTCGGTGTCGAGAGTGTGAAAGTGTTGAATACGATTTGGTAAAGGAATCGATGAGAGGCCATGTAGGAGTACATGGTGGGTTGTTTCATTGAGGCCGTCCCTAAGAACTGAGATCTGTGTGTGTGATTTAAGACTCAGCTACTACCACGCATGGGGCCCGAAACCAATGGACCCTCTCGGCTTATTAACCACACTTGTCCTCTGTCCGGGAGTTGCAAAGTAGTTTCTGGTGTTTGTAGTATGCTGGGGGCTGCACGCAGCGCTGACCATAGGGGTGGGCTGTGTTGCGGTAGGCACGTGGCACGGTGTACCGATTCGCCCGTTTGGTGTATCGGGAACCCTGCACACATCGTTCGGGGCCGTTAGTGGAAACCTCGGCCGGACTCCCTGCGGATGGAACCCGAATAGGCGATAAACCTAGACTAGGGACTCGTGTGTTTAGTCAGGTCGTGGCCGACACCCTCGCTGGGCTTCCGCTTGAAGGTTGCCGAGTACATGTCGTGTAAATGGCGATAAGTGGTGAGAGCGTGTGTGAAGAAGTACACCCCAGCAGGGTATGAAACTATTCGAATAGTCGCGTCCGCGGTAAAGGACTACTTGGTCACCTATACAGTTCATAGACAAGTAAATAGATACTACTAAAATCCTCAAGATAAGTGTGAGTACCGCGGATGGCCCTCTCGTAGGATGACGAAAGAGGATCCACGGTGGAGTATTGTGTTGGTGATAGTGGACTCGTGTGCGACAAATGTTTTACAAGTTCTGTCTATCGTAGGATAGCTTAGCCATGAGTCAAAGCTGGCTTGCTGCAATAACTCCACTACCTTCTTGAGAATGTGCATGTATTGTAGGATTCTGTTGTAAGACTTGCTGAGTACCTCCGTACTCATGTTGTTTTAATTAATGTTTTCAGACGACAACACCAACCCCTCCGATGGGTTCTATGTAGACCTCGACGTTGACGAGTGACTTATCACCCAGGTGGTGATCCAAGACTTGTGAAGGGTCAATGTAGATAGACAGGCTTCGTCGAGCCTTCTTTCTTTCTAGTGTTTGTACTCAGACTACTTTGCTTCCGCATGTGCTTGTATGTTTGTATGACTTGAGTGTCGGGTCATGTGACCCTTATCTGTATGAATATTATGTATGGCTCTTCGGAGCCTTTTAAATAAAGTACTTGAGTTGTAGAGTTTTGTTGTGATGCCATGTTGTATTTACTCATATCGGGCATATTGTGTGTATGATTGAAATGCTTGGTATGAGTGGGATCCGACTATCTAGTTGTTTATCCTTGGCAGCCTATCAGATGGGGAAATGTAGTCTAGTGCTTCTGAGCGATAGTAGTCCGCTATAGCCCGGTTCACCGGAGTCCTGCTAGCCCAGCACTACTGCTTGGAACACTTGACTGGCCGGCATGTGATTCACCTCGTTCCTATGTCTGTCCCTTCGGGGAAATGTCACGCGGTGACTTCCGGAGTCCTGCCTAGCCTGCTACAGCCCGGGTTACCGGAGTCCTGTTAGCCCAGCGCTACAGCCCGGAATCACACGTTGTTGACCGACATGCTCGATGTGATTCATGTATGCCTGTCCTCATAGGTTAGCGCCGCTTTGGGTTCACGACTAGCCATGTCGGCCCGGGTTCTCTGTCATATGGATGCTAGCGACATTATCATATACATGAGCCAAAAGGCGCAAACGGTCCCGGGCCATGGTAAGGCGACACCCGTGGGATTACCGTGCGTGAGGCCGCAAAGTAATATGAGGTGTTACCGGCTGGGTCGATGTGACTTGGAATCGGGGTCCTAACAGCGTTAGCATCCGAGTCGGACTGCCTGTAGGTTCGCTAAGCCAAACTGGTCGATGTCGAGTCTAGAAATGCTTTAGTTATATGTAGGGGAATTGATTGTGGGAGGGAACGTAAGGCTCTTTTACTCCTTTACCTTATGCCCTCTAATCAGAGTCATTCTCTTCTCATTCTACGTGGGTTAAGGACTAGGCTCTCTTCTCTCTATCAGGTTCACGTGTTACTAATCTGTAGCAACTTATAGGATTGTTGGATACAACCCAGTTCAGTTTCTACTAAATTTTAGTATGTTGCCAGTTGAACCAGAACCTTGATATAATGTTGTTGAGTGGTCTTGCAAACTGTTGTGGATGTCTCAAATCTTTTCCTGAGCATTTACAGCCGTTATGTTGTCCAATTTATCCTAGAAAATTCTAATGCCTTTGCATCATTTTGTGCTTTCAGATGGCCACCCGTTCCCAGAACCAAGTGGTTCGCTTGACGCGTTGCATCGATGTATGTGGTCACACGGCCATGTTGGTTCGAGTGATGGTCGAGACAGGTTACTGATGGTATCCCGAATATACCGTCGAGGAACAGTTTAGAGACTTTAATCAAAGCCAGTATCTGTGCACGGTCAGGATATATCCATCTTATCCCGGAGCTACTGAACCGCTCCACTGTTCCTATGGACTTGGGATTACTATTGGGATGTCCGTGCAGGATGCAGCCTACTCGATGATGACTATTATACGAGCCAGGACTGCCTTGCTGAGCAACACCGATTTTCGCTACATGCTAGCATCCCTCCGTGGGGCGCATGGTTACCTTCAGGGTATGTACAGTGACGCATCCCATGAGGACTCACTCCTCCGCACCACTACTGAGATGCTGGAAGACAAGGACCGTGAAAATCGGGCCTTGCGTATGGAGCTTTTTAATGCCCGTTCTGATCACTGGGCCACTTTGACTCGGTTTGTCCCTGCTGTGCAAGCCGGATACATGGACATGAGGGACTTGTACCCTGTGCGGGCTAGTCTGCCAGATTTCATGGAGTGGCGTGAGGTAGGAGGCATCACCCCTCCTCGTGGACCTCGTCTGCCGCCGTTTGTTGGACCAAGGCCACACCCAAGTCCCTATGGTCCGCAAGCTCCACAGGACCGTCTGTTCCCAGATGATCATGTTCCGATTCCAGGCTTGGGTGGTGACTTTTATGAGGATTACTACGGAGCTGTCTGAGCTAGTAGTAGTTTCGCTAGTATTGTAACAGTTGTATGTCCACTGTCCTGCGTGACTTGTGGGATATGACTTAGTGTGTATCCATTCCGGAGGTGTAGAAAAATAATGTATAGGAGCTTGGAATGCCTCCGATGAGATGTAACGTCTTTCATCATAGTTGTACTCTAGCTTGGGCTTGTACTAAACTATGTATGGTGTGTATGACTGTGGGTAAATATATGGCAGTTTCTATATTACCATGTCATACGGATGATCATCTCTGCATTCTTTGTTATCCGTTACATTCCGCACTTCCTTGCCCAGAATTTGCCATCCTTTTCTAAACCTTTGTCTTGTTTTCCTAGGATGGTCAACACCCGCAGCAACCCTGTTGCTCCGGAGCAGGGTGAACCTAGCGCAGCTAGGAATGAAAATTTGCCTCAACCGCCTTCTCTGGCCGAAGTGATGCTGGAGGCAGAACGAAACAAGCGTGAGACTAACCGCTTGCTGGAGCGGATTGAGCAGAATACTGCATGCCAGCCAAGGAACAACCTGGTGTCCATCAATGACTTTGTCAAGTTGTATCCATCGAAGTTTAATCATTCCGTCGAGCCTCTCGACGCGGATGACTGGCTTCGCAGCATCGCCCACAAGCTACGTTCTGCCAACGTAGCCGAAGATGATAAAGTCACCTTTGCTGCTTATCATCTCGAAGGCCCTGCTAGCCTTTGGTGGGAAAATTATGAGGCTATGCGCCGGTCGGCCAAATCACTACTTGGGCTGAGTTCAGTGCTGCTTTCCGTGAGCATCACGTCCTGGAAGGTCTCCTGGATCGCAAGAGGGAGGAGTTATGTAACTTCACCCAGGGTAGACAGATCGTGGACGCATACAGTCGCGAGTTTGGAAATCTAGCATGTTATGCTCCCGAAGAGGTATCCACTGACGCCAAGAAGCAGGCAAGGTTCCGCAAGGGACTTAGCCTCGAGCTTCGCCGTGACCTTCGACTGCACGATTGCACCTCCTTTCCGAAGTTAGTCAACAAGGCCATCAGTGCTGAGACAGGGCAGACTGACTTTGAAGCTTCACGCAAGCACTCCCGGGACTTTGGATCTTCATCCGGCTCTGGATCTCAGAAGCGCCGGGTCTGGATTCCAAACACTGCTCTGCCACCCAGGTTCACTCCGAGGCCATCCTTTGAGGCGCCTCGCCCCAACCGGCAGTTTGTACCACCCAAGACTTATGGTGGCCCCGCTGCTAATGCTGCTCCACGCCCCAATATGATAACCTGTTTCAAGTGTGGGGAGCCGGGTCACTACATCCGTGAGTGTCCCCAGAACAACCCCAATCAGTTCGGAAAGTCTGTTGGCCGTGGCAAGCCAGCAGGAAAGGTGCTCTACGCTAAGCCGGCCACCACTGCGCGTGGCCATGTCAACTACGTCTCAGCTGAGGAGACTTAGGAGGATCCCAACGTTGTTCTCGGTACACTCCTTGTTAATTGCCATACGGCAACTGTTCTCTTTGATACTGGAGCATCTCATTCATTTATTTCCGAGAGCTATGCTCGATTGCACAACACCACATTTTGTTACATGCCCACCTCCATGGTAATTCAAACCCCTGGTTCTAAGTGGCAAACCTCTAGAATCAGCCATGGAAATGAAATTCTTGTCGACAGATTGGTTTTCCTTGCGTCACTAATAGCTCTCAAGTCCTCAGACATAAACATCATCTTGGGTATGGACTGGATGTCAGCCCATTACGCTAAGATTGATTGCTCTACTAGAACTATTCAACTCACCCATCCATCGGGCAAGATAGTCAATGTTTTGACCCAAGTGTCTGAGCGACAGCTTTACTCCTTAAATGCCAACCCCCTTCCAGGCCTTGAAGATATTCCGGTAGTCCGTGACTTCCCGGATGTCTTTCCAGAGGAACTGCCAGGTGTTCCACGTGACAGAGATGTCGAGTTCGTGATAGACCTTGTTCCAGGAACTGTCCCAATCTCTAGAAGACCCTATAAGATGGCACCCCTAGAACTAGCCGAGCTTATGAAACAACTCGATGAATCCTTGCAAAAGGGTTTCATCCGTCCTAGTTCTTCTCCATGGGCTTGCCCCGACCTCTTCGTCAAGAAGAAGGTTGGAACGGATCGGATGGTTGTGGATTACCGACCTGTCAATTTGGTCACTATCAAGAACAAGTATCCGCTCCCCAGGATCAACGATCTGTATGATCAGCTCGCTGGATCCTCAGTCTTTTCCAAGATGGATTTGAGGTTGGGCTACCATCAAATCAAAATCAAGAACGGGGACATTCCTAAAACGGCCTTTGTTACTCGATATGGCCAGTACGAGTACACCGTCATGTCCTTCAGTTTAACCAATGCTCCAGCCACCTTCTCTCGGTTAATGAACTCGATCTTCATGGAGTATTTGGATAAATTCGTCGTGGTATACCTCGATGATATACTCATCTACTCCAAGAATGAGGAAGAACATACCGAACATCTAAGGCTAGTATTGATGAAACTTCGAGAGCATCGCCTTTATGCCAAATTCTCCAAGTGTGAATTTTGGTTGCCAGAAGTGTCCTATCTGGGCCATGTAATCTCTGGTAAGGGCATTGCTGTCAATCCCGAGCGAGTTCAAGCCGTCCTTGACTGGACTCCACCTGAAACGGTCAAGCAAGTTCGGAGTTTTCTTGGTTTGGCAAGCTATTGCCGCCGCTTCATCGAGAATTTCTCCAAAGTTGCTAAGCCTCTAACCGAACTCCTCAAGAAAGATAAAAAGTTCGAGTGGACCCCACAGTGCGAGTTCAGCTTTCAGGAACTGAAAAGACGCCTGACATCTGCTCTCGTACTGGTACCACCAGATTTCTCTAAGGACTTTGTTATCTATTGCGACGCCTCTCGACAAGCACTAGGTTGCATACTCATGCAAGATCGTCATGTGATTGCTTACGCTTCTCGACAGTTGCGTCCACATGAGGATAACTATCCCACACATGATCTAGAGCTTGCAACTGTAGTCCATGCACTCAAAACCTGGCGACATTACCTTCTTGGTAATCGTTGCGAAATCTACACTGATCACCAAAGTCTGAAATACATCTTCACCCAACCGGATTTGAATCTCAGGCAAAGACGTTGGGTCGAGTTGATCTCGGATTACGACTTAGGAATAACCTACACCCCAGGCAAAGCCAATGTCATGGTTGATGCACTAAGTCGTAAATCTTATTGTAACAACCTGATGTTACAACAAGGTCAACCACTTCTCCACGAGGAATTTCGTAAGCTTAACCTTCACATTGTTCCTCGAGGATTCCTTTCCACCCTGGTGGCGAAACCTACCCTTGCGGACCAGATCATCAAGGCACAGAAGGTGGATCCGGGAATCTCCCGCATCAAGAGAAACATCAAGAAAGGAGTTGTAGATTGTTTCTCCATTGATGATCAAGGTGGCGTGTTCTTTGGAGACCGCCTAGTGGTTCCCAAAGTACACAACCTGAGACGGTTGATCCTTAAGGAAGCTCATGAATCCCCTCTCACCATTCATCCCGGTAGTACTAAAATGTATCGAGACCTACGCCAGAGGTTTTGGTGGACTAGGATGAAGAGAGAAATCGCTCAATACATTGCTAATTGCGACGTTTGTCGTCGCGTTAAAGTAGAGCATCAACGGCCTGCTGGCACCCTTCAACCTTTGGAAATTCCTGAATGGAAATGGGATAAAATCGGTATGGATTTCATTACCGGGTTTCCCAGGACCAAGAGAGGGAATAACGCTATCTTCGTCGTTGTCGATCGTCTTTCCAAAGTAGCCCACTTCCTACCCGTTCGTGAGAGTATAACCGCTAGCCAGCTAGCTGACTTGTACATCTCTCGAATAGTGTCTCTTCATGGTGTTCCATTGGAGATTAACTCAGACCGTGGAAGTCTTTTCACCTCTCGTTTTTGGGAAAGTTTCCAAAATGCTATGGGGACTCGTCTCTCCTATAGTACCGCCTTCCATCCTCAATCAAGCGGTCAAGTAGAACGAGTCAATCAAATTCTGGAGGATATGCTCCGAGCTTTTGTCATCTCTTTCGGTACGAATTGGGAGAAGTGCCTTCCATTCACCGAGTTCGCTTATAACAACAGTTATCAAGCTAGCTTGGCAAAGCTCCTTTCGAAGTTCTCTATGGACGAAAATGTCAAACGCCTCTTAACTAGTCAGAAACCGGGGAAAGACAACTCTTTGGCCCGGACATGATCCAGGATGCAGAAGAGCAGGTTCGCATTATTCGTGAGAAGTTGAAAACAGCCCAATCTCGACAAAAGAGTCAGTATGACCGCAAGCATAAGCCTATGGCTTATGAAGTTGGCGAGATGGCTTACCTCCGGGTTACACCATTAAAGGGAACCCATCGATTCGGTATCAAAGGCAAGTTGGCCCCTTTCGAATTCTCGCTAAACGAGGGGAAGTTGCCTACCAGTTGGAACTACCTCCGCATCTCTCCAGAGTTCATGATGTCTTCCACGTTTCTCAACTCAGGCGTTGCTTGTCGGATCCTATCCGTGGAGTGGACCACGAAACGCTTGATCTCCAAGATAACCTCACATATCGAGAGTATCACGTTCGTATCCTTGATCAAGCCGAGCGTACCACTCGACTCCAGAATATCAAGTTTCTCAAAGTTCAATGGTCACACCATTCCGAGCAAGAAGCTACTTGGGAAAGGGAGGATCGTCTTCGACTTGAGTACCCTACCTTCTTCCCGACGGTCCTAAATCTCGGGATGAGATTCTTTTGAGTGGGGGTGAGTTGTCACATCCTAGCTAGACCATGCATTAGAGTGTTGCATCATGTTTTTTTCAACAGAAACTTGAAATGGGGAAGGCAGAACCCCCAGCACCCCCCCTGAAATCAACTAGGGTTTACTAAAAATATTTTCAATGAACCTGAAATGCCCTTCTAAAATGTTCACCCTCTTTGTCTTGGGTTAGAACCCCTGGCAAAATTGGTGCACAATTTCCTAGGTCATCAGAAAGTCACTGAATTAAATCATATGTATTTTGCCTTTGGACATTTAAATGCTAGTAAATATTTTAAATGTTCAAATAATTCTGGATTTAAGTGAGGGCTGTTAGGAATAATCCCAACAGAGCCCACAATTAATTTTAGGATTTTAGAAAGTACCTAAGTATTTTTAATAAAGCCCTAAAGTTACAGAAAAATAGAAAAAGGAAAACAAATCGGGAAAAACTAACCTGGCCGCAGCCCATCAGTCGGCCCACCTGGCGGCCCAGCGCTGTGCTGGCCCATGCCAGCCAGCTGCTTCATCCTCGCCAGGCAGGCAGCCAGGTGCTCGACGGTGAGCACCGCATGTGCGCCACGCAGCTGCCGCCGCCTCGCCGCTTCCCTCGTCGAGCTGTCGACGTGGGACGAACTCCCTCACTTCTCCCGACCTCGCAGACACCGCACTTTCCCCCTGGTTCCTCTCCCTCGCTCTCCCTCTGCCATGGCCGACGCTGCTGCGCCCGCACCACCGTGAAACCACACCCTCCGTCGTCCCCGTGCTGCACCACCGTGTCCACTCGTTCCGCCGTCCTCAACTCCGTCGAGCAGCCCGAGCCCCGAGCGCTCGCGAGCCTTGCTTCGTCTTCTTCGACCTCATCTTCACCGAGCACCGCCGGAGATCCCTTTCGACATCGCCGCCGCATCAGCTCGTCCCGATCACGCCGTCTGGATCTACGTAACCGCCGTGAGCTGCTGCACCTGCACATCCTCTCCGTTCTCCTCCTAGTGCAACACAGCGAGCACACGAAGCTCACCCGCACGCGCCGCCGCGGAGCTCGTCGCCAACGTGTCTCCGGCCAACCACCGGCCAAGCCACCTAGTCCACTTACCTCACCACAACCCCAGGAGCTCAACGCACCCCACCACGCGCCTCGCCGTGCCCCGTAGCTCCGGGCTCATCTTCACCCGACTCCGGGACCGCCCAGCTCATCACCCGCGACGTTTCCGGCCACCCCGAGCCCAACCACCGCCACCAAACGCCGCGGCATGCTCCCAGCTACCCGTGGGTGCTCTCCGTCGTCCATTTGGTCGCTGGAACGTGCAAATGCACTTCCACCGCCGCGTCTGGCCTCGGCGGCGGCTAAACGCCGGCGAGTTTGATTGTTGACGTTGACTGGGTGGGCCCAGGTTGACTCCCCTGAGTCAATGACAAGTGGGCCCCCCTCTGCTAATTATCCAGATTAGTTTCTAACTAAAAACAATTAGTTTAATTAACTACTGACACGCGGGACCGACTGGTCAGTTTGACCTGGACGACCCCGTTGACCCTGACGTCACTCTGGTCCAATGCTGGCGCAGTAATTAAATTACTGGAATTATTTCTATACAGGAAATTCCAGAAATTAGTCCAAACTTCAAAAATTCATAGAAATTAATCTGTAACTCCAAATGCAAAGATTTATATATGAAATTTGATTAGAAAAATTCAATCTATCCATTGGTAATGGTCTCATGCATGTCAGAACAAGTTAACCTTGCTGTTTAAGCAATATAATATGATGCACTTAAATGGCTATGTTAAATGAACTAACACTTGAACCTTTGGTTCAAATAAGCACATTCCTTTCTGTTTTAGCTTGCATTAGGCCAAGCCACATTCATGTTGCCATGTCATAGCATGGATCATATTGTTGCATATCGTCATGTGTTGACTGTGTTCCGATGTTTTCTTCGTGGTAGGTTCTGCCTCCGAGGATATTCACGAGTATCCAACTGAAGGGCAGTATCCCACTACCACTCCATCAGGCAAGCAACCCATTGATCATTCCGATACAAACCCATGTTCTCGCTTCTGCTCTCGTTTACTGCATTAAGACAACGCGACTCAAACTGCTGTGTGTTGCGGTAGTTGAACCCACTTCCTTTGCATGACCTGTCATTGCCACAGTAACTAGATGAAACCCACTAGCATGTGTAGGAGTTGATTGAGCCATATGTGTGTGTTTCCTACCATGCTATGCTTGCTATGCTTAGAGTTGTGCCAGGTCTGGCTCATCGGGATGATGAACTAGAGTGAAAGGTTGTGTCGGTGTCGAGAGTGTGAAAGTGTTGAATACGATTTGGTAAAGGAATAGATGAGAGGCCATGTAGGAGTACATGGTGGGTTGTTTCATTGAGTCCGTCCCTAAGAACTGAGATCTGTGTGTGTGATTTAAGACTCAGCTACTACCACGCATTGGGCCCGAAACCAATGGACCCTCTCGGCTTATTAACCACACTTGTCCTCTGTCCGGTTGTTGCAAAGTAGTTTCTGGTGTTTGTAGTATGCTGGGGGCCGCACGCAGCACTGACCATAGGGGTGGGCTTTGTTGCGGTAGGCACGTGGCACGGTGTACCGATTCGCCCGTTTGGTGTCTCGAGAACCCTGCACACATCGTTCGGGGCCGTTAGTGGAAACCTCGGCCAGACTCCCTGCGGATGGAACCCGAGTAGGCGATAAACCTGGACTAGGGACTCGTGTGTTTAGTCAGGTCGTGGCTGACACCCTCGCTGGGCTTCCGCTTGAAGGTTGCCGAGTACATGTCGTGTAAACGGCGATAAGTGGTGAGAGCGTGTGTGAAGAAGTACACCCCTGCAGGGTATGAAACTATTCGAATAGCCGCGTCCGCGGTAAAGGACTACTTGGTCACCTATACAGTTCATAGACAAGTAAATGGATACTACTAAAAGCCTCAAGATAAGTGTGAGTACTGCGGATGGCCCTCTCGTAGGATGACGAAAGAGGATCCATGGTGGATTATTGTGTTGGTGATAGTGGACTCGTGTGCGACAAATGTTTTACAAGTTCTATCTATTGTAGGATAGCTTAGCCATGAGTCAAAGCTGGCTTGCTGCAATAACTCCACTACCTTCTTGAGAATGTGCATGTATTGTAGGATTCTGTTGTAAGACTTGCTGAGTACCTCCGTACTCATGTTGCTTTAATTAATATTTTCAGACGACAACACCGACCCCTCCGATGGGTTCTATGTAGACCTCGATGTTGACGAGTGACTTATCACCCAGGTGGTGATCCAAGACTTGTGAAGGTTCGATGTAGATAGACAGGCTTCGTCAAGCCTTCTTTCTTTCTAGTGTCTATACTCAGACTACTTTGCTTCCGCATGTGCTTGTATGTTTGTATGACTTGAGTGTCGGGTCATGTGACCCCTATCTGTATGAATATTATGTATGGCTCTTCGGAGCCTTCTAAATAAAGTACTTGAGTTGTAGAGTTTTGTTGTGATGCCATGTTGTATTTACTCATATCGGGCATATTGTGTGTATGATTGAAATGCTTGGTATGAGTGGGATCCGACTATCTAGTTGTTTATCCTTGGCAGCCTATCATATGGGGAAATGTAGTCTAGTGCTTCTGAGCGATAGTAGTCCACTACAGCCCGGTTCACCGGAGTCCTGCTAACCCAGCACTACTGCTTGGAACACTTGACTGGCCGGCATGTCATTCACCTCGTTCCTATGTCTGTCCCTTCAAGGAAATGTCACGCGGTGACTTCCGGAGTCCTGCCTAGCCTGCTACAGCCCGGGTTACCGGAGTCCTGTTAGCCCAGCGCTACAGCCCGGAATCACACGTTGTTGGCCGACATGCTCGATGTGATTCATGTATGCCTGTCCTCTTAGGTTAGCGCCGCTTTGGGTTCACGACTAGCCATGTTGGCCCGGGTTCTCTGTCATATGGATGCTAGCGACATTATCATATACGTGAGCCAAAAGGTGCAAATGGTCCCGGGCCATGGTAAGGCGACACCCGTGGGATTACCGTGCGTGAGGCCGCAAAGTAATATGAGGTGTTACCGGCTGGGTCGATGTGACTTGGAATCGGGGTCCTGACACACGGGCAGCGTAGCGTCAACTAATACGATGTACACAAGTTTTACATGAGGGGCTCCCCCTCCCAAAATGCTCTCACAACCGTCAGGCCAAGACCTGAGTTCTATTCATGCAGGGCAAGGAAACAGGGGCAATGCGTAATCAGTCAGATAAATCCCCCAATGCATCCTCAGGAGCACCTCCCGAACCATAGCTGGCATCGCGAGACTCGCCATCGCTGTCTGCGTCGCCGCCAGCGGCGTCAGGGCCGTTCACCACACCGCCCTCGTCAGCAGCCATGATCACGTCGTCATTGTCCGAAGCGATGGCCCTGACGAGAGCATCCACATTGTCTTCCACCCAGTGCGCCAGGTCGTCTCAGACGGTCTGGGGGACTGGGGCGATGGCGGCGTCGAAGTCGAAGTGGGGGTCCATGTTCCGTAGATGGCTGAAGACACGGGAAAAGGCGCGCCCGAGCAGGGCGCGGCTCCTCTCCTCCACCAACATGTCGGCCCTGGCCGACCGCGCCTCCAGTTGCGTCACCACGACAGTGAAGAACTAAAGGTTGCCGGCGTAGTTGATTGCATGCGGCTCACCAACAGCCGCCTCGTAGATGTTGCCCAAGGCTGTGTTGGCTCTCTCCCGGAGCGTGGAGAGCATGGCGGCATGCTCATGCTCCAGGACCTGCCGCTGACGTATCTCATCTGCATTCTGGCGCGCGACGGCCTCAGCCTCCTCCACCCGCTGGCGAAGACGGAGCACCTCAGCCCGAGAGGTGGTTGACTCCTCTTGCGCTACCTCAAGTGCGACCCAAAGATCATCGGCCCGCCAGTCGCTTCCTCCAGCTTGGTCCTCAGGGCTGCGGTCCTGCCCTCAGCCTCGACCCGGATGAGCCCCAACCTCCCCTCGAACTCGCGCTCGAGGTCTTGGCGCGCCATCGCCACCCGACGTCCAACCTCTTCCAGGACACGGGCTTCCCGTGCAACGACATCATCCTCCGCCTACGTCACCAAGCGCTCCCTCGTCTCCAGCCGCTCGTACTCGCGGGTGCGTTCGGCAGCTTCCAGCGTCAGCGCCTCCTCACGCTTCTGGAGCTCTGCCGGGTCGCCGGAGGCCACCTTCATCGACACAAGAGTTGCCTCGCGCAGCTCCACTTGCTCCTCCAATGAGTGGCACCGGGCAAGGAGCTCCCGAGCCCGCTCCTCTACAGCTCCTCTCCGCCAGTCAGCCTCCCGGGCCTCCTCAGTGGCCCGAGATCGGGCCTCGCGAGAGGCCGCTAACGACGCCTTGGCCTTTTCATCGTCAAGATCGCGCTGACGGCGCGCGAGGGCGACGACGCCCTCCAGCTCGCGCCTCTCTGTAGCCAGGCGCAGGCCCTCGGCTTCAAGGTGCGCATCTTCGTCAGCAAACTCCTCACCAAGCAGGTCCACCGTGCCAGCCGCCCTTCGAAGGGATCCTTGGCGAAGAGCACGACGCTCCCGAGCGCGCTCACGCACATCCTCCACACCATCACCTGCCCCAAGCTAGAGCAAGGGGCCACGGATCGGCACTCCCCCTCCAGGTAGGGGGCTGGGGGCTGGAACCCTCGCGACGGTTGGACACACCACTCCAGAAGCCCGGCCAGGAGCCAACCCGCCATCAGATGAAGAGCGCAGGGAGCGCCTCAGCCAATCGCAGTCCACGACCAGGAGAGAAGCCCACGGCACGCTGGCTTTGCCCCGAGAGGGCCCGCGAAGGAAGACCGCGGGGTGCATGGGGCCTCGATGCACCTCGGGATGGTTCGCCCCTCCAATCGCCCTCACTACAAGGGCTATGCTGCTCGGAGCACTCAGGGACGGAGGAGGGGGCGAAGCCAAGGTGGACGGAACCTCAGCCATCTCTGCGAGCTCGGCTAGAAGGGGCCTGCGGAGCAAGGATTAGCGAGAGCAACAGAAGGATCGGGAGCTGGAGAAGGAGAAGGCTTACTCATCAGTGGCGAAGTACTTCCTACGCTTCAGCAGGCGACAAGGGTAATCATCGCCCAGGGCCTCCCTTTTCTTCCGGAGGGCCTCAAAGTCCATGCGAAAGCGGCCCAAGAGCTGAGTGCAGGGATCAACCTGTGACGAGGGCGAAGCATCAAGGCGATCCACGCCAGGGGCACCTGCCTGGTGCGCACTGCCGGTCGCCTCGCCCGAAGGAGCAACCGGAGCCTCAGGGGCCTCATCCGCAGACATTGAGGGGAGCTGCTCGCCGCTCTCGGCCTCGGCGGCACGGGCCCCTGCAGCTGCTCCCTCGTGAGCATCACCCGGCACTGTCACCCTGTCGGGAGGCCCCTCGGCCTCTGGCGCCTCATGCCTCCCTGCTCCGCCACTTGAGGAAGAGTCGCCTCGGCCGACTACAAGGGCAGTCACCATCACTGGGTTCTCGCGAGGCCCCTGGAGGCCGGCAGGGCGCAGTCCCCACTCATCAAAGATAGGCATCTGCTTCACAAAATCATCCCTGTTCTAGCAGAGGTACAGCAGGTCCCCTCCTCGCTGGATGCTGCCCGGGTTGGGGTCACCAGTCAGGATCAAGAGCACTGTCCTCAGCACTTCAGGCGTCAGATCCTCATCCTGGAGCCTCATACGATCACCACGCCCACTGAAGGCCCACATTTGACGGGAGTGGCGTTGGAGAGGAGCAATGCGGCGTAGCAGGAACTCCTTCACCACCTTGGGCGCTGTCACGCCGATCGACTTCAAGAACGCGAAGCGGTGCCAGACAAAGGCGAGCCGGGGGCTCTCGAGCGTCTCCTGGCCCCAGCCTGAATTGGGGATAGCAGGCGAGGTCGGCTTTGACAGCAGGGGGCTGGGCACTCCAACATCCACATACAGCCACCGCTCGCAGAACCCAGCCGAAGGCGAAGGGAGCCCGAAGTCGATCCCTGAGGCTGCTGTCTCGGACGAGACGACGAAGCTCACGCACGCCGAGCATTAGGTAGGGTCGATAAGGCGTAGAGAGAAGAAGTGGCGCAGCAAGGCAACCGACGGAGGGATGCCCATCATTGCTTCGCAAACAAAAGAAAAGACCGAAAGTAGGGCGATGGATTCAGGACCCAGATGCATCATGTGGATCTGGTAATGGGAAAGCACGACCCTGAAGAAATCAGAGAAGAGGGGAACCAGACCCACCCATAGGGCATCAGCAAAATAATGGACCTCGGTGATTATCCTATCAGTGGGGAAGTGAGACGTGGGCCAGGCCGTCGTCCTACCGCACTCGTTGAAGATAGTAGCCAGAGCCGAGCTGACCTTGCCCAGGCCCTCTCGATTGAGTATGATCGACCGGCCCATGGCGGGGGCCACCAACGGCGGCGAGCGAGGCGGAGGCGTGGGTTGCTTCGTTCTTGCCTTCTTCGTCGGAGCCATGGCGATGGGAAGGGGGAGAGATGGTTTGAGATTAGGCTGAGGACAGGAGCTGGAGTTCGAGAGGAGGAAGGACAGAGGGTGCACGAGCAAAAGGAAGGGAGCGGCTGTGTACAACTACAAGTCCGCCTAGCATGGCACGGAATAAGGGGGCGTGGGGGAACAGTACCGCCCACGTCCAATCAACCGCCACGCGGCGCCCAAGGCCGCAGGCTGTTAGAGCCCGCGGCGCTTCGCCCTTGTCCTTTCACCTCCCTGCACGGCCAAGCCCGGGCGCGCCTTGGGCCCGGGGGCTACTGTCGGCGTTCTGGGAACGGGGGTCCCCAGACTTGCCTGCCTACGGCCTGCGGCATGGCTCGAAGGGGGCCCAGCATAACCCATTTTCGTCAACACAGACCCAAGACCCTCGCGAGGGGCCAAGCCTCGCGGGGCGGACGACATGGATCTTCCTCAGGCGCGGCCTCATCAGGCCGGCTCGCGAGGAGGTGGAGAGATCAAGGCGGGGTACCTCATGAGGTGCCCATGACGCAAGTCATGATGACCAAGGGCGCCAGGCGGGCGCCAGCCCACGCAGTGTCCTCCCTTTCCTCTTTGGTGCAAAGGGAGCAAGCGCAGGCGAGAGGACCAAGCAAAGGCACCCATTTCGGTGCAACGAGACCAAGACCAACTCCGCGACAAGGAAGAAGTCATTGTGGAGCCCAAGCCCGCGTCATCACCAGAGCCTTTGGCAGGCGAGGACCAACTTTGGTCAGGATAAGTGTACCATATGTTCCCCTTCAAAATGGCCAAATGTTGGCGCCATTCCCGCTCAATATTTGGGAAGAGGCCCAGGGCCCTTGCCTATAAATAGGACTAGCCGCCCCCATGGTAGAGGGGCGAAGGAGGATCGAGAGGCATCTACTGAGAGACCTAGAAACAGACTGATTGGCAATCAGACAAAGAGAGAGAGAAGGGCGACTGAACCCCTCTAGCAGTTCATCGCCCCCACCAAGAACAGACCCTCGCGAGGTTGTTCTTTCTTGTATTGTTCATCATCAGCCCAAGAGGCAATCCACCACACCACCACACTGGAGTAGGGTATTACACCACATCGGTGGCCCGAACCAGTATAAACTCTGTGTCTCTTGTGCTGTGTTTTCCATAGCTTAGATCCTTGCGAGGCGGAGGGGTACAGGTAGGTAGGAAGCGTAATCTCCACTGGCACCCCAGAGTTCGAACCTCAAGGGTCTGCCGGAACCCGAAATCCGACAAGAACAACACCTACAGCATAATCACTAGCATCACGCATAATTTCAAAGGGTAAATTCCAATCAGGTGGCTGAACAATAGATGCAGAAATTAATGCTTTCTTAATTATTTCAAATGCTTCTACACAATCATCATCAAAGACAAATGGTATATCTTTTTGTAATAGATTAGTCAGAGGCCGAGAAATTTTTGAGAAGTCCTTAATGAACCTCCTATAAAAACCGGCATGACCAAGGAAACTTCTTATACCTTTGATGTCCTTGGGACATGGCATCTTTTCAATAGCGTCAACTTTAGTTTTATCAACTTCGATACATCTTTCAGAAATTTTATGCCCCAAGACAATACCTTCATTAACCATAAAGTGGCACTTTTCCCGATTCAAGACAATATTAGTTTCTTCACATCTCTGCGAAACTCGATCAAGGTTGCTCAAGTAATCATCAAAAGAGGATCCATAAACGGAGAAATCGTCCATGAAAACCTCACAAATCTTTTCACAAAAGTCAGATAATATAGTCATCATGCATCTTTGAAAGGTAGCATGTGCATTACATAAACCAAAAGGCATACGTCTATAAGAAAATGTACAGAAAGGGCAAGTAAAAGTGGTCTTGGCTTGATCATCAGCTGACACAGGTATTTGAGAGAAGCCAGAATAACCATCTAGAAAGCAAAAAATGTGTATGTTTGGATAAACTTTCTAGCATTTGATCAATAAAAGGTAAGGGGTAATGATCTTTTTTAGTGGCTTTATTTAATTTGCGGAAATCAATTACCATCTTATAACCTGTATTAATTCTTTGCAGAATCAATTCATCTTTATCATTAGGAACGACAGTAATACCTGCCTTCTTAGGAACACAATGGACATGACTTACCCACTGACTATCAGCAACGGGATAGATTATACCTGCCTCAAGGAGCTTTAATATTTCCTTTCTTACCACTTCTTTCATCTTAGGATTCAGTCGTCGTTGGTGATCAATAACCGGTTTGGCATCTTTCTCCAAATTTATTTTGTGTTGGCATAGAGTGGGACTAATGCCCTCGAGATCATCAAGAGTATATCCAATAGCAGCACGGTGCTTCTTCAGAGTTTTCAATAATTTCTCTTCCTCCTTCTCTGAAAGGTTAGCACTAATAATAACAGGATATATCTTCTTTTCATCAAGATAAGCATATTTAAGAGTATCAGGCAATGGTTTAAGCTCAAACACGGGATCACCCTTGGGTGGAGGAGGATCCCCTAGGATTTCAATAGGCAAGTTGTGTTTTAGAATAGGACCCTGTTTAAAGAACACTTCATCTATTTCCCTTCTTTCATTCATAAACATATCATTTTCATGGTGTAGCAAATATTGTTCTAAAGGATCACTAGGAGGCACGACAATAGAAGCAAGACCAATAATTTCATCTTTACTAGGCAATTCCTCTTCACGGTGTTGTCTATGAAATTTAGAACAATTAAACTCATGAGACATATCACCCAAACCAATAGTAACAACATCCTTTTTGCAATCTATCTTAGCATTAACAGTGTTTAAGAAGGGTCTACCAAATATAATGGGACAAAACCTATCTTGTGGGGAACCAAGAACAAGAAAATCAGCAAGATATTTAGTTTTCCCACACAAGACTTCAACATCTCTAACAATTCCAATTGGTGATATAGTATCTCTATTGGCAAGCTTAATGGTGACATCAATTTCTTCTAACTCAGCAAGTGCAATATCATGCATAATTTCTTTGTAAAAATCGACAGGTATTGCACTAGCACTAG
This sequence comes from Aegilops umbellulata, assembly GCA_032464435.1. NCBI lineage: Eukaryota > Viridiplantae > Streptophyta > Magnoliopsida > Poales > Poaceae > Aegilops > Aegilops umbellulata. The sequence continues at coordinate 31,829,940 of CP136059.1, forward strand.
CACCCATATCACACAAGCCATGATAACAATGATCTCCTATTTTAGCAGAAATAATAGGCATGCCTACCACAGGTCTATGTTTATCTTTAGCACTGGGTTTAGCAATTCTAGCAGTCTCATCACAGAAATAAATAACATGCCCATCAATATTATCAGCCAAGAGATCTTTAACAATAGCAATATTAGGTTCAACTTTAACTTGCTCAGGAGGTGTATAAGTTCTAATATTGCTTTTATGAACCACAGTTGAAGCTTTAACATGATCCTTTATTCTAACAGGGAAAGGTGGTTTCTCAACATAAGAAGTAGGAACAATGGGATCATTATAAGTGATAGTCTTTTCTTTAACTTTAATTGGTGCGGCTACTTTTACTTCTACGGGAGGATGATATTTAAACCACTTCTCCTTAGGGAGATCAACGTGAGAAGCAAAAGATTCACAAAAAGAAGCTACTATCTCAGAGTCAAGTCCATATTTAGTGCTAAATTTACGAAAAACACCGGTATCCATAAAAGACTTACCACAATCAAACTTAGGTGTTATACCTGACTCCTTACCCTCTTCGAGGTCCCAATCTTCATAGTTGCGTTTAATTCTTTCCAGTAAATCCCATTTGAATTCAATAGTCTTCATCATAAAAGAACCAGTATAAGAAGTATCAAGCATGGTGCGATTGTTGTTAGAAAGCCGAGCATAAAATTTTTGAATAATCATTTCTCTTGAGAGATCATGATTGGGGCATGAATATAACATTGATTTAAGCCTCCCCCAAGCTTGAGCGATACTTTCTCCTTCGTGAGGCCAAAAATTATATATATAATTACGATCACGATGAACAAGATGCATAGGATAAAACTTGTGATGAAATTCCAATTTCAATCGTTTGTAGTTCCATGATCCCATATCATCACATAGCCTATACCATGTCAATGTGTCTTCCTTCAAATATAAAGGGAAGACCTTCTTATTGATAACATCATCGGGCATACCTGCAAGCTTAAATAATCCACAAACTTCATTCACATATATTAGGTGCTCATCAGGATGTAATGTTCCATCTCATGCAAAAGGATTAGCTAACAGTTTTTCTATCATACACGAAGGAATTTAAAAGTAGACATTTTCATTTTCAGTAGGTTCAGTAGGTTGAGGACCAACTCTTTGCTCAACTGGTCGAGGTGAAGATACCCCGAACAAGCCCCTCAGAGGATTACTTTCCATAGTAACAAGTGACAGTAAATTTCAGCACACTATATAAATTTTTCCTTACCAAATTCCACCTATCAAAGGCGCTTCACTCCCCGGCAATGGCGCCAGAAAAGAGTATTCATGACCCACAAGTAAAGGGGATCTATCGTAGTCCTTTTGATAAGTAAGAGTGTCGAACCCAACGAGGAGCAGAAGGAAATTATAAGCGGTTTTCAGCAAGGTATTCTCTGCAAGCACTGAAATTATAGGTAACAGATAGTTTTGTGATAAGATAATTTGTAATAAGCAACAAGTAACAAAAGTAAATAAAGTGCAGCAAGGTGGCCCAATCCTTTTTGTAGCAAAGGACAAGCCTGGACAAACTCTTATATAGAGAAAAGCGCTCCCGAGGACACATAGGAATTATCGTCAAGCTAGTTTTCATCACGTTCATATGATTCGCGTTGGTACTTTGATAATTTGATATGTGGGTGGACCGGTGCTTAGGTGTTTTCCTTACTTGGACAAGCATCCCACTTATGATTAACCGCTATTGCAGGCGTCCGCAACTACAAAAGAAGTATTAAGGTAAACCTAACCATACCATGAAACATATGGATCCAAATCAGCCCCTTACGAAGCAACGCATAAACTAGGGTTTAAGCTTCTGTCACTCTAGCAACCCATCATCTACTTATTACTTACCAATGCCTTCCTCTGGGCCCAAATAATGGTGAAGTGTCATGTAGTCTATGTTCACATAACACCACTAGAGGAAAGACAACATACATCTTATCAAAATATCAAACGATTACCAAATTCACATGACTACTAATAGCAAGACTTCTCCCATGTCCTCGGGAACAAACATAACTACTCACAAAGCATATTCATGTTCATAATAAGAGGGGTATTAATATGCATAATGGATCTAAACATATGATCTTCCACCAAATAAACCAGCTAGCATCAACTACAAGGAGTAATCAACACTACTAGGAACCTACGTGTACCAATCTCAGACTTAGAGGCAAGGATTGGATACAAGAGATGAACTAGGGTTTTAGAGGAGATGGTTCTGGTGAAGATGTTGATGGAGATTGGCCCCCTCCCGATGAGAGGAGCGTTGGTGATGACGATGGCGATGATTTCCCCCTCCCGGAGGGAAGTGTCCCAGGTAGAATAGCTCCGCCAGAGCCCTAGATTGGTTTCGCCAAGGTTGCGCCTCGTGGCGGCGGAGTCTCGTCCCGAAAGCTTGCTTATGATTTTTTCTTGTACAAAGACTTCATATAGCAGAAGATGGGCATCGGAGGGCCACCAGGGGGCCCACGAGGCAGGGGGCGCGCCCAGGGGGTAGGGCGTGCCCCCCACCCTCGTGCCCAGGGTGTGGGTCCCCTCTGGTATTTTCTTTGCTCGGTATTTTTTATTATTTCCAACAATAACTTCCGTGGAGTTTCAGGACTTTTGGAGTTGTGCAGAATAGGTCTCTAATATTTGCTCCTTTTCCAGCCCAGAATTCCAGCGGTCGGCATTCTCCCTCTTTATGTAAACCTTGTAAAATAAGAGAGAATAGGCATAAGTATTGTGACATAATGTGTAATAACAGCCCATAATGCAATAAATATCGATATAAAAGCATGATGCAAAATGGACGTATCACCAACCACATGGGGTGGAGTACTCCTCTTACTAGGCCTGCCGCCTCCAACTTCCTAATCTCTTCAATGATGAACTCTTGCCGCTCCAAAGCTTGCTTCCTGACCTTCTGCTTGACGGGCCACGCATGAGGACAGACAACAAGATGGTGCTCAATCACCTCCTTGGGAACGCCGGGGATGTCATATGCTTGCCATGCAAATATATCAACATTTGCCCGCAGGAAGGCGACGAGCACGCTTTGCTATTTGCTATCAAGGGTGGAGCTTATTATGAAAGCCCCGCCCGTGCCATCCTCCTTGACGGACACCTTCTTAGTTTCTGGTGGTGCAGCCTTGGAATTTTTGCTCTTGCCGGTGGAGCTCTCTAGCACGTCCTCAATGAGAGCACAACACTTCGAAGAGGTGCGCTTGCCGGAGTGGGTGCAAGAGGTCTTGCCGGAAGGAGTCTTGTCGGCCTTCTTTCGCCCTGAAGCTTTAGCGGCAAGAGCAAGTGCCCTGGCAGCAGTTGCTGCAACTGCCTCTCGGTAGAGTTGGTCGGCGCAGATGAGTGCGTCTTTCTTGTCGGAGGGGACAATGATGATGGTCAGCGGCCCCAACATCTTCAATGTGTTGTAGGCGTAGTGGGACGCCGCCATGAACTTGGCCAGCACTGGGCGGCCAAGGATCCCATTGTATGGCAAGGGGATCTCGGCGACATCAAAGACAGTCTTCTCTGTCCTATAGTTCAGCTCGCCCCCAAACGTAACGGGCAACGTGATATTACCTTTAGGCTGGCTCCTCCCTGGGTTGACCCCTTGAAACGTGCCCCTTTCTTCGAGGTCTCCATCAGGAATCTGTAGCTTCTTGATCACACCGAGCGAGATCAAATTCAGACCGGCCCCACCGTCAACCAGCACTTTGGTCACCTTGAGGTTGCGTATTGTTGGTGAAACCAACAACGACAAACACCCGACCGCAGTTGTGCGGTCAGGGTGATCCTCGGTGTCAAAAACGATGGGCGTGCGAGACCACTTCACTGGCTTCTGGGCATCGAACGACGGCTCCGCCGCAGTGACCTCACGCACCCACTACTTCAGCTGGCGGTGTGAGGTGTGCAAAAAGGCGCCACCGTCGATGCACATAGCCTCTGTGGCCTTCTGGAACTCATGCTCGCCGGACTCGTCGTCCTCGTCGTGATCATCATCCTCCTCTTTCTTGTCGCGGCCCCGAGCGGGCCTCTCTTGTTGGTTATCTTTGCCGCGGTGACCCCCTTGGCCGCCACACTTCTTGCCAGATCCCTCAGCACCATCCTGACCCTTCTCCTTGTCTTGCCTTCCATCTTTAGCCTTCTGCTTTTCTGCAAGCAGCTCAACTTGTCGGCAGTTCTTGAGGTCATGGCCCTTGGTGCGGTGGATCTTGCAGTACTACTTGTCGGAGACCCCTAGCTTCCCGGCGGCCGCCAGGGCCAAGCAGGCGGTGCACCCGGCAACCTCCTTGTCGGGGTCGTCAGCCTTGGCCTTTTTGGCGGCGCCGAGCTCGCCGGATACCTCAACGGCAAGCACAATCTTGCCCTTGCGTTTCCTGTTGCGGCGCCGACCCTTCTTTGTCGGGGCGGCGGTGTCTTCGTCTGTGGAGTCGGTTTCCGCACCGGCGTCCTCACCGGGGTGCTTCCTCCCCTCTTCAGCTCGAGCACATCTATCGGCCAGAACATAAAGTTCGGCCACATCTTTGACCTTGTTCATTGCCAACTCTTCATGCATCTTGCGGTTGTGCACATTCTGATGGAATGCGCTGATAACAGCGGCGGGATGAACATCTGGGATGTTGTACTGCACCCGGCTGAACCTCTATATGTACTTGCGCAGGTTTTCTCCTTCCTTCTGGGGGATGATATGCAAAGCGTTTGCCTGGCCATGAGCTTGGTGGCCTCTAGTGAAGGCGCCAACAAACTCATGACACAGATCCGACCAAGAAGAAATGGAATCCACCGGTAAGTGCATCAACCATGACATGACGTTGGGTTTGAGTGCCAACGGGAAGTAATTGGCAAGCACCTTGTCGTCGCGAGCTCCAACAGCTTGCATCGTGATGGTGTAGATGCTGAGGAACTCCGACGGGTGGGTCTTGCCGTTGTACTTCTCGCCAACATCAGGCTTGAACGTGCGGTGGGAGGGCCACTAGAACTGCCACAACTCTCAGGTAAAGGCCGAAAAACCCACCTCGTAAGGCAGGTCGCCGGGGCCCCCCGGCGCCGAGTTGCCCATAGTAGGCCCCGCACGCCGATCTGACTGATGGCGCGTCTCCCGTCGTCGTTCGATGGTAGTTCGATCGTCTTCCTAGGCCCGCTCCCGAAGGACTTGATGTTGGTCGCGGCATGTCCGTGGGGTCGGACGATGCCATGGAAACGTTGTCGCCGATGTCGAGTCGACGGGCCGGTGGCTATTGCCGCGGCAGCGGGGGGGAGAGTGCACCGTGGCCACAGCGCCTCTAGTCCCCCCACCGCCAGCATGCACCGGCTCGTCAGGACGCCGGTGCGAGGGTCCAGCCAGGAGCAGCTCGTCTTTGTTGGTGAAGCTGACAAGGCTTCGGATGGTGGCTCTCCACTCGTTGAGCTTCTCTGCAGCAGGGGGAAGTCGAGGAGCAGCTGGAAGCATGCCAGCGCTTCTGTTGGCGTAGGCGGTGGCGAGATCTTTGTAGACCGTGACGCGCTTCATCTTCTAACCGGGTTAGAAGGGGCTCTGTCGCGGTCGCACGCCGCCTGTACCAGCGTCTGAGCGCGCACGCCGGCCTGGTTCGTCCTGTGAGTGGCACACAGGGCTCTTTCCGCGGCGGTGCCCGGGGGCTCTGGCATCGCGGTGCTGCTCATCGCGCGCGACCTGGGAAGGGCACGACACGGGCTCCAGCTGGGGTGCCGTAGAAGCTGCTGCGCCACCCGTGGGCGGCCCCGCCCCGCCCCCGGACCCAGCGGCGTGTGGCTCATCGTCTCGGATTCGTACGACGCCACTCACCTGGCTCCGATCGCCAGAATGTTGTGGATGCTCACGGGCCACGTCTCTGGCCCCATCCGTGGGCACCCGGCTGCCTTCTCACGCTGGCGCGGACGGGCCGGCCCCGGACAAGCCGGTCGCTGTGATCCCCTTCTTCTTGGGAGCCATGGTGATGAATAACTGCTAGACTAGCTGCTAGACCGGATTTTCACAACTGTGCGCCCCTACCTAGCGTGACAGAGATGTCGGGGGAAAACGACACCTATGGGATCACTGGAATCCCTTCTATGGTTGGAGGGCGCGGGGTTGTGCAAAGAGCGGGCCTAGAAGCCAGCACAAAGATCGTTTACCCAAGTTCGGGCCGCGAGGATGCGTAATACCCTAGTCCTACTTTGGTGTATATTTGGATGTTCTTGAGATTTTGAACTAGCTATGGTGCGTGCATCATCCAAAAGATCCGAATCCTCCCTCAGTACGCCACGGGCCTCCTCTTATAAACAAAGAAGCTGCAACAGTGGCACACAGGAGGTGGAAAACTATACAGTGTACAAGCCTATCGCTTGTCATTACAGGACAAAGTGCATTAAATGCACTGCTTAGGTGTCCTCTTGGTTTATCGGGGGCGGTAACGAGGCCCGTCCCATCCGTTGCCGCTCCGCCTTGCTCCGACACGCGTCCAGGCCAACAAGGCATGCAGCGCCATGTTGGCTGGCAGGCTGCTGAGTTGGCGTGGTGGTAGGGTCTTCACGAAGATCTCCATGCCAGCACATAGGTGCTTGACAAAAAATTGGCCTAGAGGCCGCACGCCTCCAGGCAGGTGTTCGCCTAGTTGATGGGCTGGCAGCTGCATGGGAATGGCGGCGGAGCTTTGGCAGATGTGGGCCTGGCTGCGTCCCCATAGATGTCTTCGGCAAGAGTCTTGCCGGGGCCATGGCAAGGGTCTTGCCGTGGCGTCTTGGTCGTCCCCAACAAGGATCTTGCCGGGGGTCTCGTGGGTATCCTCGGCAAGGATCTTGCCGAGGGCCGTCGCCTTCTGATTCTCATCTGATCTGGTATGCTTCTGGTCTTCACAAAGATCTGCATGCCACCATGGAGGCGCCTCCCGAGCTTGGGTACCAATGTGGTTGAGGGCGTCGGAACTCTCAGGCTCGAGGGTGGCAGCCATGCTGATGCTGGGAAAGTTGCCCCGGTAAGGCTCTTGTCGGGGCTGTGGAGGCCGCCCCGGCAAGGGCCTTGCCGGGGGAGTCCACCTCGCCCTTCTGCTCTTTTTGTTTCCGTCTTGGCGTTGATCTAGTCGTCTCGTCCCTTTGCTCCCTCTACCTCGCCAAGCGTGGCCAGGGGCGTGGGGCTGCGACTGCCCACGCACAAGTAAAGGGGTGCAAAAAGGGCCCCCTACTTTTGTACACCGACCGCATCCCAAAAAACAACCGTGTCTTTCAAAAAATCAACGCTAAATAAAGCTATCCCTACAAAATCATATAGTCTTGTCATGCTCTGTCTTCTTAACATAAAGATTTTGTCAGGCACAACCCCGATGACAAGCCGAGCAATTGGTTCATACTTTTTAACGCGCTTCAACTTTTTCAACCCCCACGCAATACATGACCGCAAGCCTTGGATATAGCACTATGGGTGGAATAGAGTATGATGATAGCGGTAAATATAGCGAAGACAAAAAAGTAAGAAAGTCTCACATCGATGCGGCTAACCAATGGGCTATGGAGATGCCCATCAATTGATATCAATGCAAGGAGTAGGGATTGCCATGCAATGAATGCACTAAGAGCTATAAGTGTATGAAATCTCAACATGAAAACTAAGTGGATGTGCATCTAACTCTGTAACGAAAATTTTCCACTAGTATATGAAAGTGACAACATAGGAGACTCTCTATATGAAAAACATGGTGCTACTTTGAAGCACACATGTGGAATTAGCATGCCCCTTCTCTCTTTGTATTTTTTTTCTTTTTTTTCTTTTTTTTCTCTCTTTATCAAGAGTCTCATCCCGACTTGTGGGGGAATCATAGTCTCCATCATCCTTTCCTCACTATGGCAATGCTGTAATAATGAATAATGATGGTCATCACACTTCTATTTACTTACAACTCAAAAGAAATAAAAATTACAACTCGATACCTAGAACAAAATATGACTCTATATGAATGCCTCTGGCAGTGTACCAGGATGTGCAATGATCTAGCATAACAACGATATCAAAAAACAGACAAACCATGGAAATATCATGCTAGCTACCTTACGATCATGCAAAGCAATATGACAATGAATGCTCAAGTCATCAAAACGGAAGCGGTGGAAGTTGCATGGCAATATATCTCGGAATGGCTATGGAAAGGACCTAATAGGTAGGTATGGTGGCTGTTTTGAGGAATATATAATAAGGCTTATGTGTGATAGAGCGTATCATATCACGGGGTTTGGATGCACTGACTCTCGAGGTGAGAAAGGGCAATGCACGGTCCCGTAGCGGCTAGCAGATTGCGAAAAGGTAAGAGTGCGTATAATCCATTGACTCACATTAGTCATAAAGAACTCATGTACTTATTGCAAAAGTTTATTAGCCCTCGAAGCAAAGTACTACTACGCATGCCCCTAGGGGGATAGATTGGTAAAAAAAGACCATCGCTTGTCCCCGACCGTCACTCACAAGGAAGACAATCAATAATAAATCATGCTCCAACATCATAGCATAACGAGAGACTATACGTGCATGCTTCAGGAATCGCAAACCTTAACACCCATATCCTTACTTAGCAAAACCATTTACTAGTACCTCCCACATATTCCATCTCTATATCGCAAAACTACTGCAAGGAATCAAACATACCATATTTAGTGATCCATAAGTTTTATGTAGGATTTTACGACTAGCCATGCAAATGATCTATTCCTATTGACTCTCTAAATAGATATAAGTGAGGCATGAGAGTTTAGTTCTTTCTACAAAATACCATGCTCTAATAAATATAAGTGAAGCAAAAGAGCATCCTATAAACAACGGTTTTCTATGTGAAGAGAAACAGGCAATCCAAACTTCAAATGATATAAGTGAAGCACATGAAACAATCGATAAAGCCACACTCAAAAGTTATAAGTAATGCGCATTCTATAAATCAACCATGGACTATTTCATACCAGCATGGTGCATAAAATAAAAAAATGAAAACTAAACACAAAAGATGCTCGAAGATTTACACATATCACATGAACGAAACGAAGATGAAAACATACCGATACCTATTGAAGAATGATGGGATGCCTTCCGGGGCATCCCGAAGCTTGAAATCTTGCCTCTCCACCTTCTCCTCATATCGAGATCTCCTCAATCTTTGATCACTTCATCCACACAAAACTTAACAGAAAACTCGGTAAGATCCGTTAGTATAATAATGCAAATCACTACTTTAAGTACTGTTGCAAACCCATTCATATTTTGTTTTTGAAATATTATAACTTCTCCACGTCTTATACCACCGATAGAATTGATAGTTTCATCAAAACAAGCGAAACAATGCATCAAAGACAGAATCTGTCTTAAACAGGACAGTCTGTAGCAGTCTGAACTTCTACCATACTTCTGTAACTCCAAAAATTCTGAAGAATTAGTACAAAATAAAAAAATTATATACAAATACGGTGCAAAAAGTTTTGGAAACTTTTGACGTTCCAGTAAAAAATGTACAATCACGCACTACAGCCAAAGTTTTTGTTTTTGCACCGCACATACGAACAAGCAATCTAATCATCCTAAAGGCAAATCTTGGCACATTATTTTTATAATACAATGGATTTGTACAAGGGGATAATTATTTTTGTGAGAATCTTCCATGAAAAAATTACATTGTTTCCATGAGCATGAACACAAGTGTTCAAGGTCGACCCTCACTTCTCCAATGCATCACCTTTCAATCGCTTCTCTTTTTGAAAAAAGTTTTTAGGTTCCCCTCTATTTTTTTGTTTTTAAACTTTATAAAAGCACTCAATAGAATAAAATGACTCTCTAAAACTTTCGAGTTGTCTCCCTGGCAGCGCTTTCTTTAAAGTCATTAAGCTAGGCATAAAGTGCTCAAGTAATGGATCCACCTAGATCCCAAGGTATACCAAAGCCAATTTTAATTAGCATTGATTTGTAATTTTATAGTGATCACAAAGAAACATATATCACTCAATGAATAAGTCTAACTCTCTTCATATGCATCGGCATGTCATAAAAGAACAATTCATGCACATCAAGTAGAGGCCAGTACATAGCATGAGTAGTTTCTTGCAATTTTATCGTGTTGGAAACATAGAGAGGTGGAGATGTAGTTCATCTCTCATAAATACTGCAAGTAGGAGCAGCAAGCATATGCATATTATATTCATCAAAATTAGCATGTGCAACCGTAAAAGGCAACCCATCAATGTAATCCTTAATAAGTGCAAACTTCTCTGATATAGTGTAGTTTGGAGAAATCAAAAAGATAATTGGACTATCATGTGTGGGTGCAATAGCTACAATCTCATTCTTAGTATAAGGAACTATAGCAATTTCATCTCCATAAGCATAATTCTTATTGGCATCTTGGCCACAAGCATAGCAAGCATCAAGTTCATCAAAAAGGTATATTTCAAACGAACCAATGGGATCATAGCAATTATCATAGCGGTCATCCTTCTGTAAGAACGAAGGAATATTAAACAATGTATGAGTTGAAGAGTTACTCTCATTAGAAGGTGGGCACGGGTGATCAATCCGCTGTTCCTCCTTTTGTTCTTCGCTCTCCTCATCATCTTTTTCATCCGATGAGCTCACAGTTTCATCAATTTCTTCTTCCATAGTTTCCTGCAAAATATTATTCTCTTCTTGGACAGCGGAGACTTTCTCAATAAACACATCAATATCAGCATTGTATTTATAGTTTTCATAGAAATATTTAAGGATGGCAAAATTTTCAGGTCTATAAACATCATCATCAAAAGCTTCATACTTTTCAAACAAATATTCAATTTTGTAAGCACCCATAAAAGCAACAAATTCTTCTATTCGTTCCACATCATAGTAATCATATCTACCATTAGCATAGGAAGCTAAGGTTTCATAATCATTAAATTTGCATGAAGAGTGAAGGTGTGGAGCCTTCATCCTAGAACAACAAGTATAATCATATATCCCATAAATTCCAAGCATACCAATGCAACATATCAATTTGATCCCGTAACAGTTTCCCTTTTTGTGTCAAGCGATAATCCCATTATCATGTTGAATGGGGTTTTCTCATGATTATCAAAGTAGTGTTTAATATTTTTCATTATCAAGACGTGTCTCCCATTATCATATTGAATGGGGTTTTGTCATGATTATCAAAGTAGTGTTTAATATTTTTCAAATAACAAGCATCGAGGGTTTTATGTGGTTCCCCATCTCCATGAGTAGCAAGTACAACTAATTGTTTTGGTATTTCATGTTCCATATCCATAACTAAAGATAGAGAACAACTTAGAATGGGAAATAAAACTAATTAGTGATAAAGCAAACAAGCACGCACGAGAATATTCACCCCATGCTATTGCTCCCCGGTAACGACGCTAGAAAAAGGTCTTGATAACCCACAAGTAGAGGGGATCATTTGTAGCCTTTTTTGATAAACAAGAATGTTGAAACCAACGAGGAGCTAAAGGTAGAAAAAATATTCCCTCAAGTTCTATCGACCACCGATACAACTCTACGCACACTTGATGTCTGATTTACCTAAAACAAGTATGAAACTATTTTGCAAGAATAAAACTATGAGTACTTTGCGAGAATAAAACTATAAATAAAATGCAAGACAATAAAAGTAGATAGCTTTTGTCAACAATAAAGTCATTTGTCCCTAGGTGATCGATAAGCAAACCAGTGATCATTGTTGCGATTTTATATGAGGGTGAGGCATGAGCTAACATACTTTCTCTACTTGGACCATATGCACTTATGATTGGAACTCTAGCAAGCATCCACAAATACTAAAGATCATTAAGTTCGTGAAACCCAACCATAGCATTAAATATCAACTCGTCTTTATCCCATACGCAATGACCCCCAAACTCGGGTCTGTGCTTCTGTCACTCACACCACCCACCATAAGAGAACCATGAACGTATTGCAACACCTTACAGTGGGGATCCCTCATGTTTGCGCGACACGGATGGCACTGTAGGACAGCACCAAAATAAAATATACAACTCAAACCAATCATGATCATCTATCAACCGATAGGACAAAACAGATCTACTCAAACATCATAAGATAGCCATAGATCATTGGGAAATAATATATAGTGTTGAGCACCATGTTTAAGTAGAGATTACTATAGGGAGGATACGTGTTACACCGTTGCATAGAGGGCAAGAGAGTTGGTGTTGACGACAGCAAAGTTGTTGGTGTTGATCGCCGTCACGTTCCTTGCCCCGGCGGCTTTCCCGCCCCACCGGGAGAGAGGGGGAGAGGGCCCCCTCCTTATTCCTTGGCCTCACCCTAGAAGGGAGGAGAGTTCCCCCTCTAGTCCATGGCCTCCATGGCTGAGGAGGGGCGGGAGCCCCTCCGATATTGGATCTCCCTCTCTGTTCTCTTCTGTTTCGTGTTCCTGTTTTCTGGCCGAAAACCTTATATTCCCGGAGATCCGTAACTCCAATTGCGTTGAGATTTTAACATGATTTTTTATGGATATAAGCTTCCTTGTGCCCGAAGCAGAGCTCCAACCGACTTACGAGGAGGGCACAACCGACCACCACGCGCCTGGGCAGCCTGGCACGCCCAAGTGTCTTATGGTGGTTGTGGGCCCCCGTTTGCATTGATTCCACCTCCCAAAAATCACATATATTCAAAATAATTCTTCGTAAATTTTTATCGTGTTTGGACTTCGTTTGATATGGATATTCTGCGAAATAAAAAACATGCAAAAAACAAGAACTAGCACTGGTCACTGGATCAATAGGTTAGTCCAATAAATCATATAAAATGTTGCCAAAAGTATATGAAAGTTGTATAATATTGGCATGAAACAATAAAAAAATATAGATATGACGGAGACGTATCACCTCCCTCTGGCGCCGCGTACCCCTCAATCTCACCATCGATAGTTGCCTCTGCGATGGGGATTGCAAACGCATGGCCGCAGTCTCCAACATCCTTGCATCGCACCCTGGGCTAGCCAGACGCCATAACATACGCATGTTCTGTGCCAACTGCATGGTCCAAGCAAAGTTCGACGAGTGGTTCTTATCCCCCGCCCTAGATCAACTCGAGGAGCTCAGGTTTGAAGCTAGACGATGTCGCTCTCTGGCATCGTCGGCGCTCCACCTCATGCCAATGTTGCATCGCGCCAGCTTCAGCTCTTGCTATTTTCCCCAGATTAATGTCGCGTCCGCCCATCTTCTCCCTCAACTCAAGCAGCTCAACCTCTTCGATGTTGGCATATCGAAGAAGGCTATGGAGCACCTGCCCAGGGCTGTACCACACTCGAGTACCTTCGTCTTCGACAGATCCACGGGTTGACTACCTCCACATCGCCTTGACGAATCTCCGATGGATTTATGTGACTTGCTGGCCCCGAAACAAGACATCAATTGGGAAGAGATCACTCGAGTTGTTCCACGTTATGGTCATTGAGAATTCGCCTTTCCTTGAGAGATTGCTTGTATCTGATCTAGAAGGTTCAACAAAAATCAAGGTCATTGATGCGTAGAAATTGACAGCGTTGGTGTTCTCGTCTTCCAAATTCTTCGAACTCTTTATTGGATCTATAATTGCTTAGGTACAACACTCATCTTCTTCTCCATCTTCTTGAAATCCACATTTTTAAATTTCTTCTTGATGTATTTACGACTGTCATCCAGAAAATGATTCCCACAAGCTTGACCCAGTCTGTGCACACAGTGAAGATCTTAGCAATAAAATCTATCAGCCCAAATCTAGATCAAGTTGTTGGATTCCTTAGATGCTTTCTGTGCACAGAGAAGCTAATCATTGAGGTGAAACTTCTTTCCTATTAGTAAACGGTAATCACAATATAGCTCAATTTTTTCATAATTTTCCCAAATTACGATGCCAAGTGTAGTGTTCAAAACTGATTCTACGCACTGCACCAAAAGAAATGTTTTTAGCATTTTTTCTCACATGATCACATGCATCATTTTTTTGTTGTACTAGTAGCCTAGGCTAGTTATAGTGGCAAGTAACTTAGACAAGTAACTCTATGGTTAGCCTAAGAGCAAGTACTACCTCCGTCCTAGTTTACTCTTTGTATTTTGTAGTATCAAAATTTTGACCATAGATTTAACTAACAAAATGTTAATGCATGTCACTAAAAATTATATCGTTGGATTCGTATTTGAACACAATTTCAAATGGTATATCGTTGGATTCGTATTTGAACACAATTTCAAATGGTATAATTTTTGGTGACATGCATTGACATTTTCTTAGGTAAATCTATGGTCAAAACTTTACACTCATACGAGGTAGTACAAAAGTGGGCTATAACGGCCCTCCACTATGTAGGCCAAAACACGCGCCAAATTCACTTCTGATGCATTCAGCATCGATGCCCTCCATTGCTTACCTGGTGCCCCAATCTGGATCACCTACTTTGCTCCAGTGCCAAATTACCAAATTAACTCACGCAATGAAAAACACTTGTGTGGGAGAGGGAGAGGACTGAGGCAATAAAAACACTTGTTTAGGAGAGGGAGATGCTGGTGTAGTTGGTTTGATTGATTTGTTTATACATGTGGGTCTGTGTGCACAGCGGTGCCAACTCTCTCACATTGCTAGAGCAGTGCCAATTTTTTTTGATTTGACATCTATGCGTATTATGTGGCATACTTTTGAGAAATATGGCATCAGCCACATAGTGGAAGGCAACAAATGCCCAAGATCTTCATGAGCACCTAGGTAAATGAGAGGAAAGAGAAAAGAGAGACAGACAGAGAGAGAGAGAGAGTGAGAGAGAGTGTGAAAAATACACTAGCCTTAGAGCCAACCCTATCGTATGAGCGAATGATATTGGTACCTCGTGATGACACAACAATCTTATATAGCCAGCTGCTCTAATATGTTCTCTTCTTTTGCAGATACAAAACGACCCGAAAGTGAAAAATGTGTTGCACTATAACAATCTCATTGAATGCCTTGATCTCCATCTTACAGAAATTGATTTGATCGACTACCGATGCAGCACATCTGAGATTAAATTGGCCATGTTCTTTGTTCTGGAGGCAAGTGTGCTCAAGGTAAGGAGGTTTGGCGTTCTCTGGCGCAACAATGAATGGTGTACTCATCATCGCAAGCGTCTAAGCCTAAATGACCTAGGCTTCGCAAAAGCTGAATTTGTTTTTTGACACATCAATTCGCAAGAGACTAAAAAATTTATTTGCCCATTAGTGACTTGTCAGGACGGTCAATATTAGTTTGTACGAAAATGTTGCATCCACCTAAAGTAAAGAAAGTTCTTACGTAAACTTCCTAATAATTATCTCTTCGTAGGTGCAGCATTACTCCTCGCACTTGTAATATCAGCTTGAAACTTGTAATATTATGACTATCCAGCACGAGGTACTATGTTACGATAAATGTTCGCATGCATAGGTGCAGCAATAATATACTCCCTCCTTTTCTATTTATAGGGCTCATATAAAAAAATTCATTTTTCCGTTTTATAAGTCTCAATTATACTACTCACCATCACATGTTTGGACTTCGAGGTGAACTAAATCACCCGATGCAAGTAGTATCAAGAGAAAACTCACCAATGCATGTAGAAGTTCATGGAAATTTAGTGGTCATGCATGCATTTGTTGTAATTAATGCATCGGTAAGCATAACTTTTTGAGAAAAATGAGCGTACTAATTAAGTACTTGTGCAAACTACGAAATTTATCCCACCACCCACCATCTACCTTGGTTGGAGAGATTTTGAAACTGAGCCTTATAAACCAGAAAGGAGGGAGCACCTGTCACTCGAGTACAATATTTACTATTACCCGTGGCAACACACGGGAAATTATGTCGAACACGGTTAGTTGTAAGCAGGCTAGCTCTACATCCATGATGATAGTGTCTGTGTATGGTGAGGCTGACTTTGGTGTGCCAAACACGCTGCCTACACTCAGGTGTCATCTCTGGCGCAGGGTCTTGTCACATCACTATGAGGAGCAGCACACAATAATTTGACCAACGGGTCATACAGTACTACTTACATTGGTAGTACTACTAGTACTACAACCGTCTGGATTTAGTAATACTACCACCTCCATCTGGATTTAGTAGGAGTATCTGGCTAGCAATATCTTGTTATGCATGTCACAAAAAATATACTACTCCCTCCGTAAATAAATACATGGAGTATTGTTGTATTCGATTTTGTATGTAGTTTCTGATGATATTATACACGAGGTATTATGCACTCTCCCTTCCGGTAGATGGCTCAAATCTGAAATCTCATCAATTAGACTACTATTTTACTCCCTCCGAACTGGTGCATTAGTCTCGTTACCAAAACCAAATAATCCGAAAACTTTTAGGCGCGGTGCATTAACTACCCACCTCGTACCTATTTTTTGCCATGAAAAAGAAATCAATGAATAGGAGACGTGGGGTGCGTATGCACTCAATGACTTGAGACTACTTAGCACAACGTGCAGTGCTCAGTTCTCTACATGCAATGACACTAATTACAAAATAAACATCAAAATTCTCTCGTTTTGCGCCAACTTGGTCTCGGTGAGATGACCATACTACACCCGTACGGAGGGAGGGCCGAGGAGTAGATGGCCAACACACACGTGAATGCAATGCAACCTGCACTTCTCATATAAAGGCTCCCCGCCAGTCCAATCTATGAAATCCTATGCACCTACGCACCCTTACCAAGGGCAAGAGTGACCACTCCAATCGCAAGATCAGTTGACTAGAAGCTAGATCCACGGAGGCAATGAGCACGAGCATGAGCCCGCTGTGCCAGATGGTCCACGACGCCAGCCCACGGCCCAGCATCGAGGAACATCTCCAGGTCGTACTTGAGGCCGCCATGGTGAGAGGCCTCTTGGACAACAGCTTCGTCTCCTTGTTCGACAAGGTCCTCGTCGGCTTCCTCGACAAGTTCACCGTTGTCAATAAGCTCGCGGACGACCATGACCTGCACCTCCAGCCCATGCGCCCAGGCTCTGAGATGCCCACGACCCTCAATGGCCTCTATGGTGACAACCTCTTTACACACTGGTGGACCTACGACTGCTCGTCGCGCAGCACCTAGCACAGCAAGACACCATCGACATAATCACCCACATCTATGAGCAAATCGTCCACAAGGACTACTACATGCAAGAGGAGGATGATATGACGTTGTCCTTCTTGGACCGCAGAGCAAACTTGGATGGCATTGTTCAGAAGCACTTTGAGCTCGCTGCCAACGCCGCTGCTCCTCACACGTCAGTTGGTGACCCGGCGCACTATGGCGTGAGGATGTCGTTGGTGGATCCGTAAGTATCTTTATCTTTCTGTCAATTCCATGTAGTAGTATATTGATTATCTTACCTTTTGCATCAATCATAATTTTTGTACGTACTCCCTTTGTTCCTAAATATTTGTCTTTTTAGAGATTTCAAATGGACTACCACATACAGATGTATATAGACATATTTTAGAGTGTAGCTTCACTCATTTTGCTCCGTATGTAGTCACTTGTTAAAATCTCTAGAAATACAAATATTTAGGAATGGAGGGAGTACCATGCATGCACCACGCCATAACCAAACTTCTCATTACTCTAGGTAAAATCGTTATTTCTATCTATCAGTGCCGCCAAGGAGCAGAACCAAATTTTACAAGTTACAAGTTCAAAAGGAAAAACCTGTCGTGTTCGTGTTGCGCCCCCACACGGTTGGTCCGGCACACTGCTCAAGGGGGAATGTGTGTTGTGTTGCATTTTCACTTACAAGTGGGACCGTAGTTGAGCAAACCGACTATAGGCAAACCCCCACCCTGCCCACCGCATGATGGCTGAGTTAGAAAAACAGGAGGGAAAAGAGATAGTTGTAGCACGGACTCCAAGAAAATTGGTGTCAGATGGGACTCGTGTTGGTCGCGTGTGCCGTACTACTAGATGTGAATGCTAGTTATGTCCCATGCCACCCCACTATATCAAGGTGCTGGTTATGTAGAGTGAACACATTATCTCTCTAGGAGTATGGTACACCACTAGTACTACTCACATTGTTATGAAATTTCCTAGAGTTTGTGCTCAGCCCTCCTGTCTCTCTTCTCAACCAGCCAGCAGACGCGCGGAGTGTGCCCATCGTCTATTTGCTCACATTCGGTCCCACATCAGTGAAAATGGAAGACGACCCACTGAACCTGCACATCTTTCACCTCGAAGTGCTAGTGATGAAAAAATAATCCAATAAAGATCTTCGGTGGCCGCTTTTGGAGTTACTCAAGAATAAGATTCTATTTACAGTTTAACCCAAGATGTACAACACGTGCCTTCAACAAGCACTCCATTTTCTTGCATGACACGACCTAGATGCTGGATGTCCCACGTGTCGGCAAAAGGACGAAGGACTGACCAAATCTTCTCTATATTTAGACCAGAGGAGTATGAAACACGACAAACCCTATGCCTACATCATACGTACAAGCCCACCTCATGCTATCACCATATTTCTCGAGTTCCGTGCGACACCTAGCTCTAGTTGATGGTATACTACTACCAGGACTAACTATTGTACTAGCATACTTCCGAAGACGAGGCAAGCCTCGATGACGACGAATTCGTCGTACCATCAGACCCCGCCGAACAAGAGCGTTTCAAACGCAGGCTTTTAGCCACGGCAAACAGCCTGAAGAAAAAGCAGCAACAGCTTAGAGCTGATCAAGATTTGGTAGCTGATAGATGGACTGAAGTCCTTGCGGCCGAAGAGTACGAACTCGAGCGCCCCTCCAAGAATTATCCTAAGCGCAGGCCACTACCCCGATCAGAGGAGGAAGCACCTACATCACCAGCGCACGATATGGCAGACCGGCCACCTCGCGGCCGCGACAGAGAGGCCTGTCGAACCTCCACCCAAGCCATGCCCCGACGCCGCTCAACCAAGGCACGGGAAAGTGCGCCAGACCTACGAGATGTACTGGAGGATAAAGCAAGGCAAACAAGATCGATCTACGGATCGCGCAGGCGCCCGACGACACGTGACGATGATCTTCACTCCAGACTCAATAAATCCGGCCGGGCCGAACACAACAGACATAGCTCTTCCGAGCTGCGTCGTGACATAGCCCAGTACAGGGGCGCCGCACACCCACTATGCTTCACAGATGAAGTAATGGATCATAAAATCCCAGAGGGTTTCAAACCCGTAAACATCGAATCATACGATGGCACTACAGACCCGGCGGTATGGATCGAGGATTATCTCCTTCACATCCACATGCCACGTGGCGATGATCTACACGCCATTAAATACCTCCCTCTCAAACTCAAAGGACTGGCCCGGCACTGGCTTAACAGCCTGCCAGTGGACTCAATCGGTTCTTGGGAGGACCTGGAAGCCGCATTCCTCGACAACTTCCAGGGCACTTATGTGCGACCACCGGATGCCGACGACCTAAGCCACATAATTCAGCAGCCAGAGGAATTGGCCAGGCAATTCTGGACACGGTTCCTAACAAAGAAAAACCAGATAGTCGACTGTCCGGACGCAGAGGCCCTAGCAGCCTTCAAGCATAACATCCGCGGCGAGTGGCTTGCCCGGCACCTGGGACAGGAAAAGCCGAAATCTATGGTAGACCTCACGACACTCATGACCCGCTTTTGCGCGGGCGAAGATAGCTAGCTAGCTCGCAGCAACAACTTATCAAAGAACCCGGGTAATTCGGATACCAAGGACAAAAGTGGCAGGACACGTCGAAATAAGCAAAAGCACCGTGGTAGCAGCGACAGCAATGAAGATACGGCAGTCAACGCCGGATTCAGAGGCTATAAATCCAGTCAGCGGAAAAAGCCATTTAAAAAGAATACTCAGGGCCCGTCCAGTTTGGACCGAATACTCGATCGCTTGTGCCAGATCCATGGCACCCCCGAAAGGCCAGCCAATCACACCAACAGGGATTGTTGTGTGTTCAAGCAGGCAGGCAAGTTAAGAGCCGAAAACAAAGACAAGGGGCTGCATAGCGATGACGAAGAGGAGCCCAGGCCGCCGAACAACAATGGACAGAAGGGGTTTCCCCCACAAGTGCGGACGGTGAACATGATATACGCAGCCCACATTCCCAAGAAGGAGCGGAAGCGTGCGCTACGGGACATATACACGATGGAGCCAATCGCCCCAAAGTTCAACCCATGGTCCTCTTGCCCGATCACTTTTGATCGAAGGGAGCACCCCACTAGCATCCGTCATGGCGGCTTTGCCGCATTGGTTTTCTACCCAATCATCGACGGATTTCATCTCACAAGAGACCTCATGGACGGCGGCAGTAGCTGAACCTGCTTTATCAGGATACAGTGCGGAAAATGGGCATAGATCCATCAAGGATTAAGCCCACAAGAACGACCTTTAAAGGCGTTATACCAGGTGTAGAAACCAACTGTACAGGCTCCGTAACACTTGATGTGGTCTTCGGATCTCCGGATAACTTCCGAAGCGAAGAGTTAATCTTCGACATAGTCCCGTTCCGCAGTGGCTATCACGCCCTGCTCGGACGAACTGCATTTGCCAAATTCAATGCGGTGCCGCACTACGCATACCTCAAGCTCAAGATGCCAGGCCCTCGAGGAGTAATCACGGTCAAAGGAAACACCGAACGCTCCCTCCGTACGGAGGAGCACACGGCGGCTCTCGCAGCGGAAGTACAAAGCAGCCTTTTTAGGCAGCTCTCCAGTCCGGCCGTTAAAAAGCCAGACAATGCCAAGCGCGCCCGAAGTAACCTACAACAAGACCGCCTGGCATGTTGTGAGCAGGCGTAGCAATACGGCCCCAACCCCAGCCATCGCGACATAGCGGAGCTAGTACCTCGCGTACATAATTACGCCCTTGAAATACCATGGGCACAGGGGAAGGGGCACAGTAACGGCATGCCCGCAATACAGCTTAAAACGTACTAGGGGCTGCCAGATTCTTTTTTACTTTCAGGAATCCACACTTCGGACGACCTGTTCGGCAATTCGGCTGCCGCACAAACGATGCAAGATCCAGGGAAGCAGACAAAGCTACGCCGCATTATGGAACTCTCAGGTGGTCTATATTACGAGCAGTATATCTGTTTCAAACACAATTCCGCGGCCTGCCCCTGGTCAGGACATGTTAAATAGTCTAATATCGTTTTGCTTATCGCACTACTTGTATCATTCGGCTTTGATAAATAGCCTCTTTATAAACAATGCATAGCTTTTTGCCTATTTTTTGCATTACTTTCTTTTAATATATATGTTTATTAAATAACATGATCGCACCCGTACACCATGGTACAGCAAACACGCCAGGGGCTTCAGTACCCTTCGATCTGGCGTGAGAAGTCCGTACACTTTCACAAATGCGGCACCCCAAACTTATAGCACTATATGCATCGGCTCCGAATCATGATTTGGGTCAATAGTTGGGTTTGCCCGACTCCTATGTTTTGGTGCCTTACGTTCCGCTATATCGGCTAAGGTAGCACTAGGAGAACCACTGCGATTGTGCCCCGGTTCAGCTGGGTTAAGCACCTCCGTGGAGAAAGTTAAACTGACTGTCATGATAAGGCGAGAGACCGGTCGCTATTCGAGAGGTTTTTCGAGTCCTTAAAGGCTTATGCCGCTTCGAGCGAGGAGCTGGCTCTATCCGGCCAAAGGCGTGGATAGCGCCCCGAATTCGGTCTTCCGAACTAGGGGCTTCGTCGAAATTTAAAATTATAAAGTTCTATGGCTAAGTGAGAGTGTTCAAGCATTATAGTCCGATTGCCTGGTTCGTTGTGCTGAGCGCTTCCCTCGAAGGACCCTCCCATGGGAAAGAGCGCTCAGGTTTATCCCGAACACCCCAGCACTAGCGGCATGGGGGCAGAAGCCGACGACTGGCCATCTCTCAAATTTTGATAAACGTCCACACAGAAAATAATATTTTAAATTCCATAAGCATTGCTTAGTGCATATGAACAAGTCTTCAGCGCACAGGATAAACACGAGCGAGTTCATTCAAATTTACATCTCTACTACATTCATCCGCAATAAGGCGGGCACCGGCAAGAACATCCTTGTAGTAGTTCTCGGGCTTGTGATGCTCCTTCCCCTGCGGCGGCCTGTCCTTCACCAGCTTCTCTCCGTCAAGCTTACCCCAGTGCACCTTTGCACGGGCAAGGGCCCTCCGGGCACCTTCGATGCAGGAGGAACGCTTGATAACCTCAAGTCGTGGACAGGCCCCTACCAGCCGCCACACTAGCACGAAGTAGCTCCCAGGTAGGGCCTCTCCGGGCCACAGCCGAACTAGGAAGCTCTTCATGCCCTGTTCGGACGCCTTGTGGAGCTCGACCAGCTATCTCAGCTGATCGCTCAAAGGCACAGGGTGTCCGGCCTTAGAATACTGAGACCAGAACACACTCTCCGTCGAGCTGCCCTCTTCAGCTCAGTAGAATGCGGCGGCGTCGGCTACGCTGCGGGGAAGATCTGCGAACGCCCCTAGAGAACTCCGGATTCGGGGAAGTGATAAGTAGTTTACTTTTATATTCCTTCTTTGCATTAAGAATGCCTTACCCACTGCTATCTTTTTCATCTCCTCCAACTCTTGGAGGGCCTTTTGGGCTTCGGCCTTGGCACCCTTGGCGGTCTCGAGGGCCGACGCGAGCTCGGATGCTTGCGCCTTTGACTCAAGCTCCAAGCTCCCATGTTTTTCCATGAGAGCCTGCAGCTCTTGCTGCACCTCGCCAACCTGAGCCCCAAGCCTCTCTCGCTCGGTGCGCTCCTCGGCCGTTTTCTTTTCGGCCTCAGTAAGCGCCTGCTTGAGGGTCGCCACCTCATTTGTGGCCCCTACAATAAGCAGTACGATCCTGTTATTCTTTGCAATCACGCCTCTCTATAGGCACCCTTTTTCTTTGTAGGGTATTTCTTACCTTCTTTTTCCTCGAGCTGTCGTTTAGCAAGGCCGAGCTCTTGCTCGGTCCGCCCGAGGTCCTTCTTTAGGACTTCCACCTGTGCAGTAAGTGCGGTGGTGGATAGCAGCGAAGCCTGCATACGCATATTGACTCTTTATTAGACTCCTGCGAAAAATAATAGATCCTCTATTCGGCTTTTCTTTTCGAACGCCAAACAGAGCATCAGGGGCTACTGTCTATGTGGTCATATTTTGACATATTTTCTACTTACCTCGAAGCCTGTCAGAAGGCTAGCGCAAGCTTTAGTCAGTCCGCTCTTGGCGGACTGAACCCTTCGGGTCACCGTACTCATAATTGTACGGTGCTCCTCGTCGATGGAGGCGCCGTCAAGCACCTCCAGCAGATTGTCCGGCACCTCCGGTTGGACGGAGGCTGCCAGCTTAGAAGGCTTGCTCCTCTTGGAAGGAGTTCACCTACCACGAACCGGGACTGTTGGAGAGTCCGGCACGGCGTCCGGCACAAAGACGGACTCGGAGCCCTGGGGGGTCTTATCCCCTTTATTCCTGGCGTCCGGGAGGTCACCTTTCGGCTCCTCCAGGACCACCTCCTCCGGCCCCGGAGCTTGTTTTGACGCCACTTCAGCGTCGTCCGCAGTGCGAGAGGAGACAGCGGGCGGAACTGAGTTCACGTCCGACATATCTAGGGAGCCGCTCGACGAATCGTCGAGTTCGGCCCGGGGCGGGCTGCATAAATCACGTCCGACATTAGGGAAAGCTGCACATTAAAGGAATATCATGAGTTACTCTGGTATATGAATACTTACGATTTCGCCGGACGCTTGGCCCTGTCCGGCCACTCCTCTCCGCCCTCTTCGGCATCGTAGGAGCAGTCCGGCGGAGGGGTCTTCCTCTTCTTAGACCCCTCGGCCTCCCCCGATGGGGCGGCCTTCTTCTTCTTTTCTTCCCCCACTGGGGGGGAGAGCATTCTTCTTCCTCCTCCTCGTTTTCACGAGAGGAGGGCGCTTCGGACTCGTCAGACGACAAGTCCGGCACCACCAAGTTACGGGCACTCTTTCGAGTCCCGGTGGTCTTCTTCTTCTTGACCTTCTTTTCCGGCACCATGTAAGGTGCCGGAGTCAGCAGCTTCACTAGGAGAGCTGGGGCTGGGTCTTCGGACAGGGAAGCCGGACAGTTAATTGGTCCGGATATCGCCTGCCAAGCCTGTCAAAGGTAAGGGAGTTTAGATCCCGCATAGATTTAATCTATGAAAAAGAGCTTAATAGTCCTGTCAAAGGCATAAATAGCTTACCTCGCCAGCGTGACGCTGCGAGCTGTATCAGCGGTCCTCGGAAGCGGACGCGGGAGCCTCGGCGCCTTTGAAAAGCACCTTCCAAGCATCTTCGTACGTCGTGTCGAAGAGCCTATTGAGGGTTTGGTGCTGCACCGGGTCGAACTCCCACAAATTGAAGTCCCGTTGTTTGCATGGGAGGATCCGGCGAACGAGCATGACCTGGACTACATTGACAAGCCGGATTGGCTAGTTCACCAGGGACAGGATGCAAGTTTGCAATCCGGTCACCTCTTCTTCATTTCCCCATGATAGGCCCGTCTCTTTCCAGGACATAAGCCGCGTGGGGGGTCCGGATCGGAACTCGGGGGCTGCGACCCATTTCGGATCGCGTGGCTCGGTGATGTAAAACCACCCTGCTTGCCACCCCTTTAGGGTCTCCACAAAGGAGCCCTCGAACCAGAGGACGTTGGCTATCTTGCCAGCCATAGCGCCTCCGCACTCCGCTTGGTTGCCGCGCACCACGTTGGGCTTGACGTTGAAGGTCTTGAGCCAAAGGCCGAAATGGGGGCGGACGCGGAGGAAGGCCTCACACACGACGATAAACACCGAGATGTTGAGGATGAAGTTCGGGGCCAGATCGTGGAAAACTAGGCCATAGTAGAACATGAGTCCCCGGACAAATGGGTGAAGTGGAAAACCCAGTCCGCAGAGGAAGTGGGGAAGAAAAACTACCCTCTCATGGGGCCTTGGGGTGGGGAGAAGTTGCCCCTCCTCAGGGAGCCGGTGCGGGATGTCCTTGGACAGGTATCCGGCTTTCCTTAGCTTTTTTACTTGAGCCTCCGTGACGGAGGAGACATTCCACTTGCCTCCCGCTCCGGACATTGCTGGAGAAGGTTGAGGTGGGAAGAGCGGGCTTGGGCACTGGAGCTTGAGTGCGCGAGAGATGGATTGGCAAAGGAGGAAGAAGGCATAGGTGAAAAGGTGGATCCTTATCCCCTTATATGGGCGGATGCGGTTATGCGTCCCCACCTACCTAATAAAACTCGCTTGCCTCCCAAGCGCCATGGTAAATGGCGCGGTTGGGTTACCCACGTCCGTATTGATGAGAATCCCGTTAAAAGGGGCACACGATCTCTGCTTTGACAAGAAGTGCCAAGGAAACCGCCTCGCTAAACGCGCTGAGGTGGAAAAAGTGAAAAAAATTTGTATAAAGAGCTTGGCCGCAGTGTGTTGACGCACTGCGGAATACGTCAGCAGATTTGATTTGTGTTAATATTATTCTCTCTATGGCAATATGTGGAAACTTATTTTGCAGAGCCGGACACTATTTTTGGTGTTTACAATCTTCTATGAAGGACTTGGAGGAGGAACCCGCCTTGCAATGCCGAAGACAATCTGTGTGCTGGACTCGTCGTCATTGAAGCCTGGTTCAGGGGCTACTGAGGGAGTCCTGTATTAGGGGGTGTTCGGGTAGCCGGACTCCTGGACTATGAAGATACAAGATTGAAGACTTCGTCCCGTGTCCGGATAGGACTTTCCTTGGTGTGGAAGGCAACCTAGGCGATGTGGATACTCAAGATCTCCTACCATTGTAACCGACTCTGCGTAACCCTAACCCTATCCGGTGTCTATATAAACCGAAGGGTTGTAGTCCATAGAAGAATCATCATCATACACAATCATACCATAGGCTAGCTTCTAGGGTTTAGCCTCCTTGATCTCGTGGTAGATCTACTCTTGTACTACCCATATCATTAATATTAATCAAGCAGGAGTAGGGTTTTACCTCCATCGAGAGGGCCCGAACCTGGGTAAAAACATCGCGTCCCTTGTCTCCTGTTACCATCCGACCATGACGCACAGTTCGGGACCCCATACCCAAGATCCACCGGTTTGACACCGACAGCCACCTTTTCCACGGACAAGCGAGCTGCTCGTTTCTCCCGAGTCCTGATAGACGGCGGCAGCAGCATCAATATCCTGTACAAGGATACCATGGAGAAGTTAGGAATCAGACAAAGGCAGCTTCAGTCCAGTCGGACAGTGTTCCATGGC
Organism: Aegilops umbellulata; assembly: GCA_032464435.1. Classification (NCBI taxonomy): domain Eukaryota; kingdom Viridiplantae; phylum Streptophyta; class Magnoliopsida; order Poales; family Poaceae; genus Aegilops; species Aegilops umbellulata. The sequence continues at coordinate 31,856,195 of CP136059.1, forward strand.
ATAGTGCCTGGCCTTTCCTGCTCACCAATTGGCAAGATTCTGATAGACATCATCTTCGGAGACAAAGATCACTTCCGCCGAGAGTCAGTTTTGTTTGAGGTGGTGGACCTTGAGAGCCCATACCATGCGTTACTTGGCCGGCCTGCCCTGGCCAAGTTCATGGTTGTCCCCCACTACGCCTACCTCTGGATGAAGATGCCGAGCTCCAAGGGGATTCTGACTATAGCTGGCGACTACAAGAAGCCGTCCGCCTGTGCTGCAGAGAGCAGTCGGCTGGCCGAGTCCCTTGTGATCGCAGCTGAGAAGCGGCTCCTTGACCAGGTTGTGGCGATGGCAAGCAAGCAGCCAGAAATGTAGCCCGACCCCAAGGAGTTGGGAGCTGAGGGCTCGTTCAAGCCGGCCAAAGAGACGAAGAAGATACCCTTGGACCCGGAACACCCGGAGAGGTACGCTGTCGTAGGTGCGAACCTCGACAGCAAATAGGAAGGGGAGCTCGTCGACTTCCTCCGTGAGAATCGGGACATCTTCGCATGGTCCCCCAAAGACATGCCAGGTGTCCCGACGGAATTTGCCGAGCACAAGTTACATGTCCGATCTGATGCCAAGCCCGTCAGGCAGCCCTTGCGCCGCCTATCAGAAGAGAAGAGAAGAGTTGTTGGAGAAGAGATAGCCCGGCTTCTAGCAGCCGGCTTCATCATGGAAGTATTCTTTCCAGAGTGGCTAGCCAACCCGGTCCTAGTGTTGAAGAAGAACAAGCAGTGGTGAATGTGTATTGACTACACTAGCCTCAACAAAGCATGCCCCAAGGACCCGTTCGCTTTGCCAAGGATCGATCAGGTGATAGACTCCACAGTCAGATGTGAGCTGTTGAATTTCTTAGATGCATATTGAGGATATCACCAGATCAAGTTGAAACCAGCTGACAGACTGAAGACCGCCTTCATCAAGCCATTCGGATCCTTCTGCTACTTAACCATGACGTTCGGCTTGAGGAATGTCGGCGCCACCTTCCGACGTTGCATGCAGAAGTGCCTCCTCAAGCAACTGGGCAGAAACGCCCACGTTTACGTGGACGATGTGGTGGTGAAGACAGAGAAGCGTGGAACACTGCTAGAAGACCTCAAGGAGACCTTTGAGAACTTGCGCCGATTTCAAGTCAATCTCAACCCAGAGAAGTGCGTCTTCGGAGTACCAGCCGGCCAGCTTCTTGGCTTCCTAGTCTCCAAACGCGACATAGAGTGCAACCCTGTGAAGATCAATGCCATTGAGAGAATGGAAGTACCTAGCCGACTGTTGGACGTACAAAAGTTCAGCGGTTGTTTGGCATCCATCAGCCGGTTCATCAGTCGGTTGGGCGAGAAGGCTCTTCCCCTGTACCAGTTGATGAAGAAGTCCACTTTTTTCGAGTGGAACCACAAGGCGAACAAAGATTTTCTCCAATTGAAGAAGATGTTGACTACTCCACCTGTTCTGCCGGCTCCGACTCCTAAGGAGCCCATGCTCCTATACATCGCCGCCACCAGCCGAGTAGTCAGCACAGTTATTGTGGTAGAGCGCAAGGAGGAAGGCAAGGCACTACCAGTCCAGAGACTGGTGTTTTACTTGAGTGAAGTACTGTCGACCTCCAAGAAAAACTACCCTCACCACAAGAAGATGTGCTACGGCGTGCACTTTGCCGCCAAGAAATTGAAGCCTTACTTTCAAGAGCACCCAATCACTATGGTCTGCACAGCTCCACTAGCCGAGAACATCGGAAGCCGGGATGCTTCAGGCCGGGTGGCCAAATGGGCCATAGAGTTGGCCCCCTACACCATCTACTACCAGCCTCGCACCGCCATCAAGTCGCAAGCACTGGCCTACTTCCTCGTCGACTGGGCCGAGACCTAGTACTTGCCACCAGCGCCCGACTCCACCCAGTGGCGGATGCATTTCGACGGCTCCAAGATGCGCACCCGCTTGGGAGCCGGCATCGTCCTCACCTCTCCCAAAGGCGACAAGCTCAAATATGTGCAGCGAATCCATTTTGCTGCCTCCAACAACATCGCCGAATACGAGGCACTCATTCATGGGCTCCGGCTTGCCAAAGAGCTTGGCATTCGCCGGGTCCTATGCTATGGTGACTCCGACTTGGTGGTCCAGCAGTCGTCCGGTGACTGGGACGCCAAAGACGCAAACATGGCGAGCTACCGCTTCCTCGTGCAGCAACTCAGCGGATATTTTGAGGGGTGCGAGTTCCTCCATGTGCCAAGAAACGACAACGACTAAGCAGAAGCCTTGGCACGAATCGGCTCTACCCGTCAAGCAATACCGTCTGGTGTCGCCCTTTAGCGCCTCCTCAAGACGTCTGTCAAGCCTTCACCAGAATCAAACTCTATCTTTGTGCCGGCTCCTCCCGAAGCAGTCGGATCCGACTCAAGAGCCCCAGCAGACGACACGATTATTCTGACAGGCGGCTCCGGGATCGCGGCAGTCAAACCCAGCCCGGGGACTTCAGAACTCGGCCCGGGGACTGCAGCGGTCAGCCCGGAGACTTCAGAACTCGGCACGGGGACTGCACCGATCGGCCCGGGGACTTCATCGACCTAGCAAGCGGCTACCGACTCCAACCCGCCGCCTCCCGGCCCAGCTGCCCTCGTCCAAGTCGCAGTTCTGATAATCGAAGAAATCGCCGCACCCTCATGGGCCCAGCTCATCCTCAAATTTCTAGTGAGCAAAGAGCTGCCAACTGATGAGATCTTAGCTCAGCAAGTGCAACGCCGGGCAGCGGCCTACACCATAGTCAACAGAGAGCTCGTGAGGCGCAGTGTCACTGGTGTCTACCAGCGCTGCGTGGAGCCGGAGCAAGGCCAAGCGATCCTCAAAGACATCCATCAAGGCGAATGTGGCCACCACGCGGCTTCAAGAGCAGTCGTCGCCAAAGCCTTCCTCCATGGTTTCTTATGGCCGACTGCTCTTGAAGACGCCAAGGATCTGGTCCAAAAATGCAAAGGGTGCCAGAAGTTCCGCTCCAAGCCGCATCAGCCGGCTTCTGCACTCAAGACTATTCCCATTGCCTGGCCCTTTGCTGTTTGGGGCCTGGACATGGTAGGACCATTCAAGACGGCACGAGGCGGCCTGACTCACTTACTTGTCACGATGGACAAGTTCACCAAGTGGATAGAAGCAAAGCCAATCAATAAACTGAATGGTCTGACTGCGTGACTTTCATCTCCGATCACACAATTCGGTACGGCATACCACACATCATCACCGACAACGGCACAAACTTTTCCAAAGGTGCTTTGGCCCGCTTCTGCGCGACACAGGGCATCCGACTGGACTTGGCGTCCGTTGCCCATCCGCAGTCAAATGGCCAGGTAGAGCGAGCAAACGGCCTCATCATGTCCGGCATCAAGCCTCGACTGGTCGAGCCTCTAGAGCGTTTGGCCGGCTGCTGGCTCGACGAGTTGCCAGCCGTCCTCTGGAGCCTGCACACAACTCCAAATAAGTCAACCGGCTTCACACCTTTCTTCCTCGTCTACGGTTCCGAAGTTGTCATCCCAACGGACATAGAGTTTGACTCCCCACGAGTCACCATGTACACCGAGGAGGAAGCAGAAGAAGCACGTCAAGATGGCGTCGATCTGTTAGAAGAGGGCCGGCTGTTGGCACTCAGCCAGTCCAGCATCTACCAGCAGAGCCTGCGTCGATACTACAACCGGAAGGTCACGGAGAGATCTTTCCAAGAAGGAGACCTTGTGCTCCGGCTGATCCAGTGAACAGCTGGCCAGCACAAGCTCTCGGCACCTTGGGAAGGCCCTTTCATCATCAGCAAAGTGTTGGGTAATGACTCCTACTACCTGATCGACGCTCAGAAGCCCCGAGCACGCAAGAGGGACGACTCCGGCAAAGAGACGGAGCGGGCATGGAATGCAAATCTCCTCCGAAGATTTTACAGTTGATGCAGTATGTACCACGCTACCTTTTGTATTAAAGTACGAAGACTTCGGGCCCCCCTGAGAAGGGCTCGAGGACTGCCCTCTATCTATATGATAAGAATTATGCCTACGAGTATGTTATTCTTTCTTATGCTGCTTGGCATCGGGTTCGACTAGTCGGCCCGGGGACTTGCCGTCTTGCACTATGAAATGCTTCCTGCAGCCGGACAAGTAGTGTGTGGCACTTAAGCCGTCTCCTGTCAGAAGCCGCAGCTCGCAGAGCGACTGACTGGTGGGCAGGAGTAAGGTAGAATGGGTGCCCACATGAAAAATGGCTAAGGACTCAAAGCATGAACATAGTTTAAGCCGGTTTCCAGCCTTTTTACAACCGACTCTTGAGCAGCCGGCTCGCCGTCTTCTACTCAACTTGCTAAAGAACTCTAAACGGCCAAGTACTTGCCTTCCCAAAGTAGCTAAGTACTTGACCCAGCAGCAGTCTGCAGAGCGGCTGTCCGGCTGGCAAGACGGCAACCAAGGGAAGGCGGTAAAGTAAAAAGCCAAAGGAGCAATAAGCAAGAAGAGATAGAACTCCGAGAAATATTTACATAGCAGAGGCCCTTGGCCAATCTTCAAACAGAAGTTCAAGATACACCCCGCGGGTGGAATTGTGCAAATTAACAAGTCCTTCAAGACTATTAAGCAGATAAAAATAGAGGTAAAGTGGCAGCCTAGGAAGCGGCAGACGGGTTCGAAGGATCGGAGGGGACGGCGGTGCCAGTCGTTGGGGCGGTCGGCTGGTCGGTCTCGGCTTGATCCCCTCCGACGGTAGCCGGCTCAGTCGGTCGCGGCTCATTGCTGGAGGCGCGGTCGAGCTGAGGCTGGCCGTCTGCTCCGTCTTCTGGTGCCTCCTCTTCGCATCCCTCCTCCGCCTCGCCTTCCTCCTCGACACTGGAGCCGATCACCTCCGTCGAGTCCTCGCCATAGTCTGGATTCATCTCGAACCACTTCGGCGGTGCCTCTTCATCGTTTTCAGCCCGCTCCGAGATGAAAATGCTGGTGTCGGTGTACTCGGCGATCGACGCCGCGCGCTTGACAAGATCGTCTTCCACGACCGCCAACTCTGCCTGAGCCTCTAGCCGGAACGTGTCCAGCTGGTCTAGGATCAGCCCAGGATACCACGCCTTGACGAACTCCAGAGCCCGGCGCGCTCCGCCCTGGGCCGAGGAGCCCTTCCAGGCCTCAAGGCGGCCAGCCACGACCTCAAGCCAGTCGGCAGTCCGACTGGGAGTGTGCGGAGCCTGCATATCTGGCCACAGGGCGGCGATCGCCTGGGCGCCGACACCTGAAGCCGGCGCAGCATCCGGTGGGCCGGCCGAAGGCGAGCCTCGATGCTTAGAATTTGCTCGTCGAGGGTTCGGGGGGTGTCGGCAGCGATCTCTGCGCCATCTGCCCTCCGTCCTTCGCGATCAGCCTCGATGGCTTGATTGGCAGCCTGCGAGTGGCCAGGGAAGAAGTCTTCCAAACAAAAGAAAGAAAAACAAGTCAAAAAACAAGAAGTCGGCTCGACCAACAGCCGGCAACTCAAAGAGGAAAAATGAGGAGGCTCACCGTCGACAAGATCCTCGATCTCATGGAAGCCGGAGGTCAGCATCGCCTCCTTGTCGGTCTAGGAGGAGCGCTCAGACGCGAATTCGGCAAGGAGGGCGGTCTCCTTGTCCTCCGCCTCCTTCTGGGTCTTCTTGAGCAGCTCCTTCTGCTCCGCCAGTTGCGCGACCGACAGATCACGCTCTACTGCCAGTTTGTTGCACTCCTCCCCCTTGGCATGTAGCGGGGGGTTTGCCTCGCCCAGCTGCTGCTGCAGGTTGGCGTTGGCCTCCGAAGAAGAAGAAGAAAAAAGACGTTAGTCGTCAACAAGAAGAAGGTCGCCGGGGAGATCCGGCGCGACTGCTCAGCAGTCGGCCCAAATCTCGGGCCCGCGGGTGCGCCAGCGCGCCCCCGCAGAGAAGAAGGAGGACTTACTCCGGCTTTCCGGCAAGTCGGCGGTCCGCTTGGCCAGTTCTTCGACGTTGCGGTTGAAGGCAGTCACGCGAAGATTATGGTAGTCCTGTGATAAAAACCTCAGACAAATGTTAGTGCTTGGAACTCAGCAATTAAAGTTCCGAGCCGCCTGCTCAGCGGCCGGCCCGAAACTCGAGGACTACACCCAGTGGGTGCGCTGGCGCGCCCCCACAGAGAAAAACAAGAAACAAAAACGAAGAAAGAGGAAACGTACCCGGATGGCTACTCGCGACGCCAGATGCGCCTTGGTGCAGTTCTGGATAGCGTCGCCCTCGGCTCGGATCTTGGCCTGGACGTCTAGAAGCGCCTGGTTCAACGGGCCCATCCTGCCTCCCCGCACCCACCCAGTGGGCGCGGCGCTCGTCGCCTTGGCGTACGGGATCGTGGAGCTCGCGGTGCCGGTTTCCAAAGGGCGCAGCGCCGAGGCCGCCTTCGCAAGACGGCAGCGCGTTGGGGTGCCGACTTGGAGAAATAGGCCCGCACCACCTTGTCCTCAGTCGACGGCGCCGGTGGATCCGCCGGCTGCTTGCCTTGCGCGCTTCCAGACGGCGGCGGTGGCGGCACAATCACGTTCGGCATGGAAGCGTCCCCGTCGTCCCTCTCCATGATCGGGCCCTCGCTACCGACTTCCCCAGTCTGTCCCTGTGAACTCCGGAGGCGGCAACGTGGAGTTCAGGGGAGTGACGAAAATCGCCGATTGGCGGTGCACGGCTTCTTCAGCCTGCTTCCCCACTGCAATGGCGGCCTCGGCCTCCGCTAGCTTCTTCTTGGCGGCAGCCTCCGCCTTCACGGCCTCCGCCTTCTCCAGCCGGGCGGCCTCTTGCTCTGCGCGCTTCTCTTGCGCGTTCCACTCTGTCGCCTCGCGGAGGTCGGCGGCGGGGTCAATCCGCCGAGTGGTGGTGGAAGTCTCCGCCGACCCCATGACGGAGGCGGCAGCAACCCTCTTAAGAGAGAGGGGAGCCCTAGACCAAGGGAAAACAAGTAAAGATTCAGACGAGGTCTATAGAGAAAAAATAAAGGCGAAAGGAAGGAGCACTCACGCGGAAACCAGCGGCGGCTTCTTCACCTCCTTGCGGAAGCGGTTGGCCTTCGCGACCGCCTCGTCCTACTTGGTCGTTGCGGCCGAGCCCTTGGGCTTCTTCGGCCGGCTGCCGAACAAGCTCGGTGCGGCCCTGCGTTTCTTCGCGCCGCCTTGGGCGCCCGACGCGGCAGAAGAGCTCGTGCCGGGCTGGCCGACTCCCGATTGGTGGCGCGGGACGACCTCCTCCAGGTCATCATCGGACCAGTCCTAGAGACTGGCCCCGAGCCTCGGGCCGCCCACTCCGCCGCCTCCTCCCTCGGCGTCGTCCTCTAAGGCCGCCGCCCCCAGATCGGGGTCATTGACGTCGCTCTCTGCCCGGTCGGCGAAGAATTCATGGGTCGGCACCGCGGTGCCGGCTGCTGGATGGAGGAGGGGATTCTGACCAAAGCCGACTGGTCAGAACAGACAAGACGGACTCGACAACGAAGAAGTCAAGAAAGCTAAAGGAAAAGAGAAAAAGAAACAACTCACCATGGGCGGAGGGCTGGCTCGTGAGTATGGCTCCATGCCGAACTGCCAATGTTCCAGAGCTTGCTGTCCGAGAGGTAGTTCACCATATAGGCGACCTCTTCGTGAGGCATTTCCTTGGTGCACATCCGACTCGGGTCCCGGTGCCCGCTCATCTGACAAATCATGTGGGGGTGGCCTTGGAGAGGGAGAACTCGGCGTGCCACAAAGGCGGCCAGCAGATCCGAGCCGATCAGGCCCTCCGACTGTGTCAGCACTCGGAGTCGCGAGACGGTGCCGGCTCGAGCGGGCGTCAGCGTCCTGGCCCGGTACGACCAGTTGGGGAGCCTCCCAGCCGGCGGGCCAGCTACGTAAGCCGGCAGATTGTCCCAGTCACCCTCAGCGAAGACGCTCTTCACGTAGAAGTACGACCACTACCACATCTTGACCGACTTTATCAGCTTGACGGGGGGAAAGGGTTGTCGGCCCCCGACCTCCTCACGGCGATGAACGCGCCGCACTGTGCCGGCACGCCTGCGGCCTGGGTGCCGAGCTTGGAGAAGAAGAACTCCCCCGAGAGTTCGATGGTGGGGAGGACGCTGAGGAAGCCTTCGCACAAGGCGACGAAGGCGGACAGCAGCACCACCGTATTGGGCGTGAGGTGGTGCGGCTGGAGGCCGTAGAACTCGAGGAAGGCGCGGAAGAAGCTGCTTGCCGGCAGGCCTAGGCCGTGCAGGCAGTGCGAGCGGAAGATGACCCGCTCGCCCTCCTGTGGCGCCGGCGAGATTTCCCCCCTTGGCGCAAGACGGACCCTCACATAGTCCTTGCCGGGGAGCCGACACGTCTTCCGGAGGAATTTGACGTGATCGTTGTGGACCTCTCAACCGTCCTAGGTGCCGGAGTGAACAGAAGGGGGCGCGGCGGCGGAAGAAGAGCTCATCGCGAGCGGGTCACCGCGGTGCTCGACACAGCTTAGGGCGCAGCAGCGAGAGGAAGAAGAAGAGGAAGCAACGAGGAGGAGGAGGTGCGCGCGTGCTCTGCTGCTCCCCCTCCTCTCCCTGCTTATAGACACATGGGTTGCGAAGCCGAGGGGGCGGTCGTGGGATTTACTGCACCCACGACCCCACGACCCCCACGTTATCACGCAAAGTTACTGCGCGCAGTAACTCCGCCGGAACCCCAACTGTCCGCCACGGCCACAGCAGATCCGCTCACGCGCTGAGGCACGGTAGTGGCGGGCCCCGCCTATAGGCCTGTCCTATCACGCGCGTGAGTGGGCAGACTGGCCCAGCCGCGTGTTGCCACGTGACAGGCCCGAAACGGGCGGCGGCCTGGAAGCTTAGCTAGCACGCCACTTGGATCCCGCCGAAGCGTTCGAAAAATTTGAACAAGCCGACTTAGGCACACCCGGCTCCTACCAGTCGTCCCGGCAGAAGTCGAACGAGGTCCTCACCTCGAGCACTCGGAGAGAGAAACTGCTGAGGCTCCTCGGCTGATCATCCGCGGCGCCTCACCAGCTTCGGGGACTACTGTCGGAGTAATGGGCCACGGGTAGGCTAACCCGAGGCCCAAAACCTTTCAAGACATCGGGGCCGACTGCGCCCCTCAAGACACCAAGATGAAGGGCCGCCTTCCGAAGGCTGGCTGAAGGAACAGCCGACTGCCCGAAGACGGCCGAGTCCGGAAGTCGAGTTCAAGACAAGCCGACTCCTATCTGGCGGCTTCCAGAGAGGCCGACCACGAGGAGTCGGCCCACGGCACCAGTAGATACTCATGCCCTCATCAAGGGGGACGGGATGGGGAGTGGCTACAGTGCAGGCCACTCCCTCCCCATTCCAGAGATCTCCGTCCGGCGCGGCACTATTGCCATACCAGCCCTGACATCAGCACCAGCGAGCAGAATCCTGCACCCACGACGACCTATCTGTACGACCTAGGGACGACGGGTCCCACCAGTCAGCGAGAGTCCAGAAGACGGCGAGAGAGCCACCAGTTGGGCCGGTAGGGAGTCAGCCTCCAGGAGTCGGCCAACCCCCCCCCCCCCACGGGTCCCACGCGCCATTAACCAGACGAGACGGGAAGTGGTTACAGTAATCGCCCGCCAGGCGGCGGAGCTGTAGCCACGACCCCATGACCAAGCACGCGTCATTAGAAGCACGGCTACAGTGATCAGCGGCCGGCAAGACCCGCAAGCGGCGGGCACGGCCTGTCGGCCCCGTACCAGACCAGTCGGCGGGGCCCACCAGTCGGCGGGCCCCAGCAGTCGGCTGAGAAGACGGCGACTGAAGAGACTGATGGCTCGGCCCTGCGCCCAGCAGAATTACCATTGTACCCCTGGGGGTAGGCCTATATAAACCCCCTAGGGCACCCATGCAAAGGGTTGGAATCCATTAGCACTAGACCAGATCATATAGGAAGGAGAGAGTTAGCCTTGCCTTCTCCTACCTCCCGCGTACAGCTCAAGGAGCAATCTTGTACTCACTCTGCCTTAGTGATCATGCGGAGACCCCGCAGAGCAGGACTAGGGGTGTTATCTCCTAGGAGAGCCCCGAACCTGGGTAAAGTACGCCGGCGTTCGTGTCTATGCCTCATCCCGCTTCCGGGCACCGGCGACGTTCTACTCGCTCCCACCATGATAAGCCATCCTTTGGCATATGTCGCATCCAAGCCCCGACAATAAGGCACTCATCCCCAATATTTTGTCAGCATTCTAAAAGAGGAAACAAGCCGACACATAACAAGTTTAGCATGTACTAGTATATGAAACTCATTTCGGTGAACCAGTTCATTAGTAAGGTGGACAGGATTAAACTACCAAGTCTTCTATTACCAAGTACTAGAACATAATAAAAGCATCAAACAAACATATATCTATGTCCTATGGTCACTGCATTGTCTTGCCAAATCAAAATAGACATGGTTCAAATCATATCAGTTCAAGACAAAGCAGTAGTGAAAGAATACAAAGCGTGGGGAACTACATGGCACAACAAGATTTCAGATGGGTACCACGGGTCTACATGTACAACAACACTATTGGCTCTGTTGTGATGTTAGTAATGTGCATGATATGAAAGTCAACTGTATACACAATTGAAATTGAAATCAACAGAGCTATTGATAAGAGCAAAACTGTTAAAGAAACATGCGTGAACATACCTGTTGTGCCATTGGAGTTTCGATTGGATCCTTCAATTTAAAAATAAGTTTGTATGAGTAAATATAGTGATACAAGAGCAAAGCAATCATAGTTAAAAAAGGCACGCCTAAGCGAGCGCTTAAGCGCGCCTAGCCTCTAGGCGTTGGCAAAACGCATAGCGCATAACTACGCATAATTGCGCATAAGCATGCGCTTTGGTCAGTAAAGCGCAAGGCGGTGGCAAAATGCACAATTAACGTCTAGCGCTTTTTTGAACTATGATAGCAATGGAATCTTAAATTAGAACAGTTGTTCTTCAGGTTTAGGCACTTGTTCTACATGAACAGAGTACAGTAAGACGCAAGAATATAATACTTAAAAACATAAAATGAGCTCATAGACCTTACCACATTCTTGGTTCGGGACCAGTACAGAACAAGGCGTTCCCAGTCATCGTCCAAATGTGTCTCAGGAGAACGTAAGGGAATTTGATGAGTTTCTTTGTCGGTGAAGTACGTTTTCTTCAGGTAATTCTGATACTGCCACCAAGCATTCTTGAAGATAGCAGAGGTATTAGCACAGGTTACCTCATCCTGAGTTTCCAAATCGGTCCTTCTCTATAGAGAAAAATGGGAAAATTTGTTGTATTATAACCATCATGGAGGTAGGATGTATGGGACGAAGCAAAGTAATTGCCATGAATAACATTACTTACACATAACTCCTGGACAAACACCTGCAACTGGCATTTTCCTTCATCTTTAGTATAATATTTCCAAGATGGGAAGATACGCACATATGATTTAACAACATCAAATGCGATAGATGCTAAACCACGACTAGCTGGTTGTGCTTCCTCCACAGGAATAGGCGTACTAACTGGTGGAGTTGGGGTTCACCGTGATAGTACTGGCCCTTTGGGCACTGGAGCTGCCTTACTAACTGCTCTTGTTTGGGAGCTCTGTGGTGGAGATGGTGTTGTGTCAACAGGAACTGGGTTACTATCGGCTGGGGTTGGGGTTAGATTGGGTGAAGCTGGTTCTCTGTCCATCGCAGTAGGGGTACAATCTGCGAGAGTTTGGGTTATGCGTGGTAGGGCTGGTTCTTGTGCATGTACAACCGGGGTGCTATCTCCACCAAGAGGTAGCACTGCTTTATTTGAAGACCGTGTTTTTAGTCCGCTAGATACTGGCATCACCCGCTCCAATTCAAATGGCTGATAAACAGGAAACATAGTTGAATGTGCAGGCATTGTATGAGAGACAGATGCAATAGATAGTGTGGAAAAAAGAGGGCATGAAATAGTTGACATGTATATTGTTTAACTAAAATGGATAGCATGACATAATTTCACATATATGATCTCTATCTAAACTGGATAGCATAGCATAACATAATTCAAAGATATGATGAATAACTAAACAGGATCGCATGACATAATTCACCTACATGTTATCTAAGTAATCAGGATCGCATCATTTAATTCACATATGTGATTTATATGCTAAATAGAGGGCATTCGATATGATGTCTCAACTAAGAACATGGTGTTGAATATTGAGTATATGATGTCTAAACTATGCAATGCAAGACACCGTATGCATGATATGAGCAGTGTAACTGTGCCAAGTTAGAGCATACACCTCAGTGGGGGAATAGGACTGGTCATCTGTCTCTGAATCCATCTCTGAGGAGCTATCGGGACCCAACAAGAGATCTGCTTCGACAGGTAGCACTGTCTGCTCTGAAGGCCTTGTTTTCACTCCAGATTTTTTCCATCTCCCACCCAAATGGCTGATTCGCAGGAAGAGTAGTTTAATGTACAAACATTGTCGACAAATGGAAATGTAATGAAGAAAAGGATGGGCAAGATATCATTCAAATATATGATGCCTAGTTAAATAGGATGGCATTGCACATTTCACATATATTATGGTTGGCTAAAAGACATGAGACTGCATAATTCCCTTATATGATATAGAAACTAAACAGGTGGCATTACAGAACATGTCTAAACTAAGCAGATGATATATATGATGTCAAAAGTAGGCACTGCAAGGCAACATATGCATGATATGACTAACGTCATCATGCCAAGGTAGAGCAAACACCTTGGGGGTAAATAGGAGTGGTCAGCGGCGTCCGAATCTACCTCAGAATAGATATCTTCCTCTAGATTACAATCTGGAGAGGGGTGGGGAGGGTTTGCCATTGAACCCACCATGGAGCGATGTCTGCATGACATTGTATTGCCGTGCAAAACTCTTCTCTTTTTCTCTACATGTTCAGCATGACTGTGTACAATATCTCACATGCATACGAAAAAATATGGTGAGATTATGTAAGGAGAGCATGCAGAAATTTAGAGTGATGGTAACAACCAGTGGATCGACGTTTTTCCGTTGAACCAAAATAGCCCTAATGGATCGACATGAATGTATAGTAATAAGTGATGCAACAAGTGTACAACCTCTTTGCCGTAGCCGTGTCGACCTCAGCATCATTGGGTTGGTCGCTGAAGCACTTGAGGTAGAGGTGGCTGTCGGAGGTGTGGAAGAAGATCTGAGGAATCTGTAGACGGCGTTCAGGGCACTGCTCTGTTGTGATGGATTGTTCTGTCGTTGGAGCAGCTCCGGTGAGCCGTAAGACGTCAAGGCTGAAGCAGCACAAGACACACATCGTCAATCTCAAGTGGGATTCTAATAGCATCTCCAATAGATGATGTAAAATGGATGTAAAATTAACATCACAAAAAACCACCTGACTACAACAGATGAGGTAAAAACTGTTGACTCTGAACTTAACTGTCAAAACTGAAATTCACTGTGGAATCTGAATGCTACTGTCGAAACTGAACGCAATGGTAGCAGAGTGGCACTTGACATGTAGTTTAGGGAGGGCCTGCAGTTCATCTTCAACCTGAACCCCCCTGAGCCGCCAGCCACCACCGGTCGAACCGCCGGCCCCAGCGTCGCCTCGCCGCCCCGAAACAACTCGCCACCGCCGCCCCGGCCAGCCCTCTAGCCCCCCCCCCACCCTGAACCCTAAGATAGATAGTAGGGTACCTCTCAGGCGAGCCCTCGTCCCCGCTGCGGGTGGTTCTTCCTTAACTCCGGCAAGCCCCCCCCCAACTGACCCAAAAGTCGATTTAGTTGACTGAAGTGTGGCTTGATCAGAGCAGAGCAGCAGCACGAGCGAGGGGGAGAGCAGCAGCAACAGCTGGGCGAGCGAGCGATCGAGCGAGAGCCGGAGCAGCAGCAGCAGTGCGAGCGAGCGAGCGAGTGAGAGCCGGAGCAGCAGCAGCAGATCCGGCTGGTATGGACACCGCTGCCGAAGGGTCCTCGCACTGGGTGAGAGCCGCCGTGGAGATGTCGCCCGCGGCGCCGGCTTCAAGGTAGCCGCTCCATGGGGGTGCGGGATGGAGCACCGTCGGTGCTGGGAGGTCGAGTTAAGGAGAAGGTGCGATGTGATGAGTGTACAACCTCTTTGGTGGCACCGAGTAGGCCTCAGCTTCGTCCGAGGAGTCGGTGAGGATTCTGCAGTTCCGGTGGAGCAGGTTAAGGCGGCGCTGTGGGGATGGAGCAGCCGCGATAGACGAGGCGATCGTCGGAGCAGCTCCTTGGAGGTGGAGGACGGAGCGGCTGAACCGGCGGGGCGGCGAGATGGAGGACGGATCCTCATCCGGGGAGGTGGAAGAGGGACGTCGAGCTGTTGCGGTGGATGACATCGTCAGGGAAGAGGCTCGAGCTGGGTAGCGGTGATGTGGCGGACGGAGGAGGGTGGGGTTTCGCGGCTGGAGCGGAGAGGTTATGGCAGACTGGGTTTTGAATGGCGAAAAGGGGGCAATGAGAGGGGGTGAAGCATGACTTAGGGACGCGTTTGTCCAAAATGTAGGGTGTATTACAAAAGTACCCCCCACCGATTTGAACTAGTGGCCCTTTCGGCTCAGGGTTAGAAGGGGGATTTCGCGTGTCGGGATTTGGCAGCTGGAGGGAGTTTTCACGTGTGTTGTAATTTCGGGATAGCAAGGCGCGGGTTGTGAAGGCACCCGTTTTGGGAGCATGATATCTGAATTTTCGGGATATAACAAGACGCGGGTTGAATTTTAGGGACAAGCCTAACGTGTAGTAATATTGTACTTGTACGTACCAAATCAATTCGCACTTCCCTCAACTAAAAAGAAAACAAAAAAATAAAACTATTCACACCACACAAAGAGAGAGTCTTGCCCCGTTTTACTATACAAATGCTAATCAAAGCTACTCCCTCCTTCCATCTATATAGGGCCTAATGCGTTTTTTTATGCTAACTTTGACCAAATATTAGAGCAATGATATATGACATGCAACCTACACAAAGCACACCGTTAAATTCGTCTGTGAAAGGTTCTTTCAATGATATAATTTTCACATTGTGCATGTCATGTACTATTAATCATGTCAATAGTCAAAGGCGGTCTTAAAAATCTCATTACGCCCTATATAGATGGAAGGAGGGAGTATGAATCCATGTTATGTCCAATTAAAATTTTTCGCTTGCTGTATAATGCATGTAACCTACTCATACCAACATTTTAGTGCATTCCAAATGTCTATACTACCACTGCAATTCGAACTAAATTTGAATTCGTTTCTCTATTTCAATAAGAATCTACAATCATGATTGTTGGCAACTTCAACCATCATAGTTTCCTTGCTATCCGCCAGATATAAATCGGACGGCCTATAATGCAGGATGGCGGGCACACCATCATCAACAACTCCGTTTTTTATAAGAGTAGAGATAAAATATATTAAATGTAGTATAACATGTTCATAACCACACCATGTGCATCACCGTTATATATATTCACACATGCATCGGTTTGAAACACTATGATAAATTCTTCAAATATCCGAATTCGCTTTTTATAATGAAGTATATATGATCTCTATTCGTCTTTTACACCCACACAACCCTCTTATCTTTGTAGCTAGCGCTAACTTTCTCTTGTGCATGCACACGCCCGCATCCCTCTCACCCTCCCTCAGCATTCTCTAGCTCCATCGCGCAAATTCATATTTTCACTTTAGGTCATTCACCCACGGTGTGTGTAGGCCCCCCAGCTCCTTCTTTATGGCACACATAGATCGATATGCCTCTCTAGCCAGGTGTGCCGAGCATAAACACAAGCTTCCCCTCTTCTCTTCTCGCCGTCCATGCCTCAGTCCCACCACTCTTTTCATCGTTCTCGTACTCGCACACTCCTCCCCTCTCGATATAGTATGCCTCTCGTACCACCTCCTACATGCATCCCTCTCTCTCTATCCTTCTCCTCGTGCCTCATTTGCTTCTAACACACACATGCATGTATACCGATCGATCTCCCAACATATACCTAGATCGACTTTAACTACCCCCCCATCGATCGACGTACCTCACAAGTTATGTCTCTCCTTTCTCTAACAACGGGCGATTGATCTTCCTATGTAGTTACGTCTGCTTACCACAGCCACATCGTCCCCCCTCATCATTCGTGCATGCCTCCTGACCCGTCTCTCACACGCACGTGCACAGACAACAAGCAGCCATCTCCTCTCTTATTGATATTGCGAGCGTGCCCTCCATTTGTCTAGCAAGCCTATCCCACCATTTGTTAGAAGCAACTCCACTACCACCCCCTCCAACACTCTAGCTCTATCTCTCTCCCAACCTTATTCCTCTCCTGCACATATGCATGGATGCCGATCAATCTCCCTTAATACATGAGGTAGATCGATCTCCTTAATACATGAGGTAGGCCTCTCTCCTCCTCCACACATATACCAACCATTGTACCTCTATAGTTAATTGGGTCTCCCTCTTCCCCCACCACACACCAATAGTCGAGCGCTGAAGGTAGGTATCCATGCCATAGAGACAAACTACGCATGTCCCATCTCACGTTCCAGTAGGCCAGCCACTCTGTATCTTTGACGTGGGCACACACAAATTCGATGGCACTCTTTATCGATCGCGCGCGCGCACACACACACACATCATCCCTCTCTTCGATTCTATGGACACCTCAAGCCGATGATACCTCCACTCTCTTCTCGTGGATTGCCCCCTCTATATATATATGTTATATCCAGGACTCTCTTTCACACACATTGCATATGTTACATTTTTTTATTGACTCCCCCCCCCCTAAAAAAAACTCTCAAGAACCCACACACTATATATATCTCTCTAGGTTTGTATCTCTCTCACACAACCCCATGTAGGTGGTGTATGTATACAAGAAGAGAATAGGTGCACCGTGCACGTACTCACGCTTCGTGCTCAGCCACACCCGCGCGGGTACACGGTGAAGCTCATTTCTTTACGAAATGGCAGCCCACGTGCTAATTTGAACGCCTGTAGCGGTTGTTTACCTAGGGAGGTCGTGTACCACGCGTGCACGAAACAAAGTTCGACTTGACGCGTTGCCCCGTTATTTTTAAATAAAGTTTTAGCGCTCAATGGCACGTACACAGAATATAAAACGATTTTTATGGAGAAAAAGGTAGTCCGCTCACCATATACAATGGAGCCTGCCTGCCTGGTTTGTCGCTCTTCAGAGTATCTCACACAAGGTTGCGGTGCCTCTCTCTCTCATCGTTGGTCACTTATCCGGCAGCATCCCATCCGCCGGGGGAAAGGGAGTGTGGTGGCCTCTCTCTCTCTCTCACCGTTGGTCACTTATCCGGCCACATCCCGTCTGACGGGGGAAAGGGAGGAAGTGCATCGTTTCTCCGTTTGATGGTGCCGAGGCAGCACGTCACGATCTGCGGTACACGTCGTTCTCTCTGACCAAGCTCCGGCGCGGCAGGGCCTACGCCACCTGCTCGTAGATTCTGCCCGCCGCCGCTCACCTAGTTACATCCCGACGACCTCCAGGTATCCCCTCCGGCCTTGCTCCACTGCCCGTCTTCCCACGTCGCTGCATGTGGATCTTCCATAGTTCTTTGCCCAAAACGTAGCTCGTCCGGCGTACTTTCCATATTGCATTCTCGTCCTCACACCGTTTTAGACAAACACAATTGTGTTGTTATCTTCCCTTAGGACAAGGAATATGCTTCTTTTTTGTCGTCGCATGTGTCATCAACTGTTATTGGCCAGTAATTGTTTCATTTCTACCTCTTTTTTGCAAACAGGGCTATCCATTTCACCTCGTTGCTATTGCGACCGTTTGGTGAACTGCACAAATCACTTTTTTCTTAAGAGTGTTTTGCGTAGTTGTACTAAAATATCACACGGGCAACGTCTCTACATTTCAGTGCGACTGCACAAAGGGAGATTGATTTTGCTCTATCCTCCTCATCCAACTCCGAACTGAATCTTCTCCAACTAGTTATAACTTAAGAGAGACTGCAAAGGTGACCGGCTTCTATTTGTGTGTTTATTGCTTCATCAACAGTCCTCTATTATCGTAATCACACTTAATATCTTTGGAACAGGGACGCTTAGCTCTATTTTAGTGGAACTGCACAAAATGATCGGAATGTTGCATGCTCCAGACAGCTACTTTTTTTCCCAACATGCCTTGTTGATTTAGACAGAGCTGGGGGGGGACGTTGCTGCCAATGAAAGCATGGATCAATTTTAATTTAACACCTTCTCACAACTCTGTCTTCAGTTGTGATGTAATTATTAGCTCTGGTCTGCTAATAATTGACATGCATTAGCAAGGAAGTTAGTTTTTTATTGTTTCCGAAAGAGCATCGATGGCAAGACACGCGAAACAAAAGCTGAAAGCTCACACCATTGTACAATTACATGTCGCTAGAAAATTATTTGTATAGTATGTCAATTATGTAAACAAATGATGGAAGCTTGATAGCATTGCGAGAAGCCTCTTCGTCATCCGGGTCCATGTTCCATGCACAAAATTATACTCCTTCGTTCCTAAATATTTGTCTTTTTACAAATTTCAAACGGGCATATTTTAGAGTGTAGATTCACTCATTTTGCTTCGTATGTGTACTCCCTCCGTTCCTAAATATTCTATTCGTCTTTCTAGAGATTTCAACAAGTGACTACATATGGAGCAAAAGGAGTGAATCTACACTCTAAAATATGTCTATATACATCTGTATGTGCCAGTCCATTTGAAATCTCTAAAAAGACAAATATTTGAGTAGTCACTCGTTGAAATCTCTAGAAAGACAAATACTCCGGAGTATATTTAAGAACCGAGGGGGTAGTGCACAACCGCATGGGAGACTCGGCCCGGTCGTTGTGCCGCATTCATAGTGAGTAATGAGCAGTCAAATCATAAGCCCCACCGTTCCCACTGTAGGTTGCTCTAAAGAAGCAACCATCAATACGCTCTTCTTTTGTGACGCCCCCGATTCAATCATACACTAATCATGCACGCAAACGTGTACGATCAAGATCAGGGACTCACGGGAAGATATCACAACACAACTCTACAAATAAAAATAAGTCATACAAGCATCATAATACAAGCCAGGGGCCTCGAGGGCTCGAATACAAGTGCTCGATCATAGACGAGTCAGCGGAAACAACAATATCTGAGTACAGACATAAGTTCAACAAGTTTGCCTTAAGAAGGCTAGCACAAACTGGGATACAGATCGAACGAGGCGCAGGCCTCCTGCCTGGGATCCTCCTAACTACTCCTGGTCGTCGTCAGCGGGCTGCACGTAGTAGTAGGCACCTCCAGTGTAGTAGGAGTCGTCGTCGACGGTGGCGTCTGGATCCTGAGCTCCAACATCTGGTTGCGACAACCAGAAGAAAGGAAAGGGGGAAAAGGGGGGAGAAAGCAACCGTGAGTACTCATCCAAAGTACTCGCAAGCAAGGAGCTATACTACAAATGCATGGATATATGTGTAAAGGGCTATATCAGTGGACTGAACTGCAGAATGCCAGAATAAGAGGGGGATATCTAATCCTATCGAAGACTACGCTTCTGGCAGCCTCCGTCTTGCAGCATATAGAAGAGAGTAGACTGAAGTCCTCCAAGTAGCATCGCATAGCATAATCCTACCCGGCGATCCCCTCCTCGATGCCCTGTTAGAGAGCGATCACCGGGTTGTATCTGGCACTTGGAAGGGTGTGTTTTATTAAGTATCCGGTTCTAGTTGTCATAAGGTCAAGGTACAACTCCGGGTCGTCCTTTTACCGAGGGACACGGATATTCGAATAGATAAACTTCCCTGCAGGGGTGCACCACATAGCCCAACACGCTTGATCCCATTTGGCCGGACACACTTTCCTGGGTCATGCCCGGCCTCGGAAGATCAACACGTCGCAGCCCCACCTAGGCACAATAGAGCGGTCAGCACGCCGGTCTAAACCTATGCGCGCAGGGGTCTGGGCCCATCGCCCTGAGCACACCTGCACGTTGCGAGCGCTGCCGGTGAGCAGACCTAGCAACCTCCAGTACAACGGAAGTCACGTTACGCGGTCCAACCCGGCGCGCGCCGCTCAGTCGCTGACGTCAAGAAGTGCTTCGGCTGATACCACGACGTCGGGATACCCATAACTACTCCCGCGTAGGTGGTTAGTGCGTATAGACCAAATGGCCAGACTCAGATCAAATACCCAGATCTCGTTAAGCGTGTTAAGTATCGTGAACACCGACTAGGGCCAGGCCCACCTCTCTCCTAGGTGGTCTGAACCTGCCCTGTCGCTCCGCCACAAAGTAACAGTCGGGGGCCGTCGGGAACCCAGGCCCACCTCTACCGGGATGGAGCACCTGCCCCTTCAGCCCCCATCTCCGAACAGTATCACATGTAATGTAACAGTGTAAAGTATATAGTATGCCCGTGATCACCCCCGAGTGATCACGGCCCAGTAGTATAGCATGGCAGACAGACAAGAGTTTAGGGCCACTGATGGAACACTAGCATCCTATACTAAGCAAGTAGGATGGAAGGTAAAGGTATCAACAGCAGTATCAAAGACAGGCTATGCAACAGGATAGGAATAACGAAAGCAGTAACATGCTACACTACTCTAATGCAAGCAGTATAGAGGAGAGTAGGCGATATCTAGTGATCAAGGGGGGGGGGCTTGCCTGGTTGTTCAGACAAGAAGGAGGGGTCGTCGATGTAGTCGATCACAGGGATACCGGCATCGGTCTCAGGGTCAACCGGAAAGAAGTAACAGAGGGGGAACACAATAAATAATAGAGCAAACAAATGTAGCAAAAAGCAAGAAGCGGCAATACGTTGTGCTAGAGGTGACCTAACGTAGGGATAGGTGATATCGGTTAAGGGGGGAAACATCCGGGAAAGTATCCCCGGTGTTTCGCGTTTTCGGACAGATGAACCGGAGGGGGAAAGTTGCGAGTTTGCTATGCTAGGGATGTGTGGCGGACGAACGGGCTGCGAATCCGGGTTCGTCTCGTCGTTCTGAGCAACTTTCATGTAGAAAGTTTATCCATCCGAGCTACGGTTTATTTTATATTAATTTTAAAGGATTTAGATTAATTTTAGCATTTATTTAATTAACCTAATACAACATTATCCAAAACAGTGCATGCTGACGTCAGTATGACGTCAGCATGACGTCATCAGTCAACAGAGACGTTGACTGGGTCAACAGCAGTGTGGGTCCCGCATGTCATACACTTTTTAGTTTAAGTAGGGTTTAGTTGATTGATTACTGCTTAATTAAATTAACTAATTAATTAGATTGATTCAAACAAGATTAATTAACTTAATTAATTTACTAATTAATTAATTAATTAATAATTTTATTAATTACATTTTCTTTTCCTTTTCTTTTTATTTTCGTTTTAGGGGTGTGGGCCCCCCTAGTCAGTGGCACACAGGGCCAAACAGGGGCGCGTTAGCGGGTCGCGAGGCGCTGGGCAGCGGTTGCGGGGGTAACGGGACGGGCGCCCGCATGAGGGGGCAGACCCAAGGGCGTACGGGCGCCGGAGCGTGCCCGGCGACCACGGTGCCCAGTCGGTAGGCAGCACAGCGGGGTCAGGCCGGGGGGGCCTGCCGGACACGACCGTGACGGGGAGGACGGTGCAGCAGCAGCTATGTCGAGGGGGCAGGGCGCCGGTGGGCGCGCGGTTAGGCACGAGCGACGGGGCGCCGCTGGCGCGGCCCACGGGACCAGACGGGACGGCGAGAGGAGCGGGACGGTGGGGCGCGCAGGGGCACGCCGGCCGCGGCGAGGCCACGGCGGCGTCAACGGAGCCGCGGGGAGGAGGCCATGGCGTGGGCGCGACGGGGCGACAGTGGGCGCGGCCAGGGCACGACGGGCGCGGCACGGTGAAGATGACAGAGAGGAGGGCGAGGCGTGAGCTCACTGTGCCGGTAGGGAAAAGGCAGCGGGGTCGAGGGGGACGTCGGGGACGACGCGACGGAGAGGGGCAGGCCGGCGAGGAGGAGACCGGGGATGGGGCGGCGCCGGCGTGGTCGAAGCGGAGGGTGTCTTGGTTCCAGACGACGCGGACGGGGCCGCGAGGAGGACGGCAACGAGGTAGCAGGGCGACGTCGGGGCGATCCGGCGAGGGGCGGCCGAGGCGGTGACAACGGTGGGGTGGTTCGACGAGGTAGCAGCGGGGCGACGGGGTCGGCGTAGCGAGGTCCAGCCACTGGGTGGCGGCGCGTCCAGATCGGGGGGAGAGGGGGGAGGCGCCAGGGAGAGTGGGGGGATCGTGGGGAGTGGGTGTAGTGGGGCTAGGGTTTCGGAGGAGATAAGGGGAGTGGGGGCGGCCAGTTGGGCCAGTGGGGGAGGCCGGCTGGGCTTGGCCTGGTGGCCAGCTGGGTCGGCCCAGCTGGGGAAGGCCTTTCTCCCTTTTTTTTGGTTTTGTTTTTCGTTATTCCCTTTTCTTTATACTTATTTTCTTTTAATTTACAATTTGTTTTAATTTTGTATAAAAATATATAACTAGCATCTACTTTAGTGTTTCAACATACCCCAATGCCACAGTATTAAACCTTTTCTAAAAATGTGGTTTCTCCACCATACTTACCTGTGCATTATTTGGCTCACCCCGAACATTTTAGTTTTAGTATTTGAAAACTTTTATTGTTTGCTTGATTTTGAATTTGAATTTGAATCGGTTTCGAACTAACCCGGGGTTAGCAACTATAATCGAGGTGACGTGACACCACTAGTAGAGGATCACTGTAGCTTAATTACCCGGGCGTCACAATTCTCCTCCACTACAAGAAATCTCGTCCCGAGATTTAAGAGGGGGACTAAGGGGGGAAGGTGCTTGTAGCGAAAAATCTAACGAGTCATCTCGGTCTTGGTTACCCTTCCGAAGAGGTTGATCCCTTTCGTTGATGTCTTCAATTCTTTATTCCAAAGCATCATGATGAAGTTGTCGTCCTTTCTTCGGGGAACTCCATCGTACTTACGAATAGGTAAGGGGCAGCTCTACAACGATAGGATGTTATAAGGGAAATTCATCTGGGGGTATCCCAAGAATGAACATATGAGTATCTCTCGAGTTGAACAAATGACACATATCGAGATCAAAGTAAGACGGTGCAATAAGAAATTTCAAGCGGATAGGCAATCGTTCATTGCCTGAAGCAGAGGGCGAAAGGGGTTCAGAGCAATGGGAATAAGTATTGTGTCCGATACCAGAATAGATCAACAGGCAAGTGGCCCGTGAATTACATACAAAGTCAAGCACGAGGAATAATTTTGACAACAGGTTGAACAGGAGAGTCAGGTTTCGATCCTGGGACCTGTGGGTTATGGGCCCACCATGTGGGTTAAAAGTAGAAAGGGGGCTGACATCTTGTACGATCACGATAGCCAGGCATGTCAGAGAGTAGCATGTCAGTTATGTCGGCAACAATGTCGGTACCAAGGGCGATGGACGAAGAGAACCATTTTCCTGCTCGTTGAACGAGGCGGACCATTAGGCAAAATTCTCGTCCATCGATGGCTACCGGAATGCTATCAACAAAAGCAACAGAGTCTTACTGACACGGTTGTACACCAAGGTGTTTTACATAAGCAGAAGAATACTACTGCTTATATAATATAGATTACAAGAAGGGTTAATCAAACCAATGGAAAGGAAAGGTGATTACCAGGTTTAATCAGAACAATGGGGAGGAAAATGTGTATACACACATATTTCAGGGGTATAACCTTCCGAAGGGCAAGCAGAGCAAGATATCCATGACAGGATATTATGTAGAAAACTCCTTAGGTAGGGGAGAGAAATTTCATGACATTACCCATACAACGGTGTTTGGATAATTGAGCAAGAAACATTTAGCATTGGGCTTCAAATGTTCTTGTTGAAAATCAGAGTACCATAGACATGCTTCGAGATAGCATTGACATGGTCATCCTGTGAATATCAGACTCTGGAAACACAAAGGATCCATCAGGAATAACTTGTAGAATAAGTCTTACAATTTCCTCATGAAAGAATGGTTAACCTTGTTAAAAAGGAAACTATAATGATAGGTCCTCCAGCTGGGGGGTGGGGGTGCTAGGCATGACATCAACTTACTGGGTCATATAAAGATCAATGTTATAACTCCTGGAAATATGTTCCAACCATCATATCTGACCGAGATTCAGATCTGATTGGCGTCAGGATACCTCGGACTCAGGATGCCTGAGAAGAAAGGTGCAACACAAATTGTCGAGATGACATTGTAAGATCCTCGGGAAATTAACTACGGAAGCGAGTTCCGGAAAAAAAAACTCGTCATTAAAACAATGAAGGGAGAAGGAGGTAGCTGATGAATTCAACGACAATTCATCGAGTCTTCCAAAAGATGGGTTTCCACAATTATGTGAACAAGGAGATATCATTAGTCAGATGAAATGATATAAGGGGATATGCTCGAGGAAAACATACCCAGTTTAAGCATTGGTTGATAGGTGCACCCGAAATATGGGTTGGGTTGCACGACCAACGTCGGAATGGTGATTCAATAACCAATAGTCTAAGAATGACGGCCGACCATTAACTTCAAAGCAATAGGATTGCTAGAAGGGCAGAATCCAAACAGCACCGCTCACTTGTTGGTACCCCGGATGGAATCAACACGAGGACCCAAGAAAGAATGGTGATGGTGAGAAGTATCACCATACCAAGAATTCTTAAGGGGTGGTGAAATCCTCACAACATTGATGTCGTAAGAGATGTTAATGTTCCAAGGTAAGGGAGAACAATTCCTGGATAGCAAGGAACTCAAGGTATAGCCACAACACGAACAAGTTTGTGTTGGAAAGAAGGCAAGGAAGTAGTCGATGACGCACAAATCATCGAGGGGCAAGGATGGTAATTCTTATCATGAATTTGATTGTTATTCTGGAATAGCTCGGAAAGTTGATAATGATCACGACACATTTGTCGAGAGATTACCTGAAGATGTAATCGATCCGCGATCACATCAAGTCAAAAGAATGATGAAGCAAGAGGTTATTGGAACCATGGGTACGACACAAACTCGAAACCAAGCTTGTTATCTGAGGTGGAATGACAAGACAAGGAAATCAACGTAAGCTTAGCTCAGCATCAAAAATTGTGTTTCGGGAAGAAGGACCAGGTAGCACAGTTAATGATATAGCCGATCAGGCTAGGAATGACGTGATTGATTACAAACTCGTAGGTAATGAAGGTTACCAAGAGTTGCTTAGTCGTGATGCGGACTTGAGTCAGTTATCGGTGTCTTTGAGTGTTAATAACTCAGAGCCCGTGAAAAATTGGGATCAATGAGAATGTAGCACTTGATGGTGAACTCATAAGAAGTTATGCAGTTTCGTGATAATCTCGAGATACTAGGGGGGTAATACTCGAAGAGGGATCAAGTAGAGGTTGGACCAGGGTAATGATCCACAGAGGACAAGTGCTTACACTTGCATCGAAAATGGTATTTAAAGGAGAACATGGTCGGAACCACGATTGTAAAGGACCAAATCCCAGATATAACATGGACTTATAATAAGGGAATAATTGATTTAAGAGAAGCTTAAATGATAAGATCTACATCGTGTCCATGGGCATGAACACAAAGTTCAAGGTCGACTCCCACTTCGTCAATGTATTACCTTCCATTCACTTCTCGCTTTGATAAAGGCATTAGTGTTGAAAGTTTTACCTGGTAAAATACTAGAAGAGTATGACTCGTGAAAACTTTCGGGTTCACACGGTTTAGAGAAGGCATATGTTCAACCCATAGGGGCTTCTTAGAAACATATACCACAAGTTTCAAGAGTAAATATCACAAGCTCGAAAGTAGAGCAAGGTTGAGAAAGTAGATGATACAATTTAACAAAGGCATTATGTATCCGAGGGAAAGCTCACAAGGTTATTGAACATGAAGGGTGATGTCGGATAAAATCCATTACAGGATCTGCCGGTCCATAACAGAGCTGATGTGAGCATCGGCACACAACCAGAGGAAGTAACAATGCAAAGGCAGTGGATTATAGAAACAACTGACTAATCCAGAGCTTAATGCAAAGAAATTTTATGATTTTCAAATCAAGGGATCAGGAGCAAACGCTCGGATCAAGGATGGATAAGTTGAATAGTCTTAGGGATACAATCGATGGCAATTGGATTGGTTGAGAACCAGCTCATGTTCAAAATGACATCTGAGCCGGATAGTTAATTTAAAAGGATCAACCGATGATTGCGTGCATTCGCACGCATGTTGAATCAACAGGATCTAAATGACGGTATCAAAGGAGACTAATGAATATTGCCAGATATATGGGAAGCATCCATAATGCAAGTAGACAAATATTTGCAGAGCAATAAAGCTGCTAAGGATTTTCGAAGGATTGAATAGTATTTCAAAGACTTTTGTGAAACACCTGAACAACTGGGGATGAGCGGATACTCGGAAAGTGCGAGAAATTATGCTTAGGGGTATTCAGGTGGCAAAGAACTGCAAGGCAGTAGGCACAAAACATTATCGGGGTATCTTGTAATAACAAGATCGACTGGGAATAAAAGTAAGCACGGCAGGTGTAAGTATTTATCCATAGGGGTATTTTGGTGGAAGGGAATTGCAAACGCGATGAACACAAGTTCTCGGATTAACAGCAGAGAGTATCTTCAGGGTCTTCTAGTGCAGCAGACGATCATCGGTAATAAGGTGCTCTCCGGGTGAAAGTTGTTACGAGAACCTAATGTTAGAGTTTAGCAAATTCATTTAACCCGAATAGAAGAGAGGTCAGAGTCCCAGAGTAAAGATCGAGGAGTAAAAGATTCTAATACCACCCAATGGCGACGTGGGCCCATGGGCCGCACAGCCATGTTCGTAAAAGTTTTGTAAAGTCTAGACTCGACTTCGGCCAAGGAGTTGGAAAGGGGGATTCCTACAGGCAGTCGGCTCTGATACCAACTTGTGACGCCCCCGATTCAATCGTACACTAATCATGCACGCAAACGTGTACGATCAAGATCAGGGACTCACGGGAAGATATCACAACACAACTCTACAAATAAAAATAAGTCATACAAGCATCATAATACAAGCCAGGGGCCTCGAGGGCTCGAATACAAGTGCTCGATCATAGACGAGTCAGCGGAAACAACAATATCTGAGTACAGACATAAGTTCAACAAGTTTGCCTTAAGAAGGCTAGCACAAACTGGGATACAGATCGAACGAGGCGCAGGCCTCCTGCCTGGGATCCTCCTAACTACTCCTGGTCGTCGTCAGCGGGCTGCACGTAGTAGTAGGCACCTCCAGTGTAGTAGGAGTCGTCGTCGACGGTGGCGTCTGGATCCTGAGCTCCAACATCTGGTTGCGACAACCAGAAGAAAGGAAAGGGGGAAAAGGGGGGAGAAAGCAACCGTGAGTACTCATCCAAAGTACTCGCAAGCAAGGAGCTATACTACAAATGCATGGATATATGTGTAAAGGGCTATATCAGTGGACTGAACTGCAGAATGCCAGAATAAGAGGGGGATATCTAATCCTATCGAAGACTACGCTTCTGGCAGCCTCCGTCTTGCAGCATATAGAAGAGAGTAGACTGAAGTCCTCCAAGTAGCATCGCATAGCATAATCCTACCCGGCGATCCCCTCCTCGATGCCCTGTTAGAGAGCGATCACCGGGTTGTATCTGGCACTTGGAAGGGTGTGTTTTATTAAGTATCCGGTTCTAGTTGTCATAAGGTCAAGGTACAACTCCGGGTCGTCCTTTTACCGAGGGACACGGATATTCGAATAGATAAACTTCCCTGCAGGGGTGCACCACATAGCCCAACACGCTTGATCCCATTTGGCCGGACACACTTTCCTGGGTCATGCCCGGCCTCGGAAGATCAACACGTCGCAGCCCCACCTAGGCACAACAGAGCGGTCAGCACGCCGGTCTAAACCTATGCGCGCAGGGGTCTGGGCCCATCGCCCTGAGCACACCTGCACGTTGCGAGCGCGGCCGGTGAGCAGACCTAGCAACCTCCAGTACAACGGAAGTCACGTTACGCGGTCCAACCCGGCGCGCGCCGCTCAGTCGCTGACGTCAAGAAGTGCTTCGGCTGATACCACGACGTCGGGATACCCATAACTACTCCCGCGTAGGTGGTTAGTGCGTATAGACCAAATGGCCAGACTCAGATCAAATACCCAGATCTCGTTAAGCGTGTTAAGTATCGTGAACGCCGACTAGGGCCAGGCCCACCTCTCTCCTAGGTGGTCTGAACCTGCCCTGTCGCTCCGCCACAAAGTAACAGTCGGGGGCCGTCGGGAACCCAGGCCCACCTCTACCGGGATGGAGCCACCTGCCCCTTCAGCCCCCATCTCCGAACAGTATCACATGTAATGTAACAGTGTAAAGTATATAGTATGCCCGTGATCACCCCCGAGTGATCACGGCCCAGTAGTATAGCATGGCAGACAGACAAGAGTGTAGGGCCACTGATGGAACACTAGCATCCTATACTAAGCAAGTAGGATGGAAGGTAAAGGTATCAACAGCAGTATCAAAGACAGGCTATGCAACAGGATAGGAATAACGAAAGCAGTAACATGCTACACTACTCTAATGCAAGCAGTATAGAGGAGAGTAGGCGATATCTGGTGATCAAGGGGGGGGGCTTGCCTGGTTGTTCAGACAAGAAGGAGGGGTCGTCGATGTAGTCGATCACAGGGATACCGGCATCGGTCTCAGGGTCAACCGGAAAGAAGTAACGGAGGGGGAACACAATAAATAACAGAGCAAACAAATGTAGCAAAAAGCAAGAAGCGGCAATACGTTGTGCTAGAGGTGACCTAACGTAGGGATAGGTGATATCGGTTAAGGGGGGAAACATCCGGGAAAGTATCCCCGGTGTTTCGCGTTTTCGGACAGATGAACCGGAGGGGGAAAGTTGCGAGTTTGCTATGCTAGGGATGTGTGGCGGACGAACGGGCTGCGTATCCGGGTTCGTCCCGTCGTTCTGAGCAACTTTCATGTAGAAAGTTTATCCATCCGAGCTACGGTTTATTTTATATTAATTTTAAAGGATTTAGATTAATTTTAGCATTTATTTAATTAACCTAATACAACATTATCCAAAACAGTGCATGCTGACGTCAGTATGACGTCAGCATGACGTCATCAGTCAACAGAGACGTTGACTGGGTCAACAGCAGTGTGGGTCCCGCATGTCATACACTTTTTAGTTTAAGTAGGGTTTAGTTGATTGATTACAGCTTAATTAAATTAACTAATTAATTAGATTGATTCAAACAAGATTAATTAACTTAATTAATTTACTAATTAATTAATTAATTAATAATTTTATTAATTACATTTTCTTTTCCTTTTCTTTTTATTTTCGTTTTAGGGGTGTGGGCCCCCCTAGTCAGTGGCACACAGGGCCAAACAGGGGCGCGTTAGCGGGTCGCGAGGCGCTGGGCAGCGGTTGCGGGGGTAACGGGACGGGCGCCCGCATGAGGGGGCAGACCCAAGGGCGTACGGGCGCCGGAGCGTGCCCGGCGACCACGGTGCCCAGTCGGTAGGCAGCACAGCGGGGTCAGGCCGGGGGGGCCTGCCGGACACGACCGTGACGGGGAGGACGGTGCAGCAGCAGCTATGTCGAGGGGGCAGGGCGCCGGTGGGCGCGCGGTTAGGCACGAGCGACGGGGCGCCGCTGGCGCGGCCCACGGGACCAGACGGGACGGCGGGAGGAGCGGGACGGTGGGGCGCGCAGGGGCACGCCGGCCGTGGCGAGGCCACGGCGGCGTCAACGGAGCCGCGGGGAGGAGGCCATGGCGTGGGCGCGACGGGGCGACAGTGGGCGCGGCCAGGGCACGACGGGCGCGGCACGGTGAAGAGCACAGAGAGGAGGGCGAGGCGTGAGCTCACTGTGCCGGTAGGGAAAAGGCAGCGGGGTCGAGGGGGACGTCGGGGACGACGCGACGGAGAGGGGCAGGCCGGCGAGGAGGAGACCGGGGACGGGGCGGCGCCGGCGTGGTCGAAGCGGAGGGTGTCGTGGTTCCAGATGACGCGGACGGGGCCGCGAGGAGAACGGCAACAAGGTAGCAGGGCGACGTCGGGGCGATCCGGCGAGGGGCGGCCGAGGCGGTGACGACGGTGGGGTGGTTCGACGAGGTAGCAGCGGGGCGACGGGGTCGGCGTAGCGAGGTCCAGCCACTGGGTGGCGGCGCGTCCAGATCGGGGGGAGAGGGGGGAGGCGCCAGGGAGATTGGGGGGATCGTGGGGAGTGGGTGTAGTGGGGCTAGGGTTTCGGAGGAGATAAGGGGAGTGGGGGCGGCCAGTTGGGCCAGTGGGGGAGGCCGGCTGGGCTTGGCCTGGTGGCCAGCTGGGTCGGCCCAGCTGGGGAAGGCCTTTCTCCCTTTTTTTTGGTTTTGTTTTTCGTTATTCCCTTTTCTTTATACTTATTTTCTTTTAATTTACAATTTGTTTTAATTTTGTATAAAAATATATAACTAGCATCTACTTTAGTGTTTCAACATACCCCAATGCCACAAAAGAGTTTGGTGACAAAAATAAAATAGTTTAATATTTTATTAAATGTAAAAGGCATTTAACTAATTGTTTTTGCTACTGTTTAAAATATGTTTACAGTATTAAACCTTTTCTAAAAATGTGGTTTCTCCACCATACTTACCTGTGCATTATTTGGCTCACCCCGAACATTTTAGTTTTAATATTTGAAAACTTTTATTGTTTGCTTGATTTTGAATTTGAATTTGAATCGGTTTCGAACTAACCCGGGGTTAGCAACTATAATCGAGGTGACGTGACACCACTAGTAGAGGATCACTGTAGCTTAATTACCCGGGCGTCACATTTTAATCCGCTCATACTACTCCATCTGTCACTGTTTATACAACGCGCTTCAGAAAAAAGAAAAAAAAATCTGTAGGACCAAGGTGACTAGCGATCGGCCTGAAAAATAGCATTGGTAGTTATAGCACGACGTTTATTACTAGAGGGAATAATGCGTACACACATGCATGCAGTGCTTCCACCCCGGGTACACACATGCATGCACTTACTCCACTCCGTAGTACAGTACATGGAGAGAAAATTGTGGACTTGATTGCGGTTACCACGCCCTAATTAATTGAGCATTAAACCAAACGCGTCTAAAGTCTCTCTGGTGGTGGAAATGCATTGAGAGAAATGCATCATAATGAAGCGCGCCCTGTAAACTATGATGGAGGGAGGAGTAGTATGAAGGTGCAAAACCAAGTACGCGTATGGCCAGTCGGTCAACGCACCTCCTCTTGGCATATCACTGGCATGTGGGACATGAGTGTGAGCAAACCGATCTCAATTGACGGCAAAGAGTCAACCCACCGTTCCTTGAGAGAGACCAGGAGTGAGAACACACTGACGGGCTCGCACGGAGGACAAGATATATTCGAGCATGGTTGGTTGATCGATATCATTCATTACATGTTGGGCTGCCGTTTTCCGCCCTTCTCCGGAATAAATGTGTACTTTATCAGAGATAAAAAAATAAGAGTACAGATGCTCCACCATGCGGTTCTAGTAGTAGTACTACTCGTACTACTGTGCTTGGCTCTTCGCCTCTTTGTGAAGTCGAACAATGATGGTACTCCGCACATTGAGTACTATAGTGTATGCCTCTGACAATCTGACACCGAATGGACTGATGCATGTCCACCGAGGGTAGGTTGCATTAGTCAAAAGGCGTAAGCGAGCTTCACCTTGTCCTGCAAGCTTCTCATCATTCTGCGAGTTGATGGGACACACCAAAAAGTCAGTGGACTTCATAATACGCTCATTGCGCTCAATATATATATATATATATATATATATATATATATATATATATATATATATATTCTGGTGTTTATACGGTCACTAGCTCACCCTGACTGAGTATGTGTGTGCATGCACGTGTAGGTTGAGCACTTGAGCGTGACCGTGTGTGTCCCGTCGTGTGCTCGGACATGCATGCATTAGGGCGTCGCGAGCGTTTTGCGTCCATGTGTACGTGTGACTGTTGCATACACGTAGGGGGAGTACGTGTAGGGGCCACTAAGGAGCAGTCAAATCACACAGTAAGTTAGTCGGAAGAAGCAACCATCATTTCACTCTTGAATGACACGTACGCAATATAAAATGGTTGATATGGAGAGAAAAAGAAAACCACTATATATACACTAGCAGGAGCCTAAGCTACAAGCCTGCTTGCTTAGGTTGCTCTCTTCACAAGCATAGAACAACGGACCTGATCCCGCAGTTGGGGGAAGGGAACAATGTTCTGCGTAGACGCGGTCGACATCGGCGAGGGAGAAAACCCACAGTCGGTGTGTCCCAATCGGGGGTCACCGCGGTATGGGACGATGCTGCGTCCCAACCGCCCTTCTAGCTACAGCCTGACATCTCAGGTAGTCCATCTTCCTTTTGGAGCCGGCCACTACCGTAGCTCCATCTCCATGTCGATCTTTCTCTACTTCTATCGGCTTCTACTTGTGATGAGTGTATGTCTCATGAACTAGTGCCAGTACTATTATTCTAATCACACTTCTTCAATATCTTTGCCATCAGGGATGCTCAGGTCGATTTTAGTGGAACTGCACAAAAGCATCGTATGATCCGAGGGTGCCAGCCGTCTTTCCTTCGACAGGTTCTACATGGCCAGGAAATTAAATCATGTTTAGGGTTTAAGTCGTAGTGACCCCGTCAGTAGTTTTTCTCGCGTACACGCTCTCACAACTTTTTTCTTTAGTTGTTAAGTAAATATTGGCTATGATATGTGAATCATTGAGACGCGTCAGCATGCGTGTTAGTTTTCCTTTGTATTTGATGGAATGTTGTAACGGGCAACCTTGGAATAGGAATGAAAATGGAGTGGAAAGTTTTCGTTTTTCCGGAGAAAAAATGGAAACGGAGAGAAACCAACATTTCGTTTCGTTGGATCGCACCATCGAGCAAAACCAACCTTTAAATCACGTCTGTCGTGTTCGTCTCTCACCCTCCTCCATGGCTCGACCCCACACGGTCACTCGGCATGCCACTCACCGCAAACCGAGTATACAATAACTTTCCCGCCTGCTTGTCGATGGATCGCGCCATGGAGTACTAGCACTACTGGAAGAGATTGACGAGTTGGGGGAGGACAGCTAGCTGTAGCACAGACTCCCAAGAACTTTTTACATGCATGTTGTAGCCGGCTATTGCGACCTTTGAACGCGGAGCAGCCGTGTGCACCCGGAAGCGGCGCGGGTGATGCTCTCTCGGCTGGCGTGCCGCTTCAATGACGGCACCAGTGAGAGGTCGCGTCCGCTCTGGCCGGGCATGAACGCGGCACTGACCGTTTCGGGCGAGAAGCATGCGCGGGTGATGAAGAGGGCTCGGGTTGGTCAGGACCGGCCGTGGCAGCGGTCCGGACGTGCGCAAACAAGAGATGATGTACGTTAATATTGCTGCGTATATAATTAACAACGTAAATAATGTGCCAGTTGGAAAAATATGATTGGAGATGGAGATGGAAATGGAATTTTACGTAAACACGGATATGCATGTCTATGTCTACGTGTGTGTGCGCGATGACTCTCGCGACCTGGAAGCGGGGGCGTGTTTTTTATCGAGTTTTCTTTCTTGGTACGTTAGAAAATTAGTTTGTCTAATTCACATCTAGATGTTATTTAAGGATATCACATCTAAGCTCCCACAATTATATAGTGTAGCAACAAGAAACAAAAAAACTAGGAAAAAATAGACCACAAACAGAGTGGACATCAACTTAGATGTGATATAACTATGTCACATCTAGATGTGTCCTAGACAGACCCTTAAAAAATTGTCCGCCAGTTTTTGTTTATTTTTCTGGGAACGCACGTATTCTATTTAAAACCACCGCTATGGAGAGATTTTTTACTCCATTATAGCCTCTTGTTTGATAGAGTTTCTCGCGTCTCGCTCTCTCACCCTCTCCATATCAAAACAAGATGACAGTGTCCACTCTATCTCTCTCCTCACCGGTGGTCACAGATCCGGCCGAATCCCGTCCACTGCGGGAGGTGAGGAGGTGCAGCGTTGATGTTGTCGTCGTCGGCGACGAAGGAAGCCGATGCGCACAGTCCTCTCGGAGCCGGGGCTGGCGCGGACGAAGATCCTCTGCGCCCTTGTTCGCTGTCGTCGTGTGGGCAGATCCCGCTCGTCCGCCTAGATGACATCTTGCCCACCTGACGTACCGGTCCAGCTCCCCAGGTCATTGTGTGCGGGTTTTCTTCTATGCGACTACTCCCCAGCTCCCCATGCATACTAGCAAGGGTTCGTCGGCTGGTCCAACATCACCTACTAGTACTATTATAGAGGAAATGCCACTCGAAAAGTTGTCCTGATTTATGCCTCGGTGGAGGTATATACATGTTGTTTCGGCAAAAAGTACATGGTGGTTGTGCGGTCATTGTCCATATGGTGGTAGTACTATCACTGGTTAAATGAAGAAATGCTTTTTTTCTCGGGTATCCTGGTTTAGTTCCCATCAAGATAATTATGATGCTTCTGTTTGTTGGTGTACTTTTCATTAACTCTTATTGACAATTGAGATGTCGTTGCTAACCCTTTTTTATATTTTTGGAAACAGTGATGCGTTTCTCCATACCCGGGCATGTCTTCCTCAATTTTAGTGGAACTGCACAAAACTGGATGGCCATTGTTGTTCCGCCTCACTGTCCTCTGCCACGTGGTTCTTCCTTCCTCGAGCTTGATTACTGAGAAGAAACAGACCACAGTGAGGATTTGTCGAACTTCATATGTGCCTCACCCAAACTTGATGCCAAATGGATGATGCATCACCACGATGACCTATCGATGCTCATGGTTGCGCCTCATGGTTGCGTCGGCTGGTGAAGCTGATCGGATTTCAATGGAAAACAAGCTGTCTTCCATCAGTGCTCTTTGCTTGTTACGCACAAAGATGATATCCTTCATCAGTTCACCTTGGTTGCGTTGGAGACGCAGTCGTCTTTCACGTTGGTGCAATTTTATCACACAATTGGCTATGAACCAAATGTTTCCTCAAAGAAGGATCGACGTTGGTACTAAGAGCATAAGTTTTGTATTGATTTCTAAGCCTTCTAACAACTTTGTCTCCAGCTCCCCTGTAATTTTATTTGTCCAGCTATTAACTTTGATTTAAAAAATGATGTGGACTAAAAACCTGGATGGACGTAGTAGCCCTCCATTTTTATTTACTCCGCATATTAGGTTTGACTGAAGTCAAACTTTGTAATACTCTCAAACCTTTCCGATAATTAAAATTAAAATTATTTATTTGTACACACTCTCACACGTTTCTGATAATTTGGCGCATGTGTGGTTGTTCACTTAAGGGAGGGTAGTGTACCACACGTGAAGGACAGGAAGTGCGACCAGGACGCGTGGGCGTGGATCGTTAGTTCATCAGAAGTAGTACTAGTTTTCTTCACTGTACATTAAATAAAGAGTTTTGTTTCGTACTTACACAATTTAAAACGATTGTTATGGAGAGAATAAGAAAACCACTCCACTATATATTAGTCATATACACAAGAGTACTATATGGACGCAGCTTCATTGACTTAGTGCACCTGCCTTTGGATTTATGACAGGTGGGCCCAAAATGTGGCTGGCTCACCTATCATACAGCCAAAAGCAGGTGCAGCGAAGGCATCGGAGCTCAGTCCGTACTACAGTAGTATATATATATATATATATATATATATATATATATATATATATATATATATATATATATATATATATATATATATATATATATATATATATATAAGCGGGAGCCTCGACGCTTGTTCGCTAGGGTTTGCACTCTCCACACGCTCGCCGCACTACATATATGTTACACGCTGGAGGCTTAGCATTCATTTGCTAGGGTTTGCTATATTCACAGTCTCTCACCCTCTCTTCACCAGATCTAAACAAGACTGCTTTGGCCTCTTGTCTCTCTCTCCCCCCTCACAGCTGGTGAAGGAGACGTCCGTATCCCGTCGCACCGGGAAGGGGAGGAGGTGCAGCGTTCACTCTATCACCTTCGGCGAGGGAGGAAATCCACTGCCGGTTGCGCTATTCTCTTTCACCCAGCGCCTGTGCGGGAGGGCCACGGACCCCTTCTTCCTCGCTGCCATACGTAGTGTGGGCAGATCCGACCTCCCGCCGCACGCCTTGTCACATCCCGACGACCCTAAGGTATAAGTTTCTTTGAAACCGTCGTTGCTCTAGCTGCATGTGGATCTTTTTCAATCTGTAGTCGAATCTAGGTCTTGGTTCAAAGAGGAAAGAAGGGTGCGATGGGCTGGAGCAAGAATCTAGGACGTGGTTCAATGAGGAAAGGAGGGGCGGAAAGTAGTATAGACTGGCTATCCAGCCGCATTGTAGGTCGAAAAGGGCAAAAAGGGGGTAACCCATTACACACATCTGTAAGGAACTGATCTCTTTATTGAAAAGGGAAAGAAAATGGGAGTCAGGTAGTTTGTGCAGGACTAGTTTTGCTGCCCTCACATAGGAAGAAGGTTCAAAGAACAAATATGGGACTAGCGCATATATGCTTCTTGGATACATACTCTGCATCACCCATTTATACGTGTGGACGCACATGGTGCTGGCATGTCCCATACAGCTATTTTGTTGTTGTTAATCTAAGAATGCCGCCGGAAAATTGAAGCAATGCCACTGTTAAAAGTAAATTACATTTTTTAATGAATGTTGTTGAAAGTGCTTGTTATCGACTAGAGGAGGGGTGAATAGGCAATTTTTATGAAAGTCTTCAAAACATAAAGGTTTCAAAGACAAACATCAGAAATGAACCTATTGATATGCAGCAGAAGATAAACTACACAAGGCAAGCCATAGTCAAGTATGCAATAATGTGTGTGTACGATGACTAATGGCAACTAGGTAGTAAGGATCAGGGTGGAAAATAGTATGAAGCCAAACAGCAATGGTAATCAAGCAATGAAGTCAAACAGGTGTGGCAGGCAGGCAATGACTTCACGAAGACAAACAGTAAGTAAAGGAAAGACAGAATAGAACCAGTCACTCGATGAAGACACAAGATTTGTTTGACCAGTTCCAATTGCTGTGACAACTGTACATCTGGTTAGGGAGGCTGAGATTCAACTCAGAAGACCGCATCTTCACCTTATTCCCCTTGAGCTAAGAACACACAGTCCTCGCCCAATCACTCTGGTAAGTCTTCAAGGTAGACTTCCAAACCTTCACAGACTTCGTTCACCGGCGATCCACAATGGCTCTTGGATGCTTAGAACGCGATGCCTAACCGGCTGGAGGATTCACAGTCCTCAAGTGTAATAAGTCTTCAGGTCACACAGACAGAAATACTTCAGTGATGCCTAACACTCTTTGCCTCTGGGTGTTTTGGGCTTTGTCCTCGCAAGGATTTATCTCTCTCCAAGGCTTCGAGGTGGGTTGCTCTCAAACGACAGAAGCCGTGCACTAACTCTGAGCAGCCACCAACTTATGGTGTAGGGGGTGGGCTATTTATAGCCACTAGGCAACCCGACCTGATATGTCCGAAATGACCCTGGGTCACTAAGGAACTGACACGTGTTCCAACGGTCAGATTTCAAACACACGCGACAACTTTACTTGGGCTACAAGCAAAGCTGACTTATCCAGATCTGGATAAGATTTGCTCTCATTGTCTTCGCTCGAAGACATAGGATTTGGGTTGAGCATCACTTCAGTCACTCTGACTGTATTCACTTGGACCCCACTTAACAGTACGGTGGTTCCTATGACTCAACAAAGAAGAAAAGGAAACAACAAAACAACTAAGTCTTCGCGCTCCATAGTCTTCACAGAATGTCTTCTCACGTCATAGACTTCAATATGATTATCTTCATGTACCACCATTATCTTCAATGTCTTCGTACATTTTTAGGGGTCATCTCCAGTAGGTAAACCGAATCAATGAGGGACACTACCTGTGTTATCCTGCAATTCTCACAAACACATTAGTCCCTCAACCAAATTTGTCGTCAATACTCCAAAACCAACTAGGGGTGGCACTAGATGCACTTACAATCTCCCCCTTTTTGGTGATTGATGACAAACTGGTTGAAGTTTTCAACGGGGATAAAGTATATGAAATTGTATAGGGTAGAGGATTGTCTTCATAAGTTTCAAAGGCTCCCCCTGAAGATGTGCATATGAGTAATTTGCTTTTGGAATGCAAATGCACATGGAAGGTTGTACTTGAGGAGATCCTCTTCAACTTATGACGACAAATCATCATGCATGATAAGATATAGCAAAGATTATGACATGCATAATGAAAAATGGACGTCTGCAGAATGACCTAAGTGCAGAAGTTATCATCGCACATGCGGAATTTATCATCGCATCACAGAATATCAAATAAGTAGCAGACGACCATCAAGTTTAAGTGTTACAACTCAAAGAACCAAATGTATCAAAACGCGAGAGTTGTAAACACTAGGCAAAATATAAAACAACCGCCCATATGAACCCGCTTGAAGACTATCAAACTCATAAGCTTCTCCCCCTTTTGTCAGTAATGACCAAAAAGGTTTGAAGACATAGAGCATCTACTCGTCCCCATGAGGAGTAGGTGAAGCAACAGGGTTGGTGTTGTCGTTTGGCGGTGCAGACGAGCTTGGTGCAGTGTCGATTCTTGCAGAAGGGGTCGGTGAAGTAGCATCGTCTTCTTCATCGATCACTTTGGCGTTAACAGCTGCAGCAGAAGAGGAATATTCAGAGTCTTCAAGAGATGGAGTGCGACGTAGGACAGCATTCCATGGAGGAGTGGAGTCAAACTTGAATTTTTCTGTGAAGCCATCATCTTGAAGATCCGCTTCAGCACTGAGCAGTGTCAAACTCTTCCATGATCGCCGACACGTTTCATGCGTGACAAAGGCATTCTTGGTGGCAAGATTGCGAATGCGATTGACATCCACCAAGAGGCTCTGCATTTGGCGCTTGAGCCAGTCATGATGCTTATCATGTTTCTGATGAAGAGCAACCAGAAGCTCTCGGTCATTGAGAATGCGGGAGCGCTTCTTAGGCCTTTGGGCAATTGTGCTCTCAGTGGCTTCTGTTTGCGCACGATGAGGCATGCGAGTAATCCCAGCCAGAGGGTAGACTCGAGCGACAGCTTGAACTCCTTCATCATTTTGAGTGAAGCTTTGATGGTCAGCATTCTGACGACTAAGAGGCTCCTTTGTCGTCTCTGGGTATATGGCTTCAACAGACAAATCAACATCTGGCATGAATATGATATGATTGCATGCAGAGGGTTGATAGTTGAAGGCAGAGTGAAGCTTGATCAGACGCATGATCCAGGGAGCATAGAACTTCAGACCAAAAATGTCAGACCCAGATGCAGCAAGTTGGCGAATGAAGAAGTCTTGGGCATTGAAGCGTTTTCCATGAAGAATATGGAACACCAAAGTCTTCATTGCGCCTTCCAGCTTGGCATTAGGAGAGTGTCCTTTGATAGGCCAAAGAGCTCGCCTGAGTATATGATAAATGGTGCGGGGCAGATACTCAAGGTCTTCAACAAAGAACGCCTTTGGGTATTCAGCATCTGTAGGCAATGGCTTCATCATGCTGAGCATCTGACTCATATTGGGTTCAGGCTTGTGGAAGATGCTCTCCATAGCATCATTGTGAAGCTGACAGCCAGGCTCATAAAGATCATCTGCAGAGGGCAGGCCTGTAAGTTCAATGACATCAATGGCTTTGGCTTCATGATGAACATTTCCTATCATCCACTCAAGAACCCATGTCTTTGTGTCTTTGTAGTAGCCACGGATATGAAGAGTGGCATAGAATTGGAGCAATAACTCTTCGTTCCAGTGCTCCTTATCAGTGACAAACTGCAGCAGGCCGGACTCTCTGAAGCAGTCCAGAGCCTCTTCCAGACAGGGCAGACCAGTGATGGCTTCAGTATCAAGACGCATGTGTGGGAAAATGCGGCCTTGATTGTACAGAATGCATGAGTAATAGCTTCGCTACTGATAGCTCCAGAACCGATCAGAAGATATCCTTGCTTTTGAGTAAGGGTTCTTTGCACTGTCAAAGAAGGTATTGTGTGCCTTGAAGCCATTGATATTGAATGATCCTGGTGTTGATGCAGTACCTGGAAACCTTGGCAACCTGGGCGTTGGCTTCTGAACCCGTGGCCTGTGCTCAACATGGTATTCAAACTGAGGACCAGCAGCAGCAGGCGGAGGAGTCAGAACGGGCCATTTGACAGAAATGAGCTGACCATAGTTGACAGCTTGCTCGATAGTGTGTGGCCTTGGTGGCGGAACAGGAGCAGAGGCGTCAACAGTGGCTTCAGGTGCAGATGCAGCATTGGCTTCTGGCACATTTGTCGGTGCAGGCTCCACATTTGCTTCAGCCATGACAACGTCATTAGCTTCATTGGTGTTGGTGGTGGCAGCCTGAGGATTTTCAACCTCCACTTGATGAGCTGGAGGGTCGGGCACTGGCAGGTTCACTTCAGGAACCACTTCTGCTTCAACGGGGGGAGTTGGGACACGTTCATCTTCTTGTCTTTCATCGGCTGATGCAGCCGGAATGTCTTCAGCACCTTTGGCTTCAGACTCTGAGACGTTCACAGTGGGAGTGGCATCTGGAAACACTTGACGTGCAACAGATTGTTGGGGCACTTCTCCTTCTGGAACGCTCTGGGTGGTGACTTGAGCCTTTGTCCTTTGCGAAGCCTGCGTAATGCTGGCGACACCTTTGGAGATGGAGTTGGTTGGGCCTCAAAGTCTTCCTCTTCTTCTTGTTGTTGGGGAGTGATTGGGGTTTCTTTCGGTTGTGGGTGATCAGCCCACGAAGCATCCTGTGCCATTGGCGTCAAAGGACGACCAATGCTGATGAGTTCGTTGTTCGTGAGAACAGGCGATGATACCAGGTAGTGTTCGATCTGAGGAAGGACTTCATCATTTTCAACATTGTCGTGGTGACCAATGTCTTTAGCAGCGGTGGGGTTAACTGATGGAATGTCTTCAGCTTCATGAGTCTCTGTGGGAGCAGGCTCATGAACTATCATCCGTCGTTCTTGGTGTTCAGAGGCAGGGCGAACCATTGATATGGGTTCAACAACCAAGGGCTCTGAGGGAGCAGCCCTATCCTTCTTGGTTCTGTGCTTCTTCTTGGAGGGAGCAGCATCGGAGGCTTCAGTATTTTTCCTTTTCTTAGCTTCAGCCTCAGCAGTTCTCGTCTTCTTTAGCTCAGAAGTGGTTGATCTGACCTTTGGCTTCGAGCCGGTCATGCTAGTTGGGAAGACAATGTGCGGCTCTTCCTGCCTTGAAGGAGCAGTTTGGTCAGTAGATGGCTTTTTCTTCTTTGCAGCCATTCTTGGGTCAATACCAGGACGACCAAGTGCCTTGCGCTTCTCAGCCTCATTGTGGGCTTGCACACATTTGTCAGCCAGGCTCTTCATGCGCTCACGAGAACCTTTAGCTTCTTCACGCTTCTTGACAAAGGCTTCTTTGAGCTCGTGCATCATAACTTTGAAGTTTTTGACATCTTGCACGCTGAGCTTTTCCATATGCTTCTTGAACTGAGCTTTCTCATAGTCGATCTTGTGCTTCAGCTCAACAATGCGTTGAGCGAGAGCAAGCTCTGAAGCAATGGCTCCATTGAAGGAAACACTGAGCCCAATGGGAAGTTGCAGATCGTCGAAGATGAGATTTGGTGAGGCAAACCACTCATCAATGAAGTTGTGAATGATTGCCACATCGAAGAGAGGCAAATCATTGAAGATTTCTGCTTCTTCCTTGCTCTTGATCAGTTGCTCAAGGGCATCATCTGCAAGATCTTCATCACTGGACAGATCAATGTGCTCTTCACGCAGAATGGCAGCAGGGGTCAGTGCCTGATCAGTATGCTTGACAAGTTTCTTCTTCTTCTCCGTCTTCTTGGAGATGCGTGACAAATCTTCAGACTGCACACTGTCTTCAGGAGGTGCAG
Organism: Aegilops umbellulata; assembly: GCA_032464435.1. Classification (NCBI taxonomy): domain Eukaryota; kingdom Viridiplantae; phylum Streptophyta; class Magnoliopsida; order Poales; family Poaceae; genus Aegilops; species Aegilops umbellulata. The sequence continues at coordinate 31,898,227 of CP136059.1, forward strand.
TGGCCAGTGGCTTCGCATGTGAAGCTTTTGGTGGAACAGCTGATCTTGAAGCCTTAGCCTTCTTTGGCTTCTGCGGCTTTGGGGCAGGAGGTGCTTCATCTGTGTCAGCCTATTCAGAAGCGTCCCCAACAGCAGCTCCTTGGACTGCAATGTAGGTGAGGAGACCTTGAAAATCATAGAAGGGGCCAATCTCGTTTTGATCAGCTTCACGAGTGCCATCCTCCCTTGGAGCAGATGGGCCAGGGTTGAAGTTCAAACCCAGTGACTTCTTGTTCTCTTTTGCTGATGCCTTAGCAAATTGAAAGTTGCGTTTGAAAAGTTTGTCATCGCGACACCACAAGAGAGAAGTGGGGTCGGCATTTGCAGGCTGTGGTCCTTTGACCATGCACGGGTAGAACCCTTGTTCAATAGCTTCAGCTTTGCTCTTGGGTTGAAGACCTTTGTAAGTGATATCTCCCCAAGGACACTTTATTGCATTCTTCTCAGCGTATTCCTTGGTCACGAAGCGGTACTTGAACCATTCCTCAGCCCAATATCTTCGAATCCATTGGATTCGTGTCTTGCGCTGATTGTAATCCTCCTCAGGATCTGTCTTGTAAAGCTCTGAGAGGTCATCAGGCAAACATCTTGATGTTCCTCCTCGACACTGTCTGCCACCCTTTCTGACTGATTTCTCTGCAGCCATGTACTTCAAACTGAAAGGTTTCAATACGTTCAAAGGCTTCAAAAGCTTTCGCTTGCTGGACAAACAGGAACTGGCTTCGGGAGAATTTATGTGATGCTATAAAAATTCTGCAAACGAATGCAGACTATGAGAACCAAGGGATTCTCCCATGGACATGTACCTGTGACAGCATTAGAGATGCGAGGGAAGGGGAAGAGGTCATATGCATTCTCAGAAGATTTTGAAGATAAACTAGTTTGAAGACATTAACCTCATGATGCGAAGACATTCACTTATATGTTGAGAGTTGGTTCCAGATTTGTACGAATCCGCGAATAGGTACAAGTGAGGAATCTAACTTGTTATGAAGCTTAAGTGAATATGCTAGGCAGTATGAGATGCAGACAGAATGGATCTAACTTGCATAGGCAGAAACCTATTTTGGTAGACAGGATGAATCTTTGAAGATCAAAAGAATGGTAAAAAGAGAGTTTTATTTACCACGCGAAGAACTGCTAGATGGGAAGAGTAGGAGACCGAGCAGTTCAATCCACCGTGCCCTAACTTGGCGACGGAGGACACCTACGGCGGCAGCGGAGAGGACGGTGTCCGCGACCGGCGTGAGGACGGCGTCGGAGAAGTCGCGGCAGCTAAGCGCTTCGTCGCCGGCGCCGTCGAGAGCTAGCGGTGGCGCTAGGGTTTTGACGAGGTGGAGGTGGAAGAAGTTTCTTTTACCGCAGGGGACAAGTATTTATAGGGAAGTGGGCGGCACAGCGCAATTACGCAGGTGCCCCTGGCGGTTCACATCTGACGGGCACGTGGCAAGCATGCAACATACATAGAGTTATCCCACGTTCCCACGCCCGCCAGGTTTGTCAGATAGTCGTTCCGGCTTCTCAGGATTTCAGGCAATAAGAATGACACATTTAACACAGATTTAATGTTTGTCTCTGTATCTTCTGCTGACAAGGACGCAGAGAAGACATTCGACAGTTTCAATAGAATGCATATGATTTGGACAGATAGAGTTTGAGATTGGAAGCATAGACAGATTAGGGTCCGATCACATTCACTTAGTTCAAAAGATTCAACAAGAAAACATAGCTATAAGTGAATGTTGTAGAGGACACAACACTAGTAAATGTATATCAAACAGCAGTCGAATCAACGTAGTGAAGATAATCACGAAGATAAAGTAAATTTGAAGACAAACCAAATACGAAGACATTCAAATGCAACGTCATGAGTGAAACACTTCAAACAGAAAAGTTTGGTGGTGGCGTTACCCACCGTATAGGAAGTATTAGACCCAGACACGGCGCACAATTATCGTGGCACTCCGAAGTCAATTTCCATGTTAATGTATTCACACTCAGAATGTAAGTCTTCATTGATTGAAGATATACTTTACTTCGTGTGTTGCACATCTAAGTCATCAACATGCATAAGTGTTAGGATGTGTGCCTGATCACAGGACATTTGAGGATTCCAAGATATTTAGCTCACACTGTAACTTGCAAAACCTTTTCTTGTCCAAGGGCTTTGTGAAGATATCTGCCAATTGCTCTTCAGTGTTGACGTGAATGATATCAATATATTTCTTCATGACATGATCTCTGAGAAAGTGATGACGAATTTCAATGTGCTTTGTCTTCGAGTGCTAGACTGGGTTGTTGGCAATCTTGATGGAGCTTTCGTTGTCGCAGAAGAGAGGTACTTGTTTCAGATTGATGCCATAGTCCTTGAGAGTTTGCTTCATCCATAGAAGTTGAGCACAGCAAGATCCAGCAGCAATGTATTCAGATTCAGCAGTTGAGTGACACGCAGTTCTGCTTCTTTGAAGACCAACAGACAAGTGATCGTCCCAGAAAGTGACATGTGCCTGATGTAGACTTGCGATCCACCTTGTCACCAGCATAATCCGCATCCGAAAATCCAACCAGATCAAGCTCTGAGCCCTTTGGATACCATAATCCTAGTGTTGGGGTGTGAGCCAAATATCGAAGAATTCGCTTCACAGCTAGGTGATGCGATTCCTTTGGTGCCGCTTGGAATCGAGCACACATGCAAACACTAAGCATAATATCTGGCCTAGATGCACATAGGTAAAGTAAAGAACCAATCATGGAGCGGTATACCTGTTGATCGAACTCTTTACCATTTTCGTCGGGACCCAGATGATGTTTGGCTGGCATTGGCGTTGTGTAACCTTTGCAATCTTGCATTCCAAACTTCTTCAGGCAATCTTTGAGGTATTTCTCTTGAGATATGAAGATGTCATTCCTTTGCTGACGAATTTGAAGACCAAGGAAGAACTTCAGCTCACCCATCATGGACATCTGATATTGCTCTTGCATCATGTATCCAAACTCATCACTGTACTTTTGGTTGGTGCAGCCGAAGATAATGTCATCCACATAGATTTGGCACACAAACAGTTCACCATCATATGTCTTCGTGAAGAGTGTAGGATCGAGGGATCCAGGTTTGAAGCCTTTGCTCTTCAGGAAGTTTTTGATTGTATCATACCAAGCGCGAGGAGCTTGTTTGAGGCCATACAGTGCTTTGTTTAGTTTGTACACCATATCTGGATGTTTTGGATCTTCAAAGCCGGGTGGTTGTGCAACGTATACTTCTTCTTCAATCTTGTCATTGAGAAATGCACTCTTCACATCCATTTGATATAGCAGGATATTGTTGTGGTTAGCATAGGCCAGCAATATGCGAATAGCTTCAAGTCTAGACACAGGAGCAAATGTTTCATCGAAGTCAATCCCCTCAACTTGAGTATATCCTTGTGCAATGAGACGTGCTTTGTTTTTGATGACTTGGCCATGCTCATCTTGCTTGTTTCGATATATCCATTTTGTTCCAATGATGTTATGCTTGCGAGGGTCAGGACGCTTGACAAGTTCCCAAACATTGTTCAGCTTGAACTGATGAAGCTCTTCTTACATTGCTTGAATCCATTCAGGTTCCATAAAGGCTTCAGCAACTTTCTTGGGTTCTGATATTGACACAAAATAAAAGTGCCCACAGAAATTTGCTAACTGCGTTGCTCTTGAACGAGTAAGTGGACCAGGTGCATTGATGCTATCAATTATCTTCTCAATTTGCACTTCACTTGCAACACGAGGATGAGTTGGGCGAAGAATCTGTTCTTGCTGATCATTGTCATCATTGGGAGGATTGTCTTCAGGCTAAGCATTGTCTTCAGATTGGTTGGGTGCAGAAATGATAAGTTCCTCTTCAGGTTGTGCTTCAGCAGGCATGATTTCACCAGTTCCCATTAGCTTGATAGACTCGCTGGGTGAAGCTTCTTCAAGATTACTTGGCAGGAGCTCTCTTTGTGACCCATTGGTTTCATCAAACCGCACATCTACAGTTTCAACGATTTTGTAGAGATAGAGGTTGAAGACTCTGTAAGAGTGTGAATCCTTTCCATAACCGAGCATGAAGCCTTCGTGAGCTTTTGGTTCAAATTTTGACTTGTGATGGGGATCCTTGATCCAGCACCGTGCTCCAAATACTTTGAAGTAGCTTACATTTGGCTTCTTGCCAGTGAGGAGCTCATAGGATGTTTTGTTCAGAAGCTTATGGATATAAACATGGTTGATGACGTGGCATGTTGTATCAATAGCTTCAGGCCAGAACTTTCTTGGTGTTTTGTATTCGTCCAGCATCGTCCGAGCCATCTCAATGAGGGTTCTGTTCTTGCGCTCTACGATGCCATTTTGCTGAGGTGTGTAAGGAGAAGAAAACTCATGAGTGATTCACATTGTATCCAGATAAAGATCAAGTCCAGTGTTCTTGAACTCAGTGCCGTTGTCACTTCTGATATGCTTGATCTTGACTCCATAATTGTTCATGGCTCGATTGGCAAAACGTCTGAAAACATCTTGCACTTCGGTCTTGTAGAGAATTATGTGCACCCATGTGTATCTTGAGTAATCATCAACAATGATGAAGCCATAGAGACAGGCAGTCGTAGTGAGAGTAGAGTAGTGAGTAGGGCCAAATAAGTCCATGTGCAGCAGCTCGAAGGGTTGAGACGTAGTCATGATTGTCTTCGCAGGATGCTTGGCACGAGTCATCTTTCCAGCTTCGCAGGCACCACACAAATGATCTTTCTTGAACTTGACATCTTCAATGCCAATAACATGCTTCTTCTTGACGAGCGTATGTAAGTTCCTCATCCCAGCATGCCCTAGCCTCCGATGCCATAGCCAGCATTCTAAAGCTTTTGTAAGAAGACATCTTGCAAGTTGTGGACCTGCTGAGAAATCTACCATGTACAGATCATCTTTCCTGTACCCTTCAAAGACTAGAGATTTGTCAGATTCCATTAGTACAAGGCAACGATATTTTCCAAATATTACAACCATGTTCAGGTCGCAAAGCATTGAGACAGACATTAAGTTGAAGCCAAGGAATTCAACAAGCATCAATTTATCCATGTGCTGATCCCTTGAGATTGCAACTCTACCTAGACCCAATACCTTGCTTTTACCAGTGTCAGAAAATGTGATGTGACTCTTATCAGATGGACGTAAGGTTGAGTCCATGAGAAGACTTTGATCACCAGTCATATGATTAGTGCATCCGCTGTCCATAATCCATTCTAAAGCACGAGGTGTCATACTCTGCATTGCAGTTAGGAGGATAGGCTTCACCAAGAGAATTGTGAAGCATAAACATTTGACGAGCAAGAGGATTATGGAAGCTCAGATCAAGATTAGGACTGATAGGATGAATGGCAAGCGATTCAGTAACAAAATACATAGTGAGACCATTTGGGCATTTGATCTTGCGCCCTACAAGATATTTTAGGTCCCCAGCAATAGCATAAGACGCCTTTGATTTTCAGCTGGAGACCTTTCCCTGCAAAAGAAAGTTAATTCTTCTTAACCACCCACATCTTCAGGGGTGGCTTAGAAGCAATGAGTCTAAGTGCAGCATCTGATAACTTCGGCTTTTGAGCCCTAGCAAATAGCCTTGCAGGAGATGAATGATACTCATATGAATAAGCAGAAAATTTCTTAGTTCTATGAACATAGCGGTTTGAAGGTACACGCTCATATTCATAACTCTGAGTATGATTTCCCTGCAAAACATTGGCATTAGGGTGACTCAGGTGAGTCCTCTGTCTGTATGAAGCCTTTGGACCATATGAAGCCTTTGGTCTGGGATTTGTCTTCTTCCCAGGTGGTGTCATGATGACATTCACTGGAAGCTTCTCAAGACAGCTTTTGGGTACCCAGATCTTCTTCATAGGTGGCCCATTCCTGCAGTCAGTACCAATATATCTGGCAAACACTTCACCATTCTGATTCTTGAACAGTTTATAGTTTGCATCAAAGGATTCATCAATGATGACAGGGTTAGCACAGGTAAAGGCAGATAAGGTGGATGGATCCACTGAAGGTCCCTTTGCAGCAACCCATGTGGTTTTGGGATACTGTTCAGGCTTCCAGTAGGAACCATCAACATTCATTTTCCTCTCGAACCCAACACCCTCTTTCCTAGGGTTTCGGTTCAGAATCTGCTTTTTGAGGACATCGCAAAGTGTCTGATACCCTTTCAGGCTTTTATACATCCCTGTTTCAAGTAATGTCTTCAACCTAGCATTTTCATCAGCAATAGTAGTGGTATCCTCCGCAGAGGGGTTAGTTACCACATCAGTAGTTGAAGACAATGCAACAGTAGCAGTAGTGGAACATCCAGCAACAGAGGTAGCGTTATCACGCTCAAGGCATTTTAGACATGGTGGTTCAAATCCATCCTGAGCGGGACTGATCTGTTGAGCGCGTAGTGACTCATTCTCTTTTTGAAGATCTTCATGAGCCGCTCTCAACTTCTCAAGCTCTTGCTTCCTTTGAAGATAATCATAGGAGAGCTTTTCGTGAGTGGTTGTGAGCGTATCATGACGACTTTCAAGTTCTTGGTACTTAGCATGAAGATTTTTTATGTCTTCAACTAAGGACTGTGAACGAGTCATTTTCGCGTCCAACAGGTCATCGCTTTTGTCTAACAGTTTTTGAGTATGTTCCATAGCCTTTTGTTGTTCAGTTGCAATTTTAGCAAGTGTTTTGTAGCTAGGCTTGGATTCACAATCAGAGTCATCTTCACTAGATGTTTGAAAGTAAGCATCGCATGATTTTACCTTGGCACCACGTGCCATGAAGCAGTAGGTGGGAGTAGGATCATCCTTATCATCAGCTTCAGCGTTGGTGTGGGAGTCATTGTCTTCAGTGTTGAAGATGGACTTGGCAACATAGGTAGTGGCTAGAGCCAGACTTGCAACACCAGGGTCGGACTCCTCCTCAGACTCCACCTCCGCCTCCTCAGAAGCAGACTCCTCCTCTGAATCCATTTCCTTCCCAACAAAAGCACGAGCCTTGCCAGATGATCTCTTCTTGTGAGATGAAGACTTTGATGAGGACTTGGAAGAAGACTTTGAAGATTTCTTCCTTTTCTTGTCATCGGAATCATATTCCTTGCTCTTCTTCTTCTTCTTCTTCTCGTTGTCCCACAGTGGACACTCAGAGATATAGTGTCCAGGTTTCTTGCACTTGTGACATGTTCTCTTCCTGTAGTCATGAGTAGAGGCTTCATCATTTCTTGAGCTGGATCGTGAAGACTTTCTGAAGCCTTTCTTCTTAGTGAACTTATGGAACTTCTTCACAAGCATAGCAAGTTCCTTTCCAATGTCTTCAGGATCATCAGAACTGCAGTCAGATTCTTCTTCAGATGAGGAAACAACTTTTGCCTTCAAAGCGCGAGTTCGGCCATAGTTGGGACCATAGATTTCTCTTTTCTCAGATAGCTGGTACTCATGTGTGTTGAGCCTCTCAAGTATATCAGACGGATCGAGTGTCTTGAAGTCAGGACATTCTTGTATCATGAGGGCAAGGGTGTCAAAGGAGCTGTCAAGTGATCTCAGTAGTGTCTTGACGATTTCATGCTTGGGTAATCCCAGTGGCGCCGAGAGCACGAAGCTCATTTGTGATGTCAGTGAGGAGATCAAACGTGAGCTGGACATTCTCATTGTCGTTTCTCTTGAAGCGGTTGAAGAGGTTGCGAAGAACACTGATCCTTTGATCTCTCTGGGTTGAGACGCCTTCGTTGACCTTGGATAGCCAGTCCCAGACTAGCTTTGACGTCTCTAGAGCACTCACTCGGCCATACTGTCCTTTGGTCAGATGACCACAGATGATGTTCTTGGCAGTAGAGTCCAGTTGAATGAACTTCTTGACATCAGCAGGGGTGACACCATCATTAGTGTTGGGAACGCCGTTCTTGACGACATACCAGAGGTCGACATCAATGGCTTCAAGATGCATGCGCATCTTATTCTTCCAGTAGGGATATTCAGTTCCATCGAACACGGGGCAAGCAGCGGAGACTTTGATTATCCCTGCAGTCGACATAGCTAAAACTCCAAGTGGTTAAACCGAATCACACAGAACAAGGGAGTACCTTGCTCTGATACCAATTGAAAGTGCTTGTTATAGACTAGAGGGGGGTGAATAGGCGATTTTTATGAAAGTCTTCAAAACATAAAGGTTTCAAAGACAAACATTAGAAATGAACCTATTGATATGTAGCGGAAGACAAACTACACAAGGCAAGCCATAGTCAAGTATGCAATAATGTGTGTGTACGACGACTAATGGCAACTAGGTAGTAAGGATCAGGGTGGAAGATAGTATGAAGCCAAACAGCAATGGTAATCAAGCAATGAAGTCAAACAGGTATGGCAGGCAGGCAATGACTTCATGAAGACAAACAGTAAGTAAAGGGAAGAGAGAATAGAACCAGTCACTCGATGAAGACACAGGATTTGTTTGACCAGTTCCAGTTGCTGTGACAACTGTACATCTGGTTAGGGAGGCTAAGATTCAACTCAGAAGACCACGTCTTCACCTTATTCCCCTTGAGCTAAGAACACACAGTCCTCGCCCAATCACTCTGGTAAGTCTTCAAGGTAGACTTCCAAACCTTCACAGACTTCGTTCATCGGCGATCCACAATGGCTCTTGGATGCTCAGAACGTGACGCCTAACCGGCTGGAGGATTCACAGTCCTCAAGTGTAATAAGTCTTCAGGTCACACAGACAGAAAGACTTCAGTGATGCCTAACACTCTTTGGCTCTGGGTGTTTTGGGCTTTGTCCTCGCAAGGATTTATCTCTCTCAAAGGCTTCGAGGTGGGTTGCTCTCAAACGACAAAAGCCGTGCACTAACTCTGAGCAGCCACCAATTTATGGTGTAGGGGGTGGGCTATTTATAGCCACTAGGCAACCCGACCTGATATGTCCGAAATGACCCTGGGTCACTAAGGAACTGACACGTGTTCCAATGGTCAGATTTCAAACACACGCGGCAACTTTACTTGGGCTACAAGCAAAGCTGACTTATCCAGCTCTGGATAAGATTTGCTCTCATTGTCTTCGCTCGAAGACATAGGATTTGGGTTGAGCATCACTTCAGTCACTCTGACTGTATTCACTTGGACCCCACTTAACAGTACGGTGGTTCCTATGACTCAACAAAGAATAAAAGGAAACAACAAAACAACTAAGTCTTCGCGCTCCATAGTCTTCACAGAATGTCTTCTTACGTCATAGACTTCAATATGATTATCTTCATGTACCACCATTATCTTCAATGTCTTCGTACATTTTTAGGGGTCATCTCTGGTAGGTAAACCGAATCAATGAGGGACACTACCTGTGTTATCCTGCAATTCTAACAAACACAATAGTCCCTCAACCAAATTTGTCGTCAATACTCCAAAACCAACTAGGGGTGGCACTAGATGCACTTATAGTTGTTTCAAGAGAATGTCTCTGTTACTATGAATCAAGGCAACCATTTTAGAAATGTTACTGTCCTACTTTGTTTTCCATCCAAGATAAGTTAGATGCTTCTTTCTGTCACCGTTTGTTTCATCCTCCTTTATCGGCAAGTAATTGTTTCCTTTTTTGCCTCTGTTAAAACAGGGGTATCGATTCAACTTGTTTCTATTGCGACATTTTGCTTCGCTACTCGAAACACTTATGTTTTAAGAGTGTTTTGTGCAGTTCAACTTGAATGTCACACCGGTGACTTTGCTTAATTTTGGTGGAACTGCACAAAAGGAGATCGAGATTTGTTTCCAATCCTCGTGGCGATCTGTTTCAAATCTTGGTCTCAACCACATGATGTGCAGTGTGCTTTGAGATGTTGTGCTACTTGTTTTGGTACTGTTTTAAATAAATGTTGAATTGAAGCTATTGAATTGCTGTCTTTTCCCATTAAGTAGTGAACAAAAATGGGACCAACCCAGACATGATGCATGTTGCTTTGTTACAACAAATTCAGTATCATCCCCTTTATAAGCCAGTAATTGATGCCACTCTCAGAATTAACTACTGAATCTTATTTCAAAACTGCAACACTTGTTAGGGATTGGCGGGATTACCATTTTTGTGGCGCATGTTTCATCCTCCTTTATTAGCCAGTAATTGATTCCTTTTTTGCCTCTGTTTAAACAGGGATATCTACTCAACTTGTTGCTATTGCGACATTTTGCTTCGCCACGCGAAACACTTTGCTTGATTTCAGTGCAACTGCACAAAACGAGATTGGATTTCCTATTCGTGTTGGCAGATTCGTATTTTATCCTGTCCGTCTGATAAAAGGTTAGTACAGGCCTTCATCCACATGATTGTGCAGTGTGCTTTGAGATGTTGTGCTACTTGTATTGGTACTGTTTTAATTAAATGTTGAATTGAAGCTATTGTATTGTTGTCTTTTCCCATTAAGTAGTGAACAAAAATGGGACCAACCCAGACATGATGCTTGTAGCTTTGTTACAACAAACTATGCATCACCCCCTTTATAAGTAGATGGAAGCACATATTGTTGTTGCGCCCACTCTCCCATGGAAATGTTTATGCTTTTCGTTAATTTATTCCGCTGGTAAAATTAAGCAATGCCACCCTCAGAATTAATTAACTACTGAATCTTAGTTCAAAACTGCAACACTTGTTAGGAATGATACTATCCTACTTCGTAGTTCTTTCTACATGTTTAACCAAGGTATTGTTAAGATAATGTCTTTTTTAAAATGAATCAGTTGCATTGTTATAGAAATGGTACTTTTCTGCTTTGTCGTTCTTTATACATGTTGAAACAAGGCATTGTTAAGATAATGTCTCAGTCAATATGAATGAATCACACTGATGGAAAATGCTACTCTCCTGCTTTGTTTCCCATTAAGATAAAGTAGATCAGTAGATGCTTTTCTTCTGGGAGTACAAGTCATCAACCGTTATTTCTCAGTAATTGTTTCCCTTATACCTATTGTTGCTTACAGGGATATCAAAATTAAAGCTCGGTTTTATTCCGACACCGATTTTAGTTGAACTGCACAAAAGGAGCCAATGTGTCCAAGGCAAACTGTTGCATTACTGGGTCCAGTTGGTCGTTCCACTTTGCAGAAAGAAGCAGTCACTGTTCGCGCTACATTACAGAAGGAATGACCGAGAAGCTTTAGAGAGTATTATTAGACACCGGTGACATGACTAGTCTGCAGAGACCATTGGCAATTTAACAACACGTGGAGTGCCCTGGGCAAGAAGTGCCCAAACAAGTACAAGAAGCGACAGGACTCCACGATCATAGGCATTACATATTTTGAATGGGAAAAGCTTGTCAAAGTTTAATCATTGATGTTAGCAAGAAGACGTTAGTTTAATATATTGGAATTGCAAAACCTTGTCAAAATTTTCTCATTGATGTTAGCCAGAAGACATGCATTTGATATTTGTGAGTGGGACGCCCTTGCTGTGAGCAGCATCGAGTGTTTTTTCCTATTCCTGTGTTCAGTTTAGAAGTAAATAGTTACTCTGCTGAGATATTCCTGTGTTAAGAGTTTGTTCTAAATATTGTCTATTTAATGCCAGGCCTTGTGTTTGATTGCAAAGTTGAGCTTGGAATGTTGTGGCATGCGGCATCACGAACTGTTCACCGTGCCTCCTAAGAATAATGCTTCGTATTGTTTTGCATGTCAATCTAATGCCAGTGATTTGCTTGTTAAGAAGATCATCCTCTTCTGTTGTTTTCGTGCTTAAGAAGTTCATCGTCTGATGTTTCATTCATAGCCTATACGACAAGTCGGGTAGGTTAGACGTGAAACCATATGATCTTCCTACCAACTCATGATATTAGGCCGTGATTGGATCGTCGTTTTCCAACCAAAACCGCTCGTAAAACTGACACTTGTAAATTAAAGCAGTTGGTCTCGGGCGAAGGCGCTTGGTTGGTCAATTTTGACTAGTAAAATATCGGAAGTACTTCACACACGATAAAAATGCTGAACGACACTCGGACGATTGCTAATCCAACCATTAGCTGTGTTTCAGCCTTGCCCATGGATGGCATGATACGCACGTCGTGCATGTATCGTCTGGTAATGCCGTCCATATAGCAGTGCTCGTAAAATATACACTGGTCTCTCAAATTACACTCGTAACCCGCCGGTTTTACTTACAGACCTCGGGCCCTCGGTTTCATTACGCCTGTATTTTACGCATTGTCTCCGATGAAGAGTAAATTACACTTGTATGTTAATACAGGTTCGAAATAAACCAGAGCTCCCAAGCGCGGCCTTACCATTTCATGTCGTCTCAGTTTCTCAAAGGTGCTCATAGGTGTCCGATGATCCTGGCTTCCTGAATGAGCAGCGGGCGTTGTATCAGACCATCCGTAGGGCCCGCGAGGCCCTCTCCATTGTCCTTCGAGTTGTTACGTTCGCCATGGCGCCGAGCATTGTTAACATCGTCAACGAACATGAGGATTTAGGAGATGACTTTATTTTGACTGGATGACACTAGGGACCCACTAGGGCCATAGCCATACGTACGCAAGTGCCTCCTTATTATGTACAACTATATTTTTTTTGCTTTCTCCTGGTTTCCTGACATCACGGTCCCACACCATTGTCAACCTATGTAGTCAATATAAACGAGAGAATTGCACAAGGTGCAGCCGACAGCTGGGACCAAGCAGCTCGAGTAGTATTTGTGTTTTTGAGGCGTGAGCACTCCAAAGTTTTTCTTGGCGATGATTTCTTTGTTGTTCACAAAAGAACAGGGTATTAATTGGGCGGGCTGTGGCCCATCTAGCCCAGGCCAGATATCCAGCCCAGATACTAATTTTTTTCAAGATGAAAATGGCTAGCCCTGCTATACGTCTTTTTGAGGAATACCCAGGCAAGGTCAACTTGTTATTCTCCGCCCCGCTGGGCTGCAAATCTTTCCTAGGAGGGACGCATTAGGCTTAACAGGAAAATGGGCTTTGAAAAAAAATAAATGGGATGTAATTATAGAAACTGGGCAGTAACTATAAAAAAATGCACCAAACATGAAATTAGATTATAAAATATTATTTATGGATTTTGAAAATCTTAAATTTTCATTGTTGCGCGCGCAATGTTTCGTTGGATTTTTACGTAATTCAAATTTATATTTAATCTAACTAGAAATTTCGGGATAAAAATATTTCGGATCCCATCAAAATGTGGGAAATTTTATTGAATTTTGTCTACAACGGTTGGTTGAAATTATTAATCATTGCCCTAGCTAGAAAATGGGTTGTCCTTTTAACAAACTGTAAATGGGCTGTTGTAAAATCCATTAGAATTCAAAAATGGGTTGTACATTCTTACAAAACGCAAATGGGCTATAAGTTCTCTGCCACACACTTGTGGGCCTACTAAGTGACGCGTCCCCTAAAAAAATAAGTTGACACGTATGCAAGGCTTTGTCAACTTATTATAGTCAACACACGGTTCTAGCAGCAGTGGCCGTTGGATGTCTATCCAACGGATGTCGTGCTTCTTCTTCAATCTCGGATATTCTTAGCTTCGGCCGCCCAAAAAATGATTCCTCCCCCTGACATCTGGGGCGCACCGTTTCGGAGGCTGACATGTGGGCCTACTAAGTTGGAGCGTACCAAGGGCTTTGTAAACTTAGTCAATATAAACGATTCTAGCTTCAGTGACCGTACGATGTCCATCCAACGACCGTAGTGCTTCTTCATCCTCTGGTCTTCTTGGTCCAGCCGCCCAAAGCAGCGCCGGTCGTGCTGCCTGCTCCTGCCTCCCATGGCCAGTTGTGCTACCGCGGAGGCCTCACCGCCCCCATACTACTCCCACCGCTGGCCAGGCCATCCCTCCACTCACCCACACCCCCTGTTATTCTGCGGCGACGGCAGCCTCACACCGCAGCCGAACCAGTGAACCCTCGTACTCCTCTCCGCGCGGGCTTCCGCTGCTGCGTCTTCCTCGGCTCCGCGTCGTCCCCTTCCTAGGCCTCACCATCGTCCACCGCCCTGGTGCTCTCGGCGCGGCGTGGTCAACGACCGACTTCCATCGGAATAGTACTGTACGTGGAGAGGCTGACAGCTGGGTCCATGGTGGCCGCAAGGAAGTGCCTCCTTATTACGCACAAAATAATTATTCCTCCACCTGACAGCGGGGACCCACTGGACGGGCCACCTTATTTTGCAAAGAAAACATTTCCCCCCTGACTGCTGGGACCCACCGGACGAGCCAATGCATTTCGTGAAAAAAACGTTCCCCCCGCTGTCAGCTCGGACCCACCGGAAGTGCCTCCTTATTACGCACAAAAAAATGAATACTCCCCCTGCTAGCTGGGACCCACCTTGGTGGGAGGCTGACTTGTGGGCCTGCTAAGTTGACGGGGATGGAGGGCTTTGTCAACTTAGTCAATATGAACAATTCTAGCTCCAATGACCGTACGATGTCCATCCAATGGTCGTAGTGCTTCTTCAACCTCCCGTCTTCTTGCTCCAGCCGCCCAAAGCAGCGTCGGTCATGCCGCCTGCTCCTGCCTCCCATGGCCGGCTGTGCTGCCGCGGAGGCCTCACCTCCCCCTACTGTTCCCATCGCTGGCCAGGCCCTGCGGCGACGGCGGCCTCACACCGCAGTCGAACGAGTGAACCCTCATACTCCTCTCCGCGTGGGCATCCACTGTCGCGTCTTCACCGGCTCCGCGTCATCCCCTTCCTAGGCCTCGCATTCGTCCACCGCCCTGGTGCTCTCGGCGCGGCGTGGTCAACGTGGTCAAGGAATGACTTCCATCGGACGTGGACTATACGTGGAGAGGCTGACAGCTGGGTCCATGGCGGCAGCAAGGAAGTGCCTCCTTATTACGCGGAAAATAATGATTCCTCCACCTGACAGCAGGGACCCACCGGACGGGCCACCGTATTTCGCGAAAAAAACGTTTCCCCCTGACTACTGGGACCCACCAGCTACACCTTCGCACGCAAGGAAGTGCGTCCGGGTAAAAAAACAAAATGATTCGCCCCCCTGACTGTTGGGACCCACCAGCTACATCTTCGCACGCAAGGAAGTGCCTGACAGTCGGGACCCACCTGGTCGAAGCGTACGTAGTGTTTTCATTCTGGTCGCGAACGTGTACGTACATATATACTGGTGGATGTAGTGGCGCGCACGTGTCGTAGTAGAGGCGCGTATGTGTCATAGTAGAGGCGCGCACGTAGCATGTACATGTACGTACAACGGCCAGGGTGCAAGAAAGAAAATACGGCCACGTATGTGTACATATGGGCGGGGTCTCGAACGCCTACTCGCGCAAACGTACGGCGTGGGCTCGTGTACATGGCTAGATCGGAACGGAGAAATAGCGTCATCGTCGTGTTCATGGGGAGGCAACAGAATGCGTCGTGTTCATGGGGAGGCAACGGAATGCGTCGTGTTCATCGGGAGGCAACGGAACGCGTGGGAGCCAACCGGTTGGGTCGGAACGAAATGCGTGGTCGTGTTCATCGGGAGGGCTTGGACGGAATAGGCGATGGAAACGAGGCCTGGCGTACCGCTGAACGAAGGAAACGGCCTTGTGTTTGACTGTCCACATTCGAAACGAGATCCTGTTCATCGGGAGGGGTCTAGCGTACCACAAAAAAGAGAAAACGGACCTCCTACGGTCGAAACGGGGTTCCTGTTGATCGGGAGGGGTGTGGCGTACCACAAAATGGAGGAAACGGACTTCTCTTGGAGCGCTACGGTCGAAACAGGGGTCCTGTTCATCGGGAGGGGTGTGGCGTACCACAAAACGGGACTCCACGAGATACTATTCATCTCCACCGTCGACCTCCTCCAGCCTCCACGGGCTACCGTCGACCTCGTCCAGCCTCCACGGGCTCCTGTTCATCCAGCCTCCACCGCGCGCTACTCCACCGGCTACTGTTCAACCACCCCTCCACCGTTTACTGTTCATCCAGCCCTCCACACCACGGGGTCCTGTTCAACCACCCCTCCACTGGCACCCCTCCACCATCTACTGTTCATCCAGCCCTCCACACCACGGGTCCTGTTCAATCACCCCTCCCCGGGCACCCCTCCACCGTCTACTGTTCATCCAGCCCTCCACAAAACCATGGGGTCCTGTTCATCCAGAGGCAACGCCACCGCTCACTGTTCATCCAACCCCCCCCCCCCCGCCGCCGCAACGCTCACTGTTCATCCCAGAGGCAGCATCGATCGGCTTCAGTTAGCAGCAGTAGCGAAGGAATCGCTCGATCGGGTTCAGTTAACAGCCATCGATGGATCGCTCGGGTTCAGTAACGCGTAGCCTGCAGTGCAATCGCTCGGGTTCAGTTAGAGCCCAACGCCTCGCTCGGGTTCAGTTAGAGCCAACGCCTCGCACACACGCGCGTACATGTACGAGAGAAACGCGCATCGCTCGGCCCCCGACCTCCCACCGTAACCGGGAACTCCCTGAAATTTTCCTCCCCCTCGCTTCTACCACGGTTTTTTCCGTCATGGACGGCCCAAAGAATGTCATACAGCTACGTCTCTGGCCCGCCCAGGATGAAAAGCCCATTTTCTCTCATGATTTTTTGTCATAGAAGTAGGAGCCCACCACATCTATGATGATACCGGGTTTTGTCACAATTATCGTCATAGAAGTGTCATATGTATGACAGAAAAAAATTCCGTTCCGCCCAAAATGTCACGGATGTGTCTTTTTTTTGTAGTGATCATTTGGCAGGGATACCTTTTTACCTTTGCTTCTCCGTCTTTTCTTTTTCTTCTTCACATCATGTGTGGGTTTGATCCTCTTTTTGGAGCTCCTTATTAATGAGATTGGTTGAATAGAAAGATCCTCCTCGTTACCTGATTCATCATAAGAAATAATAGGAGGATATCGGGAAATCTCTTCCCTTTCATTAGTATTCTCTTCATCTTCTATTTGTTTTCTTGTCTTTATGTAATTGGCAATATAAGGATTTTCAATGCAATTCACCGCACAATACATAAAAATTTCTTCTAGAGCAAAATCAAGAAATCTATCAAGATTAAATTTTGGAATACCCTTAGTTATACGTTTCATTTCTTCGTACCCCAAAACAAGACTAAGCTCTTTATGATGCTCAAGGGTAATCAATTTATCACAATTTTTGGACACGATTTGATCATGAAACAAATAGCATTGGATCTTTAAATGACCATGTTCATTGCAAAGTTCACAAGGATGGTGATAAATAATGAATCTTTCAGCACAATCATCTAGCCTTTCTTGCAACCATTTAGTTTCCAAATAATCATTAGTACTATGGATATTCAAAGAATTAATACTAACAACATTGCAATCATGCTCATCATTCAAATATTTAGTGCCAAACATCCTAATGCATTCTTCTTCTAACACTTTTGCACAATTATAGGAATCCTTATTTTCACAAAAGACATTAAAAAGATGAAGCATATGAGGCAACCTTAATTCCATTTTTTTAGTTTTTCTTTTATAGACTGAACTAGTGATAAAACACGAAACAAAAAGATTCGATTGCAAGATCTAAAGATATACCTACAAGCACTCACCTCCCCGGCAACGGCGCCAGAAAATAGCTTGATGTCTACTACGCAACCTTCTTCTTGTAGACGTTGTTGGGCCTCCAAGTGCAGAGGTTTGTAGGACAGAAGCAAATTTCCCTCAAGTGGATGACCTAAGTCTTATCAATCCGTGGGAGGCGTAGGATGAAGATGGTCTCTCTCAAACAACCCTGCAACCAAATAACAAAGAGTCTCTTGTGTCCCCAACACACCCAATACAATGGTACATTGTATAGGTGCACTAGTTCGGCGAAGAGATGGTGATACAAGTGCAATATGGATGGTAGATATGGGTATTTGTAATCTGAAATTATAAAAACAGCAAGGTAGCAAGTGGTAAAAGTGAGCGTAAACGGTACTGCAATGCATTGAAACGAGGCCTAAGGTTCATACTTTCACTAGTGCAAGTTCTCTCAACAATAATAACATAATTAGATCATATAACAATCCCTCAACATGCAACAAAGAGTCACTCCAAAGTGAATAATAGCGGAGAACAAACGAAGAGATTATTGTAGGGTACGAAACCACCTCAAAGTTATCCTTTCTGATCGAACTATTCAAGAATTCGTAGTAAAATAACATGAAGCTATTCTTTCCGTTCGATCTATCATAGAGTTCGTACTAGAATAACACCTTAAGATACAAATCAACCAAAACCCTAATGTCACCTAGATACTTCAATGTCACCTCAAGTATCCGTGGGTATGATTATACGATATGCATCACACAATCTCAGATTCATCTATTCAACCAACACAAAGTACTTCAAAGAGTGCCCCAAAGTTTCTACTGGAGAGTCAAGACGAAAATGTGTGCCAATCCCTATGCATAAGTTCACAAGGTCACTGAACCCGCAAGTTGATCACCAAAACATACATCAAGTAGATCACGTGAATATCCCATTGTCACCACAAATAAGCACATGCAAGACATACATCAAGTGTTCTCAAATCCTTAAAGACTCAATCCGATAAGATAACTTCAAAGGGAAAATTCAATCCATTACAAGAGAGTAGAGGGGGAGAAACATCATAAGATCCAACTATAATAGCACAGCTCGTGATACATCAAGATCATGCTGAATCAAGAACACGAGAGAGAGAGAGAGAGAGAGAGAGAGAGATCAAACACATAGCTACTGGTACATAACCTCAGCCCTGAGGGTGAACTACTCCCTCCTTGTCATGGAGAGCGCCGGGATGATGAAGATGGCCACCGGTGAGGGATCCCCCCTCTGGCAAGGTGCCGGAACGGGTCTAGATTGGTTTTCGGTGGCTACAGAGGCTTGCGGCGGCGGAACTCCCGATCTAGGTTCTTTTCTGGGGGTTTCTATATATATAAGAGGTTTTGGCGTCGGGAACAAGTCAGGGGGTCTCCGGGCTGTCCACGAGGTAGGGGGCGCGCCCAGGGGGTGGGCGTGCCTCCCACCCTCGTGGGCAGCCCGGGACTCTTCTGGCCCAACTCTTTTACTCCATGGCCTTCTTCTGGTCCAAAAATAAGCTCCGTCAAGTTTCAGGTCAATTGGACTCCATTTGGTTTTCCTTTTCTACGGAACTCAAAAACAAGGAAAAACAGAAACTGGCACTGGGCTCTAGGTTAATAGGTTAGTCCCAAAAATCATATAAATAGAATATAAATGCATATAAAACATCCTAGAAGGATAATATAATAGCATGAATACTTCATAAATTATAGATACGTTGGAGATGTATCAGGCTCCGGAGCCCTCAGACCCCAGCGGGTGCACTGGAGACGGGCGCCTCTGGAGTCAGCTTAGCCACGGAGACGGACTTCTCCTGAGGCTGGGCTCCCAAGTCATGAAAGCCAGCTCTATCGTGGGCGGTCGCGAGGGGCCTCGTCTTCCCGCACCAGGGTCACCGTGGCTGTGGCGGGCCTCCTGGCCTCGGCGGCCCTGGCCTCCTTCCTCTTCCACTTCACCGCCAACGTCAACCTTGCCACCTGGAGGAGAATATCATGAGCACGGCGTTAAAGACCGAAAACAAAGACAACATGAAATACTTACTCGTCCTCGGCGATGTACGACCTCTTCTTGCCTAGAAGCGCGGTGCCCCCGAGCTTCTTGGGCACAAGTTTTGCCGCACTCTTAGGAGCGGACAAGCACGCGACGGCCGGCTCCGCGATGATGGCGGCCGGCGATAAGGCGGAGGCGCTGCCCCGGGGAAGTGATGATGTTCCACCCTTCTTTGGGGTCCCATGCTTCAGCCTCTTTCGAGGGTTGCCATCAAACCTCGTGGCAACCCCGGTGGAGCGTGGCGACCCCTCGTGTTGAACTTGACATATCTTGTATTGCTATTCCTATCTTCTCTAGCCTTGTATAGCTGACTTCTAAAGATATGGTAGGATTATTTTCCTTGTCACGCAAAACATCCTATGTATATATTGTAACCTACTCCATGGAATACAATGAGTTGCATCCTACACCTTTCTACATGGTATCAGAGCCAAGAGGTCTTGAGTTCAAAACCAGGCTGGCGCAATTAAATTGCAGCCCACTTTCGGTCCACGTTTAGGCCTGAGGGAGCCACACGTGAGGGGGAGTGTTGACGTATAATGTGCTTCCTAGTCTGTTCCATCAGATGGGTCTTTTGGTTGCATTGGCTAGAGCATGCACTTCTACATGGTATCGGAGCCAGGAGGTCTTGAGTTCAAGACCCGGCTGGCGAAATTAAATTGCAGCTCACTTCCGGTCCATGTTTAGGCCTGAGGGAGCCACACGTGAGGGGGAGTGTTGACGTATAATGTGCTTCCTAGTCTCTTCCATAAGATCGGTCTTTTGGTTGCATGACTAGAGCATGCATTTCTACATGGTATCAGTTTACCCTACGATCTTCATCGCTTCCGCCCTGCACCGCCGCCGCTGCCGCATCTCCCTGTAGCCACCGCCACAGTGCTACCTCAACCCTAGTCCGCCGCCGCGTCTCCCGCAGCCACCGCCACCGCAACTCACCCAACCCCGCCGTCGCCGCTTCTCTCCTGTAGCAGCCGCCGCACCCCTCCCAAAACCCTAAACCTGCCACTGCCTCTCCTCGCAGCCACCACCCTCCCTTCCCCTCCCAAACCCTACACCCGCCACTGCCTCTCCTCGCAGACGCCACCCTCCCTTCCCCTCCATGCAGCCGCTCCGTTCCGCCGCAGCCATCTTCTCCCTCCACCACCTCTCAAAACCCTAATCGCACCACCCTCCTCCTCCACCATGTCTCGCTCCAAGGCCGACACCTCTGACGCCGGCTCCTTTGCCGGTGCCGTGTTCACCTGGGATTGTCTCAACGAGCTCCACATCAAGGATCATGTGCCCGTCATCCTCGACCTTGACTCGCCGTCCTACAACGCATGGCGCACCTACTTCGCGCTTTTGTTCCGCTCCTACCGACTCATCGAGCATGTTGATGGGAACATCGACTTCCGCGACATGAAGGACGACGACGAGTGGCTTGCCGTGGACGCCTGCATCGTCAGGTGGCTCTTCCTCACCATCTCTCCATGCCTCTTCAACATGGTGAACTCCTGTGACCCCTCGGCGTGCACCATGTGGATCCGGCTGTGCAATCTCTTCCTCGACAATCAGCTCCAACGTCGTGTCTTCCTCCAAGGTGAATTATTCACTATGCAGCAAAATGATCTTTCGATAGATGAGTACTGCACGCGGCTGAAGGTTCTCGCTGACGAGCTGCGCTACGTCGGCATGAACATCGATGACTCCGTCCTCCTCACCCACCTCCTTTGGGGCCTCCACCCCGAACTTGGCCAGTCCGCAGCCAACCTCTCCCTCGTCACACCGACATACGCGAAGGCGGTCACGTACCTTCGTATGGAGGAGAAGCGCCTCCGCCACTCCGCCCGGCAGGCCACCCACGCCGCTCTTCACATTGGCGCCGCCGCCGGCCACGGTGCTTCTCCAACTCAGCCGGGGCCGTGCGTGTCTGCTCGTGCCCCGCCACCCGTACCCGTGCCCTCCGGCGGTCGCAAGCAGAAGGGTCGCGGGGGCCGGGGCCGCAACTCCAACACGACGCCGCGCCCTCCCGCACCCGTTGCGGCTGCTCCTCCTCCGCCTTGGCTCTCGGGGTATAACCCATGGACGGGTGTCGTGCATGCCTACTCTATGCCCGTTCCCCGCCCACCGGCTCTGGGTATTCTCGTACCACGGTCAAATCCTCCTCAAGCGCTGCTGACCACGCCGGTTCCCGCTGCGTACGGCACCGCTGCGGCCTACGATGGCCCATCTGTCTACAGTGGTCCCTCGGCATACGGCGTCCCTCCGGGCTATGGTACATATGGCGGCGCTCCTCCGGTCTACGACCCGGTGCTCCTCTCCGCTCTCCATGTTGCCCCCTCGCCGAGCACCTACAACGGAGGCGGCGATTGGTACATGGACACCGGCGCCGCTGCTCACATGGCCTCTAACCCCAGTATCTTATCTCGTGCCTCCCCCTATCCCTTCTCCTCACGCATCATGGTTGGTGATGGGAGCTCTCTTCCCATCACTCATCATGGTTCATCCTCCCTTTCGTTCCCTCTTCTTCTTTAACTATCAATAATGTGTCGTTTCACCATCTTTAATTAAAAACCTCTGTTCTATTCGTACTCTTACTCGTGAAAATCATGTCACTGTTGAGTTTGACGCTCTTGGTTTTTTTGTTAAGGATGCTCGCTCCCGGAGGGTTCTGCACCGATGTGACTCTCCTGATAATCTCTACCCATGCGGTCCTTCTACACACGGCGGCCCGGTTGCACTTCATGCCGATGTTTCACATTGGCACGCTCGTCTCGGTCATCCCAGCGCCGACGCTCTCCATAAAATTTTGAGCACTTTTCCCTTTTCATGTAATAAATCAGAGACTCACACTTGTCATGCTTGCCGCATAGGAAAACACGTTCGTCTACCGTTTTCTTCATCTTCATCAATTGCTACTTTTCCCTTTGATGTTACCCATTGTGATGTTTGGACATCTCCAGTGCCTAGCAATTCGGGTTTATCATATTATCTTGTGATTTTAGATGATTTTTCTCACTTCACTTGGAACTTTCCGTTACGCCGAAAATCCGACGTCGCCTCCACTCTCCACTCATTTTATGCCTACATCAACACACACTTTCATCGCACCATTGCTCATCTTCAAGCCGATAACGGAAAAGAATTTGATAACCTCGCCATTCGACATCTTCTTTCCACTCATGGCACCATATTCCTCTTAACCTGTCCATACACATCACAACAAAACGGACGTGCTGAACGTGTTCTCCGCACCCTCAATGAGAGTGTTCGTGCTTTGCTCTTTCATGCACACATGCCGCCTCGCTTTTGGCTCGATGCTCTCGCCACCGCCACTCTCCTTCTCAACATACGGCCTTGCAAACGTTGGAACTATACCCCTCATCATCTTCTGTTCGGGTCTCCACCATCCTATGACGATCTTCACGTCTTTGGATGTTTGTGTTATCTCAATATCACCGCTACAGCACCACACAAACTTGCACCATTGTAACGCCCCGGATCCGATGCGCCAGGTGTCTTAAAGTTATTCGTCGTCGTTGCCATGTCATGTGCTTGCATGTTGCATTTTTCCATGTAATCATCTGCATTGCATCCTTATGTTTTTCAAAACTTGCATCCGGTCCTTTCCGCGTTGTCCGTTTCACGATCTGACACTCTCACATGCACCTGTTGCCCCTCTCAGGCCTCGTTTCGTGAGTAGCATTTAAATGTTCTCGGAATAGGATGAAACTTGGCGTGCGGTGTTGTTTTAGAGTAGGTAGACCGCCTGCCAATTTTCGTTCCATTTGGAGCTCGTTTGACGCCGAACGGTTAACTGTGTAGCCCGAAACCCCTCTCTCTTTGCAGCCCAGCACCTCTTCACCACAGCCCATGAGCCCATCCAAACCCCCTCCATGCTCTCGGTCGTTCGATCGCGATCTTGTGGGCGAAAACTGCACCTCATTTGGACACTCCTACCTCCTCCTACCTATAAATATGTGATCCCCCCCCCCCGAAATCTCGCAGTCCAAACCCTAGTCCTCTTCCTCCTCGCGCCGCCGGACATGTCCGCTCGGCTGCCGGACACGTCCACCACCACCAGCCACGTCGCTCGGCCAATCCCGGGGCGACACATCATCGCCGTCGCCGCCCGCAGCCAACCGGCGCCCTCCACGTCAACCCCGTGCCTCCTCCTCTCTCCTCCCGCGCCGCCAGGCCCGCGGAACCCACGGTCGGCCCGCCCGAGCCGCCTCGCGCCCGCGCCACCTGCGCGCCTCGCACCGCCGGATCGCCGCCTCGCCGCCTGGTGCTCCGCCGTCCCGCGCGCCCCACTCGCCCTGCCCTCAGGCGCCGCAGCAGGCCCGCCGCCTCCGCCGCGTGCGCCGCGCCCCGCGGCGACCTCGCCCAGCTCCGGCGAGCTCCGCCGCCCGAAAGCCCGTCGTTGTCCGCCCCGTCTAGATCTACCGTGGGGTGGATCAGATCCACCCGCACGGCCATCCAAACAGCATCCCGCGTCCCCGCACCAGCTCATCCCGGGTCATCCTCGTCCCGTTTTTGCAAGGGTAAAAACCTGAAGTACCTGAGATTGTTACATTATTTTGCCCTGTTTATCATGCCATATCTTCGTGCTCGATGCTCCGATTCATGCATATAATATGTAAAAATGTTCATCCTGAGATGTTCTTCATTCCATTCCATTGGGTCATGCTTGTTTGAGTTCATCTTGACGCCCTAATCATCGTTGCAAGAGTGCTATATGATGTTAACCTGCTGAGTCTGTTATAACTTGCTGATTTGTCATTTTCATTGCATTTTGTGTGTGCATACTTTGAGCATGATGTCTACTTGTTTTAGGATTATATTTATGCCATCTTTACAGTGGTGCAATCCATCTATTTTTGTGTGCCTTGTGGTTAGTGCATCAAGCTCGTGAAGTGGGCTACTTGTTGTTAATGCTCTGTCAATGCTGAAACTGCTATATCATGTTGCTATGTTTGATTGACGCTACCATCAATTATATGAATAATATAGAAATATTCACTAAGTATGTTTTTCTAGACATGTGATTCTCTATCAATACATGCCTTGTTTTGCTTTTATAGCCTGCTGGAGCTTGTGGTTATCATACTCTAAACTTGCTAAATAATGTTGTTGTCAGCCTGTTAACATTAAGTTCGGTTTTGCCATGTGTTCTGCTAGTGTTCTATGAGACCTATGGACGTTTTCTTGCCATTCTTTACTTCATAATAATGCCTTCTTACTGTGGGATACCTTTGTATGCCATGGAATGCTCTGTAGTGAGTTGTAAAAGCTCACCAACATGCCTACTTATCGTTGTTCCTGCCAAGTGCTGTTATTTTCACGGTCTGAATCTGTCATATGATTTGCCATGTTTGCATGGACCCTACCATCTTTTCTGCTGATCTTTGTAGTATGTTCAGTAAGGGAGTTTTGGTATTTGTCTTTAGTTTAGCATGACATGCCTTGGTTTGCCATGATAGCTTTCTCTAACATGTTGTTTTATAGCTCTAAACATTGCATCTGATGTTGTTTCTGTCATGTCTTAGTGATTTTCTGCCAAGTCTGTGAACTGTTATTATTTGCAATCTTGTCATGTCCTTTTGAGCATGTTCTGGTGATTTATGGAGATAGCGCATTGTTCATGTTTTGTAATGCTTTACCTGCATATCACGTCCGTACCTTTTGTTTTCATGTTGAGATGATGTAGCATGTTTTTTTGATACTTGCAAGTTGCCTAGTTGCTGTTTTGGACAGCTTGTCCTTTAAACTTGTTTCATGTGTATGTGTTGAATCGTTGCTCTGTTTTGAGTGTGCTCTACATGAAACTTGCTTAGTTTTGCACGTAATTTCATGTTACCTTGTTGCATCCATCTTTTGAGTGTGTTTGCTTGATGTTTGAATGCATTTTGCATCGATGCCATGTTTAACTTGTTTTACTCATATCTTCTAGGCCGTAGCTCCGAATCTAATGAACTTTATATGTAACTTGACTAGAATTTCATGTAGATCATCATGGTGCATCTTAACTTTCTGTTTAACAACTTGAACATAATGTTTATTCAGATCTGGACCAATTTTGAAATTTACATACGAGGACTTATCGGAATTGTTATATGTTGTTTTCAGCCTCATTTAAACTTGCGGTGTGTTGTTCTTGTATGCATCATCTCTTGCCATGAGTAGCTTCCTGTAGCCTTGTCATGCATCATACTTGGTTGAGCATCATGCCTTGTTCATGTGTGGTGTGTTTACCATGTTGTGTGCTTCTTTTCGATAGTTCTCGTTTCGTTGCGATCAGGATTCGTTCGTCTACGCATGGTTCGTCTTCGTGGCTTCATCTTCTTCATGGACCCGTTCTTCTTCCTAGCGGGATTTCAGGCAAGATGACCGTCACCTTGGATCTCATTACTATCATTGCTATGCTAGTTTCCTCGATGCTATCGCTATGTCGCGTTACCTACTACTTGCTTATCAAGCCTCCCAAATTGCCATGAACCTCTAACCTTTGTCACCCTTCCTAACGAACTATTGTTTGGCTATGTTACTACTTTGGCCCAGCCCCTCTTATAGCGTTGCTAGTTGCAGGTGAAGATGAAGATTGCTCCATGTTGGATTATGTTTATGTTGGGATATCACAATATCTCTTATATTATTAATGCATCTATATGCTTGGTAAAGGGTGGAAGGCTCGGCTTATGCCTGGTGTTTTGTTCCACTCTTGCGGCCCTAGTTTCCGTCATATCGGTATTATGTTCCCGGATTTTGCGTCCCTAACGCGGTTGGGTGTTATGTGAACCCCTTGACAGTTTGCTTTGAATAAAACTCCTCCAGCAAGGCCCAACCATGGTTTTACATTTGTCTAACAACCTATTACCCCTTCCCTTGGGTCGGCCAACCCGAGGGTCATCTTTATTTAGCCCCCCCCCCCCCGGGGCCAGTGCTTCTCTAAGTGTTGGTCCAAACCGAGCCGCCTGCGGGGCCATCTCGGGGAAACTCGAAGTCTGGTTTTACTCGTAGCTTGTCTCATCCGGTGTTGCCCTTAGAACGAGATATGTGCAGCTCCTATCGGGATTGTCGGCACATCGGGCGGTCTTGCTGGTCTTGTTTTACCATTGTCGAAATGTCTTGTAACCGGGATTCCGAGACTGATTGGGTCTTCCCGGGAGAAGGAATATCCTTCGTTGATCGTGAGAGCTTACCATGGGCTAAGTTGGGACACCCCTGCAGGGTTTGAACTTTCAAAATTCGTGCCCGCGGTTATGTGGCAGATGGGAATTTGTTGATATCCGATTGTAGAAAACTTGAAGTAAACTCCTCTAAAATACACCAACCGTATGTGTAACCGTGATCTGAGATGAGAACGCAACCAAACACACCCTATATCCCACGCATGTTCATACCATTTGTGCCTTTCTACTTCACTTACTCCGGACTCCCCCATGGCCCACCTCACATTATCACCATAAATATTTCTTGGAGTCTGTGCGCGGCGGGCGGGCGATCTCTTGTCCCTCCCCCATCTCTCTCTTCTTAGCCGACGCCCGCCGAGCGATTAGATTTCGGCTATCGACAGTTTATTCAATTGCAGTCCCACATGTTAGTGAAAATGCGAGACAACGCGTGTCCCTTCTGGTGTGCAGCATGTGAGCCGGACTGTCGGGGGTGCGACGCGTATGAGTCGTAAGTGTGTCGCCTTTTCCTTTTGAACTTGCAAAGTGTAACATTTTCGTGCGATCGATCATAGAAATCCAGAACAAAATGACGAGGGCGGTGCTTTCCCGCGTGTTAGGCGGGCTAGTTTGAGTGATATGACATGCTACAATGTTGTCGACTTGCTCCATTTTTATGTAAGAAAGAGTCTACACTCTTACGTCGGAGGAGTGCGAAACACGGCGGATCTGATTTTGATCGAGGGAAAATTGTTCCCTGCGAAATAATGGAGCACTGTTAGCGATTATAGCATGATACTTAGGGCATCTTCAGCGATGGCCCTCAAATTTACACCGGCATCTGTCCGAGGACACTGATGGATGCCATCCAATGCTGCTCGCATACCTTTTGACAACTATATGAACTAACCTGACGAAATTCGTGCAAACAAAGCAAATTTCAAATTAACCGGATGAAATTCATTACATTTCGAAAACTTTTCCTATAAACTGGACGAAATTCATTACATATTTCGCACAAACCATACTAAAACCTACTGTAAACCTAATCTAAATGATCACCGGCGCCCGACCACCATGTCCGGCCGTGAACCTGAGAAAGTCGGCTATTGCCTTTGCCTCCTCCTCCTCCGCCTCCATAACCTCCTCCTCCGGAGCACAAGGTTCTGAAGATTTCCGCCTCCACGTCGTCGTCAAGCAGTTAATCGGCCGCCGATGGCGTCGACTGAGTGGAGGAGCGGTGGCCTTCCTGGGAACAGAGCGGCGGCGACCTACCATGTACTACTCTTCCTTGCTGTCGGCTGCGCCTGCACACGCGCGCCGGCTTCGTGGTCGTGGCGGCGGAGGGCGGCCGGGGGGGGGGCGACAATATCCTTTGTCTACTCTTGCGACAGTATGTCCAAGAGAGCTTTGGAGCGCCCCCGGAGCGGGGCAGCCGATGTCCTTCGTATGCTCCTATGACAGTACGTCCAAGAGAGCTTTGGAGCGCCAGGAGGCCATGGTTGGAGTGGTGCCGACAGAAGGAAGGGACCAGAGGAGAATGAGTGTGGGTCTTTGGCTATGGCTGGGAGCTGGGGCTCAAGTTAATATAGCGGGCGAATGGCAATGAGCCGCGGTAGACGGATGGATGGCTGGCGCTGGAGTAGGTTCGTCGGCAGCCGCGTGTCATTAATGTGGGCGGCGGGCGGAAGGATAGCCGTGGTGTCATTAACGCTGAGCAGTCGCTTGCACCGGGATGCCGCGCGGGTGGCGCTCTCTCGACCGTCGCGCTGCTGCAATGTCGGCGCCAGTGAGCGGTTGCGTCGGGCGTGAAAGCGGATGCTGCTTCAGTGACTTAACCGCAGGTGCGTTGTATCACTGACATGTGGGCCCAATGGGCATCTGGCCCGCATGTCAGTGACACACCAACTGCACCTGTAGTTAAGGCCGGTGAATGCGGCATTGACGTTCTGGAGAGACGATGATCGTTTCAGGCGGGAAGCGCGCGCTAGCGATGGAAGGGGTTTCGGTAGGCCAGGGCGGTCAGACGCTGGCGTGGTGGTAAAATGTGAACTCATGGATGACGAGCCTTTGAAGCGTATGCGGCACGTATTGACAACCAGGCATCCATGCAACCGCTCTTGTCGCCGGCTAGCCTTCAACGACCACCATTAGACACCACACAACCATGCATAACTTCCGAATAATGGACGAATCGATCAGACACACACTCATGTGTAGTGGCACTTTGATCGGTTGCTCACGATAGTACATACTCCGCACCATAGTACCCTCTCTAGCTAGGCCGTTTTATAGATTGTCGTTGTGATGGACGATATACATGAGCAAGGCACCGAGTCACGAGTATGACCGTTGGTGTTGAGCCAGGTGAATACATGCTCGGTGTTCGCGGAGGCCTCCGGCAAACGTCTAAACAGTAATGTCACATACGCATAATTTTGGTTTTTATTTCTTTCTCCACTAATAGGTAGGCCCGCATAGATAGATAGATAAAGAACACGAGCTGATGAGGCGCATGCGGACTGTTTGACTGGTCAACCAGACAAATACGGGGCTATACGCTGAGCCAGTGACCGTATAATCACCATATCTCATATACAATGATCAAAGTGAGCTATCAAGACAAGTTCAATGACCGCCAATGCATTTTACTCAGTAATAAATGACCAAGATTGAAGGTGAATCCAAATTTCCTTCGTCTTCTATCCTTGAGCTCTTGACAAACCAATGCACTTTACGGTTGTCCGGCCACTCCACCCCAGAGCTGTCACCAAGCGTCATTCATGCCACCGCGCCGCACACTAACCGGTAAGGAAGCGATGGCATCCGGCCGCGCCGAGTTCCTCGCCGCCCACGACCGCACACAGAATGGTAGGGAAGCGGTGGCATCCCGTTGTGCCGAGTTCATCGCTGCTCGCGACCTCACAGCTATGTGGGCGGAATTTGAAGCTGCCAAGGCCGAATGGGCGGTAGAGCAGGAGGCTGCCAAAGACGCACAGAGGGAGCGGAAAAGTCAGAAAGCACTCAAGAAAAGAGAGGCCCGCCGCCACAAGAAAGAAGAGGATGCACGCACTGCTATGGAGAGGTCGACGGAGATCCAAGCACAGTGGGGTGTCTTTGACAAAGCCGGGAAGGAGAACAACGGCGTCTGGCCAACATGTGAGAAGTAGTAGTACTAGTAGTTAGTGTGTGTGTGTGTGTCTGTGTCGCCCGTACGTTTGTTTAATTAATTACGAGCATGTACCAGTACTACTAGTTACTATTGTAGTTTTTAGAGCAAATTACCAGTACATTAGCCTAGACTCAATGGAAAAATTCCTATCCTATGCATCAAATGGCATCTCATTCTCTATAGGAATTGAGATGCATGTCATCTCACTTCCTATGATTTTCATATTCCTATAAAATTCCTATCCTATGAACCAAAGCAGGCCTCTACTAGAGTAATTACTGTAGCTAGCAGTACTGTTGGTACAGTAGTTTTCTTCAAGAAGCGGAATTCAACGAAGTCATGATGGTTCCTTCGTCCGAGCAACTTCACAGTGGGTAAGGTTGGGCCTGTGATTTGACAGCTCATTAGTAATTACTGCTGCGCGACGACCGGGTGACTCTCCCTTGGAGTTCTGCGGGCATGGCAAGTGGACCAGGATGGTCGACGTCCCACATGTCGGCGAGCGGAAGTATTCTTTCCGATATCGAGGAGCAAGGAAACCGCGTGGAATAGTATCACTGTGATTTATATTTATTTTTTATTTCTGATGAATGCTAGCGTTTCAACTCTTACGACGAAGGAGTGCCAAACACACGGCACGTGCTGGATGTCCCACACGCCAGCGAAAGGAGTGGGACATGAACAGCGTGGTAGAGCGTCTCCACTTCTGGGGCGGAGACCACACGTAGTAGTACTACTGTACTAGTGGTATGAACAATACAAAGTGCGACCCGAAGAGAAAGACACGTCTAGTTGGAAAGTCTCGGGGCATACACATAAACAAATATAAAACCTAATATGTGCCTCCAATTAATATAGTAGTAGTAGAGTACTTAGTCACGTACTCCATAACATCACCGGGCATTGCACGTACAACATTTAGTGGTAGTAAGAGACAAATGCCTATATGCCACGCATGTTCATACTATTTGTGCCTTTCTACTTCACTTACTGCGCTACATTACACAGGTTCGCACGTCCACTAGTGGGTACATGTTCATCTCGTAGTTCCAGTCCCATGTGTTCTTCATATAGATGGAACGATCCTTGCATGACACGTGCACCTTGATGCTAGATGTCTCGCATGTTGGCAAAAGGATGAACAAAGCTCACATAAAAAATAGAGTGGAAGAACATAGATTCCCGACGACCGAGAAGGAGTAAGGAACCTCGTGGTGGAGCATCTGCACTCATAATATTTTATATTATTCAACGATATAAAATCAACCAATCATCTCCACAGTGAACTGGAAGAGTACGAAACACGGCAGCCCAGTGTACTTACATCATACTAGTACATGGCTAACCCACGCTATCACCATATTTCTTGGCTTTCGTGCGACACCTATCTCTAGTAATCCAGCAGCCCGTATTGCTTCTCCCTCCTCGGCTCTCTCAAAGTGCGGCGGGCTGGCGTTTTTGCCGTCTATTGAGGTCGGTTAACTCATCACATGTTAGCGACATGCCAATAGCATTCTAAAAAAATTCCTTTCACGTTCGTTTTCAAAAGGAAAAAAATCCTTTCACATACGAATTTGACTGTATGCTTTGAGCAACTTGCATGTCCTATACTGCTCCTGTTTGGATACTCTAACTTAGCTAGAGGTTGGACTAACTCATGACTAACCCTGAACTAACTGTAGCCAAAGAGGTGTTTGGGTGACAGAGTTAGATTGACAATAAATGCACTTGATGGAGAGAGAAAAGTGATTTTTCAGTGGTCCCAATGAGAACTATCTCTAGGTAGCACCTCTTGGGTGGGATAGTTTTTTTTATGGGTTCGGTGCAACTTGCTCCAATTTAAACCCTCATGCTTGGATACTTTAGGGCTATTTGAGCCTCAACTAGCTCAAACTTACTCTAACCCATGGATCCAAATAGGGCTTATGGCCAGCCTCGACACGGAGCAATCACGTGCACCGGGAAGCGGCGCTCTCTCGGCCGTCGCGCCGCTTCAAAGCCGGTGCCAGTGAGAGGTCGCCTCTGCTCTGGCCGGGCATTAATGCAGCACTAACGCTCTAGGGCAACGCTGACCGTTTCACGCGGGAAGCGCGCGCTGGCAAGGGAGTATAGGTTTTGAACCGTTTCAGGTGTAGTACTGGTAGTTTGCAAAACTACTCAATTATTGCACTCAGTTTCCTAAGAAATTGTGGTAAAAAAATGTTACTCCACAGCCCGCTTCCCTTCTCCTTCCTCTTCCACCGCCCGCGCACGTCTGCGGGAAGCGACCGGTCAACCCTTATATAGGAGTGCTAGCACAAAAAGATGCATGCATGACCACTAAAATTTCCAGGTTAAAGCGCCGCTCCAGCGGGAGTATGGAGTATGTTGTTACCTTCGGTTGGGCCATGGCTACCGGGCGACAGCGACCAGAGAAGAGGCGGCAGGAGGGGAATGAATGCAACTACTGTTTGGGTCCACCGTCTGGCTTAAATAAATGCGCAGCATCACGTGTACCCACGGGTGCACAAATTGTAACATACATGTCTGCTTAAGTGGGTGTCACATAACTGGGGTGTGTGTGTGAGAGAGAGAGTGAGAGAGAGAGAGAGATTCTGAGAGACAGAGTGAGTGTGTGCGACTCTACTCTTCGGACATGTACTCAACCTTTTGCATCGGGATATAAGTATAATGGTATTTACTTTAGCTAGTGATTTACGTGGCCATGTTAACATGGTTGTGTAAAAAAATGTCACTTCCTACTCGTGATTTGCGTTATATAATTACAAGCAAGATGCTCGTGCATTGCACGGAACATCAATATGCATTTTTTTACAAAACACTTGTTGTGATTTACCCATGCAGGAGTAATCCCATGTGTAAAAACTAATGATATTTCAAGAATTTTATCGGAAAATTGGTATCTCAAGAACATCATCGAAAAATGAAAGATGAGAGATAAGGTGAGGAGGAGTGGAGCATGGTGATGACTGGTGGTCGGAATGGGTGGAGGCATGGGGATGGACGGCGCCAGCAGGCGGTAGCGCCACCATGCTAGATTGTTCCAGAGACTTTCTTTTTTAATTGCTCAACAATGAGGTTGTGGTAGATAAGGATGTGGAGAGAGGTGCGTGTATCTTTTGTAAAACTATCATAGTTTTCTTTCTATCCGTCATATATAGATCAGACGGTCTATATTGCAAGATGGCAGGCACAGCATCATCGCCAACTCGGTTTTTATAAGGGTACAGATGATAAGTTTGCTAACTACTAAAGTAAAGTGGATTTTGTCCATGTTATACAAGTAAATTAAGGTGACTGTTTATCATATGGGTAAGGTTGGATGAAGGGTGGTAGGAACAAATGCTCCGCCTAGAGCATGTGTGTGTGAGATGGAGTCTTAGTGTGTGTGTGTGTGTGTGTGTGTGTGTGTGTGTGTGTGTGAGAGAGAGAGAGAGAGAGATGGAGTCTTAGTGTGTGTGTGTGTGTGCGTGCGTGTGTGTGTGATGGAGTCTTAGTGTGTGTGTGTGTGTGTGTGTGTGTGTGTGTATGTCGCGGGGTCCTCGGTGGCGGATGTAATTTAAATGTGCATTGCTTCATCATAGAGAGGTGATGTGTATGGCAGAGGCCACCAACGATGGGGTGCGAGAGAGGAAATGCCCATAGAGAGGGAAGAGAAGGTGTGTGCGTGTGAGAGGAGTCGACATCGAGAGAACGTGTTTGTTTGAGAGACACCGAGGAAGACTACTATATATCGATGGTGCATGTAGGCGGGAATTAAACGAAGGGATGGTCTTATTGGTTTCGGGGATATAGGGGAAGAGTGAGAGGGGGGTAGCTAGAAGGAGATTGTTAAGTGTGAGTGTGTGTTTTACCCATCCAGACCGAAGTTATGTGCACACAAGAAGAGAACGATTCGATGTGGCGTTAGGGTTGAGGGTAATTAACTACGCATGGAGACATAGAGACCTTGAACGTGCATGTGTGAGAGGTATACATGTATACGTGGGATGTGCGTGTGCGTGCGCGCATGATCGAGATAAAAGAAAGAAGACATAAGTCATAAGATCAATGACGTGGGAGAGACGGATCAGTATGACAATATGCATGCATGTGAGAATGCAAGGAAGAAGGCCCGACAATTGAGCATGTGTTTTTGTCTTTAATGAGATAGTGGTGTGGGCTGGAGCATGCATGTATGGCGAGCAGAGGGAGTGAGGCACAACGATTGTGCAAAAGAGATCAACCTAAAAATGAAAGAAGGTTGATGGAGAAACAGATAAATAGAAAGATAAAGATGCTAGCTAGTGTGCGTTAGAGATAGGAGTCGAGTGGATCAGAAGGCTGAGTTATGTGTGTGGGTGTGAGAGAGATGAAGAAAGGGTGCATGTGACTCACATACAAACAAATATCAGAGAGAAATGAGATCCTGAGAGATGGAGTTTTGTGTCTGCGAGAGAGAAAGATATTTCACAACGAGAGTGATAGCTAGAGAGAAATATGAGGGAACGCAAGATATCTCTAGGGAGAGAGAGTGTGTGTGAGCGACATACAAGAGAACAGTGGAGAAATATGAGACCCTGGGAGACAGAGTTTGTGTTTGTGTGTGAGAAAGAGATATTTAAGAGGAAGAGTCATAGGTTCTCATACCTAAGGAGCGAAAGACATCTCTGTATGAGGGGTGTGCGAGTGGCACACAGGGGAATAGTAGAGAGAAATGAGACCTCGGGATACAAAGTTTTGTGTTTGTGTGAGGGAAAGAGATTCCACATGGAGAATCATAGTTAGAGACACATAGCAGGGAGCGAGATATACTTAGAGAGAGATAGAGTGATGAAGGTCGAGGGAGAGAGTATCGTCAGTGTGTTACGAAGATAAAAGATCATTGTCGACATACAGGTAGCACGAGAGATACCCGAGAGACGATGAACGCGTATATGTCTAGAGAGATAGTCCTATATAAGCATGAGTGATAGTTATATGAGATGAATATCTAGATTAAATGGGATTCAAATATTTAAACTAGAGATCACGACATCGATAATATCATAATGCAAATTGGTGTATCAAACATGCATATTCATTTGAATTTGGGGACATGTGTAATGTTATATAGTTTATCAATATTGGTGATCCATAGATTCTTTAATTAGAAACAATGCATGGTTTATATGCAATTAATGTCTAAACGGGGTTACACTATATGTTGTGTGTGTGAAACACATTATACATGTTTGAGAAGTAAAAAAAATCGCATGAAACACACATTAATTGGAGACAGTTAGCGAGGAATGCATACATTGGATTTCAACATAAAGTGGTTTCAAATATTTGAAAATCCAAATTGATGGATACAACCTTATGAATCTGAGATCATGCCATTTGTAAACCATATTTATGTATAAAGGGTGTTGTGCTTTTGAAAGTATATATATAAAAAAAATGATGTATATAGAATTTTATTCCAATCGAAAATGGATCCCGCCCGAAAAAAATAGAATACAAACGGGATTCGAATTGAGTTGGCATGGTAAACGCGCACTCTGCAAAATTTGAATGAAGCGGGGAAAGTCGCAATAACCGCCCGAAACCAAAATCTGCGAGATGGAAATTACTACTGCCTATCCATGCCACGCAAAGCCTATCTGCTCGATTTCTATAGGTTTCGATAGGGGTAGGTTTGTAATTTCACTCAAGCATGACATAACCGCCTCTCACCCGGATTCATACATGATGGGCGCCAAAACACAGTGTGTCCTTGGCCGAAATCGACTCCCTCCCCGATTCATACACGGTGGGCGCCAAAAACAAACTCTCGTTGGCAAATATTCGGTGTATGCGAGATTACCGTCCTATCCCCAACCGACTAATATTGTTGTGATGTAGGAAATTTGAAACGGGGGCTAACTTTGTAAGTTTCCTTGCATTTGAGACAAGCGCACCCTGAAGACATGGTTCCCCCCTTCCTCTCTACCTCCATTTCCCCATTCGTACTCTATGGGCGCCAAAACACCCTCTCCACCCCAGCCTCCTCCGTCCGCCACCCCATCCACCACCGTCCTCCTCCACCATGTCAGAGCTGATACCCCGACGCCGCCGTCCATTACAAGAGATCGACCTCTCTCATTCACGGCTTCGGACCGGGATCCTTGCATCCCGTCCTCTCGCTTCATCCCCGTTGTCGTCCACCTTGTCGGTGCCGCTCCTACGACCGTCTCATCCACCGCGCCCCGCCGCCACCGTCTACCCTCCTAGATCTGCTTCCACGCCGCCGACAGCCATCGCTACCGCAGCACCGTTAAACTCTCAGTAGATGCATACACGGCGCCGCACCGGAGGCGGTACTCTTTCGTATCTACTCAACTTATTTATCGCAGCAAGAAAATAGATCACCACTGCTTTACACTGATTTCTTGTCCATTACTTACTTGCTAGTTGAAAGCAAACATTGGTTGTGAAGTTGCCTTTGTCCAGTTTGCACCTTCAGATCCGCCATGGCACGCTCAACACTATACTCCCAATGCTTATGGTTTTCCCCTTTTATATTCCACACTAGTTAAATCATAGTAGACTAAACTTCAAAATTGGGTCAGCCGATTTTTTAGAGCTCGCCAGAGTTCGCCGGTGCGAACAAAGGGGCTCGAGTGGGGATGGTGGTTGTGGGGGGCGGTTGTGGGGCCTCGTTGAACGAAGAAAACTCGACGCGGGTGGGGGCGAGGGTGGGGGTGGGGGTGGCGGAGGAACACAGGCGGTGGGGGCCGGTGGTCCGGCCGGCGGCCCGTGCGGTGTTCTGTATGGGAAGAATTAGAGACGAGGAAGAAGAAGGGTTAGGAGACGTAGGATCTTCATCCAACCACCTGAAATAGTCGACGGACCCAAATGACAAAAGTCACGCGACTTGCATGCAGGCATGCCTTTATATTCAGTACCATCATCGTACCTGCTTAGCACTGCTCCTGAATCCATCAAGCTAAACAACGTGCCACTCGTAATTCCAAACTTGTTGCTCAAGTACAAATCTGATATGATGCTGATATTACTAAAACAGATAACATTTAATTGGTCAGCTAATGTTCCTACTTTACTTTCAAAAAGCACGTGCACCCATATAGAGAGACAGCAGGGAGTTGCTTTCTTAATGCGCTCTAGTTCATCATGTGTGGGCACTGCGCAACGAACATTTTATTATCCAAAATCTGCTTGCTCTTCTTTAGCATGTTCCTCTTCCGTTCTTCTTTAATAACTACTCTCTCCGTTCCTAAATACAAGTCTTTGTATAGATTCCACCATGGACTACATATGGAGCAAAATGAGTGAATCTACACTCTAAAATGTATCTGGATACATCTCTATGTGATCCAGAGTGGAAATCTCTACCAAGACTTATATTTTGGAACGGAGGGAGTATGATAGTAGTACAGTATGTTCCTTGTAGTGAAGATGAGCAGGGACATCGGCAGTGTAGAGGTCTATACGGTCGGTTGTGATGGACACTTTGAACTCTTCGGGCCTCTTTGATTCGTAGGATTTTGTAAACATGGGAATAGGATTTGTAGTGGCCTGCCCACTTGAATTCTATAAGAACAGCAAGGAAATGCGGGGAGCTGTGTCGCCTTTGAGAGTTACACTGATATTAACAATACCGCACCTTCAGTTGAAGAGAGCTGGTATCCGAAGCCTTTCTAGCTGTACCGGCAATACTAGCACATATATTGCAGCAAGTTCCACTTTGTTGATTTTACTCTGATGCTTAAGGTTTTCACGTTATATCTACACTATGATCTGTGTAGCTGCTTTGTGTCACACTAGCAGCAGTCCACTCTTGAAGCTAAACACTGCAATGACTTACAAAATTGGCACCAAGGCATTGAGTGCCATTCTGGATGCAATGAAACTCATATGCTCCCCACCTATTGACTCTTGTTCAGAATATGGTCCTAATGACTCTTGTTCAAAATTGCCACATATAGAGTGACGACATGGAATTGCATTTCTTTGGGTGTTGTGATTCATTATGAGTGGGCAACCAACATTGTATGCAATGAAGCGGAACCTCAAGAATATGCTTCCTCTTCTGTTCTTTAACATGTTCCTCTTTTGTTATTCTATATTTAGTACGTACAGTATGTTCCTTGTCAGGAAGGGGAGCAGGGACATCTACAGTCAATAGCTGATAGAGCTGGCTTATACGTGATCGATAGGCTTTCAATTACTAGAGGCAATACAACATCATATTTTCAAGCCAGTTCCACTTTCCCGATTTATATATCGTGGTTATGGTGTACCCCTTTTATGTACATTATGATCTGCCTAGTTGTTGTGTGCTCTTGTTATCATGGTTTGGCAATAAACTCTCTATACAATATATTATGAACCTATCATCTGCCAACTATCCTTACTTCTGGAGCCTATTTTTTGTGTACTTGTGCCAGATTATATAAATGCACGCACCATATTACAGCACACATGAGCTCTCTCATCAGAATCCAGTGATAGCACACAAGTGTTTACAGGGGTGCCTCTATATTAGAATATCCTCTGCATTACAAAGATAATCTCACAACTGTTTATGTTTTCATGGTTCTCAGATATTATACGTAATTACGGTGAATATCAGAATCCGCGCATCAGAAGAATATTGTGGAACACTGCAATGACTTACAAAATTGGCACCAAGGCATTGAGTGCCATTCTGGATGCAATGAAACTCATACGCTCCCCACCTGTAGATTCTTGTTCAGAATATGATCCTAATGACTATTCTAACCTCGAGGAGTCAAAGGCAGATGGCCTTTCATGTTCACCCATCAAGGTGCATGTTCTAATTTGGCAAGGTTTTATTGATTGCGTGTATCTTGCATATGTTGTCTTGCATTTCTTCTACTTTGCTGCACCGCCATCTGCTTAGTTTACTCATCATATATGTCGAGATGCCATGCCCATCCATCATGTATACATATTCCATCTGTCATCATACCATGTTTTTCCACTCAAATGATGTTCTTGTGCATCAGACATCAAAAAGGAAGAGGGTGGTTGCCGAACCTGAAGGAGCACCAGCAAAGTCCTTGAAAAACGTGGTTGTGCCGGAGAAATCAGACAGCACCCCTCTTATATTGATTGTACAACCAGTGACACAAAACGTAGGACCGACTCCAGCAGACCGTACCCATACTTCACTGTCCACACCACTAGCCCCACCACACAGGACCTGCACTCCAGCAAAAGGTATGCCGATTTCACTTGCCATAGCACCAGCCGTACCACAGAAAAATCCCACTCCAGCAAAAAGTATAGCAAGTCCACCGGCCGAAGACCTATCCCAACTGCAGATACGGCCAATTCCTGCAGATTGGAACCCCATTCCAGTTATTACCAGTTTAAAAGACAATGCTTTCAATGTTGTTAGGGACTACATGCATATATTCCCATCATGGGAAGATTATAGTGAAGACAAAACACCATTTTCACATCTTCCTGTCCCACTTACGTGTAAGTGCTATTATTCATGGTGATTATTTTCCTGTTTTCTGCTGATTGAACACATCCATGATTTACATTACATTGTTGTAAGTAGGCGAGGGTCAATCTGGATAGTGATGACGAGCAAAGCTTGCTTGCGGTTTTCAAGGAAGCATTGCAGCAGTATCGGTGTTACCTGAGGAAATCACACTTTGATGGCAAGTCTATAAACGAATTTCTGGTGAAGTCTCTTGTGCTAAATTTAGAAGACACTGAATGGAAAAACCTTGTTATGCACTGGTCTCGTTCTGAGGATGAGGTACTGTCTATGATAACGCATGACAATTTGAACTTCTACTTTTCCGCATGTGCCTTACGGATCTTTTTGCAGGAAATCTGCTTGAAAAAGAATTCCGGTTTGAAAATTAAACTATACGGATCTTTTTTACGGATATTTTTCACCAATAATGTAAGTTTGTCCTTCTCGAGCCTTCAAACTTTGTTGTGTATATTTGGTTAGGCATGACTGCGATAGCTGTTTATTTTTGGTGTTTGCATCAAATTGCATCTTTAAAGCTTATTATGTACTCCCTCCGTCCCATAATATAAGAACGTTTTTGACATTAGTGTAGTGTAAAAATGTTCTTATATTATGGGATGGAGGGAGTAGTTCATAAACAAAAGTTTGTCCTTCTCAATTTAAGTTTTCAGTTGTACAACCAAGTTCCTTCTTCATACCATGTAAATTAAACTATACAGAGCAAGTATCTTATTTTGCCAATCTGAAATGGGATAAATTGACAGCACACTAACCATTGATACTTATGAGTTCTTGATCTGTAATCCAGTGGTGTCGTGAAGCTACCAACTCCCTCACAATGTCATTTCCTGCCATGTCTTGACTTGAACAATACCATATTGTGTTAATGCTATTTTAAACTGTGCTTTATTCGTCAGTAAGAAATGTGATGAATTGTTAGCACTGATACTTATATGTGCAAAACCTGTCATCGGTCTGCTTGTTTCTCTTTCAGAGTGAGGAGGATATAAGTGC
This sequence comes from Aegilops umbellulata, assembly GCA_032464435.1. Lineage (NCBI taxonomy): Eukaryota > Viridiplantae > Streptophyta > Magnoliopsida > Poales > Poaceae > Aegilops > Aegilops umbellulata. The sequence continues at coordinate 31,938,676 of CP136059.1, forward strand.
CAAACAAGTGCAGTCTCATCAGCTTGCTTAGCTGCTTGCGCTGCAGCTCCCGAGCAGGGCTAACCTTTCTTGAACTCTATTGAAGTACTGTCAGTTTTGTATATTATTTTGTCGGCGTGTTTAATTGCACTGGTGGCGATCTTTGATGCCCAGTGTATGTAATCTGCTGTCTGCTTGTGCTTTATTATCATAGTGGCGAACTTTGATGCCCAGTGGATGTAATATGCCGTAATTTCTTTATTGTATAGTCTAGGGTTTTTTCTTATTCATGATGCTGCAGTTATTTTACTGTATATATATCCTGTCTTCGCAGTAACCGGCCAAACCGTAAAATTGCGGTACATAATCGGGCCGTCATGCAAATCACTATGTATGATCCGCATCATGGGCCCCGTCATCTTGGTTCGTTAACAGGCCTAAATGTAAACTGGCCCACTAGTAGATTCGGGCCTTTAATAGGCCGAGTAAACCGCCGGCCCTATTTTCCCAAGAAAACTCAATGGGCTTTTAGGAGGTTGAAAAGTAGGTTGGGCCTGAAACGTGCCGAACAACTCACGGGCCGGCAGCAGGCTGAAATAGACCTCGGCCCATGATTGTGCCAATTAAATCATGGGCTTATAACATGCCAAAATTGTCTCGGTCCTTGTTTGGCCCAATCAGATTATCGTCTGTGAGCAGGCCAGATGCAAACGGAGCCGTAGTTAGGCCCAACTATATGACGGGCTTTTAACAGGCCGAAATATATATAGGGCCGAAATGTTAAACGGGCCTTTAACAGGCAGAAACTAATATCAGGCCGAATTACTAAATGGGCCTTTAGCAAGTGGGCCCAAAAGCATAGCGTCCAGTTGACGGGCCGAATCTGATATGGGCCATAATTTAGCCCAAAGCCTCTCAAAGGGCCGGACCTGATCTGGGCCGTAATTTAGCCCAGAACATGGTAGGCTTTTAACGAGCTGGATCTCATATGGGCCTTTATTAGGCCCGGAACGTGGCAAACTGTTAATGGACCGGATCAAATATGGGTCGGCATTTGACCCAAAACATGGCAGCATGTTAATGGGTCGGCCTACTAGTGTCCTCAAAATCTTTTGGGCCTTCAGCTGGGCCGACCCATTATGGTCGGCGAAATCTTGTGGGCCTTTAGCTGGGCCGGCCCATTATGGTCCACAAAATCTTGTGGGCCTTTAGCTGAGCCGGCCCATTATGGTCCAAAAAATCTCACGGGCCTTTAGCTGGGCCGGCCCATTATGGCCCGCAAAATCTTGTGTGCCTTTAGCTGGGCCGGCCCATTATGGTCCGCAAAATCTCGTGGGCCTTTTGTTGGGCCGACCCATTATGGATCGCAAAATCTTGTGGGCCTTTAGTTGGGCCGGCCCATTTAAACTTTATGGGCCACTTTTGGTCTGATCCACGTGTCAACATTTCATAAGCGCATCTCGCCCATTGGATGAGTGACACCTGTGCCAACGGGGAGCTGACATGTGTTTCCTCCAGCCAATGATGATTTTACACGTGGAAAATCACCATTGGTCCGGCTATTAACGGGTTATCGGATCTAAAACCGGACCCGATAGCTTAACGGCGTGCCGTTACGGTGGATGCCACGTGTTGGTCACCCTTGACGAAAGCACTTCTATGACGCGCGATTTTTCGTCATGGAAGTGGACACTTCCGTGATGATAATTTTGGTAATGTCATAGAACACTTCTATGACAGCACATGTATGACTATCTTGATTCTGTCATAAAATCGTCATGGATGTACATGCATGACAGAAAACGTGACCTACTGTGACAAACACGTATCATCACAAAAGTGTATTTTTTTGTAGTGCATGCCCATGCAAGGGGCTGCACTAAGGGCAGTAGTCTCGACCCCGAGGCCATACCTGCCGCCTCAGGGTATTCCTTCTTAGCCTGCTTCACCTAGCACCGCAGGCGCCGAGCCAGAGGGTGATGGAGAGGCTCACGTTGCGTCAAGCGAAAGAGGACGATGAGAGGGAAAACTCTTGATGCCCTGGTTGTGCGCCATTAATGGCGGCGAGCTAGACAAGCGCGTATATCAAGAGCTCATTCTCCATAGCATTGGTTTAGATGGGCGTCGGGTTGCAATGAAACTCACTAATGCTCGTGCTCCCCGGCTCCTCCACATCCTCCTCCTCCCCTATGACTGTCGCCATCGCCACTACCACCACAACCTTCTCTGGCTCGCTGTAGGCTAACTGAGCGCCGACATCGGCACCGGAACCCTAGACGTACGGTTTGGGAGGAGATATTGGCCAGAGGGAGAGGGGCACGAGACTTGTGGGGGTTGGGGAAGGGCGTTTATCGTGAGAAAAAACGTCTAGGAAAGGAAGCGATGGTGGAGAAAAAACACTATAATTGGAAGGAAATGCTTGCATAAAAAGATTTGTTTGTTATGATTTACAGTTAATCTCCTTAAAATCCATTATTTGTTTCCCGAAAATCTGTTATTTGTTTCCTAACATAAATTGCACTAATGAGAGGGATCGGTTGATTTGTAAAGTTAGACCCGTGATCTTTTGTATGATAGGAAAGTGCTGATTTTGAAGAAAATAGTGGAGAGGGAATAAACCAATGAATAAGAAAACCAACGTGGAAAGGGATGGTGGGAGGTGTGAAATAAAACCGGACAAAAATAAAACCAGCGTACCAGGCTACCAACTGCTCCATCTTTGCTCCTAATGGAGGAGTTGGTAGTCTCCGTTCCAGGGTTTTTTTCGTCCCACCTCCCACCTTCATCGATTTTTTTCGTCACCCTCTCCCACTACCCTCTTTCACCCTGGTTTTTTCATCATCCTTTACCACTATACCTGGCCAAACGGGCCGGTTCTGGCAGGCCGGCACGATAGCCCGTGTGCCTGGCCCGTCACGGGCCGGCACGACACGAGGCTATGTGGGCCGTGCCTGGCATGCGGCCCTGCTTGGGCCGTGCCTGGGCTGTTATGCCTGGCACGCGTGCCAGCCCGGCACAACACGCCCAATAACGGGCCGGCACGGGCACGACCCAGCACGACACGACACGGGAGCACGATGCGCCTGGGAGAGAGCGAGGGAGGGAATCGATCCATTGGACGCTTCGATCGAGGGAGCGGGGGGCTGGGGGGAGCGAGGCAGCGGGGGTTTAGGAGGTTTAGTGGGATTTAGGGGGGTTTGGGGTGGGGTTTGGCCATATTTGGGGTTGTTTAGGTATATTTTGTCACAAATTTGAATATTTGAACATTGGAGGGCAAATTTGGTCTAAAAAATGTCAGCTTTTTGCTATAAAAAGGGCTGCCCACCCCTCTCATTCCTCACACTCAAACCTCCTCTTCCTCTTATTTCTCACACTCAACACATGGATGATCCCATGGGTAGTGATCCCAACCGGTTCAATTTCAATACTAGTGACTTAGATGTTGACATCCCCGAGTGGATCGATACCACAGCCACAACCCACACATATCCTTCTTCCGATGAGTATACCGGCAGCCATTCCACTTCCCAGTCCAGTACCTCCACCTCCATCGGCACAAAGAGGGTTCGACGCAAAACCTCGACGTGCTGGGAGTATTTCGTTGAAGAAATAGCCGTGGAGGACGATGTCAACGTGCTAAAAGCTCGGTGCAAGAGGTGCGGCCACTTGCTTTCCTTGGGGGGGGAGGAGGAACTGGCCACCTCCTCAGGCACAACCTCATGCACCAGAACGCGGACAAGCGGTCTACGGGGACACAGGCCACGCTCAAGTTCAACCCCGACGGTACGGTACGCAATTTCACCTATGATCCTGCCTTCATAGAGAAGGAATTTGTCGTTTAATTGCTTCTAATGATTTACCATTAGGTTTCGGTGAGTCTGAAGGTTTTGTTGAATACATTCAAACTGTGCATACTCCTAGTTTCAAATCAGTTTCTAGACAAACTACATCTAGGGATATGAAAAAATTATGCAAAACTAGTCTTCAAACAATAAAAGATTATTTTACTACATGCACTTTCTCAGTCTCTTTAACATCTGATATCTGGAGTGGTCGGGCAAAGCAAGACTACATTAGTGTGGTCGCTCATTATGTTAACAAAAAATGGGAACTACAGAAAATAATTATAGGATTCGAATTAATTGACGAAGCACATACGGGTGAAAACATAGCTCAAGCTGTACTTAATGTTGTGTCAGAATTTGGTCTGACTGATAAGATATTTGCAGTAACTTTGGATAATGCTTCATCAAATACAACTGCAATGGAGAGCCTCAGTCCTTTGTTTTCTGTATATGCTGCATCTTTTTTACTGCATCAACGTTGTGCTTGCCATATAATTAATCTTATTGCTAAATGTGTTATGAAGAGATGTGAGGGACCCATTGAGATTTTACGCAGTGCAATTTCTTTTCTTGGTAACTCTAATCAGCGAATTAGTAGTTACCAGAGATATTGCATAGCAATAGAAAAAACTCCTCATAAGTATAATCTAGACATGCCTGTTAGATGGAACTCTACATATATGATGCTTAAGGCAGTCATCCGAGACAAAGTTCAATTCTCGGGATGGATTAATGCAAATATGGGGAGATATTGAGCCTGTTTGGGACTGCTCTGCTCCTCAAAATTCAGCTCCGCTTCAGAAAATACAAGCCAAACGGGGTAGCTCCACGATATGCCGCTCCGCAAAAAAATTAGAATCTGGGATACAACTCCAAGTTTTTTATGAAGCTCCTCAGGGGGTGCTTCAAAAAACTCTAGAAGCTGGAGTTGGGTGGAAATTACCCACCACTGCCACCAGTAAGTGGATACCCCTTCGTTTGTCCCCCCTCAACCAATCAAATAGATCCTTTCCACCAAATTTCTCATTCTTGAAGCTGGAGCTAAACGGCAGCCAAACATTCTCTTTGGTAGTACTAGAACTTCTAGATGAAACTGCTCCAAAGTGAATTTAGTGGAGCGAAACCAATTTTTGTGAAGCGGAGCAGTCCCAAACAGGCCCATTATATCACTAATGATACTTGGGAAATTGTTAAAGGTTTGGTCAAGTTTTTAGAAATATTTTATGAGGCAACAGTTTCTTTGTCTGGGGTTTATTATCCCACATCTCCTTTAATGATGCACACTCTTGTAGACATTGCATCTCACTTGAAAGCATACGAACATACTAATTTATTAATGCCTATGGTTTCTCGCATGAAACTTAAATATTGCAAATATTGGGCGAAAATTCCTATTTTGTATTCATTTGCATTTATCTTGGATCCTAGGGTTAAACTTGAATTGTTTGCTAGTGCACTTGTTGTACTAACTGGGGCCCTAGGGATATATTATATTGCTTATTCCACCGAGGTTCGTGATAAGCTTTCTGAAGTTTATGCTAAGTATGATCAAAAGTATGCCGGAGTTCGCATGCAACGACCTCCACCTGCACCAACCACAGGGAAAAAGAAAGGAGCATGGAGCAAGTTGTTTGGTTCTACCACCTCTGCCCCGAGCTCTTCCACATTAGGCCCATCGCCTGTGCTTTTGGGCGGTGGGGAGTTAGCGAAGTACCTCAACAGCGATAAAGTCAACTTCAATGAAGAGGAAGAGGAAGACTTTGACATAATTCAGTGGTGGCATGAACACAAGCTTACATATCCGGTGCTTTCCATATTAGCACGGGATGTATTATCAGTACCCGTCTCATCGACATCATTAGAGTCTGCTTTTAGCCTAGCTGGAAGAATACTTGAGGAAAGAAGAACGAGTTTGACCCCGGATATGGTGAGAACACTCATGGCCGTGAAAGACGGAGAACTAGCCAAAAGGAGAGCCCAACACACCGCTGAAAACAGAGAACTGATGGCCACGTTCGAAAATCTTGCACTCGAAGATGAAGAAGATGAAGAGTAGTTGTAGTCTTTCTATTTTCTATTGTAATTTTCTTATGCTTTTGTATTTTTCTTATGCTTTTGTAATTTTCTTTTTCTTCTGTAATCTAGAGCGTGGCTTTGTACTCTTTTACTTCCCAGGGATGGAAGGTTTTAATGAGGCAGTCACTAATAAAGCTCAAGATTTATCCCACATGATGACACTTTGCCTCATTTTATTTCTGATGTGCCGGCGTGCCTAACTTGTTTAACGTGCCTAACCGTGCCTAGCTTGTCAAACGTGCCAAACGTGCCTAACTTGTCTAACGTGCCTAACCGTGCCTAGCTTATCTACCGTGCCGGCCCGTGTAAAAAAGTAAGTTTTTTGGCTATATAAAGGGTTGCCTACCCCTCTTATTTCTCACACTCAAACACCATATCATTTCCAAGTTCCAACACTCAAACATGGATGCTCCAAAAGTTCAGCGAAGAAGCTCAGACATCTGGAACTACTATGATGAAGAAATATTTGTGGAGGATGGTGTCAACGTGCATAAAGCGAAGTGCAAACAATGTGGAATTTTGTTGTTCATGGCCATGGGGTACGGAGGAACCGGCCACCTGCGTCGGCACAAAGATGGACACGCCAAGAGAGATGCGGAGGCCGCGGGGCACCAAGCCGTGTAGTTCTATCTTTGTAATTTATTTTTCCTTTGAAATTTTTTTATCCTTTTGTAATTTTTATTTCCTTTTGTAGTTTAGCATGGCATTGTACTCTTTTACTTATTAGGGACGGAAGGTTTTAATGAGGCATGCTTTAATAAAGCTCTATATTTATCCCACATGATGACACATTGTCACAATCTTTTTACTTTCTATATTTATTGTTCCTTCTAATGAGGCATGCTTTAATAAACGTGCTATAATTCTTTGGAAGTAATAAACGTAGCAGTTTAACCATGCTAGTGCCACATTCACATACCAGGGACAGCGAAACATGTACTAAAAAAAGCAGCGAAATATGAGTACGTGACGTGCATGCATGCATGCAGGCTGCAGCCCTGCGTTGCTGCATCGATGGCACAAGCCGACGAGCGCGCCAGCAGACCTGCACCGCCCCTGCGCGCCTGCTCCAGCCAGACGTGCTTTTTTTTTGAAAAAATCGGGCCACCTCGTGCTGGCGGGCCACACGTGCCTACGGGCCAGCACGTTTAGCCAGGGGGCCGTGCTTGGGCCTCGAAGGCCAGCACGCGTGCCGGCCCGGCACGGCACGACTAGTTCGCGTGCCTCAGCGGGCCGTGCCGTGCCGGGCCGGCCCATTTGGCCAGGTAACCACGCACACGCACACGCACAAAAAAAACCCGATTGACCCCCATCTGCTCTATCCCTAAACCACTCTCGTCTCCCTCATAGGACGCAGCCGCCCACCGAATCAAATCCCGCCGACGGGCTTGCCCCCCTCGCCGTGGCCGATGAACATGTCTGCTGCGGCCGCATCCCTCTCCAAACGACGGCGATGATGGAGGGAGCAGCTCGCGCTGGCCAGGCTCCCGACCGATGGACGCACCGAGTCGTCACTCCTCGGGGCCAGCCCCTCCCGTTCATCGCATCTCTCCTGACTCAGTCTCCTCCACGAGCTGCACGGTGTGCATCCCTCCTCCCCGCATGCTTCTCTTCTCCTAATGCCGTCTCCTTCTGTAGCGCCGCCCCACACCACGGACGCCCTTGCATGCTACATCTCCCCGTCCCGATCCTTCTCTCCATGCGCCGCCACTCGCATGACGCCGCCTCCCAACAGTCTCCACCAGCACCGCGACGGGCGTGGCCTCCACACGCGCCGTCACCTCCCCTCCAGATCCGGCCGTCGTCGAGGGCATATCCATCCAGTAGTGCGCCGTCACCTCCCCCGCAGATCCAGCCGTCGTCAAGGGTGTATCCATCCAGCAACATGCCGTCATCCCAATCATCACCGTCCGCGGCGTCATCGCCCATGCCCAGTCAGGGGCTGGCAAGACCTCCATGATTTCCCTCTTCGTCTGCCAGGTCATTGAGACCAACGTCCATGAGTAAGACGCCCTGCCCTCCCCCTCTGCTACAATAGCTGGATTTGTCAAATTGATTGTTTGGGCAAAGAATTTGATTTTAGGGTTAACCTGTTCGTCTTGGATTGCCATCCCCCGCTAGAACTTGTCTCATTCATGGAGATTCATTCATGTGTCGGACCACATGTGTACAGGTGATTTCCGCATAGCTTTTGTGTATGATGGCCGGAGGACCAACTGCAACCTCGCCTGCCTCAGGGTCCAGAGGTCCGAGGTACCACAACCAACTGCCTCTGCATCCATATGCTGGAAATTTACTTTGATTGTTAGTCGTTGACCATGAGCAAGAATTTGTCAATTAATTTGATGCTTCAGTTAACTTGTAATTTGCTAAATTACTATTGGTTAAGCACCGTGCAGGTCTTTGTTTGATTATTAGTCGGTGACCATTAGCAAGAAGTTGTAGGAGGTTAAAATCATTTGCCAACTCTCTTTAAAAAATTGCCAACTTAATTAATGAATCATGTCGAATTGTAGACGCAGTGAACAGATAATGCAAAGTTCCTGCTATGACTAATTTGAAAACTACTAGTGTTACATATTTGCTAAGACTATCTGTGTACCTGTCAAATGCCCTTTCTGATGTTTCTCACTATTGAGATTACGCTTTTAAAAAGTGTTTGTTTTGTTTAGTGTACATCTAGAACAAAATCTGTTTTGGTTCCACTCTGGACAATCTTCAAAGAGATGCTAATTCTTCATGATTATTAACTTGACGTCTGAAATATTAATTTCATCTGTCCTATTTTGGTTCATTTCAGTTCGGTGTGGTAATCTGCTGCAATCAAGTTAACAAATCTGAAGTATTTTAGCAAGGCAACGGTGCAAGTGCTCTTTTGGTGGAAGATGAAGCTTTTGTTGGGCTTGTGATGTTTTTTCTGAAGAAGACTGACGATGAACTCAAAAGACAGATGGCATGCGGTATTTGTGATATAGAACTAAATGATTCAGGACTGCAGTAGCTCCAGAAAGGATGGCATTTTTCATATTGTGATGCAACGTCATGATACTAGGTTGTTTCTATTTGTTCTGATGCAACTTCTATAATGGTAGGTTGCTACTATGGGATTACCTGATGTTCCTTCATGTTAGTTATATCTTCCAATATTTACAAAAACTTTTGAAACTGACACCAGGTCAGGACATGCTGATGATAACCTTCCAGTTTTACTGAATCATAGTTACTTGAGTAATCTCTACTCCTAAAGTGTTCTTCGAAGGTGCTCATCAAATATGTCGATACACAACACCGTAGTTATTGGTGGTTTACACCGGGTAGTTTCCAGACCTTTATCGCAAGATGGACGAACTTGGCATCTCAGCCAGTACTCTGCCCCATCAATAGTTTGATGTCCCTTTGCATGAAGTTAGGCCAGTATCAGAAGATCGGTAGCCTTTTTAAGGAGATGAAGGTGAAGAATATTAAGCTGGATAACCTCACATGTTGCCTTCTAATGACTAGCTGTGGGGCATTGAGCAAGATAGATGTTGTTGGAGAAGTTTTAGAAGAAAAGGATGTAGTTCTAGGGTGGTCTGCATAAAACATGGTTTCTATCTACCTGAGTGCTGGTTTCGTTTTAAAAACAGCCCGCTCTGAAGAAACTCAAGGGCCTTGATTTTAGAAGGTAACATAAATATCTAGATTGATCGTTCATGGTCCTGGGGCTGTTTGTTACAGTTCAGGCAAGAGTTTAGTCCATAATACTCAATTTCATCCTGCTTGTATCACCACCAGCGTGTAATATAACATAGTACTATGCACAACAATGCATCAGCACTAAGCTCAGCATCTAAATAACTTGAAATTTTGGCTCAAAGTTTTTTTACTTCATAAAAATGATTTTATTTCTCCGGATGCATTGTTATTTAAGCTTCATTATTCTGCAATTTCTGGCAAAGTAATAAACATGCCATATATAAGTTAAAATCCCTCAAGAATTGTGAACCAATAAATTAGGGATTTAACTTTAGAAAAATCAACAGAATCTACAGCTAGAATAGATAATTTAAAAATTTCTTGTTACTTGCAATTCCTGATCTAGGTTAAGAATGTACTGCTTACAATGCAGATTGCAGTTCTTTCTCAACCACTATATTTGGTTACTCAGATTGTAAGTTATTGTGCATATCTACTATCATCATACTTTTACTTTCCTTTGTGTTGATGTAGAGGTACGAACAAAGCTACAAAGTGAGAGTGGCACATGATCTAGATTTTTTACACTCTTCTTGGCAGCCAATGAATTATCTTTATTTGAATCCATAATTCACCTCTTCGTGCAAAACAGATGTCGAGCATGCATTCCCCCTCTTAATAGCTCACAAACAGGTTATGGGTACCATATCTTAGCAACACACATCAGACTGAAACAGACATTAGAGTGTTACCCCCTCTGTTTGAAAATATGGTGTGTTGTTGAACCTTGACCGTAAATTTCTCTTTGTTGTTACAAATCATAATCAGAAGAAAGTGCTTCTCGACATGAATATAATGGTGTCTATTTTGTGTAACGTAAGCTATATATTAGTCGACTAATTGTTGGTCAAAGCACAAATTTGGACCGTCAAAAGACGCTTTATATTTTGAAATGGAAGGAGAGTAGCTTTTGGTGCCTCATTGGTTATGGTTGTGATACGTCTTTTGTGCATTTATTTGTAAAGGGAGTAGAAACCCAACCTAGAAGCATAAAGTGACAGAGAAATACCTGCTGCTACTTAAACAGGTTGGTATAAGTCTTCTCTATTTGGTTTCACACGTTACAGTGTATAAAAAACTGAGCTTGCGTATAAAGTGGCCTGGAAGAACATTTGGACACTTTATATGTGGTGTGAAATTTAGGTTATTATCAATTACTTGCATGGAATAGGTAGCATGCTGCATTCATTTTTGTTACTGAGCAAGTATCGTCATTTTATTAATTCTGGTGTAATACCGGACAATGATGCTTCATACCATTAGGACACTCTTGTTGTGTTGCATGTCAAGAAAAAAGATGTGGTATCTCTGCGAGAAGCTGCCTTTTCTTTAAGCTTGCTGTCTTTTCAAAATCTCATCTACCTCCGATTATGTGTGGACTTGGATATGATTATGGAATCGATCCGGAGGTTGCATAGAGCTCTGCAGAATTGCACTACAATGGGCAATATGAAGCCTTGGCTCGAGTTAGGCATACCAGACTACAAGAGGTACTGGAGGAATTTTCTCACTCGAGAAGATCGATTCATGGATGAGTGCAATGTAGATATGTGGCACACTTGACCAAAACCATCGACAACATTTTGTGATGCCCACCGGCCCTCTCCCTAGAATCTGTCTCTGTCGACTGGATGCCTATAGCTCCCAAGAGTTGCACTGTCATTGACTACCATCAACAACAAACTGCACGCAGCAGTTGAATAGGAGAAGAGGTGCTGCCATTAGCCTACCGGTGTCGAAAGTATTGAGCAGACACAACATCATCTGTCCATTGCACTGAACAGATTGATTGATGGTTTCGGGATCTTGCGATTTTTCATTTAGTAGGCAAAGGATGATGTCTCGTTGTCCTGATTGTTTAGTAAGATCATCGATGCAAAGATTTGTTTCATATTTCTCTCTTTTACCAAGAAGGGCACACACACATGTAATCTCATTTTTTGGTTGTTAGCTATAGTGGGGTGATTAATTTTCTTGTAGTTCTTCGCCTGTGAAAATGAGGATAACATGTATATTGTTTGCTATACTTCCTCGCTGGAAGGCCATATTTTCTACTAGGTCTCGAGGGGCGCACTCATTTGTTATCCTGAGTGGTGCGGTGTCCATGGATCCTTTTGCGTCTGAATTGGTGTTTCCATGATTTGGCATATCATGTGCGCTAGGTGCAAGAGATGTATAAGTGCACTAAAGGCATGATTAGCACCTCTAATGGCCATGCTATAGCATGTCAAGGAGTACCTAGGTGTGGAACTGAAACTTGGGTAACGAGGAATCTGAAACTCCAATAGGCACTAGCATGTTTCACATTTTGATTACAAACTTGAGCTTGTTCAAGTATGAAGAATGGGCGTACTGATCTCACTTTTATTATGGTGTGGACATCTTGTAGAAGCACCTATAACTCCAATAGGCCTTGTTTTTTTTCCTAAGAGTGATGTTGCAAAGTTTTTTCGTGCCCTTGCATAAGTACTATGGAGGTGTTTGGTTCGTCATTTTGTATCGTAACCTGATTACAGCGTTAATGGATACCGTCAGATCTTGTTTGTTCTGGTTGCTCCGTAACCCCATAACACGGTATTAGATCCCAGCCTAGTACAAATCTGTTACCGGTCAAAATCGTCCGTAATTAAAGCCGCTACAGCCGTCTCTCCCCTCGCTATCTCCTCTGCTATTAAAGCGTCGTTGCCGCGACCAGCCGTCCACGCCTCCGTGCGCCGCCGCAACTAGCCGCTGCCGGCTCCATCCGCGCTGTCGCCGTCGTTCCACCGGTCGCCGCCCCCGTCGGTGCATCCGCCGCCGCCCTCGTCGTTGCATCCGCCGCCGCCCCAGTCGCTGCATCCACAGGCGTTGTCGCCGTCGTTCCACCGGCCGCCGTCCCCGTCGTTGCTAGCGTCGGCCTCGCTCTCAGGACCTCGGCCCCAAGACACGAATGATGTTGGTAGGGAAGCCACGCCGGCATGCTTCCAACCGGCGATTCGTCCTCGACTGATACATCCGCAACTCCGGTATTCATTAACGTTACAGCGTATACCCAAACAAGATATGATTTTTGCCCATACCGTTTACATTGCCGGTGTAACCCATTTACGTTTGCGTTTGCGTTACCATTTTGCAACCAAACACCTTCTATATTGTTATTACACTGCAATATTTAGCAAGATTGCATGCTATTTATACGGCACCTTTTTTTATTCAAAGTCAAGTGATTGATGGTCCTGAGGGAGGGGGGAGGGAGAGAGAGGGGAGAGGGAGAGAGAGTGAGAGTGACATATTACAATGAGAGAGGACAGATAGAGAGCTTTGGTTTGAACTGTAGCACAATTATATCGTTACGTGTTTGAAATTCAGATGTGTTGTCAATGGAGGTGGAAGGGGGGATTGCGAGCCGAATCTATCACTAATTGAGATGGAAACCATGGACTGGGGTTACGGAGGGAGTTGAGTTGGAGAAAGAAATAATGTTGAGTGATTTATTGATAAAAAAGTAAATTGCAGATGTGCACGAGAAATCTCCAGATTTATATTAACTTGGATAAATCTTCATACTAAATATATAGTTGAAAGGATCGATATAGTTGACTAGAGGGGGGGGGGGTGAATAGGCAACTAACTATTTTTAGCTTTTCTTCACCAAATTAAACTTTGCATCAAAGTAGGTTGCCTAGATATGCAACTAAGTGGACAACCTATATGATGCAACAACGATAAGCATACACACAAGTAATAAGGAAACCACAAATAAGCTTGCACAAGTAAAGGGGTAAGATAACCAAGAGTGGAGCCGGTGGAGACGAGGATGTGTTACCGAAGTTCCTTCCTTTTGAGGGGAAGTACGTCTCCGTTAGAGCGGTGTGGTGGCACAATGCTCCCCAAGAAGCCACTAGGGCCACCGTATTCTCCTCACGCCCTCACACAATGCAAGGTGCCGTGATTCCACTATTGGTGCTCTTGAAGGCGGCAACCGAACCTGTACAACAAGGTTGGGGCAATCTCCACAACTTAATTGGAGGCTCCCAACGACACCACGAAGCTTCACCACAATGGAGTATGGCTTCACGGTGACCTCAACCGTCTAGGGTGCTCGACACCCAAGAGTAACAAGATCCACTAGGGATTAGTGGGGGGAATCAAATTTCTCTTGGTGGAAGTGTAGATCGAGGCCTTCTCAACCACTCCCGAGCAAATCAACAAGTTTGATTGGCTAGGGAGAGAGATCGGGCGAAAATGGAGCTCGGAGCAACAATGGAGTAGTTGGGGGAAGAGGCAAGTCAAAGAGGAGGAAGAAGACACCCTTATATAGTGGGGGAAACAATCCAACCGTTATCCCCCACTCAGCCCCGCAGAGAGCGGTACTACCGCGGAGGCAGGGCGGTACTACCGCTCATAAGCGGTACTACCGCGCCCCCCTCAGCGGTACTGTCGTGCCAGAAGAAAAGAGCCAGGAGCTGAGATCCAAAGCGGTACTACCGCGGAGGCCGGGCGGTACTACCGCTCAAAAGCGGTACTACCGCACCTACAACCGCAACTAGTACCGCAAAACCCGACACGAGAAAAAGCGCACTCGAGTCGAGGCGGTAGGAGCACGGAGCCGCAGCGGTACTACTGCTGAGACCACCAAGCGGTACTACCGCTCAGTGGAGCGGTACTGCCGCTTAGTGAGCTCGAGCGGTACTACCGCTAAGGCTCGCGGTACTACCGCTGGGTCCAAGAAAAGATAGAGAGGGGAGAAGGAGAAGCTCCATTGAGGCGGAAAGATACGGTGGGTGCAATGAGGACGTGTACGTGTTGATTCCACCCAAACCATACCGAAGCGGATCCCCTCTTGATAGTACGGTGACTACTACGAAACTATACAACCAGTATAGAAACGAGGGAAGCTACACCGTCTTGATTAGAACGCCGAGGGGAAATAATCGTCTCGTGCCGAGAAGTGAATATCTGAAAAGACTCAAAGCACCCGATTAGTCCGCAAAAGCATTGTCATCAATCACCAAAACACATTAGGGATAAATATACCCTTACAATCTCCCCCTTTTTGGTGGATTGATGACAATACGAGATTTGCACAGAATAAGTAAGGCATAGAATACGAGCAAACCCACATCTCTAAAATATGGACAGGCTCCCGCTAGATGTGTGCACACTCGATAGGTGCTTTGGACTGCACGGCACACATACTAGGATCAACACTCCCCCTATATTTTAGAGACCAACAACCTAAGCTAGAAGAGTGAGAACAGCATGTACGATAGGATAAGCAAGCCAGTTATAAGATATCATGGTGCATAAACATAGATAAGACAACGAGGGTAGCATATGTCTTACACCATATAACTAGAGCTTAGGTCTCACAGGCACAAAACCAAACAAGTCAACAACTAGAGAGCAAAGCAAAGCAAAGCAAACGACACAAACGACGACAACCAACGACGCAAACCACAAAACCCTAAACTCTCTCCCCCTTTGGCATCGAGACGCCAAAAAGGGCAGAAAGCTCAACTCCGGCTCCAGGTGAGAGCAAGTGAGGATCTCGAGCATCACATCCCAGCGGGGGCATCTGCATCGCCATCATCGGTCGGAAACTGCTCGGCGTCGGAATCAGACCACTGACAATGCTGCTGAACCCACTCCTCCTCCTCGGTGATCTGGCCCTCAGAGCCACTAGCCACAGTCGCACCTAAGTGACGCATGAGCTCCTTGTGACGTCTCCTGGCCTGCTTCTCGGCCACATGAGTCATGTACTGACCGTGAGACTCCATGCAGAACAGCTTCTTCATCTTGAGCTTGAGCTTCTTAGCCCAAGAGGGCTCTGCAATGGATGGCTCATAGTCCTCATCATCATCAGCCTCTACATCGGCCTCAGCCTCATCAGTCTCCATAGCAGCAGCAGCAGAGGATGAACCTCCAGTCTTGGTGACCGGAGAGCCCCAGTTGTCCTTCTTCCTTAGACGCTTAATTTCATGGGACACCAGCTCGCCAGTCTCAAGCATCACGTTGGGGTAGACACGATCCCAAGCCTTCTCAATGAGCAGCATGATGAAGGGGCCATAGATCGGACACTTGCGATCAGAGATAGCAGAGAGAAGTTCAGACCACATCACATGAGAGATGTCCAAGGTCTCGCCAGTGTTCTTTTCCTTCTCATGCTGGCAGAACAGAAGCATGTCCACCAGATAGGAGTGGACCTGATCCAGATTCCCAATGCGAGGGAAGAGGGTCTCACGGAAGACACGGTGAAGAATGTCCAGGTAGGCAGACAGCTCATAAGTTTCCTTCTTCGTCTCAGGGTTGATCTTCACAGTACAGTAGGGCCAGAGGGCTTGCTTGTGAGTAGCAGCTGTGGCTCGATGAGGACGAAAGCCAACAGGATTCTCGAGCCCGAGATCTTGCACCCCAAGAAGATCCATGAATGCCTTCCACTTGACAGACAGTGGCTTGCCATTGGTCATCCAGGTCAGAGTCCTCTCAGCATCAATCCCGAGATGGACGGTGGCATAGAACTGAGCCACAATGTCTGCATCAAAGTCCTTGTTGAACTCCATAATCCATCGAATGTTCAACTGAGAGCACATCTGAAGAGCTTCGCCGAAATACTCAGGATCCTTCTCCATGTAGTCGATGTCGATGGAGCGCACACTCACAAACAGATTCTTCTTGGCCTTGAGCACATCGAAGAAGATGGCAAACTGAAAGCGGTTCCAGAATGGACGGTTGACCAAAGAGGGTTCTTGGTCTTTTTCATAAGGATTGTGACGGCGCCTTGCCCAGAACTCCTTGGCACTCATCTGCGGCACAGTCTTTCCCCTTGGCCTTGACGAAGACTTCTTCTTGTGTTGAGAAGGTGGGGCATCTAAAGATGCACCGGCAGGCGGTGGTGGTGCACTTGTGGAACCTCCAGCGGACTCGGATGTGCGGTAGCGCTTTGACGTGGCACGATTGGGGTTGACACGGCGGGCCGGAGGCTCAGAGTGATCATCACCTGGAACCAAACACGAGAACACGCAAAACAACCAAAAGGACGAGCGTAAGCCAAAGAACACAAGAAAAGATCAAAGTATGGAAGATATATGATGGAATTGGACAGGCAGCGGTAGTACCGCGATCGCCAAGCGGTAGTACGCCCTAAGCGGTAGTACCGTTCGAGGGTAAGCGGTAGTACTGCTCTGAGCGGTAGTACCGCTCTACGGTGAGCGGTAGTACCGCTCGAGGTGGGGGAACAACGGTTCCCTACTACCGTGGTCAGATCTGGCACTACCGGCCTGTCAAATTCAAAAATATTCCTACCAAACTCTAATCTACATAGTCTAGTTGCCTTCTCCATCCTACTCAAGCCTAGTTTTAGCCAAAAATCTAGAGATGCAACCACTATTGCCCTTAAAACACAAGAACTGAAAACAAACCAAAGGAGAGAGGGAACGGGGGCAATACCGGCATCCATGGCAAGAGGACGAGGTGAGGATCGACTCCACCAAAGGAAATGGAGAGGGGCGGCCCGGAGGAGGAGATCCGCCGGAGCCCTTCCGTGGCGAAACGGTGCTGGAGAGAAGGAGAGACACGAGGGGACGAACGAATGGGTATGGGGGAGAAGAAACCTCCCCCTGCCCCGTCCTAACCCTCTGGTCTCGCCCCGCAGCGGTAGTACCGCGCTGCGGAGCGGCAGTGCCGCTTATAAGCGGTAGTACCGCTCACCAACAGCGGTAGTACCGCCCAGCATGCCACGGCAACTAGACTAGCCGGCTTAGCTCAAAAAGAAGGCAGAAGGACAACCATCGAGAGGCGAAAAGAACATACCAGCAAGAAGACAAGAAACCCTACAACAAGAGATGGCGGTGGCCGAAGCCACCTATGTTTGAGTCAAGTGGTATGGCACCGCGAAGATTTTAACCTTGGGCCCATGACCAAAACTCGTCTTTGAAGCACTAGTACCAAAAAAAATGGCGAAAGTGAAAGACTTGATCAATTTTTGCGTTATGGGGGGAGGGACAGTTCATTGAGAGAACAACACTCCCCCTATGTCCATGCCTACACCTAAACTAGACAACATATTGAGTGAGGTGGGATGTGCAAGGGTTCAAGTCACATTGCTCGAATCAATGATATTTAGTTCATGCCTTAACTCGCGAAATCTTGATTCATCCAAGGGCTTCGTGAAAATATCTGCAAGGTTATCATGAGTGTTGACATAGTTGAGCTCGATCTCGCCTCGCCTAATATGATCCCGGATGAAGTGATACCTAATCTCGATATGCTTCGTCTTGAAGTGTTGCACTGGGTTGAGGGATATCTTGATGGCGCTTTCATTGTCACACAAAAGAGGTACTTTGTCACAATTGACACCGTAATCCTTTAAAGTTTGCCTCATCCATAAGAGTTGTGCACAACAACTACCAGCAGCCACATACTCCGCTTCGATGGACGAGAGAGACACACAACTTTGCTTTTTGGAAGACCAACTCACCAAAGAGCACCCAAGAACTTGGCACCCTCCGGAAGTGGACTTCCTATCCACTTTGTCTCCCGCCCAATCGGAATCCGAATATCCTACAAGCTTGAAATTTGCTCCTCTTGGGTACCATAAGCCAAAGTTTGGGGTATGAGCCAAATATCGAAAGATTCGCTTGACCGCCACATAGTGGCTTTCCTTTGGTGCGGCTTGAAACCGTGCACAAATTCCCACACTCAACATGATATCCGGTCTAGATGCACAAAGATAAAGCAAGGATCCAATCATGGATCGATATACCTTTTGATCCACCGCTTTACCATTGGGATCAATGTCAAGTTGACACTTGGTGGGCATTGGAGTGGAAGCCGGCTTGACATCACTTAGCTTGAATCTCTTGAGCATGTCTTGAGTATATTTGGCTTGGTTGATGAAGGTACCTTCTCTTCTTTGCTTCACTTCGAAACCTAGAAAGAACTTCAACTCTCCCATGGAAGACATCTTAAACTTGGAGGTCATTAGCGAGGCAAATTCATCATTGAAAGCTTTGTTAGGTGAACCAAAAATAATGTCATCAACATATAGTTGGCACACAAACAACTCCCCGTTGACCTTCTTAGTAAAAAGAGTGGGATCGATTAGCCCAACTTCAAATCCACGATCTTGTAGCAACTCGGTAAGGTGGTCATACCACGCACGTGGGGCTTGTTTAAGGCCATAGAGTGCCTTATCGAGTTGGTACACATGATTGGGAAAGTAGGGATCCTCGAACCCGGGGGGTTGCTTGACGTAGACCAACTCATTAATAGGACCATTAAGAAAAGCACTCTTCACATCCATTTGTTGCAGCTTAAAGTTATGATGAGAAGCATAAGCAATAAGCATGCGAATGGACTCAAGGCGAGCAACGGGAGCAAAGGTTTCACCGTAGTCGATACCCTCGACTTGGGAGTAGCCTTGTGCCACTAAGCGAGCCTTGTTGCGAATGATAGTTCCATGAGCATCTTGCTTGTTCTTGAATATCCACTTGGTTCCAATGACATTATGGTTCTCCGATGGTCTGGGCACCAATCTCCACACTTTGTTGTGCTCGAAGTTGTTGAGTTCTTCATGCATGGCATTGAGCCAATCCGGATCTTCGAGCGCTTCATACACCTTTTGGGGTTGCACACAAGAGACAAACGCATGATGTTCACAATAGTTTGCTAATTGTCGACGAGTGCTTACCCCCTTTGTTAGACTTCCAAGCACATTCTCCATGATGTGCCCTTTAGTGGTGAGCTTGGAAGCAATTTTGGCGGCACGGCGCTCCAATTCCTCCTCGGATGTGAGATGAGGAGAGGAAACTTGATCATCTTGAGCGCCGTTAGGAGCTTGTACTTGTTCTTGAACTTGACCTTGAGCATCATGTGATGGTTCACCACCATCTTGAGAGTGATCTTGCCCTTGGTCTTGTTCATTTGGTTGAGGGCCTTGACTTTGTTCTTCGGAAGCGTGTGGGTCTTGGGTTGGTGATGGCTCCACTTGAGTGGAGCATTGTCCTTCTCCTTCAGCCACAAGGGGTTCCTCAATGGGTAGGATGAAACCAACACCCATTCTTCTTATGGCTTGGGGAGGAATTTCATCACCTGTATCACAAGTACCACTTTGCTCCACTTGGGAGCCGTTATTCTCATCAAACTCCACGTTACACGTCTCCTCAATAAGCCCCGTGGACTTATTGAGGACACGGTAGGCATGAGAGTTTGTAGCATAACCAACAAATATGCCCTCATAAGCTCTAGCCTCAAATTTAGACAACCGGACACCCTTTTTGAGAATGAAACACTTACACCCGAACACCCGAAAGTACTTGACATTGGGCTTGTTACCGGTGAGTATTTCATATGGAGTCTTGTTCAAGCCTTTGCGGAGGTAGAGCCGATTGGATGCATGGCACGCGGTGTTGATGGCTTCGGCCCAAAAGTTGTATGGAGACTTGAACTCCGCCATCATGGTCCTTGCAGCATCCATCAACGTCCGATTCTTCCTCTCCGCAACACCGTTTTGTTGAGGGGTATAAGGTGCGGAATATTGATGCTTGATCCCCTCATCACTAAGAAACTCGTCCAAGGTGTAGTTCTTGAACTCGGTGCCGTTGTCGCTTCTTATCGTCAAGATCTTGGCATTGTGTTGACGTTGTGCTTCATTTGCAAAGTCAATGACGGTTTGTTGAGTTTCACTCTTCCTCTTGAAGAAGTACACCCAAGTGTACCTAGAGTAGTCATCCACAATCACCAAGCAATACTTTCTACCCCCAAGACTATCAAAGGATGGAGGCCCAAAGAGATCCAAGTGAAGGAGCTCCAAAGGCCTCTTCGAGTAGATGACAGTCGTGGGAGGGTGGGCCTTCTCATGTAGCTTTCCTTCGATACAAGCACTGCAAGCACGATCTTTGGCAAAACTAACATTCGTTAGTCCTCGAACATGGTCCCCCTTGAGAAGACTTTGCAAAGATCTCATATTGACATGGGCTAGGCGGTGGTGCCAAAGCCAACCCACGTCAACTTTAGCCATTAGGCATGTCGCGGTCTTAGTGAGTCGCTCCGAAAAGTTAATCACATATAGACCGTTCTCGACATGCCCAACAAAGGCCACTTTAAGAGTCTTGCTCCACAAGAGGGCCACGGTATCAATATCAAAGAAAGTGGCAAAGCCCATGATTGCAAGTTGACGAACGGAAAGTAAATTGTATGCAAGGGACTCTACAAGCATGACCTTCTCGATCGTGAGATCTTGAGAAATGACAACCTTGCCGAGTCCCAATACCTTAGAAGACGAGGCATCACCCCACTCGACATTGGTGGGCATAGATGGAATCTTGTGAACGTCCACCACCAAGTCCTTACTTCCGGTCATATGATTTGTCGCTCCACTATCGAGCAACCATGATCCCCCACCGGAAGCAAACCCCTTGTTGGTGGCTTTAGCCATGAGGCACTTGGCGGTGATGCTTTCATTTGGGGAGTCGAAAAGAGACACCCGAGGAGTCTCCGCAATGGCAACGGAGGCCATGGCAACCAACTCTCCATCTTCATCATCATCATCATCCTCATTGTACTCTTCTTGTACCACTAAAGCCTTGTGAGGAGACTTCTTGGTGAAGTTGTTCTTGTTGGGGAAAGACTTGGCCTTGTCCTTACGAATGAGTTTGCCACCATTGTCTTCCCTTTTCTCATAAGGGCACTCCGCAACAAAGTGACTCACATTTCCACAATTGAAGCAAGTCCTCACTCGTTGCTTGCCCTTTCCGCCACTTGAGTTGCCTTTGTTGAAGTTGGGCCTTGAGCTCTTCTTGCTCCAAAATTGTCTTGAAGCAAGAGCCATATGTTCATGATAGGCATACTTCGTATCTTCGAGGTTGCTCTCTTCTTCCTCATCTTCCTCATCTTCGACATGAGCCTTGGCCTTCAATGCAAGGTTGGGCTTCTTTGCTCTTTGGGAGCGAAGCACCGCATTGTCGGCGGTCTTGTCCAATATGCTCATTGCCACAAACTCATCCAACACATCACTTGAAGACAAGGTGTGGAAATCTGGCCTTTGACGGATGACGGAGGACATGGCTTTGTTGTAGGGCATCATAGCCTTGAGGAATTTGCGCTTGATCCAATTGTCATCCGTGTCCTTACTTCCATGATCCCGGAGTGAGACCGCGAGCTTGGTAACTCTGCGATAGAGCTCTCGAGGTTCTTCATCTTCTTTCATAGCAAACTCATCGGCTTCGTCTTGCACCACTTCATAGTTGGAGCGTTGGATGCTTGCGCTCCCTCGATATAGGGACACCACTTTGCGCCAAGCATCTTTGGCCAAGGTGTAAGGCCGGAGATGGGGAAGGTCTTCGGGAAGGATTGCTTCTTGGATGATGAAGAGAGCATTCTCATTGAATTGATGATCCACGGCTTCTCTAGGAGTGAAGTTGCTTTGGTCATGCGGATAAAAACCTTCTTCAATGATTCTCCAAAGGTTAGTGTTCACATGATTTAAGTGACGCTTAAAACGATAGACCCAAGAATCAAAATCCTCCCTTTTGTCAACCTTGGGAGGTGGACCGGCATGATTTAAATGAGTAGAGGGAATAGGTCCACCATAAACGGGAGGAGGTTCCACATGGGCAAAGATGCCGGTGCCATTCTTGCCACTAGACATGGAGGCTTTCTCACTAGTAGCTTCCCCCTTGTCGGGGTTAGCATCCGTCACCGTGGTAATGGGATCACCCACTTTCAACGGTGCGGTAGAACTTTTAAGCCCTTCTAAGAATTCCTTAAACATGTCCTTGACCTCGGTCGTCATGGAGGTTTTCAATGTGTCCAAAGCCACATTAAACTCCTCACGTGAGATCGAGTCACCCCCATCTCCCGCAGACGATCTAGCATTCGCACCGGAATGCTCCGCCACATCGTCTACAACGTCAACCATACTCTTTGGACGGTAAAGTCCTTAAAAAGAGACGTAGCTCTGATACCAATTGAAAGGATCGATATAGTTGACTAGAGGGGGGGTGAATAGGCAACTAACTATTTTTAGCTTTTCTTCACCAAATTAAACTTTGCATCAAAGTAGGTTGCCTAGATATGCAACTAAGTGGACAACCTATATGATGCAACAACGATAAGCATACACACAAGTAATAAGGAAACCACAAATAAGCTTGCACAAGTAAAGGGGTAAGATAACCAAGAGTGGAGCCGGTGGAGACGAGGATGTGTTACCGAAGTTCCTTCCTTTTGAGGGGAAGTACGTCTCCGTTAGAGCGGTGTGGTGGCACAATGCTCCCCAAGAAGCCACTAGGGCCACCGTATTCTCCTCACGCCCTCACACAATGCAAGGTGCCGTGATTCCACTATTGGTGCTCTTGAAGGCGGCAACCGAACCTGTACAACAAGGTTGGGGCAATCTCCACAACTTAATTGGAGGCTCCCAACGACACCACGAAGCTTCACCACAATGGAGTATGGCTTCACGGTGACCTCAACCGTCTAGGGTGCTCGACACCCAAGAGTAACAAGATCCACTAGGGATTAGTGGGGGGAATCAAATTTCTCTTGGTGGAAGTGTAGATCGAGGCCTTCTCAACCACTCCCGAGCAAATCAACAAGTTTGATTGGCTAGGGAGAGAGATCGGGCGAAAATGGAGCTCGGAGCAACAATGGAGTAGTTGGGGGAAGAGGCAAGTCAAAGAGGAGGAAGAAGACACCCTTATATAGTGGGGGAAACAATCCAACCGTTATCCCCCACTCAGCCCCGCAGAGAGCGGTACTATCGCGGAGGCAGGGCGGTACTACCGCTCATAAGCGGTACTACCGCGCCCCCCTCAGCGGTACTGCCGTGCCAGAAGAAAAGAGCCAGGAGCTGAGATCCAAAGCGGTACTACCGCGGAGGCCGGGCGGTACTACCGCTCAAAAGCGGTACTACCGCACCTACAACCGCAACTAGTACCGCAAAACCCGACACGAGAAAAAGCGCACTCGAGTCGAGGCGGTAGGAGCACGGAGCCGCAGCGGTACTACTGCTGAGACCACCAAGCGGTACTACCGCTCAGTGGAGCGGTACTGCCGCTTAGTGAGCTCGAGCGGTACTACCGCTAAGGCTCGCGGTACTACCGCTGGGTCCAAGAAAAGATAGAGAGGGGAGAAGGAGAAGCTCCATTGAGGCGGAAAGATACGGTGGGTGCAATGAGGACGTGTACGTGTTGATTCCACCCAAACCATACCGAAGCGGATCCCCTCTTGATAGTACGGTGACTACTACGAAACTATACAACCAGTATAGAAACGAGGGAAGCTACACCGTCTTGATTAGAACGCCGAGGGGAAATAATCGTCTCGTGCCGAGAAGTGAATATCTGAAAAGACTCAAAGCACCCGATTAGTCCGCAAAAGCATTGTCATCAATCACCAAAACACATTAGGGATAAATATACCCTTACAATAGTGCTTGTGCAGGATGGTCATGAGTTGAGAAATATTTTTCGTATTATAGATATTGTACAAATGAAGCTAAAGACAACAGTTCTGACCGGGAATATCTTAAGCGCATCATGTAAATCTTAATTATAATATATAATTATGTGGATCATTGCTTTCTACGCACTGGTGAAGCTTAGTGTACTATAGGGGTTGATGTGGCCCCAGTCTTGGACAATTTTGTGAAGGGAAATTAAAATAAACACAGGTCTTAGCTAGGAGAGGAAAAACGTATTTTGCCATCTCAAAGTTTCACATTTTGTGTTCCGCCCCTAGGAATTCTGGTGTAGCTCTGCCACTATTTCTACGTATACATCATCAAGAAGTTATATTACAGTGGACTTTAACTATTTTTTAATTACTAGCAAAAGAGCCCATGCGTTGCAACGGGAGGAAACAATATGATACACCCCTAACCCAATAATCATGATTGAAGACCCCAACATGACATCTCTCTCTCTCTCTCTTGGCATAAGATGAACATCAACTTTCTTTTTTCCATGCAATGTTTTGCCGAGGCGCATGTATGGTTATTTCTGGTTTCTTTTGTCTTCAATCTGATTTTGATAAGATGTCCATTTGCAACATGGATTAGCATCAGTATGGAAAAATACCAATTGTGCGCTACTAATTACAATTATCAAATAAGTATAATAACATCATATTCAGATTGTACACATCACTATTGATTAAAACTACATCAAAAATAGAATTTTAAAATGTTAAATAGTTAAAAATAACATCATATTCAGATTCTACATATTTTTCTAATTAAAATTCATATATAATAGTTTAAATTGGAGTAACGGTTTACAAGATATGATTTTTTATAAGCATTTATCACTTATAGTTGAATTGCGGATTAATTAATAGAAACAGTAGGGAGTTCTCTGAAAAAAGGAAAAATGATTCGTTTTTACTTAAATGCGGACTACGGGTTTATTTCACGAAAACAGAGGGGGTTTCTATTTTTTTAAATGATTCGTTTTTGTCACTTAAGTCCCGACTGTGGGTTGATTTTGGAAAACATAGGGTTTTTTTTGTAAACATGCCCGTGCCGGGAAAAAAAGTTGATGCGCTTTTCTGCGAAATAAACGCCAATTGTCACGATTAGGTTGGCCAGATAGAGAATAAGTATGATACATGACGGGGCGGCGTGAGCCGTGGGTCAACGGCTGCAGGGCGGGGCAGCGCGAGCCCCGGGGGAAGATGGCTGCAGGGAGGGTCGACGTGAGCTGCGGGTGGATGGCTGCAGTGCGGGGGCGGGCGCGCCGACAACAGCTGCTGGGTGTGGCGGCACCTTGCGCTCGGTGGACAGAGGTGTGCCGTGAGCATGGGCAAGCTTCAAGACGACCGCGGGTGGGCACGCGAGCCCAAGCATGCAGCGGGCGTGCCCGGCGGGGCAGGCGAGCGAGGTCGTGGGTGCGGTGGACGCTGCCGGACATTTTGGCCGGACATTTTTTGGGATAGTCTGTCGCGTTGGGCGTCTCGGACATGATGAAAATAATTCTATAATTAGGGGAAAATCTCCCCTTGCCCAAAACCGTCGTTGCGGTTTGTCCCGCAACCGACGCCTCCCTTCGATCTTTTGGAACCGACGCCTCCTCGTGGGATCGTCGTGTCTCTTCGGGTCATATAAAAGAGGCCTGTAACCATCGATCAAAGGATTCGATCATTCTAATTCAAAACACGTTATCAGCACGTAGAACAACCAGCGAGAGCAAAAAGGCAACAGAGAAAGGAGAAGAGAGGAAGCACTCACCGCCGATGAGATGACAGGCCTCGTCTCCTTCTTCCTCCGTCTGATCCGCGAGGACGGTTGTCGCTACCGCCTCATTGCCCTTCGCCGCCATGGAGTTGGTGGCCACCGCCGTTTCCGTCGCCGGATGCAAGCCATCCGTCGATTCGGCCGCAGCGCCACTGGACGTGGCGCTCCTGGCCGCCACCGCGCCGCTGGACGTGGCGCTCCTGGCCGCCACCGCGCCGCTGGACGTGGCGCTCCTGGCCGCCACCGCGCCGTTGGACGCGCCCCCCGCGGTGCTCCCCTCGTCCCTGGACGCACCCACGATGGTGCTCCGTGCGCCCGTGGCCAGGCCCCCATGGGGTTCGACCCCTGGCTAGTGGCTGGCCCGAGCGCCTCCATGGTGCACGGGGCCGCTACCTCGCCTGCCCTGCCCACTGGGTCTCCGCCTCCACCACCTCCTCCGTCGGCCGCATGGATCCCGCCGTCAACACCGACGCATGATGTCGTCGCCGCTGGCGCGAGCCTCCGCCCGCCTGGCTACGCCCCGGTGCCAATGCGCTCGACGGTGAATGCAGAGGAAGCACTCGCCTTCATCTCCGCTCCATCCGGCACCTCTGGTGTCGTCCACCTTGGAGTCGGCATGGAGGGCGCCGCCGCCGCCGGCACGCCTCAACAGGAGACTGCCGCGTGCTCAAGCAGCCGCGCGGAGCGGCGCTTCGGCCGCCTCTTCGGGCGCGCCGTCGCAGCCCTCGACCGCCGCCCCGGTCGTCGCCTAGGCTCATGGGCTCCGGCGGACCTCGGTTTCACCGCTACTCCACTGCGCCAGGCATCCACCGTCGTCGTCTCCTCTTCAGATGAAGAGGCCTCGTCGGTGTCGCGTCGCTGACACCTGAAGATGCGAGGGGAGGCGCCGGCGCTCGCCCCAATCGCCGGTGACTGGGCTCCCTGCTACTTGCGAGCGCAGGTGGTGGTGGGGGATCGAGCGTGGTGCGGGTCGGGCGGTTCCTTATCCGTAACTGCCCCACCTCTCTGTTGGAAATATGCCCTAGAGGCAATAATAAAAGCATTATTATTATATTTCCTTATTCATGATAATTGTCTTTATTCGTGCTATAATTGTGTTAACCGGAAATCGTAATACATGTGTGAATAACAGACAACAACATGTCCCTAGTAAGCCTCTAGTTGACTAGCTCGTTGATCGACAGATAGTCATGGTTTCCTGACTATGGACATTGGATGTCATCGATAACGGGATCACATCATTAGGAGAATGATGTGATGGACAAGACCCAATCCTAAACATAGCATAAGATCGCATAGTTCGTTTGCTAAGAGTTTTCCAATGTCAAGTATCCTTTCCTTAGACCATGAGATCATGTAACTCCCGGATACCGTAGGAGTGCTTTGGGTGTGCCAAACGTCACAACGTAACTGGGTGACTATAAAGGTATGCTACGGGTATCTCTGAAAGTGTCTGTTGGGTTGACATGGATCGAGACTGGGATTTGTCACTCCGCTTGACGGAGAGGTATCACCGGGCCCTCTCGGTAATGCATCATCACAATGAGCTCAATGTGACCAAAGTGTTTGATCACGGGATCATGTATTACGGTACGAGAAAAGTGACTTGCCGGTAACGAGATTGAACGAGGTATTGGTATACCGACGATCGAATCTCGGGCAAGTAAAATACCGATTGATAAAGGGAATCGTATACGGGATTAATTGAATCCTTGACATCGTGGTTCATCCGATGAGATCATCGTGGAGCATGTGGGAGCCAACATGGGTATCCAGATCCCGCTGTTGGTTATTGCCCGAGAGCCATCTCGGTCATGTCTGCATGTCTCCCGAACCCGTAGGGTCTACACACTTAAGGTTCGGTGACGCTAGGGTTATAGGGATATGTATGTGCAGTAACCCGAATGTTGTTCGGAGTCCCGGATGAGATCCCGGACGTCACGAGGAGTTTCGGAATGGTCCGGAGGTAAAGATTTATATATGGAAAGTCATCATACGGACATTGGGACAAGTTTCGGGGTTATCGGTATTGTACCGGGACCACCGGAAGGTCCCGGGGGGTCCACCGGGTGGGGCCACCTATCCCGGAGGGCCCCATGGGCTGTATGAGGGAGGGAACCAGCCCATAGTGGGCTGGTGCGCCTCCCCCCCATGGGCCCCATGCGCCTAGGGTTTTGGGGGAGGGAAACCCTAAAGGGGGCGCCCCCCTTGCTTGGGGGGCAAGCCCCCCTGCCCTGGCCGCCGCCCCCCCTAGGAGATCTCATCTCCTAGGGCCGGCGCCCCCCCCCTTGGGGGTTATATAAAGGGGGGGAGAGAGGGGGCTGATCACCCATTGCCCTGGCGCCTCCCTCTCCCTCTCCAACACCTCCTCCTCCTCCATTGAGCACGGCGAAGCCCTGCCGGAGTACTGCAGTTCCACCATCACCACGCCGTCGTGCTGCTGCTGGAGCCTTCATCCCCAACCTCTCCTTTGCCTTGCTGGATCAAGAAGGAGGAGACGTCACGCTTTCCGTACGTGTGTTGAACGCGGAGGTGCCGTCCGTTCGGCACTAGATCATCGGTGAATTGGATCGCGGCAAGTACGACTACCTCATCCACGTTCACTCGAACGCTTCCGTTGCGATCTACAAAGTGGTATGTAGATGCTATCTAATCTGAATACTCGTTGCTTGATGAACTCCTAGATGGATCTTGGTGAAACCGTAGGAAAAATTTTAATTTTCTGCAACGTTCCCCAACAGTGGCATCATGAGCTAGGTCTATGCGTAGTTCTTCTTGCGCGAGTAGAACACAATTTGTTGTGGGCGTAGATGTTGTCAACTCTTCTTGCCGCTACTAGTCTTATCTAGCTTCAACGGTATTGTGGGATGAATCGGCCCGGACCAACCTTACACGTACGCTTACGTGAGACCGGTTCCACCGACGAACATGCACTAGTTGCATAAGGTGGCTGGCGGGTGTCTGTCTCTCCTACTTTAGTTGGAGCGGATTCGATGAAAAGGGTCCTTATGAAGGGTAAATAGAAGTTGACAAATCACGTTGTGGTGGTTTTAACGTAGGTAAGAAAACGTTCTTGCTAGAACCCTAAGTCAGCCACGTAAAACTTGCAACAACAATTAGAGGACGTCTAACTTGTTTTTGCAGCAAGTGCTTTGTGATATGATATGGCCAAAGTTGTGATGTATGATGAATGATCTATATGTGATGTATGAGATGTTCATGCTATTGTAATAGGAATCACGACTTGCATGTCGATGAGTATGACAACCGGCAGGAGCCATAGGAGTTGTCTTTATTTTTGTATGACCTGCGTGTCATTGAGAATCGCCATGTAAATTACTTTACTTTATTGCTAAACACGTTAGCCATAGTAGTAGAAGTAATAGTTGGCGAGCAACTTCATGGAGACACGATGATGAAGATCATGATGATGAAGATCATGGTGTCAAGCCGGTGACAAGATGATCATGGAGCCCCAAGATGGAGATCAAAGGAGCTATGTGATATTGGCCATATCATGTCACGTTTATTATTTGATTGCATGTGATGTTTATCATGTTTTGCATCTTGTTTACTTAGAACGACGGTAGTAAATAAGATGATCCCTCATAATAATTTCAAGAAAGTGTTCACCCTAACTGTGCACCGTTGCTACAGTTCGTTGTTTCGAAGCACCACGTGATGATCGGGTGTGATAGATTCTAACGTTCACATACAACGGGTGTAAGACAGATTTACACACGCAAAACACTTAGGTTGACTTGACGAGCCTAGCATGTACAGACATGGCCTCGGAACACGGAAGACCGAAAGGTCGAGCATGAGTCGTATAGAAGATACGATCAACATGAAGATGTTCACCGATGTTGACTAGTCCGTCTCACGTGATGATCGGACACGGCCTAGTTGACTCGGATCATGTAATACTTAGATGACTGGAAGAGGGATGTCTATCTAAGTGGGAGTTCATTAAATAATTTGATTAAATGAACTTTATTATCATGAACTTAGTCTAAATATTTACAATATGTCTTGTAGATCAAATGGCCAACGTAGTCCTCAACTTCAACGCGTTCCTAGAGAAAACCAAGCTGAAAGACGATGGTAGCAACTATACGGACTGGGTCCGGAACCTGAGGATCATCCTCATAGCTGCCAAGAAAGATTATGTCCTACGAGCACCGCTGGGTGACTCACCTGTTCTCCCTGCACAACAAGACGTTATGAACGCTTGGCAGTCGCGATGCGATGATTACTCCCTCGTTCAGTGCGGCATGCTTTACAGCTTAGAGCCGGGGCTCCAAAAGCGTTTTGAGAGACATGGAGCATATGAGATGTTTGAAGAGCTGAAAATGGTTTTCCAAGCTCATGCCCGGGTTGAGAGATATGAGATCTCCAACAAATTCTTTGGCTGTAAGATGGAGGAAAATAGCTCTGTCAGTGAGCACATACTCAGAATGTCTGGATTGCACAACCGCTTGACTCAACTGGAAGTTAATCTTCCGGAAGAAGTGGTCATTGACAGAATCCTCCAGTCGCTTCCACCTAGCTACAAGAGCTTTGTGATGAACTACAATATGCAGGGGATGGTAAAGACCATTCCTGAGGTGTATGCTATGCTGAAATCAGCAGAGGTAGAAATCAAGAAAGAGCATCAAGTGCTGATGGTGAATAAAACCACTAAGTTCAAAAGGAGCAAGGGTAAAAAGAACTTCAAGAAGGACGGCAAGGAAGTTGCCGCGCCCGGTAAGCAAGTTGCCGGGAAGAAGCCAAAGAATGGACCCAAGCCCGAAACTGAGTGCTTTTATTGCAAGGGAAGTGGTCACTGGAAGCGGAACTGCCCCAAATACTTAGCGGACAAGAAGGCCGGCAAAACCAAAGGTATATGTGATATACATGTAATTGATGTGTACCTTACCAGTACTCGTAGTAGCTCTTGGGTATTTGATACCGGTGCAGTTGCTCACATTTGTAACTCAAAGCAGGAGCTACGGAATAAACGGAGACTGGCGAAGGACGAGGTGACGATGCGCGTCGGGAATGGTTCCAAGGTCGATGTGATCGCCGTCGGCACGCTGCCTCTACATTTACCTACGGGATTAGTTTTAAACCTCAATAATTGTTATTTAGTACCAAGTTTGAGCATGAACATTGTATCCGGATCTCGCTTAATTCGAGATGGCTACTCATTTAAATCCGAGAATAATGGTTGTTCTATTTATATGAGAGATATGTTTTATGGTCATGCTCCGATGGTTAATGGTTTATTCTTGATGAATCTCGTACGTGATGAAACACATATTCATAGTGTGAGTACCAAAAGAGTTAAAGTTGATAACAATAGTCCCACATATTTGTGGCACTGCCGCCTTGGTCACATAGGTGTCAAACGCATGAAGAAGCTCCATGCAGATGGACTTTTAGAGTCTCTTGATTATGAATCATTTGACACGTGCGAACCATGCCTCATGGGTAAAATGACCAAGACTCCATTCTCAGGAATAATGGAGCGAGCAACCAACTTATTGGAAATCATACATACCGATGTGTGTGGTCCAATGAGTGTTGAGGCTCGCGGTGGCTATCGTTATGTTCTCACCCTCACTGATGACTTGAGTAGATATGGGTATATCTACTTAATGAAACACAAGTCTGAAACCTTTGAAAAGTTCAAGGAATTTCAGAATGAGGTTGAGAATCAACGTGATAGAAAGATCAAGTTTCTACGATCAGATCGTGGAGGAGAATACTTGAGTCACGAATTTGGCACACACTTAAGAAAATGTGGAATAGTTTCACAACTCACGCCGCCTGGAACACCTCAGCGTAATGGTGTGTCCGAACGTCGTAATCGCACTCTATTAGATATGGTGCGATCTATGATGTCTCTTACCGACTTACCGCTATCTTTTTGGGGCTATGCTTTAGAGACTGCCGCATTCACTTTAAATAGGGCTCCGTCGAAATCCGTTGAGACGACACCGTATGAATTATGGTTTGGGAAGAAACCTAAGCTGTCGTTTCTAAAAGTTTGGGGATGCGATGCTTATGTGAAGAAACTTCAACCTGAGAAGCTCGAACCCAAGTCGGAAAAATGCGTCTTCATAGGATACCCGAAGGAAACTATTGGGTATACCTTCTACCTCAGATCCGAAGGCAAGATCTTTGTTGCCAAGAATGGATCCTTTCTAGAGAAAGAGTTTCTCTCGAAAGAAGTAAGTGGGAGGAAAGTAGAACTTGATGAAGTGTTACCTCTTGAACCGGAAAATGGCGAAACTCAAGAAATCGTTCCTGAGGTGCCTGCACCGACTAGAGAGGAAATTAATGATTATGATCAAGATACTTCTGATCAAGCTCCTACTAAAATTCGAAGGTCCACAAGGACACGTTCCGCACCAGAATGGTACGGCAACCCTGTCTTGGAAATCATGTTGTTAGACAACGGTGAACCTTCGAACTATGAGGAAGCAATGGCGGGCCCGGATTCCGACAAATGGCTGGAAGCCATGAAATCCGAGATAGGATCCATGTATGAAAACGAAGTATGGACTTTGACTGACTTGCCCGTTGAACGGCGAGCCATAGAAAATAAATGGATCTTCAAGAAGAAGACAGACGCGGATGGAAATGTGACCATCTATAAAGCTCGGCTTGTCGCTAAGGGTTATCGACAAGTTCAAGGGGTTGACTACGATGAGACTTTCTCACCGGTAGCGAAGCTGAAGTCCGTCCGAATCATGTTAGCAATTGCCGCATACTATGATTATGAGATATGGCAAATGGACGTCAAAACGGCATTCCTTAATGGTTTCCTTAAGGAAGAATTGTATATGATGCAGCCGGAAGGTTTTGTCGATCCTAAGAATGCTGACAAAGTATGCAAGCTCCAACGCTCAATTTATGGGCTGGTGCAAGCATCTCGGAGTTGGAACATTCGCTTTGATGAGATGATCAAAGCGTTTGGGTTTACACAGACTTATGGAGAAGCCTGTGTTTACAAGAAAGTGAGTGGGAGCTCTGTAGCATTTCTCATATTATATGTAGACGACATACTTTTGATGGGAAATGATATAGAACTCTTGGACAGCATTAAGGCCTATTTGAATAAGAGTTTTTCAATGAAGGACCTTGGAGAAGCTGCTTATATATTAGGCATCAAGATCTATAGAGATAGATCGAGACGCCTCATAGGTCTTTCACAAAGCACATACCTTGATAAGATATTGAAGAAATTCAATATGGATCAATCTAAGAAAGGGTTCTTACCTGTGTTACAAGGTGTGAAATTGAGCTCAGCTCAATGTCCGACCACGGCAGAAGATATAGAAGAGATGAGCGTCATCCCCTATGCCTCAGCCATAGGTTCTATTATGTATGCCATGCTGTGTACCAGACCTGATGTAAACCTTGCCGTAAGTTTGGTAGGTAGGTACCAAAATAATCCCGGCAAGGAACACTGGACAGCGGTCAAGAATATCCTGAAGTACCTGAAAAGGACTAAGGAAATGTTTCTCGTTTATGGAGGTGACGAAGAGCTCGTCGTAAAAGGTTACGTCGACGCTAGCTTCGACACATATCTGGATGACTCTAAGTCACAAACCGGATACGTGTATATTTTGAATGGTGGGGCAGTAAGCTGGTGCAGTTGCAAGCAAAGCGTTGTGGCGGGATCTACATGTGAAGCGGAGTACATGGCAGCCTCGGAGGCAACACATGAAGCAATTTGGGTGAAGGAGTTCATCACCGACCTCGGAGTCATACCCAATGCGTCGGGGCCAATCAAGCTCTTCTGTGACAACACTGGAGCTATTGCACTTGCAAAGGAGCCCAGGTTTCACAAGAAGACCAGGCACATCAAGCGTCGCTTCAACTCCATTCGTGAAAATGTTCAAGATGGAGACATAGAGATTTGTAAAGTGCACACGGATCTGAATGTTGCAGATCCGTTGACTAAACCTCTCCCTAAGGCAAAACATGATCAGCACCAGAACTCTATGGGTGTTCGATTCATCACAATGTAACTAGATTATTGACTCTAGTGCAAGTGGGAGACTGTTGGAAATATGCCCTAGAGGCAATAATAAAAGCATTATTATTATATTTCCTTATTCATGATAATTGTCTTTATTCGTGCTATAATTGTGTTAACCGGAAATCGTAATACATGTGTGAATAACAGACAACAACATGTCCCTAGTAAGCCTCTAGTTGACTAGCTCGTTGATCGACAGATAGTCATGGTTTCCTGACTATGGACATTGGATGTCATCGATAACGGGATCACATCATTAGGAGAATGATGTGATGGACAAGACCCAATCCTAAACATAGCATAAGATCGCATAGTTCGTTTGCTAAGAGTTTTCCAATGTCAAGTATCCTTTCCTTAGACCATGAGATCATGTAACTCCCGGATACCGTAGGAGTGCTTTGGGTGTGCCAAACGTCACAACGTAACTGGGTGACTATAAAGGTATGCTACGGGTATCTCTGAAAGTGTCTGTTGGGTTGACATGGATCGAGACTGGGATTTGTCACTCCGCTTGACGGAGAGGTATCACCGGGCCCTCTCGGTAATGCATCATCACAATGAGCTCAATGTGACCAAAGTGTTTGATCACGGGATCATGTATTACGGTACGAGAAAAGTGACTTGCCGGTAACGAGATTGAACGAGGTATTGGTATACCGACGATCGAATCTCGGGCAAGTAAAATACCGATTGATAAAGGGAATCATATACGGGATTAATTGAATCCTTGACATCGTGGTTCATCCGATGAGATCATCGTGGAGCATGTGGGAGCCAACATGGGTATCCAGATCCCGCTGTTGGTTATTGCCCGAGAGCCATCTCGGTCATGTCTGCATGTCTCCCGAACCCGTAGGGTCTACACACTTAAGGTTCGGTGACGCTAGGGTTATAGGGATATGTATGTGCAGTAACCCGAATGTTGTTCGGAGTCCCGGATGAGATCCCGGACGTCACGAGGAGTTTCGGAATGGTCCGGAGGTAAAGATTTATATATGGAAAGTCATCATACGGACATCGGGACAAGTTTCGGGGTTATCGGTATTGTACCGGGACCACCGGAAGGTCCCGGGGGGTCCACCGGGTGGGGCCACCTATCCCGGAGGGCCCCATGGGCTGTATGAGGGAGGGAACCAGCCCATAGTGGGCTGGTGCGCCTCCCCCCCATGGGCCCCATGCGCCTAGGGTTTTGGGGGAGGGAAACCCTAAAGGGGGCGCCCCCCTTGCTTGGGGGGCAAGCCCCCCTGCCCTGGCCGCCGCCCCCCCTAGGAGATCTCATCTCCTAGGGCCGGCGCCCCCCCCCCTTGGGGGTTATATAAAGGGGGGGGGAGAGAGGGGTCTGATCACCCATTGCCCTGGCGCCTCCTTCTCCCTCTCCAACACCTCCTCCTCCTCCATTGAGCACGGCGAAGCCCTGCCGGAG
Source organism: Aegilops umbellulata (assembly GCA_032464435.1). Classification (NCBI taxonomy): domain Eukaryota; kingdom Viridiplantae; phylum Streptophyta; class Magnoliopsida; order Poales; family Poaceae; genus Aegilops; species Aegilops umbellulata. The sequence goes on from CP136059.1 coordinate 31,973,979, forward strand.
TACTGCAGTTCCACCATCACCACGCCGTCGTGCTGCTGCTGGAGCCTTCATCCCCAACCTCTCCTTTGCCTTGCTGGATCAAGAAGGAGGAGACGTCACGCTTTCCGTACGTGTGTTGAACGCGGAGGTGCCGTCCGTTCGGCACTAGATCATCGGTGAATTGGATCGCGGCAAGTACGACTACCTCATCCACGTTCACTCGAACGCTTCCGTTGCGATCTACAAAGTGGTATGTAGATGCTATCTAATCTGAATACTCGTTGCTTGATGAACTCCTAGATGGATCTTGGTGAAACCGTAGGAAAAATTTTAATTTTCTGCAACGTTCCCCAACACTCTCGCCTCCTCTCTTATGCGTGGGTGGCTGCGGGCTGGTCTCGGTCGGCGGTGGCAGGCCCAGGCCCAGGCGATCGGCATACTCTATTCAAGTTTTTTTCTTTCTTTCTCTGTTTTTATTAGTCTGGTACTAATTATTGTATTTGTGCAATTTTAGTCTATGTTTAGTACTGTTTAGTACATAGATTGACTACTACTTACATTTTAGTCGTGTTCTAGATTCATTCTATGTTAGGACTTGTGTAATTATTAGTAGGTGTGTTTATATTATGTAATGGATTGATAATATAAATAAAGTACCGGATTTCATCTGGGAAGAATGACATGTTCCATGTGTTTACCACATCTCATTTTTATCGAACATGTCTTTGCGATTGAGATCTTCTGTCGCATATCAAACTTGCAAATTTTTTAATGTTTCTCCCTCATTTTATTTGGAATCACAAGGTAATGAGTTGTGATCTACTGCTTATTTGCAGACTGTCCTCTCTTACTGTGAGGTCTATGCTTTGTCATTCTCGACAAATGATTACCTCCAACGTGTATTCCTTATATTTAAATTATAGCATACACAAGGTAATGGCGATGTAGCCTATTACTGTGAGATCTAAGTGATCTTCAAAGTGTTATGTTCACACAATTGAGGTTGAGAATTTTTCAAGTTTACACTTGAGTATCAAATTTTTGCATTCTTGTTTGTAACATCCCAAAATTCTAAATTTTGGAATGTTATAATAAATAGATAGACTTGATTGATTGTTTGATTGATTGACTGAAAGTGAGTGAAATTCGAACTTTTCGAAAGTTAAATGAGAGGGAATAAAAGGACTTTTCCAAACTTTCATGTTGTTTTTATGATCTCCGTGAATTCAAATTCTTTTCACCACAAAACCCTGGAGAGAAGATGACATGACTTCTTCCATTTATTTAAATGACAAGGGGTGTTGAAAATATTTGAATTTCATTTGAGAATATTTCCAATTCTGAAACTTCAAGCAACTCAATGATTTTCATGAGAGAAGATAAAATGACTTCTTCAAATTATATGAAACATGAATTGGGAGTTTCAAAGAAACTCAAATTTAAAATCCATTTGAAATTATTATTTTCAATTTGAGTTATTTGAGTTTTATTCAAATTATTTTTCTCCAAAAATAAAATACATGGAAAATAGGTTAACATGATTCCCTACATCAGAAAATTGGAGAGAAATAAATTTGAAATCATTTTGGTATTTTTAAAATGATTTTTATTGGATTTTATTAGACCAGTAGCACTCTTTGAATTATCTGAATCTGTGTGGATTTTATTTGGCATTATAAAAATGTTCACGTTGTAGGAAATCCTTTTCGGATAATTTTGATATATAATATGCCTATATATAATTTTATGTTTAGTTTCGTTATTTCGGTTTTCCTTCTGTTTCTATTTAAAAAAACTGTACGTGTGGCCCATATTTATTTATAGCCTACATGCACAGTATAGTAGCTTCTGGCGCCCCATTGTTTTTTCTCTTAAATGGGCCAGGCCCAGCCAGCCTTTTTATTTTTATTTTTATTTTACTTAGGCTGATTTTTGTTTAAAAAAAACTGCAGCCGCACGTACGCACGCGGCCAGCCGATGGGATTTAGGCCCGTGCGAGGCGTTAGCCTTTTTCTTCTCTGTTTCGTTTAATTACGTCTACGTTTAGTCCCACATTGACTAGCCTTTGATCTCTAAGCCTTTTTCCCATCAATAAATATAGACCCATAGAGCCTCCAAAAATCATTCATTCGGGTTAAATCAATATTTTGGTTTGACTAGATTCTTTAAAAAAAATATTTTTCTCCTCTCCAGCGCGATTTTTTGGAATTGTTTTCTCTCCCCGAAGTCATCTTTTCTCTGCCTTATAAAGGTATATTTTTTTCTTTTTTTTCTTTTTTATACCTCTGTAGTTTATTATGTCTAGACTAATACGATAGAATAATTAGATTATCAATTAGTCTACGTATTTATACATTAAACCTTAGCCGTAGCTATTTTTCTTCCGTAAAATAGCTTGGCCCTGATTTTTTAAATAGGCATAACTTTTTACTCGTTCATCCAAATTAGACGAAACCAACACCCACTTCTTCGTTATGATCTCCTCTATCCAGTAAAATAACTTAAACATGTTTTTGAAAATTTAAAATATGATTTCAAATAGATTTGAATTTGAATCTTCTTTTGTTCATAACTTGAGTTTTACAACTCCGTTTTAGTTGATTCTTTTTGCTAATCGAAGCTCTTGACCTAAACTTTCTGATAAGGCCAAATTCACATAATTTTGATACTGCTATAAATTGTTTTATGTTGCAAGAGTTATTTGCTTGGTTTTGATGTTTTCCGAATCGTCTTCTTCGATCTTTCTGATCTTTTGAGTGATTGCTTATGTGCGGTTACTATTACTTGCTTACGATAGATTGACCGGAGTGTGACGAGTAGATCTATCAAGAGTTTTGAGTGCGAATCATCTTCATCAACATTGCAGGCAAGTTCACACTTTCATCATATCCCTTTTCATACCCAGTTTTATTGCATTAGATCCATCCTCAAACATTGCATGATTAGAATCTAATTAAATTGTGGGATGGGAAGTAGTTGAGGTAGTACCTATTACCTGTTTATTATCAAACCCTTGGGAGTTGCTACTACGTCATGCTTATATTGCCATGCTATACTCGTAGACGTGGATTAGGTTTTGAGAGTATCCATGACAGATGTGAGATTGTTAATTAATGGTTTATTTAAGGTGGCAATTTAAACACACATCTGGGTGGATTGAGGTACCTGGGTATTCCAGGATTGCCTGTCTAGGTACCTGGGTACTCCAGGATTGCCTGTTTTTTTATGGACCGCCACCCAGGCTCAAAGGGATCATGAGATTATTCATACTAGAAACTTCTGTGTGCGGCCACAAGCCATTATGGGCTCTAGCATAGTTGATTAAGTCGTGCGAACTCTTACAGGCTAGACTAGCAGATGTAGGGGAAAGTAGGTGTACTGGTCTATCCAACGTAAGGTGCTAGCGCTTCTGAAAGACTGTGTCTCGGTCATCCGTTTCTTAAACACCATGTAGTGCGAGAAATCAAACGGAGGCGATCGAGTCTTATGGGGAAAAGTGCGCAAACCTCTGCAGAGTGTACAAACTAATCATGATTAGCCGTGTCCCCGATTATGGACATCTTGAGTATCTAGTTCTTAGATTATCCTGTTGATCTCATCATGTTACTTTAATTAATTTTGTTGGGTTTTAATGATGATGCTTAATTGGGATTGAGAATGCTGTCAACCATTCTCAATGTTTAACAACCAGCATGATAGTTAAATAAATTTATTCCTTTGCAGTAGGGAAAAATTGGCTTTTCGCAAAAACAATATAACCGTAGAGCTTTTCCACCAGCCATATATGCATGTAGTGATAGCCATTGTTCATAATTTTCTCTATGGTGTGAATTTGCCAGTCCATTCAATGTACTGACCCGTTTCGGGCTGCAACGTCTCATGTTGCAGGTTTCTTACGTCGAGTAAGTGATACGTTAGGGTTACGATTTCTACACTCAACTTTGTCGTTGGTGTTGATGGGAATCCACAACCTTGTTGCTTCCGCTATATGGATTGAGGTAATAGTATTTACGTTACTTTATACATGTGATTTACCTCTGTTATAAATCCTTTGAGTACTGTGTGTGTCAGCATACCGATCCAGGGATGACACTTAAGCACAGAGACTTTATCCATTCGGGTCGGGTCGCTACATTATTACACAACCATGATGGTTTTTAATTTACCACCCGTAAATTAATTATCTCTGGTTCTCCCATGTAGGCGAAGATGACTGCCAAAGAGTTTGAGTAGCTTGCCCTCAATGGCCACAATTACCCTACATGGGCTATGGGCATCAAGATCAGTCTTGCGTCCCGTGGGATAGCGCGTGCAATACAACCCCCGGAGACTCCTCTCCCGGATGGGGCCATGCCGCTGACAGAATAGCAGAACTATGCTGCTTTATTCATCATAAGGCACCATATTCATCCGGATCTCAAGTCTGAGTATTTACAGGAGGAATCTCCTAGTACTCTGTTTCTGGCCCTCAAAACGAGGTATGAACAGCAGAAGGCAGTAGTCCTGCCAGAAGCACTCCATGATTGGACTCATCTCCGTCTTCAGGATTTCAAGTCCATCGGTGAGTACAATCATGTTGTTCATAAGATATGTTCCAAACTGCGTTTTTGTGAGAAGGAACCTACTGCAGGGGCGGACCTACGTGAAGAGCCGTGGGGGCAGCTGCCCCCACTTGATTTTTTCCATCGAGTTATAGTACTAGCATGTGATTCATTAGTGCCCCCACAAAGGCTAATGACGTGCCCCCACTAAGCCTAATTTCTTGGATATTTTAGAAGCCCAATCGTAAAAGAGTAAGCTCACTAAAATGGATCGCCACGGCCCATAGCGTAAGCCCTACACGTACGCAGCCTGCAGCGCCTCTAGTTAAGAAAAACGCAGACTGAGATTCCTAAAAAAAGCACGGACGCATCACCCATGCACGGGACTAAAGAAATCCCTCGCCTCCCTTCTAGAAAAAAAATCCCTCGCCTATCGTATCGCCTCAATCTCTAACCGCTGGAGTCACCGGCTCGCTGTGGCGCCGCCAGCAATCGTCGACTCCGCCTTGACCCTCGTCCGTCCTTTTGCTGCTCGAGCTCCTGGCGACCTGGCCGGCGACGTTGCAGCGGCACTGCAGCAACACGACGACGGTCGACGGTGATCTCATCTCTCCTGGTCTCCTACAATACCCTAACTTCAATTGACATCAAGGTAAATCCATGGAACTTTTTCCTTAAAACTTTTTTGTTTGCTTGCTTCTATGTTAAAAAAGCCATCTTAGTCTTGTTAACTTGTGTGTATAATTTATCAATTTGTGTGATTAGATCAGTTCAAACCCTTTTTCCATTGACGTTTGAATTATTGGCACTTAATATTACAGGACAGCTAATGGAGAGTTTTTTTATACAAAAAAATCAACAACTTCCAGAATGCCCGAACTAGTTGATTTGAAGAAGCCTCTAGGGATCCATCTAAAAGGAAGATGATTATAGATTACAATCCCCCACAAAAGAATTTTTATAGATTACAATCCCAATCAACGTGAGGACATACGAAGGAAATACTTGATGTTGGGGGCCCATCAACCTAAACTGGAAAGTTTTAAGCCAAGGTTGATTTGGAAGACCAATATGTATTTTAATCCTGATTGGTAGGAGGAGTATGGTGGTAATTGGCTAGACTACAGTGAGGCAGACGACAACGCATATTGCTTGTGTTGCTATTTATTCAGTGACAATATCAAAGGTAACAAACCTAGGCATGATGCATTTGTAGTAGATGGCTTTCACAATTAAAAAAAGCCAGAAAGATTTGTGACTCATGTAGGTGATCACAACAGTTTCCACAATAGAGCACTAAAAAATCGTGAGGATCTACAGAACATAGATCAATCAATCCCGATAGCCTTACAAAAACAAAGTGAAATTGAGAAAATTGAGCATCTTATTCGGGTCAATGCTGCAATTGATGTCTGTCGATACTTGTTGCATCACGGACAAACATTTCAATGCTGCAAGTGATTATCCCGCGTTTTAGTTTACATGGATGTTTGTCTTGTTGGTTTATGATTTATGAATATGGCCATACAATTTTTGCCCCCTCTCAATTATTTTCCTGGGTCCGCCCCTGACCTACTGAGGGGGAGAAGATAGAGAAAACATTGTCTACTATTGATGAGGTCATGACTACCTTGGATACGACCAAAAATATTGCATACATGCATATTTGTCAGGTGATTTCTAGTGTCAACTATTCAATAATCTATTTATATTATCCAGAACAAAAATACTTCACACACTTTTGTGTTTTGTCTAATTGCAGGTGTATGAGACATTTGTACAACCCATATATGAAGATAAGGGAAAAAGAGAAGTTTAGGTGCTGTTCAAAAAGTCTCTTCACGTCACTTTTGAGCCAAGAGAAGATAGAGTCCAAGTCTCTCACATTCTGGATTCAGATTCGGACTGCACAGACATACCTGTCTCAAAATGGCAAGAACTTTTTCATACGGACTCCGAATTGGGTGATTCTTTTTTTGTTGGAAAGTAGATTTCGTCCTCTTTCCACTCCAATTGGATTCACCTTTAAATTCGTCCGGAGCGTTGAGTTATGGACGAAACAATCTGACGCTGCAGCAGAATCCGAGTCAAACTACAAGTCCAAAGGTGTTACGTCACCTCCACTTGGGCCCATTGGCCTTGTACGACCTAGGGATAGTTTTGGGCTGCCTTGGGACGTCCTCCCACCTCCTTAGCCGCCACCCCTTTCTCCTATATAAGTAGGTCCATCTAGTAGCTTTTTCCTTGGGATTTGTTTAGTTAAAAGTTAGCCATTGCAACTTCGTGTACTTCGTTTGTGTCCAACGGCCAGACCAAGACCACTTTCGGATCCGCACCATTATCAATACTTCATATATATTCGCAATATTCAGATTGCATTATCATATTCTTGCTTGTTCTTCGATTGCTTGCAGGAATAGACCTTCGTGGTCAGGTTGATCGTGCTCCGGCGTGGTCAATAACCTCTTGATGTTGGTTTAGCGATTGCTAAGGCGCAACGTCGTGCACGTTTGTAGTCGGGTCGTCAAAGTCGTCTCCACCAAATTAATAGTTATCATCTCATCGAAAGATCGGGACACCCCCGCCTCTATTAAGTGGTATCAGAGCTCAGGTTGCTCGGTGAGAATTTCCAGTTTCCCCTAGATTAGATTTATTTTCTTACCTATTGTCCAAGAAAAAGCCACAAAAAAGTTAGATCTATTCATCCTTTTGTCCAAGCCAGTCTGAGCCTTTGCAATTTTCTTTTCATTGTTTGCATTATTGAATTATCGGTTGCATCGTCGTGTCGAGTTGCTGGTCTTAGTGTCTAGTTTGTTTAGAGTTTCGAGTTCTGTTCACATTAGTCACGTCGCCGCTGCATCGTTATCCCTTCCGCTGTCCACCATACCATCCATCAATTTCCACCACGTGCTACCCATAGTTCATTGTCACAATCATAGTTGAGGTCGTTCACATCTTCGCTTGATACAATCTGCATCTTATCTAGTTTGTCTTGGAAAGAGGGAGAAAAAAAAGGCAGAGAAAAAAAGGAAAAAAAAGTCAGAGAAAAAAAAGAGAGAAAGAAAAAGAAAAAAGTGTGAGGAAAAAAAAGAGAGAAGAAAAAAAAACAAAATCCGGATCTATCTAGACTCAATCTCATAGTTGAATTCGGATTGGAATCTGTTTTGTGCACTGTTCAGTAAAACAGGCATAACTTCCTCATACGAAGTCCGTTTTGGCTCCGCGAGTACTCAAATGAAAGCTAGTGACGAGCCGCGTCTAAATAGTTGCAGAAGCTAGTTCAATATTTGACACCTCCAAATCAGCTTCTAAATAGGTCTTTTTGCCCTCCGAAGTTCGCGGACACATCTTATTCCAGTTTTTCAGGCCAGTTTTAGAATTGTTTGACTCCTCATATCAATTCCTAATTGAGTGATTCTTTTTGCATTGGAAAGCTTGAGTTAGTAGCATTCTTTGAAAAAAGTTATCAGAAAATTGGCTCAAACTTTTCAAGAGAAAAGTTGGAGAGAGAGTTCTTGTATATCCTGCTTGGCAGTTGTTTTTCATCATTATCTTTACTGCCATTATGATCTTCACTTATATCTTGTTGTCCAGAGCTACTTAGTATCCTTCATTGATGCTAGTTGTGCTACGTCATGACCTCATTAGTGTTCTAGGCTCGCGTCTCTATTCCGGTCTAGCCTAGGACCAGCACAGTACCGTCGTTGAGCGTTTATTCAACATTGCATCTTTGAATTGATTATTGCTAATCTTTTGCTACCATATATAGCCAACCCAGCTCCACATATTTCTACATCGTGTATACGTACGTTCCCCTGGCAATCGCTTTACACAATCTTCAGAGTTATTTGACACCGCTGGTTGCCTGTCACCACCTGCCGCATGGTAAGAACTTGTAAGATATTGATATTTGCTTTACTGTGAGCACTTTACAACCACATCCTAGTAGTTCATAGGAACATTATTCTCGAATTTTGTTTCTTGTTTCTACTAATCATGACAGGTTCCGGAGACAGAAGTTCTTGGACGACGGACACATCATCAACATCACGAGAGTTGGGACAACACACACAAGCACATGGTCAGGTTATCTCTTTACCGTCATTTGAGGGTAGATTTAATCCTGCTATTTATCTAGCTTCGGAGCTTGAAGTAGAACAAGTTTTTAGTCACCATGACTTTTCTGAACTTGAGCGAGTACGAGCTGTCACTAGAGCATTTACTGGTTTTGCTTCTGTTTGGTGGAGTCTGCATTGTAAGAAAAACATCGATAACCAACCCACAACTTGGAAAGATTTGAAAGATGTAATGAGACAACAATTTTTCCCTCCTTACTATCGTCGTGAATTGCTTCGCAAATTTGAACAATTTAAACAAAGCAACAACACTGTTCATGCTTACTACCAAGAGTTCAAATCTTATATGCATCATTGTGACATAGAAGAATCTGAGGATGATACAATGAATAGATTTTTTGGTGGTTTGAACCATGATATTCAGGCACGATTTCAGTATATTCCTCATTGTATTACTGGTATGTATGTTCGTGCTTGTACCTTTGAGAGACAGTTACAGGAGGATGCATTGGGTGACTACAACAACTACTATTCTAGTTCATGCTCATCACCACCGCTTGGTTCCTCCACCGTTGCACCTACTAGAGCAACCACACCTCAGATTGTGAGCGCGACATCATCTCAAGAGTATGGTACATTGCCATCATCCGTACCTACATCAGCTACATCTTTGCGACAAGGTAAATGTAAAGGTATTGATGATATAACTTCACATGAGAATGATGCATGCCTAGTTAACTTGAATACATTATGTGTTGAGTTACCTGTTGATTTGAGCGCAACACCTATTTTAGAGAATCATGTTACTGTCATGAATGCGTCATGTGATCAAACAACTGAAATACCAACAATTTTGAGTGCACCCAATGAATTAACAGTTGATGCAAAAGAACCAATGTTTAATCAATTCGATATGACCTCTAATCTTGGTGACGATTCTGTGTCAAATGACTTATTGCATGTTGGCTTATTTAAGCATGTTGTAGCATATAAATTTTATGCAAGTAAGGTTTATTCACCAATATTGGGATGGTTTAATGATGAATATTGTCAATCTTTTCATATGAATAAGAGCTTCACTTATATGTGCAAACTGAGTTGCAATACTTTCATGCCTTCTACTTCTTGTGATAATATTTTGGCTTTACATTTTATTCACTATGAAAGTTACTCATGTATACATGTGTCATATGTGCAAATTCCACGGGAAGTAAAAATTGATGACATCTACATATACAACATGTACACCTTGTCTCTTTTGTTAACCACATTTTAGATAAAGCAACACCGAGGACGGCTTTATTTTCAAGAAGGGGAGGATGATGAGGACATGACTACCTTGGATACGACCAAAAATATTGCATACATGCATATTTGTCAGGTGATTTCTAGTGTCAACTATTCAATAATCTATTTATATTATCCAGAACAAAAATACTTCACACACTTTTGTGTTTTGTCTAATTGCAGGTGTATTGGACATTTGTACAACCCACATATGAAGATAAGGGAAAAAGAGAAGTTTAGGTGCTGTTCAAAAAGTCTCTTCACGTCACTTTTGGGCCAAGAGAAGATAGAGTCCAAGTGTCCCACGTTCTGGATTCAGATTCGGACTGCACAGACATACCTGACTCAAAACGGCAAGAACTTTTTCATACGGACTCCGAATTGGGTGATTCTTTTTTTGTTGGAAAGTAGATTTCGTCCTCTTTCCACTCCAATTGGATTCACCTTTAAATTCGTTTGGAGCGTTGAGTTATGGACGAAACAATCTGACGCTGCAGCAGAATCCGAGTCAAACTACAAGTCCAAAGGTGTTACGTCACCTCCACTTGGGCCCATTGGCCTTGTACGACCTAGGGTTAGTTTTGGGCTGCCTTGGGACGTCCTCCCACCTCCTTGGCCGCCACCCCTTGCTCCTATATAAGTAGATCCATCTAGTAGCTTTTTCCTTGGGATTTGTTTAGTTAAAAGTTAGCCATTGCAACTTCGTGTACTTCGTTTGTGTCCAACGACCAGACCAAGACCACTTCCGGATCCCCACCATTATCAATACTTCATATATATTCGCAATATTCAGATTGCATTATCATATTCTTGCTTGTTCTTCGATTGCTTGCAGGAATAGACCTTCGTGGTCAGGTTGATCATGCTCCGGCGTGGTCAATAACCTCTTGGAGTTGGTTTAGCGATTGCTAAGGCGCAACGTCGTGCACGTTTGTAGTCGGATCGTCAAAGTCCTCTCCACCAAATTAATAGTTATCATCTCATCGAAAGATCGGGACACCCCCGCCTCTATCAACTATGCTCCCTTCAGATAGGATCCTCCAACAGCAATACCGTGCTCGTAACTACACTGTCTATTCCGAGCTTATTCATATGTTACTTCAGGCTGAAAAGCATGATGAGCTAATCACTAAGAATGGCTCTCAGCGCCCAGTTGGGGCACAACCTTTACCTGAAGTCCATCTGAATGTTGCAAATAGACAGAAGTTTAATGGTACCCCTCGGGGTAAACAATCCAATTTCGAGCATAAGCGAAAGCGCAATGGGAACAGGAGATCTAGATACCCAGGCAAGGGAAAAGGCACTTCAAAGCTCAGGTTTGATAAATCTAAGCTTTGCAACAAGTATGGATGCTCCACGCATTCTACTGAAAAGTGCACAACGCCCAATCATCTGGTTATGTTGTACCAGCAATCTCAGGGACGCAAAGCACCTCAAGGGAAAGGGTTTGAAGCCAACTTCAACCTTCATCCGGATAGCGCAAAAGGAGCTGGTGGTTCGCACGATGTTCCTCCTGGACCGAGCAACGCCGTGATCCCTTATCTGCCTGAGGCTACTGCTAAAATGGAGAACACGTTGATTGAGTACACCGCAAACAACGTGTTTGGCGACTTCGACTAGTCCCTCAATCTCCTAGTGATCTACTTAATTATGTCCATTTGTGATGATTGTAATAAGAACATAAGTTTGTTGTTGTCTTTATATTGTATTGTATCAGCACATTTGATATAATAAAGATTGTATTCTATATATTACTATGAGGTTTTCTTATTGAAAATTCTTTGTTTTATATAGTTTTCTACGGGGACAATCCGATGGAAGAGGAATTATGCCTTGTGGACAGTGGTGCCACAAACTCTATACTGAGGGAGATGAAATATTTCCAAACTCTAAAGAAGACGAATGGAGATATTCTAACTATTGCCGGACGCGATACTGTGATTGTTGGTACTGGACGTGCCATATTCACCCTCCCAAGTGGTACATATGTGACAATTGAGGATGCTTTACTGTATCCCGATTCTGCACGTACCCTGATCAGTTATCGAGATATCTGTAACAATGGTTTTCATATTGAAACCCATGAAGACAACAAAGAGGAGTATCTACTCTTTACTAAAGATGACGGATATGGCAAAAAGGTACATGAGAAAATTCCTTCTCTATCGTCTGGTTTGTACTATACGTACATCAAACCCGTGGAACATGTTGCATACAAAGTAATTTTTCAGAATGTTAATGCATTCCAAACCTGGCATGATCGCCTAGGCCATCCTGGAATAGGGATAATGAGAAAAATTACTAGCAATTCCATTGGTCATAATTTGCTTGAGTCAAAATTTCCTCAATCTTCTGATTTTGTGTGCACATCTTGTGCCACGGGAAAGCTAATTTTGAGGCCCTCGCACCTCAAAATACAAGCTGAACCACTTCAGTTCCTTGAACGTATTCAAGGAGACATTTGTGGTCCCATTCAGCCATTATTTGGACCTTTCCGATAGTTCATGGTTCTGATTGACGCATCTACACGATGGTCACATGTGTGTCTTCTATCCACACGAAACCATGCATTTGCCAAGATAATGAGGCAAGTCATTAAGTTGCAAGCCCATTATCCTGAAAGTCGAATTAAATCAATTCGGATGGAAAATGCTGCAGAATTCTCCTCACATGCTTTCAATGATTATTGCATGGCTTGGGGGATCGAAGTTCAGCACTCTGTTCCATATGTCCATACACAAAATGGTTTGGCTGAAGCATTCATTAAGAGGATCAAACTCATTGCAAGACCCTTGTTGATGAATTGCAACTTGCCAACCTCTTGTTGGGGTCACGCTGTTTTACACGCTGCTGACTTGATACAATTGAGGCCAACTGCATATCACAGTTCTTCCCCTCTGGAATTGGTACGTGGAAATCCTCCAAGCATTTCCCATCTGCGTAAGTTCGGATGTGCTGCATACATCCCGATCTCACCACCACAGCGGACATCTATGGGCCCACACAGGAAGTTGGGGATCTATGTGGGGTACAAATCGTCGTCGATTATCAAGTACCTGGAACCCCTGACTGGGGATCTGTTCACAGCCCGTCACGCTGATTGCATATTTAATGAGGAACGTTTTCCGGCATTAGGGGGAGATTTCAAGTACCAGAAAGAATGCCCGGAAATTGATTGGAATGCTCATTCCATTTCATCCTCTGATCCACGTACCCAAGAGACCGAACTTCAAGTTCGGAAGATCATTAATTTGCAACATCTTGCAAATAATCTGCCAGATTCATTTACTGATTTGAAAGGTGTTACAAAATCCTTAAACCCGGCCAGAAACGCGCCAGAAAGAGTGGAGGTACCAATAAAAACCACTCAACTCCCTATTCCTAAAAAGAGGGGGAGTAGTACGGCCTCTGACCCGGAGCATGCTTCTAGCAAGCAGCAAAGGAAATCGAGCAAAAAAACCTCGGAGTCAGTAAATGCAGGTCAACTCAACGTTGACAAACACCTGATGGGTAGTATACACCCAGTGGAAGGGCAACCTCCACAACCCAGTTCCAGTGTGCACAAACTGACTGGGACATCAGAACACCCAGACTCGATCGTATTGGGAAATCACGAAGAGTCACTAGGGGTGCAGGAAATTTCCATCAACTATGTTGATTCTGGAGAATCATTTGACCGTAAGACTACGGCTGTCGACATATATTTTGCTGAAAACATTGCAGATACCCTTCTTACTGATCATGATCCAAGGTCTATCGTCGAGTGCCAAAAGCGCTCCGACTGGCCTAAATGGAAGGATGCAATCCAAGCAGAAATTGCCTCGCTTAACAAAAGAAAGGTATTCACTGAAGCAATACCTACACCTCCCAGTGTTTTCCCTGTGGGATTCAAATGGGTTTTTCTCCAGAAACGGATTGAGAACAATGAGGTGGTGAGATATAAAGCAAGGCTCGTAGCACAAGGTTTCACGCAGAAACCCGGCATTGATTTCACTGAAACATATTCTCCAGTAATGAGTGCAACCACTTTTCGATATCTTATATCTTTGGCAGTGCAAAATCGTCTATCTATGCAGTTGATGGACGTCGTGACCGCATATATTTACGGGTCACTAGATTCGGACATATATATGAAGGTTCCTGATGGAATCTCTGTCCCGAATAAAAATGCAAAACGCAACATGTATTGTGTAAAGCTGAATAAGTCATTATATGGCTTAAGGCAGTCGGGACGGATGTGGTACAACTGACTTAGTGAGTTCCTTCTTCAGAAAGGTTACTCCAATAGTGTTGATTGCCCATGTGTTTTCATCAAGAAGTCCTCTACAGGATTTTGCATCATTTCTGTGTATGTTGATGATCTCAACATCATCGGCAGCACACCAGACATTGATGAAGCACGCAATCACCTAAAGATGGAATTTGAGATGAAGGATTTGGGTAAAACCAAATTTTGCTTAGGTATTCAACTTGAGCATCTTCCCTCAGGAATCATGGTACACCAATCTGCCTATATCCAGAAAATATTGGAGAAATTCAATATGGACAAATCCTATCCATCTAAAACTCCCATGGTGGTTCGATCTCTAGACGTAGAGAAAGATTCGTTCAGACCAAGGGATGATGGAGAAGAGGTGTTGGGACCTGAAGTTCCATACCTTAGTGCTGTTGGAGCGCTTATGTATCTTGCAAATTGCACAAGACCTGATATTGCATTTGCAGTGAATCTACTTGCTAGACATAGCACAGCTCCCACCAAACGTCATTGGTCTGGAGTGAAGAATATCTTTCAATATCTCCAAGGCACAAAGGATCTTGGCCTATTTTTCCAGTTCCAGAAAAATCAGGACTCTAATGTGACTGGATATGCAGATGCCGGCTATTTGTCTGATCCCCATAATGCCAGATCTCAGACCGGCTTCGTGTTCCTACATGGTGGCACTGCTATATCATGGAAGTCTTCGAAACAGACTCTGGTGGCAACATCTACCAATCATTCCGAAATAATTTCATTATTTGAAGCAACATGCGAATGTGTATGGCTTCGCAGAATGATAAACCACATACTACAGTCATGTGGAATGGGTTCGATAAAATCACCTACCATTATCTATGAAGATAATGCGGCCTGTGTTGCGCAGATGCAAACAGGATACATCAAGAGTAATATCATCAAGCATATTTCTCCTAAATAGTTTTCCCCCTATAATCTTCAGAAAAGCGGGGAAATAAGCATTCTGCAAGTCAAATCATGCGACAACCTTGCTGATTTATTTACCAAGTCTATACCAAATTCTACATTCCAGAAATGTGTTCATGGAATTGGTATGCGAAGACTTGGGGACTTGCAGGTGTCAGGGGGAGTCTCTTCTTGAGATATCCTCATTTTAATGACATCACATTATGCTATCTTTCTTTGTGAGTATATGTTTCAGGATCTCATCAAAGATTTTATGAAGAACTTTTGAAGGAGAATCTTTTGAGATGATAGAGCTTCCCGGACAATCATGAAGATGATCTACATGGTCAAGCGTAGATTAGGGAGAGTGTTGAAAATAATTCTGTAATTAGGGGAAAATCTCCCCTTGCCCAAAACCGTCGTTGCGGTTTGTCCCGCAACCGACGCCTCCCTTCGATCTCTTGGAACCGACGCCTCCTCGTGGGATCGTCGTGTCTCTTCGGGTCATATAAAAGGGGCCTGTAACCATCGATCAAAGGATTCGATCATTCTGATTCAAAACAGGACAAAAGCCAAACATGGACATCCGTTATTTAAGCGCAAACAGATAAAATCCGAACAAAACGGACATTTGTTTGCAGTCTGGCATTGGAGTTGGCCGATAGTCAATCAATACGAAAAGAAACAAATAAAGCCAAATCCCACCTAAATAAATATCTAGCATATGAACCATGTCCTTGCATGTGCGCCACACGTCCTCGTGGAGCTACCGCACCTGCGCACCGCACGACACAGGCCTATCTTATCTAAGTCACACCACCATCCCACCCACCACCATTCGTTTTTGATTCCATTCTCATACCCACAACCGTAGAGCAGCAGAGCAGCCGTAGCTCCTTCCCCCACTTTTCTGTTCATCTTCGCCATAGGCCCTCGTTGGGACAACCGCAACAGCACAGGGCGGCGACCTTCAGATCCCCTCGAGGCCGCCTTCCCCTGCCTGCTCCAACTGCGCAAGCAGGCCAAGCCAACTCCCGTCCCCTCTCTCATCCTCTGAAGCCCTTCTCTCTCTAATCTCTCTCACACGTTTTCTCCAGGGATCTCGCCATGGAGACGCTGCCTCTTCGTCTCGATTTGTCCGCCGTCAGATCCACGTCGGAGCAGCCGGATCCGTTGCGTGGGCCACACAGGCTGCTTCTGCTGTCCTCCACCGAGCCCGCCATGGAGATCACCGCTTCTCCGTGTCAATCCATCCACCGCTGGTGTCCTCCAGGGACACGGCCCACCTCTCCCGTCTCGATCCGTCCGCCGCCGGATCCACGACGGAGCAGCCGAGATCCTCGCCCAGGCGAGCGCCCGTTCGTTCGCCGAACATAGCGTACAGGCAGAAGCAAATACGTAGTGCGGGTTGAATAACAAAATCCACATGGGCTTTTATGTAAAAATATCTATGACGGACGACCAGAAACCCAATTTTCTTTATTATTAGGTAAAGATTGCAGGCTATCTTTTCTATATCTTTACCTACTAATAAAGCGGCTATCGCTTCTGGTCATCCGTCATTAAAATTACCCTTCAAGTTGGTTAAAATTACCCACCAATGCCACCCGTAAGTGGAAAAATGATTCGTTTTTCCGGACAAAAACGACACCTCTTCTGTTGTTTTATAAGGGCGCGACGAGTAGAGGTCACAAAACAAGGAGCAGCGGAGTGGTTGGCCGATCGCTTTTTTGGCGGCGAGACCAGGGTTCGATCTCCAACTTCCACAATTTTTATCTTCCTTTTCTCACACATGTCCTATTCATGTATGTGTTCATGGGCCGGCCCATGTGTGGGGCTTCACTCCCCTATTTTTTTCATTTTACTTTTTTGTCTTTTCTCTTCTCATTCGGTTTTTTTTCTTCTTTCATCTTTAAATTAATTCTAAATTTTAATATTCTAAAAGTTGCGAGTTTTCAAAAAAAATAAGCAATAAGTCTGATAAAAAAACATAAAATATATGTGAATTCAAACATGTTTAGAAAATCATTAAAAGTTTGCAGATTTAATGAATTGGTGGTTTCGCAAAACTGTTCGCAAAATTATAAAAAAAATCACAATTTGTAAAAAATGATCGGGAAATAAAATCACGTTCATGAATTTTAAAAAATGAACGTGTATTCAAAACGTATTCTGAAATCTGAAAAAAGATGTCCATGAATTTTTAAAAATGTTCACAATAATAACAATACATAGTTGTTTTTTAATTTTGTTCCCCAATTTAAAAGAAAGTTCATCGATTCAAAAAAAATTTGTTGAGTCAAAAAATGTTAATGAATACGAAACCGGTTCATACATTCAAAAAAAATTGTAAACAAAACTAATGTTCATAATTTTTTTGAGAAAATCAAAAATTAAAAAAACTATTTGTTGTTTCAAAAACTGTTCACTGATTCAAAAGTATTTTATGTCTAGGATTTGGTTAGTCTTTATATGTCTTGGCGATGGGAGTACCTCGTGGTCAATGAGATCTCTACTCCTAATGGACAAATTGGTTGAATAGTCCCCTCCACTTTCAATCGGTTTATTTTCAACCGGTTTTTTTTCAACCGGTTTTTCTTCGTCCCACCTCCCACCACCCCCCTCCCACCGGTTTTTCTCTTTCTCGTCTAGCCGACAATACCCAACGTATTTATGGTAATCAATCACAATTAATCCACGTATGGTAAGGCTATAAACTTAAAAATCTTAAATATGATAATTATAGTAATAAATCAATCCATGTATGGTAAGGCTATAACTAAGGAAATTTCGAATATGGTAATTATCACCAGAATCAAAGCTTTCCAAAAAAGTTCTTCTTGCCATACCCTAATCGTGACCTCCTCATCCTGAGGCATTATCTCTACTCTTAATGGAGCAGTTGCTAGGATTGCGTCCACTGTTATTATTCGTCTGGTTTATTTTCGTCCGGTTTATTTTCGTCTTTCCTTTCACCATCCCATGTACCGAAAGCCAAACGGATCAGAACTTTCCATGTGGACACAAATTATTTAGTAATGTCTTTATGGGAGAGAATCAATCACGGTTAATCTCTAATCAATATTTAAAAATCAAATCTAAATTAATTAACTTACCATAAGTCGGTCAATCACTGATTAATCTTTCCATACGTAGTCAAATTACATCAAAGGAAATGTTTCGATTATAGCAGTACCCTGCTACAAACCGAGCGAGTCGGGCTTTCACCCCGCACCGCACGACTCTTCTCTCCCCCTCGCCGCCTCCCGCCTCGGGCCGCTCGCCGTTCGTCTTCCCGAGGGACGCAGCCGCACCACCGCGCTCAGCTGCTCCCTCACCTCCCCCGCCGTCCTCACCCGTAGGACGCCGCCGCACCTCTCCTCTGCATCACCCTGTTGGCGGGATCCAGGTCACGGGGCTGATGACCTCATCATCTCTGACGGCGGATCTGGTCGTCGGCGAGGAGGCCGAGCCTCATGCTTCGGCCACAGCCACCCCGACCATGTTGTATGTTCGCCTCCTCATCCACCCCCTTCCCTGTCCAATTTTGCTTTATTTTGGTTCGTCTTTCATCCCGTCCAAACCGGACTTTTTACCTTACGATGCCCGCCTCCTATGTTTCTGCATTAACTAACACGGCGTCGCGTGATCGTGGAGCAGCAGGGTTGAGAGGATGGGTCTCAGTGACGGGCGGATGGCGTTCGTTGTGTGAGCGAAAATAGTATGTAACTCATGGAGTGCAAGCTGTTGTGCGGCTACATGGCGACGCTCGACTGTAGTGTTGAGACGTAGGGCACGTGCGCCATGATGTCGTGCTTCACCATCGCCTCCCCTAGCTTTCTCTCAAGGCATCGTGGTCTCAATGGGTTGGGGCTCGCCTCCCGCACTCCTCTTTGTCGTGTACAAAAACCAAGGTGGCCCCTAGGTACTCTCAACGCTTGGTCTAGAAATCCCTCGAATTCGTTGCCCAAGCCGAGTGTTGTGATCTGACGGTCGGTCATCGTGCAGGTGTCGAATTATTGAGGGAGGCTTCAGATCGTCCTGGGCATGGAGATGAGGCTGGCCATTAAGGATGTGGGTGAAGGTCGCGTCGTTTCTTCTCCTGGCTCCAATATCCACTGCTGATATTTTGAGTTCTTTGATCTGAGAAAGAACCATGGGAACGTAAGGTTTTTAACCCAACATGATTTAATTACCCTTTTCACTTTTGTATTTTATAAGTACATAAGCATTCAGTTCTTCTATCCTTTGTACGAGGATGCAATTCACTCCAAACATGTAAATAGTGTCACATCTTACAGAAGCTTCTAATTTTTTACAATGAGTATGGTACATAAACCAATGTGCTTGGGCTGTGCTTTGTGTTTCTGTCATGCCTTGTCTTTAGAAGGCACCGTGATGAATGCTAATTTAATAGAGGAGAATCAAGCAAGCGATGTGCAATGATTTTAATGAATTTTAATGACCATATTCTACACTTAATGATGATTGATATTTGATTTATGGTTTCTCCCACTTTAGTAAGAAAGATGTGGTGTACAGAATCTTGCAAAAATGGAGGATATGGATTTGGGGCGCGAACTGTCCCGACAACGGCGGTGCTGCCTACCAACACCATGTGCAAGACTGCCTGACTTGTCCTCTATCTTAATGGTAAGTTTCTCTCTTTTTCTATCTCGTGCTCCTTGATTTGTTTTTCGAGAAAGGACTGGAAGTAGTTTGGGTGGTTCAATTAATTCAATGCCCAACAATATCATCAGAAGTTAGGAGTTTGGTACGTACCCCGGTGCAAGAGACCATGGATGCAAAAGGTACTTCTGCTAGAGTAAGATTAGATAGTCAAATTATAGACAAACAACAGTGTGCATTGGCATTGCAACTTCTGACATGGGATATTTGTGTAGTCAGATAATTAGGAACCTGGACTACAAGGGCAAATGGGAGGCACCTTTCATCGACATTCAGCCCAGGGAACCTCAACTTTCCCACTGTTGTACATTCATACTACTGTCCATGTATCGCTTCTACTCAACTATAATACACGGAAACATGAAAGCTCATGTTTTTCCCTTGTTTGTGCAGAGTACAAGGATGATTCCTACATCTATGCATTGATATGCTGAACCACATTGGCATTGAGCCAAGCCAGGTTAGTGCTTCAAAAATTCTGAAAAATTCTGTGAAATGTTGTTGACGCCTTGTTAAGTATTTGGTTTAACTATGTATGTTTGATTCTTATCCTATGAAGCATAATTAAAGTGTTGACTCTGTTTGACATTTTGATGTATTACGTCTAATTAGTACCATTTGACTTTTGTTTCATTTCAGATGTCTGATGTAGACAACTAAGGCAATGGCTATTGCATTGTAGGACGAGAAGGTCCAACGCGGTGGCGGCGGGTACATACCCAACGCGGCGACCCGTGGGCGCACCGGTTCTAGGGGCTTGAGAGCTGGGGCCGGCATCCAGGCGGTGAACATGGATGGTGGCGTGTGGAAGTGGGCGGTGGTGGGCAGGGAACAATGTGGCCCTGTCGGCGTCCTCTTCGTTTAGCTTGACATGATCGTCGTTCAGCTGAAAACAAGATCACCTAAGGGATATTAAGACTAGAACATGAATGCACAATACTTTTCCGATGTGATTTTTGTAAATGGAATTAACTTTGTAGAGTTGGCATGACATGCGCCTTCACTAGCGTTAATAATAGACCCTCCCTCCTTCCAAATTCCTGACCAATCATTGTTTTTGTAAGGATCCTTCTCGACTTTTGTTAGTTGTTCATCTATTGTTCATCTATGAATGAATTTAACCATGTGGTCTAACTGATTGGTCATATGAACTTATGAAGTAGTTGTCGTGTGTACTAATTGCGACAAATGGAATCCTTTGCTTTTTGCATTGTTCACTAATATCATTAATAGATATGCATGTGTTACCAATATTTCTTAATTTGGCTGACTGAGCATTACTAGGCTATAATTCTTTGTGACTTTTGATTTTGTTTGTTGTTCTGATCCTATGTCGAATCAATCCCGATCCATGAGGAAGAAGATACAAGGGGACCGACCACTGAGTCGATGATGCCGACGATCGAGGACGGCAAACATAATCATTTTGGTGTCATAGGTTCATTGGAGCTGATGCCGCCACCTCCTCGCCCCTTGGTCACGGAGGTTGTGATGGCCAGGTCAGCGACATGACCACGCAGTATGCCTCATTTTCTCCTATTGCGTTGTTTCTTTTTTATCATGTGATTTCTATTTTGTTTCTGTTAGCAATAATTACAGCTCCATGAAGCAAAAGAAAGCTTGAGAAATCATTTTTGTTTATACTCAAAGGCTTGGCTACCTAGGGGTGTTATTGACTCCCTACCAAAAGTTGTGTTTATACTCAAAGGCTTATGCATGCTTTCTAAAAAATATGTTGCACAATCACTGTAATTATGGTGTTATGTGAGTTAGAAGATTTCAAAAGTGCATCAATTGAGAATTACACATATTTATACATTGGACAGGGAAGCATGTATTTGATATTTCCTGCTGAAATTCAGCGTTTTCTATCGGAGGTCTAAATTTTCATATGCCAGATTTTTAAGTTAGATGGTGTGTATTATAATGATTTTTTATTGGATATTGTGCTGTATATTTGGGTCTATGTAATATTTGTTAGGAAATTCCATAATGTATTAAGGTTCTGGTTGCAGCATCTTGAAATATTTGTTTAAAGGTAACAAAATGCTCCATCTGTTGTCTTTAATTAATGGTTAATAACAATGGGAATGCTTCGTGAGATGATTGATCTTAAGCATAAAAGTCATGTAGGATGCTATCTACCTTGTGTAATATCCTGCACAATAAAGAGTACTATGTTTCTGTACCACTTTCTTTATTTTGTGCATCGCGTGTCTTTCTATGTATACATTATCGAATTACATTTTGTATCGAAGAATATTTTGTGTGATATGGATTTCAATTATGTTTACACGTAAAACTTGATATGCATTATGTTTATATATGCACACGGTAAAAATATTTAAAAGCCCGTGGCAACGCACGGGCCTTCTACTAGTTTGTTTTTAAAGTTTTAAACGTTTCCTTGCGCAACATAGTGACAAGTGTGACATGCACTGGCAAATTCATAGCCTTGGGATTTACCACGTCGAGTGCATTGTGATCATGTGAATATCGCGACCATCATCGGCTAGGGTGAGAGAAAAATGGCAACATGGTGAACCACTATGTGAAAATAGATTATGCTCATATATCAGGATATTGAGTCATACTAATTTGGTTAGCCATAATTTTTTGTCTCCCGTTGCAACGCACGAACATATTTGCTAGTATGTAAAATATGATATACATTATATGTGTAATAAAAAACTATACATATGAAATTTGATATGTATTCTATTCATAGATGTAATTAAAATAAATAAATTAAAAGCCCGTGGCAACGTACGGGAACAGTAGAGATACAGATAAACAAGATACAGACGACCAAACAAAACAAAGCCTCGTTGAGCCAGACTGGGGTGGGTGGAGGTGGCAAGTTGGCAACCAAACATGCCCTCAATGAC
Source organism: Aegilops umbellulata (assembly GCA_032464435.1). Classification (NCBI taxonomy): domain Eukaryota; kingdom Viridiplantae; phylum Streptophyta; class Magnoliopsida; order Poales; family Poaceae; genus Aegilops; species Aegilops umbellulata. The sequence continues at coordinate 31,996,618 of CP136059.1, forward strand.
CCTAAAAAAAAAAACATGCCCTCAATGACCAAATGTTCGCTCGCTGGAGGCCGGAAAGAAAAGGCCATCAGTTCCGCTTCTCCACGACCATCGGTCGCCGCAGCCATAGCCGTTCACCACCACCGCCGCCGCCGCCTCCACTCTACTCCCATAAAACAAAAGCGTCCCCGGAAGCCAAACCTTTCGCTTCGACCCGCGGCGCCCTAGGAAAAGCCGAACCCAACCCTAACCCTAGCCCGAGGGCTCCTCGCCGGTGTCGGCGATGGAGACTACTGAGTCGGAGCCGGCACCGGAGCTTCCCGCGGAGGAGGAGATGGCGCTCATCCGAGATATCACCGCCGCCGCGGAGGCCCACGCCAAGGAGGGTGACATCTTCTTCCTCATCACAAACAGGTCCCCTGCCCGCTTCCTTCTCCTGCTTCTCGATCCGGTCTCGGGTTCAGCCGTCTGTCTCGCGCTTTGTTTTGAGGGACGCAGTGCGCAAGGGTGGATACTGTTTCTTTTAGATTCACTTGCTGCTATTGTTTGGGTGGACGGAAGGTCCTTACGGAGAGCGATTTGAGGTAATATTGGATGAGGACAGGAGCTGGATTTGGTGATTCTTGCCGGTGCTAGTTGCTGCTGGATTTATCCGTCTAGGGTGCATAGCTGCTGCAGATTCGAGGGAGGTGCTCCTTGCTTTTAGTGCTACTGGCAGGATTTTTAGTCTGGTTCTGTTGTCTATAGTGTGCAAGATTGCTAGTTTGAACATTTTATGACCTGGCAATCCGTTGTGAGTTGGTTCATTTTATTACCTTTTCAATCTTGGCCAGCATCCAATTTTTTGCGTTAGCTATCTTCTGACCTGTTGTCATGTTATTCCGACATTTGTTCAGTACGTATAGTTTAGGCTGCTTGTAAGATGCCTATATAACATATGAGATGCCTATATAACATATGAGATTACCCTTGCTGAATGACAGGTAGCTTCTGACAACTTTCATTCTGATATACAATTGCTTTAGCTGTTCCTTTGATTTGCGTGTTATGTACTCCCTCCGTCCCAAAATTCTTGTCTTAGATTTGTCTAGTCTGTATCTAGACAAATCTAAGACAAGAATTTTGGGACGGAGGTAATACTTGGCTGTACAGTGTAGATAGATGTCATCGAAACTATGTTTCTGTAGGCATCATCTGAAATACAGATTTACATAGCATTCACATCTTATGTTTGACTGATCCTGACCTGCTGTGTCATTTTTGTATTCTTCTTTTGGATCTTAGACATATATGTTTCTTGGTTGACTCAAATAGGTGGTGGCAAAGTTGGATTGACTATGTTATTCATGATTTGGCTGGTGTACCAAGTAATGGTTATCATCATGAGTTCGGTTCAAATACTCCTAGAAGGCCAGGAGCTATTGACAATACAAATTTGTTGGATGACATGGCATCTGAAGTCTCGGACATGCAGATTGAGCTACATGATACCTTGGTTGAAGGCCGTGATTATATATTGCTCCCTCAGCAAGTCTGGGAAAAGCTGCATAGTTGGTATGTCTTGTTTGTTCAGAATGCGAATCTGATTCCGAAAATATAATGCCACTGTGCATTTAATTATGTGATACTGTTTTTCTTGTGGTAGCAACAAAGCAACGTGTCTCTGTCTGAAAATATGGACCTATCGTTGCTCTTGTGCCACCTTATTTGGTTCTATGGATTAATTTTTCATCGGGCTGTTTACAGTCAGTCCATTTACCTGTATTACTGTAACGCTGCGTTTGGATGTCCATATTGGAAGGCTCTGTAATGAATTGGTTGGAATACCATTTCAGCAAGGAAACTGAAATGGACATGAATACGAATTCACTTGTTTGGTTGTTCACTGAATTGCCTCATGGAATCTGTGAGGTTTCAATACCAAATCCTGTTTGGATGACAAACATTGAAATTGCATATTCACATTCATTGTGAAGCTTTTATCCTTCTATCTACAGGAAACATCAAATTTGTCCATACACATACGCACAAGAATCATTAAATTTGCCCACATCCACACACATATAGAAACCGAGAGTAGTTGAGTAGGAAAGCATGGTCAGGAAGCTTCAGCAGATCGGGGAAGTGAGGGGGCAGGGGGCGTGCGGCCGCGTCGCACTTCTCAGGCGAGCGTGACCTCTCTTCAACACCGGAGGCGGTGCAATGTGCAGGTGGTGGAGGGGACCGTCCGGCGGCAGACACCCATGGCTGCTGCGCCGGAGGCGGTCGAGCAGACGGGCCTGTGGCGGACGCCCATGGCCGCCGAGATGGAGGCAGTGCACGACGCGTCAGTGGAGGGGACAGGTGAGATGCGGCGGTGCCGAAAGATGCTGCAGGAGGAGGGGGCCGGGGAGGGAACGCACCTGGACGCCGCCGAGCTTTGCAGCCGCCGCCCAGCTCGGAGCTCGCTGTCTCCCTTCCTACCTTTTCCCCTTATCTGTTCGCGAGGGGGAAAAAGGAAGTGAACCGGTACGTTTTGCGGGATGGGCGATTTCAACGCAATTCGGAGCCAGAGGCCTCCGTATTGTGGGCAAGCTGTTTGCGTGGGAGTGATTTCAGCCTGAATTTAGTTTCATTACCAACCGCCAATTCAGTGTCCAGCCAAACAGGTGAAATGAAACTTACCAATACCAAATCCAATACAAGGCCCCCAATGAAGACATCCAAACGCAGTGTAAACTAAATTCATTCACTTTATTTGTCATGCTAAGTGAAGCATCAAACTTCGGTTCATTATGTTAGAAAGTTATATTGTGACTCCCTTTTTGACTCAACTATTTGTTACATAACCAAATATATTTCTTTCTAAAATGATTGTATGAAGATACTGGTGAACAAATGGTTTTTGGTCACAATATCCTAGTCGCGCAAATTCTTGAGAACTGAAGGCATTGTATTGTTATCTGTAGAACGATTGTTTGGAAGCGACATATTTCATAGCCTGTGGTGGATAACTATCCGACAAAAAGAAGTTGAAATCTTCTCTGGCAAGCGGAGCTTCCATTTTTTCGTTTGCTTGCTTGACACAGTAAACTTTGAAATCTTGTTCGTATTAACTTAGCTTAACCTTCTCATTTTTATCAAAACCCGTTGACAGGTATGGTGGAGGGCCAACACTACCAAGAAAAGCAATCAATACTGGCTTGTCTCAAACTGATCTAGCCATAGAAGTTTATCCTCTACGTCTGCAGTTACTTCTGATGCCGAAAGGAGAGCAAGCTGTAGTAAGGATAAGCAAGAGGGTATGCCCTTATATCTTTGTCCACTGTAAAATATATAAAATAATTTCATTTCCATTTATTCATAGTAATGAATTATGTAAATTATGAGATGATAGATCCTTTATACAGAAACATTTCTGTAGAATTCGTGTAATGACACTACTCATTGTAAAAGTAGACTAGATGAACCCTTGTGAATTAATGTAAAAACTTACAATCTGAAAATTCATGCAGGTTACAGTTGATGTGCTCCGTAAGAAGGCGTGTGAGGTTTTTGATTTGGTACCAGATGAGGTAGCTGTTGTATTCAAATGTCTATTCCTATGGATTTTACTGCACGTATCAGTTTTGCTTACTCATTATGGTTGTTATTGGTAGGTGTGCATCTGGGACTACTATGGTCGAACAAAGCATGCTTTGATGGATAACTGGGAGAAAACTCTTGATGATGCCAACATTCAAATGGATCAAGATGTGAGAACTGGACTTTACATCATTGTTGGTAGTCGTGAGCTGTTTCAAAAATATTTTTTGACTTCTTGTCACTTTCTGCTGGGTGGTAATGATACTAATTTGTAGGGCAATTATGTGTGTCCCTTTCCAGAGTAAATGATCCTAACTATGAACTGTTTATATTATTATGGCAGATTCTCGTTGAAGTCACCACTGATGCAAATGGTAGTTTGGATGGTGCGTGCATGAGTTCGATCCAAGAAGATTATTTTGGAAGCGCATCAACTTATTTGATGACAGATGCTTCAAAATCAGGATTCTCGAATGAGAATTTAGCATCACTCTGTTATGGTTCCAGAAGCTACAGCTCGAGTCTCATGCAAAGCCAGTACCTACGCTCTTCCAGTGGTGACTTGGATAATGTTCCTGGTACTGTTGGTGTGACCACCAGGGGATCTCCGTCAGGTCTTACTGGGCTACTTAACTTGGGAAACACATGTTTCATGAACAGTGCTGTACAATGTCTTGTGCACACACCAGAGTTTGCTAGATATTTTCGTGAAGATTACCACTGTGAAATTAATTGGCACAATCCTCTGGGTATGGTGGTAAGTACTCTTCTAGCGCGACAGAAGTAAAATTGCGTCCTGTTTAGATATTTTAGATTCAGTTAATTTTACCTTGAATCTCTGTGGGCATTGCGTACCTTCACCACTGAAGTCTTACTGCTATCGTTTATTGTGTCCTGTACCTTCATCTTTATTATGGTTCAGATTCACAATTTTTTCACTAAAACAAATTTGTCAGTTTATCTTAACTATGGATGAAGTTTGTGTGTTTCTGTATACCATCATCGCATCTGACAGAGTGCACCCTTTCTGTTGTTACAGCAGCTTTGTCTAGTTTTATTGCATACATAGTTGTGTTTAAACCAGAAGTAGTTTCTTTGCTGGAGAGACAGAATCTCATGTTTATTTCCATTGAGATCTCACATCTTTACACATTACAGTTGGTATAAATAGGTTTGTGGAACATGCTGAAGTTTTAATGCATCAATGTTGCTTGTTAATGCAGAAATAACTTTGCTTTTTGTAATATGGTTATATTTTTTATGACCTCATGATCATTTGCATCTATGTGTCCTATTAATTTTACTGAGATCTGATGGTAGTCTTGTAGGGTGAACTTGCATTAGCTTTTGGAGAGCTACTGAGGAAACTTTGGGCTCCTAGCCGTACGCCAGTGTCTCCACGACCATTCAAAACAAAGTTGTCTCGGTTTGCACCTCAGTTCAGTGGATACAACCAACACGATTCACAGGTTTGATTCTTTCGTTAGACAACTCCTTATCCGTCTGCAGTTTTTCTTAAATCTGTATCTTGATACTTCCAGGAGCTGTTGGCATTCCTCCTGGATGGACTGCATGAAGACTTGAACCGTGTGAAACATAGACCTTACTTAAAATCCAAAGATGCCGAGGGACGATCAGATGAAGAGGTTGCTGATGAGTATTGGGCAAATCACATTGCCAGAAATGATTCTATCATTGTTGATGTATGCCAGGTTAGTCTCAACTCCAAAATGGCCAAATCTGTACGAATCGCTTTGCTCGATGCTGTAAAGAGGTGGTTCATGGCCTTCTGGTCATGTTTTAGTTTCTTGCAGTAGTTATGTATTTTTTGCACCTTTGTCAGTTTAAAGTGATATTTTGATTAAATTTGGATGACCCCATGACAGAGTGAAAACAGACTATGGAAAAACAACTGATACTAGTGCATGTTCTTGCAGTTTTTGTGTTTCTGATATGCAGCAAGGTAGCAGAAATACACCCATGTTTAATGTATGCTCCACTGTTTCTGCGTATGAGATGGGAGTTCTGCAATAAGTGTGACAGTCCTCTTATTGGCTGTTATGTTTTATGTTGTTGACGTTCAAATGCTTTCCATTGCTAGCCAATGCAGTATGTTGCTAGAATGAAATATCATGGAAAAATTAGGTGCTCCTAGGCGCACGATTATGCGCTAGGCGGAGGTAAAACGCCTTGTTTTGGCCCTAGGCGGTGAATTAGGCGGCTGACAAGGCACTCCAGCGCCGATGAGGCGACGACCATGGGGAAGCGAGGCAGCTGTGGGGAAAGGGGGACTGAGGCGGGGAAAGAGATTTAGTTGCGGAGGAGGAGCTGCAGCTGCCATTGACGCGTGCCTGGAAGGGAGCAGACAGTGGAGGAGCTGCAGCGCCACCATCGGTGTGTGTCTGGAAGGGGATCAGGCAAGGGAAAGAGACAGAGGAGTATAGACAGATGGTTCAGATTAGAGCATAGATGGTTCGGTTGGGTTTGCAAGCTAGGGTTCCATAATGAGCCTTATTGGGCTAGTGTTGCACAGAGTTTAGAGCCTGTATTCTCTGAAAAATGCACCTAGCCGCCCCTTGCTGCCTTATCCGTACAAAATGCTTAAGTGCGCCTAGTCGCCTCTTAAGCTGTCTGTTATGACCGGCTTGGTCTATTCTAGGAAGAGGCCCACCGGGCATTAGTATTAGGGGCTTGGCCCACAAGTTATCTTAGGCTAAAGTTATAAATACTCATGTAAGACATCGTTTTGAGATCAAGCAATAAAGATGGTTCTATCATATTGCCCGGCGCCAGAGGAGCCGGAAACCCTAGCCGCACCTTGCCCTAGCCGCGCCGCCCCTCTTCCTCCTTGCGACGGCGCCAACGCGCCGGAGCCGCCGCCCTCGCCCTCAACCCTCGCTGTCCTGCCCGTATAACCTACGGAGTAGAGCCGGTAGGAACCCTAGTCCTACCAATTTGGTATCAGGTACCCGGGTTTCGACCATGTCTTCGCCAATTCCACCGCCGCCACCACCACCGCTGTCCGCCAACTCCTCCACCATCGCCGCTTCCGCGCCGAGCGTCACGGCCTCGCTCTCGGCGGACGCTACGGCGTCGATCTCGGCGGGCGCCACGGCGTCCCTCGCGACGCTGCCCCTGACGGCGCCTGGCACCACGCCGAACCAAGGGCAGCCACCGGCCCCCGTCCAACCCTCGCCACCGCCGTCTCCTCCCCCGCAGCCGCCACAGTTCACGCTGGAGGCAATGGCGGGCGTCCTCAACGACCTCGTCACCGCGGTACAAGGGATCCTCCTCTACCTGGCAGGTCCGTACGGGCCGCCTCCACTCCATCCAGCCATGGCCGCGGGTCATCAGCAGATGCTTCCGTGGTACTCGGCACCCGGGGGCCATCACAGGAGGCTACCCGGCGCTTCCCGCCCCAGCGGCTGCACCGTCGTCTTGGCCGCAGTGGCCGCCGCAGATCGCGCCGGCAGCCGCGCTGATCATCGCCACCACGGGGCCGCAGTGGCCCACCTGGACCGCGCCGGCCGCGCCGTCCTCCGCCGCGCCCTACCTTCCAGCGGCCTCGGAGCAGGCTCCTCCACCGCCCCCGCCCAGCCCTAACCTGGGCAGGCCTTCGCCGAGCGGGCTCCCATACAGGAGGTCCGCTTTCCGCCGTCCCCATCGCCGCTCCCCGGCTGGCTCCACGGACAGCCATCGGCCTACCAGGAGGCCCGGCCACAGTCCGGTTTTCCGCTGCAGCCCGAGGCGTCGGGCGCCGCCGGGAACTACGCCGGGCCTTCCACCATGAACCGGGCGCCATCATCAGCCCTCCGCACCGCCGAGGCAACGGGCCAGGGCGTGCCACACCAGCAGCCGCCCCGGTTCGCCAAGATCGACTTCGCCACGTACGACGGCTCCGACGACCCGCTTAACTGGCTCAACCAGTGTGACCAGTTCTTCCGCGGCCAGCGCACGCCCGCGTCAGAACGGACTTGGCTGGCGTCCTACCACCTCCGCGGGGCCGCCCAGACTTGGTACTACGCCCTCGAACATGACGAGGGCGGCATGCCCCCGTGGGATTGTTTCCGAGTTGTGCCTTCTTCGTTTTGGGCCACCGGTACGCGGGAGCCGCTTGGCCGAGTTGGGCCGTCTGCCGTTCACCTCCACGGTGCAGGACTTCGCCGATCGCTTCCAGGCCCTGGCGTGCCACGCACACGGTGTGACGGCCTTACAGCGTGCGGAGCTTTTCATCGGCGGCCTCCCCGACCACATCCGCGTGGACGTCGAGATGAAGGGGCCCCAAGACCTCCAGACGGCCATGTACTATGCCCGGGCGTTCGAGCAGCGCGCCCAGGCTGTGACGCGTCCATCTGCACCACGTGGGGGGCGATAGCCGTCCCGGTCATCTCCGGCAGCACCGGCATCATCTACAGCCGTTCCGGCAGCCGGCCCGGCGCCGACGCGGCCATTCAGGCGCCTCACCCAGGCGGAACAGCTGGAACGCCGGCGACTGGGTTTGTGCTTCAACTGTGATGCGCCCTATGCACCAGGTCATGTCTGTCCCCGCCTCTTCTACTTGGAGACGACCGACGAGCCTGAGGAGGAGCCACTGGAGGATGGCCTCGGCGCCCCAGCCCTTGCGGAGCCTGCAGTGGCACCCGCGCCCGCCCCGGCCACCGCCCTTGTGGTGTCCCTACACGCGCTGGCCGGCATCCGTGACGAACGGACGATGCTCTTACCGGTCATGATACAGGGCGAGCGCCTGGTGGCCCTAGTGGACACAGGGTCCACGCATAACTTCTTGCCGGAGACCACCATGCGGCGCCTTGCATTACAGCCAACCGGCGGAGAACAGTTGCGAGTCACCGTCGCTAATGGTGACCGTCTCCGCTGCCACGGCCTCGCCCGCGACGTGCCCATCACTATCGGCGACGAGCACTTCACCATCACCTGCGCCGGCATTGACTTGGGCTGCTTCGACTTCATCCTCGGCGTCGACTTCTTGCGCACTCTTGGTCCTATTCTCTGGGATTTTGACGCGTTGACGATGACCTTCTGGCGGTTGGGCCGCCGCATTCAGTGGGCCGGCATTGGGGGTGCCGCACCCACACATCCACTCCAGCTCGCCGCGACCACCGCCACGGCCGAGCACCCGCTATTGGAGAGCCTCTTGCAGCAGCACGGCGACATCTTCACCGAGCCACAGGGGCTGCCGCCCGCCCGCGCGTATGATCACCGTATACATCTTCTGCCAGGCTCTGCACCGGTGGCCGTACGGCCTTACCGCTATCCGCAGTTGCAGAAGGATGAGTTGGAGCGGCAATGTGCGCTTATGCTCGCGGCGGGCATCATCCGACTATCCACTTTGCCGTTTACCGCGCCGGTGCTTCTCGTCCGCAAGTCAGACGGCACATGGCGTTTCTGCATCGACTACCGTGCCCTTAATGCTGTCACACTCAAGGATAAGTTCCCTATTCCGGTGGTCGACGAGCTCTTCGATGAGCTCCACGGGGCGCGCTTCTTCACCAAGCTTGACCTCCGGTCGGGGTACCACCAGGTGCGCATGCACCCTGATGACATCGCCAAGACGGCGTTCCGGACTCATCACGGCCACTTCGAGTTCTTAGTGATGCCCTTTGGCCTCACCAACGCCCCGACAACCTTCCAGGCTCTGATGAACGACGTCCTCCGGCCCTACTTATGCCGGTTTGTGCTCGTTTTCTTTGATGATATTCTGATCTACAGTGCGTCTTGGGCAGAGCACCTACATCACGTCGCTATCGTCTTCAACGAGCTTCGGGCGCACCACCTCCACCTTAAGCGCTCGAAGTGCTCGTTCGGGACGCCTACCTCGGCCATGTCATCTCGGCCGACGGGGTGGCTATGGACGCCGATAAGGTGGCGGCCATCTCCGCCTGGCCGACGCCTCACTCGCCGCGGGCTCTCCGCGGGTTCCTCGGACTCGCCGGCTACTAGCGGAAATTTATCCGGGAGTTCGGACTCATCGCGGCACCCCTTACGCGGTTGCTTCGCCACGACGCCTTCGCCTGGGACGACGAGGCGACGACGGCGTTCGAGGCCCTCAAGGGGGCCCTCACGACGGGCCCCGTCCTTCAGATGCCCGACTTCGACCGGCCGTTCGTGGTGGACTGTGACGCCTCGGGCGCCGGATTCGGCGCCGTACTTCATCAGGGCGATGGGCCCCTCGCTTTCTTCAGCCGGCCTTTTGCTCCGCGCCATCTTAAGTTGGCAGCTTACGAGCGGAAGCTCATTGGTCCAGGCCGTGCGTCATTGGCGGCCATACTTGTGGGGGCGGTCCTTCCACATTCGCACGGACCACTACAGCCTGAAGTTCTTGCTGGATCAACGGCTGTCAACCGTTCCGCAACACCAGTGGATCAGCAAGCTCTTCGGCTTCGACTTCTCCGTCGAGTATCGACCGGGCTGTCTTAACACCGTGGCCGACGCGCTGTCCCGTCGCGATTCCGACCTCGCGCTACCCGCCGACGCGTCCGACGGGACGGCCCTGTGCATCCGCTCCGGGCCATCGTTTGGTCTCTTCGCCGACATTCGACGTGCCACTGCGACGGCAGATGACGCCGTACTTCTTCAGCAGCAGCTCGCGGCTGGCGACTTGGAGGAACCCTGGCGCTTCTCTGACGGACTGCTCCTCCATGGGCGCCGGATCTTTGTTCCGGCGCATGATGATCTCCGTCACCAGGTGTTGCAGCTCGCCCACTCGGCGGGCCATGAGGGTGTGCAGAAAACCCTCCATCGTCTTCGCGCCGACTTCTACATCCCTGGCGATCGTGCCCTGGTCCGCGACTGGGTTCGGTCTTGTCAGACTTGCCAGCGCAACAAGACAGAGACCCTGAGGCCGGCGGGGCTCCTTCAGCCCTTGGAGGTGCCGTCTTAGGTTTGGGCGGATATCTCCATGGACTTCATCGAGGGCCTTCCCAAGGTGGGGGGCAAGTCGGTCATCCTCACGGTGGTCGATCGCTTCTCTAAGTACGCCCACTTCATCGCGCTCGGCCATCCGTACACGGCGGCGTCCGTGGCCCGGGCCTTCTTCGACGGCATCGTCCGTCTACACGGGTTCCCGACTTCGACCGTCAGTGATCGGGACCCGGTCTTCACGGGCCATGTCTGGCGCGACCTCTTCAGGATGGCGGGTGTCCAGCTCCGCTTGAGTACGGCGTTCCATCCTCAGACGGACGGTCAGTCTGAGGTGGTTAACAAAGTCATTGCCATGTATTTGCGTTGTGTGACAGGTGATCGGCCTCGCGCTTGGGTGGACTGGCTCTCTTGGGCGGAGTACTGCTACAACACTTCTTATCACTCCGCCCTACGCGCAACGCCATCTGAGGTGGTCTATGGTCGACCACCCCTGCCTATACTTCCGGTCGACCCGGAGACGGCTCGGACGGCGGTCGCGGGTGACCTTATCTGCACCCGTGATGAGATGCTGGCTGAGGTCCGTCAGCGTCTCCTTCAGGCCCAGCAGACGGCCAAGCACTACTACGACGATCATCATCGCGAGGCGGAGTTTGCAGTGGGTGACTGGGTGTGGCTGCGTCTTCTCCACCGCTCTACGCAGTCACTGGACCCGCGCGCCAAGCGCAAGCTTGGCCCTCGCTACGCCGGGCCCTTCCCTATCATGGAGCGCATTGGGAAGGTGGCCTATCGTCTTCGGCTTCCAGCCCGCGCCCGCATCCACGACGTGTTCCATGTGGGGCTGCTCAAGCCTTTCCGTGGCGAGCCACCGGCGGCTCCTCCGGCGCTTCCTCCCACTGACGATGGTCGCATTCTTCCAGAGCCAGCAAAGGTGTTGCAGGCCCAGCTCCGTCGTGGCGTCTGGTTCGTCCTAATTCAGTGGGAGGGCCTTCCAGAGGAGGAGGCTACTTGGGAGCAGCGTGAGGATTTCCGTCAACACTATCCAGACTTTCAGCTCGAGGACGAGCTGTTTGCGCAGGCGGGGAGAGATGTTATGACCGGCTTCTAGGAAGAGGCCCACCGGGCATTAGTATTAGGGGCTTGGCCCACAAGTTATCTTAGGCAAGTTATCTTAGGAAAGTTATCTTAGGCTAAAGTTATAAATACTCATGTAAGACATCGTTTTGAGATCAAGCAATAAAGATAGTTCTATCATATTGCCCGGCTCCAGAGGAGCCTGAAACCCTAGCCGCACCTTGCCCTAGCCGCGCCGCCCCTCTTCCTCCTCGCGACGGCGCCAACGCGTCGGAGCCGCCGCCCTCGCCCTCAACCCTCGCTGTCCTGCCCGTATAACCTACGGAGTAGAGCCGGTAGGAACCCTAGTCCTACCACTGTCATTGCACTAGGCAAGGCGGAACGCTCGCCCAGCGCCTAGCACTTAAAAAAGCCTTGTGAAATAGTACAAGGTTGAGACGTCTAGCATGAAATTATGGTGTATTGATCTCTGACTTCTGGGCAGAGGTATTTTTGCTAAATGTTACCTTTTAATTTCCAGGGGCAGTACAAGTCAACTTTGGTCTGTCCAGTATGTGGAAAGGTTTCAGTGACATTTGACCCATTCATGTATCTTTCCTTACCTCTACAATTTGCTTCAACTCGGAGCATGAGTGTTGTGGTTTTCACTTGTGATGGGAGTGCTCCACCAATACCATACACTGTAAGTGTACCCAAGCAAGGTAGGTGCAGGGACCTTATCCAAGCACTCAGCAACGCATGCTCGCTTAGAAATGAAGAGAGACTTCTAATCGCCGAGGTTTGTTACAAAATACCCATTTTGTAACAAGCATATGCTGCTGTATTTCATCGTGTTAGTAAATCTATTTTCTTTGTACTGTATCTGCAGATACGTAATCATAGGATCCATCTTATTCTCGAGGATCCAGTGCTCCAGCTTTCTACAATTAAAGATGATGATCACCTGGCAGTTTATAGGCTTCCAAGATTGGAAAAAAGGGCAAGTTATGTTCAATTTGTGCATCGCCGTGAAGACTTGTAAGCAAAGAGAAAAAAAGACATAAGTTGCATTTTTATTCTGCTAGGGCAATAGCTTTAGTAATTTGCTTGCTTGCTGTATATAACAGCAAACACAACATATGCCATTTCCATTAACTGTTAACATGCAATAGTGGGAAAGCACGTCTTGTGCATCAAATTCTTCTTAAATAATAGCTTTGCTTCTTTAGGGACCTTGGAAACAATAGCAGCTCAACCTCTTGGAAGCCATATGGTGTTCCTCTTCTTGCACAAATATCTCGCAATGAAACTGTCACCGGTTCTGATATCCATGAGATGGCCCGTAAAATGCTTGTGCCCATGTTCAGAAATCATGTGGCACAACATTCGGCAGTTCAAAGTTCTCTTTCCACAAGAACACAAAGCTATCACACTGACAGCAGCAAATTTCAGCTACAGTTGATTGATGATAGCAACACAGTGATTGAGCAAACTGATTATGCTATCAGGGTTCCGCAGTCTTCGGTTGCAACTGTTATTTTTGTCAACTGGTCCAAGTTAGATATTAAAAAGTTGAACACTAACCATTTGGAGCACCTTCCAGAGGTGTTTAAGTATGCTCCTCCCGCCAAGAGAACCCGTGGTGAACCTCTCTCCCTCTATGCATGCTTGGATGCTTTCTTGAGAGAAGAACCACTTGTTCCTGAAGAAATGTGGTTAGTATTCAATACTGCCCCCCTGAAGATACCTTTGATGTTTGCAAATATGTTGTTCATGCAAGTGTTGCTAACTCTAGCTTAGCTGATATTCAGTTTCAGTCGACATAGGGGTCATAGTATGTCAAGTAGTAGCTATGTTATCTGCATTTGCATTTCACTTGATATAATCTCACTCGTAGGCTTAGGATTTAGTATTTTCATGGATACCTTGCATTGCTGAATATGAATCTATATAATGAGAAAGAACTGGAAAATCAAAATATCAGTGTCCTCTTCAATGCAGAAAATAATGGCGCTGCATGGTTGTTATATTATTTTCCTGTGCACTGATTTTGAAAGCATCACTTTTAGCCCATTACAGATTATTAGAAATATCTTATAACAGGCACGTGCTATAACTGTTCCTTTCAAGTGTCTAGAACTTTAAATTTATATTTTAATTTAACAGAGTTATGTTAATTGAATTAGGTACTGTCCGAGGTGCAAGGAGCAAAGGCAAGCTAGTAAAAAGCTTGATTTATGGAGACTACCAGAAGTGTTAGTTATTCATTTGAAGAGATTCTCATTTAGTAGGTCAACTAAGCATAAGCTGGAAACTTTTGTTAATTTCCCAATACATGACTTGGATTTGACAAACTATATTGCTAATAAGATACCTCAGCGTCAAACTTATGAGTTGTATGCTGTTAGCAATCATTATGGCAGCATGGCAAGTGGGCATTATACTGCTTACATAAAGGTTATTTTCTACTTCATTTTTTTTAATTATTCCAAAAAAGGTTACTTTCTCAAATTCTAATCCCTCCGTTTTTGTGTACAAGGCCACTTCATATTTTTATGTCTAACTTTGACCATTTTATTGAAATGTGAGTTGTATGCCACAAAAAGCATGCCATTTGATACACATTTCAAAGAACTTTCCGATGACACATTTTTGATGACATATAAGCCATATTTTGTTGACCAAAATTGTAAGTCAAAGTATGACATGAAAACAAAGTGGCCTTGTATACAAAAACAGAGGAAGTAATATTGCGGAATGCTTCCACAATTTCAGCTTCTTAGGACTTCCAACTTGTTATTGCATGTCCTTATGTATTTGGAAGTAGGGGCCGAAGTATCATACTAATGCATTGTTTTAAATTGTTGATGTTCTATCTTTAACTGCAGTTATTCTTGCAATGCTTACTTAGTTGCTCTTTCAATCTCGTTATTGTATATATAGCAGATTTTGCTAGCTATGCTGCCTAAGCACATATATTCATTTAATCTGCATTGTCAGAGAGGAGAAATCGGTTAATAGAAACTTACCACATTGTCTTCCAGAGTTCCTTGTTCTTCTACTGTGTTGTAGAGCTATTTATTTGCCTGTGTGTTGGCTGTAATCTAGAATTCTAACGGGGAGTTGTATTTTGTGCAGCTCTTGGATGAGAACAGGTGGTACAATTTTGATGATAGCCATGTTTCTGCCATCAATGAGGAAGAAGTGAAGTCAGGTGCAGCTTACGTGCTGTTCTACAGAAGAGTTGGAGAAGCAGATGGAGCAGCAAGCAATGGAACCCAGTCATGTGTGAAACGAAACCGCAGATCTAGCCAAAGATAATCTGAGTTGTTGCATAGCTTCGCAAGTTTAGAAGAACCCTTTTAGTTCCTTTTTTGTGTGTGGAATTGCAAGGTTTCGGTGTGAGACCATAGGATATTGCGGCTATACAGCTTGGACGGAAAAGGTGCGAGGAATACCATTAGAAGTTGGCTGTATCAATACAGATGGGAATGATGAGAACATAGCGAATGGTTAACTAGGTGGATATTGCTGCGGCTATATAGCTTGGGCAGAGCGTAGGTTTGCTTGCCATGTTCATCTTTCTAGTTCTGCCTAGAAGAGAAATAAAAGGGGGGCCATTAGGTTACACCGTTTTGTTCAAGTTGATTGGAGTTTTATACTCCCTCCGTTCCTAAATATTTGTCTTTCTAGAGATTTTAACAAGTGACTACATACGGAGTAAAATGAGCGAATCTACACTTTAAAATATGTCTACATGCATCCGTATGTTGTGTTCATTTGAAATGCCTAGAAAGACAAGTATGTTGTGTTCATTTGAAATGCCTAGAAAGACAAATATTTGGGAACGGAGGAAGTATTGCATAGTTATATGTACGTAGCTAGTGTACACCTTACTGTTTTTATCATTAATGCTATGCCACCGGACATTGTTTTACCTGTGTCATGCTTGTTTGAGGTGGCTATCTATACAAACTTTTTTTTGATCTGTCTGGAACCGTGAATTTGCCATGGAGAAGTCGATGCATTACTCTATTTTTTTCTTTTACTCTTGAATTATTATTATCTAGTCCTATTTTTACAGTAAGCTGTTGTTTCTGCTCCCTTTGTCTTGGTTTATTGGATCCCTTGTATTTTGTGTCAAACCTACATCTAAAGTTTAGCAAATGAAATATGAACTAGTATGTCACATAAGTTATACGGTAGGACTAGGAGATGTCTTTTGAATACAAATCCGATAGTATACCTTTTTAGTGCATACCTCATATTTTCTTAGTTAATATCAATGGTGAAGGTTCAACCCATAATGTAAAACCTGATAGGTACAAAATTACAAAATTGCAATGATACGGTGGAGTTCTCGTATCTAAAACCATGTGGAGTTCGCGTATCTAAAACCATGTGGTTACTCTTTATTTGTTTTGTTACCCTTGTCGATGTGCATGTCACATAATCGTGATATGGGATAATTAGAAACATCCGTTTCTTCTTATCTTTGGTGTCGGTAAATGAGTGGTGGCACAAGGGACGTGTTTTTATCCCTGATCGATACAAAATCCTAATTATAGAGCATTTGAGACACTTTTGGATCCTCATGCCTATGTTTTGTTCAACTATTTGACTTGCCAGGTCAACCATCAAAAGATGGAAATCGATGTAGGGCAAGTCTCTAGGCTTGTCTCGATCTTCAAATTGTGAAGGTGGCAAAGGGTAAAATCACAAAGAAGACATAGATCTCAAGAGGAAACACACAAAAACAAGGTTCACATCACATATACGCTAATATCATACAATAGAGAGTTACACGTACATCAAGATCCACACACAACAAAAGGAAAAGGTAAA
This sequence comes from Aegilops umbellulata, assembly GCA_032464435.1. Taxonomy (NCBI): domain Eukaryota; kingdom Viridiplantae; phylum Streptophyta; class Magnoliopsida; order Poales; family Poaceae; genus Aegilops; species Aegilops umbellulata. The sequence continues at coordinate 32,012,935 of CP136059.1, forward strand.
TGATGAGTTCTTTCCAAATCTCTAAAAGAGATGGGGTCTTGTGAGGTAGATCTTCCCTAATCCAAAGGATATGGATATCTTGATTAACCACAAGGGGTTCTTCTGCTAGTGGAGGCCTTGATCTCTAAAGGAGATGATAGATGAGCAAGACCCTCTGAAGTTTAGTCAAAATGCTTTGGTAACCCTAAACCTGAGGAGAGGGGTGAAATATATGGTTTAGGTGCAAGGTATGGGCCTCAACCCGAAACAGTGCATAGACCAAGATACTATACAGTCTGGTCGAGATCTACCGGTCTGTTCGGTAGTGTATTTCTCCTGCAGCTTCAGCGTGGGATCGAATAGTTTGGTTGGTTCTGACGAGACAGTCAGGTTAGTTAGAGGGATTCGTGCGCGATTCCAGTGTCGTTTGGACATTCCCATCCTGTTAACCGTACAATCTGGTCCCTTCGACCAGACAGCCTGTTGACATCAGAAGATTTTGCATGAAGTGTTTCTGGCAGCCGAACTATCTGGTCAGAGGGCTAGACTGTCCGGTAGTGCAAACTTGCACATGGTCTCCCTTCCATACACGCGAGACATGGTTACTACCTAAGACGGACATGCTATGTGTGATTAGGTATCAAGAAGATGGCCAAGAGAAGCTAGGAGCAATGGGCATGATGGCGTAGATGCGGAGTAAGATAATCAAGAAGGAAAGCTACGGAAAAGCTACAACCACCGGACGTCCAGTAGGACCACGAACGCCCGGTGTAGCGCGAGGAGGACCTCAAGGAAAACAACTCGCAAATCAACTCTACAACGGCCGGACATCCGACGTGTCCCGAGCCACCGGATGTCGGCTCCTTACTCGAAATCCGACGATGAATATCCAGAAGCAAAATGGTGAATATTACCAGAAGTCCGACGTCTTCCGGACATCCAGCATCACCAGAGCCACCGGACATCCGGTAACTTGCTCACACAAACTTGGGCCTCGGCCTTGTATCTATCACGACCCGGTCCCTGAATGGGGCCCGAATCTTTGCGCTTATTGTGTCAGTCCCTGGATCAATAGCTGACACGCACAATTGATGATGAAATACCAAGAATACATCATGTGTCAAGTATTACATCGCAGATACAGTGTTTTACAATATACACTTGCTTGGCTCATTGGCTAGCTTACAATATAATCATGCAACAGAGATTTTGTTCTAGTCTTGTGGTGTCCATGCACTACATGCAGAAGTTGAGTATAGCGTTGTAACCCTACTTCGTACCTTCCACTCGATACCATAAACCTACAACATGATACGTTGCAGCCACAAGGGTCAATGCATCGAATGTGTTGGCAAGCTTCACCAGGATTGGCTTATTGGAAAAGCAAACATGCAACTAGTGCGTCTGGTTTTCTTTTGTGCAAAAATAGTTCCCATATCTTGTATAGTAGTGTCTACTCTAATAGCAATATGACACTTTCGAGAAACCTCAGCCGTAATCTATAGGCACTCCCGGTAAACCCCGGTCATAGCACAAAGAATTTGGGCATGTGGGCTCTCTGGTAAACCCAGGTTACCCCAACCTTCCTAGAAGAATCTGCCAGTAAGCCCAGGGATCCTGGGTTGGTCCACACTCCCCGTTGGTTCAACCCATTGATTTTAATTAAAGAAGAGGTGATGAGATCACGCTAACAGCTCTCAGGTGAGTTGCTCAATTTATCCATAACCAGGGACACGATAATCATGATAAGTTTTATACACTCTGCAGAGGTTTGTGTACTTTATCCGTGATTTCCCGATCACACCCTTAAGCCACTAAACTTCACTTGTGAAGTAGCCCGATAGACCAAGACAATACTTTTGGGAAGTAGTAGTCTCTCTAAAAAGGTATACCCAGTCTGGGGGTCCTACTGCATGAACTACATTTGTTGGTCTACCGCAGGAGGTTTCCCACAACTTGGTCGAGACAGAGCCCATATTGTCTCACTGTTACACATGGAAGCTACTCAACTTTGAACTCGTACAATCCCTTTGAGCCTGGGCGGTCGCCCACAAACCATTCATCCATCCAAGCAAATCCAAAGCACCGCCCACATGATTCATTAATTAAGTAGTTGCTACTTCTTGAGCTTGCGGTGGGTTTTCCCTTGAAAAGAAAAGGGTGATGCAGCAAAGTAGAGATAAGTATTTTCCTTAGTTAAGAAGGTATCAATCCAGTATAGGGGCGGAGCGAGAAAATTTGGTCATTGGGTTGAACCATTCACTTGTTATGGAGATTTGGTACGATATAAATAAGTTTGAAATCTAATTCCACGCCTGTTTACAACAAGAGTATAACACTGGAATACACCATAACAAATAGAAATGTGATATCACTTATCATATACTTCTGATACATTAAACCGGAAAGAGTTTAGCACATTAACGGTTTTGGCTGAAATTATAAAATTTGTTATTTGCATATTATAAATAGAGTAGCACCAAAATAAGTTCGTAACTCAAGGTGTAGTGTAGCACCCAAGATGCGATTCTATCCCAATCACGTGATGAATTCATGACTGGGGCACAATCGCATTTCGAGTGCATAGCAAGGTGGATATCATTACAATATACCATGTATTGAATAGATGAGAATACAAGATAAATGCTTACACTCGCCACAAGTTACAACATGAATACAATAATTCATCAATACATAACAATCATTATACAGAATAGCAGGATCCGACTACAGATCAAACGAAAAAGAAGAATGACATCCACCCTGCTAATCCCAGGCTCCCGACCCGAAACATATCCCTTGATCGAAGAAGAACTCCAAAAGCAAACAAGCATCGCTCTCGCGTCAGATCATCGTATAACATGTACCTGCAACTGTTGTAGTAATAATCTGTGAGCCACGAGGACTCAACAATCCCATTACCATGGGTATCAAGACTAGCAAAGCTTAATGGGTATGGAATGGACAAGTGGTGAGGTTGCAGCAGCACTAAGCATTATATGCTGGCTAACTCACGAGTACAAGAATAAGATGAGAAACTACGCAACGGTCGAAAACTAGCAATGATCAAGAAGTGATCCTGAACTATTTATGTTCAAACATAACCCCGCTGTGTTCTCTTCTCGAACTCACTCGAAAAGAGACGGTCACGGTTAAACACGCGGTTGTTGTATTTTAATTTGGATTAGTGTCAAGTTCTCTACAACCGGGTATTAAAAATTCACATCTGCCACATAACCGCGGGCATGGCTCTCGAAAGTTCAAACCCTGCAGGGGTGTCCCAACTTAGTCCATCACAAACTCTCATGATCAACGAAGGAAAATCCCCCTCCCAGAACAACCCGATCAAGCTCGGAATCCCGGTTCACAAGACATTTCGACAATGGTAAAACAAGTCCAGCAAGACCTTCCGACGTGCTGACACCCTGATAGTAGCCGTGCGTATCTCGTCTCAGGCCACGACGGATGAGCGACACGTACATGTGACAAATACCCCAAGTTGGCAAGGGGCGGCCCCGCACAATGCTCTAATTTGGAACAGCACCAACATCACTGGCCCCCCTATATTATGTTGAATAACGAACCTCGGGTAGCGCTAACTCCCTATGCGTCAAATTTATTATCATGTTTATTATTATGTTGGGCAAATGGTAAAACCAATGTTGGGCCTTGCTAGAGGAGTTTTATTCAAAGCAAACTGTGGGGGCCCATAAACCCCGACCGTGTTAGGAACGCAAAATTAAGAAACATAACACCGGTATAACGGAAACTAGGGCGGCAAGAGTGGAACAAAACACTAGGCAAAAGGCCAAGCCTTCCATCCTTTACCAAGTATATAGATGCATTAATTAAATAAGAGATATTGTGATATCCCATAATATCCATGTCCCAACATGGAACAACCTACAACTGCACCTGCAACTAGCAACGCTATAAGAAGGGCTGAGCAAAACGATAACATAGCCAAACAACAGTTTGCTAGGATGGTGGAAAATGTTAGAGGCTATCATGAAAATTTGGGAGGCTTGATAAAACAAGTGGTAGGTAGCGCGGCATAACGATAGCATCAAGACAACTAGCAAAGCAAATATAGTAGTGATATCCAGGATAACGGTCATCTTACCTGAAATCCTGCTCGAAAGAAGAACGAGTCCATGAAGTATACGAACCAACGTAGTCGAACAAATCCTCACAATCGCAACGTTACCGGAACTATCAAGAAGAAGCGACACCAGAAGCAAACAACATGGTAAACAAAAAAGCAAAATCATGGCATCATGCACAAACAAGTATGATGGATGTCCGGTTTAAATAGGCATGGCATGGCAAAGTGCAACAAACCATACTAAAAATTAAGTGGAGCTCAATATTTGCATATTGACGGAACTTCACAACAGTTATTTAGTTCTCTCCCATTTAAGCTACTCGTCAACATTAAATGTTGGTTAACATGGCAAGAGATGAAGCATAATTAAAACGACCTATCTAGACAATTTAAGTGAGGACGGAAACAACAAATAATAATTCCGGAACATCCTCATATACAATTTCGAGTTTGCTACTGTTTTGCCCTATACAAAATTTTAGAGTTGTTAGAGATTCAAAGTAAGTGCACCATGTTATTCTATGCATTTTTCTACCCTATTTACGTATAAAGAACATTTAATTTGAAGCTACGGTTATTTAGTTATGAAATAAACCATTTTAGCATGACAATTATGCAAATTAATGCAAACATCAATTTAAAGGTTTTTAGCATGCATGAGGATGACATATTCAAGTTGATGCAATTTTATGAAATTGTTGGTATAATATGATATGAGGCATTTGTCGCCATGGCGGAAGGAAAATGGTGCCACGGCGGCGAAACGGAAATGGTGCCACGGCGGTGAAAATGGAAATGGTGCCACGACAACATTCCGATGATCCGACAACTCATTGAGATACGGGTGTAAAAGAGCAAGTGTGTGGATGTACGGAACATGCTAGAGATGGTGGGTTGATCCTGGTAACCAGGTTCCTACGGGTCAATGCATGGCAAATGAGGAGGACTGTGTAATGACAACTCGAACACGATGCAAACACAAGCATCTCATACAACACACATGCATTCGTCGACGGGCGTCGTCTCGAAGTTATACCTTTGAAGCGTGCAAGTTTCTGAACGGATCAAAGTTCGTTGAGGGAAGTAGTGGTACATGACCACGGTAGAGGTGCTCGCCATATTGGCGATGGTAGTCGTACATGTTTGCTTGTCGAAATCACGGCGGGGGTAGTCGTTCACTCGACGGCCTCCGGCAACGGTAGTCGTACACGATTCATAGACGTTTGAGTCATCGGTAGAGGAACTTGGCGATCCATGTAGTCAAACTTGGCGCATCCGAAGGGTACTTGGTGAATCCCCGTAGTCGTACACGGATCGACGGTAGTGGAACTTGACGCATCGCCGTGTGTATTAGTACTCGGTGTTACATGTAGTCGAACTTGAGGTGGTCTTGGCGTCAGACTTGCGGCGTTGGACAGAATCATGGTGAGTTTTAGCTGCTACCCCATGTAAGACGAAAACGAACCTCGGGAAGGAAGTTGAAGCAGCAAGCAGGGGCGCGGCGGCTGTGGTGGTGGCTTGCAAGCGGCGGCCATGGAACTCCGTCGGTTGGCCACTGGAGGATTGGACTCAAGCCTCTGCTCAAGCACGAGGTTGAGCGGGTCAAGGTGCACACGAGGAGGAGGCCATACGATGTGGTGGAGGCGCGAGAGTGAGACTGCAGCGGGCTCCGATGAGGCAGGGAACTCCGGCGAGACGACGAGGACCACAGGCGCGGGGAACAGGGGCGCCATGGGGATCGGGCGCGAGGTGGGTCGGTGTGGGAGGACGAGAGGGAGAGGGTGAGCGATCGAGAGAGCAGGGGATCGGGCTAGGTTAAGAGCTGGAGGGGGCTGGGCCAAGGTGGACCGCTGGCTGCTGGGAGCAGGCCGAGCTGCGGTAGCTGGGAGGCCCAGTTGGGATGGCTCTCTTCTCTCTCTCTCTAATTTGTTCATAATAGCAAAAAAGAGAAAGAAAAGGGAAGAAAAGAAAAGGTTAGTGAAAGAGCTTGGGCATGGGGACTATTTCCCCAGACTCACAAAAATGTGTTTGTTCCAAGAAAATAGGAATGGCCATGATTGCAAGATTTAAATTCAAAATCATTTGAATTTAATTCAAATGGTTTGAACAAGGACTAGGATTTCGAAGTGCCTAAAATGTTGAGAATTTTGGTGGAGCTCAGGAAAGTGATGAAAGAATTTATGGGCAACGTTGGAGGTTAAGAATTGAGTTAGAAGGCATGGAATATTTGCAAGTGTGTTATGGTGATTCCAAAGTTAATGGAATATTTTAATATAGCTCCCTAATAATAGTAGGAGACCTTGAATATGTTTTAAAGAGAATTCACCATGTGCATTTCCCTCAATTTAAACGGATCAAAGATCCATGCAATTTATTTAGATGAGTTTTAAAAGGGTCGCATGATGACACGATGCAATGCAAATGATGCAATGAAGAATGAAACAAACAAATAAATCGCACGACGAAACTCAGAATACATGGAAAGCATCTGGAGCGTCGGTCTCGGATCGCTACAACTCTCCTCCACTTACAAGTGATCTCGCCCCGAGATCTAGGAATGACAAATGGAAGAGGAAGAGAAGAGGCAAAACTAAGTTGCTTCTTTGACAAACGAGTGAAACCGCGAACCTTAAAGGTTGCAAAGACATGAAAAGAACACAAGGGGGAAGGGTGAATTGAAACCACTCTGGTTGAAATGAGATAGGAAAGGAATGAGAACGAAATAATGTAGGCAGCACTCCGGTAGAAAAGAGAAGCAACGCTTGATAAGATGGGAAGAACTTGAAAAGAGGACACAACACCTTGATTAAGTTGATAAGCAAGGAAAGAACATGATCTTTGATAACAACGAAATGATGGTCAGAAGGGAGCTAAATCACAATGTCTCCTGGACGAAAGAATAGAAGCTAATCGTCGGAAAAAAAAAGAATGGAGAAGAAAAAGACAACTTCTACCACAATTGAATTTGAAAAGCATCTGGACAAGAGGAATTGAACGGAGTTGTTTGAAAATCAACAACGGTAAGAATAAGCTTGTAGTGGGCTTATGGAGAACATCTCAAAATTATGAGGTGACGTTCTGCCACTAACAAAAACACTTGATTGCTTGAGAGGAATGAAGAGATGCAAAACTTCACTTCAAAAGATAAGGGAGAATGAATTGCACTTTTGGAATGCAAGAAGAAGAATACTTGAGCACGTCCAAAAGAATCTTGAAGAACACTTGAAGAATGAATAGCCTTGACGAACCACCATGAAGAAACTTTGGAAGAACTCCGGAAATGAATAGATGCTAGAAAAGAAGGTTGAAGAATAAGATTGGAGCCTTGCAATGATTTATGGGCTTCATGACGAGATAACCGATAAAACTTGGAACTCCGGAAAAGAAAGATGACCAACTTGAAAGCGAAAATTTGACATCATGAACGAACTCCGGAAGAAGGAACTAAATCATCTCGAGAAAACAAGAATAAGATTTATTGTATGTTTATCCTTCATCAACTTAAATTGATGACAAGCAACGGATTTAGCATACTACTTATCCTTCTCGCAAACTTGGGAAAATCTTGTACGACTCACCGGTAGGATTTTGGGAAGAACAAATGAATTGATATGATAAAGAAAAGAGGAATCTTGAAAGAACCATCGTAAGAATTGAAAACAATTGAAGAAAAGAGAATGAATTGCCGGGAAGAAATATGAATTGAACAAAGATACTTGAGGGAATCAGATACAGAGAACGAAGAGATCATGAACTGACTAAAGATTACTTGAACGATGCACCGGTAAGATTTGGAGATGAATGGAGAAACAACAATTTAGGAGAATTGCAGAACGAGAGCCGAAAGCTGAGAATGAATAATTCTGAAATGATGGGTGTAACGCCCATGATGCGGCTATATCTCCCACGTGTTGAGGCACGACTTAGAGGCATAACCACATTGTGGTTTGTCGCAAGAAGGGTCATCTTCACACAATCCCATGTAATGAACAAGAAAGGGATAAATAGAGTTGGCTTACAACCGCCACTTCACACAATACTTAAATAATTCATACATCATCCAAAATACACACATAGACCGACTACGGTCAAATCCAAATAAAAAGAAGATAACCCCAAATGCTAGATCCCCGACCGTCCCAACTGGGCACTGTCGGTGTCAAACCCGGCGGATCTCGGGTAGGGGGTCCCAAACTGTGCGTCTAAGGCGGATGGTAACATGAGGCGGGGGACACAATGTTTACCCAGGTTCGGGCCCTCTCGATGGAGGTAATACCCTACTTCCTGCTTGATTGATCTTGATGATATGAGTATTACAAGAGTTGATCTACCACGAGATCATAGAGGCTAAACCCTAGAAGCTAGCCTATGATTATCATTGTTGTTGTCCCACGGACTAAACCCTCTGGTTTATATAGACACTGGAGGGGGCTATGGTTACACACAGTCGGTTACAAGGGAGGAGATCTACATATCCGAATTGCCAAGCTTGACTTCGACGCCAAGGAGAGTCCCGTCCGGACACGGGATGGAGTCTTCAATCTTGTATCTTCATAGTCCAATAGTCCGACTGTCCGAGGACCCCCTAATCCAGGACTCCCACAATAGCCCCTGAACCAGGCTTCAATGACGATGAGTCCGACCCGCAAATTGTCTCCGGCATTGCAAGGCGGGTTCTTCCTCCGAATACTCCATGGAAGATTTTGAACACAAGGATAGTGTCCGGCTCTGCAAAACAAATTCCACATACCACCATAGAGAGCATACTATTTCCACAAAATCTAATCTGCTGACAACTTTTTATAATGTGACATCCTGCCGTGGTCCGGTCATTACGAACCGTTTTTCCCAGCCTCCACCGCACGTGTTGCGAGGCGGTTTTCTTGGCACGTCTTGTCGAAGCAGAGATCGTGTTCCCCTTATCACGGGATTCTCATCAATACGGGTGTGGGTAACCCAATCGCGTCCGCTGGTATGACTCCTCGATTTTAGGCAATTTCCAAACGGCCACGTGGAGGACGTTTGATATTCGCCCTCTTTATAAGGGGGCCAAGGCATGTCCTTTTCTTCTCGTGCTCGATCCTTCCCTTCCCCCTCCTCGAATTCCAACACACAAGGCTCATGCTAAGCGCTTCGGACCTTCAATCATGTCCGGATCCAACCTTCAAGGCCGGTGGATGGCCTCCTCTGTCACAGAGGAGGACATCAAGAAGCTAAGAGAAGCCAGGTATCTGACCGCCAAAATCTCGCACAGGCTGCCCGCTCAAGGGCAGGTCATCCCCACTCCCGAACACAACGAGAGCGTCGTATTTGTTTCCCACTTCCTCCGAGGGCTGGGTTTTAGTTTTGATCCCTTTGTTAGAGGGCTTATGTTCTATTACGGGCTCGATTTCCATGATCTGGCTCCGGATTCCATCCTTCACATCTCGTCGTTCATCGTCGTGTGTGAGGCCTTCCTCCGCATCACCCCACACTTCGGCTTATGGCTCAAGACCTTCAATGTGAAGCCGAAGATGATCGATGGGCGACACGCAGAATGCGGAGGTGCCATAATAAGCAAAGGCACCGATGCCCCATGGCCAAAGGGTTCCTTCCCGGAGACGTCCGACTTATGGCAGCGGGAGTGGTTTTACATCACAGCTCCCCGAAGTACTAAGTGGGTAGCTGCCCCCGTCTTCTGTTCGCCCCCCGCCACAACTGGTGTCATGGGTCAACAAGGGGATGAACTGGGGGCCAGTTAATGATGTGCTGACATTGCAGAGTCGTATCCGAGATCTCCTCGAGAGAGATGTCAGCCTTGTCAAGGTAATGCAAGTCATGCTAGTTCATCGGGTCCTGCCATGCCAATGTCGACCTCTCCATATGTGGGAGTTCAACCCGGAAGGACCGCGAACTATTCAGTAATTCTTCGGGGTGACGCTTGAAGGGATGTATGGATTGTTCTTCGGATCACGAATAAAGTGTCCGGACACCACCGAGGATGCGGGTCTAAATTGCAATCGTCCAGATACCCACATAAGTAATTCCACGGCCGAACACACTGTCTTTTCATTTTTCATAACATCATTCTAAAAAAATTGCTCTTGGCCATGACTGGATAAGAAAGGCGAAGATGATCAGGTGTTCAGGGGAAGATAAAGGGAGGAATAAAGAAGCCGAAAGCGGGCCTCACGCATTACTCATCCAAACCGGGGGAATTAGTGTTTTCGCGAAGGAGGGTAATCGGGGGGAAGAATCTGAAATTCCCTCTCCCCAAGGAAGGAAAAGGACCGCCTCTGAAGACTTGGAAACAAGGGTTTCCAAACGAGGGAAGAAACCTTCGCTAGGGGGCCCTGCCCCGGAGGGCATCCTTACGGCACAGTGCCCGCAAGGGGATCAGCCCTCCACCGAGCTGTAAGTGAACAAGAGTACTTTTGGTAAATATACCCTGCTTCGTCTCCGAGGATAATAACCGAGACGTGTGTCTTGCAGTTAGGATCGTAACCCTTCTCGACAGAGTTCATCTTCGGGGGACCTTCTTCCGGAGATGATGGAGAGCGAAACGCCTCCTCCTGTCTCCTTGCCTCATGGGGCGGACGACCCTGAGGTGTCATCACGGAGGATTTCTCCTAACCCGCCAAGGCCGGAAGGTAACCCTTCGGCCAACTGAAGTCTGGAGTATTCGGCTCCTAAGGAGAGCAACAGAAAGAGTCCGGGACTGTCCGGTGCACGCCCGGACGCACTGATGGGTCTTCTGGAGCAAGCGGCTATCTCAGAGGCGCATCGTACTTTAATGGGTACGGTGGTTGAAAGGATTTCATCCGCCGAAAGTGGGTTGCATGAAGCTTTTATGAGCCTGCTAAAAGGCTTTGAGGTACGCAAAGTAATATATTTTTGACGGTACCGCACACGCTAGGTGTGCCCTATACAGATAGTAGCCCCTGAGACTCTGGTTGCTGTCCAGAGGCGGCAAACAGAGGATCATAGTCCCAGGTAATGATCATGCTGCTCACATGTGCAGGCGGCTGATGGGCTGGTGTCTGGCCGGACTGGTGAGTTTGCCGAACTGAGGCGGCAGCTGGATGCGGCAGATGCCGACATTGTGCTTGTGAACAAGCGGCTTGATGAGGCACAGGGTATGTATTCTCCGGTGGTCGACATATATTAAGAGGAGCATGATGCTAGTATCTATAACATGTTGTGACTGCAGATGGAGCTGCCGCCGTGGAGACCCTTCGGGCGGAGCTTGCCCGGGCTAAGGAACAAGCCCGGAGAAGTGATGCGGTCGCCCTAAAGGCGGCCAAAGAGTTAAGAGCCAAACAGGCTGCTCATCATCAGAGCTAAGATAAAATAGCCAAGATGGCTGTTGAGCTGAAGGATGCCGCCGACCGGTATGAGCTTCTTGGAAAGGAGAGCCAAGCAAAGGCGACGGACCTAAAGAAAGCCATGGTAGCCGCCAAGGAAACCCACTCTAAGATCAGAGCGGCGAAGGAGGAGCTTCGTCAAGCTGGAGATATCACGGCTGGGAAGCCCTTTTTGTTGCGGACGAGGTTTGGAGATCCAAAGTATGCCCCTCTTGTCGGTGTACAAAAAGGGGGGTATACTTTTTGTACCCCTATAACTATGCACGGGCAGTCTGAGCCACGGGCGCCGCCACACCGAGCGCGGCAAGGGAGGTAAGCCAAGGTAAGGATGAAGCTGAAGAGAAGAAAAACGGCGCCAAGACTAAGACCACAAAGAGCAAAAGGGACAGAGCAGACCCCCCCGGCAAGATCCTTGCCGGGGGGAAGCTTTAGCTGACCCGGCAAGACCCTTTCCATGGCAGCTCGCCCCACACCTACGGAGCGGGTCACCCTTGAGTCCACTGCCCCCATGGGACAAAGATTCGGGAGGCATCCCCGTGGTGGTATGCAGATCTTTGTGAAGACATTCAAGATCAGATGCACACTTTAGAAGATGATGATCCTTGGCGGAATCCCAGCCAAGGAGGACCACAAGGCCCCCGGCAAGAGCCTTACCGGGGATGACAGCAGGCGCCACGGCAAGACCCTTGCCGGGACCCCGGCAAGACCCTTGCCGGGGCCACGACAAGGCCCTTGCCATGGACATCCGTGGGGCCACCATCAGGCCCACGCCAGTCGCACCTCCACCACCATTCGCATGCAGCTGCCGACCCAACCAGCTGGGCAGGCACCTGCGTGGCGGCATGCAGATCTTCGTGGAGACCCACCGCTGTGCCACCTCAGCTGCCTGCCCGCCTACATGGCATCACAGGCACCACTGGCCAGGGCGCGTGTCGACACGAGAGGGAGCGGCGACGGACAAGACAGGGCTCTCCCCCGCCCCCGATAAAGCAAGGACACCTAAGCAAGGCGCATTAAATGCACCTTGTCATGTAATGCGAGGGATAACCCCGCATCACTGTACCCTTTCCACCTCCTGTGTGCCACTGTGGCAACCCCTTTCCCTATAAAAGGAGGCCCCAGGCGACCAGGAAGAGGATTCGGCTTTTTGGAGCTCTCAACGCCCCATAGCTAGCTCGAGAACACAGATATACAATCCACCAAAGCAGGAGTAGGGTTTTACGCATCCCTGCGGCCCGAACCTGGGTAAAGAAACCGCGTGCTATCTGTTTGATCCGCTCTTTTCACAACCCCGCGCCCCGCAACCATAGTAGGGATTCTTGTGATCCCATAGGTGTCGTTTCCCACCGACATCTTTGGCGCGCCAGGTAGGGGGCGCAGTTGTGAGAATCGGCTTTGGCAGTTAGCCCGGCGCTCCTTCGTCTTCGTGACCCTCAAAGAAGAAAGGAGGCCAGAAGGTCGACGCTCGAGCGATCGCGAACAGAAGCTAAGTTGCACTGAACCCTTGTTTTGTGCTACCTTTCTTATTTGAGGTTATTCCCCCCAGAGATGTTTGCTTTGTATGAAAAACCTGCACGCCAGGGGGCTCTACCATGATCGGCAACGCCCTTGCCCTGTTTCGAGTCCGCTCAACAGCTCAAGCGGCTCGTCGAAAGTCGCAGAGTAGCCTTCCGCGACCAACGACGCCCTCGATTCTAACTCGAGTCAAGCTCGACAGTTCGAGCGGCCGCGTTCGGAACGAAAAGGTGGCTTGTCCGGCAGCACGCGTATCCGGCAGGCCATGGGGATCCGTCCCCAAGACGCCGCTTGGGGCTTTCGCACCGGCAAGCCTTCCCGATCGACGTAGGGCACACATACAAAGGGGAATTGAATGGGGAAATAACATGCACGAAAATTAAGAGTACTTCAAAGTTATATTACATCACATCGTTGCTGCGGTTCTAACTAAGGATAAAATTTGTCTTGGTCGAGAACCCGCGGCGGCGAAGAAGAACGGGACACCTAGTCCCGGCGCTGGCCTTCCACCCTCTTGATTTCGTCGATGCAGTCGGTGATGGGCTTGATGCGCTCCTTGAGCACCGTGAGGTCAACACCATCCGGCAAGCTCGTCATCGCGGCCGCGAAGTCAAGGTCGGGATTCCAGTGCGCCACCTTGGTGAGGACCTTGGTCATGACCCTTCGGCAAAGCCGCTGGGCCTCCTCGACCAGTGTAGCCGTCCTATTGGAGTGAAGATAGGCCAAGGCTCCGAGGACGCCTTCGAAGAACTGGGTCAGCTTGGCGTTGACGGTCCCGTTGCGCTCAGGGGCGTACCTCACATTTGGCATCCCCATGGTGGCCAATTGCGAGGTGACCCTGCCGGCGACGACCTCCAGATGGCTGATCCACCTGTTCTCGCCCGCCATGTATTCTTGGTGGGAGGCGGCCTCGTTCGCCCGCAGCTGTTTCTCCTCCTCCAAGCTCCTGGTCAAGGTCTCCTCCCGAGCCCTGCTCTCTGACAACAGCTTCTCGAGACCCTCCAGCTTTAGCTTGAGGTCTCTGATGGAGTTCCGCGCCTCGGAGAGCTCTCCAGTCCTGCTGATGACCGTTCCTTGTGCATCTACCAAGGCGCGGTTGAGCGTGTTCTTCTCGCCGGACAGCTTGAGCGCCTGCTCCTTCAGCTCGTCCCGCTCTGCCTCCAGCTCCTTCACCTTGCCGGCATGGGCCAGGGCTTGGGCATCGAGTGCCTCTTCGTGCCTCTGCTCCAGCTCGCGGGTCCGTCGCGCGACAAGGGCCTCGAGCTCCTCATCCTTGCCGCGGAGCGTTGCGGCAAGCTTCGCCTCACGCGCGGAGAGGTCCTCCTCCTGGGAGTCCAAGGTGGCTTGATGCTGGTTCCGGACGGCTTCGGCCGCGGCAGCCAAGTTCGCCGCCTTCTCCTGGGCCTTCTCGATGTCGGCCATCTTCAGGGATAGCTCCACATCGCGCTGGGCCAATTTCTCCTGGAAGGCCCTCTGCTCCTCACGAGTCTGGTGGAACCAGGCCTGCGCCTCGCTAACGTGCGCCTTGAAGTCCACCTCCGCGTTGTCCACCGTTGCCATCCTGGACTTGACCTTGTCCAGACGGGCACGATGGAGCACTTGGAGCTTCCGGAAATTGGCCCCCATGGTGCGGAAGAGCTGCTCTTCTAGAGAACCATCCCCGCCAACATCCGGCGCATCGACAACTTCCAACCCGGTGGCGGCAAGCACCTCACCGTCAAAAACTCCCCCTTCGGCGGGCGCTCGGCTTGACGCCCCTGGGAGGTGGACGAAAAGATCATCGCCCACCTTCAGATACCTGCCGGGGCCCAAGGTTGAGGAGGAGGGAGGCTGATCATTCATCACCTCTTCCTCGGCGGGGGCCTTGCCGGCCTCCCCGGCAGGACCACCACCGGCGCCCTCGGCGGGAGCCTCGCCGGTAGCCTCGGCGGCCCCCGCGGCGGCATCCTCGGCCGCGCCCTTGGCGGCCTCATCAGCGGCGGCCTCATCAGCATTCTTGGCGCCCTCCTCGGCAACAATTTTGTCGGCCTCAGCCGCGGCCTCTTTGGCAATATCCCTGACAACAGTGTCCACATCCTCTGTGTCTGTTGAAGGAGGGCCTGGGCAGCAGCGGGAACAATGAAGCCAAGAAAAGTATAAGGGAAAAGAACAGAGACGAAGGATGGGCGACTCACCAGTGCTGGGCTGTGAAGCAGAAGTCCCCTCTCCGCCAGCATTTGGCGCCGAGGTAGAGCCACCAACACCTAAGTTCCCCTCTTCCTCCATGGGTATGGACTCTATGCTTGACGCCTTGCCGGGGACGCCCCCCGCGGCGGCGTAGTCGATGGGGGTGGTGTGTCAGGAGTAGCCCTCTGCGGCTCCTCCTGCTGCCGCTCCCCTCCTGCAAACCCGGCAAGGTCAGCGTCGTGGCATCGAGCGCCTACCGCATGTCGAGTGAGAAGAGGGTGACGAACTTACGCTGGGGGCTGCGCCGGGGGCTGCTGTCCGGGCTGCTCAGCACCACTAGTGGTGTCTTCGAGGCCCCGGCCGGGGACTGACCGCTCGCCGAGATCCTCGCCCTCTTCGCCCTCTGGGCCAACGTCTCTGCATCCCTACAAAAGCAAAAATGGGTCAAGACAAGCGATCCAATTCAGGGAAATAGGAATGGCGGCAAGGAACAGAGTACTTACTCGTCATCCGTTTCCTCCTCTTCCGCCAGCTTCCTTTTCCTCTCCGGGCTAAGAGGCCCGAGATCAAAAGGGAGCTCCGCGTCATCGTCCGAGTCGACGCCTGCCGGAGGAGGCGAAGAAGGCAGCGGGGTCTATGTGCGCCCAGATGAGGAGGAGGCTGTCGCCTTCTTCTTCTCAGCGGCCTTCGTCAGCCCCTTCGCTGCCGAGGCCCTCGTGTGCCGCCTGGACCCTTCCAGGGTCAATTGAGGCCGCGTGGCCCTGCCAGGCCGGACCGGCTCGCCGGAGCCAACCCGCCGCAGGACTCGCCCTCTTCCCCTGGCTGGCGTCAAACCCGCCGCCACGCCCTCCTCCTCCGACGACTCGTCGGCCGCGTCCTTGATGAGCGGAGCTCCGGTGTCGGCGCCGCTGGCCTCCCCAGTGGCCTCTGCCCACAGGGTGAACTGCTCCTCCTCCGCGGTCGCCGACCTTGTCTTCCACGCCCCCGGCGCTGCCGACCTCCAGAGCAAGCTGTGCCTCCCTCGCCCTGGCGGCGATGTAGTCCAGCTCTTCCTGGGTGGTGTCCTTGACAAGCCGCCGCTCGGTGTCAGCATTGACGTACACCTCGATCAAGGAGTCGAAGAATTGCTGCACATCTGCGGCCGACGGCTCCCTCCAGCTCGGAACGGGGCTGTGCGCGTTGCAATCCGGCATCATGGCGATGATCTCAGACCGGCGCGAGTTATTGCACAACGGGACTACCCCCGCTGGCAACTTGAAGAGCGGCCCCTTGACGGCCTTGCCGGCCTTTACGGCGACCCTTGCGGCCTTGCCGGTCAGCTTGACCTCGCCGTCGCGATCCACTTCCAGCTAGAAGAGCCGCTGGCAGAAGTGGGCATGCCCCATCACCGTGAAGTTGTGGTCGAGGCCGGGGCGGAGCCGCATAATGTCAGCCGGATTCTTAAAAAGCCAAGCTGGCCTCCCCTTATTATGCAGCGGGGCGATCCAGCGGTGAAGGAAATCCACCCCGATCATCTCAAGGGTGAGCCCAGCCCGGGTCAGCCGGAGAATCCTGGTGGTGGCGACAGTAAGCCTCACGTCGGCAGCGTCGACATCACCCCAATCATTGCCGCGGACCGGTGGCGCTCGGCGGACCTTGCAAAATTCCGGCGGGTCTTCATCTTCAATCCAGCACCACCGGTCACGGCATTCATCCCACTTCTCCCTCACGGCACCATCCGGGTACGCCTCCTTGGATCTTGGGATCTAGGTGACACAACCAGCGACGACACCTCCCGTTTGGATTCGAGGATAGAAGTAATGGCGGAAGAGCGCTGTGTTGGGCTGCACTCCGGCAAAGCCCTCGCAAAGATGCGCAAAGCAAGACATGCACGCCACCGCATTCGGAGTAAAATCCAAGAGGCAAAAACCGAAGGTGTGCATGATGTCGCAGAAGAAATCAGAGAAAGGAGGGCATATCCCACAAGAAAAGTAATCAACAAAGAAGGGGTACCGATTTGGGGCAAGATCGGCGCAAGCGGCAGGAATGACGCGCGTCGCCGGGTGCCCCGAGTTCTCTCCTCCCATCTTCACTCCCCACAGGGGCTTGAAGGTGGCCCGGAGCTCATGAACGTCGACCGTCGAGGGGAAGAAGAAGGCGGACCTCGTCTTGTCCCCCGATAGCGCGCTCTCCGGTGGCTCCACGGTCCCAGAGCCCTTAGCCACCACCTTGCCCTTGGCGGATTTAGGCACCATGGCGGCCAAGGAGTCCAGAGGGTTGAGGAAGGGGGGTGGCGAAGCTGCGACGGCGGGCAGCGGCGAAAGCTTGCAAGGGAAGGAAGAAAGGGAACGACGGCTCTGAGATTGGAAAAGGCACGAAGGAAGAGGGGAAAGTGAGCAGCGCGCCCGCGGTTATTCCTTCTTATGGGGGAGAACGCGGGCCGCCTCCTTTCACATTAACTGTGATGTGACGCATGCCCGCGGGAAGCAATCCCACACATGCCGCCCAGGTCACACACGCCTCCCCATGCCGCGCCATGCGCGGGAAGCGTGGGAGGCACAACGCGTGAAGGAACTTACCGCGGTAAAACCGCCCCGCCTGCCCGCGCACCGTTTTTGGGCCTAGCCCAACAACGCGTTGCGCTTATGTGTGGCCCAGGCCTAGGGCTCCTGTCGGTGTACAAAAAGAGGGGTATACTTTTTGTACCCTATAACTGCGCACGTGCAGTCTGAGCCACAGGCGCCGCCACACCGAGCGCGGCAAGGGAGGTAAGCCAAGGTAAGGCCGAAGCTGAAGAGAAGCAAAACGACGCCAAGACCAAGACCACAAAGAGCAAAAGGGACAGAGCACACCCCTCGGCAAGATCCTTGCCAGGGGGAAGCTTTAGCTGACCCGGCAAGACCCTTGCCATGGCAGCTCGCCCCACACCTACGGAGCGGGTCACCCTTGAGTCCACTGCCCCCATGGGACAAAGATTCGGGAGGCATCCCCGTGGTGGTATGCAGATCTTTGTGAATACATTCAAGATCAGATGCACACTTTAGAAGATGATGATCCTTGGCGGAATCCCAGCCAAGGAGGACCACAAGGCCCCCGGCAAGAGCCTTGCCGGGGATGACAGCAGGCGCCAAGGCAAGACCCTTGTCGGGACCCCGGCAAGACCCTTGCCGAGGCCACGGCAAGGCCCTTGCCATGGACATCCATGGGGCCACCATCAGGGCCACGCCAGTCACACCTCTACCACCATTCGCATGCAGCTGCCGACCCAACCAGCTGGGCAGGCACCTGCGTGGTGGCATGCAGATCTTCGTGGAGACCCACCGCTGCGCCACCTCAGCTGCCTGCCCGCCTACATGGCATCACAGGCACCGTTTGCCAGGGCGTGTGTCGACACGAGAGGGAGCGGCGACGGACGAGACAGGGCTCTCCCCTGCCCCTGATAAAGCAAGGACACCTAAGCAAGGCGCATTAGATGCACCTTGTCATGTAATGCGAGGGATAACCCCGCATCACTGTACCCTTTCCACCTCCTGTGTGCCACTGTGGCAACCCCTTTCCCTATTAAAGGAGGCCCCAGGCGACCAGGAAGAGGATTCAGCTTTTTGGAGCTCTCGACGTCCCATAGCTAGCTCGAGAACACACATATACAATCCACCAAAGCAGGAGTAGGGTTTTACGCATCCTTGCGGCCCAAACCTGGGTAAATGAACCGCGTGCTATCTGTTTGATCCGCTCTTTTCACAACCCCACGCCCCGCAACCGTAGTAGGGATTCTTGTGATCCCATAGGTGTCGTTTCCCACCGACACCTCTGGATCAATTATGGAGTGCTACACACGCGTACTTGGACTTAGCAATGAGTGCTGCTGATGCGACTGAGTCTTTCAAAGATAAGAAAGATCACGAAGTGGAAAAGTTGTTCTGGTCGTAGTTCAGTGCTCCAACGCGTCCGCTGCTGTTAAATGAGCAAATGGCCGAGTGGTTGAGCTTCATAGGTTGTCCGGGCTTGCCATGAGGTCTGTCCAGGATCATCTTTGGCCGGAAGGGCCGATGTTGAATAGTTATTTTGGTTTAGTGCATCAATTCCTTGGTGTTGTGCCGCATATCGATGCTGTAAAGAGATCAGCGTGCATAGAGGGTGCGCGGATGGCTCTTTCCCGTGTTAAGACATACTGGGCAGAGATGGATGCCACCGCTATTGCAACCCAGGATCCAACCGTAGGCCAGGTCTCCGCTGAGCACTATTTCAAAGAAGTCCTAGAAGGCGCTCGTTTAATAGAGGCTCAGTGCTCGAAGAGTATCATGTTTGAGTGACATGTATCCCAATTGTAAAAACAATGCTATTTGGATTATAAAGGCTGTGTTTATACTTTTGCCTGAAAGTATTATGATGCCTCTTGTGCGACCGTTTATGTATGTATATAACCTGAAAGTTTGCAGTCGTCGGCTTCAGCCCCCACACATATAATGCGGGGGTGTTCGGAAAAGCGCATATTCACACTTGATCCAACGTCTTGGTCCATTAAGGAGGTGATGGCGCGGCGAACAAGGCACTTGGACTATATAGCTTTAACACCTTCACTTAGCCATAGGAGTTTGACGGTGGGGCTACTATATAGCCCATGGTACTTCCGCGCTCATCCGGATACGGGGCGCGTACATACATGACCGGGAAACCGGCCCTTCGTTGATGCGGAGGATGCGCGAAGATTCTGCTGAGTCATCGAGTGGTTGACCAGTCTCGCGCTTTATCATGGCAGTCAGTTTTTGGCTTTCTCTACTGAGGTGCTCGTCTAGATGAACCAGGGCACAATCGCAGTAGTTCTCCCGGTGCCACCTTAGCCGATAAAGCGGAACGTAAGGTAGCAAAACACGGGAGCCGGGCAAACCCAACTATTGACCAAAGACATGATTCTGAGCTGATGCATATAAGGCCAAACTCGCGACGCCGAACACTCCCTAGGGTATTCGGACTTTACAACATATATCGAGCTGAGTAACACCCTCGATAATTAGCCCTGAATTTCTAGGTACGTGCATCAGTCTGACGTGACGAAATGCCAATAACGCCAGCATCCCTGTCGGTTGTGTTGAGTATCCGGAGGGTATGAAGCAACAAGAGACAGTAAAAAAGGTTTACACAGGGTCTTAATCTAAAAAGAAACCTTTGAGCGGGGCCTTGCTGCACGTCTGCGCCTGTGTCTCCGTTGTGCTCTATCCTGGAAGGGTGTAGCACGATTATCATCTATAAAAGAGAAAAACCCATGTAAAAGTCTTCGTGCGAAAAAATTGGTTATTCTTAATGAGCCATTAAAATGTAATCTAAATAGGGCCAAGCCAAACTGTAATCCTTTTTACATGCGGGAAGCCCCTAGTACCACCTATGGGGGTATATCCCTCGACCCAACCTCAAGTTTATCTAAGCTGTTACAGCTAGTGGTGCGCCGGACTCGTCTATCTGTGTTCCGCGGTCTTGACGACCGATCATTTATTCTGGCTGGAGAGGCCGTTTAGCGTTCGGCTGCTAGAGCCGCCATACATTCCTCCGCATGTAAGGACTGCTCTGTGTTTCTGCTAACTATAATGATGCCACGCGGACCGGACATCTTAAGCTTAAGATAAGCGTAATGCGGTGCTGCATTAAAACGAGCGAATGCCGTTCTTCCGAGTAGTGCTTGATAGCCGCTTCGGAATGGAGCGATGTCGAAGGTTAACTTTTCACTTCGGAAGTTGTCGAGAGAACCAAATACAACCTCTAGTACTAGAGAGCCTGTGCAGCGGGCCTCTGGGCCTGGTATTACTCCTTTAAAGGTAGTATTTCTTTGGCTGATTCTTGTCGGGTATATCCCCATTTTGCGGACTGTGTCCTGATATATCAGATTAAGACTGCTACCGTCGTCCATAAGGACTCGGGTGAGATGGTATCCGTCAATTATTGGGTCCAGCACCAAGGTAGCCGATCCTCCGTGCCGGATACTAGTCGGGTGATCCCTGTGATCAAAAGTGATCGGGCAGGCCGACCAAGGGTTGAACTTGGGGGTGACGGGCTCCGCGATGAAAACGTCTCGGAGTGCGTGTTTGCTCCTCCTCTTAGTTATGTGAATCATGTTCACTGTTTTGACCTCTGGTGGGAATTTTTTTTGTCACCCAATGTTTTACTGGCGAGGCTCATCTTCGTCTTCACTTGGTGTCTCCCCTCCCTTGTGTTCGGCGTTTAGCTTGCCGGCTTGCTTGAAGACCCAGCATTCTCTGTTGGTGTGATTTGCAGGTTTGTCGGAGGTGCCATGAATCTGACATAATCTGTCTAGAATCTTGTTTAGACTAGACGGTCCATCTCTGCTGCCTTTGAATGGCTTTTTCCGTTGACCGGGTCGAGAGCCCCTGAATCCGGCGTTTACCGCCGTGTTGTCTGGGCTGTCTTCATTGTGTCGACGATTGCTTTTATTGCGTCGTGGTTTTCCATTGCCATCCCTTACTTCGGATGTGCCTGGGTCGCTGGTGCTGCTACGGGCCAACCAACTGTCTTCGCCCGCGCAGAAGCGGGTCATTAGGCTTGTTAGGGCTGCCATTGTCCTCGGTTTTTCCCGGCCGAGGTGTCTGGCGAGCCATTCTCTCAGGACACTGTGTTTGAAAGCTGCTAAGGCTTCGGCGTCTGAGCAGTCGACGATTTGATTCTTCTGAGTGAGAAATCTGTTCCAAAGCTTTCGGGCTGACTCTTCGGGCTGTTGAATTATATGACTTAAATCGTCTGCATCCGGAGGTCGGACATAGGTCCCTTGAAAATTAGCCCTAAAGGCATCCTCAAGCTCTTCCCAACTTCCAATTGAGTTTTCGAGGAGGCTTTTCAGCCAGTGCCGAGCTGGTCCCTTCAATTTGAGGGGCAAGTATTTGATGGCATGGAGATCATCTCCGCGAGCCATATGGATATGAAGGATAAAGTCCTCAATCTAGACCCCAGGGTCTGTCGTTCCATCGTATGCCTCTATGTTCACAGGTTTAAATCCCTCGGGAGATTCGTGATCCAGCACCTCATCGGTGAAGCATAGGGGGTGCGCGGCACCCCTGTATTTGGATGTGTCATGGCGTTCTGACGGTTGTAGTGTTTGGTTTTGATTCTGTGTCGGAGCGTGCTTCCTAGATCCGTAGATGGACCCGGCCATACCGGCTTTTTCGAGCAAGTCCTCACGTAAGTCGTGTGTTGACTTATATGCGACATCGTTAGCTGCCCTGTCGCGGCCACAGGGTGGTCGATTCTGCTGATCGTCCATTTTGTTTTTCGGCTGTATGGGCTCTAGAGCCTCGTCGTCAAATTCAGGCAGTAGCTTGCGCTTTGGATAGCTCTCTGTGTGGCGACTGCCACCGTACTTTTCTGTAGTGTCAAGCACTTTGTTCCATCTACTGATGAGTGTATTTTGCGTGGCCTTAAGCATTTGCTTCTGCTTCTTCAGACTCCTCGCGGTGGTAATAAGCCTTCTGCGGAGGTTCTCTTGTTCCAAGTGCCTTTCCGGGATGATGTGTGCATTGTCATCCGGACTATTCTCCTCTCCGGAGACAGGATGATGATCTTTACCCTCGGTGTTGCCGTGATCGGACAGCGCCTCCATACTATGTTCGCCGTCCATTGGCTCATCCTGCTCTGTTGCTTTGGAGTCGACCGGGGTATTATTCTTTCTTGCGCTGTTATCGCTGTTTTTGTTGAGGCGGGATTTGGAGCGGCGCCTACGTCGTTGCTTTGGTTGCTTATCGAGGGGATTATCCTTCGCTGCATCCTTCCGTTCCTCATCATTGTCTTCTTTGGGTGTATCCACCATGTATATATCGTGTGATGAAGTGGCTGTCCAGCGCCCTGTGGGCAGTGGTTGCTGTTCCTCTCCAGCATCGTCGTCCATACCGTCGATGTCTTCGGAGCCGAAATCGAGCATGTTGGTTAAGTCTTCGACAGTGGCTATTAAGTGGGTGGTGGGTGGGGAACGAATTTCTTCATCGTCCGCTTCCCACTCGAGCCAGACATAGTTTGGCCAAGGGTCTCCCTACAAGGAGAGAGATCTTAATGAATTCAACACGTCGCCCGGGGCGAGTGTTGAAAGATATCCGGGGAGGAAAACTATCGGTGCCCAATCAGATTCGATAGGCACGGACGCAGGCGGTTCGAAGCCTGTGGACGGGGACGAATCCAAGGGTCCGGCAACACAGGTCTCGTAGGAGGTGAAGTTAGTATTCGGCTCTATCGCCGCTGAGTGTGCGGCCTCCGTGGCGGGGTCCATCCACCCGTCCTCGAGCGGCATGATCTGCTCCGGATCGAGGGCCGGAGTTGCCATGGGGGTGATCTCCCGAACACTGTCCGGCGGCAGAGCTAAATCATGCTCGTCGTGACTGTGCAGCGCACCTGGCGTGGGCTCGAATCCATCAAATATCAAGTCTCTGCGGATGTCGGCGGTATAGTTTAAACTTCCAAACCTAACCTGACGGCCAGGGACGTAGCTTTCGATCTGCTCTAGATGGCCAAGCGAGTTGGCCCGCAGCGCGAAGCTGCCGAATACGAAGATCTGTCCGGGGAGAAAAACCTCACCCTGGATCGCATCGTTGCCAATGATCGAATGAGCCATCAAGCCTTATGGTGACGACACAGTGGAACTCTCAATGAAAGCACCAATGTCGGTGTCAAAACCAGCGAATCTCGGGCAGGGGGTCCTGAACTGTGCGTCTAAGGCGGATGGTAACAGGAGGCGGGGGGCACAATGTTTACCCAGGTTCGGGCCCTCTCGATGGAGGTAATACCCTATTTCCTGCTTGATTGATCTTGATGATATGAGTATTACAAGAGTTGATCTACCACGAGATCGTAGAGGCTAAACCCTAGAAGCTAGCCTATGATTATCATTGTTGTTGTCCTACGGACTAAACCCTCCGGTTTATATAGACACTGGAGGGGGCTAGAGTTACACAGAGACGGTTACAAGGGAGGAGATCTACAGATCCGAATTGCCAAGCTTGCCTTCCACGCCAAGGAGAGTCCCATCCGGACACGGGACGAAGTCTTAAATCTTGTATATTCATAGTCCAATGGTCCGGCCAAAGGATATAGTCCAGCTGTCCGAGGACCCCCTAATCCAGGACTCCCTCAGGCACCACTACTGATCATCTGGAAATGAAACATAGTAACGACCAAGGTCCTCGTCGAACTCCCACTTGGGTTCGGTAGCATCACCTGCACTGGTATCATCGGCACCTACAACTGTTTTGGTAGTATCTGTGCACGTGAAGGAAATATGCCCTAGAGGCAATAATAAAGTTATTATTTATTTCCTTATATCATGATAAATGTTTATTATTCATGCTAGAATTGTATTAACCGGAAACTTGATACATGTGTGAATACATAGACAAACGAAGTGTCACTAGTATGCCTCAACTTGACTAGCTCGTTGATCAAAGATGGTTATGTTTCCTAACCATAGACATGAGTTGTCATTTGATTAACGGGATCACATCATTAGGAGAATGATGTGATTGACTTGACTCATTCCGTTAGCTTAGCACTTGATCGTTTAGTATGTTGCTATTGCTTTCTTCATGACTTATACATGTTCCTATGACTATGAGATTATGCAACTCCCGTTTACCGGAGGAACACTTTGTGTGCTACCAAACGTCACAACATAACTGGGTGATTATAAAGGTGCTCTACAGGTGTCTCCGAAGGTACTTGTTGAGTTGGCGTATTTCGAGATTAGGATTTGTCACTCCGATTGTCAAAGAGGTATCTCTGGGCCCACTCGATAATACACATCACTATAAGCCTTGCAAGCATTGTAACTAATGAGTTAGTTGCAGGATGATGTATTACGGAACAAGTAAAGAGACTTGCCGGTAACGAGATTGAACTAGGAATTGAGATACTGACGGTCGAACCTCGGGCAAGTAACATACCGATGACAAAGGGAACAATGTATGTTGTTATGCGGCTTGATCGATAAAGATCTTCGTAGAATATGTGGGAGCTAATATGAGCATCCATGTTCTGCTATTGGTTATTGACCAGAGACGTGTCTCAGTTATGTCTACATAGTTCTCGAACCCGTAGGGTCCGCATGCTTAAAGTTCGGTGACGATCAGTATTATGAGTTTATGTGTTTTGATGTACCAAAGGTAGTTCGGAGTCCCGGATAAGATCGGGGACATGACGAGGAGTCTCGAAATGGTCGAGATGTAAAGATCGATATATTGGACGACTATATTCAGACATCGGAAAGGTTCCGAGTGATTCGGGTATTTATCGGAGTACCAGAGAGTTACGGGAATTCGCTGGGGAGTATATCAGCCTTATTGGGCTTTAGGGGAAAGAGAGAGGGGAGGCTGCGCCCCCAAGGCTTAGTCCGAATTGGACTAGGGGGAGGGGCGGTGCCCCCTCCTTCCTTCTCTTCTCTTTTCCCTTTCCTTCTCTCCTACTCCTACTACTTGGAAGGGCTCCTAGTTCTACTAGGAAAAGGGGAATCCTACTCCCGGTGGGACTAGGACTCCCCTAGGGCGCGCCATAGAGAGGGCCGACCCTCGCCCTCCTCCACTCCTTTATATACGGGGGAGGGGGGCACCCCATAGACACAACAATTGATCATTGATCTCTTAGCCGTGTGCGGTGCCCCCCTCCACCATAGTTCACCTCGATCATATCGTAGCGGTGCTTAGGCGAAGCCCTGCGTCGGTAGCATCATCTTCACCGTCATCACGCCGTCGTGCTGACGGAACTCTCCCTCGAAGCTATGCTGGATCGGAGTTCGTGGGACGTCATCGAGCTGAACGCGTGCTGAACGCGTGCTGAACTTGAAGGTGCCGTGCGTTTGGTACTTGGATCGGTCGGATCGTGAAGACGTACGACTACATCAACCGCGTTGTTCTAACGCTTCCGCTTTCGGTCTACGAGGGTACGTGGACACACTCTCCCCTCTCGTTGCTATGCATCACCATGATCCTGCGTGTGCGTAGGAATTTCTTTTGAAATTACTACGTTCCCCAACAGTGGCATCCGAGCCAGGTTTTATGCGTAGATGTTATATGCACGAGTAGAACACAAGTGATTTGTGGGCGATACAAGTCATACTGCTTACCAACATGTCATACTTTGGTTCGGCGGTATTGTTGGATGAAGCGGCCCGGACCGACATTACGCATACGCTTACGCGAGACTGGTTCTACCGACGTGCTTTGCACACAGGTGGCTGGCGGGTGTCAGTTTCTCCAACTTTAGTTGAACCGAGTGTGGCTACGCCCGGTCCTTGAGAAGGTTAAAACAACACTAACTTGACGAACTGTCATTGTGGTTTTGATGCGTAGGTAAGAACGGTTCTTGCTCAGCCCGTAGCAGCCACGTAAAACTTGCAACAACAAAGTAGAGTACGTCTAACTTGTTTTTGCAAGGCATGTTGTGATGTGATATGTTCAAGACATGATGCTATATTTTATTGTATGAGATGATCATGTTTTGTAACCGAGTTATCGGCAAATGGCAGGAGCCATATGCTTGTCGCTTTATTGTATGCAATGCAATCGCCCTGTAATTGCTTTACTTTATCACTAAGCGGTAGCGATAGTCGTAGAAGCAATAGTTCGTGAGACGACAACGATGCTACGATGGAGATCAAGGTGTCGCGCCGGTGATGATGGTGATCATGACGGTGCTTCGTAGATGGAGATCACAAGCACAAGATGATGATGGCCATATCATATCACTTATATTGATTGCATGTGATGTTTATCTTTTATGCATCTTATTTTGCTTAGATCGACGGTAGCATTATAAGATGATCTCTCACTAAATTTCAAGGTATAAGTGTTCTCCCTGAGTATGCACCGTTGCGAAAGTTCTTCGTGCTGAGACACCACGTAATGATCGGGTGTGATAAGATGTACGTTCAAATAGAACGGGTGCAAAACAGTTGCACACGCGGAATACTCAGGTTAAACTTGACGAGCCTAGCATATGCAGATATGGCCTCGGAACACTGGAGACCGAAAGATCGAGCATGAATCATATAGAAGATATGATCAACATAGTGATGTTCACTATTGAAAACTACTCCATCTCACGTGATGATCGGACATGGTTTAGTTGATATGGATCACGTGATCACTTAGATGATCAGAGGGGTGTCTATCTAAGTGGGAGTTCTTAAGTAATATGATTAATTGAACTTTAATTTATCATGAACTTAGTCCTCGTAGTATTAGCATATCTATGTTGTAGATCAATAGCTCGCGTTTAGCTCCCCTGTTTTATTTTTGATATGTTCCTAGAGAAAACTAAGTTGAAAGATGTTAGTAGCAATGATGAGGATTGGGATACGTGATCTGAGGATTATCCTCATTGCTGCATAGAAGAATTATGTCCTTGATGCACCGCTAGGTGACAGACCGATTGCAGGAGCAGATGCAGACGTTATGAACATTTGTCAAGCTCGATATGACGACTACTTGCTAGTTTAGTGCACCATGCTTTACGGCTTAGAATCGGGGCTTCAAAGACGTTTTGAACGCCACGGAGCATATGAGATGTTGCAAGAGTTGAAATTAGTATTTCAGACTCATGCCCATGTCGAAAGGTATGAGACCTTTGACAAGCACTTTGCCTACAAGATGGAGGAGAATTGCTCAGCTAGTGAGCATGTGCTCAGAATGTCTGAGTACTACAATCACTTGAATCAAGTGGGAGTTAATCTTCCAGATAAGATAGTGATTGACATAGATCTCTAGTCACTATCACCAAGTTACTAGAACTTCGTGATGAACTATAATATGCAAGGGATAACGGAAACGATTCCCAAGCTCTTCGTGATGTTGAAATCGATGAAGGTAGAAATCAAGAAAAGCATCAAGTGTTGATGGTTGACAAGACCACTTGTTTCAAGAAAAGGGCAAAGGGAAGAAGGGGAACTTCAAGAAGAACGACAAGCAAGTTGCTGCTCAAGTGAAGAAGCCCAAGTCTGGACCTAAGCCTGAGACTAAGTGCTTCTACTGCAAAAGGACTGGTCACTGGAAGTGGAACTGCCCTAGATACTTGGTGTTGGGGAACGTAGTAATTCCAAAATTTTCCTACGCACACGCAAGATCATGGTGATGCATAGCAACGAGAGGGGAGAGTGTTGTCCACGTACCCTCGTAGACCGAAAGCGGAAGCGTTATAACAATGCGGTTGATGTAGTCGTACGTCTTCATGGCCCGACCGATCAAGCACCGAAACTATGGCACCTCCGAGTTCTAGCACACGTTCAGCTCGATGACGATCCCTGGACTCCGATCCAGCAGAATGTCGGGGAAGAGTTTCGTCAGCACGACGGCGTGGTGACGATCTTGGTGATCTACCGTCGCAGGGCTTCGCCTAAGCACCGCTACAATATTATTGAGGATTATGGTGGAGGGGGGCACCGCACACGGCTAAGAGATCAATGATCAATTGTTATGTCTCTAGGGTGCCCCCTGCCCCCGTATATAAAGGAGCAAGGGGGAGGCTGACCGGCCCTCTATGGCGCGCCCCCAAGAGGGGAATCCTACTAGGACTCCAAGTCCTAGTAGGTTTCCACCTAAAGGGAGAGAGGGGGAAGGAAGGAGAGGGAGAGGGAGAAGGAAAGGGGGCCGCCGCCCCCCTCTCCTAGTCCAATTCGGACCAGAGGGGGAGGGGCGCGCGGCCAGCCCTGGCCGCCCCTCTCTCTCTCCACTAAGGCCCAACAAGGCCCATTAGTTCCCCCGGGGTTACCAATAACCCTCCGGCACTCTGGTTTAATCCGATACTTCTCCAGAACACTTACGGTGTCCGAATATAGTCGTCCAATATATCAATCTTCATGTCTCGACCATTTCGAGACTCCTCGTTATGTCCGTGATCACATCCGGGACTCCGAACAACCTTTGGTACATCAAAACATATAAACTCATAATGAAACTGTCATCGTAACGTTAAGCGTGCGGACCCTACAGGTTCGAGAACAATGTAGACATGACTGAGACACGTCTCCGGTCAATAACCAATAGCGGAACCTGGATGCTCATATTGGCTCCTACATATTCTATGAAGATCTCTATCGGTCAGACCGCATAACAACATACATTGTTCCCTTTGTCATCGGTATGTTACTTGCCCGAGATTCGATCGTTGGTATCTTAATACCTAGTTCAATCTCGTTATCAGCAAGTCTCTTTACTCGTTCCGTAATACATCATCTCACAACTAACTCATTAGTTGCAATGCTTGCAAGGCTTATGTGATGTGCATTACTGAGAGGGCCCAGAGATACCTCTTCGACAATCGGAGTGACAAATCCTAATCTCGAAATACGCCAACCCAACATGTACCTTCAGAGACACCTGTAGAGCTCCTTTATAATCACCCAGTTATGTTGTGATGTTTGGTAGCACACAAAGTGTTCCTCAGGCAAACGTGAGTTGCATAATCTCATAGTCATAGGAACATGTATAAGTCATGAAGAAAGCAATAGCAACATACTAAATGATCGGGTGCTAAGCTAATGAAATGGGTCATGTCAATCACATCATTCTCCGAATGATGTGATCCCGTTAATCAAATGACAACACATGTCTATGGTTAGGAAACATAACCATCTTTGATCAACGAGCTAGTCAAGTAGAGGCATACTAGTGACACTCTGTTTGTCTATGTATTCACACAAGTATTATGTTTCCGGTTAATACAATTCTAGCATGAATAATAAAAATTTATCATGATATAAGGAAATAAATAATAAATTTATTATTGCCTCTAGGGCATATTTCCTTCAGTCTCCCACTTGCACTAGAGTTAATAATCTAGATTATACAGTAATGATTCTAACACCCATGGAGCCTTGGTGCTGATCATGTTTTGCACGTGGAAGAGGCTTAGTCAACGGGTCTGCAACATTCAGATCTGTATGTATCTTGCAAATCTCTATGACTCCCACCTGGACTAGATCCCGGATGGAATTGAAGCGTCTCTTGATGTGCTTGGTTCTCTTGTGAAATCTGGATTCCTTTGCCAAGGCAATTGCACCAGTATTGTCACAAAGGATTTTCATTGGACCAGATGCACTAGGTATGACACCTAGATCGGATATGAATTCCTTCATCCAGACTCCTTCGTTTGCTGCTTCCGAAGCAGCTATGTACTCCGCTTCACATGTAGATCCCGCCACGACGCTTTGTTTAGAAGTGCACCAACTGACAGCTCCACCGTTTAATGTAAACACGTATCCGGTTTGCGATTTAGAATCGTCTGGATCAGTGTCAAAGCTTGCATCAACATAACCATTTACGATGAGCTCTTTGTCACCTCCATATACGAGAAGCATATCCTTAGTCCTTTTCAGGTACTTCAGGATGTTCTTGACCACTGTCCAGTGATCCACTCCCGGATTACTTTGGTACCTCCCTGCCAGACTTATAGCAAGGCACACATCAGGTCTGGTACACAGCATTGCATACATGATAGAGCCTATGGCTGAAGCATAGGGAACATCTTTCATTTTCTCTCTATCTTCTGTAGTAGTCGGGCATTGAGTCTTACTCAACTTCACACCTTGTAACACATGCAAGAATCCTTTCTTTGCCTGATCCATTTTGAACTTCTTCAAAACTTTGTCAAGGTACGTGCTTTGTGAAAGTCCAATTAAGCATCTTGATCTATCTCTATAGATCTTAATGCCCAATATGTAAGTAGCTTCACCGAGGTCTTTCATTGAAAAACTCTTATTCAAGTATCCCTTTATGCTACAATATTTCATCCACATATAATATTAGAAATGCTACAGAGATCCCACTCACTTTCTTGTAAATACAGGCTTCTCCAAAAGTCTGTATAAAACCAAATGCTTTGATCACACTATCAAAGCGTTTATTCCAACTCCGAGAGGCTTGCACCAGTCCATAAATGGATCGCTGGAGCTTGCACACTTTGTTAGCTCCCTTTGGATCGATAAAACCTTCCGGTTGCATCATATACAACTCTTCTTACAGAAATCCATTCAGGAATGCAGTTTTGACATCCATCTGCCAAATTTCATAATCATAAAATGGGGCAATTGCTAACATGATTCGGACAGACTTAAGCATCGCTATGGGTGAGAAGGTCTCATCGTAGTCAATCCCTTGAACTTGTCGAAAACCTTTCGCAACAAGTCGAGCTTTGTAGACAGTAACATTACCGTCAGCGTCAGTCTTCTTCTTGAAGATCCATTTATTCTCAATTGCTTGCTGATCATCGGGCAAGTCAACCAAAGTCCACACTTTGTTCTCATACATGGATCCCATATCAGATTTCATGGCTTCTAGCCATTTTGCGGAATCTAGGCTCACCATCGCTTCTTCATAGTTCGTAGGTTCACCATGATCTAGTAGCATGACTTCCAGAACAGGATTACCGTACCACTCTGGTGCGGATCTTACTCTGGTTGATCTGCGAGGTTCGGTAGTAACTTGATCTGAAGTTTCATGATCATCATCATTAGCTTCCTCACTAATTGGTGTAGGTGTCACAGAAACCGGTTTCTATGATGTACTACTTTCCAATAAGGGAGCAGGTACAGTTACCTCATCAAGTTCCACTTTCCTCCCACTCACTTCTTTCGGGAGAAACTCCTTCTCTAGAAAGGATCCATTCTTAGCAATGAATGTTTTTCCTTCGGATCTGTGATAGAAGGTGCACCCAACTGTCTCCTTTGGGTATCCTATGAAGACACATTTCTCCGATTTGGGTTCGAGCTTATCAGGTTGAAGTTTTTTCACATAAGCATCACAACCCCAAACTTTCAGAAACGACAACTCTGGTTTGTTGCCAAAGCACAGTTCATGAGGCGTCGTCTCAACGGATTTCGATGGTGCCCTATTTAACGTGAATGCGGCCGTCTCTAAAGCATAACCCCAAAACGATAGCGATAAATCTGTAGGAGACATCATAGATCGCACCATATCTAGTAAAGTACGATTACGACGTTCGGACACACCATTACGCTGTGGTGTTCCGGGTGGCGTGAGTTGCGAAACTATTCCGCATTGTTTCAAATGTAGACCAAACTCGTAACTCAAATATTCTCCTCCACAATCAGATCGTAGAAACTTTATTTTCTTGTTACGATGATTTTCAACTTCACTCTGAAATTCTTTGAACTTTTCAAATGTTTCAGACTTATGTTTCATTAAGTAGATATATCCATATCTGCTTAAATCATCTTTGAAGGTGAGAAAATAACGATATTCGCCACGAGCCTCAACATTCATCGGACCACATACATCTGTATGTATGATTTCCAACAAATCTGTTGCTCTCTCCATAGTACCGGAGAACGGCGTTTTAGTCATCTTGCCCATGAGGCACGGTTCGCAAGTACCAAGAGATTCATAATCAAGTGGTTCCAAAAGTCCATCAGTATGGAGTTTCTTCATGCGCTTTACACTGATATGACCTAAACGGCAGTGCCACAAATAAGTTGCACAATCATTATCAACTGTGCATCTTTTGGCTTCAACATTATGAATATGTGTATCACTACTATCGAGATTCATAAAAAATAGACCACTCTTCAAGGGTGCATGACCATAAAAGATATTACTCATATAAATAGAACAACCATTATTCTCTGATTTAATGGAATAACCGTCTCGCATCAAACAAGATCCAGATATAATGTTCATGCTCAACGCTGGCACCAAATAACAATTATTTAGGTCTAATACTAATCCCGAAGGTAGATGTAGAGGTAGCGTGCCGACCGCGATCACATCGACTTTGGAACCATTTCCCACGCGCATCGTCACCTCGTCCTTTGCCAGTGTTCGCTTAATCCGTAGTCCCTGTTTCGAGTTGCAAATATTAGCAACAGAACCAGTATCAAATACCCAGGTGCTACTGCGAGCTCTAGAAAGGTACACATCAATAACATGTATATCACATATACCTTTGTTCACTTTGCCATCCTTCTTATCCGCCAAATACTTGGGGCAGTTCCGCTTCTAGTGACCAGTCTGCTTGCAGTAGAAGCACTCAATTTCAGGCTTAGGTCCAGATTTGGGTTTCTTCTCCTGAGAAGCAACTTGCTTGTTGTTCTTCTTGAAGTTCCCCTTCTTCTTCCCTTTGCCCCTTTTCTTGAAACTAGTGGTCTTGTTGACCATCAACACTTGATGCTCCTTCTTGATTTCTACCTCCGCAGCCTTTAGCATTAGGAAGAGCTCAAGAATTGTCTTGTCCATCCCTTGCATATTATAGTTCATCACGAAGCTCTCGTAGCTTGGTGGCAGTGATTGGAGAATTCTGTCAATGACGCAATCATCCGGAAGATTAACTCCCAGTTGAATCAAGTGATTATTATACCCAGACATTTTGAGTATATGCTCACTGACAGAACTGTTCTCCTCCATCTTGCAGCTATAGAACTTATTGGAGACTTCATATCTCTCAATCCGGGCATTTTCTTGAAATATTAACTTCAACTCCTGGAACATCTCATATGCTCCATGACGTTCAAAACATCGTTGAAGACCCGGTTCTAAGCCGTAAAGCATGGCACATTGAACTATCGAGTAGTCATCAGCTTTGCTCTGCCAGACGTTCTTAACGTCGTCAGTTGCATAAGCAGCAGGCCGGGCACCCAGCGGTGCTTCCAGGACGTAATTCTTCTGTGCAGCAATGAGGATAATCCTCAAGTTACAAACCCAGTCCGTGTAATTGCTACCATCATCTTTCAACTTTGCTTTCTCAAGGAACGCATTAAAATTCAACGGTACAACAACACGGGCCATCTATCTACAATCAAACATAAACAAGCAAGATACTATCACGTACTAAGTTCATGATAAATTTAAGTTCAATTAATCATATTACTTAAACTCCCACTTAGAAATACATCTCTCTAATCTTTTAAGTGATCCCGTGATCCAAATCAACTAAACCATAACCGATCATCACGTGAAATGGAGTAGTTTTCAATGGTGAACATCACTATGTTGATCATATCTACTATATGATTCACGCTCGACCTTTTGGTCTCAGTGTTCCGAGGCCATATCTGCATATGCTAGGCTCGTCAAGTTTAACCTGAGTATTCTGCATGTGCAAAAACTGGCTTGCACCCATTGTATATGGACGTAGAGCTTATCACACCCGATCATCACGTGGTGTCTGGGCACGACGAACTTTGGCAACGGTGCATACTCAGGGAGAACACTTTTATCTTGAAATTTAGTGAGAGATCATCTTATAATGCTACCGTTAAACAAAGCAAGATAAGATGCATAAAAGATAAACATCACATGCAATCAATATAAGTGATATGATATGGCCATCATCTTGTGCTTGTGATCTCCATCTCCGAAGAAACGTCATGATCACCGTCGTCACCGGCGTGACACCTTGATCTCCATCGTAGCATCATTGTCGTCTCGCCAATCTTATGCTTCTACGACTATCGCTACCGCTTAGTGATAAAGTAAAGCATTACAGGGCGATTGCATTGCATACAATAAAGCGACAACCATATGGCTCTGCCAGTTGCCGATAACTCGGTTACAAAACATGAGCATCTCATACAATAAAATTTAGCATCATGTCTTGACCATATCACATCACAACATACCCTGCAAAAACAAGTTAGACTTCCTCTACTTTGTTGTTACGTGGCTGCTACTCGGCTTAGCAAGAACCGTTCTTACCTACGCATCAAAACCACAACGATAGTTTGTCAAGTTGGTGCTGTTTTAACCTTCGCAAGGACCGGGCGTAGCCACACTCGGTTCAACAAAAGTTGGAGAAACTGACACCCGCCAGCCACCTGTGTGCAAAGCACGTCGGTAGAACCAGTCTCGCGTAAGCGTACTAAAAGGATCGAGAAGAGGTGTCTAGAGGGGGGTGATTAGACACTAAGTGCCAAAAGTTGCAGTTTTTAATATTCTTAAGTTTAAGTGGAGTTTAAGCACAAGTTTAACAAACACAATACATATCAAGCAAGCATGCAATGAGTATATGAGCAGCGGAAAGTAAAGCATGCAACTTGCAAGAATGTAAAGGGAAGGGTTTGTAGTATTCAAACGCAATTGGAGACACGGATGTTTTTGTCGTGGTTCCGATAGGTGGTGCTATCGTGCATCCACGTTGATGGAGACTTCAACCCACGGAGGGTAACGGTTGCGCGAGTCCACGGAGGGCTCCACCCACGAAGGGTCCACGAAGAAGCAATCTTGTCTATTCCATCATGTCCGTCGCCCACGAAGGACTTGCCTCACTAGCGGTAGATCTTCATGAAGTAGGCGATCGCCTTACCCTTACAAACTCCTTGGTTCAACTCCACAATCTTGTTGGAGGCTCCCAAGTGACAGCTAGCCAATCTAGGAGACACCACTCTCCAAGAAGTAACAAATGGTGTGTTGATGATGAACTCCTTGCTCTTGTGCTTCAAATGATAGTCTCCCCAACACTCAACTCTCTCTCACAGGATTTGGATTTGGTGGAAAGAAGATTTGAGTGGAAAGCAACTTGGGGAAGGCTAGAGATCAAGATTCATATGGTAGGAATGGAATATCTTGACCTCAACACAAGTGTAGGTGGTTCTCTCTCAGAAAATGTATATTGGAAGTGTAGGTATGTTCTGATGGCTCTCTCCAGGAATGAAGAGTGGGTGGAGGGGTATATATAGCCTCCACACAAAATCTAACCGTTACACACAATTTGCCAAACTCGGTGGGACCGAATGGTTAAACTCGGTCGGACCGATTCAGCAAACCTAGTGACACAAAATCTAACTCGGTAGGACCGATATGGTTAGGGTTAGGGCATAACGTAGTCTCGGTGTGACCGATTACACAAACTCGGTGGGACCGATTTTGGTAATAAGCTAACCAGAGGGTTGGTCAGGCAAACTCGGTGAGACTGATTACACAAACTCGGTGGGACCGATTTTGGTAATAAGCTAACAGGAGGGTTTGCATTGTAATCTCGGTAGTACCGATTGCTCAAACTCGGTGAGACCGATTTTGGTAATGGACATACACAGAGAGATTACAATCCCATCTCAGTGAGACCGAGATCCCTATCGGTGAAACCGATTTGCTAGGGTTTGTGGTAGTGGCTATGACATCTGAAACTCGGTGGCGCCGGATAGATAGAATCTGTGGGGCCGAGTTTGACTTTTGGTTTAGGTCATATGTGGATGTGGGAAGGTAGTTGAGGATTTTGGAGCATATCACTAAGCACTTTGAGCAAGCAAGCCATTAGGCAACACCTCATCCCTCCTTGATAGTATTGGCTTTTCCTATAGACTCAATGTGATCTTGGATCACTAAAATGTAAAATGTAGAGTCTTGATCTTGAAGCTTGAGCCAATCCTTCGTCCTTAGCATCTTGAAGGGGTTCCACATCCTCTAGTCCGTGCCACTCCATTGTTGAACTTATCTGAAACATACTAGGTAAAAGTGTTAGTCCAACAAGAGATATGTTGACATTAATTACCAAAACCACCCAGGGAGCACTTGTGTTTTCAGTCTCCCCCTTTTTGGTAATTGATGACAACATACATCAAAGCTTTAGATAAAGATATAGAGAATAGCAAGTAAAGCTTTGGAAAGACATGTAACATGCATAGGCTCCCCCTACATGTATGCAAACATGTGAATATTGAATATAGGAGCATGTGATTGTGTAAACATGACAGAGTAAGCAATGTGTTACATGTATCTTGGCTATATGCATCAGAGCAAATGATGTGAATGTGAGAAATGTACCTTCATGCTCATGAGTCCTTCTTGCAAACAGTATGTACATCAGCAAGAATTTCTCATTCACATGACTGAGATGCATATACTTACCTTGTGGTCTTGAGTTGGCTTAGGATGGGATGAACCTGCGCAAACAAGGTTAAATAACACAGATACACCTACTGACCAGAGCAAACAAGAGAAATCACAAGAGAACCAAGACTGGGATGACATGTAGAGTGAGTACTAAGTACCACAGTGGATATAGACATGTCCCCAAAGGTAAAGATATGTAATAAAATCAGAGATTTCCTTCCCTTAGATGTCTTGGTCCCCCTGAATCTGCACGAGATATTGGGAGAAGATAGGGAACAAAAAATCAGAGCAACAGAAAAGAAACAACAGAGCTTGAGCTAAAGCAAACACACAAACATGTCTTTCCCCTCTTAAAGACATGTGACATCTCTCCTCTTGAACACCAAGCATCTGGGGTCTTTGATGATATTACTTTCTCCTTGTTGAGAAACTCTCTCCCCCTGAGTATTCTCTCTTTCTCCCCCTATAGGAAGGATTAAGCTTTGATGTGATCTCTCTCTCCCCCTTTGACATAAGTTTCCAAGAAGGGCTCTTCTGGACATGTGATATACATGGGTTGGTCCTCGAGTCACAGAGCAAAGCAGCATGTCTAATATGATGCTGGTAGAGGACAAGAATCATTGAGTGGAGCTGGAGTAAACAGAAATCAGGAATAAGTGGCAAGTTGGTTTTCCCGTGGTGGAATCGGTGACTCCGAGTTGTGTGCTTCGGTTGCACCGAAAGATTTCGGTTGGGCCGAAGAGAACAAACCTGTGTGACCGAGTTCATCAGAGTGAAACCACTTGTCACCTCAACTCACTAGACAAGTAAGATCTCACAAGGATATGCAAGGAGTTAACTGAAAGATTTGCAATGAATTGGATGTAGAAAATGCAGAACAAAAAAAAAAGGAAAGAGAAGAAACTAAAAGTTCTAGATGAAGTTCTTTTAAAAAAAAGGGGAAACAAATATGCAAGAGACAAGAGCACGGAGAGACACAAGAGAACTTCATCTAGAGATGGTCGGCGACAAAGTCACCTATGTTAGAGTATATTGACTTAGGAGTCAAGTGAGAGCACTTGATCATAGGTCATACTCATCGTTTAAGCTCAAAATGGGGTTACCATTTTTCGTTTAAGCCTTTTGATGTATTCACATCTTGTCGAGTTGCTTTGACTCATGACTTGGAGTAAAGCTTCTCTAAGATGGAATAACATACCTTGGGTGGTGGTGTTGATATTGCTCATGTAGTTGAACTTGTGTGGGTTGCTCAAGGTTGATGTAGTTCATCAAGAGTTGGGAGCACCACCGAGAGTTTGAGTTCATCTACCTACATGGGTTAGCTTTGCAAGGAAGAGCACTTGTGTATCCAAAATGACAATCATGAGACTCAACATAGAATTTGCCAAAGGATATGTTTGAATGGTTTCGTGCTTCCTTGTCTTCAACCACCATTGTGTAGAGACTTGGTGATGTAGAGATTGCTCAAGATGTGAGTGAGTTGCAATATCATAGATTTAGATTCAACCAAGTACCTACACGGGTTAGATAACATGCAAGGTGCAAAAATATCCAAGACATATGAATGGCATCATAAGAGAAATATCAAGGATTAGTCATAGGCTCATGCCCCGCATGTATCAAATGGAGTTCCTACTCCAAGTTTGAAGCATCAATGATGTTCAATTCACCTCTCAACCTGCAAAACACTTTCTCATCAAGTGGTTTAGTGAATATATCCGCCAATTGCTTATCGGTGCGAACATGCTTAAGGTTAATGTCCCCTTTAGCAACATGATCTCGAATGAATGATGACGAACTTCAATATGCTTAGTTCGAGAGTGTTGCACGGGATTGTGAGCAATCTTAATAGCACTTTCATTGTCACATAGCAATGGAACATGTTTCACATATATCCCATAATCTTTAAGAGTTTGGGTCATCCAAAGTAATTGAGCACAACATGAACCAGCGGCAATGTATTCCGCTTCGGCGGTGGATAAGGATACCGAGTTTTGTTTCTTGGAAGACCAAGACACAAGAGATCTACCAAGGAATTGACAAGTACCCGAAGTGGACTTTCTATCAACCTTGTCTCCGGCATAGTCCGAATCGGAGTAGCCAACAAGATCGAAAGAGGACCTCTTAGGATACCAAATGCCAAAATTTGGTGTATGGATTAGGTATCTCACTATCCTTTTCACAGCCTTAAGATGACATTCTTTAGGAGCAGCTTGATATCGTGCACACATGCACACACTTAGCATAATATCGGGACGTGAGGCACATAGATATAACAATGAACCAATCATAGAGCGATAAACCTTTTGATCAACCGGTTCACCATCTTTGGTCAAATCAAGATGTCCACTAGTAGGCATGGGTGTAGTCATACCTTTGTATTCTTGCATATTGAACTTCTTGAATAAGTCCTTAGTTTACTTCGTTTGAGAGACGAAGGTACCTTCCTTAGTTTGCTTGATTTGCAAACCGAGAAAGAATTTGAGTTCACTCATCATAGACATCTCAAACTTCTGCGACATTAGCTTTCCAAACTTCTCACTAAAATGAGGGTTAGTTGAACCAAATATGATATCATCAACATAAATTTGGCACACAAATAGTTCTCCATTAACCCTTTTAGTAAAAAGAGTGGAATCAATTTTACCAATTTCAAAGCCTTTTTCAATGAGGAACTTGGTCAAGCATTTATACCATGCTCTAGGAGCTTGTTTAAGACCATAAAGGGCTTTGTGAAGTTTGTAAACATGATTAGGTTTCTTAGGATTGACGAAGCCGGGAGGTTGCTTAACATAAACTTCCTCCCCAGTTTCGCCATTTAGAAAAGCACTTTTAATGTCCATTTGGTACAAGGTGATATCATGGTGATTAGCATAAGCAAGTAAGATGTGAATGGACTCAAGTCTAGCAACGGGAGCATATGTCTCACCATAGTCCATACCTTCAACTTGTGTGTAGCCTTGGGCGACGAGACGTGCTTTATTGCGAACCACTTGTCTATCTTCATCTTGCTTGTTGCGAAACACCCATTTGGTACCAATGATGTTGTGGTTGTTGTCGGGCTTCTCGACCAATGTCCACACTTGATTTCTCTCAAAGTTGTGTAGCTCTTCATGCATAGCGTTTATCCAGTCCGGATCCTCCAATGCATCTTCAACCTTCATAGGTTCAATGCTAGAGATGAATGAGCAATGTTCACAAAAGTTAGCTAAACGAGTTTTAGAGCGAGTGATTCTCCCGGTTTGGATATCATTGTAGATTTGCTCGACGGGATGATCTTTGGCAATTCTTGCTCGAACTCGTGAAAGCTTTTGCTTGGGTCGGGGTGGAACATCCTCTTCATCTTGTGCTTCTTCTTGGCCTTCTTCATTGTTTACGTTGCCGTTCTCTTGTCGTGATGGAGAAGGAGGTTGTTGATGTTCATCTTGGTGTACTTCCTTGTTTTCTACATCTTGGTGTGTCCCACTTGTGGATGCTTCTGTATCAACTCTTGGTTCACCTTGTCGTGAGGTAGAAGCTTCCACTTGGACGGACGAGGTACTCTCCTTCACTTTCGTTGGACGAATCTTTCCAATGGACAAGTCTTGAATTGCTTCCGAAGGGTCTTTGTCTCCTACATCAATTGGCAATTGCTCTACTTGCGAGCCGTTAGATTCATCAAACTTCACATCTACCGTCTCTTCAACCTTTCGGGTGAAATTGTTGTAGACACGGTAAGTGTGAGAGTTTGAGCCATAACCAAGTAGGAAACCTTCATGAGATTTATGAGCAAATTTAGAACGACGATGCTTATCAAGAATGTAGCACTTTGAGCCGAATACTTGAAAGTATCCAACTTGGGGTTTGTTACCGGTGAGGAGCTCGTATGCCGTCTTGCCGAGTAGCTTGTGAAGATACAAGCGATTTGTTGCATGACAAACTGTCTCAACCGCTTCCGCCAAAAAGTGCTTTGGCATTTTGTACTCATCAAGCATCGTTCTTGCCATCTCGATAAGAGTCCGGTTCTTCCTTTCAACAACTCCATTTTGTTGAGGTGTGTATGTAGCCGAGAACTCGTGTGAAATCCCTTCTTCGTCAAGAAAGGTGTCCACATTTGCGTTCTTGAACTCCGTTCCGTTGTCGCTCCGAACCTTCTTGATCTTCACATCAAACTGATTTTGGGCCTTCCTAGCAAAGTTTTTGAAGATCTTTTGGACATGCGATTTGTCATCAAGAAAGAATACCCACGTAAATCTTGAAAAATGATCAACTATGACTAGACCAAATGAGTTACCACCGAGACTCTTGTAGGCATTTGGACGAAAGAGATCCATGTGAAGTAGCTCGAGTGGTCTTCTTGTGGTCATGATGTTCTTCGCGCGGTGACTTCGTCCAACTTGTTTTCCTGCTTGGCAAGCACTACAAAGTCTATCCTTGTGAAATATGACATCTTTTATTCCAAGGATATGATCACCTTTAATAAGCTTATCAAGATTTCGCATACCAACATGACCTAGTCTTCTATGCCACAACCAGCCTTTAGAAGATTTGGTAATTAAGCAAGTTCTAGGTTGAGCCTTTTTAGTGAAATCAACAATGTAAAGATCTCCTCTACGTATACCGGTAAAGACCATTTTATGATTGTCTCTACGAAACACTTGGCAATCTACTTCAGTGAATAAGACATTGAAACCGAAATCAGCAAGTCTGGAAACTAAAAGTAAATTGTATCCAAGGGATTCAACGAGCATGACATTTTGTATGGAGCTATCATGTGAGATGGCCACCTTACCAAGGCCAACCACCTTACCCTTTGAATTATCACCAAAAGTGACATATTTTCGAGGGTCGTCGTTTTCAGCAAGCTCACGGAACATATCTTCATCTCCGGTCATATGATCAGTACATCCACTATCAAGGACCCATTCCTTTCTTCCAGCCATGTAGCCGCGAAGATTTGCCATAAGACCAAAATGCCTCATTGTATCATCAAGATCATAGTCACTATCATCATCTTCATCATAGTATCCATGTTCAACATCATCTTGTGATTGATCAATTCCTAGAGAGGGTAATTCATTAGATAAATGATCATCACAATGGTTACCTTTATGAATTCTAATAGCTTCGGATATGATATCGCTAATGATTCCAACATTTCTTTTAGCACGCATGAGATTGGTAAGCTCAAATAGACAATCACCAAAGCTAGGATCACTAGAGTTCATCTTACTCAAGGCAACAGACTTATGGAGAATTTCGTCTAAATTTTTCAAGGAATAATCTGGAAATCATTCCTCAAGAAATCTCCATATGGTGTAGGCACAATTGAGAGTAGGCAAACATCTAATAAAGTTTCTAGGAAAGCCTCTAATGATGAGCTCAACAGTTCTAAGATTGCGAATCATGTCAATATCTTCA
Organism: Aegilops umbellulata; assembly: GCA_032464435.1. Taxonomy (NCBI): domain Eukaryota; kingdom Viridiplantae; phylum Streptophyta; class Magnoliopsida; order Poales; family Poaceae; genus Aegilops; species Aegilops umbellulata. The sequence continues at coordinate 32,055,240 of CP136059.1, forward strand.
TCTAGGGTAGGGTGCAAAGGATCAACATGAGGTGCACAAGGGCTAGTAATGTACTTGTTCAAATGATATTCATTGAAAACCTTAAGCATTTCTATTTTTCCACTCATGAAAATATTCTTCATCAAGAATAGGCACTCTATGTCTAAGACTCCCTAGAGTAGACACATCCATCTTCCTCCAATGGTGTTTAAACCAAGGCAATGGAGACCAAAGCTCTAATACCAATTGAGGGGGGGGGGGGGGGTGATTAGACACTAAGTGCCAAAAGTTGCAGTTTTTAATATTCTTAAGTTTAAGTGGAGTTTTAGCACAAGTTTAACAAACACAATACATATCAAGCAAGCATGCAATGAGTATATGAGCAGCGGAAAGTAAAGCATGCAACTTGCAAGAATGTAAAGGGAAGGGTTTTGAGTATTCAAACGCAATTGGAGACACGGATGTTTTTGTCGTGGTTCCGATAGGTGGTGCTATCGTACATCCACGTTGATGGAGACTTCAACCCACGGAGGGTAATGGTTGCGCGAGTCCACGGAGGGCTCCACCCACGAAGGGTCCACGAAGAAGCAACCTTGTCTATTCCATCATGGCCATCGCCCACGAAGGACTTGCCTCACTAGCGGTAGATCTTCATGAAGTAGGCGATCTCCTTACCCTTACAAACTCCTTTGTTCAACTCCACAATCTTGTTGGAGGCTCCCAAGTGACACCTAGCCAATCTAGGAGACACCACTCTCCAAGAAGTAACAAATGGTGTGTTGATGATGAACTCCTTGCTCTTGTGCTTCAAATGATAGTCTCCCCAACACTCAACTCTCTCTCACAGGATTTGGATTTGGTGGAAAGAAGATTTGAGTGGAAAGAAACTTGGGGAAGGCTAGAGATCAAGATTCATATGGTAGGAATGGAATATCTTGACCTCAACACAAGTGTAGGTGGTTCTCTCTCAAAAAATGTATATTGGAAGTGTAGGTATGTTCTGATGGCTCTCTCCAGGAATGAAGAGTGGGTGGAGGGGTATATATAGCCTCCACACAAAATCTAACCGTTACACACAATTTGCCAAACTCGGTGGGACCGAATGGTTAAACTCGGTCGGACCGATTCAACAAACCTAGTGACCGTTAGGATTTTCGGTGGGACTGAGATGCAACTCGGTAGGACAGATATGGTTAGGGTTAGGGCATAACATAGTCTTGGTGTGACCGATTACACAAACTCGGTGGGACCGATTTTGGTAATAAGCTAACCAGAGAGTTGGTCAGGCAAACTTGGTGAGACCGACTACACAAACTCGGTGGGACCGATTTTGGTAATAAGCTAACCAGAGGGTTTGCATTGTAATCTCGGTAGTACCGATTGCTCAAACTCGGTGAGACCGATTGTGGTAATGGACATACACAGAGAGATTACAATCCCATCTCGGTGAGACGGAGATCCCTTTCGGTGAAACCGATTTGCTAGGGTTTGTGGCAGTGGCTATGACATCTGAAACTCGGTGGCGCCGGATAGATAGAATCTGTGGGGCCGAGTTTGACTTTTGGTTTAGGTCATATGTGGATGTGGGAAGGTAGTTGAGGGTTTTGGAGCATATCACTAAGCACTTTGAGCAAGCAAGCCATTAAGCAACACCTCATCCCTCCTTGATAGTATTGGCTTTTCCTATAGACTCAACGTGATCTTGGATCACTAAAATGTAAAATGTAGAGTCCTGATCTTGAAGCTTGAGCCAATCCTTTGTCCTTAACATCTTGAATGGGTTCCACATCCTCTAGTCCATGCCACTCCATTGTTGAACTTATCGGAAACATACTAGGTAAAAGTGTTATTCCAACAAGAGATATGTTGACATTAATTACCAAAACCACCCAGGGATCACTTGTGCTTTCACGTACGCGTAATGTCAGTCCAGGCCGCTTCATCCAACATGTTGGGGATCGTAGTAGAAATTTAAAATTTTCTACGCATCACCAAGATCAATCTATGGAGTAATCTAGCAACGAGGGGAAGGGGAGTGCATACCCTTGTAGATCGCTAAGCGGAAGAGTTGCAAGAACGCGGATGAAGGAGTCATACTCATAGCGATTCAGATCGCGGTTGATTCCGATCTAAGCGCCGAACAACGACGCCTCCGCGTTCAACACACGTGCAGCCCGGTGATGTCTCCCATGCCTTGATCCAGCAAGGAGAGAGGGAGAGGTGGGGAAGACTCCGTCTAGCAGCAACACGACGGCGTGGTGGTGGTGAAGGAGCGCGGTACTCCAGCAGGGCTTCGCTAAGCACTACGAGAGACGAGGAGGGAGAGAGGTAGGGTTGCGCCAAGAGGGAGATCAAATCGTGTGTTGGGCAGCCCCCATACCTCAAGTATATATAGGGGGAGGGGAGGGGCTGCGCCCCCACCTAGGGTTCCCTCCCTAGGGGTGGAGGCAGCCCCAGATCCCATGTGGGAGGCGGCCAAGGGGGAGAAAGAGAGGGGGGGCGCACCTAGGGTGGGCCTTAGGGCCCATCTGCGCCTAGGGTTTGCCCCCTCTCCTCTTGAGGGCGCCTTGGGCCTTGGTGGGGGGGCGCACCAACCCACCTGGGGCTGGTCCCCTCCCACACTTGGCCTACACAGCCTTCTGGGGCTGGTGGACCCACCTGGTGGACCCCCGGGACCCTCCCGATGGTCCCGGTATGCTACGATAGCACCCGAAACCTTTCTGGTCACCAAAACGGGACTTCCCATATATAAATCTTTACCTACGGACCATTGCGGAACTCCTCGTGACGTCCAGTATCTCATCCGGGACTCCGAACAACATTCGGTAACCACGTACATACTTTCCCTATAACCCTAGCGTCATCGAACCTTAAGTGTGTAGACCCTACGGGTTCGGGAACCATGTAGACATGACCGAGACAACTCTCCGGCCAATAACCAACAGCGGGATCTGGATACCCATGTTGGCTCCCACATGTTCCACGATGATCTCATCGGATGAACCACGATGTCAAGGATTCAATCAATCCCGTATACAATTCCCTTTGTCTACCGGTATATTACTTGCCCGAGATTCGATCGTCGGTATCCCGATATCTTGTTCAATCTCGTTACCGGCAAGTCTATTTACTTGTTCCGTAACACATCATCCCGTGATCAACTCCTTGATCACATTGTGCACATTATGATGATGTCCTACCGAGTGGGCCCAGAGATACCTCTCCGTCACACGGAGTGACAAATCCCAGTCTCGATTCGTGCCAACCCAACAGACACTTTCGGAGATACACGTAGTGCACCTTTATAGCCACCCAGTTACGTTGTGATGTTTGGTACACACAAAGCATTCCTACGGTATCCGGGAGTTGCACAATCTCATGGTCTAAGGAAATGATACTTGACATTAGAAAAGCTTTAGCATACGAACTACACGATCTTGTGCTAGGCTTAGGATTGGGTCTTGTCCATCACATCATTCTCCTAATGATGTGATCCCGTTATCAATGACATCCAATGTCCATGGTCAGGAAACCATAACCATCTATCGATCAACGAGCTAGTCAACTAGAGGCTCACTAGGGACATGTTGTGGTCTGTGTATTCACACATGTATTACGGTTTCCAGTCAATACAATTATAGCATGAACAATAGACAATTATCATGAACAAGGAAATACAATAATAACCATTTTATTATTGCCTCTAGGGCATATTTCCAATAGTCTCCCACTTGCACTAGAGTCAATAATCTAGTTCACATCACTATGTGATTGTAATGAATTCAACACCCATGGGGTTTGATCATATCTTGCTTGTGAGAGAGGTTATTAGTCAGCGGGTCTGAATCTTTCAGATCCGTGTGTGCTTTACAAATCTCTATGTCATCTCCTAGATGCAGCTACCACGCTTTGTTTGGAGCTATTCCAAATAACTGCTCTACTATACGAATCCAGTTTACTACTCAGAATAATCTGGATTAGTGTCATAGTTTGCATCGGCGTAACCCTTTACGACGAACTCTTTTACCACCTCCATAATCAAGAAAATTCCTCAGTCCACTAGTTACCAAGGATAAATTTGACCACTGTCCTGTGATCCATTCCTGGATCACTCTTGTACCCCTCGACTGACTCATGGCAAGGCACACTTCAGGTGCGGTACACAGCATATCATACTGTAGAGCCTACATCTAAAGCATAGGGGACGACCTTCGTCCTTTCTCTCTATTCTGCCGTGGTCAGGTTTCGAGTCTTACTCAATACTCACATCTTATAACACAGCCAAGAACTCCTTCTTTGCCGATCTATTTTGAACTCCTTCAAAATCTTGTCATGGTATGTGTTTGTTTGAAAGTACCATTAAGCGGTTTTTGATCTATCTTTATAGATCTTGATGCTCAATGTTCAAGTAGCTTAATCCAGGTTTTCCATTGAAAAACACTTTTCAAACAACCCTATATGCTTTCGAGAAATTCTACATCATTTCCGATCAACAATATGTCAACAACATATACTCATCAGAAATTATATAGTGCTCCCACTCACTTCTTTGGAAATACATGTTTCTCATAAACTTTGTATAAACCCAAAATCTTTGATCATCATCAAAGCGTATATTCCAACTCCGAGATGCTTACTCCAGTCCTTAGAAGGATTGCTGGAGATTTGCATACTTGTTAGCATCTTTCAGGATTGTGAAAAACTTCTGGTTTTATCACATACAACCTATCCTCAAGAAAATCATCGAGGAAACGATGTTTTGACATCCTTTCTTCAAGATTACATAAATAATACAATAATTGCTAATATAATTCTAACAGACTCTTAGCATCGCTACGAGTGAGAAAGTCTCATCGTAGTCAACTCCTTGAACTTGTCGGAAAACATCTTAACGACAAGTCGAGCTTTCTTAATGGTGATACTTACCATCATTGTCCGTCTTCCTTTTAAAATCCATATGTACCTAACAGCCTTACGACCATCAAGTAGTTCTTCCAAAGTATACGCTTTGTTTTCATACATGGATCCTCTCTCAGATTTTATGGCCTCGAGCCATTCGTCGGAATATGGGCCCACCATCGCTTCTCCATAGCTCGTATGTTCATTGTTGTCTAGCAACATGACTTCCAAGATAGGATTACGTACCACTCTGAAGTATTACGTATCCTTGTCGTCCTACGAGGTTTGGTAGTGACTTGATCCGAAGTTTCATGATCACTATCATAAGCTTCCACTTCAATTGGTGTAGGTGCCACAGGAACAACTTCCTGTGTCCTGCTACATACTAGTTGAAGTGACGGTTCAATAACCTCATCAAGTCTCCACCATCCTCCCACTCAATTCTTTTGAGAGAAACTTTTCCTCGAGAAAGGACCCATTTCTAGAAACAATCACTTTTGCTTCCGGATCTGAAATAGGAGATATATCCAACTATTTTGGGTATTCTATGAAGATGCATCCATCCGCTTTGGGTTCGAGCTTATCAGCCTGAAACCTTTTCACATAAGCGTCGCAGCCCCAAACTTTTAAGAAACGACAGCTTAGGTTTCTCTAAACCATAGTTCATACGGTGTCGTCTCAATGGAATTGTGTGGTGCCTAATTTAAAGTGAATGCGGTTGTATCTAATGCCTAACCCATAAACAATAGTGGTAATTCGATAAGAGACATCATGGTATGCACCATATCCAATAGGGTGCAGTTATGATGTTTGGACACACCATCACACTATGGTGTTCCAGGCGGTATTAGTCATGAAACAATTTCCACGATGTCTTAATTGTGTGCAAAACTCGTAACTCAGATACTCATCTCCATGATCATATCATAGACATTTTATCCTCTTGTCATGATGATCTTCAACTTCACTCTGAAATTACTTGAACCTTTCAATAATTCAGACTTGTGTTTCATCAAGTAAATATACAGTATGTACTCAAATCATCTGTGAAGTAAGAACATAACGACATCCACTGCGTGCCTCGGCACTCATTGGACTGCACACATCAAAATGTATTACTTCCAACAAGTTGCTTTCTTGTTCCATCTTACTGAAAACGAGGCCTTTCAGTCATCTTGCCCATGTGGTATGATTTGCATGTCTCAAGTGATTCAAAATCAAGTGAGTCCAAACGATCCATCTGTATGGAGTTTCTTCATGCATATCTACCAATAAACATGGTTCGCATGTCTCAATCTTTTCAAAAATGAGTGAGTCCAAAGATCCATCAACATGGAGCTTCTTCATGCGTTTCATACCAATATGACTCAAATGGCAGTGCCACAAGTATGTGATACTATCATTACTATCTTATATCTTTTGGCATGAACATGTGTATCACTATGATCGAGATTCAATAAACCATTCATTTTAGGTGCAATCCCATTGATGGTATTATTAAAATAAACAGAGTAACCATTATTCTCCTTAAATGAATAACTGCATTGCGATGAACATAATCCAATCATGTCTATGCAAACACCAAATAACAATTATTTAGGTTTAACACCAATATCGATGGTAGAGGGAGCATGCGATGCTTGATCACATCAACCTTGGAAACACTTCCAACACATATCGTTATCTCACCTTCAGCTAGTCTCTGTTTATTCTATAGCCTTTTATTTCGAGTTACTAACACTTAGCAACTGAACCGGTATTTTAATACCCTAGTGCTACTAGGAGTACTAGTGAAGTACACATTATAATGTATATCCAATATACTTCTGTCGACCTTGCCAGCCTTCTCATCTACCGAGTATCTAGGGTAGTTCTGCTTCAGTGACCGTTCCCCTTATTACAGAAGCACTTAGTCTCGGGTTTGGGTTCAACCTTGGGTTTCTTCACTAGAGCAGCAACTGATTTGCCGTTTCATGAAGTATCCCTTCTTGCCCTTGCCCTTCTTGAAACTAGTGGTTTTACTAACCATCAACAATTGATTCTCCTATTTGATTTCTACTTTCGCGGTGTCAAACATCGCGAATAGCTCAAGGATCTTCATATCTATCCCTGATATGTTATAGTTCATCACGAAGCTCTAGTAGCTTGGTGGCAGTGACTTTGGAGAACCATCACTATCTCATCTGGAAGATTAACTCCCACTCGATTCAAGCGATTGTAGTACTCATGCAATCTGAGCACATGCTCATTGATTGAGCTTTTCTCCTTAGTTTGCAGGCTTAAGAAACTTGTCAAAGGTCTCATACCTCTTGACGTGGGCACTAGCCTGAAATCCCAATTTCAGTCCTTGGAACATCATATGTTCTGTGATGTTTCAAAAAACGTCTTTGGTGCCTCAATTCTAAGCCATTTTAGCATTGCGCACTGAACTATCATGTAGTCATCAAAAACGTGTATGTCAGATGTTTGCAACATCCACAACCGACACTCGAGGTTCAGCACACCGAGCGGTGCATTAAGGACATAATCCTTCTGTTACAGCATTGAGGACAATCCTCAGTATACGGACCCAGTCCGCGTAATTGCTACTATCAACTTTCAACTAAATTTTCTCTAGGAACATATCTAAAACAGTAGAACTAAAGCGTAAGCTACGATATAATTTGCAAAGTCCTTTTGACTATGTTCATGATAATTAAGTTCATCTGATTATTTAATGAACTCCCACTCAGATAGACATCCCTCTAGTCATCTAAGTGATACATGATCCGAGTCAACTAGGCCGTGTCCGATCATCACGTGAGACGGACTAGTCATCATCGGTGAACATCTTCATGTTGATCGTATCTTCTATACGACTCATGTGCGACCTTTCGGTCTTCCGTGTTCCGAGGCCATGTCTGTACATGCTAGGCTCGTCAAGTCAACCTAAGTGTATTGCGTGTGTAAATTCTGCTTACACCCGTTGTATTCGAACGTTAGAATCTATCACACCCGATCATCACATGGTGCTTCAAAACAACGAACCTTCAATGGTGCATAGTTAGGGGGAACATTTCTTGAAATTATTGCGAGGGATCATCTTATTTAAGCTACCGTCGTTCTAAGAAAATAAGATGTAAAACATGATAAACATCAGATGCAATCACATAGCGACATGATATGGCCAAGATCATTTTGCTCCTTTTGATCTCCATCTTCGGGGTGCCATGATCATCATTGTCACCGGCATGACACCATGATCTCCATCATCGTGTCTTCATGAAGTTCTCTCGTCATCTATTACTTCTATTACTATGGCTAACGGTTTAGCAATAAAGTAAAGTAATTACATGACGTTTATGTTGAAACACATGTCATAAATAAATTAAGACAACTCCTATGGCTCCTGCCGGTTATCATACTCATCGACATGCAAGTCGTGATTCATATTACAAGAACATGATCAATCTCATACATCACATATATCATTCATCACATCCTTTTGGCCATATCACATCACACGGCATGAGCTACAAAAACAAGTTAGACGTCCTCTAATTGTTGTTGCAAATTTTTTACGTGGCTGCTATAGGTTTCTTAGCAAGAACGTTTCTTACCTACGCCAAAACCACAACGTGATATGCCAATTTCTATTTACCCTTCATAAGGACTGTCGGTATCAAAACCGGCGGATCTCGGGTAGGGGGTCCCAAACTATGCGTCTAGGCGGATGCTAACAGGAGACAAGGGACATGATGTTTTACCCAGGTTTGGGCCCTCTTGATGGAGGTAAAACCCTACGTCCTGCTTGATTAATATTGATGATATGGGTAGTACAAGAGTAGATCTACCATGAGATCAAGGAGGCTAAACCCTAGAAGCTAGCCTATGGTCTGATTGTTGTTCTGTCCTACGGACTAAAACCCTCTGGTTTATATAGACACCGAAGAGGGTTAGGGTTATGTAAAGTCGGTTACAATGGTAGGAGATCTACATATCCGTATCTCCAAGCTTGCCTTCCACGCCAAGGAAAGTCCCTTCCGGACACGGGACGAAGTCTTCAATCTTGTATCTTCATAGTCCAGGAGTCCGGCTGAAGGTATAGTCCGGCTATCCGGACACACCGTAATCCAGGACTCCCTCAGTAGCCCCTGAACCAGGCTTCAATGACGACGAGTCCGGCGCGCAGATTGTCTTCGACATTGCAAGGTGGGTTCCTCCTCCAAGTACTTCATAGAAGGTTTTGAACACAAAGGATAGTGTCCGGCTCTGCAAAATAAGTTTCCACATATTGCCATAGAGAGAATAATATTTACACAAATCTAATCTGCTGACGTATTCTGTAGCGTGACATCACACTACGGCCAAGCCTTTATTTGAATTGTTTTTACTCCCCCACCTCAGCGCGTTTCGCGAGGCGGTTTCCTTGGCACATCTTGTCAAAGCAGAGATCATGTCCCCTTTATTTATGGGATCCTCATCAATACAGACGTGGGTAACCCAACCACACCATTGATTACGGCGCTTGGGAGATAAGCGAGTTTTATCAGGCTGGTGGGGACACATAGCCGCATCCGCCCATATAAGGGGATAAGGATCCACCTTTTTACCTACACCTTCTTCCTCCTTTGCCTATCCATCTTCCGCGCACTCGAGCTCTAGCGCCCAAGCCCACATTTCCCACCTCGACCTTCTCCAGCCATGTCCGGAGCGGGAGGCAAGTGGATGGTCTCCTCCGTCGCGGAGGGACACATCAAAAAACTGAGGAAGGCCGGATACTTGTCTAACGACATCGTGCACCAGCTTCCCGAAGAGGGGAAGCTCCTCCCCACCCCAAGGCCCCATGAGAGGGTAGTGTTCCTTCCCCACTTCCTCCGCAGACTGGGCTTTCCTCTCCACCCATTCGTCCGGGGACTCATGTTCTACTACGGCCTGGATTTGCACGATCTGGCCCCGAACTTCATCCTCAACATCTTGGCGTTTATCGTCGTGTGCGAGGCTTTCCTCTGCATCCGCCCCCATTTCGGCCTATGGCTCAAGGCTTTCAATGTCAAGCCGAAGGTGGTGCGTGGCAACCAGGCGGAGTGCGGAGGCGCCATGGCGGGCAAGATGCCCAACGTTCTATGGCTCGAGGGCTCCTTTGTGGAGACCCTGAAGGGGTGGCAATCGGGGTGGTTTTACATCACCGAGCCGCACGACCCTAAGTGGGTCGCAGCCCCCGAGTTCCAGTCCGGACCCCCTACGTGGCTCACGTCCCGGAAAGAGACGGGATTGTCGTGGGGCAGCAAAGAAGAGGTGATTGGACTGCAAAAATGCATCCAAACCCTGGTGAACAAGCAGCTCAAGCTTGTCAACGTAGTCCAGGTTATGCTCATCCGTCGGATCCTCCTGTGTCAACAACGGGCCTCAATCTGTGGGAGTTCGACTCGGCGCAGCACCGAACTCTGAACAGGCTCTTCGACACGACGTACGAAGATGCCTGGAAGGTGCTTTTCAAGGGCGCCGAGGCTCTCGCATCCGCTTCCGAGGATCGCGGATTCAGCACGCAGCGTCATGCTAGTGCGGTAAGCCATTTGTACCTTTTACAGGGTATTAGTTTTTCATAGTTTGACTCTATGCGGGATCTAAGCTCCCTGGCCTTTGACAGGACTGGCAGGCAAAGTCCGGACAGATCGACTGTCCGGCTCCTTTGCCCGAAGACCCAGCCGATGCTCGCTTGGCGAAGCTGCTGGTTCCGGCACCCTATGTGGTGCCGGAGAAGAAGGCCAAGAAGAAGGCCACAGGGACGCGAAAGAGTGCCTGGCGCCTGGAGGTGTCAGATTCATCATCCGACGACTCCGAGACGCACTCCTCCCGTGAAAACGAGGAGGGGGAAGAAGAAACCTCTCCCCTCCAGCGGAGGGAGGAAAGAAGAGGAAGGCCGCCCCGACCGGGGAGGCCGAAGGGTCCAAGAAGGGGAAGACCCTTCCTTCGGACTACTCCACCGACGCCAAAGACGGCACAGGGCCAGGCGCCCGGCAGGATTGTAAGTGTTCGGACACCAGGGTAACTCGTAGTGTTCCTTTATTGCACAACTTTCCCTTATGTCGAATATATCTATGCAGTCCGCCCAAGGTCGGGCTCGACGAGTCGTCGAGCGGCTCCCTGGATTCGTCGGACGTGAATTCACTTCCGCCCGCTACCTCCCACGGTACTGCGGACGATGCCGAGGTGGCTGTCGGCGTTCTGGGAACGGGGGTCCCAAAACTTGCCTGCCTGCGGCCTGCAGCGTGGCTCAAAGGGGGGCCCAGCACGGCCCATCTTCTTCAACGCAGACTCAAGACCCTCGCGAGGGTCCAAGCCTCGCGGGGTGGACGACACAGAGCTTCCTCAGGCATGGCCTCATCAGGCTGGCTCGCGAGGAGGCGGAGAGATCAAGGCGGGGTACCTCACGAGGTGCCCATGACGCAAGCCATGACGACCAAGGGCGCCAGGCAGGCACCAGCCCGCGCAGTGTCCTCCCCTTTCCTCTTTGGTGCAAAGGGAGCAAGCGCAGGCGGGAGGACCAAGCAAAGGCACCCATTTCGGTGCAACGAGACCAAGACCAGCTCTGCGACAAGGAGGAAGTCATTGTGGAGCACAAGCCAGCGTCATAACCAGAGCCTTTGGCAGGCGAGGACCAACTTGAGTCAGGATAAGTGTACCAGATGTTCCCCTTCAAAATGGCCAATTGTTGGCGCCCTTCCCGCTCAATATTTGGGGAGAGGACCAGGGCCTTTTCCTATAAATAGGACTAGCCACCCCCCGGGGTAGAGGCATCTAGAGGCACCCAGAGGCGATCTAGGATCCATCGAGAGATCTAGAAACAGACTGATTGGCAATCAGACAGAGAGAGAGAGAGAGAAGGGCGACTGAACCCCTCTAGCAGTTCATCGCCCCAGCCAAGAACAGACCCTCGCGAGGCTGTTCTTCCTTGTATTGTTCATCATCAGCCCAAGAGGCAATCCACCACACCACCACACTGGAGTAGGGTATTACACCACATCGGTGGCCCGAACCAGTATAAACTCTGTGTCTCTTGTGTTGTTCTTCTGGTAGCTTAGATCTTTGCGAGGCGGAGGGGTACAGGTAGGTAGGAAGCGTAATCTCTGCGCGCACCCCAGAGTTCGAACCTCAAGGGTCTGCCGGAACCCGAAATCCGACATGTGGCGCGCCAGGTAGGGGTGCGCCGGAAATCGTTTTCCACCGCCAGTTTCTCCCCGACCATCGCATCCATGTCTGACGCTCGTCGGGTCCGCGTCGATCGCTGAGCCGCTCTCGCTTCCCGCGTCGCCCAGACGGTCCCCGTCGGCGGGCGTCCTCGCCGTTCCCCGTCGCCTGCCGTCAACGCCGCCACCGGCCCGGCGAGGAACGAGCAGCAAGCGTTGTCTCAGCATCCGTCGGTGCGGCAAGACGGCCGCACCGCCACTCCCTCGCTCACCCCCGCTGGTTCTTTGTCCCGCGCGCTCCGCGCACCCATGGAGGCTCGAGCTGTGCTCATCGCGGCAAACGAGCTCCTGCGCTACCGTCCCGTCGACGACGTCTACGAAGAGTGGCTCGAACGCGTCGCCGAGCTCGTCCGCGCTGCGGGGGGCTCTCCTGCACCGTCCGTTCCGCTGCACCGCACTCCGCCCCGCGCGGGCGACGAAGCTCCGGGGGCGCCCCAGCCGCCTCCTCACCAAGAAGACGCCCCGGCCACAAGAGCAGAGCTGCCAAGAAGTCCCTCGCCCGCAAGAAGGCGCCTGGGTGCTCCATGCTCCGGCACGCCGCGGCCACGCTCCTGCTCCCGCACGTCAAGACCCCCCGCTGCTCCCAGCTGCAGCGTGCGGGGACCTGCAAGACCAAGCTCTCCGTCACCCAAGGCCTCCCGTGGCCATGGCAGTCTGCCGTGCCTTCACCATCGAGCCGCGCAGCGTCGCGTGGCCCGGCAAGTTCAAGCCAGACTTGCCTCCTCGCTACGACGACACGGCCGACCCTGCGGAGTTCCTCCAGCTCTATGAGTTGGGCATCGAAGCTGCCAACAAAGATGAGAAGGTCATGGCGAACTGGTTTCCCATGGCGCTCAAGGACGGGGCCCACACCTGGCTCCTGAACCTGGCCCCAGGCACGATCTCCTCCTGGGACGAGATGCGCACCCGCTTCATCGCCAACTTCGAAGGTACTCGCGATCAGCCACCCGCCGTGAGCGACATGCGCCGCATCAAGCAGCAGCCCGGAGAGACCCTACAAAAGTACGCCCAGCGCTTCAACAACGCACGCCTCAAGATTCCCAGGGTGTCCGGGGAGGCCATCATCTCAGCCTTCTCCAATGGCGTGCACGACGTCAAGATGAAGGAGGAGCTGGCGATGCATGAAGACCTGTGCACCTCCTTGGAGCTGTTCAACTTGGCGACCAAGTGCGCCAGGGCTGAGGAAGGGCGTCTCTCCCTCCTCGAGCTGCCTGCCACAGACCCAGAAGAGAAGAAGTCCAAGGCCAAGGATGTGAAGCGCAAGGGGGCTGCCGTGCTCGCGGCAGAACCGGACACCAAGCGAGGCAGAGTCTTCCAAGGGCAGTCACTACTATGTGTACCATGACCTCCACACCCACAACACCAACAAATGCCAAGAGCTCCGAGCCGTGCGAGAAGGAAGGATCGGCCGTCGCCCCGACCGTGTCGACCGGGGCTACGGTCGAGGAGGAGGAAGGAACGCAGGGTGCTGGGAAGACCGCGGCCCACGCCAAGGGTGGCGCGATCGACCTCGCGAGGACCGCTGGCAAGACCCGCCTCGCGAGGGAGACTGGAGGGATCAGCCTCGCGAGGATCACCCGCAAGGGAACGCAGGCCTCCCTCCGCTGCCACCGCATCCAAGAAGAAACGAGGACCGCCGCCAGGACGAGGGGGCTGTGGGCTTCCAGGAGCCACGCGCAATCGCCTGCATCCTAGGCGGAGCTCAAGCCCCAGCCTCTCAGCGCATCTTCAAGCAGTTCGCCCGTGAAGTAAATGCAGTCCTCCCTAAGCTCGAAGCCACACGTCCCCTCAGGTGGTCATCATGCGCCATCACGTTCAACTCAGCGGATCAGCTCAAGTGTGCAGCCACAGCCGGGGTCCTCCCGATGCTTTGTTCCCCAATCATCAGCAACATGGTGGACACCAGGACCCTCATCGATGGCGGGGCAGGGCTCAACATCCTGTCCGTGGAAACATTCAACAATCTCCAACTGCCCTACAACCAGCTTCAGCCAACCAAGCCCTTCTCCGGAGTTACTGACGGCTCCACGGTCCCGGTCAGGCAAGTCCGCCTCCCTGTCACCTTCGAAGCACGCGACAATTACCGCACCGAGCTCATCGACTTTGACGTCGCTCACATTCGCCTGCCGTACAACGCCATCCTTGGGTACCCGGCGCTGGCCAAGTTCATGGCCGTGACTCACCATGGCCACAACGTCCTCAAGATGCCAGGGAGTGGCGGAGTCATCACGGTGCCCATTGAAGAAAAGGATGCGGTGTGCTCCCTGGAACGAGCCTTTCAAGCTGCATCACTGGAAGACCCGGATCGCGAAAGCAGGAGGCTTCCCGAGATCGTCCCCAAGAAGAAGAAGACGTCATCCAGCTTGAACCCTCGGGAGGCAGGCCCCTCAGGGCCCATGCCTGCCCAGGGGAAACCTCCTTCCATCGCATAGGAAAGCGCGCCCGGCGCCCTCCTCAGGCAGGGCTCGGGGGCTCTCCCCTGGAGGGCCACCGACCTGGCCAAGGTCACGAGGGAGGCGCTTGGGCACCACCTGGAGGCGTGTTTCGAAGCACGCTTCCCTCAAGAAGGAGTAAGGCAAGGAGAGCCAGACCCTCAGGAGTTCGTCAGCAAGGCCGTTCAAGAGCTACAGGAGTCAAGAGTCATGAGAGGCGGCTGCCGCCTACCAGCCGTGGTTCCCCATCCAGGCGAGGATGGTGGGCTGCGCGTCTGCATCGACGTACCTAGGCTCAATCGATTCGCCTCGCTGGAGCACCTCTGGCCCTCGCGAGTGGGGCGCTGCGAGGGTCCACCCCACAGCCACGTTCGCATGCCTTACGGCTTGCCGAACGCGGCTGGCACGTACCAGCGCCTCATGAGGGGCATCATGGAAGCTCAAGAGGCCAGGCGTTCCACAGCCCTGGCAGAGATGGAGACAGTCCGGGAGGAGCCACCAGCGCCTCCGGAGCCTCCCGAGGCCCCAGGGCCTGGGGGCTTGTGAGGATCGGCTTCCGCAGCTCACCGAGTCTGCTGCACCAACACTGCTTCGTCCTCAACATCATCAGGTGACATCTTTCAAGTTTCATTTCCAGCTGGGAGCGCCCCCCAGGGCTGCATCATTCCCAGGCCACGTGAGTCCGTCCCTACGGCATGTATCCCTTTTATTTCATGTCGTTAGCTTACTTTGTTGGGGGCGCCCCTCGGGCTGCATCATCCCCAAGTCGCTCGGGCCAGACCTAGCGGCATGTACCCCTTTCGCGTTTATTTCTGGCTATGCATTTAACCCACCATGCTTGATTATTTGATGCCGGTCCACAGCACCTCTTCTTCTCCATGTCGACCACTTGCACGTTAAAGGGGGGGGGGGGTGCCTGAGCATCGCGACTCAGGGCTCTTACTGGCTCTCCAGCCCTCACCCTCTGGCCTTGTCCATGGCATCACGACCTGGCATACCAGCGACGGCTGAGACCAGCTCGAGGGCCGGGACCCGAGGACGTAGAGTGTAGGCATCTAACCCAATTTGCAGGAACACATCACAAGATAAGGCCCAGTGCCAGGCGCAACCCGCCTAGAGGTAGGGCCCCGTGAGTCCTGCGCTGGCTCACGGGTGCCCAGATACACCTCACCAGGCCCTATCGTGCCAGCCACATGTCAGGGCGGGGCTGTACACGCCCCGGGGGCTCCTCCCGGAGGGGAGCCCCCTCCCATGTACCAGTGGAAGCACCATGCTCCGCACTGGCTGACGACACTGCCGAGGAGCGGCTATGCCCGTACACATACAGAAGCGCTATGCTCCGCGCTGGTGATAAACAACTAAGGGTGGCCCCCGGGCCGTATCAACCTCAGGGAGCCCAGAGCTTAGTGTCCAGCCTCATCGTAACGCCTCCCCCCCGGGAGTGCCGCGCGAGGGGGCTGGGCACGGGGGCTGCGCCTGGGTCACGCCCAGGCGCACGCCACCCAGCCAGGCCTCCCGGGCCTGGTTCGTCGCGCGCCTCTCCCCGAGCGGAGCCAAGGTATGAAGGCCGTTTGAGCGTCAAGGGGGACTCCTGAGCATCGCGACTCAGGAGCCTAACTGGTCCCGTAGCCCCTCACTCCTTAGTTTCAAAAGGCTAACGCTGGGTGAGGTACGCGCGGGGCCGGGCTCTGCAGACGTAGAACGGTAGATCCACCCACATCTCAGCTCCCTACTTGCTGTTCGAGCGCCAAGGGGGACTCCTGAGCATCACGACTCAGGAGCCTAACTGGTCCTGTAGCCCCTCACTCCTTAGTTCCGAAAGGCTAATGCTGGGTGAGGTACGCGCGGGGCCAGGCTCTGCCGGCGTAGAACCTAAGCAAGTAGGAAGGAAAAGCGTAAACTTCAAGGATTGCCTCCCTACTTGCTGTTCGTGCGCCAAGGGGGACTCCTGAGCATCGCGACTCAGGAGCCTAACTTGTCCTGTAGCCCCTCACTCCTTTGGTCCCATCTTGGTTTCTGGTCGGGGCTAATGCTGTGTGAGGTACGCGCGGGGCCGGGCTCTGCCGGCGTAGAACCTAAGCAAGTAGGAAGGAATAGCTTACAATTCAAAGAATTCAGAAGCAAATATTACAGTCCATACTGTTATCTCGACGCCAAACGCAAGTTTAAATGCCTCCCCGAGGCATGATACATGTGCAGGAATTGAAAACAGGACAGGAGCCACGACGGAATCGCCAGACGATGGTGGAGCAGCGCGGAGTGGCTTCACCTCATGGAGCAGCAGGGTCGGCAGCGCCTGGCTTCGGCTTGGTGCTGAAGGCCCGGAACTTCCCCAGCAGAGCCTCCGCGTGACCCTTCACGGCCTCGGCAGCGGCAGCAGCACGCTCGTCGCTCACTGGCTCCAACAGGCTGTCGAGGTCGACGTTGGGGTCGCGAAGGTGGATATGGGTGAAGACCCGCGTCAGCGCTGCAGAAGACAGGACACGCGCCTCGGCCTCGGCCGTGGGGCCAAGGCCAAGGGCGACATCCTCAAGAGCACGAACCAGGAAGGGAAGCAGCTTGGCGGGGCCGTCCTCGGCGCCAGCTAGCGGGCTCTCCAGGCCGCTGGCGTAGAGCATCTTCAGCGAAGCACGAGCCTTCTCCTCCATGTCTGCGAAGGCCACACGGTCCTCGGCAAGAACCCGAGCCTTGTCGTCCAGCTCGACCTTCGTCGCCCCCAACTCCTGCTCCAGCACGCGTAGGCGGTCGCGACGTTTCTTGAGCTTGGCCTCCCGGACCTCGACGTCCGCCTCGCGAGCCTTCATGCCCTCTTCTTGCTCTTGGCGAAGGCGGGCCTCTTTCGCGAGCTGGTCCCATAGGGCTTACAGCTCGTCCTCCAGCACCTTGCAGCGACCACGGACGTCGGCCGCCTCCCCCTAGGCCGCGTCACAAGCAGCCTTCGCCTTAAGGGCGGCCTGCCTCTCCTCATCACAAGCCGTTGAGGCCTGGACCAGCGCCACCCGAACCGAAGCGTCGGAGCGAATCCATCCTGAAGCCAGCTCCAAGCGCCCGACCACCAAGCGAGGGTCGGCGCCAAGAAGATCCTGCCGGAGCTGGTCCAGCTCGGCAGCAACACGATCCAGAACGGCGAGAGGAGTCGGAGGGACAGCAGTCGGTGGAGTAGGTGGAGAAGGCGGCGGCACGACCACAGCACCCTGAGATGGGGCCTGTTGCGCCCCGACGACTGTGGTGGCGGCGGCAGGCAAAGGCACCTTGGGAGTCACTTGGGCCATGGGGGCTGGGCACGCCCCAGCCAGCTCGGCCAGACCTCGCGAGGACGACCCGACAGGAGAGGCCCGTGCATCGCGGTCACCTTCTTCCGCAGGCACAGGCGCTGCCGCGGATGGAACCTCAGGGGCCCCCTTCAGCTTCTTCGTCACGGGCGCCAGCCTATCAAAGAGGCGCGGACGTCAAGCCTCAGCAGCAGAACAAGAAACAAAGACAAGAGTCAAGCACTTACGGGTCGTCGCCGGCGAGCTCAAGCTGCCTCCGGCCAAACTTGAAGCCTGAAAGCCGGCTGGAGGGGTCAACCTCGGAAGCAGAAGGCGCGTCTGCGGACCGCCCCGGGGCCGGGGCAGACCCGCGGGGGATCAGCCCGGTCCTGTCCTTCTTCGGGATCGGGTCGAGCTCCCGCTTCCCAGCATGTCATCATCCTCGTCGTCATCACTCGGGGAGAGGCAGAGAGCACGGGGCCTGTGCCGGGAGAGGGGAGCCCTCGACTCTTCGTCAGTCGCCTCGGCGTCAGGCCCCTTCCCCCGCTCCTCTCCGTCCTCCTCTTCGCTGGAGTCGTCGGAGGACACGTCCACTGGTTCCTCGAGGGCTTCAGCGGGCAAGGGCCCGTCCCCGTTGAAGACGGGCATGGACTCCACTACCTGCTCCCAGTCGTCGCGGAGGAATAAGGGCGTAGGAGCACCCTCCAACCTCGCCACATCACCCCCGACCAGAGATTGGAGCACCGCGGCCAGATCTTCGTCACCCAAGGCCGCGGGGCTCGTATGAGGCCTCCACATCGGAGGTGAGTACTGCCGAAGCGGAGCCAGCTGGTGCTCTAGGAATTCCCTCAGTAGTGACGCGCCGGTCAGCTTCGCCGCCGCCATGCTGGCCGGCCTCAAATCTGTGTCCATCTTCTCCAACACCGGCTTCGTGCGGGGGTCAGTGAGCTCCACTCGACCCCAATCACCGGAGATCGTGGGCAACTCCGTGGGCAAAATCAGCCGAGGGTGAATGCGCCCAGCATCTGCCAAGACCCACTTGCTCCTGAAGCCCTCGATCCTCTTCCCGGGCTTCGAAATGGCAATGGCGCCACTGTACGCAATGAAGCTCGCGCACGCGGAAGGAGAACCGCGAGAGACCTGGAGGGAGAAGTAGTGGCGCAGCAAGGCCACTGAGGGCTGCACCCCTACGTGAGCCTCGCAGTGATAGGCGAAGACCGCCAGGAGAAGGACGGAGTTGGGGTGGAGATGCAGAGCTTGTAAGTTGTAATGGCGGAGGACAGAGAAGAAGAACTCGGAGAAGGGAGGCACCAGGCCAGCAACAATGGAGCTTACGAAGAGCGGATAAAAGGTGCTCCCTCGACCCTCAGGGGTGGTGGAGCCGGCCTTGAACACCCTCGCCCCGTTGATGCCCTGCGCCGTCGCCATCCGGCGCAGCCGGGCGAGGCTCGCCTCCGACACGTTTGGCGACTCCAAGGCAGAGGAGTACCAAGCTCCGGCCGGGGCCTGACGAGGCGCCATGGCTTCTGGATCGCGTAGTCGAAGCAGATCTGGAGATTTGGAGGAAGGAAGGAGAGGTGCAAGAAAGGGGATCTGAGCAGCGACCGGAGAGAGCAGAAAGAGCAAAACCTGGGCAGATGTCGCTCCTTTATCAACTCGCATGGTTACGGAGACACCCACGTCCAATTAACCGCCACGCGGCGCCCAAGGCCGTAGGCTGTTAGGGCCCGCGGCGCTTCGCCCTTGCCCTTTCGCCTCCCTGCACGGCCAAGTCCGGGCGCGCCTTGGGCCCGGGGGCTACTGTCGGTGTTCTGGGAACGGGGGTCCCCAGACTTGCCTGCCTGCGGCCTGCGGCGTGGCTCAAAGGGGGGCCCAGCACGGCCCATCTTCTTCAACGCAGACTCAAGACCCTCGCGAGGGGCCAAGCCTCGCGGGGCGGACGACACAGAGCTTCGTCAGGCACGGCCTCATCAGGCTGGCTCGCGAGGAGGCGGAGAGATCAAGGCGAGGTACCTCACGAGGTGCCCATGACGCAAGCCATGATGACCAAGGGCGCCAGGCGGGCACCAGCCCGCGCAGTGTCCTCCCCTTTCCTCTTTGGTGCAAAGGGAGCAAGCGCAGGCTGGAGGACCAAGCAAAGGCACCCATTTCGGTGCAACGAGACCAAGACCAGCTCCGCGACAAGGAGGAATTCATTGTGGAGCCCAAGCCGGCGTCATCACCAGAGCCTTTGGCAGGCGAGGACCAACTTTAGTCAGGATAAGTGTATGAGATGTTCCCCTTCAAAATGGCCAATTGTTGGCGCCCTTCCCGCTCAATATTTGGGGAGAGGCCCAGGGCCTTTGCCTATAAATAGGACTAGCCACCCCTCGGGGTAGAGGCATCTAGAGGCACCCAGAGGAGATCTAGGATCCATCGAGAGATCTAGAAACAGACTGATTGGCAATCAGACAGAGAGAGAGAAGGGCGACTCAACCCCTCTAGCAGTTCATCGCCCCAGCCAAGAACAGACCCTCGCGAGGCTGTTCTTCCTTGTATTGTTCATCATCAGCCCAAGAGGCAATCCACCACACCACCACACTGGAGTAGGGTATTACACCACATCGGTGGCCCGAACCAGTATAAACTCTGTGTCTCTTGTGTTGTTCTTCTGGTAGCTTAGATCTTTGCAAGGCGGAGGGGTACAGGTAGGTAGGAAGCGTAATCTCCGCGCGCACGCCAGAGTTCAAACCTCAAGGGTCTGCCAGAACCCGAAATCCGACAGTGGCGTCCCAACAGGTTGCAAGCCAGGAGAGGGTGGTCCTGGAGGAGCCGCAAGGCGACCTCCCGGACTCCAGGAGTAAAGGGGATAGATCCCCCCAGGGCTCCAAGTCCGGCCCTAGGCCGGACACCGCTCCGGAACCTTCAAAGGTTCCAGAGTCCGGCGGGTGACCTCCTTCCAAGAGGAGCAAGCCCACCGAGCCGGTGTCCCCCGTCCTACCGGAGGCGCCAGACAATCTGTTGGAGGTGCTTAAGGGCACCTCCATCGACGAGGGGCACCGCACCATTATGAGTGCGGTGGTCCAGAAGGTTCAGTCCGCCAAGAGCAGACTGACTGAAGCTTGTGCCAGCCTTTTAACAGGCTTTGAGGTAAGTAAAGAATGTGTAAAAATATTACCGCATAGACAGTAGCCCATGATGCTCTGTTTGGCGTTCGGGAAGAAAACCCGAATAGAGGATCAAATAAAATTCGCAGGAGTCTAACAGAAAGGAGTCAATATGCGTATGCAGGCTTCTCTGCTGGCGTCCGCCGCACTGACTGCGAAGGTGGACGCGCTAAAGCAGAACCTCGAGCAGTCCGAGCAAGAGCTCGGGCTTGCCAAGAAGCAGCTCGAGGACAAGGAAGGTAAGAAATACCTTGTTTAAATATATATAAAAAAGTGCAATTGCAAAAAATGACAGGATTAACGTGGCTATTGCAGGGGCCACGTCTGAGGTGGCGACCCTTAAGCAAGCGCTGTCCGAGGCCGAGAAGAGGGTGGCCACGGAGCGCACCGAGCGGGAGAAGTATGAGGCCCAGATTGGCAAGGTGCGGCAAGAGCTCCAGGCTCTCATGAAAAAACATGAGAGTTTGGAGCTTGACTCAAAGACGCTGGCATCCAGCTCGCGGCGGTAATTGAAAATGCCAAGTCTGCCAAGGCCGAATCCCAGAAGGCCCTCTAGGAGTTGGATGCGGTGAAAAGATAGCGGCGGGTAAGGCATTCTTTATGCAAAGCAAACATGTAAGAGTGAGTTACTTGTTACTTACCCGAATCCGGAGCTCTCCAGGAGCATTCGCAGATCTTCCCCATAGCATGTCCGTGCCGTCGCATTCTACCGAGCCGAGGAGGGCAGCTCGAGTGAGAAGGTGTTCTAGTCTCAGTATGCTGAGGCCGGACACCCTGTGCCCCTGAGCGACCAGCTGAAGCAACTGGTCAAGCTCCACAAGGCGGCCGAACAGGCCATGAAGGGCTTCACAGTTCGGCTGTGGCCTGGAGAGGCTCTGCCTGGGAGCTACTTCGGGCTGGTGCGGCGGCTGGTGGAGGGCTGTCCAAGGCTCGAAGTTATCGAGCGCTCCGTCTGCATCGAAGGTCCCGTAGGGCCCTTGCCCGCGCTAAGGTGCACTAGGCAAGCTGGATGCTGAGAAGCTTGTGAAGGACGGGCCACCGCCGGGAAAAGAGCATCGCAAGACCAAGAATTATTATAAGGATGTTCTGAAGGGTGCCCGCCTTATGGCGGATGAATGTTCCAGGGATGTAATTTTTGAGTAAAACTCGCTCGTTTTGTCCTGTGCGCTGAAAACTTGTTCATATGAGCTAAGAAATGCTTTTTGAATTTAAAATATTACCTTCTGTGCGGCCGTTTATCAAATTTGAGAGATGGTGAGTCGTCGGCTTTTGCCCCCGTGCCACTAGTGCTGGGGTGTTCGGGATAAACCTGAGCGCTCTTTTTCCCATGTTTGGGTCCTTCGAGGGAGGCGCTCAGCACAACGAACAAGGCAATCAGACTATAATGCTTGAACACTCTCACTTAGCCATAGAATTCTATAATTTTAAATTTCGGCGAAGCCCCTGGTATTCGGAAGACCGAGTTTGGGGCGCTATCCACGCCTTGGCCGGACAGAGCCGACTCCTCGCTCTAAGCGGCATAAGTCTTTAGGGACTCGAAAAACCTCTCGAACAGCGACCAGCTCTCGCTTCATCATGACAGTCAGTTTTAGCTTTCTCTACTGAGGTGCTTAGCCCAGCTCAACTGGGGCACAATTGCAGTAGTTCTCCTAGTGCTACCTTAGCCAATATAGCGGAACGTAAGGCACCAAAACATAGGAGCCGGGCAAACCCAACTATTGACCCAAGACATGATTCGAAGCCGATGCATATAATGCTATAAGTTCAGGGTGCCGCACTTGTTAAAGTGTTCGGGCTTCTCACACCATATTGATGGGTACTAAAGCCCCTGGCGTATTTGGCCGTACCAAAGTGTACGGGTGCAGCATGTCGTTAATGAACATATATTTGTAAAAAAGAGTAATGCAAAAATAGACAAAAGCTATGCATTGTTTATTAAAAAATGCTGCGATCAAGGCAGAACGATACAAATAATGCGATAAGCAAAAGGTTGGACTATTTAACATGTCCGTTCCAGGGGCAAGCTGCGGAATGGTATGCGAAATAGGTATACTGCTCGTGATAGAGACCACCTGGGAGTTCCGTTAATGCGGCGTGGCTTGTCTGCTTCCCTGGTTCTTGCATCGTTTGTGCGGTAATTGTACTGCCGGACAGGCCTTCTGAAGAATGGAGTCCTGAAAGTAAGAGAAAATTAAAAAATCGGTAGCCCCTAGTGCGGTTTAAGCCATGTTTCGGGCGTGCCGTGATGGTGCCCCTCCCCCTATGCCTATGGTATTTCTAGAGCGTAGTTATGTACGTGAAGCACTGGTGTCGCATTTTCGCGAGGGATGGGGTTGGGGCCGCATTGCTACGCCTGCTCGGAACGTGCCAGGCGGTCTTGTTGTAGGTTACTCCGGGCACGCTTGACAGTGTCCGGACGTTTGATAGCCGGACTGGAGAACTGCCTGGAGAGGCTGCTTTGTACTTCCGCTGCAAGGGCCGCCTTGTGCTCCTCCATTCGGAGGGAGCGTTCGGTGTTTCCATTGACCGTAATTACTCCTCGAGGGCCTGGCATCTTGAGCTTGAGGTATGCGTAGTGCGGTACTGCATTGAACTTGGCGAATGCGGTTCGCCCGAGCAGTGCGTGATAGCCACTACGGAACGGGACTATGTCGAATATTAACTCTTCGCTTTGGAAATTGTCCGGAGATCCGAAGACCACCTCAAGTGTAACTGAGCCCGTACAATTGGCCTCTACACCTGGTATGACGCCTTTAAAGGTCCTTTTGGTGGGCTTAATCCTCGAGGGATCTATGCCCATTTTCCGCACTGTATCTTGGTAAAGCAGGTTCAGGCTACTGTCGCCGTCCATAAGGACTCTAGTGAGATGAAATCCGTCAATGATTGGGTCTAGAACCAATGCGGCAAATCCGCCATGACGGATGCTAGTGGGGTGGTCCCTTCGGTCAAAGGTGATCGGGCAGGAGGACCATGGGTTGAACTTCGGGGCGACTGGCTCCATCGCGTATACGTCCCTTAATGCGCGCTTTCGCTCCCTCTTGGGGATGTGGGTTGCGTATATCATGTTCACCGTCCGCACTTGTGGGGGAAAACCCTTCTGTCCACTGTTATTCGGCGGCCGGGGCTCTTCATCGTCATCGCTATGCAGCCCCTTGTCTTTATTTTCAGCATTTAACTTGCCTTCCTGCTTGAACAACCAACAATCCCTGTTGGTGTGATTGGCTGGCCTTTCGGGGGTGCCGTGTATCTGGCACAAGCGGTCGAGTATTCGGTCCAGACTGGATGGGCCCTGAGTATTTCTTTTGAATGGCTTTTTCCGCTGACCGGATTTATAGCCTTTGAATCCGGCATTAACTGCCCTATCCTCAGCATTGTCGCCGTTAATTCGGCGCTTCTGCTTATTGCGACGCGACCTGCCACTATTGTCTCTGGTATCCGAATTACCAGGGTTCTTGGTCATATTGTTGCTACGAGCAAGCCAGCTGTGTTCTCCCGCGCAAAAGCGGGTCATGAGTGTCGTGAGTGCTGCCATAGATTTCGGCTTTTCCTGTCCAAGGTGCCGGGCAAGCCACTCATCACGGATATTGTGCTTGAAGGCTGCTAGGGCCTATGCGTCCGAACAGTCGACTATTTGATTTTTCTTTGTTAGGAACCGTGTCCAGAATTGCCTGGCTGATTCCTCTGGCTGCTGAATTATGTGGCTTAGGTCATCGGCGTCTGGTGGTCGCACATAAGTGCTCTGGAAATTGTCGAGGAATGCGGCTTCTAGGTCCTCCCAACAACTGATTGATTCTGCTCGCAAGCTGTTAAGCCAATGCCGAGCTGGTCCTTTATGCTTGAGCGGGAGGTATTTGATGGCGTGTAGATCATCACCACGGGCCATGTGGATATGAAGGAGATAATCCTTGATCCATACCGCAGGATCTGTTGTGCCATCATATGATTCGATGTTTACGGGTTTGAAACCCTCGGGGATTTGATGATCCATTACTTCATCTGTGAAGCATAGTGGGTGTGCGGTGCCTCTGTACCGGGCTATATCACGACGTAGCTCCAATGAGCTTTGTCTGATGTGTTTGGCCCTACCGGATTTGCCGTATCCAGCGTGACGGTTATCACCTCTAGTCGTGGGGCGCCCACGCGATCCGTAGATCGATCTTGTTTGCCTTGCCTTGTCCTCCAATATATCGCGCAGGTCTGGTGCATTTTCTCGTGCCTTGGTATGTTTTGAGCGGTGTCGGGGTGCGGCTTGAGTGGAGGGTCGAGAGGCCTCTCTGTCGCGGCCACGAGGTGGCCGGTCGGCCGTATCATGTGCTGGTGATGTAGGTTTAGGTGCTTCCTCCTCTGATCGGGGTAGCAACCTGCACTTTGGGTAGCTCTTGGAGGGGCGTTCGAGTTCATACTCTTCGGCCGCAAGGACTTCAGTCCATCTGTCGGCTACCAAATCTTGATCAGCTCTAAGTTGTTGCTGTTTTTTCTTGAGGCTGCTTGCCGTGGCCATAAGCCTGCATTGAAAACGCTCTTGCTCGACGGGATCCTCTGGCATGACGAATTCGTCGTCGTTGAGGCTTGCCTCGTCTTCGGAGGGAGGCATATAATTATCGTCCTCGACCTCTCTGTCTGCCGCTCTCTCATGAGGGCTGGCTTCTCCATCCTCCTGTGCTGAATCTTGCTGGAGGGGGTTTTCTTCGTCACTCTCCGGAGTATTATTATCTCCCGTGTCGGAATCACCATTTTTGCTTTGGCGGGATTTTGAGCGGTGCCGCTGACGCCGGTGCTTGGGCTATTTCTTGGAGCGGTCATCCTCCGCTGTTCCATCGCCATCTCCTTCTTTTGGGGTGTCCACCATGTATATGTCATATGACGAGGTGGCTTTCCAGTGCCCCATAGGTGCTGGTTCTTGATCGTCTCCTGCATCGGCGTCCATACCGTCGATGTCTTCGGAGTCAAAGTCGAGCATGTCGGTTAGATCGTCGACAATGGCTACAAAGTGGGTGGTGGGTGGGCTTTGAATTTCTTCATCGTCTGTATCCCGACCTTGCTGACCGTAGTCCGGCCAGGTCTCTCCTTATAAAGAGAGAGACTTTAGTGATTTCAGGATATCGCCGAAGGGCGAGTGCTGAAAGATGTCCGCGGCGGTAAACTCCATGATCGGCGCCCAATCGGATTCGATCGGCAGGGGCGTGGAGGGCTCGGAGTCCGGAGAGAAGTCCGGCTCCTCGGAGTCACGAGCCTCGCGGAGCGCGGGGCTGGTGTTCGGCTCGATCGCCGTTGGGATCGCAGCCCCCGAGGCAGCGTCCAACCACCCATCCTCGATCGGCGCTGTTCGCTCCGAATTAAGGGTCGAAGCCGATGCGGGTGCAGCCTCCAGGGCACTGTTTGGCGGCAGAGCTAGATCATCCCCATCGTGACAGTGCGGCGCGCTTGGCAGTGGCTCGAATCTGTCGAAGATCAAGTGCCCGCGGATGTCAGCCGTATAGTTTAAGCTTCCAAATCTGACCTGATGGCCAGGGGCATAGCTTTCGATTTGCTCCAGATGGCCAAGCGAATTGGCCCGCAGTGCGAAGCCGCCGAAGACGAAGATCTGTCCGAGGAGAAAGGTCTCACCCTGGACTGCATCGTTGTTGGTGATCGGAGGAGCCATCGAGCCTAAAAGCGATGACACAAAGGAACTCTCAATGAAAGCACCAATGTCGGTGTCAAAACCGGCGGATCTCGGGTAGGGGGTCCCGAACTGTGCGTCTAGGCGGATGGTAACAGGAGACAAGGGACACGATGTTTTACCCAGGTTCGGGCCCTCTTGATGGAGGTAAAAACCCTACGTCCTGCTTGATTAATATTGATGATATGGGTAGTACAAGAGTAGATCTACCACGAGATCAAGGAGGCTAAACCCTAGAAGCTAGCCTATGGTCTGATTGTTGTTCTGTCCTACGGACTAAAACCCTCTAGTTTATATAGACACTGGAGAGGGTTAGGGTTACATAAAGTCGGTTACAATGGTAGGAGATCTACATATCCGTATCGCCAAGCTTGCCTTCCACGCCAAGGAAAGTCCCTTCCGGAAACGGGACGAAGTCTTCAGTATTGTATCTTCATAGTCCAGGAGTCCGGTTGAAGGTATAGTCCGGCTATCCGGACACCCCCTAATTCAGGACTCCCTCAAGGACCCTTTTCATCGAATCCGATCCGACTAAAGTGGGAGAGACAGAGACCCGCTAGCCACCTTATGCAACTAGTGCATGTCAATCGGTGGAACCTGTCTCACGTAAGAGTACGTGTAAGGTCGGTCCGGGCCGCTTCATCCCACGATGCCGCCGAATCAAGATAAGACTAGTAACGGCAAGTAAATTGACAAAATCAACGCCCACAACAACTTGTGTTCTACTCGTGCATAGAAACTACGCATAGACCTAGCTCATGATGCCACTGTTGGGGATCGTAGCAGAAAATCTAGCAACAAGGGGAAGGGGAGTGCATCTACATACCCTTGTAGATCGCTAAGCGGAAGCGTTGCAAGAACACGGATGAAGGAGTCGTACTTGTAGCGATTCAGATCGCGGTTGATTCCGATCTAAGCGCCAAGCAACGGCGCCTCCGCGTTCAACACACGTGCAACCCGGTGACGTCTCCCATGCCTTGATCCAGCAAGGAGAGAGGGAGAGGTTGGGGAAGACTCCGTCCAGCAGCAGCACGACGGTGTGGTGGTGGTGAAGGAGCGCGGTACTCCAGCAGGGCTTCACCAAGCACTACGAGAGACGAGGAGGGAGAGAGGTAGGGCTGCGCCAAGAGGGAGATCAAATCATGTGTTGGGCAGCCCCCATACCTCAAGTATATATAGGGGGAGGGGAGGGGCTGCGCCCCCACCTAGGGTTCCCTCCCTAGGGATGGCGGCAGCCCTAGATCCCATCTGGGAGGTGGCCAAGGGAGAGATAGAGGGGGGCGCACCTAGGGTGGGCCTTAGGGCCCATCTGCGCCTAGGGTTTGCCCCTCTCCTATTGAGGGCGCCTTGGGCCTTGGTGGGGGGGTGGGTGGGTGGGTGGCGCACCAACCCACCTGGGGCTGGTCCCCTCCCACACTTGGCCTACGCGGCCTTCTGGGGCTGGTGGCTCCACCTGGTGGACCCCCCGGACCCTCCCGGTGGTCCCAATATGCTACAATAGCACCCGAAACCTTTCTGGTCACCAAAACGGGACTTCCCATATATAAATCTTTACCTCCGGACCATTCCGGAAGGGATAATTGTATTCATACCCTTAGTTGTGTCCCCCTCAACCGATATGCCCCTAGTTTTTGAAAACACGTGGTCTTGCCCAACCTACTTTGTCGTCTTGTGCTTTTGCCCTTTGACCGTTTGACCGTCACTTTGAAAACTTCATAACTAATTCATACTAAATCTGAAAAATACGAATAAGATGCCAAAATGTTCTGAGAAACATCACCTATATGTCAATGTCACTTGCATTTAAGACAAAAGTGTTGGTAAGTGGCCATTCGAGTTTTAGCTCCTATCATATCACCATGAACAGTAAAATCTAAAAAATTCAAAAAATTCAAGAAAAAATTGGTGGCAAAGTATTGCAAATGTTTTAAGTGCTTGCCAAGTTTCATGAGGGAATGACATTCGTGGAAGTCGTGGCAAAAAAAAATAAACACTTGAATATAGATTATTATTTTTGCCACGACTTCCACGAATGTCATTCCCTCATGAAACTAGGCAAGCACTTGAAACATTTGCAATACTTTGCCACCAATTTTTTCTTGAATTTTTTGAACTTTTTATATTTTACTGTTCATGGTGGTATGATAAGAGCTAAAACTTGAATGGCCACTTACCAACACTTTTATCGTGAATGCAAGTGACATTGACATATAGGTGATGTTTCTCGGAACATTTTGGCACCTTATTTGTATTTTTCGGATTTAGTATGAATTATTTATGAAGTTTTCAAAGTGATGGTCAAATGGTCAAAGGGCAAAAGCACAAGACGACAAAGTAGGTTGGGCAAGACCACGTGTTTCCAAAAACTAGGGGCATATCGGTTGAGGGGGACACAACTAAGGGTATGAATACAATTATCCCATTCCGGAACTCCTCGTGACGTCCGGGATCTCATCCGAAACTCCGAACAACATTCAGTAACCGCGTACATACTTTCCCTATAACCCTAGCGTCATCGAACCTTAAGTGTGTGGACCCTACGGGTTCGGGAACCATGTAGACATGACCGAGACAACTCTCAGGCCAATAACCAACAACGGGATCTGGATACCCACGTTGGCTCCCACATGTTCCACGATGATCTCATCAGATGAACCACGATGTCAAGGATTCAATCAATCCCGTATACAATTCCCTTTGTCTACCGGTATATTACTTGCCCGAGATTCGATCGTCGGTATCCCGATACCTTGTTCAATCTCGTTACCGGCAAGTCTCTTTACTCGTTTCGTAACACATCATCCCGTGATCAACTCCTTGATCACATTGTGCACATTATGATGATGTCCTACCGAGTGGGCCCATAGATACCTCTCCGTCACACGGAGTGACAAATCCCAGTCTAGATTCGTGCCAACCCAACAGACACTTTCGGAGATACCCGTAGTGCACCTTTATAGCCACCCAGTTACATTGTGACGTTTGGTACACACAAAGCATTCCTACGGTATCCGGGAGTTGCACAATCTCATGGTCTAAGGAAATGATACTTGACATTAGAAAAGCTTTAGCATACGAACTACACGATCTTGTGCTAGGCTTAGGATTGGGTCTTGTCCATCACATCATTCTCCTAATGATGTGATCCCGTTATCAATGACATCCAATGTCCATGGTCAGGAAACCATAACCATCTATCGATCAACGAGCTAGTCAACTAGAGGCTCACTAGGGACATGTTGTGGTCTATGTATTCACAAATGTATTATGGTTTCCAGTCAATACAATTATAGCATGAACAATAGACAATTATCATGAACAAGGAAATACAATAATAACCATTTTATTATTGCCTCTAGGGCATATTTCTAACACAACAGGGCTTCGCCTAAGCACCGCTACAATATTATCGAGGATTACGGTGGAGGGGGGCACCGCACACGGCTAAGAGATCAATGATCAATTGTTGTGTCTCTAGGGTGCCCCTGTCGGTGTCAAAACCGGCGGATCTCGGGTAGGGGGTCCCGAACTGTGCGTCAAGGCCGGATGGTAACAGGAGACAAGGGACACGATGTTTTTACCCAGGTTCAGACCCTCTCGATGGAGGTAAAACCCTACTCCTGCTTGATTCATATTGATGATATGGGTAGTACAAGAGTAGATCTACCACGAGATCAAGTAGGCTAAACCCTAGAAGCTAGCCTATGGTATGATTGTGTATGATGATGATCCTTCTACGGACTACAACCCTCCGGTTTATATAGACACCGGATAGGGTTAGGGTTACACAGAGTCGGTTACAATGGTAGGAGATCTTGAGTATCCGCATCGCCTAGCTTGCCTTCCCCGCCAAGGGAAGTCCTATCCGGACACGGGACGAAGTCTTCAATCTTGTATCTTCATAGTCCAGGAGTCCGGCTGAAGGTAGAGTCCGGCTACCCGAACACCCCCTAATCCAGGACTCCCTCAGTAGCCCCTGAACCAGGCTTCAATGACGACGAGTCCGGCACGCAGATTGTCTTCGGCATTGCAAGGCGGGTTCCTCCTCCAAGTCCTTCATAGAAGATTGTAAACAGCAAAAATAGTGTCCGGCTCTGCAAAATAAGTTTCCACATATTGCCATAGAGAGAATAATATTAACACAAAACAGATCTGCTGACGTATTCCGCAGTGCGTCAACACACTGCGGCCAAGCTCTTTATTCAAATTGTTTTCACTTTTTCCACCTTAGCGCGTTTAGCGAGGCGGTTTCCTTGGCACGTCTTGCCAAAGCAGAGATAGTGTGCCCCTTTTAACGTGATTCTCATCAATACGGACGTGGGTAACCCAACCGCGCCATTTACCATGGCGCTTGGGAGGCAAGCGAGTTTTATTAGGTAGGTGGGGACGCATAACCGCATCCGCCCATATAAGGGGATAAGGATCCACCTTTTCACCTACGCCTTCCTCCTCCTTTGCCAATCCATCTCTCGCGCACTCAAGATCCAGCGCCCAAGCCCGCTCTTCCCACCTCAACCTTCTCCAGCGATGTCCAGAGCGGGAGGCAAGTGGATGGTCTCCTCCGTCACGGAGGCTCAAGTAAAAAAGCTAAGGAAAGCCGGATACCTGTCCAAGGACATCCCGCACCTGCTTCCTGAGGAGGGGCAGCTTCTCCCCACCCCAAGGCCCCATGAGAGGGTTGTTTTCCTTCCCCACTTCCTCCACGGACTGGGTTTTCCACTTCACCCACTTGTCCAGGGACTCATGTTCTACTATGGCCTAGATTTCCACGATCTGGCCCCGAACTTCATCCTCAACATCTTGGCGTTTATCGTCGTGTGTGAGGCCTTCCTCCGCGTCCGCCCCCATTTCGGCCTTTGGCTCAAGACCTTCAACGTCAAGCCCAAGTTGGTGCGCGGCAACCAAGCGGAGTGCGGAGGCGCTATGGCTGGCAAGATAGCCAACGTCCTCTGGTTCGAGGGATCCTTTGTGGAGACCCTAAAGGGGTGGCAAGCAGGGTGGTTTTACATCACTGAGCCACACGATCTGAAATGGGTCGTAGCCCCCGAGTTCCGATCCGGACCCCCCATGCGGCTTATGTCCTGGAAAAAGACGGGCCTGTCATGGGGAAACGAAGAAGGGGTGACTGGATTGCAAACTTGCATCCAGTCCCTGGTGAACAAGCCAATCCGGCTTGTCAATGTAGTCCAGGTCATGCTCGTTCGCCGGATCCTCCCGTGCCAACAACGGGACTTCAATTTGTGGGAGTTCGACCCGGCGCAGCACCAAACCCTCAATAGGCTCTTCGACACGACGTACGAAGACGCCGGAAGGTGCTTTTCAAAGGCGCCGAGGCTCCCGCGTCCGCTTCTGAGGACCGCGGATACAGCTCGCAGCGTCACGCTGGCGAGGTAAGCTATCTATGCCTTTGACAAGACTATTAAGCTCTTTTTCATAGATTAACTCTATGCGGGATCTAAAATCCCTTACCTTTGACAGGCTTGGCAGGCGATATCCGGACCAATTAACTGTCCGGCTCCCCTGCCCGAAGACCCAGCCCCAGCTCTCCTAGTGAAGCTGCTGACTCCGGCACCTTACGTGGTGCCGGAAAAGAAGGTCAAGAAGAAGAAGACCACCGGGACTCGAAAGAGTGTCTGTAACTTGGTGGTGCCGGACTCGTCGTCTGACGAGTCTGAAGCGCCCTCCTCTCATGAAAATGAGGAGGAGGAAGAAGAAAGCTCTCCCTCCCCCAGTGCGGGACGAACAACGTGTTCGACCTGTCCTCCTCGTCGAACAGCCGTGCGGCACGTACCGGCCGGTGCAGTGCAGGTTGACCGGCCCCATCGTTGCCATGCATGTTGGCCCATGTGGTGCCGTCAAGACCTCATCTCCAGGAGCTCCAGGATGGACGCTGCTGTTTCGCACTCCGTGCTGCGCCAAGACACCGAGGGCTTCGACCGTCGGGGACGCGCTCGCAACAGCCTCGGCCTCTGCTCGGTGCGAACACCGGGACGAAAGTGAACTCGCAGCATGCGCTAGGCCTGCGTCGTGCGCAAGCGCGCCCCCATCCTGAAATACAGTTCGGTCGCTGGATTTGGTCTTTGACTGTGGGTTGAAACAGTTTGAAACCATTTTGTTTGTGTCCAAACTGAACCAAACTAATCTAACAATACACAAAACCCAGACCGCACCAGATTACGCTAGGGGCTCAGCCCATTCAATCCAATCCAAAGACAGTCTTGTAGGAAAACCAAACCGAAACTAAGGTTTCAATACAAACTATTACCAGGTTTAGCTATTGGTTATTGACCGGAGACGTGTCTCGGTCATGTCTACATAGTTCTCGAACCCGTAGGGTCTGCACGCTTAAATTTCGGTGACGATCGGTATTATGAGTTTATGTGTTTTGATGTACTGAAGGTAGCTCGGAGTCCCGGATGAGATCGGGGACATGACGAGGAGTCTCGAAATGGTCGAGACATAAAGATCGATATATTGGACGACTATATTCGGACATCGAAAAGGTTTCGAGTGATTCAGGTATTTATCGGAGTACCGGAGAGTTACGGGAATTCGCCGGGGAGTATATGGGCCTTATTGGGGGAAAG
Source organism: Aegilops umbellulata (assembly GCA_032464435.1). NCBI lineage: Eukaryota > Viridiplantae > Streptophyta > Magnoliopsida > Poales > Poaceae > Aegilops > Aegilops umbellulata. The sequence continues at coordinate 32,088,425 of CP136059.1, forward strand.
AGAGAGGGGAGGCTGCACGCTCCCCAAAGCTTAGTCCGAATTGGACTAGGGGGAGGGGCGCCGCCCCCTCCTTCCTTCTCTCCTCCTCCTACTACTTGGAAGGGCTCCTAGTTCTACTAGGAAAAAGGGGAATCCTACTCCCGGTGGGACTAGGACTCCCCTAGGGCGCGCCATAGAGAGGGCCGGCCCTCCCCCTCCTCCACTCCTTTATATATGGGGGAGGGGGGCACCCCATAAACACAACAATTGATCATTGATCTCTTAGCCGTGTGCGGTGCCTCCCTCCACCATAATTCACCTCGATCATATCGTAGTGGTGTTTAGGCGAAGCCGTGTGCGGTGCCTCCCTCCACCATAATTCACCTCGATCATATCATAGTAGTGCTTAGGCGAAGTCGTGCGTCGGTAGCATCATCTTCACCGTCATCACGCCGTCGTGCTGACAGAACTCCCCCTCAAAGCTCTGCTGGATCGGAGTTCGTGGGACGTCATTGAGATGAACGTGTGCTGAACTCGGAGGTGCCGTGCGTTTGGTATTTGGATCGGTCAGATCGTGAAGACGTACGACTACATCAACCGCGTTGTTCTAACGCTTCCGCTTTCGGTCTACGAGGGTACGTGGACACACTCTCCCCTCTCATTGCTATGCATCACCATGATCCTGCGTGTGTGTAGGATTTTTTTTGAAATTACTACGTTCCCCAACACCACCAGGGCTCAGCAATCTCAAAACCCAGGAGATCAAGACTATTTAAGCTTATGGGTAGGATGGGGTAATGAGGTGGAGCTGCAGCAAGCGCTAAACAAATATGGTGGCTAACATACGCAAATAAGAGTAAGATGAGAAACTAGAAGTGATCCTAAAACTACTTACGTTCAGACATAACCCAAACCGTGTTCACTTCTCGGACTCCGCAGAAAAGAGACCATTACGGTTACACACGCGGTTGATGCATTTTAATTAAGTCAAGTGTCAAGTTCTCTACAACCGGATATTAACAAATTCCCATTTGGCACATAACAGCGAGCACGGCTCTTGAAAGTTTATATCCTGCAGGGGTGTCCCAACTTAGCCCATCACAAGCTCTCACGATCAACGAAGGATATTCCTTCTCTCGGAACAACCCGATCAGACTCGGAATCTCAGTTATAAGACATTTCGGCAATGGTAAAACAAGTCCAGTAAGACCACCCGAATGTGCCGACAAATCCCGATAGGAGCTGCACATATCTCGTTCTCAGGGCACACCGGATGAGACAGGCTACGAGTAAAACCAGCCCTCGAGTTTCTCGAGGTGGCCCCGCAGGCGACTCAGTTCAGACCAACACTCAGAGGAGCACTGGCCCCGGGGCGGGGGGGGGGGGGGGGGGTTAAAATAAAGATGACCCTTGAGTCTGCAGAACCCAAGGGAAAGGTATAGGTGGTAGGTAGTCAAATGGTGAAACCAAGGTTGGGCCTTGCTGGAGGAGTTTTATTCAAAGCGAACTGTCAAGGGGGTCCCATAACCCCAACCGCGTAAGGAACGCAAAATCAAGGAACATAACACCGATATGACAAAAACTAGGGCGGCAAGAGTGGAACAAAACACCAGGCATAAGGCCGAGCCTTCCACCCTTTACCAAGTATATAGATGCATTAATTAAATAAGAGATATTGTGATATCCCAACATAATCATGTTCCAACATGGAGCAATCTTCAACTTCACTTGCAACTAACAACACTATAAGAGGGGCTGAGCAAAAGTAGTAACATAGCCAAACAACATTTTGCTAGGAAGGTGGGTTAGAGGCTTGACATGGCAATATGGGAGGCATGATAAATAAGTGGTAGGTAGCGCGACATAGCGATAGAGCGAACAAATAGCAAGCAAATATAGAAGTCATATCGAGGGTAATGGTCATCTTGCCTGAGATCCCGCAAGGAAGAAGAACGAGTCCAAGAAGAAGACAAACGAACGGAGTCGAACGGATCCTCACAAATCCGAAACGAAACTGAAGCTAACGAGAGAAGCAAACCGGAAAGGAGCAAACAACATGGTAAACACACAAGCATAAACATGGCATGATGCACAAGCAAGTATGATGCATGTCCGTTTTAAAGAGGCATGGCATGGCAAAGTGCAACAAACAACACTACAAATTAAGTGGAGCTCAATATGCAACGAGTTGCTTATTGATGAAACGCCACATTCAATTATTTAGTTTGCTCTTGTTTATGCTACTCAACAATATTAAAGTGTTATTAAACATGGCAAGGGGTGAAGCATAAGTAAACTAACTATTTAGGAAAGTTTTAATGAGGCCGGAACAACAAACAATAATTCCAGAAAATCCCCATATGCATATTTTGAATTCGGTACTGTTCTGTCCTAAAGCATATTTTATTTTTGTTAAACAGTAAAGAAAAATGCACCATGTTAATCTATGCATTATTCTAGACAAGTTTCATATATAGTTTATTTGATTCAGAGCTACAGTTAATTAGTTATGAAATAAATCATTTTAACATGTCGTTATGCAAAACAAATGCAAACAGCAATTTAATCATTTCAAACATAGATGAAAGTAGCATATTATGAAACTAGATGAAATTCTAAGCATTTTACATGTTTACATCATTTTAAACCGATGCACGGTTTGTGAGATATTAATGCATGAAGTGCAAGGGGTTTTCTGCAAAACTGGACTCTCTGGGTAAATACTAAAATCGCGACAGAGGAAAACAACACGCATCGGGCCAAATCTGGATCGAACTGGGTTGCTCACAACGACACTTGGGCCGGCTCGGAGCAGTGGCTGGGCCTGGCGACATAGCTGCCTGGCGGCTGAGAGGTCCACGCGGGCGAAGGGAGCAGGGCCTGCGTGACCGCGCGTGAAGCAGAGGAGGTGGGGTCGATCTCTTCGCAGAGTTAACGCAGGCGCGGCACGGCATCGTCCCGTCGCTCGAAGCAGAGGAAGCAAGGGTCAGCGCCAGGTTCAGCAGGGACGGGAACGACGTGCAAGAAGGTGAGGGGCGGCGAGCTCGACCAGATCCAGCGCTCGGTCGTTGGACCTGGCTTGGTGGTGCTCAGGACGGAACGGAAGTCGATGACGCTTGGCGTCAGGAGGCGCGGCGGAAGGCCGGAACAGGCGAGCGACAGCTCGACGCAGGGGACTCGGCGACTCGCGTGATGTAGGGGAACTGGGGGCGCAGCTTCGGTCACTCGTCTCCCTCGCAGACGAGGACGAGGCAGGAGGTCGCGCGAGGGACTTGGCGGGGTGGACGGCCTGAAGCTGTTGCTGGTTCGGGCAACGGAGACAGGCGCCCACGTCCTGGATGAAGCAGAGGACTTGGCGTGGCTACGGCGAAGAGGACCTGCCGGATCCAACGAGGAACCGAACAAGGAGGACGGGGAGGGGGCGTCGGGGCCGGATCCTGCTCTGCTGCTGCGGGCACGGGGATGAGGAGGTGGGAGCTCGTGCTCCTGCAGGGGAACACGGGGAAGAGAGAGGGAGAGGTTAGAGTAGAGGGAGAAGAAGAACGGGAGGAAGGAGGGCGCGAGGGGGCCAGGCCTGTATCCGTGGACGAGGCGTGACTGGAAGTCACGGTCAACGACGATGCAAGGCAAGGGACTCCGGGCGACCGCTGCTCGCCGGCAACAACGGGGTCGGTTGGCCTCGGGCACAAACTCTTGCTCGATCCAACCGAGAGGAGGACGGGTAGGGACGAGGGTTATGGGGGAAGCTGGTTGTGGTGGAGTGGATCGAGGAGGGGATGGATTTGGTTGGCTGGTGTGTGAACTTGAGGAGGGGATGGATCCCGAGAGAGATTTGGTGGGGTGGCGGCGGCGGTTGGCTGGGAGGATGGGACATCTCCCTAAATTTTAGGGTTGGTCTCTATATATAGGAGACGGAAGGAGTTTTAGGGGCGTCCGATCGTTATCGGACAACTCCGGGTCAATTGGGTAGTCAAAAGAATAAACAAAAAAAGTATTGTGGTATTTCGGGGTTGATCCAGACTCAACGGTCATGACCGAGGGGATTCGTGTTCAGAGCAGTTTTCGAACGCGCACGCGAAAGGGGTTAGGCGGTCACGGTCAAGAGGGAAGCAAAACCTGATTGGTCCGGAACGGTCAACGAAGGCAGGGGGACACGACAACTACGAAAGGACCACGAGTTTTTTATGAAAACATGCGGATGCAATGCGGATGATGCGATGATGAATGCAACAAACAAAACAAAACACACGACAACAACAAAATAACTGGAAGGCTTCTAAAGCGTCGGTCTCGGATCGTTACAATGGGCTCTGGAGAATCAAACTGAAAAGACTCCTGAAATGCTCCGGATGGGAATGAAAAGAATTCTTGATGATTGGAACAATTTGAGGGGATGACATCAAGCTAGAACCATGAATCTTCAAGATAACGGACCCAAATTTAAGAGAAACTCTTCTTCGGTCTTCAAATGTTGAGAATGACTATGAGAAACACCACCATGAATTGTCTAGGCACTCCGGAATGAAGAATAGAAAGGTTGAACCAACAATGAAAAGAATTTGAAAGCAAACTTGGAGGGCATATGACTGATTAAAGTTCATTCTTACGTCAAAGTTTCAAAAGATTTGAGAATAGCTCCAGAAAAAATAGAAGAGTAAGGTATGATCCTGGGAAAGACCTGTGGGTTAGGGCCCACTCAAAGAAACACCGTTGAACGATTGCTGCGGAAGAGATAATGCACCAGTTGATTTGAACGTCTTGAATGAGGTAACAACCTCGAAATAGCTTGAACGGAGTGAGAATGGAAACACAAGTCTTCTGAGATGTCTCTAGCACTCCGGAGCAAATGAATAGCGAGATGAGAATGATTAAGAGGTGCACCGGCATAAGAAAGCACTTGAAACGAGGAAGGGGATAAATCAACACCTACAACTTGAATTGAATCCACCGGAAAAGAATACGAGTATGAAGAATGATAAACTTGAAGCTTCCTTAGCATCTTCTCGAGAATCACCGGATAAGAACATTGAAAGAAAAGATGAAGAGACTTTTCACAAATAAAAGGATACATGAATAAGAAATATGAATCCTTGAAGAAAAAGGGTGGGACGGTGGGAAAACATAGGCCACTTGGGACGAATGAAACGGATAAATCCTCAGGCTTCTCAATGGTGCTCGTATGGAATAACTTGAAGAGAAGTGCACCAGTTGAAAAGGATTGACATTACAATCTCGATGATCAAGAAGAATTAGCACTCCCATAGAGATATGAAAACATCTCTTAGGAAAAAGGTATGGAATCAACACTTGACTTCAAAGCAACTCGAATACCAAAATCAAAACAAAAACAAAGGATTGGCTTGCAGAATAAGCCGGAAACAAATACATATGATAGAGATTCACCCAATCCCATATCATGCATTTGTCGGAAAGATATTATAGGTAACTACTTGAATTCCCACCTAAAAACTACCAAAACTTCCTAGTTATGCAATCTGGTGTTGGGGATACAGGGAGGCACAAATATCTCACACAACTAACAAATCCTACACTCCAACTATATCCATCCGTTAACACATAACCAAGAAAACCTAGGAAATCGTGTACCTTAGACCTTCGAAAACATCTGATATACTAGTTATGGAAATACATCTGGTCACTCTCACCAGTACTGGGTGTCGCCAAACTACTCTCACCAAAAAGAGCATAGAAGCGTTTTCGATGTCGGCGTCCTCTGGTATTTCGGAACTGAAACGATAAACACTGTGACGAAAACACCTTGGAGCTTAACTGTAACGCCCCGAGTCCGATGCTCTAGATGCCTTCCTTTATTATAGTTGTTGCCATGTGTTTATTATGTTTGTTGCATTATCATAATTGTTTTGCATATTTCATTCCTATATGTTTATGCCATGCTCATGTTGAGTGCTTTGTCATATCTTTGCTTGTTGCACCATGCTCATCTCACTTGTTATGTTGCATTGTGCCATTGTCACATTTTGCTTCTGGCATCATGTTCATATTTAATTATATTGTATTGTGCCATCTTTGTTCGTTTGCCATGTTCATCTCACCTTGTTATATGCTTCATGTCTTTATGTGCCTCTTGTCATTTTATTGCATTGAATCATGATCATCATGCCTTGGCTTGCATATTCAAGTTTTGTTGTGTGATCTTGGGTGAACCCCTCTTCTTCTTATCTCCACCTCTCCTTTTTGCACCATGCTCACACCAGCAACCGTTCATCAAGTTCACCTAAGTTTCTATCCCATCCAAACATCTCCTTTTCCCTTCCTTTCAATCATTTCTCTAGTGGCATTTTCTGCTCTAGATTAATATTCACTATATTTCTATATTCCCTACGCCATGCCAAGACCACCTCCTCCGGTTTTCAAGTCTTTTGGAAGTGTTTTGGTTGGGCTAAGGATTTATTCAAGCTTGAATTATTTTCAAACTTGTTTGAATTTGCAGTCTCTAAAAATTGCCGGAGCATTTTATTTAATTTGTGCATATTACCAGGTCTCCAGGAATATATTTTCCCTTCCTAATTCAACTCCTACCTCTCTGGTCATTTCTTCAAATTCCTGTTTTTTTAAATCAGAGAAGAAGGAAAGCAGCAGTAGCAACATTGTAGCCCATCTCCCCAGCCCACCTGCACTCACCTTTCAACCCAGCCTAGCCTTCCCGCTGGTAATTTCTCTCAAGGTGAAACCCTTCGGCCCCACATGTCATTCTCTCTTCTCCCTCCTTTTTCTTCCACCTCCCTTGCTCGCTCTTTCTCATGGTAAAAATCCTGAGGGGGCGCCCGCACATGGCCACGGTGGCGATCCGGCCATGCCCGAGCCCCTATTTAACCCTCCTCCGCGTCCGCACCAACCCCTAGGGTTTCCCTCTCGCCGTCGCCACCCTTTCCCTTCCCCTGTTTCTCCTTCCTCCTCAAGAGTCAGAGACCAAGAGAGCGCCAGAGCATCGCGCTTCGTCGCCGGCGTGCTCTCCTTCGTCCCCATGTCCCGCGACTCCCGACCATCTTCTTCCTCGACGTCGGCTACTTCCTCTACATCATGGATCGGACACCATCTCGCCAAGGGAAGCCAAGGCCGCGATGCCCGCATCCTCTTGTTCCCCTGCTTCAACTTCGCGCACAGGAACCCTTCCGCGATCAGTGCCTCCTCACGCCTCTGTCGTCGCGTACCCGGCCTCCACATCGTGACCCTCGAGCCCATGGTGAGCAGCCGCTCCTCCCCAGCTCTTCCCCGGCTTGATTTCCATCATTAGCCGTCGTTTTGATCTTGACTGAGGCATGTTCGCCATGGCCGTTTTGAACCAAGTCGATGGTCTGTTTCCGTGCAACCGCACACCCTACTGCCGCCCCTTGCTGCACTTGCGCACCTTGCCGGTCGTTGCTTCTACCCGCACACCAGGTGGTCGCTGCGCCTTGCCGCACACCCGCACATGGCGCCATCCGTTTAGATGGCCGCCAAGGATGGGCTGAACCCAGCCTCGCCCACGGCCTCCTCGCCACACGCCCAGCCACCCCAGCTACGCATCCACACATGCCTCTTTCCGCAGCTCTCCGCACGCGCACTCCCGCGCTCGATCGCGAGCCCGTGGCCCAGCTTCGTCTTGCGGCCGCCATGACCGAGGCGACCTCGAGCTCGTCCTCGAGTCTTCCCGCGCACCTAGCCTTTGCACGCGTACGTTCCGGCACCCCGCACCCTCGCAAGTATCCCGCACCTCAACAGGTGCTCCTCTGCTCTAACGGTCGCTGTCTTTCTCGCCGGTGTCGTCACCCAATTCCTCTGTGAACAGAAGAAGGCCTGGCCTTTGGTTCCGTTCAAGTTTGGCCACACCCTTATTTGTGCACAAACATTCATCAGCAGCGCACTGGTTAGGGCACTAATCTGTAAACTGAAGGTCCTCGGTTCGAGTCCCAGGCGTCCCAATTTTTGCACTGTTTTTCGTTCTGCACACACACTGTCACTCAGCTGCTGGACCTGAAATCCTCTTTGGGCCGCTGCAGGATCCTGCAATTCGGCCCGATTGTGTTTTTTTATCAGTATTGCGTTTTGTTATTTGTCTACTGCATTGCATATTTACAGAATTGCCATTGTCTTAAATTGTTTATAGCTAAATATCCATGCATCCAAATGAAACATGCCATATATGCATCTTGCTCAAATTTTCATGTTCTTTAACAGTATGGAACTTTCATCCATGTCTAAAATGTTTAAATTGTTGTTTGCAATTAATTTGCTCTAATGACATGTTAAAACGATTTAATTCATATCTAAATAACCGTAGCTCCGTTTTAAATAAACTTTATATGTAAATGGGGTAGAAAAATGCATAGTTTAACATGGTGCACTTTATTTTCTGTTTCACAACATTAAAATATGGTTTAGGGCAGATCATTACCAAATTTGAAATGTGCATATGGGGATTTTCTGGAATTGTTGTTTGTTATTTCCGGCCTCATTTAAACTTGCCTAGATAGATAGTTTTATTATGCTTCTCCTCTTGCCATGATAACCAACATTTAATGTTGGTGAGTAGCATAAACAGGAGAGAACTAAATAAATGAATGTGGTGTTTCTTCAGTGTGCAACCCGTTGCATATTGAGCTCCACTTAATTTGTAGTATTGTTTGTGCACTTTGCCATGCCATGCCTCATTAAACCGGACATGCATCGTACTTGGTTGTGCATCATGTCATGTTATGCTTGTTTGTTTACTATGTTGTTTGCTTCTTTCCGGTATTGCTTCTTCTTGATAGTTCCGGTAACGTTGCAATTGTGAGGATCCGTTTGACTATGTTGGTTCATCTTCTTCATGGACTCGTTCTTCTTCCTAGCGGGATTTCAGGCAAGATGACCGTCACCTTGGATCTCATTACTATCGTTGCTATGCTAGTTGCCTCGATGCTATCGCTCTGCCGCGTTACCTACCACTTGCTTATCAAGCCTCCCAAAATGCCATGAACCTCTAACCTTTGTCACCCTTCCTAGCAAACCGTTGTTTGGCATGTTACCGCATTTGCTCAGCCCCTCTTATAGCGTTGCTAGTTGCAGGTGAAGATGAAGATTGCTCCATGTTGGATTATGTTTTATGTTGGGATATCACAATATCTCTTATATTATTAATGCATCTATATACTTGGTAAAGGGTGGAAGGCTCGGCCTCATGCCTGGTGTTTTGTTCCACTCTTGCCGCTGTAGTTTCCGTCATATCGGTATTATGTTCCCGGATTTTGCGTCCCTAACGCGGTTGGGTGATTTATGGGACCCCCTTGATAGTTCGCCTTGAATAAAACTCCTCCAGCAAGGCCCAACATTGGTTTTACCATTTGCCTACCACCTATACCTTTTCCCTTGGGAGTAATTAACCCGAGGGTCATCTTTATTTTAGCCCCCCCAGGCCAATGCTTGTCTAAGTGTTGGTCCGAACTAGAGCCCCTTGCAGCGCCTCCTCGGGGAAACTCGAGGCCTCGTTTTTGTTGTACGGACTGCTCATCCGGTCATGGCCTGAGACGAGATACGCGCGACTACTATCAGGGTGTCGACACGCCGGGAGGTCTTGCTGGTCTTGTTTTACCATTGTCGAAATGTCTTGTAACCGGGATTCCGAGACTGATCGGGTCTTCCTAGGAGAAGGAATATCCTTCGTTGATCGCGAGAGCTTATCATGGGCTAAGTTGGGACACCCTGCAGGGTTTGAATTTTCGAAAGTCGTGCCCGCAATTATGTGGCAAATGGGAATTTGTTAATATCCAGTTGTAGTACAATTGAAGTAAACTCTTCTAAAATACACGAACCGTGTGCGTAACCGTGATGGTCTCTTTTCGGGGTTGTTCGAGAGGAGAACACGGTGTTTGGGTTATGCTTGACGTAAGTAGGAGTTCAGGATCACTTCTTGATCATTACTAGTTGACGACCGTTTGCTAAGCTCCTGTTCTCGCTCTTGTTTTGTAAGTTAGCCACCATACATTCTTAGTCGCTGCTGCAACCTCACCACTTTACCCCTTCCTTACCCTTTAAGCTTTGCTAGTCTTGATGCCCATGGTTATGGGATTGTTGTGTCCTCATGGCTCACAGATTACTACAACAGCAGTTGCAGGTACAGGTTATGCGATGATCTTGACGTGAGAGCGATGTTTATTTGTGTTGGAGTTCTTCTTGTGCTCCTTCTTTGCTTGAGGTATAGGTTCCTGGTCAGCGGCCTGGGCTAGCAGGGTGGACATTGTTTGAGTTTTTGTTTCGGTTTCATCCATAGTCGGATGTTGATCTTATGTATATGATGTATTGTTGTATTCATGTGACATTGTATGTCTTGGTTGTATCCCCACTATTATGTGATGTTGATGTAATGATATCCACCTTGCAAAAGTGTCTTCAAGATGCGCTTCTATCCTTGGGACCTTCGAGTTCCTTTAGGATAGGGTCGCATCTTGGGCGTGACAAGTTGGTACTAGAGCCTCGACCGACCTTAGGAGGCCCCCTTGATTGATCGTATAGTTTGGCCGATGTCGAGTCTAGAAGTAATTTTTTTTCGGAGTCTAGTTATATCGGAGAGTAGGATTTCTTTTTACTCCTTAGCCCCTTCGTCGCTCTGGTGAGAAATCTTGACGTAGGTGTTTTGAACTACTCCTCTTCCCCTTTCACATTTTTTCTTTAGGATCACGCGGTTAGTTTTCGTGCGTTGTCCATCCTCTTTTCAATCCGGTGCATTTCTCTTCGAGTGGATTCGACCCTCATTGTCTTTTGCAAGATCAGTCATTAGTCCTTTCTCTTTCGACGATGTTTCCCTGTCCAAAGTTGTCCTTTTTTTCCCACCCGCCCACCCTTCTTCTTCTCGAAACCGGAGTCCGTAATTGAGTATCCATTCTACTCGTGCGAAGCCTTTGCATTCTCTCCTCAATTATTTCAACCGGTGTTTTTCTTTTCAACTTATTCATCGGTTACCCGTTGCAAGTTGCCTGTGTTTTACCCTCCCTCCCACCCCCTTTTATTCCAGAATCTGAGCCCCTATTCGAGCATAAATTTCATTCGTGCGTAGTATCTTCAGTCTTTCCTCAATTGTCTCAACCGGTGAAGTCTCGTCTAGTTCATCATTGTTCATCGCATTTTCTTTTCCGGTGGATCCAATTCAAGTTTTCGGTGTTGATCGTATTCTTTTCCTTGACCGAAGTGTTTTCCTCTTGCTCGTTCCTCCTTTCGCCATTTAATCCTTCCGGAGTGCTGAAGACATCTCAGATGATTCGTGTTTGCATTCAATTATTTCGATGTCGTCACCTCATTCAAATCTTTCCATCGTTCCGATGCATCATTTCTCATTCGACAATCCTTTCCAACAGTGTTTCTTTTCAGTGGGCCCTAACCCACAGGTCTTTTTCCCAGGATCTTACCTAACTCTTCTAATTTTCCGGAGCTTTTCTCAAATTCTTTCTTTCGAAATTTGATGTAAGTATGAATTTCATCAGTCAAATGCCTTCTCCAAGATAGCTTCCAAATTCTTTCATGTTCGGATCAATCTGTCCTCTTTTCATTCTTCAGGAGTGTTTCAACAAATTCTGCAAGGTGTTTCTCGTCGTCATTCTCATTATGTGAAGACCGAAGAAGAGTTTTTCCTCTAAATCTTGCCCGTTCTACCGGAGATTCGCGGTGCTATCTTAGTGTTATCCTCTCAAATTATTTCAAATTGTGCAATTCTTTTCATCCATCCGGAGTATTTCAGGAGTTGTTTTTTCATTTCGAACATCTGGAGGCCATCATTTTAGAATATTTCTTCCTTCTAAGCTTTCGAATTCGTTCTTCAATTATTCTATATCCGTGCCCCGTCGTTCGTCCTAATATTCTTCTGGTGCATCGTTCAAGTATTCTTCAACCAGCTCACGATCTCTTCGTTCTTTTGTCTCTAAATTCCCTCAAGTATGTTCATCCGTTTCAATTCTTGTCGGTGATTCATTTTCCTTTGTCATGCAATTTTGAATTCTTACGGCGGTTCGTTCAAGATTTATTTTCTGTTGTTATCATATCAATTCATTCGTTCTTTCCAGTCCTACCGGTGGTTCTTGAAGATTTTCCCAAGTGTTGCGGTATATCTTCCCTTAATCTTTTCCCAATGTGAATAAGTTGTTTGCAATCCATTGCTTCTCATCAATTTAATTGGTGGAGGATCAGCATAACATAATTCTTATTCGTCTTTCATCAAGTGGATTTATCTCTTCTTTTCGGAGATTGTTCTTGATGAATAATCTCTTGATTCCAAGTTGTTCATTTTTCTTTTCCGGAGTTCCAAGCTTCTCGCTTGTTCCGTCGTGAAGCTCCATCTTAATCATCGCAAGGTTTTAATATTATTTCTTTTTATCTTTCAATTTTATCTCGTCATCCTTTTTGTTACCGGAGTTCTTCACCGTGGCTCGGCATGATTTAATCCACTCTTCAAGTGTTCATCAAGATTCTTGTTCAAGGAATTCTAGTATCTTTCCTTCTTGCTTCTCGAGGTGCAAATAATTCTCCATGTTCTTTTGAAGTGGAGTTTTGCATTTCTTCATTCTTCTCAGCTATTCAAGCATTTGGTTGTGGCATAATTCCACCTCAAGTTTTGAGATGTTTTCAATAAGTCCACAACAAGTTTATTCTTTTCGTCATTGATTTTCAACAACTCCGTTCAATCCTTCTTTCTAAGGATGCTTTTCAAATTTATTTGTGTTAGAAGATGTTGTTTTCTCCTCCGTTCTTTTCATTACACTCTTTCAATTATTCCGGATGCTGTCAAAATTTTCTTGTTCTTATTCCTTGTCTATCTCGCTTAACCGGAGTGGTTTCAATGTCTCTCTTGTCAGCTAAGCTCTTGGTTCTCGCCGTATTCCTTGTTTTCTCATTTTACCGGAGAGCCTCAATCTTGTTCGTCTCCCTTGTACCTTTTCTTCTAAGTTTTTCAATCTCTCAAGGTTCTTTGATTTCACTCATTTGTTCAACAAGCAACTTTGTCTTCCTATTCCTCTTTCGTCTCGTTCCTAAGATCTCGGGGCGAGATCTCTTGTTAGTGGAGGAGAGTTGTAACGCCCCGAGTCCGATGCTCCAGATGCCTTCCTTTATTATAGTTGTTGCCATGTGTTTATTATGTTTGTTGCATTATCATAATTGTTTTGCATATTTCATTCCTATATGTTTATGCCATGCTCATGTTGAGTGCTTTGTCATATCTTTGCTTGTTGCACCATGCTCATCTCACTCATTATGTTGCATTGTGCCATTGTCACATTTTGCTTCTGGCATCATGTTCATATTTAATTATATTGTATTGTGCCATCTTTGTTCGTTTGCCATGTTCATCTCACGTTGTTATATGCTTCATGTTTTTTATGTGCCTCTTGTCATTTTATTGCATTGTATCATGATCATCATGCCTTGGCTTGCATATTCAAGTTTTGTTGTGTGATCTTGGGTGAACCCCTCTTCTTCTTATCTCCACCTCTCCTTTTTGCACCATGCACACACCAGCAACCGTTCATCAAGTTCACCTAAGTTTCTATCCCATCCAAACATCTCCTTTTCCCTTCCTTTCAATCATTTCTCTAGTGGCATTTTCTGCTCCAGATTAATGTTCACTATATTTCTATATTCCCTACGCCATGCCAAGACCACCTCCTCCAGTTTTCAAGTCTTTTGGAAGTGTTTTGGTTGGGCTAAGGATTTATTCAAGCTTGAATTATTTTCAAACTTGTTTGAATTTGCAGTCTCTAAAAATTGCCGGAGCATTTTATTTAATTTGTGCATATTACCAGGTCTCCAGGAATATATTTTTCCCTTCCTAATTCAACTCCTACCTCTCTGGACATTTCTTCAAATTCCTGTTTTTTTTAAATCAGAGAAGAAGGAAAGCAGCAGTAGCAACATTGCAGCCCAACTCCCCAGCCCACCTGCACTCACCTTTCAACCCAGCCTAGCCTTCCCGCTGGTAATTTCTCTCAAGGTGAAACCCTTCAGCCCCACGGTAAAAATCTTCAGGGGGCGCCCGCACATGGCCGCGGTGGCGATCCGACCATGCCCGAGCCCCTATTTAACCCTCTTCCGCGTCCGCACCAACCCCTAGGGTTTCCCTCTCGCCGCCGCCATCCTTTCCCTTCCCCTGTTTCTCCTTTCTCCTCAAGAGTCAGAGACCAAGAGAGCGCCGGAGCATCGCGCTTCGTCGCCGGCCTGCTCTCCTTCATCCCCACGCCCCGCGACCCCGGCCATCTTCTTCCTCGACGTCGGCTACTTCCTCTACGTCATGGATCAGACACCATCTCGCCAAGGGAAGCCAAGGCCGCGATGCCCGCATCCTCTTCTTCCCCTACTTCAATTTCGCGCACAGGAACCCTTCCGTGATCAGTGCCTCATCACGCCTCCGTCGTCGCGTACCCGACCTCCACATCGTGACCCTCGAGCCCATGGTGAGCAACCGCTCCTCCCCAGCTCTTCCCCGGCTTGATTTCCATCATTAGCCGTAGTTTGGATCTTGACTGAGGCATGTTCGCCATGGCCGTTTTGAACCAAGTCGATGCTCTGTTTCCGCGCAACCGCACACCCTGCTGCCGCCCCTTGCTGCACTTGCGCACCTTGCCGGTTGCTGCTTCTGCCCGCACACCAGGCGGTCGCTGCACCTTGCCGCACACCCGCACACGGCGCCATCCGTTTAGCAGGCCACCATGGATGGGCTGAGCCCAGCCTCGCCCGTGGCCTCCTCGCCACACGCCCAGCCACCCCAGCTACGCATCCACACATGCCTCCTTCCGCAGCTCTCCGCACGCGCACTCCCGCGCTGGATCGCGAGCCCGTGGCCCTGCTTAGTCTTGCAGCCGTCATGACCGAGGCGACCTCGAGCTCGTCCTCGAGTCTTCCCGTGCACCTAGCCTTTGCACGCGCACGTTCTGGCACCCCGCACCCTCGCAAGTATCCCGCACCTCCGCAGGTGCTCCTTTGCTCTGACGGTCGTCGTCTTTCTCGCCGGCGTCGTCGCCCAATTCCTCTGTGAACGACGGAGAAGAAGGCCTGGCCTTTGGTTCCGTTCAAGTTCGGCCACGCCCTTATTTTTGCGCAAACATTCATCAGCAGCGCACTGGTCAGGGCACTAATCTATAAGCTGAATGTCCTGGGTTCGAGTCCGAGGCGTCCCAATTTTTGCATAGTTTTTCATTCTGCACACACACTGTCACTCGGCCGCTGGACCTCAAATCCTCGTGGGCCGCTGCAGGATCCTGCAATTTAGCCCGATTGTGTTTTTTATCAGTCTTGCATTTTGCTATTTGTCTAGTGCATTGCATATTTATGGAATTGCCATTGTCTTAAATTGTTTATAGCTAAATATCCATGCATCCAAATGAAACATGCCATATATGCATCTTGCTCATATTTTCATGTTCTTTAACAGTATGCAACTTTCATCCATGTCTAAAATGTTTAAATTGTTGTTTGCAATTAATTTGCTCTAATGACATGTTAAAATGATTTAATTCATATCTAAATAACCGTAGCTCCGTTTTAAATAAACTTTATATGTAAAGGGGTAGAAAAATGCATAGTTTAACATGGTGCACTTTATTTTCTGTTTAACAACATTAAAATATGGTTTAGGGCAGATCAGTACCAAATTTGAAATATGCATATGGGGATTTTCTGGAATTCTTGTTTGTTATTTCCGGCCTCATTTAAACTTGCCTACATAGATAGTTTTATTATGCTTCTCCTCTTGCCATGATAACCAACATTTAATGTTGATGAGTAGCATAAACATGAGAGGACTAAATAAATGAATGTGGTGTTTCTTCAATATGCAACCCGTTGCATATTGAGCTCCACTTAATTTGTATTATTGTTTGTGCACTTTGCCATGCCATGCCTCATTAAACCGGACATGCATCGTACTTGGTTGTGCATTATGTCAGGTTATGCTTGTTTGTTTACTATGTTGTTTGCTTCTTTCCGGTATTGCTTCTTCTTGATAGTTTCGGTAACGTTGCGATTGTGAGCATCCGCTCGACTACGTTGGTTCATCTTCTTCATGGAACTCGTTCTTCTTCCTAGCAAGATTTCAAGCAAGATGACCGTCACCTTGGATCTCATTACTATCATTGCTATGCTAGTTGCCTCGATGCTATCGCTATGCCGCGTTACCTACCACATGCTTATCAAGCCTCCCAAAATGCCATGAACCTCTAACCTTTGTCACCCTTCCAAGCAAACCGTTGTTTGGCCCTTTTACCGCATTTGCTCAGCCCCTCTTATAACGTTGCTAGTTGCAGGTGAAGATGAAGATTGCTCCATGTTGGATTATGTTTTATGTTGGGATATTACAATATCTCTTATATTATTAATGCATCTATATACTTGGTAAAGGGTGGAAGGCTCGACCTTATGCCTGGTGATTTGTTCCACTCTTGCCGCCCTAGTTTCCGTCATATCAGTATTATGTTCCCGGATTTTGCGTCCCTAACGCGGTTGGGTGATTTATGGGACCCCCTTGATAGTTCGCCTTGAATAAAACTCCTCCAGCAAGGCCCAACATTGGTTTTACCATTTTCCTACCACCTATACCTTTTCCCTTGGGAGTAATTAACCCGAGGGTCATCTTTATTTTTGCCCCCCGGGCCAATGCTTGCCTAAGTGTTGGTCTGAACTAGAGCCCCTTGCAGCGCCTCCTCGGGGAAACTCGAGGCCTGGTTTTAGTTGTATGGACTGCTCATCCGGTCGTGGCATGATACGAGATACGCGCGGCTACTATCAGGGTGTCGGCACGCCGGGAGGTCTTGCTGGTCTTGTTTTACCATTGTCGAAATGTCTTGTAACCGGGATTCCGAGACTGATCGGGTCTTCCCGGGAGAAGGAATATCCTTCGTTGATCGCGTGAGCTTATCATGGGCTAAGTTGGGACACCCCTGCAGGGTTTGAACTTTCGAAAGTCGTGCCCGCGTATTGTGGCAGATGGGAATTTGTTAATATCCGGTTGTAGTAAACTTGAAGTAAACTCTTCTAAAATACACGAACCGTGTGCGTAACCGTGATAGTCTCTTTTCGGGGTTGTTTGAGAGGAGAACACGGTGTTTGGGTTATGCTTGGCGTAAGTAGGAGTTTAGGATCACTTCTTGATCATTACTAGTTGACGACCGTTTGCTAAGCTCCTCTTCTCGCTCTTGTTTCGTAAGTTAGCCATCATGCATTCTTAGTCGCTGCTGCAACCTCACCACTTTACCCCTTCCTTACCCTTTAAGCTTTGCTAGTCTTGATCCCCATGGTTATGGGATTGCTGAGTCCTTGTGGCTCACAGATTACTACAACACCAGTTGCAGGTACAGGTTATGCGATGATCTTGACGTGAGAGCGATGTTTATTTGTGTTGGAGTTCTTCTTTTGCTTCTTCTTCCATTGAGGGATAGGTTCCTGGTCGGCAGCCTGGGCTAGCAGGGTGGACATTGTTTGAGTTTCTGTTTCGGTTTCATCCGTAGTCGGATGTTGATCTTATGTATATGATGTATTGTTGTATTCATATGACATTGTATGTCTTGGTTGTATCCCCACTATTATGTAATGTTGATGTAATGATATCCACCTTGCAAAAGCGTCTTCCAGATGCGCTTCTATCCTTGGGACCTTCGAGTTCCTTTAGGATAGGGTCACATCTTGGGCGTGACATCAACTCCCCGGGACACTACCAGAACACCTAAATGCCAGGAGGCACCAAGACAGAATCCCGGTCACAATGATATCAGAACGATTCCACAATCCCCACGTGATCCGAAAAACTTTTGAGCCAAAAAGGATAGATGAGTGGAGAAAACACCTATGTCGGGAGTCCTCACCAGAGCGACGAAGGGTATGAGGAGTAAAAAGAATTCCTACTCTCCGATATACAACTAGACACAAAATAGTTTTCTTCTAGACTCACCAACGATAGTGGTTCGATCAATCAAGGGGGCTCCTAAGGTCGGTAAAGCTCTGATACCAACTTGTAGCGCCCAAGATGCGAATCTATCCCAATCACGTGATGAATTCATGATCGGGGCACAATCGCATTTCGAGCACAACAAGGTGGATATCATTACAACATACCATGTACTGAATAGATGAGAATACAAGATAAATGCTTACACTCTCCACAAGCTACATCATGAATTCAATAATTCATCAATACATAGCAATCATCATACGGAAGAGCAGGATCTGACTATGGATGAAATCAAACGAAAAATAAGAACGACATCCACCCAACTAATCCCAGGCTCCCGACCCGGAACCTATCCCTTCATGAAATAAGAAGAAGAACTCCAAAAGCAAACAAGCATCGCTCTAGCGTCAGATTATCGTATAACCTGTACCTGCAACTGTTGTAGTAACAATCTGTGAGCCACGATGACTCAACAATCCCATTACCATGGGTATCAAGACTAGCAAAGCTTAATGTGTATGGAATGGACAAGTGGTGAGGTTGAAGCAGCACTAAGCATTATATGGTGGCTAACGCACGAGTACAAGAATAAGATGAGAAACTACGCAACGGTCGCAAACTAGCAATGATCAAGAAGTGATCCTAAACTACTTACGTTCAAACATAACCTCACCGTGCTCTCTTCTCGAACTCACTCGAAAAGAGACAGTCACGGTTACACACGCGGTTGGTGTATTTTAATTCGGATCTAGTGTCAAGTTCTCTACAACCGAATATTAAAAATTCCCATCTGCCACATAACCGCGGGCACGACTCTCGAAAGTTTAAACCCTGCAGGGGTGTCCCAACTTAGTCCATCACAAACTCTCACGATCAATGGAGGAAAATCCTCCTCCCGGAACAACCCGATCAAGCTCGCAATCCTGGTTCATAAGACATTTCGACAATGGTAAAACAAGTCCAGCAAGATCTCCCGACGTGCCGACACCCTGATAATAGCCGTGCATATCTCGTCTCAGGCCACGACGGATGAGCGACGCGTACAGGTGCCAAATACCCCAAGTTGCCAAGGGGCAGCCCCGCACAGTGCTCTAGTTTGGACCAGCACCAACATCACTGCCCCCTGTATTATGTTGAATAACAAACCTCGGGTAACGCTAATGCGGACAATTTATTGTCATGTTTACTATTATGTTGGGCAAATGGTAAAACCAATGTTGGGCCTTTCTGGAGGAGTTTTATTCGAAGCAAACTGTCTAGGGGGCCCCATAAACCCCAACCGTGTTAGGAGCTCAAAATCAAGGAACATAACACCGGTATGACGGAAACTAGGGCAGCAAGAGTGGAACAAAACACCAGGCAAAAGGCCAAGCCTTCCACCCTTTACCAAGTATATAGATGCATTAATTAAATAAGAGATATTGTGAGACATGGAACAACCTACACCTGCACCTGCAACTAGCAACGCTATAAGAGGGGCTGAGCAAAATGGTAACATAGCCAAACAATGATTTGCTAGGATGGTGGAAAAGGTTAGAGGCTGTCATGGCAATTTGGGAGGCTTGATAAACAAGTGGTAGGCAGCGGGACATAGCGATAGCATCGAGACAACTAGCAAAGCAAAGATAGTAGTGATATCTAGGGTAACGGTCATCTTGCCTGAAATCCCGCTCGGAAGAAGAACGCGTCCATGAAGTAGATGGACCAACGTAGTCGAACGAATCCTCACAATCGCAACGTTAACGGAACTATCAAGAAGCAACACCGGAAAGAAGCAAGCAACATGGTAAACAAACAAGCAAAATCATGGCATGATGCACAAACAAGTATGATGCATGCCCGGTTTAAATAGGCATGGCATGGCAAAGTGCAACAAACAATACTACAAATTAAGTGGAACTTCACAACAATTATGTAGTTCTCTCCCGTTTAAGCTACTCATCAACATTAAATGTTGGTTAACATGCCAAGAGGTGAAGCATAATTAAAACTACCTATCTAGGCAATTCAAATGAGGTCAGAAACAACAAATAACAATTCCGGAAAATCCCCATATGCAATTTCGAATTTGCTATTGTTTTGCCCTATACACAATTTTAGATTTGTTAAACATGCAAAGTAAGTGCACCATGTTAATCTATGCATTTTCTGCCCCATTTACATATAAAGAACATTTAATTTTGAGCTACGGTTATTTAGTTATGAAATAAACCATTTTATCATGACAATTATGCAAATTAATGCAAACATCAATTTAAAGGTTTTTACCATGCATGAGGATGACATATTCAAGTTGATGCAATATTATGAAATTGTTGGTATAATATGATATGAGGCAGTTGTCGCCATGGCGGAAGGAAAAGGGTGCCACGGCGGCGAAACGGAAATGGTGCCACGGTGGTGAAAATGAAAATGGTGCCACGGCAACATTCCGATGATCCGATAACTCATTGAGATACCAGTGCGAAAGAGCAAGTGTGCGGATGTGCAGAACATGCTAGAGATGGTGGGGTGATCCCCGTAACCGGGTTCCCACGGTTCGACACATGGCGAACAAGGAGGACCGTGCAATGACAACTCGGACACGGTGCAAACATGAGCATCTCATACAACACACATGCATTCGTCCAGGGGCGTCGTCTGAACGGATCAAGTTCGTTGAGGGAAGTAGTGGTACATGACAATGGTAGAGGTACTCGCGATGTTGGTGACGGTAGTGGTACACGATTTGTTGTTGAAAGCACAGCGGGGGTAGCCGTTCACTCGACGGCCTCCAGCGACGGTAGTCGTACACGATTCGTAGATGTTAGAGTCATTGATAGAGGAACTTGGCGGTCCATGTAGTCGAACTTGGCGCATCCGAAGGGTACTTGGTGAATCCCCGTAGTTGTACATGGGTCGACGGTAGTGGAACTTGACGCATCGCCATGTGTAGTCGTACTCAGTGTTACATGTAGTCGAACTTGAGGTGGTCTTGGCGTCGGACTTGCGGTGTTGGATAGAATCATGGTGAATTTCAGCTGCTACCCCACGTAAGACAAAAATGAAGGTCGGGCAGGACGTTGAAGCAGCAAGCAGGGGCGCGGCGGCTGTGGTGGTGGCTTGCAAGCGGCGACCATGGAACTCTGGCGGCTGGCCACCGGGGGCTCGGACTCAAGTCTCTGCTAGAGCACGAGGTTGAGCGGGGAAATGCGCACAGGAGGAGGAGGCCGTACTATGTGGTGGAGGCGCGAGAGCGAGACGACAGCGGGCTCCGGTGAGGCAGGGAACTCCAGTGAGACGGCGAGGACCACCGGCGCGGGGAACAGTGGCGCCATGGGGATCGGGCGCGAGGTGGAGGGAGGCCAAGGCATGGCACTGGCGTGGGGAGCTCCTCCCTGATGCGATGCGTGTGTGTGTGGCGGCGGTGTGGGAGGACGAGAGGGAGAGGGCGAGCGATCGAGAGAGCAGGGGATCGGGCTAGGTTAAGAGCTGGAGGGGGCTGGGCCAAGGTGGACCGCTGGCTACTGGGAGCGGGCCGAGTTGCGGTAGCTGGGAGGCCCAGTTGGGATGGCTCTCTTCTCTCTCTCTAATTTTTTCATAGCAGAAAAAAGAGAAAGAAAAGGGAAGAAAAGAAAAGGTTAGAGAAAGAGTTTGGGCATGGGGACTATTTCCCCGGACTCACAAAAATGTGTTTGTTCCAAGAAAATAGGAATGGCCATGATTGCAAGATTTAAATTCAAAATCATTTGAATTTAATTCAAATGGTTTGAACAAGGACTAGGATTTCGAAGTGCCTAAAATGTTGAGAATTTTGGTGGAGCTCGGGAAAGTGATGAAAGAATTTATGGGCAACGTTGGAGGTTAAGAATTGAGTTAGAAGGAATGGAATATTTGCAAGTGTGTTATGGTGATCCCAAAGTTAATGGAATATTTTAATATAGCTCCCTAATAATAGTAGGAGACTTTCAATATGTTAGAAGAGAAATCATCATGTGCATTTACCTCAATTTAAATGGATCAAAGATCCATGCAATTTATTTAGATGAGTTTTAAAAAGGGTTGCATGATGGCACAATGCAATGCAAACGATGCAATGAAGAATGCAACAAACAAATAAATCGCATGGCAAAACTCGGAATACATGGAAGGAAACTAGAGCATCGGTCTCGGGTCGATACATGTAGCTTCTCACCTTCCTTGAAACATCGAGGGGAAATGAAAATTTAGTTTGATAATAAGCACCATTAAGTGTAAGAAGCTTGTAAAGTCACTCACATTATAGAGTGTCCCCTTTAATACTAATGGCAGAAAACATGTCATTCCACATAGAAAACTAGACATTTTCTCATGAACTGATCTCCCATTTTATTGCACAAGTTTTTCTTCACAACACTCATAGCCGAAAGCATCTCTCCATACACTACAAAAAAAGACACATCCGTGACAATTTGGGCCGAATGATTTTTTTTCTTTCATGCGTATGACACTTCTATGACGATAATTGTGACAAAACCCAGTATCATCATAGATGCGGTGGGCTCCTACTTCTATGACAAAAAATCATGACAAAAAATGAGCTTTTCGTCCTGGGCCGGCTGGAGACGCAGCTGCATGACATTCTTTGGTCTATCCATGACAGAAAAAACCATGGTAGAAGCGAGGGCGAGGAAGATATCGGGGAGTTCCCGGTTGCGGTTGGTGGTCAGGGCCGAGCGATGCGCATTTCTCTCGTACACATACGCGCGTGGGTGCAAGGCATTGGGCTCTAACTGAACCCGAGCGAGGCGTTCGCCTACTGAACCCGAGCGATTGCACCGCAGGCTACGCGTTACTGAACCCGAGCGATCGATCAATCCCTGACAGTTAACTGAACCCGATCGAGCGATTCCTTCGCTACTGCTGCTAACTAAAGCCGATCGAACCTGCTGCCTCCTGATGAGCAATGAGCGTTGTTGGGGGGGGGGGGGGTTGGATGAACAGTTCCTGGTGGGGGTTGGATGAACAGGACCCCGTGGTAGTAGAGGCCGTTGCCGCTGGATGAACAGGACCCCGGTCGAGCCGGTTGGGGGTGGATGAACAGGGCCACGTGGAGGGCTGGATGAATAGGACCCCATGATGGCCTGGTTGAACAGTAGCCGGTGGAGGGCTGGATGAACAGTAGCCCGTGGAGGGGTGGTTGAACAGGACCCCGTGGAGAGGGCTGGTTGAACAGTGGCCGGTGGAGGGGCGGTGGAGGTTGGATGAACAGGAGCCCGTGGATGAACAGTAGCTGGTGGAGGCAGCAGGGAGATGCCGTGGATGAACAGTCGCAGGTAGAGGGTAGAGGAGGTCGACGAACGGTAGCCCGTGGGAGGCTAGAGCGAGGTAGTAGACGGTGGATGAACCCGTGGAGTCCCGTTTTGCGGTACGCCACACCCCTCCCGATGAACAGGATCCCCGTTTCGACTGTAGGAGGTCGAAGGGAAGTCCGTTTTGCGATACGCCACACCCCTCCCTATCAACAGGACCCTATTTCGACCGTAGGAGGTCAAAGAGAAGTCCGTTTCCTCCGTTTAGCGGTACGCCACACCCCTCCCGATCAACAGGACCCCGTTTCGACCATAGGAGGTCGAAGAGAAGTCCATTTCCTCCGTTTAGCGGTAAGCCACACCCCTCCCAGTGAACATCATCCCGTTTCGACCGTAGGCGGTCGAACACAAGGCCGTTTCCTCCCTTCTATAGTACGCCAGGCCTCGTTTCGGCTGTTCCGTCCAAGCCGGTTGGCTCTCGATGAACACGACGCATTCCGTTGCCTCCTGATGAACACGACGACGCAGTTTCTCTGTTCCGACCCAGCCGGTTGGCTGCCGATGAACATGACGTCGTCGCTGCCTCTCCATGTACACGAGCCCTGGCCATACGTATGCGTGAGTAGGCGTACAAGACCGCACCCGTATGTACGTACGTAGCCGTATTTACTTTCTTGGACACTGACTGTATGCCCGTGTAGATGCTACGTCAGCGCCTCTACTATGACATGTGCCCTTCCTTACTCGGCCACGGTTCATCGTTGCAGCCTGCAGACAGACCGATCGACTAGTATGTACGTACACGTTCGCGACCAGAATGACAACGCTACATACGCTTCGACCAGGTGGGTCCCGACTATCGGGGAGGATAAGGAGGCACTTCCTTGCATGCGAAGATGTAGCTGGTGGGTCCCAGCAGTTAGGAGGAAACATTTTTTTTGCAAAATACGATGGCCTGTATGGTGGGTCCCTGCTGTCAGGTGGAGTGATACGTCTCCAACGTATCTATAATTTTTATTGCTCCATGCTATATTATCTACTGTTTTGGACTATATTGGGCTTTATTTTCCACTTTTATATTATTTTTGGGACTAACCTATTAACCGGAGGCCCAGCCCAGAATTGTTGTTTTTTTTGCCTATTTCAGTGTTTCGAAGAAACAGAATATCAAACGGAGTCCAAACAGAAAAATCCTTTTTGAAACGTGATTTTCTTCCCGATTATGACACAGGAGACTTGGACCCTACTCCAAGAAGTACCGGAGGCGGTCACGAGGGTGGGGGGCGCCCCCCCTACAGGGCGCGCCCCCTGCCTCATGGGCCCCTCAGTGCTCCACTGACGTACTCCTTCCTCCTATATATACCCACGTACCCCCAAACGATCAGAACAGGAGCCAAAAACCTAATTCCACCGCCGCAACCTTCTGTACCCACGAGATCCCATCTTGGGGCCTGTTCCGGAGCTCCGCCGGAGAGGGCCGTCATCACGGAGGGCTTCTACATCATCATAGCCTCTCCGATGAAGTGTGAGTAGTTTACCTCAGACCTTCGGGTCCATAGTTATTAGCTAGATGGCTTCTTCTCTCTTTTTGGATCTCAATACAATGTTCTCCCCCTCTCTTGTGGAGATCTATTTGATGTAATCTTCTTCTTTTTGCGGTGTGTTTGTTGAGACCGATGAATTATGGGTGTATGATCAAGTCTATCTATGAACAATATTTGAATCTTCTCTGAATTCTTTTATGTATGATTGGTTATATTTGCAAGTCTCTTCGAATTATCCGTTTGGTTTGGCCAACTAGATTGGTAGTTCTTGCCATGGGAGAAGTGCTTAGCTTTGGGTTCGATCTTGCAGTGTCCTTTCCCAGTGACAGAAGGGGCAACAAGGCACGTATTGTATCGTTGCCATCGAGGATAACAAGATGGGGTTTATTTCATATTGCATGAATTTATCTCTCTACATCATGTCATCTTGCTTAAAGCGTTACTCTGTTTTTAACTTAATACTCTAGATGCATGTTGGATAGCGGTCGATGAGTGGAGTAATAGTAGTAGATGCAGAATCATTTCGATCTACTTGTCACGGACGTAATGCCTATATACATGATCATGCCTATGTATTCTCATAACTATGCTCAATTCTGTCAATTGCTCAACAATAATTTGTTCACCCACCGTAGAAAACTTATGCTCTTGAGAGAAGCCACTAGTGAAACCTATGGCCCCCGGGTCTATTCTCATCATATCAATCTCCATCACTTTAATCTTGCTTTGTTTTTTAATTTTCCTTTTACTTTTCACTTTGCATCTTTATATCAAAAATACCAAAAATATTATCTCTATTAGATCTCACTCTCGTAAGAGACCATGAAGGGATTGACAACCCCTAATCGCGTTGGTTGCGAGTTTCTATCGATTTGTGCAGGTACGAGGGACTTGAGCGTGGCCTCCTACTGGATTGATACCTTGGTTCTCAAAAACTGAGGGAAATACTTACGCTACTCTACTGCATCATCCTCTCCTCTTCGGGGAAAACCAACGCAAGCTCAAGAGGTAGCATGGAGGAATAATTATTTTGCGCATAATAAGGTTGCACTTCCTTGCTGCGGCCATGGACCCAGCTATCAGCCTCTCCATGTACAGTAATCTTCAGATGGAAGTCGTTCCTTGACCACATTGACCACGCCGCACCGAGAGAACCAAGGCGGTGGACGATGGTGAGGCCTAGGAAGGCGATGATGCGGAGCTGGGTAAGACACGACAGTGGATGCCCACGCGGAGAGGAGTGTGAGGGTTGATGTCTACTACTCAACCTTCTTCTTGTAGACATTGTTGGGCCTCCAAGTGCAGAGGTTTGTAGGATAGTAGCAAATTTCCCTCAAGTGGATGACCTAAGGTTTATCAATCTGTGGGAGGTGTAGGATGAAGAAGGTCTCTCTCAAACAACGCTGCAACCAAATAACAAAGAGTCTCTTGTGTCCCCAACACACCCAATACAATGGTAAACTGTATAGGTGCAGTAGTTCGGCGAAGAGGTGGTGATACAAGTGCAATATGGATGGTAGATATAGGTTTTTGTAATCTGAAATATAAAAACAGCAAGGTAGCAAGTGGTAAAAGTGAGCACAAACGATATTGCAATGCGTGGAAACAAGGCCTAGGGTTCATACTTTCACTAGTGCAAGTTCTCTCAACAATAATAACATAATTGGATCATATAACTATCCCTCAACATGCAATAAAGAGTCACTCCAAAGTCACTAATAGCGGAGAACAAACCAAGAGATTATTGTAGGGTATGAAACCACCTCAAAGTTATTCTTTCTGATCGATCTATTCAAGAGTCCGTAGTAAAATAACATGAAGCTATCCTTTCCATTCAATCTATGCTAGAGTTCGTACTAGAATAACACCTTAAGACACAAATCAACCAAAACCCTAATGTCACCTGGATACTCCAATGTCACCTCAAGTATCCATGAGTATGATTATACGATATGCATCACACAATCTCAGATTCTTCTATTCAACCAACACAAAGAACTTCAAAGAGTTCCCCAAAGTTTCTACTAGAGAGTCAAGACGAAAACATGTGTCAACCCCTATGCATAAGTTCACAATGTTACGGAACCCGCAAGTTGATCACCGAAATATACATCAAGTAGATCTATCCCATTGTGACCACAGATAAGCACATGCAAGACATACATCAAGTGTTCTCAAATCCTTAAAGACTCGATCCGATAAGATAACTTCAAAGGGAAAACTCAATCCATTACAAGAGAGTAGAGGGGGAGAAACATCATAAGATCCAACTATAATAGCAAAGCTCGCAATACATCAAGATCGTGCCAAATCAAGAACACGAGAGAGAGAGAGAGAGAGAGAGAGAGAGAGAGAGAGAGAGAGAGAGAGAGAGAGAGATCAAACACATAGCTACTAGTACATACCCTCAACCCCGAGGGTGAACTAGTCCCTCCTCGTCATGGAGAGCGCCGGGATGATGAAGATGGCCACTGGTGAGGGATTCCCCCTCCGGCAGGGTGCCGGAACAGGGTCCCGATTGGTTTTTGGTGGCTACAGAGGCTTGAGGCGGCGGAACTCCCGATCTAGGTTATGTTTTGGAAGTTTGGCTATATATAAGAGGTTTTGGCGCCGGGAACAAGTCAGGGGGGTAACCGAGGCGACCACAAGGTAGGGGGCGCGCCCAGGGGGTAGGGCGCGCCCCCACCCTCGTGGTGGACTCGGGGCTCTTCTGGCCCACTTCTGGTACTCCGTAGGCTTCTTCTGGTCCAAAAATGATCTCCGTCAAATTTCAACTCAATTGGACTCCGTTTGGTTTTCCTTTCCTGCAAAACTCAAAAACAAGGAAAAAAACAGGAACTGGCACTGGGCTCTAGGTTAATAGGTTAGTCCCAAAAATCATATAAAATAGCATATAAATGCATATAAAACATCCTAGATGGATAATATAATAGCATGGAACAATAAAAAATTATAGATACGTTGGAGACATATCAGCATCCCCAAGCTTAATTCCTGCTCGTCCTCGAGTAGGTAAATGATAAAAACAGAATTTTTGATGTGGAATGCTACCTAACATATTTCTCTAAGTAATTCTCTTTATTGTGGCATGAATGTTCAGATCTAAAAGATTCAAGATAAAAGTTTAATATTGACATAAAAATAATAATACTTCAAGCATACTAACCAAGCAATTATGTCTTATCAAAATAACATAGCCAAAGAAAGCTCATCCCTACAAAATCATATAGTTTGGCCATGCTTCATTTTCGTCCCACAAAATGCTCCCATCATGCACAACCCCGATGACAAGCCAAGCAATTGTTTCATACTTTAGTATTCTCAAACTTATTCAACTTTCACGCAATACATGAGCGTGAGCCATGGACATAGCACTATGGGTGGAATAGAATATGATAATGGAGGTTGTGTGGAGAAGACAAAAAAAGAGAAAGTCTCACATTGGTGCGGCTAATCAACGGGCTATGGATATGCCCTTCATTTGATGTCAATGCACGGAGTAGGGATTGCCATGCAACGGATGCACTAGAGCTATAAGTGTATGAAAGCACAACAAAAGAAACTAAGTGTGTGTGCATCCAACTTGCTTGCTCACGAAGACCTAGGGCATTTGAGGAAGCCCATTGTTGGAATACACAAGCCAAGTTCTATAATGAAAAATTCCCACTACTATATGAAAGTGACAAAATAAGAGACTCTCTATCATAAAGATCATGGTGCTACTTTGAAGCACAAGTGTGGAAAAAGGATAGTAGCATTGTCCCTTCTTTTCTTTTAGTTCTTTTATTTGGGTTGGGCCTTCCCTTTTTTATTTGGCCTTTATTTTTTTTATTTTTTTATTTGGCCTTTCCTTTTTTTATTTGGCCTTTTTTTTCATGGGACAATTCTCTATTAATGATGATCATCACACTTCTATTTATTTACAACTCGAAGATTATAACTCGATACTAGAATAAAATATGACTCTATGTGAGTGCCTCCGGCGGTGTACCGGGATGGGCAATGAATCAAGAGCAACATGTATGATAAATGCATGTTGGCTTTACCATAAATACGATGTCAACTACATGATCATGCAAGGCAATATGACAATGATGAAGCGTGTCATAATAAACGGAAACGGTGGAAAGTTGCATGACAATATATCTCGAAATGGCTATGAAAATGCCATAATAGGTAGGTATGGTGGCTGTTTTGAGGAAGATATAAGGGGGTTTATGTGTGATAGAGCGTATCATATCACGGGGTTTGGATGCACCGGCGAAGTTTGCACCAACTCTCGAGGTGAGAAAGGGCAATGTACGGTACCGAAGAGGCTAGAAATGATGGAAGGGTGAGAGTGCGTATAATCCATGGACTCAACATTAGTCATAAAGAACTCACATACTTATTGCAAAAATCTACAAGTCATCAAAATCAAGCACTATGCGCATGCTCCTAGGGGGATAGATTGGTAGGAAAAGACCATCGCTCGTCCCCGACAGCCACTCATAAGGAAAGCAATCAAAGAACACCTCATGCTTCAAATTTGTCACACAACATTTACCATACATGCATGCTACGGGACTTGCAAACTTCAACACAAGTATTTCTCAAATTCACAATTACTCAACAAGCACGACTCTAATATTACCATCTTCATATCTCAAAACAATCATCAAGTATCAAACTTCTCATAGTATTCAATGCACTCTATATGGAAGTTTTTATTATACCCATCTTGGATGCCTATTGTAACGCCCCGGATCCGATGCGCCAGGTGTCTACCAGTTATTCGTCGGCATCGCAATGTCATTTCCTTGCGTGTTGCATTTTTCCATGTCGCCATGGGCATTGCATTGCATACGTGTTCGTCTAATGCATCCGAGCATTTTCCCCGTTGTCCGTTTTGCAATCCGACACTCCTATGCCCTCCGGCGTTCCCCTTTTGTCTCCTGTTGTGAGCGGGTGTTAAACATTCTCGGAATGGACCGAGGTTTGCCAAGCGGCCTTGGTACACCACCGGTAGACCGCCTGTCAAGTTTCGTTCCATTTGGAGGTTGTTTGATGCTCCAACGGTTAACTGGGTAACCGCAAAGCCCTCTCTTGTGTGCAGCCCAACACCCCTCCAAAGTGGCCCAAAACCCTTCCAAACCCCCTCCATCCTCTCGGCCATTCGATCACGATCGTGTAGCCGAAAACCACACCTCATTTGGACACTCCTACCTCCTCCTACCTATAAATATGTGTGTCTTCCCGAATTTTTGCGCAGATGAAACCCTAGCAACTCCTCCCCGCGCCGCCGGACGCGTCCAGGCCGCGCCGGACGTGTCCACGCCGCGCCGGACGTGTCCACCGCAGCCTCCACGTCGCCCCAGCCAATTGGGGAGCGCCACGTCAGCTCCACCGCCGCCCGAGCCAACTGCAGGGCGCCACTTCGCCGCTGCCCGCGCCCACTTCGCCGCTGCAGCCCGCGAGGCCCGCCGAGCCCATCGCGGGCCCGTGGGACCTGTCCGCCCGCGAGCCGCGCGCCCAAGCCCTGCGTGCCGCCCGGCTCCTGACCGCGCCCCGCCGACGAGTTCCGCGGCCGCCGCTGCCCGTGTCGCTGGATTCCCCGCCGCCTCGCCGCCTCACCGCCCGCTCGCCGCCCCGCCTCCGCTCCTCCGGCTCACCTCGCCGCCGCCGCGCCCGCAAGTGCCACTGCCCGCGCCGGCTGCTCCCTGCGCTCCACCTCCCGTGGGCGAGCTCCCCGCCGGAGCCGCCCGCGGCTCGCCGCCGCACGCCATCCGCGTCCCCGCGCTGCCCCTCGACGGGATCCGGCCGGATCCGGCGAAATTTGGTCCGGATCCGCCCTCCCCGGCCTCCTCCGGCGACTTCCCCGAGCTCCAGCCTCCTCCCGTCAACTCCGGCGAGCTCTCCGACGAACCTCGGGATCCGCGCCTAGAAACCCCTAGATCTGCGAGGTTGAATTTTCCCTGTCCTGAAATTAATACATTCTGGTGCCAACTTTGACATGCCATAACTCCTCATCCGTAGTTCCGTTTTATGCGCATGATATATGGGAATATGCATATGGTTGTGCTATTCATTTTGTTCCATTGTGACATGTTCATTGGAGATCATATTGATGCCCTAATCATCGTTGCAAGCGTGCTATATAATGTTGTCTGCTGTCTGTTAACAGAACATGCTCATTTGTCATTTTTGCATCTTTTTGTGTGGTTTTCTTTTGAGCATGAAGTCTACATGTGTTATGAGCTACAACATGCTATATCTACTGTGGTGCAATCCATTCTTCATGACATGCCATGTGTTGATTGTTTTGAGCTTGCAAAGTAGCCTTTGTGATGTTGCTGATTTCAGAGACTTAGCATTTCACCAAGTCTTTGTGCTGCTGATATTTGTATGCCATGTATTCATGTTGCTACAGTGAGATCCATGCTTCGTTTGAGTATGTTCAGTAAGGATGTTTTGGACATATGATTATGTTCTATCATCCATGCCTCCTTTTGCATTTATAGAGTGCTCTAGAATGTCTTAATATTGCTCTACTTTTGCTATAAAATGTTCCTGGCAGATTGTTCACATGTTATTCAATTTTTCCAAGGTTGTTGTTAGTTATCCGGGTATGCTATGAACTTGTTCTTGCCATGTTTAGCTTCATGAACATGTCTTCGTGCTGGTGGTATTCTTATCTTGTCATGCAATGCCTTGTGGTGAGTGAATCGAGCTCGCAAAGTTGCCTTCATGCTGCTGTTTATGCCATGCTCTGTTTTTCTGCTAATTCTGAATCTGTAATGAAACTTGCTATGTTTACATGGGTGCCATCCTATCTTCTGTGCCTTTCTGGCTCATGGTCAGTAAGGAACTTTTGTTCTATGCAATTAGTAGATTCATGCAATGCCTTTGGTATCCATGGTAATTTCCTGTAGCATGTCGTTTGATAGCTCTAAACATTCCAACCTGATGTTATTTCTGCCATGTCCTGTGATTTCTCCAAGTCTGTGAACCTGTTATTATTTGCAATCTTGTCATGTCCTTTTGAGCATGTTCTGTTAGTTTCTGGAGATAGCTCAGTGTTCATGTTTTGTCATGCTTTACCTGTGCATCATGTCCATGCCCATTGTTTTCATATTGATGTGTTGTAACATGTTGTTTTGGTGCTTGCAATATGCCTAGCTGCTGTTTTGGACAGCTTGTCCTTTAAACTTGTATGACTTGTATGTATCCCTATCTATTATGTAATGTTGATGTAATGATATCCACCTTGCAAAAGCGTCTTCAAGATGCGCTTCTATCCTTGGTGGGACCTTCGAGTTCCTTTAGGATAGGATCACATCTTGGGCGTGACAAGTTGGTATCAGAGCCTCGACCGACCTTTGGAGCCCCCTTGATTGATCGTGTAGTTTGGCCGATGTCGAGTCTAGAAGAAATCTTTTTCGGAGTCTACTTATATCTGAGAGTAGGATTTCTTTTTGCTCCGCTGCCCCGTCGTCGCTCTGGTGAGAAACTTGACG
Source organism: Aegilops umbellulata (assembly GCA_032464435.1). NCBI lineage: Eukaryota > Viridiplantae > Streptophyta > Magnoliopsida > Poales > Poaceae > Aegilops > Aegilops umbellulata. The sequence goes on from CP136059.1 coordinate 32,120,637, forward strand.
TAGGTGTTTTGGAACTACTTCTCTTCTCGTTCAAATTTTTCTTTAGGATCACGCGGTTAGTTTTGTTGGAAATATGCCCTAGAGGCAATAATAAAAGGATTATTATTATATTTCCTTGTTCATGATAATTGTCTTTTATTCATGCTATAATTGTGTTATTCGGAAATCGTAATACATGTGTGAATACATAGACACCAACATGTCCCTAATAAGCCTCTACTTGACTAGCTTGTTGATCAACAGATATTCATGGTTTCCTGACTACGGACATTGGATGTCATTGATAATGAGATCACATCATTAGGAGAATGATGTGATGGACAAGACCCAATCCTAAGCATAGCACAATATCGTATAGTTCGTTTGCTAGAGCTTTTCCAATGTCAAGTATCTTTTCCTTAGACCATGAGATCGTGTAACTCCCAGATACCGTAGGAGTGCTTTGGGTGTACCAAACGTCACAACGTAACTAGGTGACTATAAAGGTGTACTACGGGTATCTCCGAAAGTGTCTGTTGGGTTAACATGGATCGAGACTGGGATTTGTCACTCTGTATGACGGAGAGGTATCTCTGGGCCCACTCGGTAATGCATCATCATAATGAGCTCAATGTGATCAAAGTGTTTGACCACGGGACCATGTATTACGGTACGAGTAAAGTGACTTACGGGTAACGAGATTGAACGAGGTATTGGGATACCGACGATCGAATCTCGGGCAAGTAAAATACCGATTGACAAAGGAAATTGCATACGGGGTTGGTTGAATCCTCGACATCGTGGTTCATCTGATGAGATCAATGAGGAGCATGTGGGAGCCAACATGGGTATCTAGATCCCGCTGTTGGTTATTGGCCGGAGAGCTGTCTCGGTCTCTACGTGTCTCCCGAACCCGTAGGGTCTACACACTTAAGGTTCGGTGACGCTAGGGTTGTATAGATATGAGTATGCAGTAATCCGAAAGTTGTTTGGAGTCCCGGATGAGATCCTGGACATCACGATGAGTTTCGGAATGGTCCGGAGGTGAAGAATATTATATAGGAAGTTCAGTTTCGGCCATTGGGAGAATTCGGGGTCACCGGTATTGTACCGGGACCACCGGATGGGTCCCGGGGGTCCACCGGGTGGGGCCACCCATCCCGGAGGGCCCATGGGCTGAAGTGGGGAGGGGAACCAGCCCATAGTGGGCTGGTGCGCCCCCTTGGGCCCCCCTGTGCCTAGGGTTGGAAACCCTAGGGTGGGGGGGGGGCGCCCCACTTGCCTTGGGGGGCACTCCACCCCCCTGGCCGCCGCCCCCCGAGGAGATCCAATCTCCCAGGGCCGCCGCCCCCAGGGGGCCTATATAAAGGGGGGGAGGGAGGGCAGCCGCACCCTGAAGTCTTGGCGCCTCCCTCTCCCCTGCTACACCTCTCCCTCTCGCAGAAGCTTGGCGAAGCCCTGCTGCGGTGACTGCTGCATCCACCACCACGCCGTCGTGCTGCTGGATCTTCATCAACCTCTCCTTCCCCCTTGCTGGATCAAGAAGGAGGAGACGTCACGCTGACCGTACGTGTGTTGAACGCGGAGGTGCCGTCCGTTCGGTGCTAGGATCTCCGGTGATTTGGATCACGACGAGTACGACTCCCTCAACCCCGTTCTTTGAACGCTTCCGCTCGTGATCTACAAAGGTATGTAGATGCACTCCAATCACTCGTTGCTAGATGAACTCATAGATAGATCTTGGTGAAACTGTAGAAATTTTTTATTTTCTGCAACGTTCCCCAACAGTGGTATCAGAGCTAGGTCTATGCGTACTTCTCTTTGCACGAGTAGAACACAGTTTGTTGTGGGCGTAGATGTTGTCAACTTTCTTGCCGCTACTAGTCTTATTTTGCTTCAGCGGTATTGTGGGATGAAGCGGCCCGGACCGACCTTACACGTACGCTTATGTGAGACAAGTTCCACCGACTGACATGCACTAGTTGCATAAGGTGGCTAGCGGGTGTCTGTCTCTCCCACTTTAGTTGGAGCGGATTCGACGAAAAGGGTCCTTATGAAGGGTAAATAGAAGTTGACAAATCACATTGTGGCTTTCACGTATGTAAGAAAACGTTCTTGCTAGAACCCTATTGCAGCCACGTAAAACTTGCAACAACAATTAGAGGACGTCTAACTTGTTTTTGCAGCAAGTGTTTTGTGATGTGATATGGCCAAAGTTGTGATGAATGATGAATGATATATATGTGATGTATGAGATCATGTTCTTGTAATAGGAATCACGACTTGCATGTCGATGAGTATGACAGCCGGCAGGAGCCATAGGAGTTGTCTTTAATTTTTGTATGACCTGCGTGTCATTGAGAAACGCCATGTAAATTACTTTACTTTATTGCTAAACGTGTTAGCCATAGTAGTAGAAGTAATAGTTGGCGAGCAACTTCATGGAGACACGATGATGGAGATCATGATGATGGAGATCGTGGTGTCATGCCGGTGACAAGATGATCATGGAGCCTCAAGATGGAGATCAAAGGAGCTATATGATGTTGGCCATATCATGTCACTATTATTTGATTGCATGTGATGTTTATCATGTTTTTATGCATCTTGTTTACTTAGAACGACGGTAGTAAATAAGATGATCCCTCATAATAATTTCAAGAAAGTGTTCCCCCTAACTGTGCGCCGTTGTGATAGTTTGTTGTTTCGAAGCACCACGTGATGATCGGGTGTGATAGATTCCAACATTCACATACAACGGGTGTAAGACAGATTTACACATGCTAACACTTAGGTTAACTTGACGAGCCTAGCATGTACAGACATGGCCTCGGAACACAAGAGACCGAAAGGTCGAACACGAGTCGTATGAAAGATACGATCAACATGGAGATGTTCACCGATGATGACTAGTCCGTCTCACGTGATGATCGGACACGGCCTAGTCGAGTCGGATCATGTTTCACTTAGATGACTAGAGGGATGTCTAATCTGAGTGGGAGTTCATTAAATAATTTGATTAGATGAACTAAATTATCATGAACTTAGTCTAAAATCTTTGCATAAATGTCTTGTAGATCAAATGGCCAACGCTAATGTCAACCTCAACTTCAACGCGTTCCTAGAGAAAACCAAGCTGAAAGATGATGGCAGCAACTATACGGACTGGGTCCGGAACCTGAGGATCATCCTCATAGCTGCCAGGAAACAATATGTCCTAGAAGCACCGCTAGGTGAAGCACCCATCCCAGAGAACCAAGACGTTATGAACGCTTGGCAGCAGCGTGCTGATGATTACTCCCTCGTTCAGTGTGGCATGCTTTACAACTTAGAACCGGGGCTCCAAAAGCGTTTTGAGCAACACGGAGCATATGAGATGTTCGAAGAGCTGAAAATGGTTTTCCAAGCTCATGCCCGGGTCGAGAGATATGAAGTCTCCGACAAGTTCTACAGTTGTAAGATGGAGGAAAATAGTTCTGTCAGTGAGCACATACTCAAGATGTCTGGGTTGCACAACCGCTTATCCCAGCTGGACATTAACCTCCCAGACGAGGCGGTCATTGACAGAATCCTTCAGTCGCTCCCACCTAGCTACAAGAGCTTTGTGATGAACTATAATATGCAGGGGATTGAAAAGACCATTCCCGAAGTATTTTCAATGCTGAAGTCAGCGGAGGTAGAAATAAAAAAGGAACATCAAGTGTTGATGGTCAATAAAACCACCAAGTTCAAGAAAGGCAAGGGTAAGAAGAACTTCAAGAAGGACGACAAGGATGTTGCCGCGCCCGGTAAGCCAGTTGCCGGGAAGAAGTCAAAGAATGGACCCAAGCCTGAGACTGAGTGCTTTTATTGCAAAGGGAAGGGTCACTGGAAGCGGAACTGCCCCAAATACTTAGCGGACAAGAAGGCCGGCAACACTAAAGGTATATGTGATATACATGTAATTGATGTGTACCTTACCAGTGCTCGTAGTAGCTCCTGGGTATTTGATACCGGTGCCATTGCTCATATTTGTAACTCAAAGCAGGAGCTGCGGAATAAGCGGAGACTGGCGAAGGACGAGGTGACGATGCCGTCGGGAATGGTTCCAAGGTCGATGTGATCGCCGTCGGCACGCTACCTCTACATTTACCTATGTGATTAGTTTTAAACCTCAATAATTGTTATTTAGTGCCAAGTTTGAGCATGAACATTGTATCCAGATCTCGTTTAATGCGAGATGGCTACTCATTTAAATCCGAGAATAATGGTTGTTCTATTTATATGAGAGATATGTTTTATGGTCATGCTCCGATGGTCAATGGTTTATTCTTAATGAATCTCGAACGTGATGTTACACATATTCATAGCGTGAATACCAAAAGATGTAAAGTTGATAACGATAGTCCCACATCCTTGTGGCACTGCCGCCTTGGTCACATTGGTGTCAAGCGCATGAAGAAGCTCCATGCTGATGGACTTTTAGAGTCTCTCGATTATGAATCATTTGACACATGCGAACCATGCCTCATGGGCAAAATGACCAAGACTCCGTTCTCCGGAACAATGGAGCGAGCAACCAACTTATTGGAAATCATACATACTGATGTGTGCGGTCCAATGAGCGTTGAGGCTCGTGGAGGATATCATTATGTTCTCACTCTCACTGATGACTTGAGTAGATATGGGTATGTCTACTTAACGAAACACAAGTCTGAGACCTTTGAAAAGTTCAAGGAATTTCAGAATGAGGTAGAGAATCAACGTGACCGAAAAATAAAGTTCTTACGATCAGATCGTGGAGGAGAATATTTAAGTCACGAATTTGGCACACACTTAAGGAAATGTGGAATTGTTTCACAACTCACGCCGCCTGGAACACCTCAACGTAATGGTGTGTCCGAACGTCGTAATCGCACTCTATTGGATATGGTGCGATCTATGATGTCTCTTACTGATTTACCGCTATCATTTTGGGGATACGCTCTAGAGACAGCTACATTCACTTTAAATAGGGCACCGTCTAAATCTGTTGAGACGACGCCGTCTGAATTATGGTTTGGAAAGAAACCTAAGCTGTCGTTTCTAAAAGTTTGGGGATGCGATGCTTATGTCAAGAAACTTCAACCTGAAAAGCTCGAACCCAAGTCGGAAAAATGCGTCTTCATAGGATACCCTAAGGAAACCATTGGGTATACCTTCTACCTTAGACCCGAAGGCAAGATCTTTGTTGCCAAGAACGGATCCTTTCTAGAGAAAGAGTTTCTCTCGAAAGAAGTAAGTGGGAGGAAAGTAGAACTCGATGAAGTACTACCTCTTGAACTGGAAAGTAGTGCAGCTCAGGAAAATGTTCCTGTGGTGCCTACATCCACTGAAGAGGAAATTAATGATGATGATCAAGGTACTTCGAATCAAGTTGCTGCTGAAGTTCGTAGGTCTACAAGGACACGTTCCGCACCAAAGTGGTACGGCAACCCTGTCCTGGAAATCATGTTGTTAGACAACGGTGAACCTTCGAACTATGAAGAAGCAATGGCGGGCCCAGATTCGAACAAATGGCTTGAAGCCATGCAATCCGAGATAGGATCCATGTATGAAAACAAAGTATGGACTTTGACAGACTTGCCCGATGATCGGCGAGCGATAGAGAATAAATGGATCTTTAAGAAGAAGACAAACGCGGATGGTAATGTTACCATCTATAAAGCTCTACTTGTCGCTAAGGGTTATCGGCAAGTTCAAGGGGTTGACTACGATGAGACTTTCTCTCCCATAGCGAAGCTGAAGTCCGTCCGAATCATGTTAGCAATTACCGCATACTATGATTATGAGATATGGCAAATGGACGTCAAAACGGCATTCCTTAACGGTTATCTTAAGGAAGAATTGTATATGATGCAGCCGGAAGGTTTTGTCGACCCTAAGAATGCTAACAAGGTATGCAAGCTCCAACGATCCATTTATGGGCTGGTGCAAGCATCTCGGAGTTGGAACATTTGCTTTGATGAGATGATCAAAGCGTTTGGGTTTATGCAGACTTATGGAGAAGCCTGCGTTTACAAGAAAGTGAGTGGGAGCTCCGTAGCATTTCTCATATTATATGTAGATGACATACTTTTGATGGGAAATGATATAGAACTTTTGGACAGCATTAAGGCCTACTTGAATAAGAGTTTTTCAATGAAGGACCTTGGAGAAGCTGCTTATATATTAGGCATCAAGATCTATAGAGATAGATTAAGATGCCTCATAGATCTTTCACAAAGCACATATCTTGATAAGATATTGAAGAAGTTCAATATGGATCAGTCTAAGAAAGGGTTCTTGCCTGTGTTGCAAGGTGTGAAATTGAGCTCAGCTCAATGCCCGACCACGGCAGAAGATATAGAACATATAAGTGCCATCCCCTATGCCTCAGCCATAGGGTCTATTATGTATGCCATGCTGTGTACCAGACTTAATGTAAACCTTGCCGTAAGTTTGGTAGGGAGGTACCAAAGTAATCCCGGCAAGGAACACTGGACAGCGGTCAAGAATGTCCTGAAGTACCTGAAAAGGACTAAGGACATGTTTCTCATTTATGGAGGTGACAAAGAGCTCGTCGTAAAGGGTTACGTCGACGCTAGCTTCGACACAGGTCTGGATGACTCTAAGTCACAAACCGGATACGTGTATATGTTGAATGGTGGAGCAGTAAGCTGGTGCAGCTGCAAGTAGAGCGTCGTGGCGGGATCTACATGTGAATCGGAGTACATGGCAGCCTCGGAGGCAGCACATGAAGCAATTTGGGTAAAGGAATTCATCACCAACCTAGGAGTCATACCCAATGCGTCGGGGCTGATCAAACTCTTCTGTGACAACACTGGAGCTATTGCACTTGCCAAGGAGCCCAGGTTTCACAAGAAGACCAGGCACATCAAGCGTCGCTTCAACTCCATTCGTGAAAATGTTCAAGATGGAGACATAGAAATTTGCAAAGTGCATACGGATCTGAATGTCGCAGATCCGTTGACTAAACCTCTTCCGCGAGCAAAACATGATCAACACCAGAACTCTATGGGTGTTCGATTCGTCACAATGTAACTAGATTATTGACTCTAGTGCAAGTGGGAGACTGTTGGAAATATGCCCTAGAGGCAATAATAAAAGGATTATTATTATATTTCCTTGTTCATGATAATTGTCTTTTATTCATGCTATAATTGTGTTATTCGGAAATCGTAATACATGTGTGAATACATAGACACCAACATGTCCCCAGTAAGCCTCTAGTTGACTAGCTCGTTGATCAACAGATAGTCATGGTTTCCTGACTATGGACATTGGATGTCATTGATAACGAGATCACATCATTAGGAGAATGATGTGATGGACAAGACCCAATCCTAAGCATAGCACAAGATTGTATAGTTCCTTTGCTAGAGCTTTTCCAATGTCAAGTATATTTTCCTTAGACCATGAGATCGTGTAACTCCCGGATACCGTAGGAGTGCTTTGGGTGTACCAAACGTCACAACGTAACTGGGTGACTATAAAGGTGTACTACGGGTATCTCCGAAAGTGTCTGTTGGGTTAACACGGATCGAGACTGGGATTAGTCACTCCGTATGACGGAGAGGTATCTCTGGGCCCACTCGGTAATGCATCATCATAATGAGCTCAATGTCATCAAAGTGTTTGACCACGGGATCATGTATTATGGTACGAGTAAAGTGACTTGCCGGTAACGAGATTGAACGAGGTATTGGGATACCGACGATCGAATCTCGGGCAAGTAAAATACCGATTGACAAAGGGAATTGCATACGGGGTTGCTTGAATCCTCGACATCATGGTTCATCCGATGAGATCATCGAGGGGCATGTGGGAGCCAACATGGGTATCCAGATCCCGCTGTTGGTTATTGGCCGGAGAGCTGTCTCGGTCATGTCTACGTGTCTCCCGAACCCGTAGGGTCTACACACTTAAGGTTCGGTGACGCTAGGGTTGTATAGATATGAGTATGCAGTAATCCGAAAGTTGTTCGAAGTCCCGGATGAGATCCTGGACATCACGAGGAGTTTCGGAATGGTCCAGAGGTGAAGAATTATATATAGGAAGTGCAGTTTCGGCCATCGGGAGAATTCGGGGTCACCGGTATTGTACCGGGACCACCGGATGGGTCCCGGGGTCCACCGGGTGGGGCCACCCATCCCGGAGGGCCCATGGGCTGAAGTGGGGAGGGGAACCAACCCATAGTGGGCTGGTACGCCCCCCTTGGCCCCCCCTGCGCCTAGGGTTGGAAACCCTAGGGTGGGGGGGGGGCGCCCCACTTGCCTTGGGGGGCAGTCCACCCCCCTGGCCGCCGCCCCCCAGGAGATCCAATCTCCCAGGGCCGGCGCCCCCCCCAGGGGGCCTATATAAAGGGGGGAGGGAGGGCAGCCGCACCTGGAAGTCTTGGCGCCTCCCTCTCCCCTGCTACACCTCTCCCTCTCGCAGAAGCTCGGCGAAGCCCTGCTGCGGTGACTGCTGCATGCACCACCACGCCGTCGTGCTGCTGGATCTTCATCAACCTCTCCCCCCCCTTGCTGGATCAAGAAGGAGGAGACGTCACGCTGACCGTACGTGTGTTGAACGCGGAGGTGCCGTCTGTTCGGCGCTAGGATCTCCGGTGATTTGGATCACGACGAGTACGACTCCCTCAACCCCGTTATTTGAACGCTTCCGCTCGCGATCTAAAAGGTATGTAGAAGCACTCCGATCACTCGTTGCTAGAAGAACTCATAGATAGATCTTGGTGAAACCGTAGAAATTTTTTATTTTCTGCAACGTCCCCCAACAAGTTTTCGTTCGTTGTCCATCCTCTTTTGCCCGGTGCATTTCTCGTCAAGTTGACTCGACCCTCTTTGTCTTTTGGGAGATCAATCGTCAGTTCTTACTCCAGGATGTTGTTTCCCTGTCCAAATTTGTCCTTGTTTTTCCCGCCCGCCCACCCTTCTTCTGTTTGGAACCGGAATCCATAATCGAGTATCCATCCTACTCGTGCGAAGCCTGTGCACACTCTCCTTAATCATTTCAACCGGTGTTTTTCTCTTCAAGTTGTCCGTCGATTCCTCGTTCAAGTTTCCTGTGTTTTTTTTCTCCGCCCTCCCACCCTTTTTATTCCTGGAGTCTGAGCCTTTATTCGAGCAATCAATTTCATTCGTGCGGAGTATCTTCAGTCTTTCCTCAATTGTCTCATCCGGTGATGTCTCGTCTAGTTCATCATTGTTCGTCTCATTTCCTTTTCCGGTGAATCCAAATTCAAGTTTTTCGTTGTTGATCGTATTCTTTCCCTCAGCTCAAATATTTCCCTTTGCTCGTTCGCCTCTCGCCATTCTATTATCCCAGAGTGATGAAGACATCTCAGAAGATTCATGTTTGCATTCTATTATTTCGAGGTGGTCACCCCATTCAAATCTTTCAATCATTCCGGTGCATCATTTCTCATTCGACAATCCTTTCCAACGGTGCCGTCTTTTTCAGTGGGCCCTAACCCACAGGTCTTTTCCCAGGATCTTACCTGAATCTCCTATTTTTCCGGAGCTATTCTTAAATTCTTTTCGAAGTATGACGTAAGTATGAAGTTCATCAGTCAGACGCCTTTCCAAGATCGATTCGAAATCATTTTCATCATCGGCTCAACCTCTTTGCTTTTCATTCTCCTGGAGTATCTCAACAATTTTACTGGTGTTCCCCGTCGTCATTCTCAACATTTGAAGACCGAAGAAGAATTTCTCTTAAATCTTGTCCGTCCTCCTGGAGATTCGCGATGCTAGCTCGATGTTATCTGTGATGCCCCGAGACCGACGCTTCAGTTGCCCTTCCTTTATTTTAGTTGTTGTTGTGTGTTTATTGTGTGTGGCTTAGTCATAATTGTTTTGCATATTTCATTCCTCTCTGTTGATGCCATGACCATGTTGAGTGCCTTGTCATGTTTTGCTTCTTGCATCGTGTTCATCGTTTATTATATTGCATTATGCCATCCTTGTTTGTTTTGCCATGCCTATCTCTTGTCATATTGCTTTTGGTCATTCATGTTGTTGCCATGAGCATCATGTGCATTGCACTCATTCTTATGTTACATGTTACTTTCATGTTGTGTGTGCACCAGCCCTTGCTATCTCTCTCTCAAGCCATGCCCATGTATCATCATCTCTCCCTTCCTTCTTCCTACATGTTTTCGCAAGTGACATTATTCCCTCCTCCATTAATGTTCATTCTTTACCAATTAATCTTAAACCATTCCTGCACCCTCTCCGCCAATTTTCTGCTCCTTTGTACTTGATTTGGTTGGAACCAAAATTGCCTCAAGTTTGAACTTAATTCAAACTTGCGATAATTTTCTTTCTCTAAAAATTCCCAAACCAATTATTTCAAATAGTGCATAATTCCAGCTTCTTGGGGATATTCTTATATCTCTCATAGACCCCTCTTTTGTCCCTGTTTTTTTGTTTATTCTCTGTCCGAGGAAAATGAAATAGAAAAGAGAGTAGGAGCAGCAGCTTCAGGGCCGAAGCAGCCCAGCCACACTTACCTGCTTCAAAGCCCACTTACCATTCAATCCAAACAGCCCACCAGCGCTCCAGCCCCTGTTCATCTCCCTCCTCCCGTATGGCAGGGCATCCGCCGGAGCCATGTAGACCAACCCTTGATTTGACGGCCGTAGTAGCTCCCTACGCCCTATAAAATATGCCACGGTGCCCCAGAGCTCCTCCTCCCTCCATTCCACCCCTCTCTTCCTCCTGCCACCGCCAAGGTAAGTCCCCCCACGCACCTGCCGATGCCATGGCCGTGCCGAGCTCGAGCTCGAGCCCAGCCTGACCAGAGCCTTCCGCCTCCGTTCGTCGACGCGGGGGTAACCTCCTCAACGTCTGCCCTCCCTTCTACCTCACTGGCATCCACTCAGGTCCGGGAGCTCCTTCCATGACGTCCTCTTCGTCGTCTTCGGCTACGCCTACTTCATGGATAGTGCCGCGTCCGCGCCTTTCTTTGTCGTCTCTGTCGCTTCCCCAACCCAATCGCCGACGCCTACAGCCCCATGCTGATGATCCATGCCCCCCTTCTCTCTTGTACCACGGCTGCACCATCGTAGGTCGCCTGTAACGCCCTCGATGCGGCTATATCTCCCACGTGTCGAGGCACGACTTAGAGGCATAACCGCATTGAAAGCAATGTCGCAAGTGAGGTAATCTTCACACAACCCATGTAATACATAAGGGAAAGAGATACATAGTTGGCTTACAGTCGCCACTTCACACAATACATAAATAAACATCCATCATTCAAATTACACTCAAGGTCCAACTACGGAGCCAAAATGAAAGAAGACTACCCCAAAAGCTACACAGATCCCCGATCACCCCAATTGGGCTCCACTACTGATCATCAGGAAAAGACACATAGTAACGGCCATGTTCCTCGTCGAACTCCCATGTGAGCTCGGTCGCGTCATCTGCACTGGCATCGTTGGTACCTGCAACTGTTTTGGTAGAATCTGTGAGTCACAGGGACTCAGCAATCTCACACCCGCGAGATCAAGACTATTTAAGCTTATAGGTAGGATGGGTTAATGAGGTGGAGCTGCAGCAAGTGACTAGCATATATGGTGGCTAACAACGAAAAAGAGAGCGAGAAGAGAAGCAAAGCACGGTCGTGAAGATAGAAGTGATCAAGAAGTGATCCTAGAACAACCTACGTCAAACATATCTCCAACACCGTGTTCACTTCCCGGACCCCGCCGAGAAGAGACCATCCCGGTTACACACGCGGTTGATGTGTTTTAGTTAAGGTCAACTTCGGGTTTTCTACAACCGGACATCAACAAATTCCCATCTGCCTCATAACCGCGGGCACGGCTTTCGAAAGATAATACCCTGCAGGGGTGTCCCAACTTAGCCCATTATAAGCTCTCACGGTCAACGAAGGATATTCCTTCTACCGGGAAGACCCGATCAGTCTCGGAATCCCGGACTACAAGACATCTCGGCAGTAATAAAACAAGTCCAGCAAAGCCGCCCGATTGTGCCGACAAATCCTGATAGGAGCTGCACATATCTCGGTCTCAGGGCACATCCGGATTGTCCAAACTTCCGGTAGGCCAGTCCAGAGTTGCCCCTGGCGACCACCGGCGGCTGACAGTTCGGACCAACACTCGAAGGAGCACTGGCCCGGGGGGGGGGGGGTGGTTAAAATAAAGATGACCCTCGGGCTCGCGAAAACCCGGGGGAAAAAGGCTTAGGTGGCAAATGGTAAAACCAATGTTGGGCCTTGCTGGAAAAGTCTTATTCAAAGCGAACTGTCAAGGGGGTCCCATAAATCACCCAACCGTGTAAGGAACGCAAAATCAAGGAACATAACACCGGTATGACGGAAACTAGGGTGGCAAGAGTGGAACAAAACACCAGGCATAAGGCCGAGCCTTCCACCCTTTACCAAGTATATAGATGCATTAATTAAATAAGAGGTATTGTGATATCCCAACAAGTAAACATGTTCCAACAAGGAACAACAAGTCCATGTTCCAACAAGGAACAAACTTCATCTTCACCTGCAACTAACAACGCTATAAGAGGGGCTGAGCAAAGCGGTAACATAGCCAAACAACGGTTTGCTAGGACATGGATGGTTAGAGGCTGACATGGCAATATGGGTGGCATGATATAGCAAGTGGTAGGTATCGCAGCATAGGCATAGCAAAAGAGCGAGCATCTAGCAAGCAAAGATAGAAGTGATTTCGAGGGTATGGTCATCTTGCCTGCAAGGTTCTCAGAGTTGTCGAAAGCTTGGTCCTCGTAAGCGTTCTCAACAGGTTCCTCGCTCACGTACTCATCTCCCGGCTCTACCCAAAGCAAGAACACAAGCAAAGGGGACAAACATCAATCACGATGCAATGCGCAAGCAACATGATGCAAAAACATGACATGATATGCGAGATGGGATATGCAATGCATATGCGTGCTTCGGAAGGAGAAAGATAAACAAGGCATAATCTTGGCAAACCAAGTATGCCACTGGATAGGTGAGGTGATTTCGGTTGAAATCGATATAAACATCACCGGAATCGGATGCACGGTTTGCAAATGACAAGCAAAACAAGAATGACAATATTCTGCCATTAACAGCATGATGCTACTTAGCAAGCAACAAGGAATTAAGCTACTGCACCCAAACACATCAACAAATCATATGACAGTAAACTAATCAAGATGCTTGACAAAAGATGAACACTGAGCTACGGCTAATTCGCAACACAACAGGTTCAAACAAGCATGGCAAAAGTGCAAAAGATAACAGGTTCACAGACTTAGTGAAAATAACAACATGCCAGAAACTAACATCAGGATGACATGTTTATAGCAATGAAACAACATGCTACAATAACAGGACATAGCAAAATAAGGCATGGCATGAATCTAATCAAAGCACTTAACAAAAGTCCCTTAATGACCATAAGCAAAAAAGGATCAGAAAATACAATAACACCCATGTCAATTAAGCAAGTTTCGTTACAGGTTTCAGACTTAGCAGAAAACTGGACATGTCAAAAACAGATAACAAGTAGGCATGTTCGTGAGCTCGATGCACTCACTACAGAGCATTGCATGATAAACTAAGCATACATACATCAATAATACATGGCATACGAGCTAGAAATGGCAAAAATAACATCATAGCGTGCAAGGATCAACTACACCAAGCTTGGCAAAATCGAATAACATGTAAACAATCTGCCAGCAACATTTTATAGCAAAAGTAGAGCTCGATTGACTCAATCTATAACACTACATAAATACCTACAAAAAGCATGGATGGATAGAGAAAATCCATATGCTCAAAACACTCTTACTGATCATGCTCAAAATAGGCATAGATCTCTCGGAAACAACATGAACACATGGCATAAGAATAACAGCAGGCAGGGACTTGGTGAAAATACAGAGTCTCTGGAATCAGCAACATTATGTACCTTAGTTTGCATGCTTGTGCTAGTCACTACAAAGATCACAAAAATACATGGCATAAATCTCTGTAAATATGGCACGGCATATTACACAACTCATGTAGGACTCAACTTCCTAGGGTGCACACATCAATCATGGCAAAAATGACAAAAGTGCATGTTCTGCTGAGAAACAGAAACTAACATCACATAGCCCTCTTCTAACAGCATTTCTGGCATCAAGATGGCCTCAAATGAAGATGATGCAATGGAATGAAATGATGTACTCTTCGAGGCAAACAATTCGAGATATTGTACGCACAAAACGGAGCAATATACAGCAAGTTATGATGCAATGAACATGCGACAATGATGCAAGAATTTCGGGACTTAGAATATTCGGAGGAGGGGTAAAGTCAACCGTCGTCAGATCTGAGATCCGGGCTCGAGGTCACCGGAGTTCGACGCCGGAGAGGAATGCCGGCGAGGGGGCGGCGCTGGAGGAGGCGGGCCCGACCGTGGTCGGCGGCGGCGGCGCGGGGGCGGCACGGCGCGGGCGCGCGCCGGCGAAGCCGGGAGGAGGCGCGGGGCGCTGGTGGAGTTGCGAGCTCCCTGGCCAGCGGCGGCGGCGCGGGATCCGGGCCTGGCGGGCCGGATCTGGGCCCCGCGGGCCCGCGGCGGCGGGAGCGAGGTGCGGGCAGGTGGCGGCGCGGGGTTGGGTGCGGGCGGCGGCGCGGTGACGTGGCGACGCGGGATTCGCCAGGGACGGCGGCGCGGACACGTCCGGTCCGGGACGGACACGTCCGGCGGCGGGAGGTGGAAGAAGACTAGGGTTAGGGTGGTTTGGACCCGGGATTTCGGAGGGGGAGGTATATTTATAGGTAGAGGGGGCTAGGAAGCTCCAAATGGAGTGCGGTTTTCGGCCACGCGATCGTGATCGAACGGCGATGGACATGGGAGTGTCTTAGATGGGTTGTTGGGCTGTTTTGGAGGGGTTTTGGGCTGCAACACACACGAGGCCTTTACGGTTACCCGGTTAACCGTTGGAGTACCAAACGACCTCCGAATGACCCGAAACTTGACAGGCGGTCTACCGGTGCTATACCAAGACCACTTGACAAACCTCGGTCCATTCCGAGAAGGTTTAATACCCGCTCACGAAGAAATGTAAAAGGGGACGCCGGGGAACATAGGAGCGCCGGATTGCAAAACGGACAACGGGGAAAATGCTCGGATTCATGAGACGAACACGTATGCAAATGCGATGCACATGATGACATGATATGAAATGCATGACATGAACAAAATGCAAACTGACGAGAAACCCAACCACGGAGGGAATATCATATCACAAAGCCGAAAATGGCAAGAGTTGGAGTTACAATTATGGCAAGTTACATCCGGGGTGTTACAACACTCCACCACTACGAGAGGATCTCGTCCCGAGATCTAGGACTGAAAGAACTCCGGATACTTGGAACGTAGTTGGTCCTCGTGCTCCCAGGTGGCTTCCCGGTCTGAATGGTGTGACCACTTCACTTTCAGGAATTTGATTGACTTGTTGCGAGTCTTGCGCTCAGTTTCTTCAAGAGTAGCAACGGGATGCTCATGATAGGACAAATCTTCTTGAAGATCAATCTCTTCGAAGTTGATGGTGCGCTCAGGCGTCTTGAAGCACTTGCGAAGCTGTGACACGTGGAAGACATCGTGCACATTTGCAAAGTTGGAGGGAAGCTCAAGTTGATAGGCGAGATCGCCTCGTTTGCTGATGATCTTGAAAGGGCCCACATATCTAGGGGCAAGTTTCCCCTTGATACCGAAGCGACGAGTTCCTTTCATAGGAGAGACGCGGAGGTAGACATGGTCTCCGATCTCGAATGCCAAATCACGATGTTTGCTATCGTAATAGCTCTTCTGGCGCGATTGCGCGGCTTTGAGGTTCTCACGAATGACCTTGCACATAGCCTCAGCCTCTGAGATCAAATCGTTGCCAAGCAGTTGGCGTTCACTGGTTTCGGACCAATTGAGAGGAGTACGACACTTTCTGCCATAGAGAATCTCGAATGGGGCTTTGCCCGAGCTGGCTTGAAAGCTGTTGTTGTAAGAGAACTCAGCATAAGGAAGACAATCCTCCCACTTCATGCCGAAAGAGATAACACAAGCTCTGAGCATATCTTCAAGAATTTGGTTGACACGCTCGACTTGTCCACTAGTTTGAGGGTGGAAAGCTGTGCTGAAGCGAATATTTGTGCCCATGGCCTTCTGAAAAGAATCCCAAAACTTGGAGGTAAAGATGCTGCCACGGTCTGAAGAGATCAATTGTGGAATGCCGTGCAAGGAGACAATTCTGGATGTGTAGAGCTCTGCCAGCTACGCTGCTGTGATAGACTCTTTGATAGGGAGAAAATGAGCCACTTTGGTGAGCTTGTCGATGACGATGAAGATAGCATCATTTCCACGCTTGGACTTAGGAAAACCAGTCACGAAGTCCATTTCGATATGATCAAACTTCCATTCTGGAATTGCAAGAGGTTGGAGAAGACCAGCTGGTCGTTGGTGTTCTGCTTTCACCCTTCTGCAGACATCACATTCATTCACGAATTGAGCAATCTCTCGCTTCATTCGAGTCCACCAATACGACTGCTTGAGGTCATGGTACATCTTCGTACTTCCAGGATGAATTGACAGAAGAGAGTTGTGCGCTTCGTTCATAATGACTTTACGAAGATCACCCTTTGGAACCACGATCCGGTCCTCGAAGAAAAGAGTATCTCTGTCATCAACTCGATAGCACTTGTATTTGGAAATTCCCTTGTCAATACCACGTTTCACCTTCTTCACCATGGTATCCAACAGTTGAGCCTCACGAATCTGATCTTCCAAAGTAGGAGAGACGATGAGGTTGGCAAGAAAACCTTGAGGAACAACTTGGAGATTCAACTTGCGGAAAGCTTCACAGAGATCCGGTTGAAAGGGCTTGAGGATTAAGCTGTTGCAGTAAGCCTTCCTGCTCAAAGCATCTGCAATCACATTAGCCTTGCCTAGAGTATATTCAATACTCGGATTATACTCTTGAATCATTTCGACCCATCGAGTTTGCCTGAGGTTGAGGTGGGGCTGAGTGAAGATGTACTTGAGACTCTTGTGATCGGTGAATATGTCCACTTTCCTTCCCAACAGGAGATGTCTCCATGTTATTAGTGCGTGCACAACTGCCGCCAACTCAAGATCGTGAGTGGGGTAGTTCTTTTCGTTGGGCTTCAACTGACGAGAGGTATAGGCAACAACCTTCTTCTCTTGCATTAAGACGGCACCGAGGCCCTGAAGAGAAGCATCACAGAAAACTTCATAAGGCTTGGATTCGTCAGGAGGAGTCAGAACTGGAGCAGTGACGAGTTTCTCTTTGAGAGTGTTGAAAGCCACGTCACACTCAGGAGACCAGACATACTTCACATGCTTCTGGAGGAGGTTGGAAAGAGGCTTTGCAATCTTTGAGAAATTCTCAACGAATCTTCGGCAATAGCTTGCAAGTCCAAGAAAACTGCGAAGCTGCTTGACATTCTGAGGAGGTTCCCAATTCAAAACTGCAGACACTCTCTCAGGATTGATAGCAATGCCCTTGGTAGAGATGATATGACCAAGGTAAAGAACTTCATCAAGCCAGAATTCACATTTGGAGAACTTCGCATATAATTTATACTCTCTGAGCTTGTCGAGCACCAATCGCAAATGTTTGGCATGATCCTCCTTATTCTTGGAGAAGACCAAAATATCATCAGATAGACCAAGACAAATTTGATGATGTAGGGGTTGAAGATGAAATTCATCAAGCGAGTGAATGCTGGAGGTGCATTGACAAGGCCGAAAGACATGACAGTATATTCATAAGAACCAAAGCTTGTTCTGAATGCTGTCTTGGGAATATCTTCTTCACGAATGCGAATCTGATGATACCCCATACGAAGGTCAAGCTTGGAGAACACTTTAGCACCTTTAAGTTGCTCGAATAGCTCATTGATGTTGGGAAGTGGGTACTTGTTCTTGATAGTCTTCTTGTTCAATGGACGGTAATCGACGCAAAGTCGGTCCGTGCCATCCTTCTTCTTGACAAAAAGAACACCACAACCCCAAGGAGAAGAACTAGGTCTGATAAGACCCAGACGCTCTTGTTCATCGAGTTGTTTCTTCAATTCCTTCAACTCATCTGGTCCAAGCTTGTAAGGACGCTTGCAAACGGGTTCCATGCCAGGCTCAAGATCAATAACGAATTCAACTGGCCGGCGGGGAGGCATACCTGGAAGCTCTTCTGGAAAGACATCTTGGTACTCACAAATGACTGGAATCTGAGAGATAGCATCCAATTCACCATTCTCATTGAGAGAAAACAACTGAATGGTATCATCACGAGAGGCATAGATGATCACATCGTCAGAAGAGTGAGTCAATTGAATTTCCCTGGCAGCACAATCAAGCTGAGCCTTGTGCTTAGAAAGCCAGTCCGTCCCGAGAATAAGATCAATATCAGAGTCACCAAGAACAATTGGTTTAGCCAGAAATCTATAGTCACCCATCTTGATAGAAACATCCGGAACCATATAACTTGTGTTCATGCATTTAGCCGGAGAGACAACTGATAAAGGTTTAGGCAAACCTTGGAAAGACAATTCATGCTTCGATGCAAAAGGTTTTGAGATGAAAGAATGTGATGCACCAGTATCAAATAAGACTTTTGCAGGAATATCATTAACAGGAAGGTTACCCATGATCACTTCAGAAGAATCCTCTGCTTGAGCTGCATTCATCATGTTCACCTTGGCATACTTGGAATTATGCTTAACCACTGCATTGCTGGAAGATTTCAGAGGAGGAGGAGGCGGAAGGCGCCTTTGGTTGAAGCACTTGTTCGCATAGTGACCCTTTTGCTGACATTTGTTGCAAGTCACCTCTGAGAGCGGACGATGGTAAGGAGCACTTGGCCTTGGAGCTTGGTTCTGAGACTTGTTCTGATAGCCAGGGTTGGGTGGGTGGGAAGATCCACGACCACTTGAGTTCTTCTGCTGATAAGGCTGACGGAACGGAGGAGGAGGAGGCAACCAGAACTTCTGTTGCTTAGCTGCCACAAGTGAGGAAGAAGAAGACTGAACTGCGTCTCTGACTCTCTTCTTAGATGCCTCACACTTGAGCTGAGCAGCTTCTTGTTTCAGCGCCATGTTGTAGAATTCATCATACTTTAACGGTTCGAAAAGCACGAGAGCAAGTTGCAGATCTTCTCTGAGGCCACGCCTGAATTGGTAGATCATACTCTTCTCATCAGGGATGTCTTGCCTCGCAAAACGAGAGAGCTTCTGGAACTGAGTGTTGTATTGATAGACAGACATGTTGCCTTGCTTGAGATTGCGGAATTCCTCACGCTTACTCTCAACAACACTTTCTGGAATGTGGTGAGCTTTGAAGTCACGGCAGAAATCATCCCAGGTAATCACACGACCTCCTCTGGAATCTTTGTATTGCTGGAACCACTCAGCAGCTTGATCCTTGAGTTGAAAAGAGGTAAACTTGACAAAGTCCTCAGGTTTGACATTGCTGCACTCGAAATGCTTGCTGATATCCACGAGCCAATCATCGGCGTCTGTGGCCTCGACACAGTAGCTGAAGGTCTTTGGCTGATTAGCAAGGAACTGGTTGAGTGAAGTGAAGTGCGGCTGATTGTTGCCTTGGCCTTGATTCCCTTGATTCCCTTGCCCTTGGTTGCGATCTTGCAAGAGCTGAATCAAAATCTGAGCATTGGCATTTGTGGCAGTCATCAAGGCTTGCCATGACTCCGGAGGCGGAGGTGGTGGCGGAGGGTTAGCCTGACTTCCTTCATTGCGTTCCGGATTCTGACGCGTTGGCGGAGCCATCCTGAAGAGGGTGACATCCATTAGCATCTTGACAAAGATATATTCAAGCTGAATTAAAGGAACGAAATTGCAACATATAGTCTTCACAATAGACATCCGAACGAGAATGAACGAATGAATTCCAAAGTAAAGCATCACACTTCCATAAGCTGAGAAGCCACTTAGAAAAAGGTATGGAATAAAATCAACAAGGTACGGATGTGAACAAATACTTGGTAAGGATTACCCAATCACAAACCAAATATCTGCGGAAGAAGTACTAAAGCTACATGAATTCCCACTTATAAACTCCCGAAACTTTCTGGTTATGCAATCAGGTGTTGGGGATACAGGGGACACAAAAATATATCACCCAAACTAACAATACCTAGATCCAGCTGTATCCATCCTTCAACACATAACCAAGAAATCCTTGGAAATCATCTACCTCAACCTTCGAAAAGCATCCGTTATACGAGTCATGGCAATACTCCCGCACTCGCCTCAGTACTGGGCTATCAGGGTTATCTCACCAACAACTGTACAAAAGAGATTTTCGATGTCGCCGTACTAAACTCAGGTATTCCAGAACTGTAACGATAAAATTATGATGACAACACCTCGGAGCTCAACTCCCCGGGACACCTCCTCTAAAACCCTTGCTGACGGGAGGCAACCAAGACAATGTTGTCATCATAAAACCATCGGAACGATTCTAAGATACCCGCGTGATCCTAAAAAAAATTTAGTGAAATTTGAGAAGAGAAGAGTCAAAACTCTACGTCAGGATACCTCACCAGAAGGTCGAAGGGACTGGGGAGTAAAAAGAATTCCTAAACTCTCCGATATATAATTCCTAAATGACTCAAAACATTTTTTTTCTAGACACAACTCGGCCACTAAAAACGATCAATCAGTGGGGCTCCTAAGGTCGGGGAAGGCTCTGATTACCAACTTGTAACGCCCTCGATGCGGCTATATCTCCCACGTGTCGAGGCACGACTTAGAGGCATAACCGCATTGAAAGCAATGTCGCAAGTGAGGTAATCTTCACACAACCCATGTAATACATAAGGGAAAAAGATACATAGTTGGCTTACAGTCGCCACTTCACACAATACATAAATAAACATCCATCATTCAAATTACACTCAAGGTCCGACTACGGAGCCAAAATGAAAGAAGACTACCCCAAAAGCTACACAGATCCCCGATCACCCCAATTGGGCTCCACTACTGATCATCAGGAAAAGACACATAGTAACGGCCACGTTCCTCGTCGAGCTCCCATGTGAGCTCGGTCGCATCATCTGCACTGGCATCGTTGGTACCTGCAACTATTTTGGTAGAATCTGTGAGTCACGGGGACTCAGCAATCTCACACCCGCGAGATCAAGACTATTTAAGCTTATAGGTAGGATGGGTTAATGAGGTGGAGCTGCAGCAAGCGACTAGCATATATGGAGGCTAACAAGGCAAAAGAGAGCGAGAAGAGAAGTAAAGCACGGTCGTGAAGATAGAAGTGATCAAGAAGTGATCCTAGAACAACCTACGTCAAACATATCTCCAACACCGTGTTCACTTCCCGGACCCCGCCGAGAAGAGACCATCACGGTTACACACGCGGTTGATGTGTTTTAGTTAAGGTCAACTTCGGGTTTTCTACAACCGGACATCAACAAATTCCCATCTGCCTCATAACCGCGGGCACGGCTTTCGAAAGATAAAACCCTGCAGGGGTGTCCCAACTTAGCCCATTATAAGCTCTCACGGTCAACGAAGGATATTCCTTCTACCGGGAAGACCCGATCAGTCTCGGAATCCCGGACTACAAGACATCTCGGCAGTAATAAAACAAGTCCAGCAAAGCCGCCCGATTGTGCCGACAAATCCTGATAGGAGCTGCACATATCTCGGTCTCAGGGCACATCCGGATTGTCCAAACTTCCGATAGGCCAGTCCAGAGTTGCCCCTGGCGACCACCGGCGGCTGACAGTTCGGACCAACACTCGAAGGAGCACTGTCCCGCAGGGGGGGGGGGGTTAAAATAAAGATGACCCTCGGGCTCGCGAAAACCCGGGGGAAAAAGGCTTAGGTGGCAAATGGTAAAACCAATGTTGGGCCTTGCTGGAAAAGTCTTATTCAAAGCGAACTGTCAAGGGGGTCCCATAAATCACCCAACCGTGTAAGGAACGCAAAATCAAGGAACATAACACCGGTATGACGGAAACTAGGGTGGCAAGAGTGGAACAAAACACCAGGCATAAGGCCGAGCCTTCCACCCTTTACCAAGTATATAGATGCATTAATTAAATAAGAGGTATTGTGATATCCCAACAAGTAAACATGTTCCAACAAGGAACAACAAGTCCATGTTCCAACAAGGAACAAACTTCATCTTCACCTGCAACTAACAACACTATAAGAGGGGCTGAGCAAAGCGGTAACATAGCCAAACAACGGTTTGCTAGGACATGGACGGTTAGAGGCTGACATGGCAATATGGGTGGCATGATATAGCAAGTGGTAGGTATCGCAGCATAGGCATAGCAAAAGAGCGAGCATCTAGCAAGCAAAGATAGAAGTGATTTCGAGGGTATGGTCATCTTGCCTGCAAGGTTCTCAGAGTTGTCGAAAGCTTGGTCCTCGTAAGCGTTCTCAACAGGTTCCTCGCTCACGTACTCATCTTCCGGCTCTAACCAAAGCAAGAACACAAGCAAAGGGGATAAACATCAATCACGATGCAATGCGCTAGCAACATGATGCAAAAACATGACATGATATGCGAGATGGGATATGCAATGCATATGCGTGCTTCGGAAGGAAAAAGATGAAAAAGGCATAATCTTGGCAAACCAAGTATGCCACTGGATAGGTGAGGTGATTTCGGTTGAAATCGATATAAACATCACCGGAATCGGATGCACGGTTTGCAAATGACAAGCAAAACAAGAATGACAATATTCTGCCATTAACAGCATGATGCTACTTAGCAAGCAACAAGGAATTAAGCTACTGCACCCAAACACATCAACAAATCATATGACAGTAAACTAATCAAGATGCTTGACAAAAGATGAACACTGAGCTACGGCTAATTCGCAAAAAAACAGGTTCAAACAAGCATGGCAAAAGTGCAAAAGATAACAGGTACACAGACTTAGTGAAAATAACAACATGCCAGAAACTAACATCAGGATGACATGTTTAGAGCAATGAAACAACATGCTACAGGAACAGTACATAGAAAAATAAGGCATGGAATGAATCTAATCAAAGCACTTAACAAAAGTCCCTTACTGACCATAAGCCAAAAAGGATCAGAAAATACAATAACACACATGTCAATTAAGCAAGTTTCGTTACAGGTTTCAGACTTGGCAGAAAACTGGACATGTCAAAAACAGATAACAAGTAGGCATGTTCGTGAGCTCGATGCACTCACTACAGAGCATTGCATGATAAACTAAGCATACATACATCAAGAAGACATGGCATAGGAGCTAGAAATGGCAAAAATAACATCATAGCATGCAAGGATCAACTACACCAAGCTTGGTAAAATCAAATGACATGTAAACAATCTACCAGCAACATTTTATAGCAAAAGTAGAACTCGATTGACTCAATCTATGACACTCCATAAATACCAACAAAAAGCATGGATGGATAGAGCAAATCCATATGCTCAAAACACTCTTACTGATCATGCTCAAAAGAGGGATAGATCTCTCGGAAACAACATGAACACATGGCATAAGAATAACAGCAGGCAGGGACTTGGTGAAAATACTAAGTCTCTGGAATCAGCAACATTATGTACCCTAGTTTGCATGCTTGTGCTAGTCACCACAAAGATCACAAAAATACATGGCATAAATCTCTGGAAATATGGAATGGCATATTACACAACTCATGTAGGAGTCAACTTCCTAGGGTGCACACATCAATCATGGCAAAAATGACAAAAGTGCATGTTCTGCTGAGAAATAGAAACTAACATCACATATCCCTCTTCTAACAGCATTTCGGGCATCGATATGACCTCAAATGAAGATGATGCAATGGAATGAAATGGTTTACTCTTCGAGACGAACAATTTGACATATTATACGCACGAAACAGAGCAATATATAGCAAGTTATGATGCAATGAACATGCGACAATGATGCAAGAATTTCGGGACTTAGAATATTCGGAGGAGGGGTAAAGTCAACCGTCGTCAGATCTGAGATCCGGGCTCGAGGTCGCCGGAGAGGAAGGCCGGCGAGGGGGCGGCGCTGGAGGAGGCGTGCCCGGCCGCGGTCGGCGGCGGCGGCGCGGGCGCGCGCCGGCGAAGCCGGGAGGAGGCGCGGGGCGCTGGTGGAGCTGCGAGCTCCCTGGCCAGCGACGGCGGCACGGGATCCGGGCCCGGCGGGCCGAATCTGGGCCCCGCGGGCCCGCGGCGGCGGGAGCGAGGCGCGGGCAGGTGGCGGCGCGGGGTTGGGTGCGGGCGGCGGCGCGGTGACGTGGCGACGCGGGATTCGCCGGGGACGGCGACGCGGTCACGTCCGGTCCGGGACGGACACGTCCGGCGGCGGGAGGTGGAAGAAGACTAGGGTTAGGGTGGTTTGGACCCGGGATTTCGGAGGGGGAGGTGTATTTATAGGTAGAGGGGGCTAGGAAGCTCCAAATGGAGTGCGGTTTTCGGCCACGCGATCGTGATCGAACGGCGATGGACATGGAAGTGTCTTAGATGGGTTGTTGGGCTGTTTTGGAGGGGTTTTGGGCTGCAACACACACGAGGCCTTTACGGTTACCCGGTTAACCGTTGGAGTACCAAACGACCTCCGAATGACCCGAAACTTGACAGGCGGTCTACCGGTGCTATACCAAGACCACTTGACAAACCTCGGTCCATTCCGAGAAGCTTTATACCCGCTCACGAAGAAATGTAAAAGGGGACGCCGGGGAACATAGGAGCGCCGGATTGCAAAATGGACAACGGGGAAAATGCTCGGATTCATGAGACGAACACGTATGCAAATGCGATGCACATGATGACATGATATGAAATGCATGACATGAACAAAATGCAAACTGACGAGAAACCCAACCACGGAGGGAATATCATATCACAAAGCCGAAAATGGCATGAGTTGGAGTTACAATTATGGCAAGTTACATCTGGGGTGTTACATCGTCGATCCGCGAGCGTCGTGAACGACCATGGTAGCGAGCGAAAGCTTGAGCCTTGCCCCCAGAACACACGCGCGGGTCTATCTGCTCACCCACAATAGCGCACTCATGCTCGCAGCACACACACATCGCGCTCGCGATGCCTGTTGCCCTGCTTCACCCGCCGCTCTAGCTCCTGCCTCGCCACTCATGTCCGCCATGGCTATGAGCAGCAGCTCGGCCTACACACATGCAAAAGGTTGCATCCTGCAGCAGCTCCTTTGTTCAAACCCGCACCCCCGTAGCAGCCCGAGGCGCACCACTGCGGAACCCCGTCGTCGGCGAGGAATCCGTCCACTTCCCATTGCATGCTTGGTACGAATGGGTTCGCCCCGTTGCGTAGCTTCCATCCGCGCCCTCTGTCGCTTGTTTTGGTTGCTGGATCAGCTCCGACGAGCTCCTCCGCTGCTTTTCTTGCACATCGCCACCTCCTCTGTTTTTCTCTGCTTCAGCACGCACACGACATCGGCGAGCAGCCGCCGTTCGTCCCCGCCTTGCGCATCCACACCAACAACCTCGCGTCGTTGCTTCACCACACACACCCTGGCACGTTTCCGCACCCCCGCCGGTCCTCTACAACCACAACAGGGGTTGCTGCTAGCTCCCGTCGCCGGTGAGTCCCCGTGCCCATGCTTCAGTTTTGGTCCTGGTCGCGATGCGCATATGCCTTTTCCTCTGCCGATCTCCCTTGGAATCATGAACACATAGCTAGCCCAGTGGCTGGCGCAGCCACTATCCATCTGAGGGGTCTAGGGTTCGAGTACCAGGCGCCCCAATTTTTTCTCTGTTTTTCTTTTCTGTTGCACGTACACAACCATAGCCGGTTGGCATCGATTCCAATTCTGGGCCGCTGCACTATGTTGCTTCTGGCCCGCGTATGTGTCTTTTCTGCCGCGAGCAGGATTGCAAGCAAGATGACCGTCACCTTGGATCTCATTACTATCATTGCTATGCTAGTTGCTTCATTCTATCGCTATGCCGCGTTACCCACCACTTGCTTATCAAGCCTCCCAAATTGCCATGAACCTCTAACCTTTGTCACCCTTCCTAGCAAACCGTTGTTTGGCTATGTTACCGCTCTTGCTCAGCCCCTCTTATACCGTTGCTAGTTGCAGGTGAAGATGAAGATTGCTCCATGTTGGATTATGTTTATGTTGGGATATCATAATATCTCTTATATTATTAATGCATCTATATACTTGGTAAAGGGTGGAAGGCTCGGCCTTATGCCTGGTGTTTTGTTCCACTCTTGCCGCCCTAGTTTCCGTCATATCGGTATTATGTTCCCAGATTTTGTCTCCCTAACGCGGTTGGGTGATTTATGGGACCCCCTTGAAAGTTTGCCTGGAATAAAACTCCTCCAGCAAGGCCCAAAATTGGTTTTACCATCTGCCTACCACCTATACTTTTTCCCTTGGGAGTAATTAACCCAAGGGTCATCTTAGTTTTAGCCCCCCCGGGCCAATGTTTCTCTAAGTGTTGGTCCGAACTAGAGCCCCTTACAGCACCTCCTCGGGGAAACTCGAGGCCTGGTTTTAGTTGTACGGACTGCTCATCCGGTCGTGGCCTGAGACGAGATACGCGCGGCTACTATCAGGGTGTCAGCACGCCGGGAGGTCTTGCTGGTCTTGTTTTACCATTGTCGAAAAGTCTTGTAACCGGGATTCCGAGACTGATCGGGTCTTCCCGGGATAAGGAATATCATTCGTTGATCGTGAGAGCTTATAATGGGCTAAGTTGGGACACCCCTGCAGGGTTTGAACTTTCAAAAGCCGTGCCCGTGGTTATGTGGCAGATGGGAATTTGTTAATATCCGGTTGTAGTAAATTTGAAGTAAACACTTCTAAAATACACCAACCGTGTGCGTAACCGTGAGTGTCTCTTTTCGGGGTTGTTCGAGAGGAGACCACGGTTTTTGGGTTATGTTTGACGTAAGTAGGAGTTCAGGATCACTTCTTGATCATTACTAGTTGACGACCTCTTGTTCAGCTCCTCTTCTCGCTCTTGTTTCGTAAGTTAGCCACCATACATGCTTAGTCGCTGCTGCAACCTCACCACTTTACCCCTTCCTTTCCCATTTAAGCTTTGCTAGTCATGATACCCATTGCGATGGGATTGCTAAGTCCTCGTGGCTCACAGATTACTACATCACCAGTTTCAGGTACAGGTTATGCGATGATCTTGATGCGAGAGCGATGTTTATTTGTGCTGTAGTTCTTCTTCTGCTTCTTCTTCGATTGAGGGATAGGTTCCAGGTCGGCAGCCCGGGCTAGCAGGGTGGATATTGTTTGAGTTTCTGTTCATGTTTCTTCCATAGTCGGATGTTGTTCTCATGATGTATTGATGTATTCATGTGACATTGTATGTCTTGGTTGTATCCCCACTATTATGTAATGTTGATGTAATGATATCCACCTTGCAAAAGCGTCTTCAAGATGCGCTTCTATCCTTGGTGGGACCTTCGAGTTCTTTAGGATAGGATCGCATCTTGGGCGTGACAAGTTGGTATCAGAGCCTCGACCGACCTTAGGATCCCCCTTGTTTGATCGTGTAGTTTGGCCGTAGTTGAGTCTAGAAGAAAACTTTTCAGAGTCTAGTTAAATCGGAGAGTAGGAATTCTTTTTATTCCTCTGCCCCTTCGTCGCTCTGGTAAGGAATCTTGACGTAAGTGTTTTGAATTACCTTTCTTCCCCTTCAAAATTTTCTTTAGGATCACGCGGTTAGTTTCCGTTCGTTGTCCATCCTCTTTTCAATCCGGCACACTTCTCTTTGAGTCATTCGATCCTCTTAATATTTTGCAAGGTCAATCCTCAGCTCTTTTCAACCGACGTTGTTTCCCTGTCCGAAGTTGTCCTTGTTTTTCCCACCCGCCCAACCTTTATCTTCTCGGAACCGGAGTCCGTAATCGAATATACGTCCTACTCGTGCGAAGCCTTCGCATTCTTTCCTCTATTATTTTCAACCGGCGTTCCCTCTTTAAGATATTCGTTGGTTCTCCCTTTCAAGTGCCTTTGTTTTCCCGCCCTCCCACCCTTTTTATTCCCGGAGTCTGAGCCTCTATTCGAGCGTGAATTTCATTCGTGCGGAGTATCTTCAGTCTTTCCTCAATTGTCTCAACCGGTGAATTCTCGCCTAGTTAATCATTGCTCGTCTCATTTCCTTTTCCGATGGATCCAATTCAAGTTTTCGGTGTTGTTCGTATTCTTTTTCTTGACCGAAGTGTTTTCCCCTTGCTCGTTCCTCCTCTCGCCATTCTATTATCCCGGAGTGTTGAAGACATCTCAGAAGATTCGTGTTTGCATCCAATTAATTCGAGATTGTCACCTCATTCAAGACTTTCAGCTTTCCGGTGCATCATCTCTTCTACAATCCTTTCCAACAGTGTTTCTTTTCAGTGGGACCTAACCCACATGTCTTTTCCCAGGATCTTACCTGACTCTTCTATTATTCTGGAGTTATTGTCAAATTCTTTTCGAAATATGACGTAAGTATGGATTTCATCAGTCATATGCCTTCTCTGAGTTTGCTTTCAGATTCTTTTCAACTTTGGATCAACATTTCTAATATTCATTGTCCTGGAGCATCTCTCTATTTCTTCAAGGTGTTTCTTGTCGACCGAAGAAGAGTTTTCCCCTAAATCTTGTCCGTTCTGCTGGAGATTCGCGGTGCTAGCTCGATGTTATCCTATCAAATTGTTTCTAGTCGTGCAATTCTTTTCATCCATCCAGAGTATTTCAGGAGTTGTTTTCTCTCTCGATCATCCGGAGGTCATCTTTTCGGAATATTTCTTTGTTCTAAGTTTTCAAATTTGTTCTCCAATTATTCTACATCCGTGCCCCTTTGTTCGTCTCAATATTCTTCCGGTGCTTTGTTCAAGTAATCTGTAATCAGTCCGAGACCTCTTCATTCTGTGGTATCAAATTCCCTCAAGTGTCTTCGTGCTTTTCTAATTCTTCCCGGTGATTCATTCTCCTTTGTCATGCAATTTTGAATTCTAATGGTGGTTCGTTCAAGATTCCTTTTCCATTGACTATCGTATCTATTCACTCGGTTCTTTCCAATCTTACCGTGGGTTCATGAAGACTCTCTTGTGTTTGCGCCATATCTCCCCTTAATCCTTTTCAACGCGAATAAGTAGTATGCAAATCCATTGCTTGTCATCAATTTAAATTGGTGAAGGATACGCATAACATAATTCTTATTCTTCTTTCATCAAGTTGATTAATCCTTTGCTTCAGAAGTTGTTCGTGTTGAATATATTCTAATCCCAAGTGTTTCCATCTTTTCTTTCCCGAAGTTTAAAGTTTCCTCGATCGTCTCGTCGGAACCTCCATCGGGATTATCGCAAGGCTTTGTTCTTATTCTTTTCATCCTACATTTCTTTCTCATCATCCTTTTGTTACCGGAGTTCTTCACGGTGGTTCGTAAGGATTTAATCCATTCTTCAAGTGTTCATCAAGATACTTGTTGGAGGAGCTCAAGTATCTTCTTCTTCTTGCTTCTCGAGGAGCAATTAATTCTCCGTATTCTTTTGAAGTGGAGTTTTGCATTCCTTCGCTCTTCTCAGCTATTCAATCTTTTCCGGTTGTGGTCGGTTATCACCTCATAATTTTTTTGAGTTGTTACCCATAAGTCCATAACAAGCTTATTCTTTTCGTTGTTGAATGTACAACAACTCCGTTCAATCCTTCCTTGTGAGGATACTTTCAAACTCAATTGTGGTAGAAGTTGACATTTGCTTCTCCGTTCTTTCATTCCGTTTTTTTTCAATTCTTTTGGAGGCATTGTGTTTGTTCCTCTCGTTAAGTATCATTCCATCTCGTCAAGTCCATGTTCAATTCTTTCCTTGTTCAGCCGGAGTGCTGCCTAAATTCTTCCGTTCTTGTTCCTTTTCTATTTTGTATTAACCGGAGTGGTTTCATAGTCCATCTTGTTCCTTGAGCTTTTGGCCCTCGTCATAGTTGTCGTTCCTCTCTTCTCCCCTAGTGCTCTCGTCTTTGTTCATCATCTCTCTTGCGCTCTTGTTTTACCTTATCCTCTTCCTCTTCCGTCTCGTTCCTAAGATCTCGGGACGAGATCTCTTGTCAGTGGGGGAGTGTTGTGACGCCCCGAGACCGGCGCTTCAGTTGCCCTTCCTTTATTTTAGTTGTTGTCGTGTGTTTATTGTGTGTGGCTTAGTCATAATTGTTTTGCATATTTCATTCCTCTCTGTTGATGCCATGACCATGTTGAGTGCCTTGTCATGTTTTGCTTCTTGCATCATGTTCATCCTTCATTATATTGCATTATGCCATCCTTGTTTGTTTTGCCATGCCTATCTCTTGTCATATTGCTTTTGGTCATTCATGTTGTTGCCATGAGCATCATGTGCATTGCACTCATTCTTATGTTACATGTTACTTTCATGTTGTGTGTGCATCAGCCCTTGCTATCTCTCTCTCAAGCCATGCCCATGTATCGTCATCTCTCCCTTCCTTCTTCCTTCATGTTTTTGCAAGTGACATTATTCCCTCCTCCATTAATGTTCATTCTTTTCCAATTAATCTTAAACCATTCCTGCACCCTCTCTGCCAATTTTCTGCTCCTTTGTACTTGATTTGGTTGGAACCAAAATTGCCTCAAGTTTGAACTTAATTCAAACTTGCGATAATTTTCTTTCTCTAAAAATTCCCAAACCAATTATTTCAAATAGTGCATAATTCCAGCGTCTTGGGGATATTCTTATATCTCTCATAGACCCCTCTTTTGTCCCTGTGTTTTTTGTTTATTCTCTGTCTGAGGAAAATGAAATAGAAAAGAGAGTAGGAGCAGCAGCTTCAGGGCCAAAGCAGCCCAGCCACACTTACCTGCTTCAAAGCCCACTTACCTTTCAATCCAAATAGCCCACCAGCACTCCAGCCCCTGTTCATCTCCCTCCTCCCGTACGGCAGGGCATCCGCCGGAGCCACGTAGACCAACCCTTGATTTGACGGCCGTAGTAGCTCCCTACGCCCTATAAAATATGCCCCGGTGCCCTAGAGCTCCTCCTCCCTCCATTCCACCCCTCTCTTCCTCCTGTCGCCGCCAAGGTAATTCCACCCACGCACCTGCCGACGCCATGGCCAGAGCCTTCCGCCTTCGTTCGTCGACGCGGGGGTAACCTCCTCGACGTCCGCCGTCCCTTCTACCTCGCCCGCATCCACTCGGGTCCGGGAGCTCCTTCCACGACGTCCTCTTCGTCGTCTTCGGCTACGCCTACTTCACGGATAGTGCCACGTCCACGCCTTTCTTTGTCGTATCCGTCGCTTCCCCAACCCAATCGCCAACGCCTACAGCCCCACGGTGATGATCCACGCCCCCCTTCTCTCTTGTACCAAGGCTGCACCATCGTAGGTCGTCGATCCGCGAGCGTCGTGAACGACCATGGTGGCGAGCGAAAGCTCGAGCCTTGCCCGCAGAACGCACGCGCGGGTCTATCTGCTCACCCACAGCAGCGCGCTCACGCTCGCAGCACACGCACATCACGCTCGCGATGCCCGTTGCCCTGCTTCACCCGCCGCTCTAGGTCCTGCCTCGCCACTCATGGCCGCCATGGCTATGAGCAGCAGCACGGCCTACACACATGCAAAAGGCTGCGTCCTGCAGCTGCTCCTTTGTTCAAACCCGCACCCCTGTAGCAGCCCGAGGCGCACCACCGCGGAACCCCGTCGTCGGCGAGGTATCCGTCCACTTCCCGTTGCATGCTTGGTATGAATGGGTTCTCCCCGTTGCGTAGCTTCCATCCGCGCCCTCCGTCGCGTGTTTTGGTTGCCGGATCAGCTCCGACGAGCTCCTCCGCCGCTTTCCGTGCACATCGCCACCTCATCTGTTTTTCTCTGCTTCAGCACGCACAACACACCGGCAAGCAGCCGTCGTTCGTCCCCGCCTTGCGCATCCACACCTACAACCTCGCGTGGCTGCTTCACCACACGCACCCTGGCACGTTTCCGCACCCCTGCCGGTCCTCTGCAACCATAGCAGGGGTTGCTGCTAGCTCCCGTCGCCGGTGAGTCCCCGTGCGCACGCTTCAGTTTTTGTCCTGGTCACGATGCGCATATGCCTTTTCCTCCGTCGATCTCCCTTGGAATCACGAACACATAGCTAGCCCAGTGGCTGGCACAGCCACTATCCATCTGAGGGGTCTGTGGTTTGAGTCCGAGTCGCCTCAATTTTTGCTCTATTTTTCTTTTCTGTTGCACGTACACAACCATAGCCGGTTGGGCCCGATTCCAGTTCTGGGCCGCTGCACTATGTTGCTTCTGGCCCGCGTATGTGTTTTTTTTCTGCTGTGTGATTTTAGCAATTTCCAGAGCATGCATATTTACATAATTGCCACTGTTTTACATTGTCTATAGCTAAACATGCATGCATCCAAACTAAACAAACCATATATGCAAAATGCTTAGAATATCATCTAGTTTCATAATATTTTGTTTTCATCCATGTTTAAAATGTTTAATATGTTGTTTGATTCAATTTGAATAAATGACATGCTAAAATGGTTTAATTCATATCTAAATAACCGTAGCTCCGTTTTAAATAAACTTTATATGTAAATGGGGTAGAACTTGCTGCACTTTATTTTGATGTTTAACAACATTAAAATTTTGTATAGAGCAGAACAGTACCAAATTCAAAATATGCTTATGAGGATTTTCCGGAATTGTTGCTTGTGTTTCCGGCCTCATTTAAACTTGCCTAGCTAGGGAGTTTGCATATGCTTCACCTCTTGCCATGTTAACAACATTTAATCTTGACATGCATCATACTTGGTTGTGCATCATGTCATGTTATGCTTGTTTGTTTACTATGTTGTTTGCTTCTTTCCGATATTGCTTCTTTTTGATAGTTCCGGTAACGTTGCGATTGTGAGGATCCGCTCGACTACGTTGGTTCATCTTCTTCATGGAACTCGTTCTTCTTCCTAGCAGGATTTCAGGCAAGATGACCGTCACCTTGGATCTCATTACTATCATTGCTATGCTGGTTGCTTCGTTCTATCGCTATGCCATGTTACCCACCACTTGCTTATCAAGCCTCCCAAATTTTTGCTCTGTTTTTCTTTTCTGTTGCTCGTACACAACCATAGCCGGTTGGGCCCGATTCCAGTTCTGGGCCGCTGCACTATGTTGCTTTTGGCCCGCGTATGTGTTTTTTTGCTGTGTGATTTTAGCATTTTCCAGAGCATGCATATTTACATAATTGCCACTGTTTTACATTGTCTATAGCTAAACATGCATGCATCCAAACTAAACAAACCATATGTGCAAAATGCTTAGAATATCATCTAGTTTCATAACATTCTGTTTTCATCCATGTTTAAAATGTTTAATATGCTGTTCGATTTAATTTGCATAAATTACATGCTAAAATGTTTTAATTCATATTTATATAACCGTAGCTTCGTTTTAAATAAACTTTATATGTAAATGGGGTAGAAAAATGCATAGATTAACTTGCTGCACTTTATTTTGCTGTTTAACAACATTAAAATTGTGTATAGAGCAGAACAGTACCAAATTCGAAATATGCTTATGAGGATTTTCCGGAATTGTTGCTTGTGTTTACGGCCTCATTTAAACTTGCCTAGCTAGGGAGTTTGCATATGCTTCACCTCTTGCCATGTTAACAACATTTAATCTTGACATGCATCATACTTGGTTGTGCGTCATGTCATGTTATGCTTGTTTGTTTACTATGTTATTTGCTTCTTTCCGGTATTGCTTCTTCTTGATAGTTCCGGTAACGTTGCGATTGTGAGGATCCGCTCGACTATGTTGGTTCATCTTCTTCGTGGAACTCGTTCTTCTTCCTAGCAGGATTTCAAGCAAGATGACCGTCACCTTGGATCTCATTACTATCATTGCTATGCTAGTTGCTTCGTTCTATCGCTATGCCGCGTTACCCACCACTTGCTTATCAAGCCTCCCAAATTGCCATGAACCTCTAACCTTTGTCACCCTTCCTAGCAAACCGTTGTTTGGCTATGTTACCGCTCTTGCTCAACCCCTCTTATAGCGTTGCTAGTTGGAGGTGAAGATGAAGATTGCTCTATGTTGGATTATGTTTAAGTTGGGATATCACAATATCTCTTATATTATTGATGCATCTATATACTTGGGAAAGGGTGGAAGGCTCGGCCTTATGCCTGGTGTTTTGTTCCACTCTTGTCGCCCTAGTTTCGGTCATATCGGTATTATGTTCCCGGATTTTGTCTCCCTAACGCGGTTGGGTGATTTATGGGACCCCCTTGACAGTTCGCCTTGAATAAAACTCCTCCAGCAAGGCCCAACATTGGTTTTACCATTTGCCTACCACCTATACTTTTCCCTTGGGAGTAATTAACCCGAGGGTCATCTTCATTTTAGCCCCCCCGGGCCAATGCTTCTCTAAGTGTTGGTCCGAACTAGAGCCCCTTGCAGCACCTCCTCGGGCAAACTCGAGGCCTGGTTTTAGTTGTACAGACTGCTCATCCGGCCATGGCCTGAGACGAGATACGCGCGGCTACTATCAGGGTGTCGGCATGTCGGGAGGTCTTGCTGGTCCTGTTTTACCATTGTCGAAAAGTCTTGTAACCGGGATTCCGAGACTGATCGGGTCTTCCCGGGATAAGGAATATCCTTCGTTGATCGTGAGAGCTTATAATGGGCTAAGTTGGGACACCCCTGCAGGGTTTGAACTTTCGAAAGCCGTGCCTACGGTTATGTGGCAGATGGGAATTTGTTAATATCCGGTTGTAGTAAATTTGAAGTAAACTCTTCTAAAATACATCAACCATGAGCGTAACCGTGAGTGTCTCTTTTTGGGGTTGTTCGAGAGGAGAACACAATTTTTGGGTTATGTTTGACGTAAGTAGGAGTTCAGGATCACTTCTTGATCATTACTAGTTGACGACCGCTTGCTCAGCTCCTCTTCTCGCTCTTGTTTTGTAAGTTAGCCACCATACATGCTTAGTCGCTGCTTCAACCTCACCACTTTACCCCTTCCTTGCCCATTTAAGCTTTGCTAGTCTTGATACCCATTGCGACGGGATTGCTGAGGCCTCCTGGCTCACAGATTACTACAACACCAGTTGCAGGTACATGTTATGCGATGATCTTGACGCGAGAGCGATGTTTATTTGTGGTGGAGTTCTTCTTCTGCTTCTTCTTCGATTGATGGATAGGTTCCAGGTCGGCAGCCTGGGCTAGCAGGGTGGATATTGTTTGAGTTTCTGTTCATGTTTCATCCGTAGTCGGATGTTGTTCTCATGATGTATTGATGTATTCATGTGACATTGTATGTCTTGGTTGTATCCCCACTATTATGTAATGTTGATGTAATGATATCCACCTTGCAAAAGCGTCTTCAAGATGCGCTTCTATCCTTGGTGGGACCTTCGAGTTCTTTAGGATAGGGTCGCATCTTGGGCGTGACATTATCCTACCTAATTGTTTCCAATTGTGCAATTCTTTTCATCCATCCGGAGTATTTCAGGGGTTGCTTTCCATCTTGGTTATCCAGAGGCCTCCATTTCATAATATCTCTTAGTTCTAAGTTTTCAAAATCGTTCTCCAATTATTCTATATCCGTGCCCCTTCGTTCGTCCCAATATTCTTCCGGTGCCTCATTCAAGTATTCTTCAACCAGCTCGCGATCTCTTCGTTCTTTTGTCTCTAAATTTCCTCAAGTATCTTCGTGGTTTTCTAATTCTTCTCGGTGATTCATCCTCTTTTCTTCGTTCGTTTTCATTCTTACGGTGCTTAGTTCAAGATTCCTTTTTCGTTGTTATCACATATATTTATTTGTTCTTTCCAATCCTACCCGTGGTTCATGAAGACTTTCTCAAGTTTTGCGCTATATCCCCCCCTTAATCTTTGCCAACGAGAATAAGTAGTATGCAAATCCATTGCTTCTCATCAATATAACTGGTGAAGGATAAGCATAACATAATTCTTATTCTTCCTTGTCAAGTAATTTAATTCTTTTGTTCGGAGGTTGTTCATGATGAATGATTTCTCGGTTCTAAGTTGTTCTTCTTTTCTTTTCCGGAGTTCCAAGCTTCTCACTGGTTTGTCGCGAAGCTCCATCCGAATCTTCGCAAGGCTTTAATCTTGTCCCTTTCATCCTTCAATTCTATCTCATCATCTTTTTGTACCAAAGTTCTTCACGGTGGATCCTCATGATTTAATTCATTCTTCAAGTGTTCATCAGGATTCTTTTGGAGGAGCTTAAGAATCTTTCCTTCTTGCATCTCGAAGTGCAATTAATTCTCCATATTCTTTTGAAGTGGAGTTTTGCATTTCCTCGTTCTTCTCAGCCTTTTAATCTTTTCCGCTTATGGTCGGCGATCACCTCATAATTTTGAGATGTTATCCATAAGTCCACAACGAGCTTATTCTTTTCGTTGTTGATTTTCTCAACAACTCCGTTCAATCCTTCCTTCTAAGGTTGCTTACATTTTTGTTCAAGGTGAAAGTTGACATCTTCCTCCTCGTTCCTTTCATTCCACTCTTCCAATTCTTCCGGTGGCAGTGTGTTGTTCCTCTCATCAACTATCGTTCCATCTTGGCAATCTCAGTTCTGACTCTTTCCATGTTCAACCGGAGTGCTGCCTAAATTCTTTCAGTCTTATTCCATTCTTATCTTGTTCCTTGAGTTATTGATTCTCGCCTTAGTCATCGTTCCGCTCTTCCCGAGTGCTCTCGACTCTTTTCTTCTTCTCTTGCGTTCTTCTTTCGCCTGATTCTTTTTCTCCCTGCCTCGGTCCTAAGATCTCGGGACGAGATCTCTTGTTAGTAGAGGAGAGTTGTAATGCCCCAGATCCGATGCGCCAGGTGTCTGCCAGTTATTCGTCGGCATTGCCATGTCATTTGCTTGCGTGTTGCATTTTGCCATGTTGTCATGGGCATTGCATTGCATACGTGTTCGTCTAATGCATCTGAGCATTTTCCCCATTGTCCGTTTTGCAATCCGACACTCCTATGCCCTCCTGCGTTCCCCTTTTGTCTCCTGTTGTGAGCAGGTGTTAATCATTCTCGGAATGGACCGAGGTTTGCCAAGCGGCCTTGGTACACCACAGGTAGACCGCCTGTCAAGTTTCGTTCCATTTGGAGGTCGTTTGATGCTCCAACGGTTAACCGGGTAACCGGCAAAGCCCTCTTTTGTGTGCACCCTAACACCCCTCCAAAGTGGCCCAAAACCCTTCCAAACCTCCTCCATCCTCTCGGCCGTTCGATCACGATCGCGTAGCCGAAAACCGCACCTCATTTGGACACTCCTACCTCCTCCTACCTGTAAATATGTGTGCC
This sequence comes from Aegilops umbellulata, assembly GCA_032464435.1. Classification (NCBI taxonomy): domain Eukaryota; kingdom Viridiplantae; phylum Streptophyta; class Magnoliopsida; order Poales; family Poaceae; genus Aegilops; species Aegilops umbellulata. Next base: position 32,157,959 of record CP136059.1, read on the forward strand.
TCCCCTAATTTTCGCGCAGATGAAACCCTAGCAAACTCCTCCCCGCGCCGCCGGACGCGTCCACGCCGCACCGGACGTGTCCACCGCAACCTCCATGTCGCTCCAGCCAATTAGGGAGCACCACGTCATCTCCACCGCCGCCTGAGCCAACCGCAGGGCGCCACGTCGCCGCTGCCCGCGCCCACTTCGCCGCTCCAGCCCGCGAGGCCCGCCGAGCCCATCGCGGGCCCGTGGGGCCCATCCGCCCGCGAGCCGCGCGCGCCGCCCGGCTGCCTACCGCGCCCCGCCGGCGAGTTCCGCGGCCGCCGCCGCCCGTGTCACCGGATTCCCAGCCGCCTCGCCGCCTCACCGCCCGCTCGCCGCCTCGCCTCAGCTCCTCCGGCTCCCCTCGCCGCTGCCGCGCCGGCTTCGCCCTGCGCTCCGCCTCCCTCCGGCGAGCTCCCCGCCGGAGCCGCCCACGGCTCGCCGCCGCGCGCCATCCGCGTCCCCGCGCCGCCCCTCGACGGGATCCGGCCGGATCCGACGAGATCCGGTCCGGATCAGCCCTCCTCGGCCTCCTCCGGCGACTTCCCCGAGCTCCGGCCTCCTCACCGTCAAGCTCTCCGACGAACCTCGGGATCCGCGCCTGGAAACCCCTAGATCTGCGAGGTTGAATTTTCCCTGTCCTGAAATTAATACATTCTGGTGCCAACTTTGACATGCCATAACTCCTCATCCGTAGCTCTATTTTATGCGCATGATATATGGAAATATGCATCTGGTTGTGCTATTCAATTCGTTCCATTGTGACATGTTCATTGGAGTTCATATTGATGCCCTAATCATCGTTGCAAACGTGCTATATAATGTTGTCTGCTGTCTGTTAACAGAACATGCTCATGTCATTTTTTCATCTTTTTGTGTGATTTTCTTTTGAGCATGAAGTCTGCATGTGTTATGAGCTACAACATGTCATATTTACTGTGGTGCAATCAATTATTCATGATATGCCAGGTGTTGATTGTTTCGAGATTGCAAAGTAGCCTTTGTGATGTTGCTGATTTCAGAGACTTAGAATTTCACCAAGTCTTTGTTCTGCTGATATTTTTATGCCATGTATTCATGTTGCTACAGTGAGATCCATGCTTCGTTTGAGTATGTTCAGTAAGGATGTTTTGGGCATATGGTTATGCTCTATCAATCCGTGTATTTATAGAGTGCTCTAGCATGTTTTAATATTGCTCTACTTTTGTTATAAAATGTTCCTGGCAGATTGTTCACATGTTATTCAATTTTGCCAAGGTTGTTGTTAGTTATCCAAGTATGCTATGAACTTGTTCTTACCATTTTTAGCTTCATGAACATGGCTTCGTGCTGGTGGTATGCTTATCTTGTCATGCAATGCCTTGTGGTGAGTGAATCGAGTTCGCAAAGTTGCCTTCATGTTGCTGTTTATGCCATGCTCTGTTTTTCTGCTAAAGTCTGAATCTGTAATGGAACTTGCTATGTTTACATGGGTGCCATCATATCTTTTGTGCCTTTTTGGCTCATGGCCAGTAAGGGACTTTTGTTCTATGCAATTAGTAGATTCATGCCATGCCTTTGGTTGCCATGATAAGTTCCTGTAGCATGTTGTTTGATAGCTCTAAACATTGCGACCTGATGTTATTTCTGCCATGTCCTGTGATTTCTCCGAGTCTGTGAACCTGTTATTATTTGCAATCTTGTCATGTACTTTTGAGCATGTTCTAGTAGTTTCTGGAGATAGCTCAATTTACATGTTTTGTCATGCTTTACCTGTACATCATGTCCATGCTTTGTGTTTTCATATTGAGCTGTTGCAACATGTTGTTTTGGTGCTTGCAATATGCCTAGTTGCTGTTTTGGACAGCTTGTCCTTTAATCTTGTATGAGTTGTATGTATCCCCATCTATTATGTAATGTTGATGTAATGATATCCACCTTGCAAAAGTGTTTTCAAGATGCGCTTCTATCCTTGGTGGGACCTTCGAGTTCCTTTAGGATAGGATCGCATCTTGGGCGTGACACCTATCATATTAGGACTAATTTCATAACCAAAGCAAATTACCATGCTGTTCTAAAGACTGTCAAAATAATATAAGTGAAGCATGAGAGATCAATAATTTCTATAAAATAAAACCACCACCGTGCCCTGAAAATATATAAGTGAAGCACTAGAGGAAACGACAAACTACTCCAAAAGATATAAGTGAAGATCTATGAGTAGTCAAATAATTATGTAACTGTGTGTAGACTCTCTAACATTTAAGAATTTCAGATCTTGGTATTTTATTCAAACAGCAAGCAAAATAAAATAAAATGACGCTCCAAGCAAAACACATATCATGTGGTGAATAAAAATATAGCTCCAAGTATACCGATGAACGAAGACGAAAGAGGGGATGCCATCCGGGGCATCCCCAAGCTTAGGCTCTTTGTTGTCCTTGAATATTACCTTGGGGTGCCTTGGGCATCCCCAAGCTTAGGCTCTTGCCACTACTCATTCCATAGTCCATCGAATCTTTACTCAAAACTTGAAAACTTCACAACACAAAACTCAACAGAAAATCTCATGAGCTCCGTCAGCGAAAGAAAACAAACCACCACTTCAAGGTACTGTAATGAACTCATTCTTCATTTATATTGGTGTTAAACCTACTGTATTCCAACTTCTCTATGGTTCATAACCTCCGATACTAGCCATAGATTCATCAAAATAAGCAAACAACATACGAAAAACAGAATCTGTCAAAAACAGAACAGTCTATAGTAATCTACATCTAACGCAAACTTCTGTAACTCAGAAAAATCTACCAAAATAGGAAAACTTATATAATTTGTTTATTGATCTATTTCAATTGGAATCAGTATTTTATCGCGTTCGTGATTTTTAACAATTGTTTTCGTGAGCAGAAAGTTTCTGATTTTTTTCCAGCAAGATCAAATAACTATCATCCAAGAAGATCCTATAGGTTTTACTTGGCACAAACACTAATTAAAACATAAAACCACATCTTACCAGAGGCTAGATAGATTATTTATTACTAAACAGGAGCAAAAAGCAAAGAAAAAAAATAAAATTGGGTTGCCTCCCCACAAGCGCTATCGTTTAACGCCCCTAGCTAGGCATGATGATTTCAATGATGCTCACATAGAAGATAAGAATTGAAACATGAAGAGAGCATCATGAAGAATTTGACTAGCACATTTAAGTCTAACCCACTTCCTATGCATAGGGATTTTGTGAGCAAACAACTTATGGGAACAATAATCAACTAGTATAGGAAGGCAAGACAAGCATAACTTCAAAACCTTAAGCACATCGAGAGGAAACTTGATATTATTGCAATTCCTACAAGCATATGTTCCTCCCTCATAATAATTTCCAGTAGCATCATGAATGAATTCAACAATATAACCATTACATAAGGCATTCTTTTCATGATCTACAAGCATAGAAAATTTACTACTCTCCACATAAGCAAAAATTTTCTCATGAATAATAGTGGGAGCAAACTCAACAAAATAATTATCATGCGAGGCATAATCCAATTCAATACTAAAATCATGATGACAAGTTTCATGGTTATCATTATTCTTAATAGCGTACAAATCATCACAATAATCATCATAGATAGCAACTTTGTTCTCATAATCAATTGGAACCTCTTTCGAAATAGTGGATTCATCACTAAATAAAGTCATGACCTCTCCAAATCCACTTTCATAATTATCACAATAATATTCAACATCCTCCAAAATAGTGGGATCATTACTTCCTAAAGTTGACACTCTTCCAAACCCACTTTCATCAATATAATCATCATAAATAGGAGGCATGCTTTCATCATAATAGATATTCTCATCAAAACTTGGGGGACTAAACATATAATATTCATCAAACATAGCATCCCCAAGCTTGTGGCTTTGCATATTAGGGAGTCCTATATTAGGGGGTCCTCGGACAGCCGGACTATATACTTTGGCCGGACTGTTGGACTATGAAGATACAAGATTGAAGACTTCATCCCGTGTCCGGATGGGACTCTCCTTGGCGTGGAAGCCAAGCTTGGCAATACGGATATGTAGATCTCCTCCCTTGTAACCGACTCTGTGTAACCCTAGCCCCCTCCGGTGTCTATATAAACCGAAGGGTTTAGTCCGTAGGACAACAACAATCATACCATAGGCTAGCTTCTAGGGTTTAACCTGTACGATCTCATGGTAGATCAACTCTTGTAATACTCATATCATCAAGATCAATCAAGCAGGAAGAAGGGTATTACCTCCATCGAGAGGGCCCGAACCTGGGTAAACATCGTGTCCCCCGCTATTACCATCCGCCTTAGACGCACAGTTCCGGACCCCCTACCCGAGATCCGCCGGTTTTGACACCGACATTGGTGCTTCCATTGAGAGTTCCACTGTGCCGTCACCGTAAGGCTTGATGGCTCCTTCGATCATTGGCAACGACGCGATCCGGGGTGAGGTTTTCCTCCCCGGATAGATCTTCGTATTCGGCGGCTTCGTACTGCGGGCCAACTCGCTTGGCCGTCTGGAGCAGATCGAGAGCTACGCCCCTGGCCATCAGGTCAGGTTTGGAAACTTGAACTATACTGCCAACATCGCGGAGACTTGATCTTTGACGGATTCGAGCCCATGTCAGGCGCGTCACACAATCACGACGGGCATGACTTAACTCTGCCATCGGACAGTGTTCGGGAGATCGCACCTGCAACTACTCCGGCCCTCAATCCGGAACAAATTACGCCATCCAAGGACGGGTGGATAGACCCCGCCACGGAGGCCACACTCTCAGTGGCGATAGAGCCGAATACTGACTTCACCTCCTATGAGAGCGGTGTTGCCGAACCGTTGGATTCGTCCCCAGCCACAGGCTCCGAGCCACTTGCGTCCGTGCCTATCGAATCCGATTGGGCACCGATCATGGAGTTTACCTCCGCGAATATCTTTCAGCACTCGCCTTTTGGCGATGTGCTAAATTCATTAAGGTATCTCTCCTTGTCAGGAGATCATTGGCCGAACTATGTCCGGCTAGATTGGGATGCAGGCGATGAAGAAATTCGCTCCCCACCCACCACCCACTTAGTAGCCACTGTCGACGACTTAACCGACATGCTCGACTTCGGCTCCGAAGACATCGACGGTATGGACGACGATGCAGGAGACGAATAAGAACCACCACCCACAGGGCGCTGGACGGCCACCTCATCATATGACAGATACATGGTGGACACCCCCAAAGAAGGCGATGGCGATAAGTCAATGGAGGATAATCCCTCCAAGAAGCAATCCAATCATCGACGTCAGCGGCGCCGCTCTAAGTCCCACCACAGCAAAAGCAGTGATACCGGAACAAGAGACAATAATGCTCCGGATAGTGCCGAAGACGATGGCAATCCCCTCCAGCCAGACCTAGAGTGGGAGGATGAACAAGCTAGCCCTCCGGAACAGGCAGCAGACGGAGAATCGAAGGATGACAATTATAAGCCTCTCTCCGAAGATGATGTGAGCCTCGGCGACAAAGAATTTATCGTGCCTGAGGATCCCGTCGAACAGGAGCGCTTCAAGCGCCGGCTTATAGCCACAACAAACAACCTAAAGAAAAAGCAACAACAGCTTCGAGCTGATTAGGATCTGCTAGCGGAGATATGGACTGAAGTTCTTGCGGCCAAGGAATACGAACTCGAACGCCCAACCAAGAGTTATCCAAAACGGAGGTTGCTACCCCTACTCGAGGAGCAAGCATTGAAACCTACATCACCAGCGTATGATGCGGCGGATCGGCCACCCCGTGGCCGAGACAGAGAGGCATATCATCCCGAAGTCCAGCCTGCACCCCGCCGCCACTCAAACAAAAATACCAAGGCCCGGGGTAACACGCGGGACCTGCGAGACGCATTGGAAAACAAAGCAAAACATGCAAGATCGATCTACGGATCACAGGGGCGCGCCCCAACGCGGGACGATGACCGTCACGCCGGATATACTAAAAGCAAATCCGCCTGGGCCGAATACAACAGACAAGACTCGTATGAGCTGTGTCGTGACATAGCCCGGCACAGAGGCGCCACACCCCCCCTATGCTTCACTGATGAAGTAATGGATCATGAATTCCCAGAAGGGTTTAAACCCATGAACATTGAATCATATGATAGTACTACAGACCCCGCGGTATGGATAGAAGATTTCTTCCTCCACATTCACATGGACCACGAGGACGATTTACATGCCATCAAGTACCTCCCACTAAAAATCAAAGGACCAGCTCGGCATTGGCTGAATAGCTTGCCAGCAGACTCCATTGGCAGTTGGGAGAATTTGGAAGATGCATTCCTTGACAACTTCCAGGGCACTTATGTGCGGCCACCAGATGCTGATAACTTGAGCCATACAGTTCAGCAGCCAGGGGAATCGGCCAGGAAATTCTGGACCAGGTTCCTAACTAAGAAAAACCAAACTTTTGACTATCTGGATGCAGAGGCCTTAGCTGCATTTAAGCATAACATCCACGATGAGTGGCTTGCCCGGCACCTCCGTCAAGAGAAGCCAAAATCCATGGCAGCCCTCGCAACACTCATGACCCGCTTTTGCGCGGGTGAGGATAGCTGGCTGGCTCGCAGCAACAACACAACAAGCAAACCTGGCTCATTAGAAGCCAGGGATAGCAACGGCAAACCAAGAGGCAACAAACACAAGCACCGCAAATATGGTGACAACGCCGAAGATACGACAGTTAATGCCGAGTTTAGTGGCTCAAAGTCTGGTCAGCCGAAAGGGCCCCTCAAAAATAACAATTCGGGCCCGTCCAGTCTGGACCGCATACTCGATCATCAATGCCAAATTCATGGCACCCCAGGTACACCGGCCACCCATACTAACATAGAATGATGGGTCTTCAAACAAGCCGGGAGGGCAGGCGCCAGAAACAATAAAGGGGGGTCTCAAAGCGATGATGGCGACGAGGAGCCCAGATCACCGAACGCAGGAGGGCAAAGGAAATTCCCCCCGCAAGTCCAAACGGTGAACGTGGTAAACACCACCCAAATTCCTAACCCAGACCGGATACACACCCCTAGGGATGCCGACCTGACGGAACTAGTCGTCCCACAATACAAACTAGGGCCGGTCACCTTCAACCACATATATTGTCCGGTCAACGCCAATCAGGGCAATCCAGCCGCACTAGTCCTTGACCCAATAATTAACGGGTTCTGCCTCACACGAGTCCTTATGGACGTAGGCAGCAGTCTAAACTTGCTTTATCAGGACACAATGCACAAGATGGGCATCGATCTTTCGATGATCAAACCCGCTACATCCACTTTCAAAGGCATCATACCAGGTGTGGAGGCCAGTTGTACAGGCTCCATTGCCCTCGAGGTAGTCTTCGGATCACCAGACAACTACCGCACCGAAGAGTTAACCTTCGAAATCGTCCCCTTCCGCAGTGATTATCAGGCACTGCTCGGACGAACCACGTTCGCTTGATTTAACGCGGTGCCACATTACGCCTACCGTAAGCTCAAGATGCCCGGTCCACGTGGCGTCATCACGGTTAAAGGCAATGCCGACCTTTCTTCCGGCAGGAACAAGTACATCGTTGTCTTAACAGCAGGAACAACGAGCAGCACCTTGGAGTCGAACCTCAAGTTGATGGCCAAGCTCCCAAACACCGTCAAAAGCCTCCGAACTACTTAGCGGAAGGATAGCCCAGCTCGTCCGGAGCTCCGTTAAATACTCCGGCGAAGGCCAGGACAGGCCACACTAAGCTTCTCAACCGCTCTCCGGCACGTAAACATTTCTTACACTTCCTTCGCAGGTTCACTTTTACGCCAACTAGGACGGGCGATATGGAGACAGCCCGAACGCGCGTTGACCATCCGACTATACTTTGGATCCACGCGCCGCTTCTTCTTCCTTGGTCTCAACAGGTTCCACAGTCGTATTTATTTTTAATTATTACCTATCTTATACGCTTTGACGTACTATATACTTTGGCCGAACTGTTGGACTATGAAGATACAAGATTAGGGGGTCCTCGGACAGCTGGACTATATACTTTGGCCGGACTGTTGGAATATGAAGATACAAGATTGAATACTTCGTCCTGTGTCCGGATGGGACTCTCCTTGGTGTGGAAGGCAAGCTTGGCAATACGGATATGTAGATCTCCTCCCTTGTAACTGACTCTGTGTAACCCTAGCCCCCTCCGGTGTCTATATAAACTGGAGGGTTTAGTCCGTAGGACAACAACAATCATACCATAGGCTAGCTTCTAGGGTTTAGCCTCTACGATCTCGTGGTAGATCAACTCTTGTAATACTCATATCATCAAGATCAATCAAGCAGGAAGTAGGGTATTACCTCCATCGAGAGGGCCCGAACCTGGGTAAACATTGTGTCCCCCGCCTCCTGTTACCATCCGCCTTAGACGCACAGTTCGGTACCCCCTACCCGAGATCCGCCGGTTTTGACACCAACACATATCATTAGCATCATGGGTATTCAAAGAATTCATACTAACAACATTGCAATCATGCTCATCATTCACATCCCCGGCAACGGCGCCAGAAACTGCTTGATGTCTACTACTCAACCTTCTTCTTGTAGACGTTGTTAGGCCTCCAAGTGCAGAGGTTTTTAGGACAGTAGCAAACTTCCCTCAAGTGGATGACCTAAGGTTTATCAATCCGTGGGAGGCGTAGGATGAAGATGGTCTCTCTCAAACAACCCTGCAACCAAATAACAAAGAGTCTCTTGTGTCCCCAACACACCCAATACAATGGTAAACTGTATAGGTGCAGTAGTTCGGCGAAGAGATGGTGATACAAGTGCAATATGGATGGTAGATATAGGTTTTTGTAATCTGAAATATAAAAACATCAAGGTAGCAGGTGGTAAAAGTGAGCAGAAACGATATTGCAATGCTTGGAAGGCCTAGGGTTCATACTTTCACTAGTGCAAGTTCTCTCAACAATAATAACATAATTGGATCATATAACTATCCCTCAACATGCAACAAAGAGTCACTCCAAAGTCACTAATAGCAGAGAACAAACGAAGAGATTATTGTAGGGTACGAAACCACCTCAAAGTTATTCTTTCTGACCGATCTATTCAAGAGTCCGTAGTAAAATAACACGAAACTATTCTTTCCGTTCAATCTATCCTACAGTTCGTACTAGAATAACACCTTAAGACACAAATCAACCAAAACCTTAATGTCACCTGGATACTCCAATGTCACCTCAAGTATCCATGGGTATGATTATACGATATGTATCACACAATCTCAGATTCTTCTATTCAACCAACACACAGAACTTCAAAGAGTTCCCCAAAGTTTCTACCGGAGAGTCAAGACGAAAACATGTGCCAACCCCTATGCATAAGTTCACAATGTTATAGAACCCGCAAGTTGATCACCAAAACATACATCAAGTAGATCACGTGAATATCCCATTGTCACCACAGATAAGCACATGCAAGACATACATCAAGTGTTCTCAAATCCTTAAAGACTCAATCCGATAACATAACTTCAAAGGGAAAACTCAATCCATTACAAGAGAGTAGAGGGGGAGAAACATCATAAGATCCAACTATAATAGCAAAGCTCGCAATACATCAAGATCGTGCCAAATCAAGAACATGAGAGAGAGAGAGAGATCAAACACATAGCTACTAGTACATACCCTCAGCCCCGAGGGTGAACTACTCCCTCCTCGTCATGGAGAGTGCTGGGATGATGAAGATGGCCACCGGTGAGGGATACCCCCTCCAGCAAGGTGCCGGAACAGGGCCCCTATTGGTTTTTGGTGGCTACAAAGGCTTGCTGCGACGGAACTCCCGATCTAGGTTATGTTCTGGAAGTTTGGGTGTATATAAGAGGTTTTGGCGTCGGGAACAAGTCAGGGGGGTCTCCGAGGCGGCCACGAGGTAGGAGGGCGCGCCCAGGGGGGTAGGGCACGCCCCCCACCCTCATGGTGGCCTCAGGGCTCTTCTGGCCCACTTCCGGTACTCCGTAGGCTTCTTTTGGTCCAGAAATGATCTCCGTCAAATTTCAGCTCAATTGGACTCCGTTTGGTTTTCCTTTTCTGCAAAACTCAAAAACAAGGAAAAAACAGGAACTGGCACTAGGCTCTAGGTTGATAGATTTGTCCCAAAAATCATATAAAATAGCATATAAATGCTTATAAAACATCCTAGATGGATAATATAATACCATGGAATAATAAAAAATTATAGATATGTTGGAGACGTATCAAGGGTTCACTGGTTCGGCTGCGGTGTGAGGCTGTCGTCGCCGCAGAATAACAGGGGGTGTGGGTGACTAGAGGGATAGCCTGGCCAGCGGTGGGATTAGTAGGGGGCGGTGAAGCCTCCGCGGCAGCACAACCGGCCATGGGAGGCAGGAGTAGGTGGCACGACCGATGCCGGTTTGGGTGCTGGAGCAAGAAGACCAGAGGTTGAATAAGCACTACGACCATTGGATGGACATCGTACGATCACTGGAGCTAGAATCGTTCATATTGACTAAGTTGACAAAGCCCTCCGTCCGCGTCAACTTAGTAGGCCCACAAGTCAGCCTCCCACTATGGTGGGTCCCAGCTAGCAATGGGAGTATTCATTTTTTTATGCATAATAAGGAGGAACTTCCTTGCATGTGAAGATATAGCTGGTGGGTCCGAGTTGTCAGCGGGGGGAACATTATTTCGCGAAATACAGAGGCCCTTCCGGTGGGTCCCAGCTATTAGGAGGAGGAATCATTATTTTGCGCGTAATAAGGAGGCATTTCCTACACGCAAAAAAGGAGCCACTTCCTTGCGTGCGGCTGTGGACCCAGCTGTCAGCCTCTCCACATACAGTCCTCTTGCAATGGATGTAGTTTGTTGACCATGCCGTGCCGAGAGCACCAAGGCAGTGGACGAGAGCGAGGCTTAGAAAGGGAACGACACGAAGCCAGGGAAGACACGACAGTTGTTTCCCATGCGGAGGGGTGTACAAGGGTTTACTGGTTCGTCTGCCGTCGCCGGAGAATAACAGGAGGTGTGGGTGAGTAGAGGGATGGCTAGGCCAGTGATGGGAGTACGGTGGGGCGATGAGGCCTGCGCGGCAGCATAGCCGGCTGCAGGAGGAGGGAGCAGGCAGTCCCGCCGGCGCTTGTTTGAGCGGCTAGAGCAGGAAGAGCAGAGATTGAAGAAACATGACGGCCATTGGATGGACATCCAACAGTCACTGCTCTCATGTGTTGACTAAGTTGACAAGACATTGCGTGTGTGTCAACCTTTTCTTTAGGAAAGCATACGCGTCAACCTATAGTAGGCGCACAAGTCAGCCTCAAATGTGTGGAAAACAACATACAACCCATCTGCTATTATTTCTAATAATTTATAGACCATTTGGTAATTATTAAGATTTTTTTGGAGCCCATCTTCTTTTTGTTAGCATTACAACCCATATTGTGGCTACGGTTAAAAATTATATGAAATTTTGCATATTTCGGTGCGGTCAACTATTTTTAATCCTGAAATTTTGAGTCACATTCAAACTAATTTGAAAAATAAATTTACATAAATATAAAATCCAAATAGTTGTCCACGCATAAAAATCAATGGAATTTAAAATCTTGTAATGAAAAAAGAAATTGAAACTAATTCCTGGTTTGATGTGTTGAAAAAATGTACATCCCATTTCTCATTACTGATAGCCCATTTTCTGGGCAAGCCGAATGAAACTCTCCTCGTCTTGAAAGATTTGCAGCCCAGCAGGGCTGACAAAGCAAGTAGGCCTTGTTTGGGTATTTCTTTAAAAAAAGTAGAACCGGGCTAGCCATTTTCAGCAACAAAAAAAATGCAACTGGGCTCATGATGTGGTAAACATAAATAAAACCCTGGCTAGACGGGCCACAGCCCCCGCATAGCCTCGTTGTTACCCTGACCCATCGCTAAAACTAGTATAAATAACAACTGCTTATTCCTAAAAAAAATAACAACTGCGCGACCTGCTGGGTCCCTGGTGTCACCCGCTCATTGTGTGCTTCTCTCGTTTATTGACTACGTTGACAATGGCGTGAGCCCCAAATGTCCAACCATTTGGAGGAACCATTTTTTGGGCTTGTAATAACGAGGCTCTTGGTTGCGAACTGCCATGACCCTGGTGGGTCCCAACTGTCATCCTCTCCACGTACAGTCATCTCCTTGTTCCTCTCGGTTGTTGACGACATTGACAACGCAAGAGGGCGGCGCACCGCACACGGTGAGCGAACCAAGGCAGAGGATGACAGTGAGGCCTCGGACAGAATGAACAGGAGCCATGGAAGATGCGTCGGTCCAGTCGCAGGTGGAGGGGAGTACGAGGGTTGACTGGTTCGGGTGCGGGCGAGTGTTGGGGCTGACTTTGTTGGAGAATAACAAGATGTGTGGGGGAATAGAGGGAGGGACTGGCCAACGTTGGAGGGCACGATAGGGCGGCGGAGGCGCAGCCAGCCGTGGGAGGCGGGAGCAGACGGAACCGACGTGGTTTGGTTTGGGCGGCTGGAGGAAGAAGACAAGAGATAGAAGATACACGACAGATGTTGGATGTTAATCCAACGGCTGGTAAGTAGAATCGTTTGTTGACTATTAGCTAGTAAGTCGACATCACCTTGGATAGGCTTTTTGCTCGTGGGTCCCAAATGTCAGAATCCAAATCTGTCACGGTCATGCAGCCTTTCTAATGAAAATTTACAACCCATTTGGTGTGCTAGTTCAAAATAAGTTTGTGGGTGCTGGTGGGGGCTAATCACTTGGGTTCTGTAAATGCATAGTGAGCTCAAGCAGCCAGCGAGAGTGATGGCATTTCCCTTGGTTGGGATTTGTTACAATATTTCACTATTAATTAAACAAATGGAAGCCATTTGCCTTGTTTCAAATAAAATATGATAGTCACAGCCGAGTTGAAAAGGGCAACAACATCTGACTCCAGCTTACAAATTGTACAAAAGCATGAGGGTTAATTTTTCATCAGGTTTACACAAAACCCAGATTGAAAAGGGCAACAACATCTAACTCCAGCACTGTTTTCGGCAGTCACAGTCAAATGGATCGGTCAGGTCCATAGATTGAACATCTTGGTTCATAAAATTTACTAGATTATGACCACAAGATGTTGTAAATAGTAGCCCGGCACGTTCAGAAGCTCTTTTGTCCACCTGAAACTCCTTTTTTGCTCTTCGACATACCCATCCGTCAAAACCATGCTGCTGATAAACTTAAGCTTCATGGACAATATTAACTCGCATTCAGCAGGAAGAATGTGACAAATCTAGTGTTTGCATGGTTGGCTACATATCATTCTAGCATTATTGTCTTCAATCGAATGTCATGAGAAGTGAGAATATCCAGGTGCTTACAAATCCACCGATTGGTTATAACTTTCTTACCCCGTCCTGTTGCCTAAATAGACATGAACATTGAAAACAGTTAAGGTCTAAAAAAAGTGTCGAAAGAGCAACACCTGAATGGTTAATTCTAGTACACTATATGTGGGCTTCCAATGTGCGTGAAATTATCACCTTTATATACAACTTCCTTAGACATGGAAAGCATTGCAGCATGCTAATAATCTTGTTCAGATCAAAACTATTCATTTGGATATATAAGATCTTGATAGAATCCAGCACCATTGATAGGCTATCCATGGGGAAACTCTTCATTGAGCATAGAACATAATATTAGTACAAAATGTGTACTCCACGATGATATATAACTTATGCGCAGAAATTTAAAATGCAACTTATGGTTACAAGTGTATATGATAATATACAGTACCTGAAGAATTGTGGAGCCAAACACCATCTTGAAATGAGCACAGAGATCATGTATTACACCCAAGGTCTCTAGTTTAGGCGCAGAGAGGACGGTTATTTGCGACGGTGGATAACTAGAATAAAGGATCAACCTTTGAAGTGAAGGGGCATCTTGGACTATGAGCTGCCTTCCGTCAAAAGAAATTCCAATTCTTACAAGGTTAGGCGACTTTATTTGGAGACAACTGATTCTAACTGTGAAAACAAGCACCAAGCACTCCAGGGAAGGGCAACCGGAGTGGATGCTGGTGTGCAATGAGGCCTTCGATATACGAACCCACACAAGTGAAAGTTTTTTGAGAAATGGGAGTTGAAGGTTTAGTACCAGATTATCTGGTAGGCAGCACAGTTCAAAGTTGGCGGTGTGGAGAGAGGAGGAAAACCGGGAGATGGACATCAGTGCTGAGGGCACAAGTACATGGCGTTCGGTATCTGGTAGGTGATTTCCTAGGGAGTAGTAGAACTCAAGCAGCTATAGTTCTGTGAATTCAGGGGAATTCAGCCAGGCGTCTACCATGCAGGGTATGGTATGCTTGCTCAGGTAGCATGACAGGATGCAGAGGCTTTGAACGGAGCCCTGGTGGGAGGAGATGATGGCTGTGGGGAGTTCAAAATCATTGAAGGGAGATAGCTGACGATAGTCGAGATTAAGGGGCATGACGCGCCATAGAGGGCGTCGCTGAATTGATAGGACTTGGGTGCGACATCAATTCTTGGTGGGGAGAAGCGAGATGATCTCCCCAAGGATGGCGTCTGGGAGATCGCTGATGCGGTCCACCCGAGATTCTACGGGTTCCTCGGATCTGGTGGGGGCGGGTTCGCCGCATCTCCCCGCGCTGCCGGGTGCGGGATCTACAACAGGCATCACCGCTGACGGGAGCCTCATCTTCTTGGCGCTGGGGTCAGCCGACTCCATTTTCCTCGAGGGTGTCGCATCGAGCTCACGGATTTGGGCAGAGTAACAAATGACGAGCCTAGTTGTAGTGCGAGTGAAGAAGAAGGGGAGCTGGGGTTTTCTGTAGGGGTGAGGTGAGGAATTTGGGGGTACGAGTGGAGTGAGCTGACGTGAGGTGGGTGGGAGTGAGGAGGAAGAAGATCACCCAGGTTTTTTGGGGGGCGGTGTGCTGGGTGTGGGTAGCACCTCTCATTAAGTAAATATATGGGCTTTTGAACTGATTGTATTATTTACTAGGGTGGATGGGCTGTTTTGTCTTGGGCCCAGAGAAACAATTACTACTAGTATAGTGGATACACTCTACAACTACCCAGAAAAAATAATTACTACTAGTACAGTGGATACACTACCGCTTCTGGCTCCTCCGAGGTCATCGAAACGTCTCCCTCTACTGAATGCCATTTTACTTTTGTTCACCGACATTCGGGCCATGCAACGCGCGGGCACAAATGCCATCCACCAAATTAGAAGGTTGTATGCAGGCGGAGAGTCACCCCGGTCGTAGCACGGCAGTAACGAGCCATCGTATCACAAAACCCCACCTCCCCGCAGTCTAAGTTTGATGAATGAAACAACCATCATTTCACTCTTTGCTGAATCCCCGTCTCCCTCACCATCTTCAAGAAAGCCAACACTCGCATCTGCCACTGTTCTTCTCTCCCAACAAAGGGAAGGTAAGCTCCGTGATGTTGGTATATTTTTGTTTAGAGAAAAAAAAGAACTTTTGCAAAGCACTAACCGATCCTCTGAAAGGATCAAGATGGACCTAGAGGGGGGTGAATAGGTACAATTACAAATTTTAATATTACTTAGCAATTTCAGGCAATAATGCAGAATGTGAAAGTGAGCCTAACAATTGCAAGTATGATGATAATAGCTAAGCAAGGTAAACAAGTAACACAAGTATGTGAGTAAGCAAGCACAATATGATATAAGTAAGGCCTAAGAGACAAGTAATCACAAGTAGGTATACCGATGTTCACTTCCTTGGAGGGAAGCTACATCACCGTTAGAGAGGTGGACGTTACCACGAAGGCACACCAACGCCACGAAGGCTCGCCCTATTCTCCCTTTGAGACAACACCACAAAGGCGTTTCTCAACCACTAGTGGTAGACCTTGGAGTGGTCTCCAAACCCTCACAAACTTTCCGGGGGTAATCACAATGGTCAATTCCTCTCTGAAAGACTCCTCCGCCTAGGAGTCTCCAACCTCCAAGAGTAACAAGAACGATGGGGAAAAGCTCAAGACTTGCTCAAATCGTGAATTCCTTTTGTGCAAAGAAGGCGAAGTAGAGGATCTATCACTTGGATGGACACCTTCTCTCAAATGCTCTCAAGTCCCTTAGGGATCTAATATTTGGTGTAGAAGAGTGAGAGAGAGAGAGAGAGTGAAAAGTGTTCTGGAGTATGTTTGAAGTGAATGGTCAACCCTCACAATGGATATGAGAGAGATATTTATAGTATGCCTCAATAGGTGGCCGTTGGAACCCAAAACAGCACTGCAGCGTCGGACGTCAGATACACAACGGACGACCGAGGGCTCGGCAGACAGCGAACGCCCGATGTTTTGGCACGGTATAGAAGGTACCGGATGCCCGTAGGGTCCCGGAAATCCAATGTTTTGGCTCTGACGAAAGATTGCCGGACATCCGGTGAATACCGGATGTCCGATGTTTTGGCTCTGTATAGGAGGAGTCGGACGTCCGGTGAGTACCGATCGTCCGACAGATACGAAAATCAGATAATGTGTTTTTAGAAGATTTTGAGCAAGACTCTCACATGACCCCATGTTCCCCTCTTAATAGTGCGGGATCTCTATACTCAAGAACAAGCATAAAAATGTGGCTGTGCCAGTAGACTTGTTTCTTCGTTCTTGAGGAAGATAAATAATTCTGAAATCAGAATCCACACACACATGATCCCGAGGGGACTAAAACCTGAGATATACTTGACAAACTTTGTTAGTCCTGTATGAGTACATTGTCATCAACATCAAAATAAGATTAAGGGCATGATTGCACATTAAATCTCCCCCTTTTTGGTAGTTGATGACAATACACGCATAGTACAAAAGAAATAATGGCTGTTCTATGCTAAAACAGATTTATTGAAGAGCTCCCCCTCTTAGTGATAGTCATTATGTAGAGAGTTCCCCCTCACTGTGACAACCATTAAGAACATATGAGCAACATATCACAAAATATCACAGAAACTCAAAGATAACCATCATCATACATAAGACATAGTGGTTCAACATAAGACATAGATAGATAACGTCATACACCCACTCAAAACATAATGGTTCAACATAAGAACATAAATAGATAATACTAGTTCTCCCCCTTGGCAACAAATACCTAAAAGGGATAGAGAGAACCCAACAGGCAGTCCCAGGACATCGTAAACATCATCAGGAGCTCCACTACCACCAGCATCGTCAAGGAAATCAACCCACTCAGGTCCCGAAGGAAAACCAAAGTAAGAAGGAGGGGCAGCCGGAAGATGCTCATCGTCACTCACATCAGTAGCCCCAGAGTCATGGAGACGAGAATTCAAGGCATTATTGGAAGTGATCAATCGAGTGACAACATCATGGTTGTGTGTGCAGTTGAAGGAGAACGCCTTCATCATGGCAGAGTGAGCCTTGCCGACAAAACAAGCAAAACACCCAAATGACGCAGAGTTGGCAGTAGTAGAATGAGACCTAGCAGCAGACCTACGAGTAGGGGCAGACTTGGAGGCACCCTTTGGAGCAAAATCGTTGGCCATGTGAGGAGGAATAATCCACTTCTCATGCACATGAGTGCGGACAAGAGAGAATGGAGCCACACTCTCAGTAAGAGCCTGAATGAATGGAGCATGAGGGAAGGCACGCTTATACTGAAAGCTAGCAAGATGGATTTCATGCCACAGGAAATGAGGAAGATTTATCTCGCCTTTGGGAGACTCATGGAGGCGAGACATAAGATCAATGCAATAGCTATTGCAAGATCCCTTGTCACCCATCCTAGGATAGTTGGTACGGATGATACATTGGTAGATGATGTAGTAAGGGGATCTCTAAATAGAAACTTGATTCAGATCCTTCGGCTTTTCCTCCTCGGTGATTTCATCAAGCTCCTTAAGAAGATAGCCACAAGCCTCAACGGCTTTGGGTTTGTGATTTGGGTCATCTTTATGGATCTTCAATCCAGTGTCAGGAAACCCAAGAGCAGCGACAAACTGAGCATAAGTGGTAGTGAGCTCGGTGTCAGAGGTCATCCAGGAGACGGTCTTGTTAGGAGCAAAGAAGCACGTGGCATAAAACCGATGGATAGCAGCTTGATTAAAATCATGTTGAAATGCAAACGGGGCAGCAAGACCGGATGATTCAATGAGGTCAATGGTGCCCGGGTACTTTACGGGATGTTTCCGAATATGAGCTAAGTCAATGAAGTGGTGCAGAGAGAAACCCTTTGGGAGGACAACAGAGGTGTAGATATCTGCGTGAACATTGGTGCGAAAACTTTGACCCAAAAAGTCTTGAACCACTTCGAATTGATCAACATCACGCCGGAACTTAAGATATGCAGGCTTGGGCACTTTGGTAAAATCCTTGAGGACACACCCATGAATTTGAGGAGCCTTAAGAGGAATGTGATGACCATCTGCATGCGGCTGATCGGGAGGAGGAGCAGGCATGTGAGTGGCCCTTCGAGAACCGTGGGGGCGGGACGAAAACACCACTTGTGCACCACACCCCTCTTTTTCCATGTCTTCTTCATAGTCAGAGTCCTCGACAGAGGAGGACTCCTCAATCACAGGACGTTTCCTAGCACGCTTGTGCGGACGCAGCTCCTCTTGAGAGTCATCAGAACCACCTAGACGAGGGGCTAAAACCAAGAGGAGAAGAATATGGACAAAACATAGTGAGCCCTCGGCACCAACAGAGACGGTGATGATGAAAATCAGAATCGAAAGGACATACATTACTGTGGGCAGAGTTACCCCCAGCATCCTTGCGAGCGGAGTGTTTGATTTTCACCATCGTGGGACGAACCTCACCTGAGAGATTATCCGAGAGAGATAGGGGATCACTAACGTGTACATGAACGAGTGACGGAGACGAGAGAAAAACGAGGAACCAGGCAGGAGGGGGTACCAGATTAGAGCCAGAGGCGAGGAAGAGAAAGATGGGGGCGCGGCGAAGTGGCTCCCCTAGGCGACGGTGAGGGAGAAATCGCCCTCCTGGCGACGCGGCGGTGGGATTAGTCGTGGGGAGGGAAAAATAGGATAGGGCAACCGCTCAGCCTGACCCCAAAGTATTTATATGAGCCGCAAACTACATCGGATGACCGACCGAGGTCAGAAGTCCGGGAACTGGTGGACGAGCCAGGCGACGGACATCCTAGACCTGGGGAGTGATTTGGCTGTGCACGATTTCTGCACAGCAACCGGACAACCGAGTGACATCGGACGACCGGAAGCTGTGAGTCATCGGACGTCCGAGAACCGTCAGACAACCGGTGGCAAAAGTTTTGGCAGACAGCACAAGAAATATGTAGATGAATCAAAATACAAGAATGGGTACATGACAAAATACTACGGGCAATCAAACATGAAAGATACCACATGGTGAGCAACTAGACACACATGTTATGAACCCCAAACATGATTGGACATCCCCTCCTTTGAGGAGAGTCGGTGGCCAGTAGGCCACCATGTGTGAGTATAAGTGTCGTGATATCACTACTCCATCATTTAAAGTACCGTAGTTCGAAGAACATGGTAACTTTGAGAGTGTTTGTTCTTTTTATGCATTATATAGGGTGAGAGTACTCATGAGTTGAGTGTGTCCCCCTAAACATATGCCTACATCTAAACAAGACATGAAGTGAATGCATGGATGGGTACTAGATTTCACATAATGTTGTCAAGCTCCAAGATACCAAGTTCACGCCTAAGTTGACAAAACCTTGCTTCATCCAATGGCTTGGTGAAAATGTCTGCAAGTTGCATATCTGTACCAACATGAGAAATATCAATGTCACCCTTTTCCACATGATCTCTCGAGAGATGATACATAATATCAGTGTGCTTAGTGCGGGTATGATCTTTGGGATTCTCAGCAATATTGATGGCACTTTCATTATCACATAGAAGAGACACATGTCTATAGGTGATACCGTAATCCTTCAAAGTTTGCCTCATCCATAGTAATTGAGTTGCATAGCTAGCAGTTGCAATGTATTCGGCTTCAGCAGTGGAGAGGGCAACACAATTTTGTTTCTTCGAGGACCAACTTACCAAGGAGCGTAAAAGAAATTGACATGCACCTGAGGTGGAATTATGATCCACTTTGTCTCCAGCCCAATCCGCATCCGTGTACCCAA
Organism: Aegilops umbellulata; assembly: GCA_032464435.1. NCBI lineage: Eukaryota > Viridiplantae > Streptophyta > Magnoliopsida > Poales > Poaceae > Aegilops > Aegilops umbellulata. Next base: position 32,178,160 of record CP136059.1, read on the forward strand.
TGAGATCACACTTAGCATCCTTGGGGTACCATAGAACCAACTTTGGAGTGTGAACAAGGTATCTAAGAATATGCTTAACCGCCTTAAGATGACTTTCCTTAGGCAAAGCTTGAAATCTAGCACACATGCATACACTGAACATGATGTCTGGTCTAGGTGCACAAAGATAAAGTAATGAACCAATCATAGAGCAGTAAATAGATGGGTCGAAAGGGATACCGTTTGCGTCTTTAATGAGTACAATTTTTGTTGGCATGGGTGTCTTACATGGACTAGCATCAGACATGCCAAACTTCTCTAGAATATCCTCGAGGTACTTTGCTTGAGACAAGAAAATTCGTTCTTGGAATTGTTGAATTTGGAATCCGAGAAAGAACTTCAAATCTGGATTGAGTGACATCTCAATGTTCTTGGTCATGGAAGCCGCAAACTTCTTGCAAAAATGAGTGTTAGGAGAACCAAAAATGATATCATCTACATAGATTTGGCATAAGATCAAATCGCCCTTGTCCCTCTTAGTAAAAATAGTGGGATCGATCACCCCTCTCACAAAACCATCATCGAGTAAAAACTTCTTAAGATGATCATACCAAGCACGGGGTGCTTGTTTGAGGCCATGCAAAGCCTTATGAAGTTTATACACATAGTCTTTCTGATCGGGATCAACGAACCCAGGTGGTTGTGATACATATACTTCTTCTTGTAGAGGACCGTTAAGGAAGGCACTCTTCACATCCATTTGATGTAATGTAAAACCATTGAAGGCAGCATAAGCAAGTAAGATGCGAATAGATTCAAGACGGGAAACAAGAGCAAAGGTCTCACCAAAGTCCAAATCTTCAACTTTTGAGTACCATTGTGCCACTAACCTTGCCTTGTTGCGGATGATTACACCATTCTCATCTTGCTTGTTCTTGAAAATCCATTTTATTCCAATGACATTGTGTTCCGTAGTTGGCCTCTTGACTAATGACCACACTTGGTTGCGTTCAAAATTGTTCAACTCTTCTTACATAGCAACGAGCCAATCGTTGTCCGTCAATGCATCTTGTACCTTGAGAGGCTCAACACTAGAAACAAACGATAAGTGAGCACAAAAGTTTTTCAATTGTTTACGAGTGACTCTACCTTCCGATATGCCTGTAAGAATTTTATCAACATCAACACAAACCGGCCACTCGGGGCATGATGGAGGTTAGGGTTTCACGAGGTTCTACTTCATGTCCATCATCTACATTCTCAACATATGGATCATTAATGTGTGGCGGAAGATCTTCTTCATATTGCATTAGTTGAGGTTCATCATCAATGCTTGCATTTTCTTGTTCTTGCCCTTGATGATGATCTTGTTCTTGAAAATGAGCATGATGAGGGACTTGATCATCTCCTTGTACTTGAACTATGGGCATTGTTTGAGAAATAGGAGCTTGTGGTGGTATGGATGTTGAAGTGGTTTGATGATGTGTAAAACTTCCACCTTCTTCATCATCATCATGAGGTTCTTGTTCCATGGGAAGGAGAGCACCAACACCCATAGACAAAATATCTTGAGATGAATATTCTTCACCTACATCACTTAGATCAACTTGCTCCCCATGGGAGCCATTAAATTCATCAAACACCATGGCACAAGTTTCTACAACACATCCATTGGATTTGTTGTAGACTCTATAGGCATGAGAGTTTGATCCATAGCCAACAAATATGCCCTCGGTTGTTTTGGATTGAAATTTTCCTAACCATTCTCTTTTGTTGAGGATGAAACATTTGCACCCAAATACATGAAAGTACTTGACATTTGGCTTGTTTCTGGTTAGGAGCTCATATGGAGTCTTTTCCAATATTGTGCGAAGAAAGAGCCGCTTTGATGCATGGCATGCGGTGTTGACAGCCTCGGCCCAAAAACTATGTGGTGACTTGTATTCATCCAACATGGACCTTGCCATCTCCACAAGTGTACGATTCTTCCTTTCTGTAACACCATTTTGTTGAGGTGTGTATGGTGCGGAATATTGATGCTCAATCCCTTCATCACTAAGAAATCCTTCCAAGGAGTAGTTCTTGAACTCGGAGCCATTATCAATTCTTATTGCCAAGATTTGTTTGTCAAACTTGCGTTGTGCTTGCTTGGCAAAATCAATGAAGGTGATCTTCGTCTCGTCCTTGGACTTGAGGAAAAACACTCATGTATATCTTGAGTAATCATCAATAATGACAAGTCCATACTTTTTCAAACCAAGACTATCCCATGAGGGAGGCCAAAAAGATCCACATGAAGGAGCTCCAAAGGCCTTGAAGTAGACACAATATTCTTGGGTGTGTGCTTTGATTGATGTTGCTTCCCGGCTATGCATGCACTACACACACGATCTTTCTCAAAAGAGACATTGGTTAGTCCAAGGATGTGATTATCCTTTAAGAGATATTGAAGAATTCTCATGTCGACATGGGCTCAGCGGCGATGCCAAAGCCACCCCTTGTCAGCCTTGGCCATTAGACAAGTTGCATGGAATGTGCTCTCTTTCGAGAAATCAACCGTGTAAAGGTTGCCATCCAACTCTCCAACATAGGCCACTTCGAGAGTATCTCTCTTAAAGACTTTCACATCCGTTAGTCCAAAGAGTGTATCATAACCAACAGAAGCCAATTGGCGAACGAAAAGCAAATGGTATTTAAGGGATTGGACAAGCATGGCATTTGCAAGAGACATGTCATTTGTGATAGTTACCTTGCCCAACCCGAGTACCTGTCCTTTTGATCCTCCACCAAACATAATGCTCATAAATGTTTGAATAGCTTCCATGAAATCATAGAGCAATTTGCTATCTCCGGTCATACGACTGGTACATCCACTATCAATCACCCATTTTACTCCACCAGAGAAAGCAACCTACACACAATTATGACTTGGTTAGAGGCACCCATTTTGCAATGGGATCTCTCAAGTTAGTCACAGGGACCCAAATAGCATAAAACCAGAATGCATTTCAAGGACCAACAAATTTTGCATAAACTTCTCCATCCTCAGTTTTACGAAGTACATAGGATGGAGGCATGAACTCTTTTGGCTTGTTGAGAGTGGGCATACCCCTTGTGGCCTTCCCACTCACAACCTTACCTTCTCCTTATGCCCTTCTCGCACAAACGTTTCTTTTAAAGGAGTGGTGCACTTTTGAGAAGACGTCTTCTTCTTGCTTGTGCTTGGGTCAAACCCGAGCCCCTCTCTAGCAAACAGTTCATTGTGTTGGCTCAATACCTCATTAAGGTTCTTTTGTCCTTGAGGACATGTCATGAGTCCTTTCTCGACATGAGCCTTGATAAAGCGATTCTCCTCAAGAATAGATGCTAGGTCACCACTAGAGTTAGTAGTACAAGCATCAACATTGATAATAGGAGAAGAGTAAGCCTTGGCTAGAGTTTCAAGATAAGTAAGCTTGAGCGTCTCAAAACTCTTGGTAAGAAGAGTGAGCTCTTCTTCCTTAGTCTTGAGGGACACTGATAGAAGCTCACAATCCTTAGAGAGAGAAGCATGAGACTTCACAAGCTTAATTTTATCCTTCATCAACTCCTCGCAAGAGTCCTTAGCCTTTTTCAAGGAGGAAAGTTCTTTAGCATGAACATCAATGTTTGCACCAATTTTCAAACATAGTTCATCATTTATGCTTCCTCATATTGGACTTTCCACTCACGGATTTCATATTTTTCCTTTCCTCGGTGACGAGGGTTTCGAGTTCCTTAATTGTGATGGTGTGCTTACTCACCATCTCCATAAGCATACAAAACATAGTGAGCTTCTTTCCTTTGAGGGAGCACATGAACTTATTTAGTTTAGCAAGCATAGGATCATCTATATCATCAGCATCATAATTATCCTCCGCATCAAGAAACTCATCACAAGGAGTAGAAGGAGTGAAAATAGGAGGGTTTGATCATGGGGTTACCTTGACCTTGTCAGAAGAGATTTTGTCCTCTCCATCTTCCACCACGGCCTTTGCCATTAGGCACTTGTGAGCATTGCCCTTGTAGTCTTTCATGTAGTTGTAGGTGACAATATCACCACTCTTGTTGACTAGTCTCAAAGTGTTTTGAGAATCTTGAGCTACTCCGGCAACACCACTAACATCATCCGGATCAGATTCTTCATGAGCAACCATTGCTTTTCCATCTCCCTTCTTGAGTTTGGAGTTCAAAGGATTCGGCAACTTCTTCTTGGGAAAGGTCTTGGGAAACCTTGGTTTGTCCTCTCTCTTCTCATAAGGGCAATCGTTCGAGAAGTGGTCGGTTTCTTCACAGTTGTAGCATTTTCTCACTTTCTTCTTCTTGAATCTTCCCTTGAATTTTCCCACGCTAAACTTCTTGGCAAAAAGAGAAATGTCTTCATATGAAGGGCTCTCATCAGAGTCAATCTCATCACCATCCTCCTCCTCCTCATCTTCTTCTTCGCTTTGCTCTTCTTCACATACATGCTTGGCCTTCAATGCAAGATTGATCTTTGACGTTGAGGTACCATGCATGGCAAGATGTTTTGTAGCATTTTCCTTTGACCCTTCAAATAGTTGAAAAGTGGATATGATGTCATCTGGAGTCATTTCCTTGAATCCATGGTGTTGTCTTATGTCCCACAACATTTGGTGATGATATGGAGCAAGAGCATGAAGCAACTTGTCCACGAGAAATCACTTAGTCAAGTTGAATCCATCGTGTTTATTGTCACACTCACAAGACTCGATGTCAGCGGTGATTGTCATGAGACGCTCAAGGAGCTACTTGGGCAATTCACCTTTCTCCATACAAAAGTTTTGCAATTGACCCTTGTCGATTTCATATTGAGCAAGCCGGAGAGTGGAAGTACTGGTCTTGGTCCTCACAATGCTATCCCGTAATTCCTTAGCACTTGTGATGTGTAAGTATGGTCTCCTTTGCTTGTAATTCATACCTCTCCTTATGCACATGGTTGCTATGTCATTGAGATTCTTGGCATATATCTCTCTTGGTGTAAGATTCTTCGGGTCAATAGCTTGGTAGCCATGCTCCAAGATCTCCAACATCTCATCATTTCCATATCGGAGATGATCCTGCATAGCAACTCTCCACAAAGCAAAATTGGTAGTGTCATCAAGTAAAGGAGGTTTGCCTTGAGGGTTATACTTTGCTTTATCTATTTGAGGTCTTGCATAAAGCCAAGGAACACTGGAGTGTTCATTACTAGTAGGTTGTTGGCCAAGTGAAAGAGTAGGCACAGTTGGCCTCGAGGCTGCACCACCAGAAAGTGGTGCAAACATCGTGGTTAGTGTGGATAGTCTCATTTGGACCAAGGCCTCAAGAGAAGCATCATGCTCCTCCTTTTGCTTAGCAAGCATGTAACGCCCAGGATGTAACTTGCCATATTTGTACTCCGACTCTTGCCATTTTCGGCTATGTGTTATGATATTCCCTCGTGGTTGGATTTTGTCTTCGTTTTGCATTTTGTCCATGTCATGCATTTCATATCATGGCATCATGTGCGTCGCATTTGCATACGTGTTCGTCTCATGCATCCGAGCATTTTCCCTGTTGTCCGTTTTGCAATCCGACACTCCCACATGCACCGGCGCACCCCTCTTGTCCCTTTTTGTGTGCGGGTGTTAAACTTTACCGGAATGGACCGAGATTTTCCAAATGGCCTTGGTACACCACCGGTAGACCGCCTATCAAGTTTCATGCCATTTGGAGTCCGTTTGATACTCCAACGGTTAACCGGGGAACCGTAAAGGCCTCGTGTGTGTTGCGGCCCAACACCCCTCCAAAGTGGCCCAATAACCCATCCTAACCCCCTCCATCCTCTCGGCCATTCGATCACGATCATGTGGGCAAAAACCGCACTCCATTTGGACACTCCAAACTCCTCCTACCGATAAATATGTGCAACCCTCTTCAAATCGCGGATGAAACCCTAGCCCCACTCCCTCTCCGCCGCCGGACACGTCCGTTCGACGCCGGACGAATACCGCCGCCGCCACCCGACCAATCGCGCAGCACCACGTGTGCACCACGCCGCCGGCCTGCCCGGGCCCGAGGCCAGCCCCCCGCGGCCCGCCTCTCCGCCGCTGCCGCCCGCGGGAGACCACGCCCGAGGCCGCCGTCGTCTCGCGCCTTTGCCAGCCGCCACCTGTTCCGGTCGCCGCTTCTCCGCCCGAGCGCGCGCCGCCGCCTCTGCGCTCCTCGCCCGCGGCGTGCGCCGCACCTCGCCCGCCCCATCGCCCGAACACCGTGCTGCCGTCTCCTCCTCGCCGCGCCGTCCTCCCCGGCCTCCAACGCGCCTCGCCGGAGCCGAGCCCGCCGGAGTCGGACCCGAGCTGGAATCAGATCCACCAGCTCGAGCAACCAAACACCATGCCCCGTCCCGCACCGTTCCATCCCGCTTCGCCTCGTCCAACTTCTCGGAGGCCGATTTTTCCACTTAGTCCTTTTCGGCATAATTTTGTTGCTCTGTTCATCATGCCACAACTTGTTGCATACTGCTCTATTTCATGCATATGATATATCAAAATGTTCACCAGCTTGTGATCTTCATTATTTTTCCATTGTGTCATGCTTGGTTGAGTCCATCTTGATGCCCTAATCATTGATGCAAGAGTTATATAAAATGTTTCCTGCTGTTACTTATCAGTTTATGAGGATTTGTCATTTTTGTTTCATTTGATGTGTGCATCTTATGGGCATGATCTCTACATGTGTTTTGGACTATGATGAGGACATGACTACCTCGGATACGACCAAAAATATTGCATACATGCATATTTGTCAGGTGATTTCTAGTGTCAACTAGTCAATAATCTATTTATATTATCCAGAACAAAAATACTTCACACACTTTTGTGTTTTGTCTAATTGCAGGTGTATGGGACATTTGTACAATCCACATATGAAGATAAGGGAAAAAGAGAAGTTTAGGTGCTGTTCAAAAAGTCTCTTCACGTCACTTTTGGGCCAAGAGAAGATAGAGTCCAAGTCTCTCACGTTCTGGATTCAGATTCGGACTGCACAGACATACCTAACTCAAAATGGCAAGAACTTTTTCATACGGACTCCGAATTGGGTGATTCTTTTTTTGATGGAAAGTAGATTTTGTCCTCTTTCCACTCCAATTAGATTCACCTTTAAATTCGTCCGGAGCATTGAGATATGGACGAAACAATCTGACGCTGCAGCAGAATCCGAGTCAAATAACAAGTCCAAAGGTGTTGCATCACCTCCACTTGGGCCCATTAGCCTTGTATGACCTAGGGTTGGTTTTAGGCTGCCTTGGGACGTCCTCCCACCTCCTTGGCCGACACCCCTTGCTCCTATATAAGTAGATCCACCTAGTAGCTTTTTCCTTGGGATTTGTTTAGTTAAAAGTTAGCCATTGCAACTTCGTGTACTTCGTTTGTGTCCAATGACCAGACCAAGACCGCTTACGGATCCCCACCTTTATCAATACTTCATATATATTCGCAATATTAAGATTGCTTTATCATATTCTTGCTTGTTCTTCGATTGCTTGCAGGAATAGACCTTCGTGGTCAGGTTGATTGTGCTCCGGCATGGTCAATAACCTCTCGGAGTTGGTTTAGCGATTGCTAAGGCGCAACGTCGTGCACGTTTGTAGTCGGGTCGCCAAAGTCGTCTCCACCAAATCGATAGTTATCATCTCATCGAAAGATCAGGACACCCCCGCCTCTATCAAGTGGTATCAGTTTTCAGGTTGCTCGGTGAGAATTTCCAGTTTCCCCTAGATTAGATTTATTTTCTTACCTATTGTCCAAGAAAAAGTCACAAAAAGTTAGATCTATTCATTCTTTTTGTCCAGGCCAGTCTGAGCCTTTGCAATTTTCTTTTCATTGTTTGCATTATTGAATTATCGGTTCCATCGTAGTGTCGAGTTGCTGGTCTTAGTTTCTAGTTCGTTTAGAGTTTCGAGTTCTGTTCACATTAGTCACGTCGCCGTTATCCCTTCAGCTATCCACCACTTCATCCATCAATTTCCACCATATGTTACCCATAGTTCATTGTCACAATCATAGTTGTGGTCGTTCACATCTTCGCTTGATCCAATCTGCATCTTATCTAGTTTGTCTTGGAAAGAGGGAGAGAAAAAAAAGACAGAGAAAAAAAAGAGAAAAAAAAGAAAAAAGTCAGAGAAAAAAAGAGAAAGAAAAAGAAAAAAAACGTGTGAGCAAAAAAGAGAGAAGAAAAAAAAACAAAATTTGGGTCTATCTAGACTCAATCTCGTAGTTGAATTCGGATTGGAATCTGTTTTGCGCACTGTTCAGTAAAACAGACATAACTTCCTCATACTAAGTCCGTTTTGGCTCCGCGAGTACTCAACTGAAAGCTATCGACGAGGCGCATCTAAATAGTTGCAGAGGCTAGTTCAATATTTGACACCTCAAAATCGTCTTCTAAATAGGTCTTTTTGCCCTCCGAAGTTCGCGGACACAGCTTATTCCAGTTTTTCAGGCCAGTTTTTGAATTCTTTGACTCCTCATATTAATTCGGAATTGAGTGATTCTTTTTGCATTGGAAAGCTTGAGCTAGTAGAATTCTTTGAAAAAAGTTATCAGAAAATTTGCTCAAACTTTTCAAGAGGAAAGTTGGAGAGAGAGTTGTTGTATATCCTGCTTGGTAGTTGTTTCACATCATTATCTTTACTGCTATTGTGATCTTCACTTATATCTTGTTGTCCAGAGCTACTTCATATCCTTTATTGATGCTAGTTGTGCTACGCCGTGACCTTATTAGTGTTCTAGGCTCGTGTCTCTAGTCCGGTCTAGCCTAGGACCAGCACAGTACCGTCGTTGAGCGTTTATTCAACATTGCATCTTTGAATTGATTATTGCTAATATTTTGCTACCATATATAGCCAACCCAGCTCCACATATTTCTACACCGTGTATACGTATGTTCCCCTGGCAATCGCTTTACACAATCTTCAGAGTTATTTGACACCGCTGGTTGCCTGTCACCACCTGCCGCATGGTAAGAACTTGTAAGATATTGATATTTGCTTTACTGTGAGCACTTTACAACCACATCCTAGTAGTTCATAGGAACATTATTCTCGAATTTTGTTTCTTGTTTCTACTAATCATGACAGGTTCCGGAGACAGAAGTTCTTGGACGACGGACACATCATCACCATCACGAGAGTTGGGACAACACACACAAGCACATGGTCAGGTTATCTCTTTACCGTCATTTGAGGGTAGATTTAATCCTGCTATTTATCTAGCTTGGGAGCTTGAAGTAGAACAAGTTTTTAGTCACCATGACTTTTCTGAACTTGAGCGAGTACGAGCTGTCACTAGAGCATTTACTGGTTTTGCTTCTGTTTGGTGGAGTGTGCATTGTAAAAAAACATTAGTAACCAAACCACAACTTGGAAAGATTTGAAAGATGTAATGAGACAACAATTTTTCCCTCCTTACTATCATCGTGAATTGCTTCGCAAATTTGAACAATTTAAACAAGGCAACAACACTGTTCATGCTTACTACCAAGAGTTCAAATCTTATATGCATCATTGTGACATAGAAGAATCTGAGGATGATACAATGAATAGATTTTTTGGTGGTTTGAACCATGATATTCGGGCACGATTTCAGTATATTCCTCGTTGCATTACTGGTATGTATGTTCGTGCTTGTACCTTTGAGAGACAGTTACAGGAGGATGCATTGGGTGACTACAACAACTACTATTCTAGTTCATGCTCACCACCACCGCTTGGTTCCTCCACCGTTGCACCTACTAGAGCAGCCACACCTCAGATTGTGAGCGTGACATCATCTCAAGAGTATGGTACATTGCCATCATCTGTACCTACATCAGCTACATCTTTGCGACAAGTTAACTATAAAGGTATTGATGATATAACTTCACATGAGAATGATGCATGCCTAGTTAACTTGAATACATTATGTGTTGAGTTACCTGTTGATTTAAGCGCATCACCTATTTTAGAGAATCATGTTACTGTGATGAATCCATCATGTGATCAAACAACTGAAATACCAACAATTTTGAGTGCACCCAATGAATTAACTGTTGATGCAAAAGAACCAATGTTTAATCATTTTGATATGACCTCTAATCTTGGTGATGATTCTGTGTCAAATGACTTATTGCATGTTGGCTTATTTAAGCATGTTGTAGCATGTAAATTTGATGCAAGTAAGGTTTATTCACCAATATTGGGATGGTTTAATGATGAATATTGTCAATCTTTTCATATGAATAAGAGCTTCACTTATATGTGCAAACTGAGTTGCAATACTTTCATGCCTTCTACTTCTTGTGATAATATTTTGGCTTTATATTTTACTCACTATGAAAATTACTCATGTATACATGTGTCATATGTGCAAATTCCACGGGAAGTAAAAATTGATGACATATACATATACAACATGTACACTTTGTCTCTTTTGTTAGCCACATTTCAGATAAAGCAACGCCGAAGACGGCTTTATTTTCAAGAAGGGGAGGATGACAAGGACATGACTACCTTGGATACGACCAAAAATATTGCATACATGCATATTTGTCAGGTGATTTCTAGTGTCGACTATTCAATAATCTATTTATATTATCCAGAACAAAAATACTTCACACACTTTTGTGTTTTGTCTAATTGCAGGTGTATGGGACATTTGTACAATCCACATATGAAGATAAGGGAAAAAGAGAAGTTTAGGTGCTGTTCAAAAAGTCTCTTCACGTCACTTTTGGGCCAAGAGAACATAGAGTCCAAGTCTCTCACGTTCTGGATTCAGATTCGGACTGCACAAACATACCTGACTCAAAACGGCAAGAACTTTTTCATATGGACTACGAATTGGGTGATTCTTTTTCTGATGGAAAGTAGATTTTGTCCTCTTTCCACTCCAATTGGATTCACCTTTAAATTCGTCTAGAGCAATGAGATATGGACGAAACAATCTGACGCTGCAGCAAAATCCGAGTCAAATAACAAGTCCAAAGGTGTTGCATCACCTCCACTTGGGCCCACTAGCCTTGTACGACCAAGGGTTGGTTTTAGGCTGCCTTGGGACGTCCTCCCACCTCCTTGGCCGCCACCCCTTGCTCCTATATAAGTAGATCCACCTAGTAGCTTTTCCTTGGGATTTGTTTAGTTAAAAGTTAGCCATTGCAACTTCGTGTACTTCGTTTGTGTCCAACGACCAGACCAAGACCGCTTACGGATCCCCACCTTTATCAATACTTCATATATATTCGCAATATTCAGATTGCTTTATCATATTCTTGCTTGTTCTTCGATTGCTTGCGGGAATAGACCTTCGTGGTCAGGTTGATTGTACTCCGGCATGGTCAATAACCTCTCGGAGTTGGTTTAGCGATTGCTAAGGCGCAACGTCGTGCACGTTTGTAGTCGGGTCGTCAAAGTCGTCTCCACCAAATCGATAGTTATCATCTCATTGAAAGATCGGGACACCCCCGCCTCTATCAGACTATGACATGCCATATTTACATAGGTGCTTGCCATGTATTTTGGTGATCTATATGGTAACTAGCACAAGCATGCAAACTAGGCTTCGTGATGTTGCTGATTTCAGAGACTTGGAATTTCGTAAGTCTTTGTCCTGCTGTTATTTTTATGTCATGTATCCATGTTGCTACAGATAGATCTGTGCTTCTTTTGAGTATGTTCAGTAATGATGTTTTAGACATATGGATGTGTTCTATCCATCCATGCCCCGCTTTGCAATTATGGATTGCCCTAGCTTGTCTCAATCTTGCTCTACGTTTGCTATAAAATGTTCCTGGCAGATTGTTTACTTGTTAATCAAATTTTCCAAGGCTGGTGTAGTTGATCCATGCATGCTATGAGGTTGTTCTTGCCATGGTTAGTTTCACGAACATGTCGTCTTGATGATGCTATGCTTATCTTGTCATGCAATGCCTTGTGATGAGTGAATCGAGCTCGCAAAGCTGCTTTCATAATTCTGTTTTTGCCATGTCCAGTTTTCTGCTAAGTCTAAACCTGGTAATAAAACTTGCTATGTTTACATGGGTGCCATCATATCTTCTTTGCCTTTTTGGCTCATCGTCATTAAGGGACTTTTGTTCTATGCTTCAGGTAGATTCATGCCATGCCTTGTTTTGCTACGTTATGTTCTTGTAGCATGTTGTTTTCTTGCTCTAAACATGGCTACCTGATGTTATTTCTGGCATGTTAATATTTTTCACCAAGTCTGTGAAGCTGATATCTTTTGCACTTTTGCCATGCTTGTTTGAACCGCTCTGGTGTGATTTAGCCGTTGCTCAGTGTTCATCCTTTGTCAAGCGTCTTGAGTACATCACTTTCATATGCTTTGTTGATATGTTTGAGTGAGGTAGCTTAGATTCTTGTTCCATACTAAGTGGCATCATGCTGTTAATCGCAGAATTGTGCCATCCTTGTTTTGCTTGTCATTTGCAAACTAGGTGATCTTTATATCGATTTCAACCGAAATCATATCATCTCTCTAGCGGCATACTTGGTTTGCCAAGTTAATGCCTTGTTCATTTTTTCCCTTCCGGAGCACGCATATGCATTGCATATCACATCTCGCATATCATGACATGTATTGCATCATGTGCTAGTGCATTTCCCGTGATTGATTGTTGGTCCTTTTCTTGTTTCTTGCTTTGGGTAGAGCCAAGAGACGAGTATGTGAACGAGGAACTTGTTGAGAACACTTACGAGGATCAAGCTTTCGACAACTCTGATAACTTTGCATGCAAGATGACCATACCCTCGAAATCACTTCTATCTTTGCTTGCTAGTTGCTCGCTCTTTTGCTATGCCACGATACGTACCACTTGCTATGTCATGCCTCCCATGTTGCCATGTCAAGCCTCTAACCATCCTTTCCTATCAAACCGTTGTTTCGCTAACTTACCGCTTTTGCTCAGCCCCTCTTATGGCGTTGCTAGTTGCAGGTGAAGATGAAGTATGTTCCATGTTGGAACATGGATATTTTGGGATATCACAATATCTCTTATTTAATTAATGCATCTATATACTTGGTAAATGATGGAAGGCTCGGCCTTATGCCTGGTGTTTTGTTCCACTCTTGCCGCCCTAGTTTCCGCATACCGGTGTTATGTTTCTTGATTTTTCGTTCCTTACACGGTTGGGTGATTTATGGGACCCCCTTGACAGTTTGCCTTGAATAAAACTCCTCCAGCAAGGCCCAACCTTGGTTTTACATTTGCCTACCTAAGCCTTTTTACCTTGGGTTTTCACGAGCCCGAGGGTCATCTTTATTTTAACCCCCGGGCCAGTGCTCCTCTGAGTGTTGGTCCATACTAGAGCACCGCGCGGGACCGTCCCTTGGCAACTTGGGTTATGTTGGTACCTGTACGCTTAGCTTACCCGCTGTGCCCTGAGAACGAGATATGTGCAGCTCCTATCGGGATTTGTCGGCACAGTCGGGTGGTCTTGCTGGTCTTGTTTTACCATTGTCGAAATGCCTTGTAACCGGGATTCCGAGTCTGATCGGGTCTTCCCGGGAGAAGGAATATCCTTCGTTGACCGTGAGAGCTTATGATGGGCTAAGATGGGACACCCCTGCAGGGTATTATCTTTCAAAAGCCGTGCCCGCGGTTATGTGGCAGATGGGAATTTGTTAACGTCCGGTTGTAGAGAACTTGACACTTGACTCAATGAAAATACATCAACCGCGTGTGTAGCCGTGATGATCTCTTTTCGGCGGAGCCCGGGAGGTGAACACGGTTTGGGTTATGTATGAACGTAAGTAGTTTCAGGATCACTTCTTGATCACTTCTAGCTTCGCGACCGTGCGTTGCTTCTCTTCTCGCTCTCTTTTGCGTATGTTAGCCACCATATATGCTTAGTGCTTGCTGCCGCTCCACCTCTTTACCCCATCCTTCCTATAAGCTTAAATAGTCTTGATCTCGCGGGTGTGAGATTGTTGAGTCCTCGTGACTCACAGATTCTACCGAAACAGTTGCAGGTGCCGACGATACCAGTGCAGGTGACGCAACCGAGCTCAAGTGTGAGTTCGACGAGGAACGTGGTCGTTACTATGTTTCTTTCCCTGATGATCAGAAGTGGAGCCCAGTTCGGACGATCGGGGATCTAGCATTTGGGGTTGTCTTCTTTTATTTTGGTTCCGTAGTCGGACCTTGATTGTACTCTGAATGATGTATGTTTAGTTTATGTATTGTGTGAAGTGGCGATTGTAAGCCAACTCTCTCTTTATCCCATTCTTGTTCATTACATGGGATTGTGTGAAGATGACCCTTCTTGCGACAAAACCTACAGTGCGGTTATGCCTCTAAGTCGTGCCTCGACACGTGAGAGATATAGCCGCATCGTGGGCATTACAAGTTGGTAATCAGAGCCATCCCCGACTTAGGAGCCCCCTGCTTGATCGAATCGCTGGCGTTGTTGAGTCTAGAAAAAAAATGTTTTGAGTCTTAGGATTATATATATCGGAGAGTAGGATTCTTTTTACTCCATAGTCCCTTCGTCGCTCTGGTGAGGCCCCCTGACGTAGAAGTTTTGACTCTCCGCTCCTCAAATTTCACAAAAAAAATTTAGGATCACGCAGGTATCTTGGAATTGTTCCGATGGTTTTGTGACGAGAACACTGTTCTTGGTGCCTCCTGACATTTAGGGGTTGTGGCAGTGTCCCGGGGAGTTGAGCTCCGAGGTGTTGTCGTCACAATTTTATTGTTGCAGTTCTGGAATACCTGAGTTTCGTCGACATTGAAAATCTCTTTTATGCAGTTGTTGGTGAGATAACCTCGACGCCACCCAGTACTGGGGCGGGAGTTCGGGAGTATTGCCATAACTCGTATAACGGATGCTTTTCGAAGGTTGAGGTAAATGATTTCTGAAGGTTTCTTTGTTATGTGTTGAAGGATGGATACAGCTGGATGTAGGATTTGCTGGGTTTGGGTGAGATATTATGCTTCCCCTGTATCCCCAACACCTGATTGCATAACCATAAAGTTTCGGGAGTTCCATAGGTGGGAATTCATGTAGCTCTAGTATTTCTTCCCGCAGATATTTGGTTTGTGATTGGTAATCCTTACCAAGTATTTGTTCATATCTATACCTTGTTGATTTTATTCTTCTACCTTTATCTAAGTGGCTTCTCAACTTATGGAAGTGTGATGATTTACTTTGGAATTCATCCGTTCATTCTTGTTCGAATGTTAAGGCGAGATGTTGCAAATTTCAGTCCTTTGATTCAGCTTGAATATATGTCTTTCAAGATGCTAACGGATGTCACCCTCTTCAGGATGGCTCCGCCAACGCGTCAGAATCCGGAACGCAATGATGGAGAGCAGTCGAACCCTCCGCCACCTCCTCCGCCTCCAGAGGCATGGAAAGCTTTGATGACTGCCACCAATGCCAACGCTCAGATACTGATTCAGCTCATGCAAGAGCGCGACCAAGGCCAAGGCAATCAAGGGAATCAAGGTCAAGGGCAGTTCAACAATCAGCCTCACTTCACTACCCTCAACCAGTTCCTTGCAAATCAGCTGAAGTCTTTCAGCTACTGTGCCGAGGCCATCGACGCCGATGATTGGCTCGTGGACATCAACAAGCATTTTGAATGTAGCAATGCCAGGTCTGAGGACTTTGTCAAGTTTGCTTCTTTTCAACTCAAGGACCAAGCTGCTGATTGGTATCAACAATACAAAGATTCCAGAGGAGGTCGTGTGATTACCTGGGATGATTTCTGCCAAGACTTCGAAGCTCATCACATTCCACAAAGTGTTGTCAAGAGTAAGCGTGAGGAGTTCCGCAATCTCAAGCAAGGCAACATGTCCGTGTACCAATACAACATCCAGTTTCAGAAACTTGCTCACTTCGCTAAACAAGACGTTCCTGATGAAAAGAGTATGATCTATCAATTCAGATGTGGCCTTAGAGAAGATCTGCAGTTAGCTCTCGTTCTTGTTGAGCCGACTAAGTTTGATCAATTCTATAACATGGCACTGAAGCAAGAAGCTACCCAGCTCAAGTGTGAGGATTCTAAGAAGAGAGTCAAGGATGCAGTTCAGTCTTCTTCTTCCTCACTAGTGCCGGCTAAGCAACATAAGTTCTGGTTGCCCCCTCCTCCTCCGTTCCGTCAGCCTTACCAGCAGAAGAACAAAGGTGGCCATGGATCTTCCCACCCACCCAACCCTAGCTATCAGAACAAGTCTCAGAGTCAAGCTCCAAGGTCAAATGCTCCTTATCATCGTCCTCTCTCAGAGGTGACTTGCAACAAGTGTCAACAAAAAGGTCACTATGCGAACAAGTGCTTCAACCAAAGGCGCCTTCTGCCTCCTCCTCCTGTGAGATCTTCCAGCAATGCAGTGGTCAAGCATAATCCCAAGCATGCCAAGGTGAACATGATGAATGCAGCTCAAGCGGAGGAATCTACTGAAGTGACCATGGGTAACCTTCCTATTAATGATATTCCTGCAAAAGTTCTTTTTGACACTGGTGCATCGCATTGTTTCATGTCGAGATCATTTGTTTCAAAGCATGACTTCATTTTGGAAATGTTGGGAAAACCCATGGGAGTTGTTTCTCCGGGCTTGTCTATGAGGGCTACAACGATGATCCCGGATGTTTCCATCAAGATGGGCAACTATAAATTTCTGTCTTCTCCAATTGTCCTTGGTGACTTGGATATTGATCTAATTCTCGGGATGGACTGGCCTTCTAAGCACAAGGATCAACTTGATTGTGCTGCCAGGGAAATTCAATTGACACACTCTTCTAAGGATGTGATCATCTATGCCGCTCGTGATGAAACCATTCGGTTATTCTCTCTCAATGAGAAGGGCGAGCTAGACGCAATATCTCAGATTCCAGTCATTTGTGAGTACCAAGACGTCTTTCCAGAAGAGCTTCCGGGTATGCCTCCTCACCGGCCAGTTGAATTCGTTATCGATCTTGAGCCTGGCACGGAACCCGTTTGCAAGCGTCCATACAAGCTTGGACCAAAGGAGTTGAAGGAATTGAAGAAACAACTCGATGAACAAGAGCGTCTGGGTCTGATCAGACGGAGTTCATCTCCATGGGTTCCACAGAAGTGAAGGAGTTGACTTCCGTGGAAGCCGCGCCCTTATCCTTCGGATCCGCAAGAAGGGGGGTCCCATTGGGGTTCATCTTGCTCTAGGGAGGTTAAGCCACAAGAATAGAGCACGAGGCTCTAATACCAATTGAAAGGATCGAGACGGACCCAGGGGGTGAATAGGTACAATTACAAATTTTAATTATTACTTAGCAATTTTAGGCAATAATGCGGAATATGAAAGTGAGCCTAACAATTGCAAGTATGATGCTAAGAGCTAAGCAAGGTAAGTAACACAAGTATGTGAGTAAGCAAGCACAATATGACATAAGTAAGGCCTAAGAGACAAGTAACCACAAATAGGAAGTTAGGGTTAGGGATAACCGCAACTTCGAGAGACGAGGATGTATGCCGATGTTTACTTCCCTGGAGGGAAGCTACGTCACCGTTAGAGAGGTGGATGTTACCACGAAGGCACACCAACACCACAAAGGCTCACCCTATTCTCCCTTTGAGACAACACCACAAAGGCGTTTCTCAACCACTAGTGGTAGACCTTGGGGTGGTCTCCAAACCCTCAGAAACTTTTCGGGGGTAATCACAATGGTCGATTCCTCTCCGAAGGACTCCTACCGCCTAGGAGTCTCCAACCTCCAAGAGTAACAAGAACGATGAGGAAAAGCTCAAGACTTACTCAAATCATGAATTCCTTTGGTGCAAAGAAGGGGAAGGAGTGGATCTATCACTTGGATGGACAAGTTCTCTCAAATGCTATCAAATCCCTTAGGGATCTAAGATTTGGTGTAGAAGATTGAGAGAGAGAGAGAGAGAGAGAGAGAGAGAGAGATGTGTTCTAGGGTTTGCTCAAAGTGAATGGTCAACCCTCTCTCGTGGGAACCCAAAACAACATTGCAGCGTCGGACGTCCGATACACAACGGCCGACCGAGGGCTCGGCAGATAGCGGACGTCCGACAGGGACCAGACGTCCGATGTTTTGGCACGATATAGAAGGTACCGGACGACTGGAGGGTCCTGGACATCCGATGTTTTGGCTCTGTAAAGGAGGAGTTGGACGTCCAATGAGTACCGGTCGTCCGACAGAGATGAAAATCAGATAATGAGTTATTAGAAGATTTTGAGCAAGACTCTCACAAGACCCCATGTTCCCCTCTTAATAGTGTGGGATCCCTATACTCAAGAACAAGCATAAAAAGGTGGTTGTGCCAGTGGACTTGTTTCTTCGTTCTTGAGGAAGATAAATAATTCCGAAATCATAATCCCGCACACACATGATCCCGAGGGGACTAAAACCTGAGATATACTTGACAAACTTTGTTATTCCCCTATGAGTACATTGTCATCAACATTGAAATAAGATGAAGGGCGTGATTGCACTTTCATCCTCACTCTCGTTTTGTTTCATTGTCATAGCGATTGTGTTTTCCTTTCAGTGGTCTCCTAGTATTCGTCAGTTAAATGATGGACCAAGGAGAACAAGGCAAACATCTACCGATGTTGGAGCAGATGCGGGAGGCTGATCCCCATGAGACAGAGAGCTCCAAGAAGATGGAGGCAGCCACCGATCCGACCCTAGATACGCTTACGGTCACTACTGAGATAGTGAATGCCCCATTTGAGGTTATAGCCCATGTGCCCTTGCAGGAGCAGTTTTCCCCCTTTGAGGATGTGTCCCCCCGCTGAGCTGCCCAAGGTGATTTTCTTCTTTGCCGATCTCGATTGTGGTTTTTCATCTAAGTATGTGGTGATGAATAATGAAAAAAATTATTAGCTTCGATGCCATTCTACCTTCCCTCCATGCATACTTTTGACTCTACATAGTGGTTCAAATAACTTGTGTTTTTTATACTATAAAGTAATTCAGAATTTGTTTCCGTGTCAATTAGAGCCCTGATGCAGACAAGGATTGTGTGGTTGTACATGTAACTCGCTATGAGGCGGATGAATTGAATATATGCACTGGGAAAATGGAGTTCTTAGGCTGTTGGATCCTGGAAGACATTTGCGCTTATACAAATGTCGATATGAATTCCAGCCTCACTATTGTCAGGCCTGTTGTCCAGGGTGTAATGAAGCACAAGAAGTTCAAAGCTACTCCTTCATTTGTGTGGCATACTGTTCTTGTAAAGCTTACACAGGAAGACGACATGGCATGCCTCCACAAACAAGTTTATGAGTGGCAAGGCCACAAGCTTATCTTCAAGAAGGTTCATAGGATTGAGCTGCTGCCGGACGTTTGATGTCGCTTGAAGCTACGTCGATATTTCATCAAAGAGGAAGGGATGATGCATCACATAGGCGGTAGGTATTTCCCTCAGATATGAAACCAAGGTTATCGAACCAGTAGGAGAACCAAGCAACACAACATAAACAGCCCCTGGACACAGATAACAAATCCTCGCAACCCCACGTGTAAAAGGGGTTGTCAATCCCTTCCGGGTACGACGCCTCAAGATAGGCAAACGGACGTGAGATAAAATTGTAGTACATTGATAGATCGAACGCCAAATAAAATAAATAAGAATAAATTGCAGCAAGGTATTTTTGTATTTTTGGTTTAATAGATCTGATAATAAATGCAAAAGAAAAGTAGATCGCAAAGGCAAATATATGAGAAAGAGACCGAGGGGCCGTAGGTTTCACAAGTGGCTTCTCTCGAGAAAAATAGCAAACAGTGGGTGAACAAATTACTGTTGGGTAATTGGTAGAACTTCAAATAATCATGACAATATCCAGGCAATGATCATTATATAGGCATCACGTCCAAGATTAGTAGTCCGACTCCTGCCTGCATCTGCTACTATTACTCCACACATCGACCGCTATCCAGCATGCATCTAGTGTATTAAGTTCATGGAGAAACAGAGTAATGCAATAAGAATGATGACATGATGTAGACAAGATCTATCTATGTAGAGATAGACCCCATTGTAGAAACAGAGTAATGCAATAAGATTGAACCCAGTACAAAGCACCTATTCCCATTGCAAGATAAATAGATCAAGTTGGCCAAACAAAACCCAAATATTGGAGAAGAAATACAAGACTATAAGAAATCATGCATATAAGATATCAAAGAAACTCAAATAACTTTCATGGATATAAAAAGATAGATCTGATCAGAAACTCAAAGTTCATCGATCCCAACAAACACAACACAAAAGAGTTACATCATATGGATCTCCAAGAGACCATTGTATTGAGAATTCAGCGAGAGAGAGGAAGCCATCTAGCTACTAACTACGGACCTGAAGGTCTACAAAGAAATACTCACACATCATCGGAGAGGCAGCAATGGAGTTGGTGAACCCCATCTGAGATGGTGTCTAGATTGGATCTGGTGGTTCTGGACTCTGCGATGGCTGGATCAATATTTCATCGACTCCCCTAGGGTTTTGGGAATATTGTGGTATTTATAGAGCAAAGAGGAGGTCCGGGGGGCACCCAAGGTGGGCACAACCCACCAGGGCGCGCCTGGATGGTGGGTTGTGCTCTCCTCGGAGCACCCCCCAGGCACAGCCAGGGCCCATTATGTTCCTTATGGTCCAAAAAAAACCTCCGTCAAGTTTCGTTGCGTTTGGACTCCGTTTGATATTGATTTCCCGCGATGTAAAAAACATGCAGAAAATAGCAACTGGCACTTGGCACTATGTCAATAGGTTAGTAGCAAAAAAGATATAAAATGACTATAAAATGATTATAAAACATCCAAGATTGATAATATAATAGCATGGAACAATCACAAATTTTAGATACGTTGGAGACGTATCAACATCCCCAAGCTTAACTCCTACTCGTCCTCGAGTAGGGAAGTGATAAAAACAGAATTTTTGATGTGGAATGTTGCCTAACATGTCATATCATATTCTTTTCTTTATAGCATGGACATTTGGACTTTTATGTGATCCAAAGAAATAGTCTAGTTTTGACATGATAATTTAAGTACTCAAGCATCTCAACAAGCAACCACGTCTTTCAAAATATCAACGCTAAAATAAGTTATCCATAGCCAATCATGCTCAACCATTGATCCATTCATGAAACACACTCGCATATTAGCTACACCCAATACTCAAGTACGATCATATTGCCTCCTAGTTGGTGCATTTATAAGAGAAGATGGAGACTCAAATAAAAAAATAAAAAATGCATAAAGTAAAAGAAAGACCCTTAGCAGAGGGAAGTAAGGATTTGTAGAGGTGCCAGAGCTCAAAGCAAAAAACTTAGAGATAAAAACATTTTGGGAGGTGTATCCTTCCCACAACGAAAACGAATTAGAGTTCCCAACACTTTCCATGCTAGATATATCATAGGCGGTTCCCAAACAGAAAATAAAGTTTATTCCTTTTTCAACCATACCTTCACTTTCCATGGCTAGCCGTATCCACCGGTGGCTTCCATACCAACACTTTCTAAGGAATTTATTATTTGACAACATAAAGTAAATTCATTTTTCATTTCGGGACTGGGCATCCATAATACCTTTGACTTACTCTCATGCAATGATAAGTGAATAAACACTCATTGTGAGAATAACACATCTAACATGGAAAATATTAGCCACCCTCACTGCTCCGCGAGCGAAACGAACACACAAAAAAGAAATTTATTTTGAAAAATAGGAGATGGCACATGCAAATTTGCTTAGAACGACAAAAGAATACCACATATAGGTGGATATAGTGGACTCATGTGGCAAAACTGGTTTAAAGGAATTTGGATGCACAAGTAGAGATCATACTTAGTGCAAAATGAAGGCTAACAAAAGATTGAGAAGCGACCAACCAAGAAACAAATAATCTCATAAGCAAGCATTAAGCATAATTAACACCAAATAATGCACCACAAGTAGGATATAATTTCATTGCATGACTATTGACTTTCGTGCTTGCATAGGGAATCACGAACCTTAACACCAATATTCTTACTAAAGCATAATTACTCATCAACATAACTCACATATCACATCATCATATCTCAAAACTATTACTAAGAATCAAGTTTATTTTGTCCAATGATCATCATGAAAGTTTTTATTATATCCTTCTTGGATATCTATCACTTTGGGACTAATTTTTATGTGTTGCTTTTGACAAGCTCAAACAAATATAAGTGAAGATCATGAGCATAATATTTCTCAAATTAATTTAAGTGAAGCAAGAGAGAATTTCTTGAAAATTTTACTAACTCTCAAATAAATCTAAGTGAAGCAAGAGAGCATTTTTTCAAAAATACAAAAGCACACCGTGCTAAAAAAGATATAGGTGAAGCACTAGAGCAAGTCCATAGATCATAAAAGATTTAGCTGAAGCACAGAGAGCAATTCTAACAAGTCCTGACATAATTTTGGCTCTCTCAAATAGGTGTGTCCAGCAAGGGATCAAGACTTAAAACACAAAATAAAACAAGGAAAAACTCATATCATACAAGACACTCCAAGCAAAACACATAGTATGTGACGAATGAAAATATAGCTTCGAGTAAAATACCGATGGTCGTTAGAAGAAAGAGGGGATGCCACTCGGGGGCATCCCCAACCTTAGTTGGTTGCTCATTTTTGGATAATAGCTTGGGATGCCGGGGAATCCCCAATCTTAGGCTCTTCTACTCCTTATTCCTTCATCCATCGTAAGATAACCCAAAACTTGAAAACTTCAACCACACAAAACTCAACAAAACCTTCGTGAGATCCGTTAGTAAAAGAAAGAAAATCACTACTATAAGTATTGTACCAAACCAATTCATATTTTGTTTTTGCATTATATATACTGTATTCCAACTCTTCTATGGCAAAAACTCATCAAAGAAAACCATAGAGCCATCAAAATAAGCACACAACGCAAAGAAAACATAATCTGTCAAAATAGAACAGTCTGTAGCAATCTGACTATTTCCAAAACTTTTGGAACTCCAAAAATTCTGAAAAGTTGGATGAAATGAGCAATTTGTATATTAATCTTCTGAAAAAAGAATTGGCATTTTATCATGCTCTGGTAGAAAATAAGAATTGTTTTCATGAGCGCAAACATTTCTATTTTTTCAGCAAGATCAAACAACTTTCACCCAAGAAGATCCTATAGGCTTTACCTGGCACAAACAATAATAAAAAAACACAATGATAACAGTAGCATAATTGTGCAAACACTCAAGAACAGAAAGAAAAAAAGAAAAACGAAAATTTATTCATTGGGTTGCCTCCCGACAAACGATATAGTTTTACGCCCTTAGCTAGGCATAAAGCAAGGATCTAAGTTTTGTGATCTTTGGTTCAAGATCCATAAGATGCCCTCATGATTGATTCATATGGTGGCCTAATTCTTGTTCTAGGGAAGTGTTCCATACCCTTCCTCAAAGGAATTGGAACTTAATATTGCCTTCTTTCATATCAATAACGACACGGATAGTGCGTAGAAACGGTCTACCAAGAATAATAGGACAAGCCGGATTGCAATCAATATCAAGAACAATAAAATCTATGGGCACATAATTCCTATTTGAATGAATAAGAACATCATTAACTCTTACCATAGGCTTTTTAATAGTAGAATCCACCAAGTGCAAATTTAAAGAACATTCTTCAAGATCGGTAAAACCAAGCACATCACATAAAGATTTCGGAATTGTAGAAACACTAGCACCCAAGTCACATAAAGCAAAACATTCATAATTTTTAATCTTGACTTTGATTGTACGTTTCCACTCATCATGCAATTTTCTAGGAATTGAAACTTCCAATTCCAATTTTTCTTCGAAAGCTTTCATCATAGCATCAACAATATGTTTAGTAAAAGCTTTATTTTGTTCATAATCATGGGGCAAATTTATAATGGATTGCAACAAGGAAATACAATCAATCAAAGAGCAACTATCATAATTAAAGTCTTTGTAATCTAAAAGAGTGGGCACATCAGTAGCTAAAGTTTTGACCTCTTCAAACCCACTTTCATCAATTTTCTCAATAAGATTTTCACCCTCTAAAATATTGGGACGCCTTCTACCTAAAGTTGACTCTTCTCCAGTACGTTTTTCATCAATCTTAACTTTACTAAACAAGGAATCAATAGAATAAACACCAATCATTTTAAGATCTTCATCACTTTCGCGAAAGAAATCACTAGAAAATGCTTTTTCTAAAAATTCACTTTTAGCTCTAAGGATAGTGCTTCTTTTCTTACTTTCATCCATAGAAACATAAAGAGCTTTAATTGATTCATCTACTTTAGGCACAAAACTTTTCATCTTGAGATTTTCCACATCATGAGCAATTCTATCAACATTTCTGGACAAATCATCAATCTTACTCATCTTTTCTTCTATAGAAGTGTTGAAAACTTTTTGCGTGTTGATAAATTCTTTAATATTGTTCTCAAGATGAGTGGTGTTCCTATTATTATTATAATAAGATTGGTTTCCATAGGAATTACCGTAATTATTAGAGGAATTACTAGGAAAAGGCGTAGGATTAAAATTTCCTCTATAAGCATTGTTATTGAAATTATTTCGAGAGATAAAATCCACATCTATGGCATCACTATTTTGCTCAATAAAGGTAGACAAAGGCATATCATTAAAGTCAATAGGAGCATTTTTACTAGCAACCAATTTCATAAGAGCATCAACTTTTTCACTAAAAGAAGAAATTTCTTCAATCGAATTAACTTTTTTACTAGTAGGAGCCCTTTCGGTATGCCATTATGAATAATTTGCCATGATATTATCAAGAAATTTGGTGTCTTCACCCAAAGTAATTTCCATAAAAGTACCACCCGCGGCGGAATCTAAAAGATTATGAGAAACAAAATTCAAACCCACATAAAATTCTTGTATGATCATCCAAAGATTTAACCCATGAGTTGGGAAATACCTTAACATCATTGTCATCATTTCCCAAGATTGTGCAACATGCTCATGTTCAAGTTGCTTGAAATTCATGATCTGAGTTCTAAGGGAAATAATTTTCGCGGGCAAAAAATACTTAGTGATAAAAGCATCTTTGCACTTATTTCAAGAATCGATACTATTGCGAGGCAAAGAAGAGAACCAAATTTTTGCAGAATCACACAAAGAAAACAGAAATAATTTCATCTTCACCACATCATTGTGCTCATTTTTTTGTTTTGCACATCGCATAATTCCATGTAGGTATTAAGATTGGAAGCGGCATCCTCATTAGGAGTACCAGAAAATTGATCTTTCATAACAAGATTCAGCAAAGCAGTATTAATAGCACAAGACTCCACACTAGTGGCGGGAGGAGCAATCGGAGTGCCAATAAAATCATTGTTGTTGGTATTTGAGAAATCACATAACTTGGTGTTCTCTTGAGTCATGATGACCACACAACAATATTGCAATCAAAAACAGACCCGGCAAGAAAACGGCGAACGGAAAGTAAGGGCGAATAGAATGACAAATTTTTGTGAAGTGGAGGAGAGGAAAACGAGAGGCAAATGGAAAATAATGTAAATTCCAAGGAGACGAGGTTTGTGAACCTGGTATATGTTGAAGATCCTCCCCGGCAATGGCGCCGGAAATTCCTTTTGATGTCGTTTGAAGCTACGTCGGTATTTCCCCAAAGAGGAAGGGATGATGCAGCATAGCTGCGATAGGTATTTCCCTCAGATATGAAACCAAGGTTATCAAACCAGTAGGAGAACCAAGCAACACAACGTAGCAGCCCCTGCACACAGATAATAAATCCTCGCAACCTGACATGTAAAAGGTGTTGTCAATCCCTTCCGAGTACGGCGCCTCAAGATAAGCAAACAGACGTGAGATAAAATTGTAGTAGATTGATAGATCGAACGCCAAATAAAATAAATAAGAATAAATTGCAACAAGGTATTTCTGTATTTTTGGTTTAATAGATCTGATAATAAATGCAAAAGAAAAGTAGATCGCAAAGGCAAATTTATGAGAAAGAGACCCGGGGGCCGTAGGTTTCACTAGTGGTTTCTCTCGAGAAAATAAGCAAACGGTGGGTGAACAAATTACTGTTGGGCAATTGATAGAACTTCAAATAATCATGAAGATATCCAGGCAATGATCATTATATAGACATCACGTCCAAGATCAGTAGACCAACTTCTGCCTGCATCTACTACTATTACTCCACACATCGACCGCTATCCAGCGTGCATCTAGTGTATTAATTTCATGGAGAAACGGAGTAATGCAATAAGAACAATTACATGATGTAGATAAGATCTATCTATGTAGAGATAGACCCCATCGTTTTATCCTTAGTAGCAATGATACATACGTGTCGGTTCCCCTTCTGTCACTGTGATCAAGCACCATAAGATCGAACCCACTAGAAAGCACCTCTTCCCATTGCAAGGTAAATAGATCAAGTTGACCAAACAAAACCTGTCGTGGGATTGTCACGGCAGATGTCTTAGTGCAAGGACTTAGTCGTGGAGCCATCGCAATGAGATTAGCTTAAAGGGGTTAAACGGGACAAAGGACATGAGGAATTTATACTGGTTCGGCTCCTTGCGGTGAATGTAAAGGCCTAATCCAGTTTGAGGTGGTATCGCTAGTGTTTCGATGACCAGGGAGCGAATATGCTTAACCTGGCTCTCGATCTGTTGTTTCTTGTCCCTAAACCACCGCCAGGTCGTCCCTTTATATACACAGGTTTCCGCCCCGCGGTTCACAGAATCCTGCCCGGCTCATAAACATGTCCGGCTCGGTATCTACTCTTTCCTATCTTACAATACAAGTCATACACTGATGGCGGTTTACATCTATGGGCCATAACCCGCCTTTGGGCTTTGGGCCTTCTTATTAAGGCTCCTTCGTAAGTCGCCATCTTCTATGTCTTCATGGGCTTCAATATTGGTAAATCATCATGAACATAACCCGGCCCCTCCTGGTCGGTTTATATTCAATAGTTATATCCCCAACATTAGGCCCCATGTTGATTTGAACCTGTTGACATGAATCTTCAACACTTAGAAAAAATCCCTCCTTCATTACCTTCGCGAAACTTATAACTCGCCATGACGTCATCCTCTGGAATCATGATAACCCGTCGTGACGTCACCTGCCATTAATTTTACACAGAGCCAAAATCTTTTACTGTATGTCCTTATGTTTAATGAATCCCCAAAAATCGAGGCGTCTGCATGTTTACAGATCCGTTTTTTGACCTCCTCGATTCCCGCACTTGCCACTTATCCATTCGCCTTATAAATAGGACTGGGGGTCCCTTTCACTGCCCCCCCCCCCGTGCCTCTTCGTATCATCTTCTTCCTTGCGACGCCCTAGCGCTTGAGCTCAGCCGCCGCCGTCAAGCTTCACCTCTGCTTCAACGTTGGCCGCTGCATCAACCTAATTGGTCCAGATCTCACTCACGCGCCTCCGCCACTCCAACAGCCTCGGTGAGTTCTTCCTCCTTCTCTCTCTCCGTATATCCCATTAGGGTTCATTCGAGGTCATGGAAGTTCAGTACTGTTCTTCCCTTGTTCTTCGTTGTACCATGAACTCTTGATCCAAACGCCCTTCTTTCTTCATCAGAACATCTCTTTTTAAGTAGAAAATCCAATCTAAACCTTTATAAATTGTTCAAGTAACAATATTTAGGTCTGAATATATTTTCATTTTTGACACGCGGTAGATCCAAAATTGTGATATTCATCTGTGAAAACTATTTTTCATCACTTAGTCATTTTCCAACTTTAGATCTATACTTTCAGTATCTATGTAGGCGGTTTAACTCAGAAAATAATAACCCACCAGGTATCATTAGTCCCCTTTTAAACCACCAATTGCTCATCTCTGCAACTTGATAACATCAATTTCCGGTTTAATACTTTTGCATGCTTCAACACCTTTCTACCTTTTAACCTTTAGCAGATTAATCATGAATCTTAATCCGGCACAAACCTTCTTCCAGGTTATCGAATAAATGGCCAAGTCCTTCTATTCCTACAACTGGGTTCAATTCCGGTTTACAGAAGAAAGGCTGAACCGATGTGTTGCTACTAGCGCTTCAGCCAAAAAGGAAGTCATCCACTTGAGAGTCCCTGGTCCTGAAAATCCCCCTGAGCCCAAGGAAGGTGAAGTGATCGTTTTTGTTGACCATCTGAGTCGAGGATTCAGCCCTCCCGGATCAAAAAAATTCCGTGGCGTGCTTCATTTCCTCCAACTCCACCCTCAAGATATTGGACCTAACTCTGTATCCAATATTTGCAATTTTCAAGTGTTCTGTGAAGCTTACCTGCAAGAGGAACCCACGGTCAAACTGTTCAGAGATTTATACTATTTAAACCGCCGCACAAAATTTGTGGATGGGCCCAATACTGAACTTGGCGGGGTGTCCATCCAAAAGAGATAAGATGTCAGCTTCCCTCACGCTAACCATCATAGCCATCCCAAAGACTGGAATCAAACTTGGTTCTATTGCCGAGATACATCTCCAGCTGATGAGAATCCTCTGCTGGGTTATCGTGCGCACCGGCTTAGCAGTACACACCCACTCCCCCAAAGACTCAGTGCAAAGGAATGGGCCAAGTATGCACCACAGCTTTCAAAGCTCAGAGGCTTTGTGGCAAACGGTTTAACAGGCGTTGATTTCGTCTTTTGTTGGGTGTCTTGGAGTATTTTACCCTTAAGTCGTCGCCCCGGTTTAATGTGTGAATACACAGGGGACGTGAAAGATCCTCAATGCCACATTGATAGTCAGATGACTAATGCTGAAGTTACTGAAGTTGTCAAGAAAATGCTGGATATACCGGTGGCCGAGTGCAGCAAAACAGGGCTTAGTCCTTTCTATGCTTCGAATAAATCGCCAGCTGTAAGAATTGCCCCACTCCTACTTAATCCATATTCTTAATACTCCCTTACGATCTTTTCAACTTTTAACAGTGTGATGATCCATTCTGGAAGAGGAAGCCACAGGACAAACCGGCTAAGACAGCTCGTCCCAAGACCAAGGTTCATAAGAAGCCCGCCAAGAAGAAAACCGTCGAGTCTGCCGAGTTAAACATTGATGATGACAATGATAAACCGGAGTCAGAGGTAGAACTTGATTCACTTGGTTATTTTTTCATACACCTCATTGACAATGATTGTTATCAGGACGACGCAAAAGCCAGCCGTGCAAGTGATGTAGAGGTAATTATTCTCTCATCCGGCTCAGAACCTCTGCCCACACAGAAAACCCGACAAGCAAACCGGAAAGTAAGATTTTCTCACCCTCTAGCTTACTTGGATCCAAACTTTCTTTTGAAGAAACAGCAACACGAAGCTCACCGCACAACTCAGCATAGCGGCATGTGGTAACTTCTTCCGGTTTACCGAACACGCCAGTTCGTAAACGCCACTATCGGTGTCAAAACCGGCAGATCTTGGGTAGGGGGTCCCGAACTGTGCGTCTAGGCGGATGGTAACAGGAGACAAGGGAACACAATGTTTTACCCAGGTTCGGGCCCTCTTGATGGAGGTAAAACCCTACGTCCTGCTTGATTAATATTGATGATATGGGTAGTACAAGAGTAGATCTACCACGAGATCAAGGAGGCTAAACCCTAGAAGCTAGCCTATGGTATGATTGTTGTATGTTGGAGTTGTTATCGTTGTCCTACGGACTAAAACCCTCCGGTTTATATAGACACCAGAGAGGGTTAGGGTTACACAAAGTCGGTTATAATGGTAGGAGATCTAAATATCCGCATCGCCAAGCTTGCCTTCCACGCCAAGGAAAGTCCCATCCGGACACGGGAGGAAGTCTTCAATCTTGTATATTCATAGTCCAGGAGTCCGGCAGAAGGTATAGTCCAGCTATCCGAACACCCCCTAATCCAGGACTCCCTTAGTAGCCCCTGAACCAGGCTTCAATGACAATGAGTCCGGCGCGTAGATTGTCTTCGCATTGCAAGGCGGGTTCCTCCTCCAAGTTCTTCATAAAAGTTGGTAAACACTAAAAGTAGTGTCTGACTCTGCAAAATAAGTTTTCACGTATTGCCATAGAGAGAATAACATTAACACAAATCTAATCTGCTGACGTATCCCGTAGCGTGACATCACACTACGGCCAAGCCTTTATCCGAATCGTTTTCACTTCTCCACCTCAGCGCGTTTTGCGAGGCGGTTTCCTTGGCACGTCTTGTCAAAGCAGAGATCATGTCCCCTTTATTTACGGGATTCTCATCAATACGGACGTGGGTAACCCAATCATGCCCGTTTAGCATGTTTTCTCAATTAAAGGCGAGTCCCAAACGATCACGGGGAGGGCTTTTGGTATTCAACCTCTTATAAAGAGACCAAGGCCTTGCTCCGTTTTTCCAATCTCAAACGAGTTCGCCCGTCGCCTCGAGTTTCAACACCCTAGGCTCCATATTCCAGGCGCTTCGGACCTTCGACAATGTCCGGTTCCGACCTTCAAGGCTGATGGATGCCCTCCTCCATTACGGAGGAGGACGTGCTAAAGTTGAGAGAGGCTAAGTTCTTGACCGGCGAAGTTTAGCATAGGTTGCCTGCTCAAGGGCAGGCGGTTCCCAATCCCCAGCCTGGTGAGAGCGTGGTGTTCATATCTCACTTCCTTCGGGGGTTAGGATTCCCAATGGATCCCTTCGTGAGGGGGCTGATGTTTTATTATGGGCTGGAATTCCATGACTTAGCTCCGAAGTCCATCCTCCATATTTCCTCATTCATCGTTGTGTGTGAAGCATTCCTTCGTGTTACTCCTCATTTCGGACTATGGCTCAAGACCTTCAAGGTCGAACCAAAGATGATCGAGGGACGATACGCGGAGTGCGGAGGCGCTGTTATAAGCAAGAATGCTGATGCTCCATGGCCCGAGGGCTCTTTTCAAGAGGAGCTCGGTTTATGGCAAAGGGAGTGGGTTTATATCACCACTCCCAGGGGCACCAAGTGGGTGGCGCCACCTGCCTTTCGCTCGGGTCCCCCACCACAGTTAGCGTCATGGGTCAATAAAGGACTAGACTGGGGGCCATCCAAAGACGTGCCCTTGTTGCAGGGCTACATCAGGGATCTCTTAGAGAGAGACCTCAGCCTGGTCAAAGTGACACAAGTCATGCTGATTCGCCAAAACCTGACCGGCAAACGTCGCCCCCTTCGCCTGTGGGAGTTTAATCCAGAAGGACCGCGAGCTCTCCAGCTTTTCATGGGCATGACGTCCGTGGAGATGTATAAACTGTTATTCGGATCACAATCAATGTGTCTGGATTTGACCGAGGATGCAGGTCTAAGCTGCAATCGCCCGGATACTCAAGTAAGTAGCCTTGTGCCCGGACTCGTCATCCATATATTTGTCATAAACTTGCCCCTAAAAGATCTGCCCCTTTAAACAGGAGTGGATAGCGAAAGCAAAGCTGATAAGGTGTCTGGCTCCCCTCCCTGAGACCAGGCTGGATTCCGTCCTGGTCAGGATGTTGCAGATTGTACCTTTGAAGGAAAGTGAGGGAGAGGACAAGGCAGCTACGGCCCTCTCAAAGGAGGCTGTTCGGAGGGAAGGAACCGAAAATTCCTCTCCTCCGGAGAAGAAAAGGACTGCCTCTGAAAACCCGGAGGTCATAGCCTCCAAGCGGGGGGGAAAATCCTCGTCAGAGGGTCCTACGCCGGGGGATACCTCGGCCGAACTATGCCCTCAAGGGGGCCAGCTCTCCAGCGAGCCGTAAGTAGAGAAAGATTATAAAATAGCCATGCTTTAAACCTGAAAATGATTAACCGAAATTTTACCTTGTAGTTCAGACCTCAGCCCTTCTCAGCAGAGCTCGTCTTCGGGGGACCTTCTTCCGGAGATGATGGAGAGCGGGACGCCTCCCCTTGCCGTACCACCTAGCGAGGCGGGCGACCCCGAGGTGTCGTCACGGAGGGTTTCTCCGAATCCGGCAGGGGCGGAAGATAGCTATGAGGCCCCCCAAGGTTCTCCGCGTCCGGCCTTCGAAAGAGGCCATATGACAAGTCCGGCACCGTCTGGTGCTCGACCGGAGGAGCTAAAGAATCTGCTGGGGAGAGCTTCTATCTCAGAGGAGCACCGTGCACTGATGAGCACGGTGATTGAAAGGATTTCATCCGTGGAAAGCGGATTGCACGAGGCCGTCAGAAGCTTACTGACGGGTTTTGAGGTACGTTAGATAATGTAAACTTTTGCCAGTTACGCATAAATAAAATGCGCCCTGTGTAGATAGTAGCCCCTGAGACTCTATGCGTTGTCAGAGGTGACAGCGTGCAGAGGATCATAATCCCAGGTCTAAAGTGTCGCCTTTGAATGTAGGTGGCGAGGTGTCCGGAATTGAGCTGAACTGATGATTTTGCCGAACTAAAGCGGCAACTGGACGTGGCAGATAATGACATCACGCTCGTCAACTAGTGGCTTGATGAGGCTCAAGTTATGTAATTCCTTGGGAGGCACCTGGTAAGAGGGGCTTTATGCCAATATCTTACAATGTGTGTGCTTAACACAGATGGTGAGGCCGCCGTGGAGAGTCTTCGGGCGGAACTTGCCCGGGATAAAGAACAAGCCAGAGAAAGGGATGCGGTTGCCGAGAAGGCCCTTGAAGAGCTGAGAGCCGAACAAGCTGCTCACTGCCGAAGCAAGAAGGAGATGGCCGAGATGGCCGTGAAGTTAAAGAGCGCTGCTGACCGTTGCAAGCTTCTTGCGGAAGAAGACCGGGCGAGGCAGACGGACTTAGAGAAGGCTGTTGCTGATGCCAAGGATGCTCGCTCCGCAATGAGAGCTGCGAAGGAGGAGCTGCGTCAGGCTGGACAGATTGCAGCTGGAAAGCCCTTTATGCTGCGGAGGAAGTTTTGCGATCCGAAGTTTGCTCCGTTGGACCGGATGTGGAGTGTGGAGGACACCTATCTGGATTTGGCAGCGAGTGCTGCTGATGCGACCGAACACTTTCGAGATCAAGAAGATCGCGAAGTGGAAAAACTTTTCTGGTCGCAGTTTCACAATCCAGAGCGTCCACTAGCGGTGGACGATCGTCTGGCTCAATGGGCCAAACTGAATAGGTTGTCCGGACTCTCCATGAAGTGCGTCATGGGTCATTTGTGCCCGGGGATATCGGAGCCAAAGAGTTATTTCAGCTTGGTGCAGCAGCTCCTTGATGCAGTGCCACGTATTAATGCGATAAAGAGGTCGGCATGCATAGAGGGCGCACGGATGGCTCTCGCCCGTGTCAAGACATACTGAGCGGAGATGGACACCACCGTTGTTGCGTCCCGAGATTCGGACAAAAGCCGAGTACCCTCCGAGCACTATTTTCAGGAAGTCCTTGAAGGCGCTCGTGTAATAGAGACGCAGTGCTCGAAGGATGCTATGTTCTAATAGCATGTTTAATTATAAAGCAGTATTTTTGATGAATTGTAGTAGCCTTTTATACTTGTGCCTTCAAGTATTTGGAACACCTCCTGTGCGGCCGTTTTAATATATACAAAATCTGAAAGATGGCAGTCGTTGGCTTAAGCCCCCACGCACATTGTGCGGGGGTGCTCGCAGAAGACGCATTTTCACCCTTAATCCAACTTCTTGGTCCTACAAAGGAGGTGATGGCGCAGCGAGCTAGGCAACCAGACTATAATGCTTTAACACTTTCACTTAGCCATAGGAGCTTGACAGTGGGACTCTTTAGATAGCCCTTGGTGGCGACTGCGCTCGCCCGAATTCGGGGCGCGTATGTGCGTGGCCGGGAAACGGCCCTTTGTTAATGCGGAGGAATCCTACAGATTCCGGAGAGTCATCGAGTGGTTGACCAGTCTCACGCTATATCATGATAGTAGGTTTTCGGCTTTCTCTACTGAGGTGCTCGCCTGGCCAAACCGGGGCACAATCGCAGTAGTTCTCCTGGTGCCACCTTAGCCGATAGAGCGGAACGTAAGGCGGCCGAACACAGGAGCCGGGCAACCCAACATTTGACCAAAATCATGATTCGGAGCTGATGCATATAAGGCCAAACTCGTGACGCCGAACACTCCCTAAGGTATGCAGTCTTTATGAGAGTGGGCGAAGTAACGCTCTTAGGTATAAGCCCCTAGTGTCCAGGTACGCGCAGGAATTCTGACGTGGCCACATGCCAAGACGCCAGCCTCCTCCTTGGTTATAGAACCAGGGGATGTGTATCAACAAGAGACAGTAAAAAAAGGTTTACGCCGGGTCTTAATCTGAAAAGAATCCTTGGAACGGGTCCCTACTGCACGTCTGCGTCTGTGTCTCCGTTGTGCTGTATCCTGGACGGGCGCAGCACGACGTTCATCTGTAAAAGAGAGGAACTAAGTTGAAAAAAGGGTCATGCCGAACAAAAATTATATTAAATAAACAAAGTATAAAGTAGAATATGTAAGATTGAGCTTTATTATCTCTTATTTTATATGTGCGGAGCCCCTAGGGCAACGTTATATGGCCACTAGGCCTTTATCAATGATACTTTTGCTAGACTCGTCTATCCGTGTCCGTGGTCTTAATGACTTGTTCGGATGTTCTGGCTGGTAAAGCCATTGTATTGTGGGGCTGTTAAAGCGGCCGCACAACCCTCCGCTCGGGGGAGGCGCACTCAATGCTTCCCCTTCAAGGACATGATGCCTCGTGGACCGGGCATCTTAAGCCTAAGAGATGCATAATGCGGTATTGCGTTAAAGCAGGCGAAAGCTTCTCGTCCCAGCAGAGCTTGATAGCGACTTGAGAATGGGACGATGTGGAAAGTCAGCTTTTCGCGGCAGAAGTTATCGGTGGAGCCGAATATAACTTCGAGCCGGAGAAAACCCATGCAATGGGTGTCCGGGCCAGGCGTTACCCCTTGAAAAGAGGTTTTGCTGTGGCGAATTCTTGTTGGGTCTATCCCCATGTGACGAATTGTGTCCTGATATATCAGGTTTAGTCCACTGCCACCGTCCATAAGGACATTTGAAAACTGGAGTCAGCCAATTATTGGATCGAGTTCCACGGCAGTCCAGCCTGCGTTCCTGATACTTCTAGAATAATCCAGATGACGAAGGTGATTGGTTTTGACAACCAGTGGTGGGACCCCTTTGGGATAGGTCGTGTGGTGCGTACCTTTATGGGCGCTGTACGTTTTGTTATGTGAAGCAAGTTTACTGTTTTTACTTCTTGTGGGAAATTCTTTTGTTTCCTAGTGCTCTGCTTTTGGGGTTCGTCCTCGTCCTTGCTTGGTGTGTCGAGCCCCTTGTGTTCGGCGTTGAGTCTGCCGGATTGTTTGAAAACCCAACAATCTCTATGGGTATGGTTAGCAGGCCTTCCGGGAGTACTGTGTATTTGACATATCCTGTCCAGGATTTTGTTTAGGTTGGATAAATCATCTCTGTTATCCTGGAGGAGCGGCTTTTTCTGATTTTGCCGTGAGCTTTTGAATCCGGCGTTGACTGTCGTGCTCTTTGGATTGTTTTCCTTAGTCCGGCGACGATCCTTGTTACGTCGCGGCTTTCCATTTCCATCCCTAGTTTCGGATGTACTTGGGTTGCTGGTGTTACATCTTGCCAACCAGCTGTCCTCTCCTGCGCAAAAGCGGGTCATGAGGCTTGTTAATGCGGCCATTGTTCTTGGCTTTTCTTGGCCGAGGTGTCTGGCGAGCCACTCGTCTCGGACATTGTGCCTGAAAGCTGCTAGGGCTTCGGCGTCCGGACAGTCGACTATCTGATTCTTCTTAGTAAGAAATCTATTCCAGAACTGCTGAGCTGACTCTCCGGGCTGTTGTGTGATGTGGCTGAGATCGTCTGCATCCGGAGGGCGGACATAGGTCCGTTGAAAATTTTCTCGGAAAGCGTCCTCGAGCTCCTCCCAACTTCCAATTGTGTTTTCAGGAAGGGTTTTAAGCCAATGCCGGGCTGGTCCTTTAAGCTTGAGGGGTAAATATTTGATGGCGTGGAGGTCATCTCCTCTAGCCATATGTATGTGGAGGATGTAATCCTCGATCCAGACTCCAGGGTCTGTTGTTCCATCATATGCCTCTATGTTTACGGGTTTGAATCCCGCTGGAAATTCATAATCCAGGACCTCATCGGTGAAACATAGGGGGTGTGCGGTGCCCCTGTATTTGGGTGTGCCAGATTCTGGTAATGGCTTTATTGCATTGCTTACGAAAGCTTGCTTTCTTGGCCCATAAATGGACCTGGCTGGGCCATATTTTTGATGCGAATCCTTGAGTGGGTCGCGTGCCGGCTTGAGTGCGGCGCCTCGAGCCGCTTTATGCTGGCCATGGGGTCGTCTATCCGACCGGATGGTTTTCCTACTTTTAGACTGCGGGGGCTCTAGGGCCTCCTCGTCGAATTCAGGCAGCAGCTTTCGCTTCAGATAGCTTTTAGTATGGTGGCCGCCGCCGTATTTGTCTGTGGTATTGGTTACTTTGCTCCATCTGATTATGAGTGCATCTTCCGCAGTTTTTAGCTTCCGCTTCTGCTTTTTTAGGCTGCGTGCGGTTGCAACGAGCCTTTTGTGGAGGTTCTTCTGCTCCGTGGGTTTACCCGGCGTAAGGTCGTCCGGAATGTCATTTTCGCCGGGGACGGGTTGTTCGGTTTCTTTATCCGAACTGCCCTGTTCGGATGGTTTCTCTAGGGCACGCTTGTCGTCTGCCGGCTCATCCTGCTCTATGGCTAGGTCTGTATCGAGGCGGGGCTAGGAGCGGCGTTTACGTCGCCGCTTTCTTTGATTTTCGAGAGATCGATCCCTCGTTGCATCCTTGTGTTCCTCGTTGTCGCTTCCTTTAGGGGTGTCCACCATGTACACATCATGAGATGAGGTGGCTGTCCAAAGCTCTGAAGGCGTTGGTTCAGATGTGTCTCCTGCATCGACGTCCATGCCGTCGATGTCTTCGCAGTCGAAGTTGAGCACGTCGTATAAATTATCGACGGTGGCTACCAAATGGGTGGTGGGTGGGTTTTGAATTTCTTCATCGTCTGTATCCCAACCTTGCTGACCGTAATCCGGCTAGGGCTCTCCCGATAAAGAGAGAGACTTTAGCGACTTCAGGATGTCGCCGAAGGGCGAGTGCTGAAAGATGTCCGCGGTGGTGAACTCCATTATCGGCGCCCAATCAGATTCGATCGGCAGGGGCGCGGGGGGCCCAGAATCCGAAGCGGAATCCGGCTCTTCAGAGTCACGGGCCATGCAGAGTGCGGGGCTGGTGTTTGGCTCGATCGCCTTTGAGATCGCAGCCCCCGAGGTGGCGTCCAACCGCTCATCCTCGATCGACGCAACAGGCTCCGAATTAAGGGTCGGAACCGATGCGCGTGCGGCCTCCAGGACACAGTCCGGCGGCAGAGCTAGATCATGCACATCGAGACGGTGCGGCGCGCTTGGTGTGGCTCGAATCTGTCGAAGATCAAGTCCCCGCGGATGTCAGCCGTGTAATTCAAACTTCCAGACCTGACCTGATGGCCAGGGGCGTAGCTTCCGATCTGCTCCAGATGGCCAAGCGAATTGGCCCGCAGTGCGAAGCCACCGAAGACGAAGATCTGTCCGGGGAGAAAAGTCTCACCCTGGACTGCATCGTTGTTGATGATCAAAGGAGCCATCGGGCCTAAAAGCGACGACACAGAGGAACTCTCAATGAAAGCACCAATGTCGGTGTCAAAACCGGCAGATCTCGGGTAGGGGGTCCCGAACTGTGCGTCTAGGCGGATGGTAACAGGAGACAAGGGAACACAATGTTTTACCCAGGTTCAGGCCCTCTTGATGGAGGTAAAACCCTACGTCCTGCTTGATTAATATTGATGATATGGGTAGTACAAGAGTAGATCTACCACGAGATCAAGGAGGCTAAACCCTAGAAGCTAGCCTATGGTATGATTGTTGTATGTTGGAGTTGTTGTCGTTGTCCTATAGACTAAAACCCTCCGGTTTATATAGACACCGAAGAGGGTTAGGGTTACACAAAGTCGGTTACAATGATAGGAGATCTGAATCTCCGCATCGCCAAGCTTGCCTTCCACGCCAAGGAAAGTCCCATCCGAACACGGGACGAAGTCTTCAATCTTGTATCTTCATAGTCCAGGAGTCCGGCAGAAGGTATAGTCCGGCTATCCGAACACCCCCTAATCCAGGACTCCCTCAGCCACCCATAGGTCTCTTATACTTCTGACACATGTCATCCTAAGGCGGGTTATTTCTGACAACCTCTTAATCCGCCTGATTCAAATTATCAGGGAACTTCCCACTCTTCCTCTGGCGAGTCAATAGGAACACAAATTCCAACCCTCAAAACTGTTCCTGGGTGAGCGCATTTAATTGACCCTTCATACCTTATGCTTGATCATTATACTAACCTATTTCTTGCGTCTTATTTTCAAAGCCAAGGCCAGACTAGTAAGAAGGCCAAACTGAATAATCCGGTTAATGATCCCAATCCATCTGAACCGGAAAGGACCCCGGAACCTTCTAATCCAACACTGAAGCTATTCTTGATGATCCGCCACCGCAAGATCATGAAATTGAAGTTGAACATATGGAAGTGATCCGGTGATTCATGCTGATAAACCGCCAAGCCCAACTAAAGTTGTTGATGACAACACTGATGATGTTATGGTCAGTGGTGTTAGTTATACTGCCCCAGGCAACCCCACTGCTCTGTCAAAACATAGTGCCAAAGAAGAATTTTCTGTTGTTGACAAAGGCAAGTGGAAAGCAGACCTGGAAAGCTATGCCCACCCACCTCAGCACCCAACATATTCACTTTGGGTTTTTAAACCGTTTATACACAAGCCGTGACTATGAAGCCGGTCTAGTGAATATGATGAAGGAGCGATATGAGTTAAATCTGCTAACTCTGCATAAATATTCTTCCCTTAGCCGCCAAGTTTACCGGACATAAAAGAATAGAATGATTTGTAAACTTCCAAGGTCCATATAGATCAACTCCAGTAGCCCCTAAGGGCCGGTTTATATTGTCAATATGAATCGGGACTTGTAGAATAATAATTCTTAAAGTTTTGCCCGTATAGCCCCCAAGGGCCGGTTTACACTTTCAAGATGAACCAGGACTTTAGAATAATGATGCTTCAATTTTTCCTGTGTAGCCCCCAAGGGCCGACTTAACAAATATGTTAAGTTGGGACTAATTATGTTGTAAGGCTCAAAATTCTTGTTTAAGACCTTTGTAAACCGGTTGACCACCGAGCTGATAGTGGAAGAAAAATCCATAGTTGTAGCTAGAGCAATAACGCATTAGCCCCCAAGTGCCAAGAATAATGCTTGTATTGAGCTTGGGACTTGTAAAAAATTTGTGAGAAGAAGCAATAGACATTAGCCCCCAAGTGCCAAGTATATTACTTGTTATGTGCTTGGGACTTTGAATATGCACTATCATCTCATAACTTGCTTGTTTCTTGCAGGCTGAGCTTACCAAGAAGGAATCCCAAATCGCCGACCTCCAAGAAAAATATCAAATCACAACAAGCAGAGGTTTCCAAGGCCAAGGATGAACTTACCAGTGCCTTAGCAGCAATGGAAAAACTGAAAGAAAACTTCAAAAACGAGCGAGCAGGTTGGGATACCAAAAAGTCAACTCTGCTGAAGAGGGTTGAGGATGCTAAAGCGGCCCTTAATCCGATGGCGGAGGAGCTGACTGGTTTGAAACAGCAAATAAATGCCATGACTGCTGCCGTTTTTGATAAGTAGCTTCTTCATTAGCCTTAAACATGTATAATCTAATACACTGTCGGTTAACAGACGTTTTTAATGATGCAGGATCCCGCATTACTCATCTTAGCTCGGATATGCGAAAAAAACTGAAAGCTGCCTATACACTTGTAGAGCCATTATATACCGGCGTACAACGGGTCATCTGCGTAGCTTCCCATAACAAGCCACCCCCAACTTTGATCAAGGAGACATTGGAAAGGCTGTCTATGATGCCTGCCCGATTTGAAGAACTAAAGAAATCAGCTGCAAGGGCAGGTGCTCTTACCGCACTAACACGGGCCAAAGCATGGATATCTGATCTTGATCCAACTAACTTGGCGAACGGCTACCCAAGCATAAAGGAGGACAGGTCAGACTTTAATACGGATGACCTCGGAGCCATTACGAGGGAAGTGCGCCCACTGGCTAGTAAATTTGCTGATGAGACCAATCTTTCATATTATCAGTCAGTTTATGATGCCAACAATAAGAGAGTTAAAGCGCCAACTTATGGTACTCCAAGCCTTACTCCTCCAATCCGTAAGCACACTTATGCCCCTGATGTTGACCCCTCCCCACTTATAAGTGATGAAGCTGTTTTCAAAGCCTTAACTGGTATCGATTGGATAACCATTGACTTCTAGCCAC
Organism: Aegilops umbellulata; assembly: GCA_032464435.1. Taxonomy (NCBI): domain Eukaryota; kingdom Viridiplantae; phylum Streptophyta; class Magnoliopsida; order Poales; family Poaceae; genus Aegilops; species Aegilops umbellulata. The sequence continues at coordinate 32,218,499 of CP136059.1, forward strand.
TAGGTAGAGAAGAGGAAGATGAACCGGCGTTGGATGATCCACAACCGTCAAGTCCACCAGGCCAAGATTCATGAACCGGAGGCTGGATAAACATCTGCTCTGGCCAGATTTGTTAAAACAATTATTCTTTTGGGCACAAAACGCCTTTTAATAGGCTAGCTTAAACTCTTGATCTGCTATGCCATCGCGCATATTTTTCTTTGCATGACACTGATGATTTCGCCATGTTAAGATATGCCACGTATGCTTTATGATATTAGCAATGTTAAATCCGTTCCTGCATACAACAGATTAAAAGTGTCCTGGCGGTTTACCGCTGGACGGGTCATAACGCCCAATATAAAGCCATGGGAAACTAAAATAGTTGATAACCAAGGTTGGCCTTTAATTATAACCATACATAATTGGAAATATATCATACTGATACGTCTCGAACGAATCTATAATTTTTTATTGCTCCATGCTATATTATCTTCTGTTTTGGACATTATTGGGCTTTATTATTCAATTTTATATTATTTTTGGGACTAACCTATTAACCGGAGGCCCAGCCCAGAATTGCTGTTTTTTTCCTATTTCAGAGTTTCGCAGAAAAAGAATATCAAACGGAGTCCAAACGGAATGAAACCTTCCGGAATGTGAATTTTGGAACGGGAGCAATCCAGAAGACTTGGAGTCTATGTAAGGGAAGCAACGAGGAAGGCATGAGGCAGGGGGGCGCGCCCCCCACCCTCGTGGCTCCCCTGACGTATTTCTTCCTCCTATATATATCCTATACCCTAAAAACTTCGGGGAACAGAATAGATCGGGAGTTCCGCCGTCGCAAGCCTCTGTAGCCACCAAAAAACAATCGGGACCCTGTTCCGGCACCCTGCCGGAGGGGGAACCCTCACCGGTGGCCTTATTCATCATCCCGGCGCTCTCCATGATGAGGAGGGAGTAGTTCACCCTCGGGGCTGAGGGTATGTACCAGTAGCTATGTGTTTGATCTCTCTCTCTCTCTCTCGTGTTCTTGAGGTGATTTGATCTTGATGTATCGCGAGCTTTGCTATTATAGTTGGATCTTATGTAGCTTCTTCCCCTCTCCTCTCTTGTAATGGATTGAGTTTCCCCTTGGAAGTTATCTTATCGGATTGAGTCTTTAATGATTTGAGAACACTTGATGTATGTCTTGCCGTGCGTATCTGTGGTGACAATGGGATATCACGTGATTTACTTGATGTATGTTTTGGTGATCAACTTGCGGGTTCCGCCCATGAACCTATGCATAGGGGTTGGCACATGTTTTCGTCTTGACTCTCCGGTAGAAACTTTGGGGCACTCTTTGAGGTTCTTTGTGTTGGTTAAATAGATGAATCTGAGATTGTTTGATGCATATCGTATAATCATACCCACAGATACTTGAGGTCACATTGGAGTATCTAGGTGACATTAGGGTTTTGGTTGATTTGTGACTTAAGGTGTTATTCTAGTACGAACTCTAGGGCTGTTTGTGACACTTATAGGAATAGCCCAATGGATTGATTGGAAAGAATAACTTTGAGGTGGTTTCGTACCCTACCATAATCTCTTCGTTTGTTCTCCGCTATTAGTGTCTTTGGAGTGACTCTTTGTTGCATGTTGAGGGATAGTTATATGATCCAATTATGTTATTACTGTTGAGAGAACTTGCACTAGTGAAAGTATGAACCCTAGGCCTTGTTTCCTAGCATTGCAATACCATTTACGCTCACTTTTATCATTAGTTACCTTACTGTTTTTATATATTCAGATTATAAAAACCTATATCTACCATCCATATTACACTTGTATCACCATCTCTTCGCCGAACTAGTGCACCTATACAATTTACCATTGTATTTGGTGTGTTGGGGACACAAGAGACTATTTGTTATTTGTTTGCAGGGTTGCTTGAGAGAGACCATCTTCATCCTACGCCTCCCACGGATTGATAAACCTTAGGTCATCCACTTGAGGGAAATTTGCTACTGTCCTACAAACCTCTGCACTTGGAGGCCCAACAACATCTACAAGAAGAAGGTTGCGTAGTAGACATCACATACCTGTGATATCTGCTCACACTGGTGGTTTACCAAGCCAGTGTAGTAAGGGTGATAACCCGCATTTTGAGCACTGATAATTATCATATACTCCCGACTGATGAACAAGCCAGGTCAGGTTAATAAACACCGGACATTATCTTATCTCATACTGGCGACGTATAGTCAAAAACCAGACCGGTTAATAAACACTAGTGAATTGTACCATAAAGCATTATAAGCCTTATTGAATAAACCTCAAAAAATCTGTCGAACAAAAATAAACGAAAGAACGAGGCTTTCATGGGCTGCCAGGCCGAAAATCGAGTGCTTTCATGGGCTGCACAGGCCACTGAGTTAAACCGGTTTACAAACCTTATGAGATGGACATCACCAATCGTTGTTTTAACTTTGACAAGTTCAGGGTCTGCATAAGATTGACTTGTCAAACGTTCGGCGGGTCATTCCAGGATTACCTGGGCAGAGTGGCTTACTTGAAAAGGCAGGATAACCCGGGGTTTTAGGTGAATACACCTGGCTTCCAATCCTATCACAAGGGTCATGGCAACTCTTGTTCTTTAGAACAAAAGAGCCCCCAAGCAATATTTCTGAGCTATGCTAAATGGGCACCTATGTTTGAGTTGTGCTTTTGCAACAGACTCTCTTTGGTCCCTTTAACCTGGGTAGCAAGCCCCCAAGTTTTTTTATGTGGCCTACAAGCCGGATCAAAGGGTAATCATAACTTTGGTCTATAAAGCAGAAGCCCCCAAGTGACCAAAAACTCATTGTTTAAAGAGAAAACGACAGAGGCCCTGCTTTAACTGAGATGCCGACTTTATTATATTGATCATAATATATACATTATCAAAAAATGTACATCATAAGAGCCGGTGGCTCAGGTGTAGTAAGACCGAAGATGAGAAATATTCCAGGGCCGGTGGGTCTCCTCCTCCGACTTACGTGAGTATTTGTGCTCTCGAACATCGATAAGGTAGTATGACCCGTTGTTTAGATTCTTGCTGACCACAAAGGGTCCTTCCCAAGGTGGGGATAACTTGTGCATATCAGTCTGATCCGAACGAGCCGCTGCGATGTCACTCTCCTCATCTAACAGGTCAAGTGCTTCCTAGCGTGCTTTTTCATTGTCAGCTTCAACATAAGCCGCCACGCGGGGAGAGTCATGACGGATGTCACTAGGGAGAACTGCCTCTGCTCCGTAAACCATGAAGAAAGGCGTGTAACCCGTAGACCTGTTGGGGGTGGTATTAATGCTCCATAACACGGAAGGTAACTCCCGCACCCAACAACCCGGCGTCCTCTGTAGGGGAACCATAAGCCGGGGCTTGATGCCTCGCAAAATCTCTTGAATGGCTCTCTCAGCTTGACCATTAGATTGGGGGTGAGCCACTGATGACACGTCAAGTGGGATGTGCTCACGTTGACAAAATTCTTTCATAGCACCCTTGGACAGATTAGTGCCATTATCAGTTATGATACTGTGGGGAAAGCCAAAACAAAAATTCACCTTTTTCATGAACTGGACCGCCGTCGCCGCGTCACTTTTACTGACCGGCTCTGCCTCAACCCACTTTGTAAATTTGTCAACCGCTACCAGGAGGTGTGTATTTTTGTCCTTGGACCTTTTGAAAGATCCAACCATATCCAGCCCCCAAACTGCAAACGGCCAAGTAATTGGAATCATCCTCAATTCTTGAGCCGGCACATGGGCGCGTCGTGAAAACTTCTGACAACCATCACATTTACTGACCAAATCCTAAACATTAGCATGAGCTGGCAGGCAACAAAATCCATGACGAAAAGCTTTAGCCACGAGAGACCTTGAACCGGCATGATGACCATAGTCTCCTTCATGAATCTCACGCAAAATATCACGGCCCTCTTCTGGAGAAACACAACATTGAAAAGCCCCTATAACACTGCAATGATGCAGCTCTCCATTGATAATTGTCATTGACTTAGACTACCGGGTTATCTGCCTGGCAGAAGTTTCATCCTCAGGTAACTCGCCCCGGGTCATATAAGCCAAATAAGGGACTGTCCAATCAGGAATAGCATGAACGGCTGCCACCAACAGAGCTTCCGGGTCAGGAATAGCCAAATCCTCCTCTGTAGGTATCTTGACCGACGGGTTATGCAAAACGTCAAGAAATACATTAGGCGGCACCGGTTTACGTTGAGAACCCAACTAGCTTAAGGCATCAGCCGCTTCATTTTTTCTCCGATCAACATACTCAACTTGACAACCCTTGAAGTGACCAGCAATAACGTCCACCTCTCGTCGATAAGCCGCCATGAGCAGATCCTTAGAATCCCAAGTACCAGAGACTTGTTGAGCCACCAAATCGGAGTCACCAAAGCACCTTACCTGGCTTAAGTTCATTTCCATAGCCATCCGAAGACCGTGAAGCCAGGCCACATATTCAACTGCATTGTTAGTGCAAGGGAACATCAAACGGAGAACATAACAAATCACCTCGAGGGGAAGTGAGCACAACTCCAGCCCTCGAACCCTCCAATTGCCTGGACCCATCAAAGTGAATAGTCCAATACATGTTATCAGGCTTTTCCTCGGGCATCTACAGCTCTGTCCAATCATTGATGAAATCCACCAGTGCTTGAGACTTGATAGCCGTGCGAGGCATATATTTCAAACCATGAGGACCAAGATCGATGGCCCACTTGGCTATTTGACATGTGGCTTCCCTGTTTTGGATGATATCTCCTAAAGGAGCTGAGCTAACCACGGTAATGGGATGACCCTGAAAATACTGTTTAAGCGTCCGACTAGCCATGAACACCCAATATACAAGTTTCTGCCAGTGCGGATATCTCTGCTTGGACTCAATAAGCACCTCGCTGATGTAGTAAACCGGCCTTTGAACCGGATATTCCTTGCCTGCCTCCTTTTGTTCCACCACAATAGCCACGCTGACAGCCCGGGCATTGGCAGCCACATATAACAACAATGGCTCTTTATCAATAGGAGCAGCCAGAACAGGTGGCTCAGCCAGCTGCTTCTTCAAGTCCTCCAACGCTGCATTAGCGGCATCACTCCAAACAAAATGATCTGTCTTCTTCATCATCTGATAAAGAGGAATAGCCTTCTCACCCAGCCGGCTTATGAACCGGCTCAGAGCCACAATACGACCCGCCAGACGCTGAACCTCGTTAACACACGCCGGTTTAGCCAAAGAAGTAATGGCTTTGATCTTCTACGGGTTAGCTTCAATCCCTTTGTTGGAGACCAAGAAACCCAAGAGCTTGCCTGTTGGTACACAAAAGACACATTTGGCCGGGTTAAGCATCATCTTGTAGGCCCAGAGATTGTCAAACATCCCTTTCAAATCATCAATCAGGGTCTCCTTCTTTCTTGATTTCACCACAATGTCATCTACATAAGCATGAACTTTGCACCCAATCTGATTGTGAAGACAATTCTGCACACATCGCTGGTAAGTCGCCTGGGCACTCTTGAGCCCAAAAGGCATAGACACATAGCAGAAGGCTCCAAAGGGAGTTATAAAAGCTGTTTTCTCCTGGTCCTTAACTGCCATCTTGATCTGATGATAACCAGAATAAGCATCCAAAAAACTCAAGCGCTCACAACCCGCCGTAGCATCAATAATCTGATCAATACGAGGGAGAGAAAAAGGATCATCCGGACAAGCCTTGTTTAAATCCGTGTAGTCCACACACATACGCCAAGTGCTGTTCTTCTTGAGTACTAGCGCTATGTTAGCCAACCACTCAGGATGAAAAACTTCAACAATAAACCCAGCGGCCAAGAGCCGGGCTACCTCTTCACCAATGGCCTTGCGCCTTTCTTCATTAAAACAACGAGGAAACTGGTTGACCGGTTTAAACTGGGGATCAATATTGAGAGTGTGCTCAGCGAGTTCCCTCGGTACACCTGGCATGTCAGAAGGTTTCCATGCAAAGATGTCCCGGTTCTCACGGATGAACTCGATGAGTGCGCTTTCCTATTTCGGATCCAGGTTAGCACTGATACTGAAATGTTTGGATGAATCGCCAGGAACGAAATCAACCATCTTAGTATCATCTGCCGACTTAAACTTCAAAATCGGGTCATGCTCTATGGTTGCCTTTTTCAGAGATGTCATGTCAGACGGGTCAACATTATCTTTGTAAAATTTCAACTCCTCTGTTGCACAAACTGCCTCAGCATAGGCTGCATCACCTTCCTCGCACTCCAAAGCGATCTTCCGGCTTCCCTGCATAGTGATAGTTCCCTTGTAACCCGGAATCTTGAGCTGTAGGTAAACATAACAAGGCATGGCCATGAACTTAGCATAAGCCGACCGTCCAAACAGGGCATGATAAGGGCTCTTGATCTTCACCAGTTCAAAGGTCAACGTCTCCGACCTAGAGTCATGATCATCTCCAAAAGCAACTTCCAAATCTATCTTACCAACTGGGTATGCCGACTTACCAGGCACCACGCATGGAAAACAGTGTTCGACGGTTTAAAATTTTTATCTGTCAACCCCATGCGATGAAAAGTTTCATAATAAAGGATATTGATGCTGCTCCCTCCGTCCATGAGTACCTTGGTGAACATATATCCTCCAACCTGAGGTGCGACCACCAAAGCCAAGTGACCTGGATTATCAACCCGGGGCGGGTGATCTTCACGACTCCGCACAATGGGCTGCTCAGACCAGCGCAAGTAACGGGGGACGGCCGGTTCAACAGCGTTCACTACCCTCTTATGAAGCTTCTGGTCCAGTTTGCATAAATTTGTGTTGAAGACATGGTACTGCCCACTATTCAACTATTTTGGGTTACTCTGATACCCAGATTGCTGCTGCTGATTCCCTGACCTGACTGTTGATGGTAGCTACCCTGATTGCCTTGATTGCCTTGATTACCTTGGAACCCAGAGCTAGAACTGCTACTACCGTAACCTGGTCCATGAGAGTCCGATCCTGAGCCGCCACCTGGCCCATGACTGTCTTGAAAAAGATTGGAATTCTTGTACTCCTTCATAATGTAGCAATCCTTCTAGAGGTGGCCAGATGGTCTCTCTCATGTCCCATGCCTTGGGCAGGGCTAATTTAGCATATGCTCAAGGTTAAAGCCTGATCCTCCGATTCGTGGGGGCAGTTTACCCTTGCGACGCTGGCCATTATTCTGCGTGTTGGTGTTAGCCACAAAGTCCAAACTATTTTCACCTTTGTGCTTACTATTACCTCCCTGATTCACCGAGTTATGCCGCTGCCCTCTGGTGTTGCCGCTCTTCTTTCCCTTTCGCTGCTTTTCCTTCAGACTCGGGGTCCTTGGTACCATCAGAGTCAGCGCATTTAACCAGAGCCGCCATGAGTGTTCCCATGTCGTTGCAGTGGCGTTTGATCCGTCCTAATTTCTGCTTCAGAGGCGTGAAACAACAATTTCTCTCCAACATTAAGACTGCTGGATCGGCATTGATGCAAACCGACGAGTGCAGGATTGTTGAGACCTGGCACACCTAATGAGTTGTCGACTCACCTTCTTCTTGGACACACGCGGCTAAAAACACAATTGACATGGGTTGCTTGCATGTATTTTTAAAATTCTGGATAAACCGGGCCTTTAACTCGGCCCATGACCCAACGAAGTTGGCAGGGAGCCCCTTCAACCAAGTACAGGTCATCCCCTCTAACATTAGGGGGAAATACTTAGCACACGCAGCATCGCTAACATCCAGCAATTCCATGGCCATCTCATAACTCCCGATCCATGCCTCAAGAGGTAAGTCGGCTGTGTAGTTAGGCACCTTGCGAGGACCTTTGAAATCCTTGGGCAGACGCTCATTACGTAGAGCTGGCACTAAACATGTCACGCCCAAATTCCTAAAGGGTAGACCTGGCTCCAACGAAGTTGTTAAACAAACCGGAGTAGGTTGACGGGCCGCATACTGTGCAGCTAGTTCGGCCTCTCGACGTGCTCTACCTTGATCCACTATGTTCTGAGCATCACCGCCTCCGCCCGCCGGGTTATGTCCATGGGGCGGGTTATGGTTCCGTCCACTACTTGACACAGCCGACTCATCGATATGCCTGCTGTAACTCCGGCTCGGGCGACGGGTGGAATGAATCCTGTCACGACTGTAAGAATAAGCCTGCTGCTGAACCAAAGTTGTCTGAAGGAGCTCTCTAGCCCTCCGTGTTTCAACTGCCGTCGGAGACTCGCCTTCAACCGGGAGAGCTGCCAACCGTGACGCTGCAGTGATCATATTATCCAAAGGGTTAGAGTAATGACCCGGTGGCGTTGGCACGTGCTGCGGCGGGTTATTGTTCTGACGAGGCAGGTCCGTCGTGCGCGGCTGAACCAGCGTACCCGTCCCAGGCGCTTCCACCCAGTTTACCACTGGCGGGTTACGGGTTCCTTCTCCTGGCATGTTAAAGAGATTTCTTGCCTCGTAAACCGTGGACAGACGAGTCTGATGCCTCCTCCTCATGACATCATTTGAAGTGTTCTGATCTAGCATGAGTCGGTACGACTCCCACTGAATCCGCTGTGCCTGAGCATCCAAAGCAGCCTACTCCTCGGCCAACCTTGTGTTTTTTGCGTTTAGCTACTCCTTGGCCTGTGTTACCTCATCACGCAATTTTGCGACCGCCGCATTATGCTGATCCTGATCCGCCGGGTTAACCACTGTTGTTAACAATGCTGTCAGCTTATCCAGAAAGTCAGTTAAGACCTGAGCCGGCAGGCACACAGGGCCTCCTGCCCCGGCAGCCGTTGCCGCTGCTGACCCGGAAATCAGTTCTGATGTAGTTGACGAATGCTGCGCGGGCTGTGTACCGGCCATGAAGATTGCAACCCGGTTCAGCGGCTCGTAGGGGTCCGGAATACTGTCGCCATCGAAACAGCCCCCAAGCCGGCCGTCTTGCAGTTGATACAATGGCTCGGTCTCATCGATGGACGATTCATCATCGGAGTAAACAACCTTCTCGCCGCCAGATGCCGATCTACCTTCAGATTCCGCTCCATGGATGAATCCCACGAAGGCATGATTCTTGGTGGGCCGAACTCGGGCGGGTCTCGCACGCTGAGCCGTCTCAATGATGTCGGTGCAGATGTTTGGCTCAGGGCCCGGTTCGCCGATCTTGCCAATGAAGACGTGAATTCCACCGAAGGGGACCCGGTACCCATACTCGATTGAGCCAGCCTTGGGGCCCCAGCCTGCGTCGTTGATGTAGAGCTTGCCGTGACGACTCTTGGTCATCCGACCTACAGCGTACCCCTTGATTCCTTCGAAGTTGCCCTCTAAGAACTTGAAACCATCGTGCGATAGCCCCACGGTGGGTGCCAACTATCATGGGATTGTCACGGCAGATGTCCTAGTGCAAGGACTTAGTCATGGAGCCATCGCAACGAGATTAGCTTAAAGGGGTTAAACGGGACAAAGGACACGCGGAGTTTATACTGGTTTGGCACCTTGCGATGAAGGTAAAGGCCTAATCCAGTTTGAGGTGGTATTGCTAGGGTTTCAATGACCAAGGAGCGAATACACTTAACCTGGCTCTCGATCTGTTGTTTCTTGTCCCTAAACCGTCGCCGGGTCATCCCTTTATATACACAGGTTGTCGCCCCGCGGTTCACAGAATCCCGGCCGGCTCATAAACATGTCCGGCTCGGTATCTACTCTTTCCTATCTTACAATACAAGTCATACACCGATGGCGGTTTACATCGATGGGCCCTAACCCGCATTTGGGCTTTGGGCCTTCTTATTAAGTCTTCTTCGTAAGTCGCCATCATCTATGTCTTCATGGGCTTCAATACCGGTAAATCATCATGAACATAACCCGGCCCCTCCTGGGCGGTTTATATTCAATAGTTATATCCCCAACAAAACCCAAATATCGGAGAAGAAATACGAGGCTATAAGCAATCATGCATATAAGATATCAAAGAAACTCAAATAACTTTCATGGATATAAAAAGATAGATCTGATCATAAACTCAAAGTTCATCGATCCCAACAAACACACCGCAAAAGAGTTACATCATATGGATCTCCAAGAGACCATTGTATTGAGAATTCAGCGAGAGAGAGAGAGAGAGAGAGAGAGAGAGAGAGGAAGCCATCTAGCTACTAACTACGGAATCGAAGGTCTACCAAGAACTACTCACGCATCATCGGAGAGGCACCAATGGAGGTGGTGAACCCCATCTGAGCTGATGCGTAGATTGGATCTGGTGGTTCTGGACGCTACGACAGCTGGATCAATATTTCATTGATTCCCCTAGGGGTTTGGGAATATTGGGGTATTTATAGAGCAAAGAGGTGGTCCGGGGGACACCCGAGGTGGGCACAACCCACCAGGGCGCGCTTGGGCCTCCTGGTGCGCCTTGGTGGGTTGTGCTCTCCTCGGAGCACCCCCAGGCGCAGCCAGGGCCCATTATATTCCTTCTGGTCCAAAAAAATCTTCGTCAAGTTTCGTTGCGTTTGGACTCCGTTTGATATTGATTTCCTGCGGTGTAAAAAACATGCAGAAAACAACAACTGGCACTTGGCACTATGTCAATAGGTTAGTACCAAAAAATGATATAAAATGACTATAAAATGATTATAAAACATCCAAGATTGATAATATAATAGCATGGAACAATAAAAAATTATAGATACGTTGGAGACGTATCAACGTCCTCAATGATGTTCATGGCAAGGTCCGTCTTGTGTCCATTGCAAATTAGATTGTGGCATGAAATAGTTGCCCCAGCTAGTGTTTAATAGTAGTTTGGATTTTGTCTAATTATCCAAACCTTGCCTATTATGGAGCCCTCTGGGGTTAGTACTCTGTTTGAATCCGTCTATTGGAACTGCTGCTACTTTTGTGTGCCTGTGAATCATGTGAGAACCATCCTAATTGTTGCCGAAACAGATGCGTCCTCATTAGTTTTTTCATGACTATGGCATGGTAAGACATAAGTTGTCACGATTTATCATACGAGCAGTGTGTGTTTGATGAAATAGAGTACTCGTTCGAGAACTGTGCGCTGACATATACATAGGGTATGTAAGGCTGGTTAAGTACTTGTAAACACTGTTGGTGCTACCCCACTTGTAAGCAATTGTGCAAAACACGACACATTGGCCCAGCTTGCTTCAACACCAGAAAAGTCGGCTATCGACAAGCTAACAATCAATAATTTGATGTCTGACATATAAGAAACTACGTATCTTGTTACAGTGGTTCATGCACTTAACTGGGGCCACAATGTAAATTCCAAACATTCACACGCTAGGCCAGCATTCATGTGGAACACTCACATTAAACTCGGCTTCATAAAATACTTGAAAAGCATAAGTTGAGCAATATTATACATCTCAATGATTCATAGAACATAACAAACATATACTAGTTCATAGCAAAAGACAAAGTTGTGAGAAGGTTTACAAATCAGGAAAAATCAAGCAAGGCTTCTCTGAGGAAAGGGACCCCCTAGGCAGGCTTTAATTTCCTGGAGTTCACTCTGGTTTTTCTTGTTGCCTCCATCCAGGGTTAGGTTCTCTCATTCCAGAATAACCAATTATAATTATGTTCTCAGCTGGAATGCTTAACTGAACCATGTAGTGTACTGACCATCCGGAATTCTTGTGCATTTCACTAAATTTAAGCATCGCTATTTGCATAAATAAGCAGACCACAATGCCTCTTGTCCGACCACCTGTCCCAAAAATCTCCGTGTGGCCATGCCAGCTAGTCCTCGATCCATGGATGAACTGGTAGAAAGTGCAGTCCGGACTAGGATGCAGTTGTTTTTGCTCATCTCGGCAGTGCACTCAGGAAGTGAAACGTACGAATCAGTTTCTTTTAGATTGCGTTGGTCATTCTACCTAGTTACTACCAACGTAGGAATACCTGGAAGACGGGTGCACTACTAGGGGAAAGCCTAGTAGTAGCGCGGGTTTAATGCCTACTAGTAGCGCGGGAAACCGTGCTACTAGTAAGGCGCTACAGCTATTCCTTAGCAGTAGTGCGTGCGGCACACACTACTGCTAAGACATATAGCCGTAGCGTGTGTTTATTCCGGTGCTACTGCTAATATAACTAGTAGTAGCGTGCTTCCAGTCCATAGCTACTAGTATTATATTTTTCATTTTTTATTTTTAGTGTATTTATACCCCGTTATACAAATTTTGGTACAATACCAATTATGAGGTTGTTATATTGTTATGTTCATAACAGTGTCGAAAATGAAGGTGGATTAGGTTCAAGTGGAGGCAACATGTGGTGGATGTCGAAAGTATACTACTAATCCAAACTTGATCTACTTTGGACTAGTAGTACTTCCGATGTGCACCACATGTTGCCTCCACTTGAATTTAATCCGCCAACACAAGCTATTTAATCATCATCATAGTCATTACCACCAACACTAGCTATTTAATCATCATAGTCATAGTGTAGCACATCATCATCTTCAAACTCATTCTAGCTAGCTAATCACCACCAACACTAGCTACGGTAGCTATCTAATCACCACCAACACTAGCTAATAATAATCATCATAGTCATTACCACCAACACTAGCTATTTAATCATCATAGTCATAGTGTAGCACATCATCATCTTCAAACTCATTCTAACTATCTAATCACTCCTACTGCTCTCTCTCAGGTAAAATAGCATAAAATATGTGTAGCACTCCTGCTTCATCATATTGGAGCATGCAGATGAACCTGTCACCTGATTGTGGGTTGCACTTCTGATTGCTGCCCCCTACTACTTTTGTGTGATCCTTCACAATTTTGCTCCAGTCTTTCACTATTAAGACTTCCTCGCTTGGAGAAATCCTGAATGCACTAAAGTACAATGTAGGATGTCTTGGCCATAAAATAAACATTCTCATGCGACCTTTAGTCTCGATCCAATGAGGCACAACATTCATCGGGAGTCCCTGTTGAAGAACATCGTAGTAACATACTTAGCAATGAAGTTTAGCTTAAAAAATAATGTATGCAAAAGATGCACTGAGGACAAATAGTACAAATCTTACCATCTTTCCTAAATAGATGTGACCGTAGTTCAATACGAACACTATTGGTCGCACGTTTTGAGTACTAAGATTTTTAAGTCCAAGAAAATAATTTTTCTTGACAACATCAAGATCCTAAAGCCATGAAACATAATGACCTATCTCCTCGCAGTTTAGTTCAGCCCCGGGACAGTGGACGGTCATGTCTACCAAGCACCGGACATGTTCGCTTGAATGGAAATAAGCTATCAATAGAAATTAGTTGTCAACTATTTTTGAATAAACAATATCCAAGACATAAATATGGTTGAGAAACTCACATAGTGGTAGAACTGGAGGCGTCTGCACATCGACCCAGATGTCTCTATTACCTTCAATATCATCTTCCGAATGAATATCAAAGGTGATAACCATATCAGGCTCAAATGCATAAGCCTTGCATAGTGCTTGCCAAGTTTTGCATTCAAAATAGGTGTAGGTGTCTGCATTGTATAATTTTGCATCGAAAGTATAACCATGCTCGGTCTTCAAGTAAACTCTCTTTACCTCCATAGTTTTCATTGGACTGAAACCTATCTTATCCAAGACAAAAACTCTTGCATGGCAGGGGATACGCTAGTAGAACAGTAAAATAAATAAATTATAAGTTGAAGCAAATGAAGCAGAAATCATGCTTAATTACGAAAAAAGACTTGTCGTTGTGACTTAGTGTATCCACTTTGAAGGTATCGTCCAGCTTCATGCTGAAGCGCCTATTATCAACTAGGAAGATTCTGTCGCATAGGTCGCGCTCGTCTTCGTAGTATTCGCAAATACCGAAATACTTTTCGTCGCCAGACATTTCCTATGTTCATAGTTGAAACATTAATTGAAAATTGATCGAAGGCAACTAGCAGGAAACTCAACACACAAATCCGGCATGACCTTTGCTAAAATAGGACATACGAGCGCCTGAAATTTGCCAGAATGGAAATGAATCAACACTCCGGCAAAACATAGGCCACTCGGATTTTCCTGGCGATACAAAGATGTTCATACACATACAATGATGCATGCTTAAACTTGCAATTCCATCTGGATCAATTATCATAAGCATTTGCACGTGAGCTCACCGACTAAATACCGTAGTTCTACTCTATTCAACACATCGAGAAGTGGATAAAGAGGAGGTGGACTTTTAGCTCACCAACTCGGGTGTAGAGGAAGTAGAGGTAGCTCGGATGACGATCACTCCAATGAGACACGACCGTACAAAGCCTACATATTCCACCGAGTAAAATTTTAATTAGATCATCAAATCTCATATAGCATTCTTTGATGACAAAGTGATAATGACATAAATTAAACTAGTTCTATTAATTCAACTAGTTCAACTAAGCACTTACTAAAAATAAAGTAGTTCTATTAATTTTCTTACTAAAAATAAACTACTTCTATGTTAAAATTTTAATTAGATAATCAAATCTCATATACCTAAATTTTCTTACTAAAAATAAAATAGTTCTATTAATTCAACTAGTTCAACTAAGCACTTACTATAAATAAGAATAATTAATTTTCTTACTAAAAACAGTAAAAAACTACATTATACAAGAACAATACAAAAAAGTTTAGGGTTTAGGAGAGATGGAGGGAGGAGGGGGTTGGGAGGAGGGAGGAGGAGGAGGGAGGAGGGGGCGGCCAGAGGATGAGTGGAGGGGGGAGGATGAGGAGGGAGGAGGGGTGGCAGGAGGAGGAGGGAGGGGGAGGAGAGGCCGGCCGGAGGAGGAGGGGGCGGCCGGAGGAGGAGGGAGGAGCGAGGAGGGGCGACCGAAGGATCCAGGAGGAGGGAGGAGGGGGCGGCCGGAGGTGGAGGGAGGGGCGCGGTAGGGAGGAGGGATTACCTCAATGGAGCAGGAGCAGGAGCGTCGGCGGCGGCAGGCGACGACGGTGGTCGGGGAACCGGGGCGGCGACGGACCACGGGGGATGCGGGGGAGTGAGAGAGTGGAGGCGGGTGGTGGTGGTGGGGGGGGGTAAAACTGAACTTAGCAGTAGCGTTGGACAGGATAAAGCGCTACTGCTAATCTCCATCGAAGTAGCACGTTTAGCAGTAGAAGTGCTATTGCTATGCCTGTACCAGTAGCGCCTTCTAAAAACGCGTTACTGCTAAGACTACGCATGTAAAAAAATTCAAGAATACATTAGTCATCAATGATCTTTTGGTGCAGAATTTAAATTGTCAATATGAGTCTTCCCCGGTTTTTAAGAACCGGTGAAGATTCCTATTGCGACCACAGATCCTACACATAGAGTTCAATGAAGACCAAGTGCTTGTGATAGTTTGAGAAGTAATGTATTTAAGGTGGTAAACACCATGTTTGCTTAGCAGTATGGGACTAAACTTAGGCGCGAGAGGGGATGGGACTTTAGCAGTAGCGGGTTCTGGCATAACGCGCTACTACTAGGCAAGTTAGCAGTAGCGCGTGTGTGGGAAGGGCGCTACTACAATACATAGTTTGGAGGCAACTCCCTGGCAATTGTAGTAGTAGAGCTCGTTTACCTTAGCGCGCTACTACTAACTGGGTGTTAGTAGCGTGCACTTTCGAACAGCGCTACTGCTAATTAGCAGTAGTGTTTGTTTTTAAACCGTGCTGCCAGTAAGATTCTGTGTATAAGGTTTTCTGTAGTAGTGGTGGTTATAGGACGACAGCTAGGAATAGCCATTTCATTTTGTGTAGTTCTACTAAAACTGAGGTGTGTACTTTTGATTGCTCAGATAGAAACGATATGGAGATAGACATCCCTATTTGCGCAAATATGAAATACGGTTATTTAAACAGTGACAGTTATTTGCAGTGGCATATAATTAACATCAGCATCTATTATGTTATAATTGGCACTACATTGATAGTGAAAGTGCCCTTAAGTAAGTAGCATCACATCACATCAACACTGCCACTAGATTAACATGCAGAACAATAGCATTAGTATTACTGTCATGAGAGTAGCACATGGTTAGTAAATGTGCTAGCAAATTTGTGCAGTTCCACTGGGATGAAGCAATGTTAGCGGTGTGAGATTTAAGTGTAACTGCAAAAACACAATTCATGGGAAATAAAGCAAGACGGAAGCACTTCATAAACTGGTGATGCCATTGGTTCAATTTATCAACGACACTAGACCATTACTTAATAGTGACATTAGGTGGCATTACTTAATGTTTCATGTGATTTTACATTAATAGTGTTGGGGAACGTAGTAATTTCAAAAAAAATCCTACGCACACGCAAGATCATGGTGATGCATAGCAACGAGAGGGGAGAGTGTTGTCTACGTACCCTCATAGACCGTAAGCAGGAAGCGTTATATCAATGCGGTTGATGTAGTCGTACATCTTCACGATCCGACTGATCCAAGCACCGAAAGCACGAAACCTCCGAGTTCTGCACACGTTCGGCTCGGTGACGTCCTCGCCTTCTCGATCCAGCAAGAGGGGCGAAGTAGTAGATGATTTCCGGCAGCACGACGGCGTGGTGACGGTGTTGGTGAAGAACAATCTTCACAGGGCTTCGCCTAAGCACTACGAAAACTATGACGGAGGATAAACTAGAGGAGACGGGGTTGCCAACACACGGCTTGGTGTTTCTTGATGTGTCTTGGGTGCTAGCCCTACCCCTCTATTTATATGTTGAGCCCTGGCGTCGAAACTTGGAGCAAAAACCTCCTCAAAGTCGGTTTCACCCGAAAGGCAAGAGTCCTTCTCGGACTCCAGGGCTAGACGCCAGGGTTCCCGGCGTCTACCCCCTAGATGCCAGGGTTCCTGGCGTCTAGCCTCTGGTCTCCGCGAAACTTCCTTTTGCACTTTCCAAAAGCCTCGTGGGCTTTCCCCTTTGGCCCAGATAAAGTGTTCTCGTGCCCAAACATTTCGGGAAACGTCCGGAACCCCTTCTGATGGATTCCAGAACCCTTCTGGAGATCAAACACTACTATCCACATATCAATCTTTACTTCCGGACCATTCCGGAGTTCCTTGTCATATCCGTGATCTCATCCGAAACTCCGAACAACATTCGGTCACCAACATACATAACTCATAGTACTATATCGTCAAAGAACGTTAAGCGTGCGGACCCTACGGGTTCGAGAACTATGTACACATGATCGAGACACCTCTCTTGTCAATAACCAATAGCGGGACCTGGATGCCCATATTGGCTCCTACATATTCTACGAAGATCTTTATCGGTCAGACCGCATAACAACATACGATGTTCCCTTTGTCATCGGTATGTTACTTGCCCGAGATTCGATCGTCGGTATCTCAATACCTAGTTCTATCTTGTTACCGGCAAGTCTCTTTACTCGTTCCGCAACACTCATCCCGCAACTAACTCATTAGTTGCAATGCTTGCAAGGCTTAAGTGATGTGCATTACCGAGAGGGCCCAGAGATACCTCTCCGACAATCGGAGTGACAAATCCTATTCTCAAAATACGCCAACCCAACAAGTACCTTTGGAGACACCTGTAGAGCACCTTTATAATCACCCAATTACGTTGTGACGTTTGGTAGCACACAAAGTGTTCCTCTGGTAAACGGGAGTTGCATAATCTTATAGTCATAGGAACATGTATAAGTCATGAAGAAAGCAATAGCAACATACTAAACGATCGAGTGCTAAGCTAACGGAATGGGTCAAGTCAATCACATCATTCTCCTAATGATGTGATCCCATTAATCAAATGACAACTCATGTCTATGGCTAGGAAACTTAACCATCTTTGATCAACGAGCTAGTCAAGTAGAGGCATACTAGTGACATACTGTTTGTCTATGTATTCACACATGTATTATGTTTCCGATTAATACAATTCTAGCATGAATAATAGACATTTATCATGATATAAGGAAATAAATAATAACTTTATTATTGCCTCTAGGGCATATTTTCCTTCAGTCTCCCACTTGCACTAGAGTCAATAATCTAGTTCACATCGCCATGTGATTTAACAGCAATAGTTCACATCACCATGTGATTAACACCCATAGTTCACATCGATATGTGATCAACACCCAAAGAGTTTACTAGAGTCAGTAATCTAGTTCACATCGCTATGTGATTAACACCCAAAGAGTACTAAGGTGTAATCATGTTTTGCTTGTGAGATAATTTTAGTCAACGGGTCTGTCACATTTCAGATCCGTAAGTATTTTGTGAATTTCTATGTCAACAATTGTCTGCAAGGAGCTACTCTAGCTAATTGCTCCCACTTTTCAATATGTATCTGGATCGAGACTTAGAGTCATCCAGATCGGTGTCAAAACTTGCATCAACGTAACTCTTTACGACAAACCTTTTTGTCACCTCCATAATCGAGAAACATATCCTTATTCCACTAAGGATAATTTTGACCGCTGTCCAGTGATCTACTCCTAGATCACTATTGTACTCCCTTGCCAACATCAGTGTAGGGTATACAATAGATCTGGTACACAGCATGGCATACTTTATAGAACCTATGGCTGAGGCATAGGGAATGACTTTCATTCTCTTTCTATCTTCTGCCGTGGTCGGGTTTTGAGTCTTACTCAATTTCACACCTTGTAACACAGGCAAGAGCTTTTTCTTTGACTGTTCCATTTTGATCTTACTTCAAAATCTTGTCAAGGTATGTACTCATTGAAAAAACTTATCAAGCGTCTTGATCTATCCCTATAGATCTTGATGCTCAATATGTAAGCAGCTTTACCAAGGTCTTTCTTTGAAAAACTCCTTTCAAACACTCCTTTGTGCTTTGCAGAATAATTCTACATTATTTCCGATCAACAATATGTCATACAGATACTTATCAGAAATGCTGTACTGGTCCCACTCACTTTCTTGTAAATACAGGCTTCACCGCAAGTCTGTATAAAACTATATGCTTTGATCAAAGCGTATATTCCAACTCCGAGATGCTTGCACCAGTCCATAGATGGATCGCTGGAGCTTGCACATTTTGTTAACACCTTTAGGATTGATAAAACCTTCTGGTTGCATCATATACAACTCTTCTTTAAGAAATCCATTAAGGATTGCAGTTTTGTCATCCATTTGCCAGATTTCATAAAATGCGGCAATTGCTAACATGATTCGGACAGACCTTAAGCATCGATACGAGTGAGAAAATCTCATCGTAGTCAACACCTTGAACTTTGTCAAAAACCTTTTTCGACAAGTCTAGCTTTGTAGATGGTAACACTACTATCAGCGTCCGTCTTCCTCTTGAGAATCCATTTATTCTCAATTGCTTGCCGATCATCGGGCATGTCAACCAAAGTCCACACTTTGTTCTCATACATGGATCCCATCTCAGATTTCATGGCCTCAAGCCATTTCGCGGAATCTGGGCTCACCATCGCTTCTTCATAGTTCGTAGGTTTGTCATGGTCTAGTAACATAACTTCCAGAATAGGATTACCGTACCACTTTGGTGCGGATCTCACTCTGGTTTATCTACGAGATTCGGTAGTAACTCGATCTGAAGTTACATGATCATTATCATTAGCTTCCTCACTAATTGGTGTATTAGTCACAGGAACAGATTTCTGTGATGAACTACTTTCCAATAAGGGAGAAGGTACAATTACCTTATCAAGTTCTACGTTCCTTCCACTCACTTCTTTCGAGAGAAACACCTTCTCTTGAAAGGATCCATTCTTAGCAATGAATGTCTTGCCTTCGGATCTGTGATATAAGGTGTACCCAACAGTCTCCTTTGGGTATCCTATGAAGACACATTTCTCCGATTTGGGTTTGAGCTTATCAGGACGAAACTTTTTCACATAAGCATCACAACCCCAAACTTTAGGAAACGACAACTTTGGTTTCTTGCTAAACCATAGTTCATATAGTGTCGTCTCAACGGATTTAGATGGTGCCCTATTTAACGTGAATGCAGCTGTCTCTAATGCATAACCCCAAAACGATAGTGGTAAATTGGCAAGAGACATCATAGATTGCACCATATCTAATAAAGTACGGTTACGATGTTCGGACACACCATTACACTGTGGTGTTCCAGGTGGCGTGAGTAGTGAAACTATTTCACATTGTTTTAACTGAAGGCCAAACTCGTAACTCAAATATTTTACCTCTGCGATCATATCGTAGAAACTTTTATTTTCTTGTTACGATGATTCTCCACTTCACTCTGAAATTCTTTGAACTTTTCAAATGTTTCAAACTTGTGTTTCATCAAGTAGATATACCCATATCTTCTCAAATCATCTGTGAAGGTCAGAAAATAATGATACTTGCCGCGAGCCTCAATACTCATCGGATCGCATACATCAGTATGTATTATTTCCAATAAGTTAGTTGCTCGCTCTATTGTTCTGGAGAACGGAGTCTTAGTCATCTTGCCCATGAGGCATGGTTCGCAAGCATCAAGTGATTCACAATCAAGTGATTCCAAAAGCCCATCAGCATGGAGTTTCTTCATGCGCTTTACACCAATATGACTTAAACGGCAGTGCCACAAATAAGTTGCACTATCATTATTAACTTTGCATCTTTTGGCTTCAATATTATGAATATGTGTATCACTACGATCGAGATCCAACAAACCATTTTCGTTGGTGTGTATGACGATAGAAGGTTTTATTCATGTAAACAGAACAACAACTGTTCTCTAACTTAAATGAATAACCGTATTACAATGAACATGATCAAATCATATTCATGCTCAACGCAAACACCAAATAACACTTATTTAGGTTCAACACTAATCCCGAAAGTATAGGGAGTGTGCGATGATGATCATGTCAATCTTGGAACCACTTCCAACACACATCGTCACTTCACCCTTAACTACTCTCTGTTTATTCTGCAACTCCCGTTTCGAGTTACTAATCTTAGCAACTGAACTAGTATCAAATACTGAGGGGTTGCTATAAACACTAGTAAAGTACACATCAATAACATGTATATCAAATATACTTATGTTCACTTTGCCATCCTTCTTATCCTCCAATCACTTGGGGTAGTTCCGCTTCCAGTGACCAGTCCCTTTGCAATAGAAGCACTTAGTCTCGGGCTTAGGACCATACTTGGGCTTCTTCACTTGAGCAGCAACTTGCTTGCTGTTTTTCTTGAAGTTCCCCTTTTTTCCTTTGCCGTTTTCTTGAAACTAGTGATCTTGTCAACCATCAACACTTGATGCTCTTTCTTGGTTTCTACCTTCATTGATTTCATCATTATGAAAAACTCGGGAGTCGTTTTCGTCATCCCTTGCATACTATAGTTCATCACGAAGTTCTACTAACTTGGTGATGGTGACTAGAGAATTCTGTCAATCACTATCTTATCTGGAAGATTAACTCCCACTTGATTCAAGCGATTGTAGTACCCAGACAATCTGAGCACATGCTCACTAGTTGAGCGATTCTCCTCCATCTTTTAGCTATAGAACTTGTTGGAGACTTCATATCTCTCAACTCGGGTATTTGCTTGAAATATTAACTTCAACTTCTGGAACATCTCATATGGTCCATGACGTTCAAAACGTCTTTGAAGTCCCGATTCTAAGCCGTTAAGCATGGTGCACTAAACTATCAAGTAGTCATCATATTTTAGCTAGCCAAACGTTCATAACGTCTGCATCTGCTCCTGCAATAGGTCTGTCACCTAGCGGTGCATCAAGGACATAATTCTTCTGTGCAGCAATGAGGATAAACCTCAGATCCCGGATCCAATCCACATCATTGCTACTAACATCTTTTCAACACAATTTTCTCTAGGAACATATCAAAATAAACACAGGGAAGCAACAACGCGAGCTCTTGATCTACAACATAGATATGCTAATACTAGCAGGACTAAGTTCATGATAAATTAAAGTTCAATTAATCATATTACTTAAGAACTCCCACTTAGATAAACATCCCTCTAATCCTCTAAGTGATCACGTGATCCAAATCAACTAAACCATAACCGATCATCACGTGAAATGGAGTAGCTTTCAATGGTGAACATCACTATGTTGATCATATCTACCATATGATTCACGCTCGACCTTTCGGTCTCCATGTTCCGAGGCCATATCTGCATATGCTAGGCTCGTCAAGTTTAACCTGAGTATTCTGCGTGTGCAAAACTGGCTTGCACCCGTTGTAGATGGACGTAGAGCTTATCACACCCGATCATCACGTGGTGTCTGGGCACGACAAACTTTGGCAACGGTGCATACTCAGGGAGAACACTTTTATCTTGAAATTTAGTGAGAGATCATCTTATAATGCTACCGTTAAACAAAGCAAGATAAGATGCATAAAAGATAAACATCACATGCAATCAATATAAGTGATATGATATGGCCATCATCATCTTGTGCTTGTGATCTCCATCTCCGAAGCACCTCCATGATTGCCATCGTCACCGGCGCGACACCTTGATCTCCATCGTAGCATCGTTGTCGTTTCGCCAATCTTATGCTTCTATGACTATCGCTACCGCTTAGTGATAAAGTAAAGCATTACAGGGCGATTGCATTGCATACAATAAAGCGACAACCATATGGCTCCTGCGAGTTGCCGATAACTCGGTTATAAAACATGATCATCTCATACAATAAAATTTAGCATCATGCCTTGACCATATCACATCACAACATGCCCTGCAAAAACAAGTTAGACGTCCTCTACTTTATTGTTGCAAGTTTTACGTGGCTGCTACGGGCTTAGGAAGAACTGTTCTTACCTACGCATCAAAACCACAACGATAGTTTGTCAAGTTGGTGTTGTTTTAACCTTCACAAGGACCGGGCGTAGCCACACTCGGTTCAACTAAAGTTGGAGAAACTGACACCCGCCAGCCACCTGTGTGCAAAGCACGTCGGTAGAATCAGTCTCGCGTAAGCGTACAAGTAATGTCGGTCCGGGCCGCTTCATCCAACAATACCGCTGAACCAAAGTATGACATGCTGGTAAGCAGTATGACTTATATCGCCCACAACTAACTTGTGTTCTACTCGTGCATATAACATCAACGCATAAAACCTGGCTCTGATACCACAGTTGGGGAACGTAGTAATTTCAAAAAAATTCCTACGCACATGCAAGATCATGGTGATGCATAGCAACAAGAGGGGAGAGTGTTGTCTACGTGCCCTCATAGACCGTAAGCGGAAGCATTATATCAATGTGGTTGACGTAGTCGTACGTCTTCACGATCCGACCGATCCAAGCACCGAAAGCACGGCACCTCCGAGTTCTGCACATGTTCGGCTCGGTGACGTCCTCGCCTTGTCCATCCAGCAAGAGGGGCGAAGTAGTAGATGAGTTCCGGTAGCACGACGGCGTGGTGACGGTGTTGGTGAAGAACAATCTTCGCAGGGCTTCGCCTAAGCACTACGAAAACTATGACGAAGGATAAACTAGAGGAGACGGGGTTGCCGGCACACGGCTTGGTGTTTCTTGATGTGTCTTGGGTGCTAGCCCTTCCCCTCTATTTATATGTTGAGCCCTGGGGTCGAAACTTGGAGCAAAAACCTCCTCAAAGTCGGTTTCACCCGAAAGGCAAGAGTCCTTCTCGGACTCCTGGGCTAGATGCCAGGGTTCCCGGCGTCTACCCCCTAGATGCCAGGGTTCCTGGCGTCTAGCCTCTGGTCTCCGCAAAACTTCCTTTTGCACTTTCCAAAAGCCTCGTGGGCTTTCCCCTTTGGCCGAGATAAAGTGTTCTCGTGCCCAAACATTTCGGGAAACATCCGGAACCCCTTCTGATGGATTCCAGAACCCTTCTGGAGATCAAACACTACTATCCACATATCAATCTTTCCTTCCGGACCATTCTGGAGTTCCTCGTCATATCCGTGATCTCATCCGAAACTCCGAACAACATTCGGTCACCAACATACATAACTCATAGTACTATATCGTCAACGAACGTTAAGCGTGCGGACCCTACGGGTTCGAGAACTATGTAGACATGATCGAGACACCTCTCTTGTTAATAACCAATAGCGGACTTGGATGCCCATATTGGCTCCTACATATTCTACGAAGATCTTTATCGGTCAGACCGCATAACAACATACGTTGTTCCCTTTGTCATCGGTATGTTACTTGCCCGAGATTCGATCGTCGGTATCTCAATACCTAGTTCTATCTCGTTACCGGCAAGTCTCTTTACTCGTTCCGCAACACTCATCCCGCAACTAACTCATTAGTTGCAATGCTTGCAAGGCTTAAGTGATGTGCATTACCGAGAGGGCCCAGAGATACCTCTCCGACAATCGGAGTGACAAATCCTATTCTCAAAATACGCCAACCCAACAAGTACCTTTGGAGACACCTGTAGAGCACCTTTATAATCACCCAATTACGTTGTGACGTTTGGTAGCACACAAAGTGTTCCTCTGGTAAACGGGAGTTGCATAATCTTATAGTCATAGGAACATGTATAAGTCATGAAGAAAGCAATAGCAACATACTAAACGATCGAGTGCTAAGCTAACGGAATGGGTCAAGTCAATCACATCATTCTCCTAATGATGTGATCCCATTAATCAAATGACAACTCATGTCTATGGCTAGGAAACTTAACCATCTTTGATCAACGAGCTAGTCAAGTAGAGGCATACTAGTGACATACTGTTTGTCTATGTATTCACACATGTATTATGTTTCCGATTAATACAATTCTAGCATGAATAATAAACATTTATCATGATATAAGGAAATAAATAATAACTTTATTATTGCCTCTAGGGCATATTTTCCTTCAAATGGTAGCAATATGGGTGTAGGGAGAGCAGGGGCATAAAGTGGTGAGGCAGATGTGGTTGCCGAGAGCGGCAAACACTCAGGCAACATGTCTGCATTTGTCCCATTTTTATCTCCTCGGCGACATTTTCCTATGTGGGCACAGTAAATCTAGACCTGCTCGTTCCCATTTGCGTTGTCCCCCAACACCCCTCACTTTCTTTCCTTTTTCGACCAAGAGACAGGTCCACTTCCCCCACCCTTCGCCATCCACCATGCTTTCTTTGCCTTTTCAACCAAGAGACCGGTTGGGTAGCCAGTATCTACTACTTTCCCCCGTTTCCTCTTAGAACCGTCCTAGATTCATGCTACAACTTTCCCACTTTCTTCCCTGTTTGAACCAACTCTTAGATTCGACTGTATGAACTAGCTCTACCTCTAATAATAGTAAAAGTCTAGGTGGCTTTGGAACAGACAACGGAAGTAGAAAAAGATCCACACGCAGCCACGTGGGGAGCTGGGGCAGTAGAGCAAGGCATGTTTCGAAGGAATATATACCTGAGGGTCATTGGCATGTGGCAAAGATGGCGTCGGGAGGCCGCATCTTGGCCACAATACCGCAGGGAGGAAGAAGGGGTCGGAGGCCCTCCCAAGCCGGCGTTGTCGTGGAGAGAACGGTACGGCCACCGATCGGGACGCGCGGGCAGCCGTTGGTCTCCTCCCTCGCCGCCGAAGACCGCGTGAACGATGCACCTACACCCTTGCCCCGGTCGAGGTGGTCCAGCCGGATTTGTGACGAGCCATGAGCAGAGAGAGAGTGTGGCCACATATGTCTTGCTTAGATCTGGAGAGGATGAGGGAGTGAAAGAGAGGAACCCTAGTAAAGCAAGTGCTAAGGCTCTTGCTTATATATATAGTGGAGTGATTTTGTTGTACCGGCCGTTATTAAATTGAATACGCACGAATCACTATTTTCATTTAAAGTTCTAGTAAAAATTAAACTCGACCAATAACGTGCCACCGCGTCCAGGACGCACTATACTGTATAATTCACGTGCAGTCCCCGACCCTCCATCAAGTTGAAAATAGAGTTAGACTAGTCAAAATGTCAACTGGGATGCCTCTTTGTAAACAAATGCTCTCCTAGCTTCAAAAAATGCACTCCTACGTGTACCTGCGAGTGGGTGTGAGAGAACTAGTGCGTGCGTGCACGGCTTCTCTTCGTGAGAGTACAATATACTATGCCCAACGAACGTTCACAACAAGAGTAATAATATAAGTGTGTGATGTGTGAGTTAAAATAAAAGGTGTGCGACATCTTTTATTTTTTAGAAGTTCCGAGGGTAGGGTGTGAAGAGAACATATGTGTGTGACGTCTACCTACAGATAGAAGGTGGGTGCGAGAGGACCCGGGAGAGTCGTGACTCGTGAGGGTGCATGTGTGCATGAGAGAGAGGGGGCACGTATCAATGCAATGCATGTGTCCGTAAATCATATCTGACAAACGTTCACCACAAGTCATTTCCTGACAAACGCCATAATAACCGTTAGATCAGCATCTGACAGTGTCAGTTTTACCAAGTCATTTAATGGAATAGCCACTCCTCCGAGACACAAATCTTCCACGTGACCAATGCAGTGCATATAGCTTTATTGAAAATTCGAACCTCACAAACTTTTATCGAGTTTCTGTGTACCAAAATGCACATATAGAATACCCAGTATATATCATTTCATTCATCTTCGAGAGGTAACTATAAAGATGGGGGAGGAGTGTACAAAGAAAGACCATCGTATCACCTACAGCAATTTGAACCATCCTTTGGTTTGAAGGAATATCATAGGAACTCTATATGATATGATTTTTATAGGATTTTTTTCCTTTAGAGCCAATTGGTTCATAGGAATAGATTCATATACTCCACATTTCAGAGGAAAATAAACATGATATCATTTTTATAGCTTTAGAGCCACTTGGTTCATATGAATGGATTCCTATACTCCCACAATTTCAAAGGAAAATAAACATTAGCATATATTCAATAGTAAAGTTCCTATGATGTGAACCAAATGCCATCTCTTTTCTAATCCCTCCTCATAGGAATTGAGATACATGTCATCTCTTTCCCTCACTACAAAAAAAGACACATCCGTGACATTTTGGGCCAAACGAATTTTTTTCTGTCATACTTATGACACTTCTATGACGATAATTGTGACAAAACCCGGTATCATCATAGATGTGGTGGGCTCCTACTTCTATGACAAAAAATCATGGCCGAAAATGGGCTTTCGTCCTGGGCGGGCCGGAGACGCAGCTGCATGACATTCTTTGGGCCGTCCATGATGGAAAAGAACCGTGGTAGAAGCGAGGGCGAGGAAAATATCGGGGTGTTCCCGGTTACGCTGGGTGGTCAGGGCAGAGCGATGCACGGAGGTTTGCGCATTTCTCTCGTACACGCACGCGCGTGGGTGCGAAGCGTTGGGCTCTAACTGAACCCGAGTGAGGCTTTCACCTACTGAACCTGAGCGATTGCACTGCAGGCTACGCGTTACTGAACCCGAGTGATCGATCGATGGCTGTTAATTGAACCCGATCGAGCGATTCGTTCGCTACTGCGGCTAACTGAAGCCGATCGATGCTGCCTCTGGATGAACAGTGAGCGTTGCTGGGGGGTTTGGATGAACAGTTCCTGGTGGGGGTGGATGAACTGGACCCCGTGGTGTTGCCTCTGGATGAATAGGACCCCGATCGATCGAGCCGGTTGGGGCTGGATGAACAGGACCCCGTGGAGGGCTGGATGAATAGGACCACCCTGTGGAGGGCTGGATGAACAGTAGACGGTGGATGGCTGGATGAACAGTAGCCCGTGGAGGGGTGGTCGAACAGGAGCCCTTGGAGAGGGCTGGTTGAACAGTAGCCGGTGGAGTAGCGCGCGGTGGAGGCTGGATGAACAGGAGCCCGTGGATGAACAGTCGCAGGTGGAGGCTGGAGGAGGTCGACGATGGATGAACAGTAGACCGTGGAGGCTGGAGGGGGTCGACAGTGGAGATGAACAGTATCCCGTGGAGACCCGTTTTGCGGTACGCCACACCCCTCCCGATGAACATGACCCCTGTTTCGACCGTAGGAGGTCCGCTTCCTCTGTTTTGCGGTACGCCAAACCCCTCCCGATGAACAGGATCCTGTTTCGACAGTGGCTGGTCGAACACAAGGCCGTTTCCTCCGTTCTGCGGTACGCCAGGCCTCGTTTCCATCGGCTATTCCTTCCAAGCCAGTTGGCTCCCACACGTTCCGCTGCCTCCCGATGAACACGACACATTCCGTGCCTCCCCATGAACACGACGACGATGCAGTTTCTTTGTTCTGACCCAGCCATGTATACGAGCCCTGGCCGTACGTACGCGTGAGTAGGCGTTCGAGATCTGTAAGTGCATCTAGTGCCCCTTAGTGATTTTGGTGTATTGAAGACTTATAGGTTAAGTATCTGATGTGTTTATGAGTGTACACAGGTCTATAAGTCTATGAGGAGTTTGATATTTACAGTAAAAGTCGACCCCTAAAAATGAAGTTCTTCGACTGAAGACTTTGATATTCTGAAGACTTTCTGAAGACTTTGAAAGTGAAGAAATTGGTGTGACCTTGAAGACATGGTATTCGTTTGAGGAACGTGAAGCGTGAAGACTTTGTTTTCGTAGTTTCATTTTTCTCTTTCTTGAGTCATAGGAAACACCGTACTGTTAAAGGGGGTCGAGGAAATACTAAGGAGAAAATTTCCATGTGATGCTCAACTCAAATCCTACACCTACCAATCCCTTCGAGTGAAGCCATTGGAAATCTCATACAGTTCAGTCAATTTCTTCAGTGACAGAGACGCAGTTCTTCTGGTCACTGAGGACTTTGCTCTGACTGAGGAGTTAGGAATTCGCCAGTGCGAATTGCCTACACAGTGAGGAACATGATAGCCCTGAGGAATTTGTACTCCAAATTTCCGACCGTTGCTGTGCCACGCGCCAGCTGTCCTAAAATATCTTGTCCACCTAACGGTCATATCATTGAAGGGCATTTATGTCTTATCATGTCGGGCTGCTCCCTAGGCTATAAATAGCCGCCCCCTTCAACCACTAGCTGGTTGGCTGCTCTGCGTGAACTTGACACTTGTCATTTGAGAGCAACCCATCCTCCGAGGACTTTGAGCGAAAATCATCAAGTGAGGAAAATCCAAACCCAAACCCAAAACACCTACAAACCCAAAGTGATTGAGCATCACTGAAGAAATTGATCCTGCGTGGATCCGACGCTTGTTACCTTTGAAGACTGTGCTTCTTCCATACGGTTAGGCGTCAAGGTCTAGAGCATCCAAGAGGAATTGTGGATCGCCGAGTGACCAAGTCTGTGAAGGTTTGGAAGTCACCTGAAGACTTACCACGAGTGATTGGACGAGGACTGTGTGTCCTTAGTTCAAGGAGAATACGGTGAGGACTTGGTGTCCCGAGCCGCGTGCTCAGGACTGGGTGTCCGGGACTGTGTGTCCTCGAGTTTAAATACTCAGCCGCTCCAACCAGACGTACAACTGAGACAGCAGTTGGAACTGGTCTACCAAATCATTGTCTTCACCAAGCTTACTGGTTCCATTTCCTCAACACCTTCATTTCCTCATTACTGTGTTGTCTGTTTGTTCATATCTGTGTTTGAAGACTTTGACTGAAGACTTTCACAAATTCCTCAGTTCAATTTCTTCAGTCTGTTTGTCTTCATCTAGAGTTATCCTGTGCCTACACTTTCTGTACTCTGTGTTTGTCTTCATTTCATCATGATGACCATGCATGTAATCTGTTATGTTTACTTCTGAGTACTTATTCCGCTGCTAGTATTTCTTCGCTAAGGAATTTCCTCACGAGCAAATTCCTCAGTGAAGAATTTCATAAAAATCGCCTATTCACCCCCCTCTAGTCGATATAACGCACTTTCAATTGGTATCAGAGCAAGGTTCTCCCTTGTTCTGTGTGATTTTGGTTTAACCGCCTGGAGTTTTAGTTATGTCGACCGCAGATATGAAGAAAGTACCGTGCCCCATCTTTGACGGTCACGAGTATCCCAAATGGAAGGCTATGATGAAGAAGCGTCTCATGGTGATGGACAGCGAGCTATGGACCGTCACTAAGATTGGTATGACCGATTTGTGCAAGATGGCGGAAGCTGATGACATTCGCAAATACACTCAACTCAACCTCACATCGAAGGCCGTCATCTGCTCCAGTCTGTCTCAAAACCAGTTCAGAAACATCATGCATCTCGATCAGGCGAAGCTTGTCTGGGACCGTCTCTCTGATGTCTATGAAGGCCATCGAACCCGTCATGATCCTTGGTTTGAGGATTTCAAGGAATCGCTCAAACCGATGACATTCGAACCAGAATCATCATCCTCTACTTCATGCCTTATGGAAAAAAGTGCTGAGGTAACTGAATGCTACCTATCTGAGTCTAGTGATGAAGAATCTGGTGATGAATTTGGACCCAGTTATGTCAAACTTGCTTCCCTTGCTGCTAAACAACAAAGAGCTTTGAAAAATGCTAATGATATGCTTAGTAAGAGCAATGATATGTTGGGTGAAGAAATAGATCAGTCACAAGCCTTGGCTGAAAGTCTTCAGAGACTGCATTCTAAGTATGACTCCCTTCAAGATCAGCATAACTCTCTCTTGTCTAACTTTGAGAAGATAAGAGTGAGTTATGAAGATCTTCAGAAGGAGCGCGATTCATTACTTGCTCAACAAATCAGCGCTGCTCAGGAAGAATTTATTCCTCCATGTTTAAAATGCATTGAACGAGAATCTGCTAATTCTTCACCTGAATGTTCAAATGCTTCAAATGTTACAAATTCTTCGCCTGTCTCTGCTATCACTAATTCCTCATCTGAGGACATTGCTAGTATCACTGACGATGCAGGGCTGAAAGAATTGTACATGACAGGCATGTACAAAAGCCTCAAAGGGCATCAGGCTCTTTGTGATGTGCTTAAAAGGCAGATCCTCAACATGAACCCTAGGAAAGAGGGTATTGCCTTTGAGAAGAAACTCAATGCGGATGGTACTTATTGGAAGCCTGAGCAGTACCCCAAAACCTCATGGGTTGCTGCAAAGGGACCTCCAGTTGATCCATCTGATTTATCTGGCTATACATGTGAATCTTCTCATTCTTCTGATGTGTCATTTGACTCCAACTATAAACTGTTCAAAAATCAGAATGGTGAAGTATTTGCTAGATATGTTGGCACTAACTGCAGGAATGGTTCCCCTATGAAGAAAATCTGGGTTCCCAAAAGCTGCCTTGAAAGTCTTCAGGTGAATGTCCTCATGACACCACCTGTGAAGAAAAGGAACCCCAGATCTAATTCTTCATATGGACCAAATTCTTCATATGGATCCAAGTCCTCATACAGACCAAATTCCTCAAGAGGATCAAATTCCTCACATGGATCAAAGTCCTCATATGAACATCATCATGCTAACAACTCTGTTTCGCAGGGAAGAGCCAAGGGCTATGAATATAAGCATTATTCTTCAAATTATTATGTTCATAAGTCCTTGAAGAATTTCTCTGCTTATTCATATGCTTACCCTAACCCCTCTTATGTGAAACGAAATGGTTTGGCGGCTTTGCCACCATTCTCATATGGAGCTCGCAGAATGATGAACTCTTTGCCACCCCTTCAGATGTGGGTGGTGAAGAAAAAGAACTAATCTCTTCTGCAGGGTCAGGTCTCCATACGTGCTGTAACGTCTGAAGAATTTGATGGGGACCTGACAAAAATGCCTGAAAGGACGCAGGCTAACCATGATGAAATGAACTTTCATTTCACATGTCCTCCCTCTGTTTTATCGGTTCTACTGCTTGATGAAATTGATCTGATGAATTGTGATATCATATTCTTCACTACTGAAGTATATGAGGTTCGTAAGTTGCACTAATTCATCTGCAGGATGATCAACCCAAAGCCACTGAATGGGTACTTGATAGTGGATGTACAAATCACATGACCGGTGACAAGAATCTGTTGATGGATGCTCCCTTATCAGCATCACACATGAAGCATATCATCTTCGCTGATAAAAGCAAAAGTCAGGTATTGGGTCTAGGTAAGGTTGCTATCACAAAGGATCGACACATGGACAAAGTCATGCTTGTTGAGTCCTTAGGATACAATCTTATATCTGTCTCAATGCTTTGTGATCTTGATATGGTTGTTGTCTTCGGCAAGTATCGTTGTGTTGTGATTATGGAATCTGACAAATCCAAAGTCTTCGAAGGCTTTAGGAGAGGAGACCTGTATATTGTTGATTTCTCTACAGATTCACAACCTGCCGTGTGCCTACTTGCAAAAACTTCAGAAGGATGGCTATGGCATCGACGACTTGGTCATGCAGGCATGAGGAATCTGCACACGCTTGCGAAGAAGAAGCATGTCATCGGCATTGAGAATGTCAAATTCCTCAAGGATCACTTATGCGGTGCCTGTGAAGCTGGAAAGATGACCAAGGCCAAGCATCCAGCGAAGACTATCATGACCACTACTCGTCCATTCGAATTGCTTCACATGGATCTCTTCAGTCCTAACCATTATTCCTCTATCTCTAATGAAGCATCTCAATATGGTTTTGTTATTGTTGATGATTACTCTCGTTACACATGGGTGCACCTTGTCTCTTACAAAACTGAAGTGCAGAAAGTCTTCAAACGATTTTCCTCGAGGGCTTCAACTAACTTTGGTGTGAAGATCAAGCACATCAGAAGTGACAATGGCACTGAGTTCAAGAATTCGGGTCTCAATGACTATCTTGATGAACTTGGTATTACTCATGAATTATCTGCTCCTTATACTCCTCAACAGAATGGCGTCGTGGAGCGCAAGAACAGGACTCTTGCTGAGATGGCTCGCACTATGCTCGATGAGTACAAAACCCCTCGTCGTTTCTGGGTTGATGCAATTGATACTGCGTGCCATATCATCAACAGAGTATATCTTCACAAATTCTTCAAGAAGACTGCCTATGAACTCCTCACTGACAAGAAACCCAATGTGAGTTATTTCAAAGTCTTTGGTGCTAAATGCTGGATTAGAGATCCTCATCACAACTCTAAATTTGCACCGAAAGCACATGAAGGCTTCATGCTTGGTTACGGAAAGGACTCGCACACCTACAGAGTCTTCAACAATGTTCTTCACAAGATTGTTGAAACTGTAGATGTGCGGTTCGATGAAACTAATGGCTCGCAAAGAGAGCACCTACCTTCTGTGTTAGATGAACCAGCACCTGAGGAATCGATCAAGCACAAGGCTACTGAAGATATCATTCCTACTAAAGAATCTGCTAAAGAACTCGTTCCAGAACGTGAAGAACGTCGAACTGATGCACCTGAAGAAAATGCTGAGGAAATTGATGATGAAGAAAATGCTGATCAAATTCCTCAACGGCAACCAACTCACCCTCGCATTGCAAAAGAAGTGCAAGTGGAGAAGATCATCGATGACATTAGAGCACCAGGTCCTCTCACACGCTCAAAAGCTTCACATCTATCTAACTTTTGTGGGCACTCTGCTTTTGTCTCTATCACAGAGCCCACTAAAGTAGATGAAGCATTTCTGGAGCCTGAGTGGATTCAGGCCATGCAAGAAGAATTACATCAGTTCAAGCTCAACAACGTATGGGAACTGGTCAATCGTCCCGATCCTCGCAAGCATAACATCATTGGTACAAAGTGGATCTACCGCAACAAGCAAGATGAAAATGGTGTTGTGGTGAGGAATAAGGCACGACTAGTAGCTCAAGGCTACACACAGGTTGAAGGAATTGATTTTGATGAAACTTTTGCACCTGTTGCTAGACTTGAAGCTATTCGCATATTACTTGCTTATGCTAACCATCATGATATCATCTTATACCAAATGGATGTGAAAAGTGCATTCCTCAATGGTAAGATTGAGGAAGAAGTATATGTTGCTCAACCACCAGGTTTTGAAGATCCAAAACATCCTGACAAAGTCTTCAGACTTAACAAGGCCCTCTATGGCCTCAAGCAGGCCCCACGGGCGTGGTATGACACATTGAAGGAATTTTTCATGAAGAAAGGCTTCACACCCGGTTCACTCGATCCCACTCTTTTTACTAAATCATATGATGGTGAACTGTTTGTGTGCCAAATATATGTTGATGATATCATCTTTGGCTGTACTGACCAACGTTATAGTGATGAATTTGCCTATATGATGAGTGAAGAATATCAAATGTCTATGATGGGAGAATTGAAATTCTTCTTAGGTCTACAAATTCTTCAACAGCACAATGGGATATTCATATCTCAGGAGAAATACCTCAAGGATGTCCTGAAGAAATTCGGCATGCAAGATTGCAAAGGTCTCAAAATTCCTATGCCCACAAATGGTCATTTATGCACTGATGAAAATGGTACTGACTTCGATCACAAGGTATACCGCTCCATGATTGGCTCTTTATTGTACTTATGTGCATCTAGGCCAGATATAATGCTTAGTGTTTGCATGTGTGCACGATTTCAAGCTGCACCGAAGGAATCACACCATTCGGCTATGAAGCATATTCTTCGATATCTAGCTCACACACCAACACTAGGATTATGGTACCCCAAGGGCTCAGACTTTGACCTCATTGGATATTCTGACTCTGACTATGCTGGTGACCGTGTGGATCGCAAGTCAACATCTGGTACTTGTCATTTCCTCGGACGATCCTTGGTCTGTTGGTCCTCGAAGAAACAGAACTGCGTATCACTGTCTACTGCTGGTTCTTGCTGTGCTCAACTACTATGGATGAAGCAAACACTCAAGGACTATGGAGTCAACTTGAAGAATGTGCCTCTCCTCTGTGACAATGAGAGTGCCATCAAGATTGCTCACAACCCAGTTCAGCACTCGAAGACAAAGCACATTCAGATTCGTCATCATTTTCTTCGTGATCATGTGTTGAAGGGCGACATTTCTATTGAGCATGTGAAGACTGAAGAACAGCTAGCCGATATCTTCACTAAGCCCTTGGATGAGAAGATATTTAGCAAGTTGCGGTGTGAGCTAAATATCTTAGAATCTTCGAATGTACTTTGAAAATGCACTCATCCTAACACTTATGCATAATTGATGACTTAGATGTGCAACACATGAAGAAACGTTTTTCCTCAATCAATGAAGAATAACACTCTAAGTGTGAAGAAATTAATGAAGAATTTGATTCTCAGAACCCTACGACAATTGTACGCGGTGTCTGAAATCATCATTCTTACACGGTGGGTCACGCCACCACAAAAGTTGAAAATCTTCAATTTGAGTTTTTCCTCAACTTTTGAAATTCTTCAGTTTTTCAAATTCTTCAAACTTTACAAAGTCTTCACTTGTGCCGTCGTTTTTCTTCATTTGATATATATATATATATATATATGAGTTTATGTCCTCTACAGCATTCACTTATAGCTATTTCTTCAAGTTGGAATTTTTTTGCTAAGTGAATGTGATCGGACCCTTCCCCTCTATGCTATACTCAATCTAGTCTATTCACAAATTCTTCATGTGCGTTCTATTTGAAACTCGTTCAAATTCTTCACTGTGTCCTTGTCAGCTGAAGAAATTGCGAACGGAACGTTAAAACTAATCTTATCCAAACATTTGGTTTTGCCGCACAATCCGTTCCACTTCCCACGATGGATTATTTTACTCACCCACGATCTTACACGATCTCCACTACACAGTACGTGGGTGACACATGTCAAGTAAAGGAGAACGGCCAGGGGCATGTTAGTCCTAAATCTTCGGACGAGCAGTTTTTCACTGCGGCTATAAATACCCCTCCGTTGTCATCCTCACTTCCTTTACCCTCGCTCGAGCTCTCCAAACCCTAGCGCCGTCGCTACTCCATCGTCGCCGGTGAGGAAAAGCTTCACTGCCTCGACCTCATCGCCGATGTACTCGCGCCGAAAGCGGAAATCTTCACCTCCGCCGCCGCCGTAGACGTCTTCCTCCGCCAAGTTAGGGCGTGGAAGATCTGCATTGACGAACTTCACTGTTCCAACTCACAGTTCGTCGTGTTCTTCATTCAGGGTAATTAAAAGCTATTTTTACTGCCCTCCTTGATTCGAAGTTTTTCTACAAAATCTTCAAAGGTGTTTTTATTCTTCAAATACTCACACACAAAACACCTCACTTATTCTCTGTTCTTGATTCATTTCCCTAAGTCTAAATTTCTTCAAGATTCCTCAATTGTGTGGATTCTCAATCTATACAACTCTGGAACCTAAGATATATATGGAGCTTAGTGAAATTCCTCAAAACGAATCTGTCAAATTCCTCAAAACTTGTTCTTTGTGAAAAACCCTCTGAGAACGCATATGACCTCTTCAAATTCCTCGCAACTATACTCTGTTCACAGGTACACATGTCCGCTGCTGAATCCTTAGGTTCTCATCAACTTAACTCATTTGCAGCGTTCCTCGAAGAAAAGTTGCATACTTCTTCAGAGAATTCCATTGTTCAAATTCCTCATCTGAAGAAAATGGCTGAAGGTAAAAGGCCGCAGAAAGGAGGAAAGAGACCAGAGGTCATGACTGCATTTGAAATCCCTGAGGACATTTATGTTGGGTACTGCACACCTCTTGAAGAAGATAGAAATCAGCGCAAGGTGCGCATACAGAAGATTGAAAGGAGATGGGCAAGAGAATGGAGGGAGTACAGATATGTTACTCCTAAGTACATGAAGAAATTCGCCGTAAACCCTCCATGTCAACGCCCTCCATTGGCACCTGGCCAAGTGGCTGATCCCTCTAGCATCAGAAGAGGTGAGGAATTTACTCAAGAATGGGCCAAGCGCCAGCGTAAACTGCAAAAGCAAGCAAAAGAAGCAGTGAGGAAATTCAATGAAGAATCTGCTGCTGCTGCCATTGAGGCTTCTGCCAAGCCGAGGAAATCAATGATGAAGAAGCCTGCTCGTAAGCCAAGTGTTTCACCTTCAATGCCCTCACGGCCAAGTTCCTCAGCTACGCCCTCACGGCCAGAATCTTCAAAATCTTCAAAGCAAATTCCTCATGCTGCTCCTGCTCCCACAAAGTCCTCAGCTCCTGTGCATCTGGCCTCATGCCAAAGGACGACTGGCATCTCTATTGCCTCTGGTGTCTCAGCTAGTTCCTCAGCTGCACCAAAATCCTCAGCTGGACCCTCGTTACTAAAGAAAAAGGCTACCGCTGGATGCGGCACTCGCCCAAGTCCAAAGAAGCAAGTGATCTTCACTATGCCATCTGATGATGATGAAGCTGATGAAGAAGAACTCGCTGAAATCATCAGAGACCGCCAAGAAAGGGCTGCTAAAGCCAAAGGCACACCTGTGCCCCTGCTTTTGGATCCAAGGGCGATCCTAGACTATATTGATCTCTGGCACAAGGATCCCAACACTCCTATGCCTGATTTCAAGCTGACACCTGGCCAAAGTCACATGCTGACTCACTTCATCCAAGAGGAGAAGTGGAAATATGATAGGGCCAGAGAGATCAAAAAATCCCAGTACCGCAAAGAGAAGCCGCTGAAGAAAAATGTTCTCAAAATGAAGCCTGAGGAACTTGTCAAGATGCAGGCTGAGATCAAAGCCCTCAGCGACAACTTTGACTCATACTATGCTGATTGGCAAGGAGCCAAGGTCAGATTTGTGAGGCTGACTGATACCTTCACCAAGGGTACTGCCTCAAGGCAACAAATTCCTCAAGCTGAAGCATCTGTTCAGCAAACTAAAGAACATGCCAGCACCGCTGATGAAGTTCAGGCTGCTGAAGAAAATGCTAGTTCCAAGGCTGATGACTCTGCTCCAGCCGTTGACGAAATTGCCAGGGCATCCACTAGTGGTGCATCTGAAGAAAATGAAGAGACCAGGGCAACTGCATCAGTTGTGCCTGAAGAAAATGAACCAGATTCCTCAGCTCCACCTGCACCAACTCCAACTCCAATACTTCCCTCTGCTTTAGATGTGAAGAAAACCAAGGCTGCAGAGCGAGCTGCAGTGAAGAAAAGGAAAGCATCAAGTGCTTCAGAATCTTCAGTCCCAAAGAAGATGAAGCCCATGACCAGCTCTTTTGCCAATCCAATTGATGCTGTTCCTATCTCCTCCATGCCATCAAAGGACCTTGTTCCTTTTGGTGAAGATTATGAGATCCCAAGTGGATCAGATGAAGAAACTCAGTCTGCTGCTTCCTCAGAGCAGATTGATGAAGAAATTGAAGTGGATACAATCCCTTCAACCCCAATAGTCTCATCACCAATGCCTCAGTTTGATGCTGAAGAGGCTGGTGTTGAAGAAATTGATGATGAAGATGTGGATATTGGAAGTACAACTCCAGTAATGAATGACGACTTTTGGGAAAGTCAGCATCCCCATTCCCCACTCTTCACTCCCCTGCAGCAAATTCCTCACTCTCCTTCACTAACCGCAAAACTGGGCTCTGATGCAACTCATCCCACTGCTTCCGTGAATGAAGAAATTCCAGCCACTAGTGCTGAAGAAACTGCTGCTGAAACAGACAAGGTGACTGCACCTGAGGAAAATCCTGAAATTCCTCAGCCTGAAGAACCTGAGCTTGTGATTCCTGAGGTCGTGATGCAACTCACTGACACTCCTCTGCCAAGGCCAAAGGATCCATTCTCACGCAAACAGAAATTCAAGGCTGAAGACTTCTATGGCGAGCACGTATTCTTCACTGAATACAATCCTTATGACTCTGCTCGCATAAGGAAGAGGCGTTTCTGGACTGCCAGCCAAGCAAATTTCTATTCCTCAGTGCTTTACAACAAAGACAAAGTCTTCGACCATGCACATATTCCTCACGTGGATATGGAATCTATGCCGTGCTTTACGCCAGTCCTTAGTGTTCTTCACGATGCTGGGCTACTCAACTTCTGCACAGATATATGCAATTGGAATGAAGAACTTATTCTTCAGTTCTATGCTACACTGCACATCACTGGCAACTCTGAAGATGTCAATTCATGGGTTCTGGACTGGATGACTGAAAATACACATTACAAGGCCCCAGCAACTGAATTGCTTCGCTGCCTTTCTCTTAGTCCACCCATTGAAGATGCGCGTTGCGTGTATGATGAACCTGAACTGTCAAACCACTATATGCAAGTGCTCATGAAGCCTCTGAAGCCAGGGCAATCACCTCGTACCAAATTCCTCGTCAAGGAATTGTTGTATGTGCCTAGGACTGTCTATCGCATTCTGACGAAGACAATAAGTCCCATCAAAGGACATGATTCTTCCGATGAAGAAATTGTTGGCATCATGAAGAATATGCTTTTCAATATCATCCATGGCGTTCCCATAAACTTCCATGATTTCTTCATGAGAACTCTGGCCAACATTGCTATGTCACCATTTGAGCTGAAGCCTTATGCACCTTGGATTATGAGATTCATCAGGACAAGGTCTTCACTCAACTACAAGGCTGAAACTCTCAACCACTGCAGCTACTTGCCTCCTATTGAAGTCCTCAAAAGGACATTTTCCTCAGCTGATAAAAAGGGCAAGGCCACTGCTGTGATAGATGAAGGCATTCGTCCATTGGATGGTCAATTTCGCAAGGCTGCTTCTTATTCCACCAATGATGACTCTGCCACACATGACTCTGCTGCTAATACTGCCAAGACAAATCCTCAAGCCACAGCACCCAGGGTGATGACTGATCGTGAGTTACTCCTCAGTCTTCATCAAAAGGTTGATCGTAATCACAAATGGGTCAAGCGTCAGTTTGGTTCAATTCTTCACAACATGACTGCCACATATAATGCAGTGAAGAAAAACCATTACTACCTTCATGAAACCTTCAACCGCACCTGGGCTGTTCTGTCTCAAGTATATAGTGCTGAAGATTTGGAGAACATGGGCCTCAAAGAAGAATTTGCCTGGTCGGCACCTCCGCCGAAGAAATTCAAGAAGGTCAAGGTTCCTTCTCTGGTGGCCAGTTCATATTCTTCATCACGCGACACTGATGAAAATGAAGACTTGGACGACACTGCAGTAGGCCCTACTTCAACAACCGACCCCAACAACACTGGCGCTCCTCCATCAACTTGAATATCTTCAGGGGCGTTAGTCCTCAGTTTCGATCCTTTTGGTCATTTGATGACAAAGGGGGAGAAATCTGAGTTAGTCTTCAAGCGGGTCTATAATAAGGGCATATTTTTTTAAGTTGCAACTCTCGTTCTTCCAAAACTTTTATTGGATCGAGTTGTAATCTTAAACCCTATGGTGCTAGGTGCTCTGATACTTCGATACATGCTTGAGCTCTGATACTTTTGATGCGCTATTCTGCATGCTTATTCCTCACTAATGTTATCGCACGCATGCTGAATTGCATCAGGCACCATATTTCATAATGCATTTCAAATTCTTCATATCATATATCAAATGCGTGTATGAATTACAAGATATAGGGGGAGATCTCCATGATTTAACTCTTCAAGTGTGCATTGCTTCAAAAGCAAATTCTTCACTATGCACATCTTCAGGGGGAGTTCTTCTATATCTTGCAATCAAATTCCTCAATATTAGTTTCTACACTTCATATATTTATCCCCGTTGAAAACTTAACCTATATTGTCATCAATCACCAAAAAGGGGGAGATTGTAAGTGCATCTAGTGCCTCTTAGTGATTTTGGTGTATTGAAGACTTATAGGTTAAGTATCTGATGTGTTTATGAGTGTACACAGGTCTATAAGTCTATGAGGAGTTTGATATTTACAGTAAAAGTCGACCCCTAAAAATGAAGTTCTTCGACTGAAGACTTTGATATTCTGAAGACTTTCTGAAGACTTTGAAAGTGAAGAAATTGGTGTGACCTTGAAGACATGGTATTCGTTTGAGGAACGTGAAGCGTGAAGACTTTGTTTTCGTAGTTTCATTTTTCTCTTTCTTGAGTCATAGGAAACACCGTACTGTTAAAGGGGGTCGAGGAAATACTAAGGAGAAAATTTCCATGTGATGCTCAACTCAAATCCTACACCTACCAATCCCTTCGAGTGAAGCCATTGGAAATCTCATACAGTTCAGTCAATTTCTTCAGTGACAGAGACGCAGTTCTTCTGGTCACTGAGGACTTTGCTCTGACTGAGGAGTTAGGAATTCGCCAGTGCGAATTGCCTACACAGTGAGGAACATGATAGCCCTGAGGAATTTGTACTCCAAATTTCCGACCGTTGCTCTGCCACGCGCCAGCTGTCCTAAAATATCTTGTCCACCTAACGGTCATATCATTGAAGGGCATTTATGTCTTATCATGTCGGGCTGCTCCCTAGGCTATAAATAGCCGCCCCCTTCAACCACTAGCTGGTTGGCTGCTCTGCGTGAACTTGACACTTGTCATTTGAGAGCAACCCATCCTCCGAGGACTTTGAGCGAAAATCATCAAGTGAGGAAAATCCAAACCCAAACCCAAAACACCTACAAACCCAAAGTGATTGAGCATCACTGAAGAAATTGATCCTGCGTGGATCCGACGCTTGTTACCTTTGAAGACTGTGCTTCTTCCAGACGGTTAGGCGTCAAGGTCTAGAGTATCCAAGAGGAATTGTGGATCGCCGAGTGACCAAGTCTGTGAAGGTTTGGAAGTCACCTAAAGACTTACCACGAGTGATTGGACGAGGACTGTGTGTCTTTAGTTCAAGGAGAATACGGTGAGGACTTGGTGTCCCGAGCTGCGTGCTCAGGACTGGGTGTCCGGGACTGTGTGTCCTCGAGTTTAAATACTCAGCCGCTCCAACCAGACGTACAACTGAGACAGCAGTTGGAACTGGTCTACCAAATCATTGTCTTCACCAAGCTTACTGGTTCCATTTCCTCAACACCTTCATTTCCTCAATACTGTGTTGTCTGTTTGTTCATATCTGTGTTTGAAGACTTTGACTGAAGACTTTCACAAATTCCTCAGTTCAATTTCTTCAGTCTGTTTGTCTTCATCTAGAGTTATCCTGTGCCTACACTTTCTGTACTCTGTGTTTGTCTTCATTTCATCATGATGACCATGCATGTAATCTGCTATGTTTACTTATGAGTACTTATTCCGCTGCTAGTATTTCTTCGCTAAGGAATTTCCTCACGAGCAAATTCCTCAGTGAAGAATTTCATAAAAATCGCCTATTCACCCCCCCCCCCTCTAGTCGATATAACGCACTTTCAAGATCCCGCCCGTATGTACGTACGTGGCCGTATTTTCTTTCTTGCACACTGCCGCTGTACATACGTGTACATGCTACGTGCGCGCCTTTACTACCACACATGCGCGCCTCTACATCGACCAGTATGTACGTAGACGTTCGTGACAAGAATGACAATGCTACGTACGCTTTGAACAGGTGGGTCCCGACTATCAGGCACTTCCTTGCGTGCGAAGATATAGCTGGTGGGTCCCAGCAGTTAGGGGGGCGAATCGTTTTTTCTAGGACGCACTTCCTTGCATGCGGAGATGTAGCTGGTGGGTCCCAGCATTCAGGGCGAAACGTTTTTTTCGCGAAATACGGTGGCCCGTCCGGTGGGTCCCTGCTGTCAGGTGCAGGAATAATTATTTTGCGTGTAATAAGGAGGCACTTCCTCGTGGCCACCATGGACCCAGCAGTCAGCCTCTCCACGTACAGTACTCTTCCGATGGAAGTCGTTCCTTGACCATGTTGACCACGCCGCGCCGAGAGCACCAGGGCGGTGGACGACGGCGAGGCCTAGGAAGGGGACGACATGGAGCCGGGGAAGACGCGGCAGTGGCATCCG
This sequence comes from Aegilops umbellulata, assembly GCA_032464435.1. Taxonomy (NCBI): domain Eukaryota; kingdom Viridiplantae; phylum Streptophyta; class Magnoliopsida; order Poales; family Poaceae; genus Aegilops; species Aegilops umbellulata. Next base: position 32,261,097 of record CP136059.1, read on the forward strand.
CGCGAAGAGAAGTACGAGGGTTCACTGGTTCGGCTGCGATGTGAGGCTGCCGTCGCCAGCTACCTCTTGAGCACTACGTTGGTTTTCCTTTGAAGAGGAAAGGGTGATGCAGTAAAGTAGGAGATCACGCACGAGTCCCACGCACCTACACAAACAAATAAGAACCTCCCAACCAACGCGATAAAGGGGTTGTCAATCCCTCAACGGTCACTTACGAGAGTGAGATCTGATAGATATGATAAGATAATATTTTTGGTATTTTTATGATAAAGAGAAATAAAGATTCAAAGTAAAATAAAAAGGCAATAGAAATAACTAAGTATTGGAAGATTAATATGATGGAAAATAGACCCGAGGGCCATAGGTTTCACTAGTGGCTTCTCTCAAGATAGCATAAATATTACGGTGGGTAAACGAATTACTGTCGAGCAATTGATAGAATTGAGCATAGTTATGAGAATATCTAGGTATGATCATGTATATAGGCATCACGTCCGCGACAAGTAGACCAAAACGATTCTGCATCTACTACTATTACTCCACACATCGACCGCTATCCAGCATGCATCTAGAGTATTAAGTTCATAAGAACAGAGTAATGCTTTAAGTAAGATGACATGATGTAGAGGGATAAACTCATACAATATGATATAAACCCCATCTTTTTATCCTCGGTGGCTACAATACAATACGTGTTGTTTCCCTTTCTATCACTGGGATCGAGCACCGCAAGATTGAACCCAAAGCTAAGCTCTTCTCCCATTGCAAGAAAGATCAATCTAGTAGGCCAAACCAAACTGATAATTCGAAGAGATTGCAAAGATAACTAATCATACATAAAATAATTCAGAGGAGATTCAAATATTGTTCATAGATAATCTTGATCATAAACCCACAATTCATGGGATCTCGACAAACACACCGAAAAGAAGATTACATAAAATAGATCTCCTAGAAGATCGAGGAGAACTTTGTATTGAGATCCAAAGAGAGAGAAGAAGCCATCTAGCTAATAACTATGGACCCGAAGGTCTGAGGTAAATTACTCACACATCATCGGAGAGGCTATGGTGTTGATGTAGAAGCACTCCATGATCAATGCCCCCTCCGGTAGAGCGCCGAAAAAGGCCCCAAGATGGGATCTCACGGGTACTGTCGGGGATATACCCTGCGGTGTAAACCGTCAGAAGTATGACCCGCCCGGAGCTTGGCGATTCACGGGTAATCCGCCCGGACATGGCGGCTCATAGTAACCCGGCGGGCGGGTCAGATGGATGACAAGGCCCAAGGCCCAGAAGACCGTCTCATGTTAATGGTGGGCCGGTTTATGAGGAAAGCACAAGGTATATTCTCTTATAAAGGAAGCAAGACTAGGACTCCACTTGTAATAGACTAGTCCTAATCCTAATAGGACTCCACATGTAACCCGCCCCTTCAACTTATATAAGGAGGGGCAGGGTTCCCCAAAGGGGGAAAAGAAACAAGAAACAATATATAGGGCTAGACACAAAGGAGGAGCCGGCTGATGCGGCGACTCCCTCATGAGCATAATGAGACCTAGCCACAAACAGCATGTAGGGCTATTCCGGATGATGTTTCCCGGGGCCCGAAGTTGTCTAAATCCTCGTCTTGTGTGATGAACCGCCTTTCGTTTCTCGATTCCGACCAACCCCTTCAAGCTACCGCGTAGATGCGGTGGCCTCGTGACTAAGTCCTGACACTAAGGACATCTGCCGTGGCAATTCCACGACAGTTGGCGTCCACCGTGGGGCTCGCGCACGATGGTGTTGAGTTCTTGGAGGGATCTATCTTAGGGATTGGGGAGTTCGCGATCATCCGGGTCATGAAGAGCCGGAACTGAAAGCTCCACATCAAACAAACATATTCCATGTGGTCGCTGCGAAGTTTTCTGCCGCTGGCATGGAAGGATCCACGTTGTTGACGAATAGTCGGGACATCATATACGATATCTGATCAAGATGAGAGTTAGGATTGCATCTGTGTGCACTGCCACGCGCGACGAGGCGATCCATCTAAACGGATTAATTTCCGCTGCAACACCGTCAGATCATCAAGTCGCCTAGACGGTTTCTACTTTGCTGATCGGACATGCCACAAGTCCCGAAGCATCGATTTGTGGTTGTTTGTACTACTCACGTGGAGGCAATACTACTAGAGTACTATATTCCCTTCGTGTGAAAACAAAAAACATGTTCATTTACTAGTACTACTCACGTGGAGGCAATACTACTAGAGTACTATATTTCAGATTTTTAAATCCTTCAATGGCTGTTGAGCACTACATCTACTGATCCATCAAGCCATCACATCAAATCAACGTGGTGCTAGATACTCCCTCCATTCCAAAATATAGTGCGCCCGCGCTTTTTAAGGTCCAACTTTAATTATTAATTTAATCAACGAGACCAACTGCGGCAGAAGAAAAAACTATATAATTGAAAACTTCTTTCAAATACGAATTCATTGATATGATTTTTGCTCCCGCCGCAATCGGTCTTGATAGTTAAATTTACGATCAAAGTTAAAGCACGTGGATAGAGAAAGCAGTACATTGTGAAATGAAGGGAGTACTGGTACTACTACTGGATCGTCAAATCAAAGGTGCGAGGGCTCTCCGTGTCCGACCGTTTGACTGCGTCGTATGAGGTTCGGAGCTAAGATCCCGTTCAGATGACTACCCGGCGTTTCAAGTCCCAATCAGCGGCTGTTTAAACTATGCCGTATGTGGTCGGCAGCCTGCCGGATCTCCACAGCAAGCACGAGATTGCTTTTTGCCATAAACCAACGTTTAAGGAAAACAGAGAACAAATTTTGACAGGTGCCAGGGCGGCCTGCACCTACCAACGAGCGGTGCTACACAGACGACACATTTTGGACGATTTGCAGACGATACAGGGCATCGCCATCCATGCATAGTCTAAAAGTGAACATCGCCGTTAAATCCTCCCGTCGTCCACAGTTCGGCTGTTATCTGTCGTCCGTAGAGTAATTTCGCCTACCATAAGCCGCCGCTCCGAAACACCGTCTCTGCCTCCACCTTGGCACTCGCGACCCTGCCAAGGACTGTCTCCGACCTCCGCTGCCGGATCGCTCCGTGGTCTGCACGCCTTGCTTCCGCGGTCTCCGTCAAGCCGTCGAGCCGGCCGCCCGTGGCCTCGATCCGACCCGCCGCGCCTCACTCCTCCGGCTGAGAGGCTGACCAGCCGTTGCGCCTCGCTTCCACCAGTCGCTCCTCCAAATTGCTCAAGAGCTGCCGCCGGTGCTCTGACAGAGCACCCGCTGCAGCCTTGCAACAAACCTCCAGGCCGCCTCAGCTGCAAGCCACCGCGGCTGCAAGCTGCCCCGACCTCGCCGCCACGCCTCTGCCTGCTCGGTCACGAACAGCCGGTCGCGGCCTTGCCGAGCCGGCCCGCCTGAGTCGTCACTTCGAGCCGGCCCCCCAGTCTCCACCGCTCTGAGCCGCCGACCGCTTGATCCGTCACTGCGACCCGCCACGCTGACCTCCTGCGTAGCTCTGCTGAAATTCAAGTCACCACCTGCGCCGGACTCTACCCGGCCTCTGTTGCCGACCGAGCCGCCGTGGTCCGTTCTTCTGTCGGACTCGTTCCACTGCCAGGGCTCAGTGACGGAGATGTCGCCGGTTTGCGTCGGCAGCACCCCACCTTTCGCGGTCGCCATGATGCAATGCCGAGTCACTGCCACAGCTGTCCACGGTCTGGCCTCGCGGCCTCCTTGGCTGTGGCCTCACGCGTCCGTCTCAAGCGCGGCCCTGCCACCTCGCTATTGCTACAAGCCGTCGTCGCCTTCACACCTGGCCCCTGCCGCGGACGGTGTCAAACCAGCTTGTCCGAGCTGCGGTCCTCGCTTGAGTCGCCGGGTCTCCGCACTTCGTTCAGCCCGTGGCTGCGGTTCCACCCCACAGCCTGGCCCAGTGGCCAAGAGCCGCCGCAGCACTAGCAGGCCTTGGACCGCCCCTGCCTATGGGCTGCTGCCTCCACTGCCGTCGCCCCCGCTACTGCGCCCTTGAGCCGCCATTCGTGGAGGGCCGGTCCCTGTTCTGCGGTGCCGCACTCCCAAGCCCGCCACGGCCTCGCGCCGCTTCTGCCGCGGTTTCCGCAAGTCGCCGTCGCAGGCGAGTCAGAGCAAATATAATAAGCCAGTCAGCTGGCTATAACACATGCCAGGTCATTGAAATCCTAGCTGGAATGGTGAGAAAGAAGGAGAGAGAGCGCAGCGGGCGCTTGATCAGTCGCCAGGCGCTAGCACATGTTACTAGAAAAAGTGCTTGCATGCAGCGTGTGAACAAGTGCAGCCTTCTTTCCTCCCAATCAAGTGTGTGTCTTCACATGTATATATTATACATATACTAAACCTGACCAGGTTTAATTTACCAGGTTTTTCTGACTTTTTTCTATCAGTAAAAATCAGCCCAATGGGGTGTTGACACGTTAATTAGTGGGGTGTCTGAGGGGGTGCATTTTTGGGTGCACCTAGCGATTTGTTTTGAAGTATGCTATATTCTTTTTGCAGTGTTCTAAGGGATGGGCTGCATGCAGTCCTGGATTTGGCTACGTCTAGGTTTGCATGCGTTGGTTCTGACGATCTGCATGCATGTGCCATTATTTAGATGCATGAACCGCATATAGACGGTTGTGGATCTGTTTTTTTTCTTTGGTACGTGTTGGCTAACACAAGTTTGGCACGTCCATGACTGCACAGATTTTAATTATGAAAGTTTGACACGTGTTGACACCCGTTTTACCGATGATTCCAGACGTCGTGGTGCCGCCTTCATGGTTGATTCTGGACGCCGCTTTGTCTGATGGTTCTAGCGATCTGGGCTTCCTATAAATACGGATTAGATGTCCCTCCCACCAGGAGCATTCATCAGCTTCCGTTCACGTAGGCGCATGCAGAGGCAACAACGTCGACCAACGAGGCGAGGTAATGGCGTTGTATTGTGTGCGGGTGGTGGAAATTGGGCCGCAGCGGTCTCGAGTTCGCGCCCTCCCTGGCCACCGCTGCAACGCCATCCATGTCGTCCAGGCATTCCTCAACCTGACGCAGCCTGGTAAGGGCGCTCCGTCGCGTGCGGCGATCTCTCCGCCCACTCCGGTGGCCCGTCGTGCGACGATTACGTCGACAACCTCCCGAAGTTCTATGACGTCGAAGAGACCATAGTTGACGGCCGCGACAGGTGCCCGTCGTCCGCAGCGTCATTGCGGACGCACAAGAGTGCGTCGTCGCAGATCATGGACTCGCTCTGCGCGAGCGACCGACCGTCCGTAGCAACCTCGGGGCTTCCCAGGCCGTCGGTATCCCGCCGTCCTACGCCGTCGTTGTGGACAGCTGCCCCTCACACACGCTCTACGTCGTTGAGTTTCCCCGTCGTGCGTCCTGAACCCGGCCACGGCCGTGTGCCGGAGCACCTCTCCCGCGGCTCCTCCTCAACCACGACGTTGCGCGGGCGCGTCGCCGCCTCAAACCTGTCCGACAGCCGTTATCTTCGCCGGGTCCCGGGCCGACATGCAAGCCAGGTTACTGAAGCTCACATACAGCACCGACGCCGCAGGGCGCGCGTCCAACCACTTCAGTAATCTGAGGTGCCGTAGCAGGCTGCTCTCGGCGGCGGCCGCCGGGAAGAACAGATGGAGCGGGCCGATGTGGAACACCTGCGTGGCGAGGTCCTTCCGGGGCTTCACAAGCTGTCGCCGTTCCAGCGCGTCGAGCGTGTTGTGCGTGATGCCGGTGGACGCTTTCACGGCTGCGACGACGCGCTCCAGCAGCTTGCACGTCACCTCGTGGCGCCTACCGAGCTGCATCAGGTGGCGCACCCGGTACGGCGGCAGCTCGCTCATGTCCCTCTCCAGATCCGACTATGTAAAACAAACCGTGTGAGACGGTGGCCTTCACTTCACGGCAGCTCGCCGCACAAGGCGTCCCAGCCCGAGGCAGCCCCGACGTCGCATCATCCCAAAGCGAGGCGGCTGCAGAGTGGTGCACATGGCGGCGCTCGGCCCCTCGCCGACGACGTCTTCGTCTGGTTCGTTTGCAACCACGTCTGGCCGATGGCGCCGCCCTCTGGGATTTCCTCAACGTCGGGGCCGAGATTGCATATGCCAGGCCATGTTTGAGCGATGGTCACCCAGCGGCGGAGTGGCGGTACCTGTCGTGATGCCGTGCGCAGATCGACCAGGAATCATCGAGCGGCAAATCCGGTATATTTAGTGCCGCTCCAGCGGTGTCTCTGGCGGCACTAAATCATCTCTGGCGGCACTAAATCAGCGGGCTCCGTGTGAGGTTATTTCGTCCTGTTCTCACATGGCTACGTGAGCAAATCCGGTATGGGTTCGTTGATCTACTGCTTTGGTTGGCCTGCACAAAACTTAAAAAAAAAAGATTTCTAACATGTGTTTGCTGGTTCTTTGTGAAGATAAGCTTGGTTCCTTTTTTTATCAACCAGGGGAAATGAAAGGATGGGCCGTAGATTTTAGGTTATTTATCATGTTAATCCCTATTTATAGCCATTGTAATTAGCAATAGAGAAATGTTTGCTGATATTTTTTACCTGCGAGAACGAGACCATAGTACTTTCCTGAGAACCTTCATAAGACTTCACAACCAGAAAATTCAAAAAAAAAAAAAGACTTCACAACCAGCCATATATGTGTGTCCTCTTTATGCTAGGGTGCTTATATGTGCAGTGTGCTATCTTCAGGAGTGTGCATTATGTTCCAAAAGTTTTGTATTTCTGAACCTGCTGAATTTAGATCAAAAGATATTTTGTATTTCTGAACCTGCTGAATAAATCAAAAGACGTTGTTCCTCTGCCTGTCGACATTAATCAGAAGATGTTGTTGTCACTGAAAAATCTTAAGCAGAGAGTGACTTCTGTTGCTACTTTTGTAAAGGAGGTTCACGTCCAGCGCTTTGCAACGTGCGGCCGTGCTCGACCTCCCGGCCATCGTATAGACTCTGATGTCGTCTTCAGTCTGCATTGGTACGTCTGGGTTGGTAGATTGTCGCTCTCTATGATGATTTCTGTTGACACACAAACACGAAGCTAGCTTTAGAGTTTCAGAGGAAAACAGAGTAACTGGAAGCAGAGAGGAGCGGTAGCAGTATTTTCGTCCGAGCTACACATGCCCTTGTTTTTCTTCCTCTTCATGATTCATCAGTTGTGGTTCAACTCACCCAGACAGAAACGCATTATGTCAGTTTTGCAAAAAAGAAAAGAAAAGGGCACGCCGCCGCACTTTCGCACACCACAGTTGTTCTCCTTTACATGCATGCAGACAAACGTGCACTTATTCAACTTAATGACAAAACAACACACCGCACGCATGCACACAACACTATTACTATTAAAATATTTCAATCTTTCTAGCCAACTTGTTCTTCGACAATGAGTACGCATCATTTTCAACTTTAGCCTTGTGAACCAGGGTACACTTCTTCATCGTTCTACTCTCCGGCATGCTTTCAGTCATCTTTTAAAATAAAACTAGGTAATTGACTGTACGTTGCAACGGGGTTGGCCCATGATTTACCGGCTTATATTAATATGATTGTAAGAAAAGATATTTACCAAATCATGCCACTGATTTAACTATCTAAATGTATTTTAAGATTTTATTTTGTAATCACTTATTGACTTACTAAAGAAAACATAAGTATTTGGTATGTGAATAAAAGATGAGATAGTTAAGGCAAATTTCAAGGAATGATGGTTAGGTAAAGAATGAAGGGTTGGGCGAAGCACTCCGTTTAACAGGAAAAGAAACGCTACTCCCTACTCTCTTTTTATTTTATTTTTTTATTTTTTATGTTAGCTACTCTCTTTAAGTAGAATAAAGATGGCCATTCCCTTTTTAAGTTTTTTTTAACACAGTACACAAGCAAGCGCTCATATACACATGCATACACTTACCCTTATGAACGCACACATGCACACCCTATCTTATGAGCGCCTCCGAAAGACTGAGCCGGCATATCATGTTGAAATTTACGAAATCGCCATAGGCTAACGTAAGCATAAGTACATGAGACGGCCCAATATACAAACAATAATCTGTAGCAGACATAAACAAAAACACTGTATCGACTTAAAAGAATCTACATAGTAACATAAACTATCATCTACAGGGAGACACTACTGCGAAATATCTACATACAATAAATAGCAACATAAACTACCATAAATAGTAACACAAACTACCATCTAGAAGCAGACACTACTACTGCATGAAAAACAAAATCTTTGCCAACATAAAAATGCTCAATAAAGTCAATTCACAAGGCAGACTAAGATATTGGCAACGACATGTAACAATTTTTCGAATATCATACCACTACATTTGTATGATCCAAGCAAATCTTAGATGGGTGCTAAGCCACCTGTAGGTCAAGTGCAATAATTTGCAAAAGCTCTATACCAATGGTGTATACTTTCCATCTTGCAAGATGTAGCACTCATGGTGATGATAAATACATCATTTTCAAATTATTCATGCGCATAGCTTACTTTTTTTTACTATAACTTATAACTATAAACTTACACACATAAAGCTCTTATTTTTCGTCAAATGGAACAAAAATAGCATATAGACACTGTCGTATTGATGTGGCGCGGCGTGCCGCCGCGCGGGTAAGGCTAGTTAAATACTATAGCCAACCTAATAGTTGGCTTATTATATGAGTGTACTTTTACAAAAGCTATATGTGACATGGCACTAGTATATAGCGAGCAACAGGCTTTATTATTAGCCATGCTCTCACCTCCGCCATGGCCAGGACCCAATCAGCCTCCGACCCGCCTGCCGCAGGCTGCCTTGCTTCCATTCGATCTGCTGCTGTGGCCTCGACTCGCCTCTGCTCGTCTCTAAGCCGCCGTCTTGCTTGGGCGATTAGAGCTGTCAATATTGGCTACACTGTTGCCAACACCATGATAACAGAGAAGGTTGCATCAGCGGGGTTAACTTTCTTTACAATGAAAACACGGACCGATGCACAAAAGGATGATGTTCTCACTTACGGGAGGCAGCTCAAGTCATTTTGATGCCTGTCCAAACACGTTCAGTGGTCTTGCACGATTCAGACTAGAAAATTTGGAGATAAAGTAAATCAGCCGGCTTACGAATATTTGCCAATGTGTCAAGTGGAGTGCTTATGGTGGCACGACCAAGTACTACTACTACTTGTGGCAAGGCTTCAATTGGTATGACACGTATCCCAAGGCAATGATTACTCCAAGGGAAAACAAAAAGACAACCAAGCGGGTGTGGTATGGACGCGGAGTATCTACACCCGAGCTCATATGAGCTCGGATGAACAGTAAAATCAAAAAACATTTTTAAAATGTTCAAAAAATTCTGAATTTTTTTTGTCGTGAACTTTGACAAATGTTCTAACTTCTTGCAAAATTTCATCTTCAAATCACATTCGTGGAAGGCGTGACAAAAAAAAACAAAATCAATACTCTGAAAATGCTACTTTCAAAGCATTTTGAAGCACTGATTTTGTTTTTTTTACAACGCCTTGTACGAATGTGATCTGAAGATGAAATTTTGCAAGCAGTTGGAATATTTGTCAAGGTTTACCACAAAAAAAATCAGAATTTTTTGAACATTTTTAAATTATTTTTCGATTTTACTGTTCACCCGAGCTCATTTGAGCTCGGGCTCAGAAAGGACTTTCCGGTGTGGTATTTCATAAAATCATCAGACTGTGTTCAACATTATTCATCAGCGTCCACGGTCATCCGATAAAAATACCAGGTGCTATCTTTTCTATATATGTTATCTGTGCATATTAAGTTGTTTAAGAACAATTAATCTGGTCTGTCCTATTTTTTTACAGGACTATTATTCGTTACAAAGGTGTCGCAAAGGGACGTGCACCAATATTATTTTTTGCACTAGCGCGGACGAGAGAGTCGTCACCCCCGCTACATCAACGCACGCGGTTGACTCGTCGTCCGCGCCCGCGGCCGATTCGCACGCGTCTGCACCGCTTCCAACGCGGCGGCCGACTCGCTCGTCCGCGCCGGCTTACAGCACCACGGTCGACTCTTTCGTCCGCACCGGCTTACAATGCTGCAGCCGACTCATTTACTGTCTGGACGAGTCAGGTGGTATCCATCTAAAATATGTTTTACTGGCACATATTATTTTTCTCGAAGAGCAGATTATCTTTACCTTGGTCTGCAATATTGTTGATGCAGGACAATTGTCCACTACATCAAAACGACGTGGTTAACTCGCCCGCACCGGCTTACAGTGCCACGGCTGACTCATCTGTCTGTGCTGCCTCTGATGTTACGGTCGTCTTTACCGCCCATTTCTCGCGGCCTGGTCTACATCAACACACCGGGCCGCACCTGTCTGGATGAGCTGTTTATTGAATATGAGCAAGTCACTACTTGGGAAGCCCGGTTTTCTTCCAACAATTTGGAGGCAAATTACCATATATTATCAGCCGCCGTCTGCACTGGATGGTTCAATGGGCAGTCGCATAAGTCGCCGCCACTACAGTTTGGTTAAACTTCAAACAGCCCGCTGGAAGGAGCCATTGGCCGAGTTGCTGACACGGCTCATACAGGATCATTTATAACCCGACGTAGTCACCTCAACCTTCTGTGGATTCACATCGTGCTATCAACGCCAATGATGTATACCTTCTGCTATCGTCAAATATGGAGAATCTCAAGCCAACTCCTCGAGTCGTCTTGAGACTCGGGGGCTACAATGGTATGACTCGGTAAAATTAGCTGATTTCAATAACCCGGGCCCCAGGGGATTACTGCTAGATCGATGAAAATTTAGAAGCCGTCAGAAGATTTCCGGCTCAAAATAAGGACTCCGGTTTAAAATCTGATTCAAGAGACATCTTTCTCCCACAAAGCACTGAAGCTCTCAAATCCGGTTCAAAATCCAGCCCAGGGTAAATTTGTCCCTCACAAATTTTTGAAGCTCTCAAATCCGGTTCAAAATCCGGCTCAAGGTAAATTTGTCCCTCACAAATTTTTGAAGCTTTCAAATCCGGTTTAAAGTTCCGGTTCGAAAATAATTAATCTCTCGCAAGTTCGAGTTCTAAGAAAAATTAAAGGTTGCCAAAAAGAACTTGCTGCCATGACGCGGTTCAAACATAGGCATCCTGCCTTACGACTTATCTTATTATGGTCACTCGGGGGCTTCCTACTCATCGAGCATAGCTGTCGGTACCCTCTTGATCGATGCAATGCTAATATATGGTCACTTGGGGGCTTCCTGTTCAAACATAGGTCGTATTCGAACCAAAGAGAACATAGCTGTCGAAACCCTCTTGATCGGCATACTGCCAAACCCACTTGGGGGCTTCTTGATCATATCTGAATCATAGCATAACCCCTTTGGGTCTGATGTGGATCGTATTCGAATCAGCGTCATTAAACAACTCTTATGGTCACTTGGGGCTTCCTGTTCAAACATAGGTCGTATTCGAACCAAAGAGAACATAGCTGTCGATACCCACTTGATCGGCATCGCCAAAGCCACTGGGGGCTATATGATCGTATCCGAATCTTAGCTTAACCCCTTTGGAACGGTTTACTGATCGTATTCGAATCAGAAGCCTTCAACTTTTTCAGTCTTTTTTGCGAACAATTTTGGGTTCGACTTGAGACCTTTTTAGGATTATATCTCAAATGTATATAAGTGTTTTATGCTTAACCCGGCTTGACTTTTGACTATAAGTCGCCAGCTTATGACAATCATCATCTATGTGGAAGCATTGGCTTCTAAGGATTGGGTTATCACCCTTACTGCACAGGTCATGTGAACTGGCAGTACAAATTCAATATCACAGTGGTTATATGTGAGATCTTATGACCCACCCTGCCTTTGACGCTAAGTCGCCAGGGCATATGTTGTTTAAACTCTTTGCAGGATTTGCAGAAATATGACATATAAATGATTAAGTTCAAGCTCATTACCAAAATTGATGATTTAAAATGATTATCCGTTCTGGATTTTTCTCAAAAGCTATAAGCCGCCGGGTTATAAAAATTCCGGCTTACAATGGAGGCGTATTAAATCGCCATCGGCCAAGAGCCGCTGGGTATTTAAACTCCGGATTTGCTTATCAACAGATGAGGTATTCAAAGTCGCTTTGGCGCAATGGCTATTATTTTATTAATGGATATGATTTATTTTACAATGGAAGGAATAGTCCCGAGTCGATGTAGGCTTACGACCCGACACTTGGGGGCTAAATTATTCAAAATGAGGTTACATCAAATATGCAAGTCTCATATCGCTGCAAGCATGCACCATGACACATGGGGGCTAATGCAAAGTCATTTTTGCTCACCTCATTGAAGACCCGACTCATCACATCGTAATGAGCCGGCCCTTGGGGGCTACCAATTGCTCCTGTCAACAGTTCAAGGTACACAAGTCTTAATCCATTATATTGAAGGATCCATTGCTCAGTTGGTAAAGCACAAAGCTCTTAACCTTGTGGACGTGGGTTCAAGCCCCATGGTGGAGATTACATCATATGATGTTATTATCAATGAATTATATACAAAGTCCCAGCTCAGTAATATCTTACTGAGCCGGCCCTTGGGGCCTACACGTTGCTGCTCCAGTTTACATGATAATATTTACAAAGTCCCTGCTCATTATTGCATAATGACCCGGCCCTTGGGGGCTACACTGGTTGAACTTTTATGAGCATAAGGCAATTACAAGTCCCAGGTTGCTGCAAGCATGACAACCCGACACTTGGGGGCTACAAGTGATATACATATAAGGGGAAAAAATCTTCAAATTCTCAGTTTTGAGCAGGTCAGATTGACCCGGTGTTTGCAACAATCATGATCCGTTGTCACCAATAATTATGACCCGACGTCGGCAACAGTTATGACCCGGTGCTATCAATATTTACAAGCCGGCAATTTTGGCAGTTATAACTAGCCAGCCTCTACATCTTTAAACCGGCGGATCACAAGATGAATCTTGAGTCCAATATACTTATTAAGCCAGAGCTTTGAAAACCGACTCAAATGGATTATTTCTTATAATATTTCTCAACAAGAGACCAATGTCACCAAATTGACTCTGAAGCTGGCATGTTGACCCGGATTTCTCAAAGGAAGTATCTGGATCTTTTGCATTGGTAAAATTGGGACATATCTACTAAGGAGATTTGCTATGAGATCATGGATACATATCAAGGAAGAAATGTCAAGGACTTAAGGATGATCAGGTGTCGGCTTACAAGAATATTTAACCCGGAGTACAACCTATCAAATTTATTCTTGTATTTATGTTGCAGATCAGTTTAACATGGATAAAACCCAAATTAAACTGGGGGCTAATGTAGGGGATATACCCCGCGGTGTAAACCGCCAGAAGTATGACCCACCCGGAGCTTGGTGATTCACGGGTAATCCGCCCGGACTTGGCGGCTCATAGTAACCCGGCGGGCGGGTCAGATGGATGACAAGGCCCAAGGCCGAGAAGGCCGGCTCATGTTAATGGTGGGCCGGTTTATGAGGAAAGCACAAGGTATATTCTCTTATAAAGGAAGCAAGACTAGGACTCCACTTGTAATAGACTAGTCCTAATCCTAATAGGACTCCACATGTAACCCGCCCCTTCAACTTATATAAGGAGGGGCAGGGCTCCCCAAAGGGGGAGAAGAAACAAGAAATAATATCTAGGGCTAGACACAAAGGAGGAGCCGGCTGATGCGGCGACTCCCTCATGAGCATAATGAGACCTAGCCACAAACAACATGTAGGGCTATTCCGGATGATGTTTCCCGGGGCCCGAAGCTGTCTAAATCCTCGTCTTGTGTGATGATTCGCCTTGCCTCTCTCGATTCCGACCAACCCCTTCAATCTACCGCATAGATGTGTTGGCCTCGCGACTAAGTCCTGACTCTAAGGACATCTGCCGTGGCAATTCCACGACAGGTACAGAAGGTTGCGATGGTGGAAATAGGTTTTTGGCTCCGTATCTGATAGTTTGGGGGTACGTAGGTATATATAGGAGGAAGAAGTACGTCGTGGAGCAACATGGGCTCCATGAGGGTGGAGGGCGCCTGGGGGCGGGTAGGCACGCCCCTGCCTTGTGCTCTCCTCGTTGATTACTTTGCGTAGACTCCAAGTCCTCTGGATCACGTTCGTTCCGAAAATCACGTTCCCGAAGGTTTCATTCCATTTGGACTCCGTTTGATATTCTTTTTCTGCGAAACACTGAAATAGGCAAAAAACAACAATTCGGGCTGGGCCTCCGGTTAATAGGTTAGTCCCAAAAATAATATAAAAATGTATAATAAAGCCAGTTGAACATCCAAAATAGAATATAACATAGCATGGAACAATAAAAAACTATAAATACGTTGGATATGTATCAAGCATCCCCAAGCTTAATTCCTGCTCGTCCTCGAGTAGGTAGGTAAATGATAAAAACGGAATTTTTGATGTGGAATGCTACTTAGCATAATTTTCAATGTAGTTCTCTTAATTGTGGTATGAATATTCAGATCCGAAAGATTCAAGATAAAAGTTTAATATTGACATAAAAATAATAATACTTCAAGCATACTAACTAAGCAATTATGTCTTCTCAAAATAACATGGCCAAAGGAAGTTATCCCTACAAAATCATATAGTTTGGCTATGCTCTATCTTCACCACACAAAGTATTTAAATCATGCACAACCCTGACGACAAGTCAAGCGATTGTTTCATACTTTTGGTGTTCTCAAACTTTGTCAAGCTTCACGCAATACATGAGCGTGAGCCATGGACATAGCACTATATGTGGAATAGAATGATGGTTGTGGAGAAGACAAAAAAAGGAGAAGATAGTCTCACATCAACTAGGCGTATCAACATGCTATGGAGATGCTCATCAATAAATATCAATGTGAGTGAGTAGGGATTGCCATGCAACGGATGCACTAGAGCTATAAGTATATGAAATCTCAATAAAAGAAACTAAGTGGGTGTGCATCCAACTCTCTTGCTCACGAAGACCTAGGGCATTTTGAGAAAGCCAATCATTGGAACATACAAGCCAAGTTCTATAATGAAAAATTCCCACTAGTATATGAAAGTGATATCATAGGAGACTCTCTATCATGAATATCATGGTGCTACTTTGAAGCACAAGTGTGGTAAAAGGATAGTAACGTTGTCCCTTCTCTCTTTTTCTCTCATTTTTTATTTGGGCCTTTTCTCTTCTTTTTTATGGCCCCTTTTTTCTTCTTTTATTTTTTTATTTTTCGTCCGGAGTCTCATCCCGACTTGTGGGGGAATCATAGTCTCCATCATCCTTTCCTCACTTGGGACAATGATCTAATAATGATCATCACACTTTTATTTACTTACAACTCAAGAATTACAACTCAATACTTAGAACAAAATATGACTCTGTGTGAATGCCTCCGGCGGTGTACCGGGATATGCAATGAATCAAGAGTGACATGTATGAAAGAATTATGAACGGTGGCTGTGCCACAAATACGATGTCAACTACATGATCATGCGAAGCAATATGACAATGATGGAGTGTGTCATAGTAAACGGAACAGTTGTATGTTGCATGGCAATATATCTCGGAGTGGCTATGGAAATGCCATAATAGGTAGGTACGGTGTCTGTTTTGAGGAAGGTATATGGTGGGTGTATGATACCGGCGAAAAGTGCGCGGTATTAGAGAGGCTAGCAATGGTGGAAGGGTGAGAGTGCGTATAATCCATGGACTCATCATTAGTCATAAAGAACGCATATACTTATTGCAAAAATCTACAAGTTATCAAAGCAAATTATTACGTGCATGCTCCTAGGGGGATGTATTGGTAGGAAAAGACCATCGCTCGTCCCAGACCGCCACTCATAAGGAAGACAATCAATAAATAAATCATGCTCCAGCTTCATCACATAACGGTTCACCATACGTGTATGCTACGGGAATCACAAACTTTAACACAAGTATTCCTCAAATCCACAACTACTCAACTAGCATAACTCTAATATCACCATCTTCATATCTCAAAACAATTATCAAGCATCAAACTTCTCATAGGATTCAACACACTCATAAGAATTTTTTTACTAATCTGGGATGCCTATCACTTTAGGACTAATTTCTCAATTTAAGCAAATTACCATGCTGTTTTGTAGGACTCTCAAAATAGTGAAGCATGAGAGAACAATAGTTTCTATAAAACAAATCCACCACCGTGCTCTAAAAGATATAAGCGAAGCACTAGAGCAAAAACTATATAGCTCAAAAGATATAAGTGAAGCACATATAGTATTTTAATAATTTCCGAATCATGTGTGTCTCTCTCAAAATGTGTGTACAGCAAGGATAACTGTGGTAAACTAAAAATTAAAGACTCAAATCATACAAGACGCTACAAGCAAAACACATATCATGTGGTGAATAAAAACATAGCTCCAAGTAAAGTTACCGATGGAAGTAGACGAAAGAGGGGATGCCTTCCGGGGCATCCCCAAGCTTTGGCTTTTTGGTGTCCTTAGATTATCTTGGGGTGCCATGGGAATCCCCAAGCTTAGGCTCTTGCCACTCCTTGTTCCATAATCCATCAAATATTTTACCCAAAACTTGAAAACTTCACAACACAAAACTTAACAGAAAATCTCATGAGCTCCATTAGCGAAAGAAAAGAAAACACCACTTCAAGGTACTGTAATGAACTCATTCTTTATTTATATGGGTGTTAAACCTACTGTATTCCAACTTCTCTATGGTTTATAAAGAGGTAATATCACTGGTAGTCATAGAACTTGTGTTGCATTTTCAGTTTGGTGCTAAAACTTTGAAAATACGGTTTTGTGGTCACTTAACTTGACTCAAGCGCGCATATACGGTCACAGTACGCGTATACATGCATATCAATGTGTATGGCCCCACTTGTGAGTGATTAACGGCGCTAGGCGCGACATATTTTACACAGGACACCCTGAAATTTTTTTATTTCCAGAAGTGAACCGCAGCGATGTATTTTTATAGAAAACACTCTAACTTTTTTTATTTACAGAAACAGGACCATAGTATTGCACATATATGTGAACATTAACAACAAAAATGACATGCCAGGACTCGAATAACTATTTTTTAACTCGAGAATGCAAATGCAAAAAATTAACGCCAAAAAGAATCTACTAGGACTTGAACCAACCAACTGTTTAAATCAATACAATCTAGCCACTATAACTGGTCAACTCTAGATGTCTAAAATGGATCAGTAACTTACATATATTAAACGAGGATGCATGTGGAGTTTAAATAGGCTATGGAGACTACGGCCTGTTTTATGTGCGGTATTTAAAAATATATATAAACATGTGTACTATATAGATGTGCGTATTGCATATTTGGTTTTCAAGAATATTATTTTAATTATACGAACATTTCAATTATTATATATACGCACATTCTGTGCAGTTCAATGTTTGAATAATTAATTAATAGTTTAAAATTTAGACTGTTAAACGAATATTCAGTCGTGGCTAATATGTAAGTTATATAACTTTTTTGAATATAAGCCATGAATAAAAAATTTACACAAGCGAATAGTCATAAATATTTAGTAAATGTTTGTGTTCATCATATTTTATAATTTAAATATAAGCCTTAAGTTTATATTTTTTTGAATTTTCAAAAAATATTTATCTAATAAACATTGTCAATGTCCATATTAACTAAATATAAGCCGCAAGTGTATACTTAAATGTTTTTATCTACTAATCATTATTTGTATATATAATATTTTTTAACACACAAATATGCGAACGTACCTTTATTACTTACAAATTATCTTTAAAAAAATAGTGTGCGCAAAATGGGCCGTAGTACCCGCAGCTCAATTAAGCTCCACATGAGTCCCCGTGAAGTACATATATGTTGATTATCCATATTAGACAAAATACATATATGTACAGTATCATGGTCCTGCTTTTCTTAAAAAATAATTTGAGGGTGTTTTGTGCAAAAAATACGTCGCTGTGGTTGATTGTTTCGGAAAATAATTATTTTCAGACTGTTTCGTGTAAAAATACATCACGCCCAGCGCCATCAATCACCTACAAGTGGGGCCATACACATGGATACGCCCGCATATGCGTAGTGTGACCGTATGTGCACGCTTGAGTTAAGTTATGTGACCAGAAAACCGTATTTTCAAAGTTCTAGCACCAAACTGAACGTGCGACGCAAGTTCAATGCCTTGCGGTGATATTACCTCGTTTATAAACTATTTTATTAGCCATATATTCATCAAAATAAGCAAATAACACACGAAAAACAGAATCTGTCAAAAACAGAACAATCTGTAGTAATCTGTAACTAACGCAAACTTCTGGAACTCAGAAAAATCTACCAAAATAGGAAGACCTAGACAATTTTTTATTGATCTGCTGCAATTGGAATCAGTATTTTATCACGTTCTGGTGAGTTTTAACAATTGTTTCCGTGAATAGAAAGTTTCTGGAATTTTCAGCAAGATCAAATAACTATCATCCAAGAAGATCCTATAGGTTTAACTTGGCACAAACACTAATTAAAACATAAAAACAAATATAACAAGAGGCTAGATCAAATATTTATTCCTAAACAGAAGCAAAAAGCAAAAAAACTAAAATAAAATTGGGTTGCCTCCCAACAAGCGCTATAGTTTAACGCCCCTAGCTAGGCATAAAAGCAAGGATAGATCTAGGTATTGCCATCTTTGGTTGGCAATTCTTCAATGAGACACTTGTAAACTTTAGGAGTTGCTTTCTTTCTATTAATTATCAAACTTTTAGGCACGAAATCAAAAAAATCATTTGTAGCAAATGGTTCCTTAATGATAGCAAAAAGATTGGGATGAAAACTTATTGATTTGAGATCCGCAGTTCCCTTACTAGAGGATTCACCCTTATTTTTAGGAACATACATAAGCTTGGCAATTTTGGTAGGAGGATTGAAAGTGTTCTTTACGGAAGAAAAGGCGGTCCCCAAGTTGGTAATGATACCCTCAAGTTTATCGATTCTAGTAGAATCTTGAACTATTCTTGCATTAACTATGGGTTCCTTCTCTTTAATTTTTTTGAAAGTGACTCCTACCTTAGATACATATTGAGTAATTTTATTATGGATATTTTTATCCAAATTCTCAATCAATTCTGTAGTGGCAACTTTATTTTCAATAATTTCAAGCCTTTGCATCACATGTTCCAAAGTTAACATAGTTCCATTGACCAAAAGTGGTGGTGAGCCAAATAAATCTATCATAGCATTATAAGAATCAAAAGTATGGCTACCCAAGAAATTCCCTCTGGTAATGGTATCAAGAATATATCTATACCAAGGAGTGACGCCTACATAAAAATTGCGAAGAAGAATGGTAGTAGATTGCTTTCGGGTAGATCTATTTTGAGCATTGCAGATTCTATACCAAGCACCTTTTATATTTTCTCCCTCCCTTTGTTTAAAATTAAGAACTTCATTCTCGGTAGATAAAGGAGAATATAAAGGACTAGCCATAATGACGAAGCAAACAAAAAAGAGGCAAACAGAAAGGCGAGGGCGAATAAAACGGCAAGGGTGTAGTGGGGGAGAGGAAAACGAGAGGCAAATGGCAAATAATGTAATGCGAGGGATAAGGGTTTGTGATGGGTACTTTGTATGTCTTGACTTGTGCATAGACTCCCCAGCAACGGTGCCAGAAATCCTTCTTGCTACCTCTTAAGCGCTGCGTTGGTTTTCCCTAGAAGAGGAAAGGGTGATGTAGTAAAGTAGCGTAAGTATTCCCCTCAGTTTCTGAGAATGAAGGTATCAATCCAGTAGGAGATCACGCACGAGTCCCACGCACCTACACAAACAAATAAAAACCTCACAACAAAGCGATAAATGGGTTGTCAATCCCTCAACGGTCACTTACGAGAGTGGGATCTGATAGGTATGATAAGATAATATTTTTGCTATTTTTATGATAAAGAGAAATAAAGATGCAAAGTAAAATAAAAGGCAATAGAAATAACTAAGTATTGGAAGATTAATATGATGGAAAATAGAGCCGGGGGTCATAGGTTTCACTAGTGGCTTCTCTCAAGATAGCATATATATTACGGTGGGTAAACGAATTACTGTCGAGCAATTGATAGAACTGAGAAGAGTTATGAGAATATCTAGGTATGATAATGTATATAGGGATCACTTCCGCGACAAGTAGACCGAAACGATTCTGCATCTACTACTGTTACTCCACTCATCGACCGCTATCCAACATGCATCTAGAGTATTAAGTTCATAAGAACAGAGTAATGCTTTAAGTAAGATGACATGATGTAGAGGGATAAACCTATACAATATGATATAAACCCCATCTTTTTATCCTCGGTGGCTACAATACAATACGTGTTGTTTCCCTTTCTATCACTCGGATCGAGCACCGGAGGATTGAACCCAAAGCTAAGCACTTCTCCCATTGCAAGAAAGATCAATCTAGTAGGCCAAACCAAACTGATAATTCGAAGAGACTTGCAAAGATAACCAATCATACATAAAAGAACTCAGAGGATATTCAAATGTTGTTCATAGATAATCTTGATCATAAACCCACAATTCATCGGATCTCGACAAACACACCGCAAAATAAGATTACATCGAATAGATCTTCAAGAAGAGCGAGGATAACTTTGTATTGAGATCCAAAGAGAGAGAAGAAGCCATCTAGCTAATAACTATGGACCCGAAGGTCTGAGGTAAACTACTCACACATCATCAAAGAGGCTATGGTGTTGATGTAGAAGCCCTCTGTGATCAATGCCCCCTCCGGCGGAGCGCCGGAAAAGGCCCCAAGATGGGATCTCACGGGTACAGAAGGTTGCGGCAGTGGAAAGAGGTTTTTGGCTCCGTATCTGATAGTTTGGGGGTATGTAGGTATATATAGGAGGAAGAAGTACGTCGATGGAGCAACATGGGCCCCACGAGGGTGGAGGGCGCGTCTGGGGGGGGGGGGGTAGGCATGCCCCCTGCCTCGTGCTCTCCTCGTTGATTACTTTGCGTAGACTCCAAGTCCTCTGGATCACGTTCGTTCCAAAAATCACGTTCCTGAAGGTTTCATTCCGTTTGGACTCCGATTGATATTCTTTTTCTACGAAACACTGAAATAGGCAAAAAACAACAATTCGGGCTGGGCCTCCGGTTCATAGGTTAGTCCCAAAATAATAATAAAATGTATAATAAAGCCCATTAAACATCCAAAATTGAATATAATATAGCATGGAACAATAAAAAATTATAGATACGTTGGAGACGTATCATCGCCGCAGAATAACAGGGGGTGTGGATGAGTGGAGGGATGGCCTGGCCAGCGGTGGGAGTAGTAGGGGGCGGTGAGGCCTCCACGGCAGCATGGCTGTCCACGGGAGGCAGGAGTAGGCGGCACGAACGACGCTACTTTGGGCGGCTGGAGAAAGAAGACCAGAGGTTGAACAAGCACTATGGCCGTTTAATGGACATCGTACGGTCACTGCAGCTAGAATCGTTTATATTGACTAAGTTGACAAAGCCCTTGGTATGCGTCAACTTAGTAGGCTCACAGGTCAGCTTTCGAAATGGTGCGCCCCAGATGTCAGGGGGAGGAATCATTTTTTAGGCGGGTGAAGCTAGAATATTCGATATTGAAGAAGAAGCATGGCATCCGTTGGATGGACATCCAACGGCCACTGCTGCTAGAACCGTGTGTTGACTATAAGTTGACAAAGCCTTGCATACGCGTCAACTCTTTTTGTTGAAGGGACGCGTCAACTTAGTAAGGCCACAAGTGTGTGGGAGAGAACTTATAGCCCATTTGAGATTTGTTAGAATGTGCAACCAATTTTTGAATTCTAATGGAATTTACTACAGCCCATTTGCAGTTTGTTAAAAGTACAACCCATTTCAGCCAACCGTTCAGAACATAATTTGTCGGATTTCGGGTTCCGGCAGACCCTTGAGGTTCGAACTCTGGGGTGCGCACGGAGATTATGCTTCCTAACTACCTGTGCCCCTCCGCCTCGCAAGGATCTAAGCTACGAGAAGAACAACACAAGAGACGTAGAGTTTATACTGGTTCTGGCCACCGATGTGGTGTAATACCCTACTCCAGTGTGGTGGTGTGGTGGATTGCCTCTTGGGCTGATGATGAACAATACAAGGAAGAACAGCCTCGCGAGGGTCTGTTCTTAGCTGGGGCGATGAACTGCTAGAGGGGTTCAGCCGCCCTTCTCTCTCTCTCTGATTCTTGATCTCTAGCCCTATCTCTCTTTCTCTGTCCCTGTTTCTCTCTTCCCCTCTCCG
Organism: Aegilops umbellulata; assembly: GCA_032464435.1. Lineage (NCBI taxonomy): Eukaryota > Viridiplantae > Streptophyta > Magnoliopsida > Poales > Poaceae > Aegilops > Aegilops umbellulata. The sequence goes on from CP136059.1 coordinate 32,283,464, forward strand.
GGGTTGGCTAGTCCTATTTATAGGCAAAGGCCCTGGGCCTCCTCCCAAATATCAAGCGGGAAGGGCGCCAACAATTGGCCATTTTGAAGGGGAACATCTGGTACACTTATCCTGACTAAAGTTGGTCCTCGCCTACCAAAGGCTCTGGTGATGACGCCGGCTTGGGCTCCACAATGACTTCTTCCTTGTCGCGGAGTTGGTCTTGGTCTCGTTGCACCGAAATGGGTGCCTTCGCTTGATCCTCTCGTCTGCGCTTGCTCCCTTAGCACCAAAGAGGAAAGGGAGTACACTGTGCGGGCTGGCGCCCGCCTGGCGTCCTTGGTCGTCATGGCTTGCGTCATGGGCACCTCGTGAGGTACCTCGCCTTGATCTCTCCGCCTCCTCGCGAGACAGCCTGATGAGGCCGTGCCTAAGGAAGCTCTGTGTCATCCGCCCCGCGAGGTTTAGCCCCTCGCGAGGGTCTTGGGTCTGTGTTGATGAAGATGGGCCGTACTAGGCCTCCCTTTGAGCCACGCCGCAGGCCGCAGGCAGGCAAGTATGGGGACCCCCGTTCCCAGAACTTCGATAGTAGCCCCCGGGCCCAAGGCGTGCCCGGACTTGGCCGTGCAATGAGGCGAAAGGGCAAGGGCGAAGCGCCGTGGGCCATAACAGCCTGCGGCCTTGGGCGCCGCGTGGCGGTTGATTGGGCGTGGGTGTCTCCGCTCCCCCACGACGCCTCGGCATCTGCACGGATTGGACAAGTCCCTGCATGCAAAACGGGTCATGATTACCTGAGATCGTGGAGGCAGACAGTTGGCCTCCGCCGGCTATAAGTACGGAACGGCGGGCGCCCTTCCAGTCCATCTCCCTTGCTTCTCCTTCTTCCCGATCCTTGCTCCGCCTTGCTGCGATGGCTCCGATCCGCCGGTTCTCGGCGGCAGAGAAAGGAAAGGCCCCCCGTGAGGAACCAGACCCGCTCCCGCCAAAGAAACGGCTCACCCTCCGCCGCTGGGACGAGGGGACTCCTCAGGAGGTGTCGAGGCCTTGGGGCGAGCAGGCACCGCCGGGGTTCCCACTCCCCTTGTACGCCCACATCGAGGGCTCTGAAGGGGTTGACGCCGACCGCCTCGGGCGACGCCGTCGTCGGCGCCGACGGATCACAAAGGTGTGGGTCGTCCCCCCGGGGTCCACGCCGAGGGCTCCTCCGGAGAGTTCGTGCTCCACGTCGCCATGCCTCCTCAGTCTTGGATTCGCCTTCCTCCCTTCTTCGCCTCCATCATCCCGCGGGGAGAACTCCTGGAACTGTGGCTGCAGCACGCCGGCTGCAGCACCCCTGCGACCGAGGCGGAGGTCGCAGTCGTTGCCCCTGGCGAGGTCTTCACGACTCGAGGCTGGGGCGAAATCGCCTGGGTTTGCAGGACGAGAGGCGCCCTCATGATCCACTTGGAGTGCGACGGTGCCTCGGTGATGCTCTTCAAGGTCTTTGACGCGGACGGGCGCCGGCTGGAGTGCTGCCCCAGGAGAGGTGGTCGAGACCCTTCCACGGCGAGGACCGGGCCTGCCGACCACCCCCTTGGCGGATCCTCGGGCGGAGGCGTCGGAGGATCCAACGACTCCGGCGAACTCTTCGTGACTCAGGAGATGAGCGACGACAGCTACGAGCCCCCGAGCCGGCGCCGCTCCTGGAGCAGGGCGGGCTCGTCGGGTCGCCGCCGACTCCGATCTGGATGGGGTTGGCGCCGGTGCTTGACGGCCCACTGTTGATGATGGCGTCTTTTGCTGGGGCATGTGTAGTTAGCGTCTTTCTAGGATCCGTTCCCTGCGAGGAATCAAAGTCGCACCCCGCGGGGGCTTGTAAGGTGTCTGTAATCCCGTTTGTTAATACAACCTTTGTCGTGGAATTGCGCGAGTTGCTCATTCCGTTTTAGCTCAGTCCTTCCTTTCGAACCTCGCGAGGGCTTGGTGCTCTACGTTGATAGGTCCCAGTCCCAAGGCGGCTTCAGCCGTCGCTGGTATGCCAGGTCATGATGTCGTGGTCAAGGCTAGGAGGTGAGCGACCCGAGGTCCGGTAAGAGCCCCTGAGTCGCGATGCTCAGGAGGTCCCCCTTGGCGCTCAAGCAGCCATCGTTCGGTGAGAAAGGAGAGCGGCGTCGCTAACATGGGATTGCATTAGGTGTGGGGACAGTGCCACGGTGGCTGGTACTTCTGAGTAGTGACTTATCTCGAGGATCAGGGACCGCTCCCTGGTGTGTCGCCGGGTCCGTGCATCGGCAGGCGTGAGGTTGCTCAACGAGGTCCTCGCGTGCTCCTCCCCTCTCGCCCTTGCTCCCCTTTCTGCTCTACGTCCTCGGGTCCCGGCCCTCGAGCTGGTCTCAGCCGTCGCTGGTAGGCCAGGTCGCGATGCCGTGGTCAAGGCCAGAGGGTGAGGGCTGGAGAGCCAGTAGGAGCCCTGAGTCGCGATGCTCAGGCACCCCCCCTTTAACGTGCAAGCGGTTCGCGCGGTTGAGAGTGAAGGAGGCTCCGCGAGGGCCTTGCTTGACGCGGCGCCTTTAGGGGATCCTGCAGACCATCATAGAAAGAGCAAGGGATTGCCATGGCAATTGGCAGTCAGCCGTCGGCTGCTTCCAAGGGGTGATGAGGCACTGAGGGCTTGACGAGGTGGCGCAGTGCGGGGCTGCCACGACCAGAGCTCAACCGATCAGGTTTGTTGGCGTTGCAGGGACGGACCCATGCGCAAGCGCTGTGCCGCTTGGGAGCAGCTCCGTCAGTTGGCGTCAGTTGAGTGGGCAACCAGGTCAGACACATTAGCCGCGAAGGAGTAGATTCATTCAAATAGATGCTGGGAAGGCAGGCGTCACTGGGTCAGGCCCGAGCGACTTGGGGATGATTCAGCCCGAGGGGCGCTCCCAATAGAGCAAGCTAACAACATGAAAATAAAGGGGATACATGCCGCAAGGACGGACCCACGCGGCCTGGAAATAATGCAGCCCTGGGAGGCGCTCCCAACTGGAAATGAAACTTGAAAGATGTCACCTGGTGATGTTGAGGACGAAGCAGTGTTGGTGCAGCAGACTCGATGGGCTGCGGAAGCCGACCCTCACGAGCCCCCAAGCCCTGGGGCCTCGGGAGGCTCCGGAGGCGCTGGTGGCTCCTCGCGGACCGTCTCCATCTCTACCAGGGCTGCGAAACGCCCGGCCTCTTGAGATTCTATGATGCCCCTCATGATGCGCTGGTACGTGGTAGCCGCGTTCGGCAAGCCATAAGGCATGCGAACGTAGCTGTGGGGTGGACCCTCACAGTGCCCCACTCGCGAGGGCCAGAGGCGCTCCAGCGTGGCGACTCGATTGAGCCCTGGTACGTCGACGCAGACGCGCAGCCCACCATCCTTGCCTGGATGGGGGACCACAGCTGGTAGGCGGCGGCCGCCTCTCATGACTCTTGACTCTTGTAGCTCCTGAATGGCTTGGCTGACGAACTCCTGAGGGTCTGACCGTCCTTGCTTCACTCCTTCTTGAGGGAAACGTGCTTTGAAACACGCCTCCATGTGGTGCCCAAGCGCCTCCCTCGTGACCTTGGCCAGGTCGGCGGCCCTCCAGGGGAGAGCCCCCGAGCCCTGCCTGAGGAGGGCACCGGGCGCACTTTCCTATGCGATGGAGGGAGGATCCCCCTGGGCAGGCACAAGCCCTGAGGGACCTGCCTCCCGAGGGGCTTGGCCTGACGATGTCTTCTTCTTCTTGGGGGTGGTCTCGGGAAGCCTCCTGCTTCCGCGATCTGGGTCTTCCAATGATGCGGCCTGAAAAGCTCGTTCCAGGGAACACACCGCGTCTTTCTCTTCACAGGGTACCGTGATGACTCCGCCGCTTCCTGGCATCTTGAGGACGTTGTAGCCATGGTGAGTCACAGCCATGAATTTGGCCAGCGCCGGGTACCCGAGGATGGCGTTGTACGACAGGCGAATGTGAGCGACGTCAAGTCGATGAGCTTAGTGCGGTAGTTGTCGCGTGCCCCGAAGGTGACAATGAGGCGGACCTGCCCGATCGGGATCGTGGAGCCGTCAGTGACTCCGGAGAAAGGCTTGGTTGGCTGAAGCTGGTTGTAGGGCACTTGGAGATTGTTGAATGTTTCCACGGATAGGACGTTGAGCCCTGCCCCGCCGTTGATGAGGGTCCTGGTGACCACTACGCTGCTGATGATTGGGGAGCAAAGCATCGGGAGGACTCCGGCCGTGGCTGCATCACTTGAGCTGATCCGCTGAGCTGAACCTGATGGCGCATGATGACCACCTGAGGGGACGTGTGGCTTCGAGCTTAGGGAGGACTGCATTTACTTCGCGGGCGAACTGCTTGAAGATGCACTGAGAGGCTGGGGCTTGAGCTCCGCCCAGGATGCAGGCGATTGCGCGCGGCTCCTGGAAGACCCCAGCCTCCTCGTCCTGGTGGCGGTCCTCGTTTCTTCTCGGACGCGGCGGCAGCGGAGGGAGGCCTGCGTTACCTTGTGCGCGATCCTCGCGAGGCTGATCCCTCCAGTCTTCCTCGCGAGGCGGGTCCTGCCAGCGTTCCTCGCGAGGTCGATCGCGCCACCCCTGGCATGGGCCGCGGTCTTCCCAGCGCCCTGGGTTCCTTCCTCCTCCTCGACCGTAGCCCCGGTCGACACGGTCGGGGCGACGGCCGATCCTTCCTTCTCGCACAGCTCGGAGCTCTTGGCATTCGTTGGTGTTGTGGGTGTGGAGGTCGTGGTACACACAGTAGTGACTGCCCTTGGAAGACTCGGGCTGATCTCTACCCCGCTTGGTGTCCGGTTCTGCCGCGAGCACGGCAGCCCCCTTGCGCTTCACATCCTTGGCCTTGGACTTATTCTCTTCTAGGTCTGCCGCAGGCAGCTCGAGGAGGGAGAGACGCCCTTCCTTAGCCCTGGCGCACTTGGTCGCCAAGTTGAACAGCTCCAAGGAAGTGCACAGGTCTTCATGCATCGCCAGCTCCTCCTTCATCTTGACGTCGCGCACGCCGTCGGAGAAGGCTGAGATGATGGCCTCCTCGGACACCCTGGGAATCTTGAGGCGTGCGTTGTTGAAGCGATGGATGTACTTTTGCAGGGTCTCTCCAGGCTGCTGCTTGATGCGGCGCATGTCGCTCACGGTGGGTGGCCGGTCGCGAGTACCTTGGAAGTTGGCGATGAAGCGGGTGCACATCTCGTCCTAGGAGGAGATCGTGCCTGGGGCCAGGTTGAGGAGCCAGGTGCGGGGCCCATCCTTGAGCGCCATGGGAAACCAGTTCGCCATGACCTTCTCATCTCCGTTAGCAGCTTCGATGCCCAGCTCATAGAGCTGGAGGAACTCCGCAGGGTCGGCCGTGCCGTCGTAGCAAGGAGGCAAGTCTGGCTTGAACTTGCCGGGCCACGCGACGCTGCGCAGCTCGGTGGTGAAGGCGCGGCAGCCCGCCGTGGCCACGGGAGGCCTTGGGTGACAGAGAGCTTGATCTTGCAGGTCCCCGCACGCTGCAGCTGGGAGCTGTGCGGGGTCTTGACGTGCGGGAGCAGGAGCGTGGCCGCGACGTGCTGGAGCGTGGAGCGCCCAGGCGGCTTCTTGCGGGCGAGGGACTTCTTGGCAGCTCTGCTCTTGCCGCGCTGGTGCCTGGCAGAGCGGGTTCCAGCCAGGGGCCATGCGCCTTGCGGCCGGGGCGTCTTCTTGGCGAGGAGTCGGCTCGGGCGCCCCGGAGCTTCGTCGCCCACGCGAGGCGGGGTGCGGTGCAGAGGGACGGACGGTGCAGGGGCCCCCCCGCGGCGCGGACGAGCTCGGCGACGCGGTTGAGGCACTCTTCGTAGACGTCGTCGACGAGACGGTAGCGCAGGAGTTCGTTTGCCGCGATGAGCGCAGCTCGATCCTCCATGGGTGTGTGGAGCGCGTGGGATGAAGAACCAGCTGGGGTGAGTGTGGGAGTGGCGGTGCGGCCGTCTTGCCGCACGGACGGATGCTGAGACGACGCTTGCTGCTCGTTCCCCGCCGGGCTGGTGGCAGCGTTGATGGCAGGCGACGTGGAACGGCGAGGACGCCCGCCGATAGGGGCCGTCTGGGCGATGCGGGAGGCGAGAGCGGCTCGGCGCTCGGCGCGGGCCCGGCGAGCGTCAGACATGGACGCGATGGTCGGAGGAGAACGGAGCGGCGGAAGACGAATTCCGGCGCACCCCTACCTAGCGCGCCAAATGTCGGATTTCGGGTTCCGGCAGACCCTTGAGGTTCGAACTCTGGGGTGCACGCAGAGATTACGCTTCCTACCTACCTGTGCCCCTCCGCCTCGCAAGGATCTAAGCTACGAGAAGAACAACACAAGAGATGCAGAGTTTATACTGGTTTGGGCGACCGATGTAGTGTAATACCCTACTCCAGTGTGGTGGTGTGGTGGATTGCCTCTTGGGCTGATGATGAACAATACAAGGAAGAACAGCCTCGCGAGGGTCTGTTCTTAGCTGGGGCGATGAACTGCTAGAGGGGTTCAGCCGCCCTTCTCTCTCTCTCTCTCTCTCTCTCTGATTCTTGATCTCTAGCCCTATCTCTCTTTCTCTGTCTCTGTTTCTCTCTTCCCCTCTCCGGGGTTGGCTAGTCCTATTTATAGGCAAAGGCCCTGGGCCTCCTCCCAAATATCGAGCGGGAAGGGCGCCAACAATTGGCCATTTCGAAGGGGAACATCTGGTACACTTATCCTGACTAAAGTTGGTCCTCGCCTGCCAAAGGCACTGGTGATGACGCCGGCTTGGGCTCCACAATGACTTCTTCCTTGTCACGGAGTTGGTCTTGGTCTCGTTGCATCGAAATGGGTACCTTTGCTTGATCCTCTCGTCTGCGCTTGCTCCCTTAGCACCAAAGAGAAAAGGGAGTACACTGCGCGGGCTGGCGCCCGCCTGGCGCCCTTGGTCGTCATGGCTTGCGTCATGGGCACCTCGTGAGGTACCTCGCCTTGATCTCTCCGCCTCCTCGCGAGACAGCCTGATGAGGCCGTGCCTGAGGAAGCTCCGTGTCGTCCGCCCCGCGAGGTTTGGCCCCTCGCGAGGGTCTTGGGTCTGTGTTGATGAAGATGGGCCGTACTGGGCCTCCCTTTGAGCCACGCCACAGGCCGCAGGCAGGCAAGCCTGGGGACCGCCGTTCCCAGAACGCCGACATAATTCAATAAAATTTCCCACATGTTGATGGGATCCGAAATATTTTTATCCCGAAATTTCCAGTCAGATGAAATACAATTTCAATATAAATGAATATTACGTAAAAATCCAACGAAACATTGCGCTCGCAACAATTAATGAAATTAAAATTTCGAATATCCAAAAATAATATTTTATAAAGTAATTACGCGTTTGGTGCATTTTTTATAGTTACTGCCCAGTTTCTATAATTACATATGATTTATTATTTCTTAAAGCCCATTTTCTTGTTAAGCCTAATGCATCCCTCCTAGGAAAGATTTGCAGCCCAGCGGGGCGGAGAACAACAACTTGACCTTGCTTGGGTATTCCTAAAAAAAGTATAACTGGGCTAGCCATTTTCAGCTTGAAAAAAATTAATATCTGGGCTGGATATCTGACCTGCGCTAGACGGGCCACAACCCGCCCAGTTAATACCTACATCGATGTTTTCGTTGTTGTTCAGAGGAGAAAAAATAATATGTGGGCTAAACATTGCTCAAGAAAAACTCTGCAGTGCTCACACCTCAAAAACACAAATACTGCTCGAGCTGCTTGGTCCCAGCTGTCGGCCGCTTCTTGTGCAATTATCTCGTTTATTGACTACATAGGTTGACAATGGTGTGGGACCATGATGTCAGGAAACCAGGAGGAAGCAAAAAAATTATAGTTTTATATACTAATAAGGAGGCACTTGTGTACGTGCGGCTATGGCCCTGGTGGGTCCCCACTGTCATCCTCTCCAAGTAAAGTCATCTCCTCATCCTCATGTCCGTTAAGCATGTTGACAATGCGAGACGGCGGCGCCACAGTGAGCGCAACAACTCAAAGGACAACGGAGAGGGCCTCGCGGGCCCTACGGATGGTCTGATACAACGCCTGCTGCTCATTCGGGAAGCCAGGATCATAGGGCCACATGTCCGCGACGGCATTGTCGTTCGCTTGTTCACCGGTGCTCGTTGAAGAGACGGAGGTTGTAGCACAGGTCCTCCTACGCTGGTAGCTCTTCCGCCATTAGGGCGTCAAAGTGCGGCCGCACCTGCTCTATGGTGCAGACGGCATGAACCGTCTTGGACAGTGGCGCCGGCTCCTGGTCGAAAGCTACGTCCATCGTCTGATTATCGTTGCTTAGCTCGGCGAGCTAGCTGGCGAGCCAGCATGTCCGGCTGCTGGACAGACCCGCTGCCAAGCACGAGTCTGATTGCCCTGGCCCACACAGACCGCCTCCCTCGCCCGCGCGTGCTTTTCGCCTGAAACGGTCAGCGCCGCTTGCACCGCTTCCTAGTGCAGGCGATTGCTCTGCCTTCAAACGACACAACTGCCGTCTGTCCGTCCTTCTGCAGCCCACATTAATGACACGCGGTTGCCGAGGCGGCTACTCCGGCGCAAGTCGTCCGTCCCTCCACCGCCCACCATTGCTATATAAACTACTCCGTCGGCCATAGCTGCAGTCATCTGCTTCTGTTCCATCTCTCCTGTCCACACCACTACTATCCACCATGGCTTCCTCACGCTCCAGCCATTGCTGCCGACTGGCTGGCCGGCAGGCAACAGGAGGACGACGACGTCCCAATGGAGAACATGGTAGTCGACAATCCGGCGCCAACCCCCTCCTCCGCGCCATCCTCGTCGGTGCATTGCACCATGACCATCAGCGAGGCCCGTGGCCAATATATGGACACGGTGAGGCAGAAGCGTGAGGAGGAGTTCCGGGAGGCGCAGGCCGACGCCGCCTACAACCACCATATCCTCCAGGAGCACCTACAGGCGGAGGAGCAGATCGCCGCGGAGCGGGCGGAGCAGGAGGCGCTGCTCGATTTGTACTGCTCCGCCCGCGAGGGCCGCCTCGAACACTGGCGGTACCGCACGCGGGTGGCGGAGGCTATGGCCGCCAACAAAGAGGGTGATGAAGCGGGCGAGGCGCTGTTTGGCGAGACCGAGGACGAGGCAGAGGACAATGCCGGCTCCAACGAGTCCCCGCTCCGCTGGTGTCGACGAGGCCCTGCTCCTCCGAGGCCCCGCGGCACCAACAACGAGGCAGAGGACACCGCCGGCGCCGCCGAGGCCCCACCCTACCGGCAACGAGGGGGAGGATTTCCCCCGCTCCGCCGAGGCGTGATACGTCTCCAACGTATCTATAATTTTGATTGTTCCATGCTATTATATATTCCATTTTGGTTGTTTAATGGGCTTATTTATACACTTTTATAATATTTTTGGGACTAACCTATGAACCGGAGGCCCAGCCCAAATTGTTGTTTTTTTTGCTTATTTCAGAGTTTCACAGAAAAAGAATATCAAACAGATTCCAAACGGAATGAAACCTTCGCGAACGTGATTTTTGGAACAAACGTGATCTAGAGGACTTGGAGTGGACGTCAAGTAACAGACGAGGAGGCCATGAGGTAGGGGGGCGCGCCTACCACCCAGGCGCGCCCTCCACCCTCGTGGGCCCCTCGTGGCTCCACCGACCTACTTCTTCCTCCTATATATACCTACGTACCCCAAACCATCAGGGGCATCCACGAAAACCTAGTTCCACTGCCGCAACCTTCTGTATCCGTGAGATCCCATCTTGGGGCCTTTTCCGGCGTCCTGCCGGAGGGGGAATTGATCACGGAGGGCTTCTACATCAACACCATATCCTCTTCGTTGATGTGTGAGTAGTTTACCTCAGACCTTCGGGTCCATAGTTATTAGCTAGATGGCTTCTTCTCTCTCTTTGGATCTCAATACAAAGTTCTCCTCGATTCTCTTGGGGATCTATTTGATGTAATCTTCTTTTGCGGTGTGTTTGACGGGACCGATGAATTGTGGGTTTATGATCAAGATTATCTATGAACAATATTTGAATCTCCTCTGAATTCTTTTATGTATGATTGTTTATCTTTGCAAGTCTCTTCGAATTATTAGTTTGGTTTGGCCTACTAGACTGATCTTTCTTGCAATGGGAGAAGTGCTTAGCTTTGGGTTCAATCTTGCGGTGTCCTTTCCTGGTAACAGCAGAGGCAGCAAGGCACGTATTGTATTGTTGCCATCGAGGATAAAAATATGGGGTTTATATCATATTGCATGAGTTTATCCCTCTACATCTTGTCATCATACTTAAAGCATTACTCTGTTCTTATGAACTTAATACTCTAGATGTATGTTGGATAGCGTTCGATGTGAGGAGTAATAGTAGTAGATGAAGAATCGTTTCGGTCTACTTGTCGCGGATGTGATTCGTATATACATGATCATACCTAGATATTCTCATAACTATGCTCAATTCTATCAATTGCTCGATAGTAATTTGTTCACCCACCATAATACTTATGCTCTTGAGAGAAGCCACTAGTGAAACCTATGGCCCCCGAGTCTATTTTCCATCATATTAATCTTCCAACACTTAGCTATTTCTATTGCCTTTTATTATACTTTGCATCTTTATTTCTCTTTATCATAAAAATACCAAAAATATTATCTTATCATATCTATCAGATCTCACTCTCGTAAGTGACCATGAAGGGATTGCCAACCCCTTTATCGCGTTGGTTGCGACGTTCTTATTTGTTTGTGTAGGTGCGTGGGACTCGAGCATAGCCTCCTACTGGATTGATACCTTGGTTATCAAAAATTGAGGGAAATACTTACGCTACTTTGCTGCATCACCCTTTCCTCTTCAAGGGAAAAACAACGCAGTGCTCAAGAGGTAGCAAGAAGGATTTCTGGCGCCATTGCCGGGGAGTCTACGCAAAAGTCAACATAACAAGTACCCATCACAAACCCTTATCCCTCGCATTACATTATTTGCCATTTGCCTCTCGTTTTCCTCTCCCCCACTTCACCCTTGCCGTTTTATTCGCCCTCTCTTTCCGTTTGCCTCTTTTTCGCCTTCTTTGTCGTCATGGCTAATCCTTTATCTACTCCTTTGTCTCCCGAGAATGAAGTTCTTAATTTTAAACAAAGGGAGGGAGAAAATCTAATAGATGCTTGGTATAGAATTTGCAACGCTCAAAATAAATCTGCTAGAAAGCAATGTACTACCATTCTTCTTTGCAATTTTTCTGTAGGCGTCACCCCTTGGCATAGGTATATTATTGATACCATTACCGGAGGAAACTTCTTGAGTAGCCATACTTTTGATTCTTATAATGCTATGATAGATTTGTTTGGCTCACCACCTCTTTTGGTTAATGGAACTATTTTAACTTTGGAACATGTGATGCAACGGCTTCAAATTGTTGAAAATAAAATCGCCACTGTAGATTTGATTGAAAATTTGGATAAAAAGATCCATAACCAAATTACCCAATACAGATCTAAGGTAGGAGTTGCTCTTAATTTTTTAAAGAAAAGGGACCTATGGTTAATGAAAGGATAGATCAAGATTCCACTAGAATTGATAAAATTGAGGATACTATTACTAACCTAGGATCTGCCTTTTCTTATGTGAAAAACACTTCTTCCAATGCCAAGATTGCCAAGTTAATGTATGTTCCTAATAATAAGGGTGAAATTTCTAGCAAAGGGAAGGCAGACCTCAAATCTATAGGTGTTCACCCCGATTTGTTCGCTATCCTTAAGGAACCTTTTGCCACAAGAGATTTCTTTGATTTCGTGCCTAGAAGTTTGATTATTAATAAAAAGGAAGAAACTCCTAGGGGTGATAGGCGCCTTATTGAAGAATTTCCTACCAAATATGGCAATACCTAGATCTATCCTTGCTTTTATGCCTAGCTAGGGGCGTTAAACGATAGCGCTTGTTGGGAGGCAACCCAATTTTATGTTTAGTTTTTTTTTTGCTTTTTTGCTTCTGTTTAGGAATAAATCTTTGATCTAGCCTCTGGTTAGATTTGTTTTTATCTTTTAATTAGTGTTTCTGCCAAGTTAAACCTATAGGATCTTCTTGGATGATAGTTATTTGATCTTGCTGAAAATTCCAGAAACTTTCTGTTCACGAAAACAATTGTTAAAAATCACCAGAACGTGATAACATATTGATTCCAATTGCAGAATATCATTAAACAAATTTTCTAGTCCGTCCTATTTTGGTAGAATTTTTGGAGTTCCAGAAGTCTGCGTTAGTTACAGATTACTACAGACTGTTCTGTTTTTGACAGATTCTGTTTTTCGTGTGTTGTTTGCTTATTTTGATGAATCTATGGCTAGTAAAATAGTTTATAAACCATAGAGAAGTTGTAATAAATTAGGTTTAACACCAATATAAATAAATAATGAGTTCAATACAGTACCTTGAAGTGGTGTTTTGTTTTCTTTCGCTAACGGAGCTCACGAGATTTTCTGTTAAGTTTTGTGTTGTGAAGTTTTCAAGTTTTGGGTAAATATTTTATGGAGTATGGAACAAGGAGTGGTAAGAGCCTAAGCTTGGGGATGCCCATGGCACCCCAAGGTAATCCAAGGACACCAAAATGCCAAAGCTTGGAGATGCCCCGGAAGGCATCCCCTCTTTCATCCTCATCCATCGGTAAATTTACTTGGAGCTATATTTTTATTCACCACATGATATGTGTTTTTCTTGGAGCGTCTTGTATGATTTGAGTCTTTATTTGTTAGTTTTCCACAATCATCCTTGCTGTACACACCTTTTTAGAGAGACACACATGATTCGGAATTTGTTAGAATACTCTATGTGCTTCACCTATATACTTTGAGCTATATAGTTTTGCTCTAGTGCTTTACTTATATCTTTTAGAGCACAACGGTGGTTATATTTTATAGAAATTATTGATCTCTCATGCTTCACTTATATTATGTTGAGAGTATTAAACGGCATGCTAATTTGCTTTAATCATGAAATTTATCTTCCATATTGAGTTCATTAAATATTATGAGATGTTAGATACTTGATAAGTGTTTTGAGATATAAAGGTGGTAATATTAGAGTGTGCTAGTTGAGTAATTGTGAAATTGAGAAATACTTGTGTTAAAGTTGGCAAGTCCCGTAGCATGCACGTATGGTAAAAGTTGTGTAACAATTTTGACACATAGGTGTTCTTTTATTACTTTCCTTATGAGTGGCGGTCGGGGACGAGCGATGGTCTTTTCCTACCAATCTATCCCTCTAGGGGCATGCGTAGTAGTACTTTGCTTCGAGGGCTAATAAAATTTTGCAATAAGTATATGAGTTCTTTATGAATAATGAGAGTCCATGGATTATACGCACTCTCAACCTTCCACAATTTTCTAGCCTCTACGGTACCACGCATTGCCCTTTCTCACATTGAGAGTTGGTGCAAACTTCGCCGGTGCATCCAAACCCCATGATATGATACGCTCTATCACACATAAGCCTCCTTATATCATCCTCAAAACAGCCACCATACCTACCTATTATGGCATTTCCATAGCCATTCCGAGATATATTGCCATGCAACTTTCCACTGTTCCGTTTATTATGACACGTTTCATCATTGTCATATTGCTTTGCATGATCATGTAGTTGACATCGTATTTTGTGGCAAAGCCACTATTCATAATTTTTTCATACATGTCACTCTTGATTCATCGCATATCCCGGTGCACCGCCGGAGGCATTCACATAGAGTCATATTTTGTTCTAAGTATTGAGTTGTAATTGTTGAGTTGTAAGTAATAAAAGTGTGATGATCATCATTATTAGAGCATTGTCCCATGTGAGGAAAGGATGATGGAGACTATGATTCCCCCACAAGTCGGGATGAGATTCCGGACTAAATGAAAAAAAAAATAGAAAAAAAGAGGCCAAAAAAAGAAAGGAGGCCCAAAGAAAAAAATGATAGAAAAAGAGTGAAGGAACAATGTTACTATCCTTTTCCAACTTGTGCTTCAAAGTAGCACTATGATTTTCATGATAGAGAGTCTCCTATGTTGTCACTTTCATATACTAGTGGGAATTTTTTATTATAGAACTTGACTTGTATATTCCAATGATGGGATTCCTCAAAATGCCCTAGGTCTTCGTGAGCAAGCGAGTTGGATGCACACCCACTTAGTTCCTTTTGTTGAGCTTTCATATATTTATAGATCTAGTGCATCCGTTGCATGGCAATCCCTACTCCTCTCATTGACATCAATTGATGGGCATCTCCATAGCCTATTGATTAGCCGCGTCAATGTGAGACTCTCTACCTTTTTGTCTTCTCTCATAACCCCCATCATTATACTTTACTCCACCCATAGTGCTATATCCATGGCTTACGCTCATGTATTGCGTAAGAGTTGAAAAGGCTGAAGAGCGTAAAAAGTATGAACCAATTGCTCGGCTTGTCATTGGGGTTATGCATGATGAGAACGTTTGTGTGACAATATTGAAACATAGCCTAACTATATGATTTTGTAGGGATAAGCTTTCTTTGGCTATGTTATTTTGATCAGACATAATTGCTTGGTTAGCATGTTCAAAGTATTATTGTTTTTATGTCAATATTAAACTTTTATCTTGAATCTTTCGGACCTAAGTATTCATGCCACAATAAAGGATTTACATTAAGAAGTATGCCAAGAAGCATTCCACATCAAAAATTCTGTTTTTATCATTTACCTACTCAAGGACGAGCAGGAATTAAGCTTGGGGATGCTTGATACGTCTCCAACGTATCTACAATTTTTGATTGTTCCATGCTATTATATATTCTGTTTTGGATGTTTAATGGGCTTATTTATACACTTATATATTATTTTTGGGACTAACCTATTAACCGGAGGCCCAACCCAAATTGCTGTTTTTTTGCCTATTTCAGAGTTTCACAGAAAAAGAATATCAAACGGAGTCCAAACGGAATGAAACCTTCGGGAACGTGATTTTTGGAACAAACGTGATCCATAGGACTTGGAGTGGACGTCAAGTAACAGAAGAGGAGGCCACGAGGTAGGGGCGCGCCTACCCCCCTAGGCACGGCCTCCACCCTCGTGGGCCCCTCATGGCTCCACCGACCTACTTCTTCCTCCTATATATACCTATGTACCCCCAAACCATCAGGGGCATCCACGAAAACCTAGTTCCACCGCTGCAACCTTCGGTACCTGTGAGATCCCATCTTGGGGACTTTTCCGCGTCCTACCGGAGGGGACATTGATCATGGAGGGCTTCTACACCACCATAGCCTCTCTGATGATGTGTGAGTAGTTTACCTCAGACCTTCAGGTCCATAGTTATTAGCTAGATGGCTTCTTCTCTCTCTTTGGATATCAATACAAAGTTCTCCTCCATTCTCTTGGAGATCTATTTGATGTAATCTTCTTTTGTGGTGTGTTCGTCAGGACCGATGAATTGTAGGTTTATGACCAAGATTATCTCTGAACATTATTTGAATCTCCTTTGAATTCTATTATGTATGATTGGTTATCTGCAAGTCTCTTCGAATTATCAATTTGGTTTGGCCTACTAGATTGATCTTTATTGCAATGGGAGAAGTGCTTAGCTTTGGGTTCAATCTTGCGGCGTCCTTTCCAAGTGACAGCAGGGGCAGCAAGACACGTATTGTATTGTTGCCATCGAGGATAAAAAGATGGGGTTTAGATCATATTGCATGAGTTTATCCCTCTACTTCATGTCCTCATACTTAAAGCATTACTCTGTTCTTATGAACTTAATACTCTAGATGTATGCTGGATAGCGGTCGATGTGTGGAGTAATAGTAGTAGATGCAGAATCATTTTGGTCTACTTGTCGCGGACGTGGTGCCTATATACATGATCATACCTAGATATTCTCATAACTATGGTCAATTCTACCTATTGCTCGACAGTAATTTGTTCACCCACTGTAATACTTATGCTCTTAAGAGAAGCCACTAGTGAAACCTATGGCCCTCGGGTCTACTTTCCATCATATTAATCTTCCAACACTTAGCTATTTCTATTGCCTTTTATTTTGCTTTGCATCTTTATTTCTCTTTATCATAAAAATACCAAAAATATTATTTTATCATATCTATCAGATCTCACTCTCATAAGTGACCGTGAAGGAATTGACAACCCCTTTATCGCGTCGGTTGCGAGGTTCTTATTTGTTTGTGTAGGTGCGTGGGACTCGAGCGTAGCCTCCAACTAGATTGATACCTTGGTTCTCAAAAACTGAGGGAAATACTTACACTAATTTGCTGCATCACCCTTTCCTCTTCAAGGGAAAACCAACGCCGTGCTCAAGAGGTAGCAAGGCGTCGCCCACCGGCAACGAGACAGAGGACATCGCCGGCTCCCCCGAGGCCCCGCTCCGCTGCCAACAAGGCCGTGCCACACAAAAAATGAGGAAGAGTAGAACACGGTAGGTCGCCGCCGCTCGGGTCCAAGTAAGGCCGCCGCTGCTACCCTCCGGTTGAAGCCAAGCTAGGCGGGTTAACCACTGACGGCCGGTTAGCTTCTTGGCGGCGACGTGAAGTCGGAGAGCTATGTTGGAGAAGGATACTGCTTCTATTTAACTGCTGGTGCAGTTGGCTGACTGACACGTGGGCCCAACAGGCATCTGGGCCACATGTCAGTTACACAACTGCACCTGCAGTTAAGTCACTGAAGCTTCTGTTTGGCTCAGCCGGACACAGGTGGGTAGCTTTGGTTAATTAATTATACCTCCAGCGCACCCCTTTTTAGTTGAAGAATGTATGAAATGTAATGAAATCCAGCATGTTTATATGAAATCTGACCGTGTATGAATGAATTTATTTCGAGTAGTTCGAATTCTTGTATCACTGGCATTGGATGAACATGCAAAACAATACGTACTGGCATTATTCCCAGGGTGATCACCTCGTTTGCAGCAGTTTCACATGTACTCCCTCCGGTCCTTTCTAGTCTGCGTACAAGTTTTGTCTGTAGTCAAAGTATCTCTACTTTGACCAATCTTATAGAAAAAAGTATGCACTTTCACAATGTGCGAAGTAAAAAGGAACAGAATGAGTACAAAGAGTTTGAGCAGCTTTTTAGCCAATATTTACTCACAACTAAAGAATAAAGAAAAAATGGATCGACGCTGCTGACAGCAAAGGGCGTCCCATTCGAAAATATCAAACGCATGTCTTCTTGCTAAAATCAATGAGCAAAATTTGACAAGGTTGTCCCATTCCAAAATATCAAATGCCTACGATTGTGGAATGGGAAGGGTTTGCCATCAGTTCGGATATTGACATGGCACCTCGTGCTAAATAAACCAGTTGTTCTTTTTGTGCAGTTCCACCAAAATCAACCAAATTCGTGCTTACCTTGTATGATTTCGCCCTTATATGTTGCAATGCCTTGAACTTATCGGCACCTCCTTTCTTGTGGTGGAAATGAATGATTCGATGTATTCATGAACATTTTGTGTAGTTCCCATTAAAATCAAGCTGAGCACCCCTGTTTGCACAAATAAAAAAAGTGATTAGTATAAAGCAAATTGTACTATGAATTGACAGTTTAAACAGGCACCTACATGGTCCATGTAGAGCACACTTTTAGAAAATGGAACTCACCAGAAATAATCCTAGAACAACATTGTACTCGCGCATCACAACAAGAAAATGGAGATTTGTCAGTCCTTCTGAGCTAAAGTTAGTTTGGTCTTGTGGGGAGTAATGTAACCATCCTTCAACTGCTCCTTCTGATGAGAAGATAGGCAATGCTTCTTCATCCTAGCATAATCAGAACTAGTCACTTCACGTACTCCATATTCTTCTTCAGAGGAGGATGATCCTGTTGTGCCAAGACAAGAGGACAACTAAATGCTAGCATCCCTGTTTTCTCGAAAAAAGGAAAGGAAATATTTAAAACAACATAGATGAAGCACTTCTCAAGAAAAATACCACCTTTTTATGACAGTATCTAAACATTAGCACAACACCAATAGAGATGACAAAGCTCAATCATATGGATGAAATCAGTGGGCGAGTACCAACCTTCGTTAGGATGCTTATTGTGTAGATCATACAGATGAAGCACTTCTCCGGAACCATCTGTTGCTATCTACTATGGTGGCCATGCTTACTATATACTCCTCGATTAGTTTAATGTTTCCAACATCTTCTTGTGCAGTTCCACTAAAATATATGGTATCTTCAAAAAAGATCCCTGTTTGCACAAGTAGAGATAATTACGTACTACATTAAGAGTGGCATCAAATCAGTGGCAAAACAATTGCTCGTTCCAGCCATAGCAATAAATTAAGATGAAAAACTATATCATTACTTGTGTCATCACAGTTCCAGTGCTTCATTACAGCACCGGGAGTTGATTTTTGTTTTTCTTCCTCTTGTTCTTCCCCTTCATCACTTGGTTCAATAACAGACAAGCTTCGCCTTCAATGTAAGATTTGGCATGTCAATTAGGTTGCAAAAGTATAGTACTAAACAATGATATTAATTTTCTGATGAAAGTGGCAAAATACAGGCCAACAGTTGTGAAATATCCTTATCTTACCTCAATGGGACATTACGGTGCACATACAGATTGGAAGTCTTGTCTCCATTTGTGCACTTCACTAAAATAAAGCAACATTACCATACAAGTAGCACAACATATGAAAGAACACTGCAGAATCATGTGAAAGAAGGCTAGTACTGACCTCTCATGACGCGGAATTCAAACAACTCACAAGAAGAAGATCTGAACCAAATTTGCCAACACGGATAGGAAGTAAGATCTCCTCTTGTGCAGTTCCACTAAGATCAAGGAATCAAGCAACGTTGTCGGTGTGACATTTTGATTGAACTGCACAAAACACTCTTAAAACAAAAGTGTTTTGTGTAGTGCAAGAAAAGGTCACAAGGGCAACGAGGTGAAGTAGATAACCCTGTTTACACAGAGGTGCAAAGGAAACAACTAGTGGTCAATAATGGTGGATGACACAGAAGCCAACAAAAAGAAGCATCTACCTTATCTAAATGGGAAAGAAAGCAAGACAGTAGCATTTCTTAAACGGTGGCATTGATTAATATTAACAGAGAGATTATATTAACAATAAAATTCGTTAAACATGTAATTTTGTTTTAATTATGGCCTTGCATCAATTTTCCAGCGGCATTATTAGAGGGTGTTTGTTTACAGGGACATTTTGGTGGAGGGACTAAAAAACTCCGTGTCAGTCCCATCTAAACCAAACATGGGGGACTTTTAGGGACTAAAAGTGGGCATTTGGGACTAAAGAAAGAAGACCCCGAGCAAGAGTCTTTTTGGGACTTTTTCCAACAGTTGCCCCTGCCACCCATCGCACCTTGTATCTATTAGTTCATTACTAGGGGTAACATGGTCTTTTAGCATGTCATTTAATAACCTCTAGTCCATGTTTAGTCCCTGGAACCAAGCAGGTAGGGACTAGGGAGTTTTTAACCAAACAGGGCCTTAGATTAACAACAGCTAAAGAGTTGCACGGGACAGTGGACACACCAGCACCATGTGCATCTACCGATGTACCGGGGTGATGCACAGTCTGTTGCAACAAAGAACAAACAACTAAGGAGCATATTTGTGTTGGTCCCAGTTTTGTTATCTTTAGACACCTTTCCCTATGTGAGTGCAGCAAATCTAGTCCTGCTCAAACTCTACAACGTTGTCCCCCAAAACAAAAGATCAGTTTGTTACAGATGTGTGTACTGCGTTTGTCATTGTTTTCCCTTTTCGACCAAGGTAGGTGCTGGATAGCCAGTCCGTACTAGTACTTTCCCCCCTTCCTTTCCTCTTTGAACCATGTCCTAGATTTATGCTATACAACTTTCCCCACAACTTTCCCCCATTCCTTTCCTCTTTGAACCACGTCTTAGATTCATGCGATACAACTTTCCCCACTACTTTCCCGCTTCCTTTCCTTTTTGAACCACGTCCTAGATTCATGCTATACAACTTTTCCCACTACTTTCCCTCATTACTTTCCTCTTTGAACCACGTCCTAGATTCATGGTATACAACTTTCCCCACTACTTTCCTGTTTGATCCAACACCTAGATTCGAGTGCAGAAGCAAAAAAGCCCACATGCAGCTAGAGCAATGCATGTGGAATAAGTAAATTATACCTTAAGGTTCTTGGGGTGTGGTTCAGTGGGCAACCGGAGGCCGTTCGGCCCACAATATGTACGGCAGCGAAGAAGAAATGGTCGGAGGCCCTCCCGCATCGCCGCTGGGTGAAAGTGAACAGCTGCGCCAATAGTGGATTCCCTCCCTCGCCGACGGCGACAACATTAAGCCTCCTTCCCTTCCCTGCGGACGGATCCTGCCGGCTCTTTGACCATCAGTGAGGGGGAGAGAGAGGCCAACGAAGTCTTGTTTTGATCTGGAGAGGGTGAGAGAGTGTGAAGAGAGCAACTACAAGCAGACCAGCAGTGAGGGGGAGAGAGAGAGGCCAACGAAGTCTTGTTTAGATCTGGAGAGGGTGAGAGAGTGTGAAGAGAGCAACTACAAGCGCTGAGGCTCTAGTGTGTGTGTGTGTGTGTATATATATATATACTGGAGAGAGTGTGAAGAGTGCAAACCCTAGAAAACAAGCGCCGAGGCTGCAGCTGATCGTATAGCTCCGTATCCATCCATTTTGACCAGTGAAAGAATCCTCCTAGCACGAATTATGCTCAAGTGTAGTTATCAAACCCGAGACCTCAAGTTTGATGAGCGAATAGGCTAACCAGCTACACAACCCTCCCGTTATGTTCAACGAGAGGAAAATAACATTTTATACATTCCTGCATTCGTGTGACAAGCATGCCATGTTTTTTTGTGTGTGGGAGTCATTGGGATTTAAATCACAATTGTGTCATGTGGCTTTGGTGGTAAGACTATCCACAGTGGTATAGAAATAATGTAGCCTTAGTCACCTTACCTCTCTCCATGTAGTACGTTGGGTCCCACCAGTCAGAGGGTGAAACAAACAAATTAATAAGAAAAAAATAAAAGCACCATCGGTGTATCTTACCTCACACATCTCGCTACTACTCGGGAACACTGTCCAATTGTGCCCTCTATTCGCTCACATACTATTTTAAGTGAATCCTTATTATAACATGCACACAATTTTGGGCACTTGTATTCGACCTAAGTCAGTGTGCCACCGTATCTCGTACGACTCCCTCTGTCTAGGTGTAAGAGCAAGTATAACAGAGATGAGTCAGCGGACTATAAAGAATAAACTAGTATATTTTTGCTTAGTTGGAGGAAAGAGGAGAGGAGAGAGAAGTTAAGCGGCCTCTTCGTGAAGAGCCAGCTCTAGCACATGCTCCTAGGCACTTTGTGAGAATGAAAGGTGGGCCACATAATAAAAAAGAAGTATACTATTTTAATCTACTATTGTACATGTTGGCTATAAGATGGGCTGTAGATGACATGGCACTGGCTTATAGCCATCAGCTGGCTATACTATTAACCATGCTCTAATAAGTCACGTTAGAAGGTGCAGCGGGACCAAGGTGCAAGCATATTGGAGGAGAAGGAGAAACTTGACCGGTCATTCCTCCAATCAAATCCCTGATTTCTGTCACTAAACGCAACAATTAATCCGAACAACTAAGATATGTCATTTTAGCTACCATGCAGGGCCATGTATTAACTCGCATGCAAGCCGACTTTGATTTCTTGACTGATCAATGCGTAGTTGCGCTCCATGCATTGGGTTTCGGGGGGAGATAACAAGGCAGAGTAAGGAGCGTTTGGTTACATTGCTTAGGCTGGTCATAGTGGTGAGTAATTTGGACTAGTAACATGCATATGTTACTAGTATATGTTACTACTACGCGAAGTTTGCCGTTGGAAGCGAGCCGATCTGGCTCTCCTGAGCTAGCAAGGTTTTTCTAGCCCACCCAGGCTTGCTAACATATTTTAACAGTTCCAAACGCCTAACCTTGCCCGGAGGCCGGGAGGGGATTGAGATGCGAAGTTAATGGACGGCGCCTAAACATTTTGGGAATATCTGATTTACGTAAGACGACTTAACACCTAGACGGAGGGAGTACTACTCCTCAGTCCAGGTTTGATGGAATATTCGTCACCTCTTCTCTTCTTGTACGTACTCCATTTGTATCGCACTTCCTGTGGCTTCGCACTCGCACGATTTTCCTATTCGATGAACCTGTGTGTGTGCATGTGTGTGTGTGTGTTTAACAACATGTGTGTGTGTGTTAGAGAGAACGATAGATCGACCTACTCCTACAGAGAGATGGTGTGTAGTGTACGATTTTAGCTGCGAGAGTCGGTGCATCCTCTCGTTTCCGGGCGTCCGGTAGGGACAGGCGGACAGCTGCCACGCCCGCTCCTGACCAGCGTGGCCCACCCAAAGCCCCTCCATCGCCCGCGCACGCTTCCCGCCCGAAACGATCAGCACCGCTCTAAAGAATCGGTTGCCGCATTCATGCCCGGGAAGAGCGGACGCGACCTCTCACTGGCGCCTGCGTTGAAGGGAGAAGCGGATTCAAGAGTGATGGTTGCTTCGTCCGTCCAACTTACTACCGGGTCTATGTGATTTGACGGCTCATTGGTCATTATTACTGAGGTGGTAGGACTGCTGGATGTCCCATGCTTTCGGCGAAAGGAGGTACTACTAGATTACAATTTTCTCCATTCTTACGGCGGAGGAGTGCAAGAGCAGTGAAAATACGCAGGCTCAGTGATTACATGGCCCACCTCACACTATCACCATATTTTCTGGAAACCGTGCGACACCTAACTCTTTACATAGTACTCCCTCTGTTGCTAAATATAAGTCTTTGTAGAGATTCCACTAGGTGGACTACATACGGAACAAAATGAATGAATCTACACTTAAAATGCATCTATATACAACCGTATGTGGTTCATGGTGACATCTCTACAAAGACTTATATTTAGGAACGGAGGAAGTACTAGTGTAGTACGTAATGTAATTTATCAGCGAGACAGTGCAATTCTATGAAGCTTCTAGCTTCTGATACATGTATATTGCGTGCAAGGTTGCCCGTTGCAACATTTCATCAAATACAAAGGAGACTAACATGCATGCTATTGCATCTCAATGATTGACAGATCATAGCAAATATCGGTTCCTCAAAAAGATCATAAGAAATATGTACTCCCTCCGTTCCAAAATAAGTGTCTCAACTTTATGCAGGGGGTGTTTGTTTCCAGGGACTTTTTAGTGTAGGGACTAGAAAAAAGTCCCTCTTAGAGACTTTTTAACCAAACAAGAGGGACTACTAGGGACTAAAACTTTCTTTTTGGGACTTAATGAAGAAGACTCTCAAGGAGAGTCTTTTTTGGGACTTCTCCAACAACGCCCCTCTCTGCACCCATTGCCCCGCCGCCCCATGGTGTTGTTTGGTTGTTATTTTTCTGTCTACTGGGTAACATGGTCATTCAATAACCTCTAGGGAGGGACTAGGGACTTTTTAGTCCCTGAAAACAAACAGGGAGGGACTTTTTAAGGAGTAGGGAATTTTTAGTTGGGACTAGAAAAAGTCCTAGGACTGTGAACCAAACAGGGCCTCAATATGGACTACATACGGAGCAAAATGAGTGAATCTACACTCTAAAATACGTTTATACACATCAGTGTTTGGAGCAGTAGTTCATACTGAAATCTACTAAAGGACATATATATTCCAAACAATATGATAATCTCTCTAACCAAGGTAGTAGGGACAAGGAGTAAACCGAGGGACTAGTAAAATTTTCTCCTCGTCCTGCGAGCCACCGCGCGCGTGGGCGAGGGGGCGGGCGTAAGGCGTACAGTACTACTACTAGTTAGCACACTTCACCTCATCCTGCGAGTCACCGCGCCTGTGGGCGGGGGAGACGGCATACTAAGCAAGCTTCTCCTCGTTTTGCGAGTTGACCGGACACATCAAAAGTACTCAAGTGTATAGAGCCTCTCTAAGGTAGGCCCCACATGGTTTGCCTCTTTTGTAACATAATGTGTCAAGTCACAATTTGTTTGTTCACCCATGGTAGACGATCCTCCCTCCATCAAGTGTACAACCAGTACACGTGTCAAATTACCACGTGGGCTGCCTTTTCCTACAGAAATGAGCTCCACCGTGTACCCGCGCGGGTGTGGTTGGGAAAGAGACGGGAGTACGTGCGCCGTCACTACAAAAAAGACACATCCGTGACATTTTGGGCCGAACAAATTTTTTCCTGTCATACATATGACACTTCTATGACGATAATTGTGACAAAACCCGGTATCATCATAGATGTGGTGGGCTCCTACTTCTATGACAAAAAATCATGACAGAAAATGGGCTTTTCGTCCTGGGCGGGCCGGAGACGCAGCTGCATGACATTCTTTGGGCCGTCCATGATGGAAAAACCGTGGTAGAAGCGAGGGGGAGGAAAATATCGGGGAGTTCCGGTTACGGTGGGAGGTCGGGGGCCGAGCGATGCGCGTTTCTCTCGTACACGTACGCGCGTGTGTGCGAGGCGTTGGCTCTAACTGAACCTGAGCGAGGCGTTGGGCTCTAACTGAACCCGAGCGATTGCACTGCAGGCTACGCGTTACTGAACCCGAGCGATCGATTGATGGCTGTTAACTGAACCCGATCAAGCGATTCCTTCGCTACTGCTGCTAACTGAAGCCGATCGATTGGATGAACAGTGAGCGTTGCCGGGGGGGGGGGGGGCTGGATGAACAGTGAGCGGTGGCATTGCCTCTGGATGAACAGGACCCCGTGGTGTGGTGGAGAGCTGGATGAATAGTAGACGATGGTGGGGTGCCCGTGGAGGGGTGGATGAACAGGACCCTGTGGTGTGGAGGGCTGGATGAACAGTAGACGGTGGAGTGGTGCCCGTGGAGGGGTGGTTGAACAGGACCCCGTGGTGTGGAGGGCTGGATGAACAGTAGACGATGGAGGGGTGCCCGTGGAGGGGTGGTTGAATAGGACCCTGTGGTGTGGAGGGCTGGATGAATAGTAGATGGTGGAGGGGTGGTTGAACAGTAGCCGGTGGAGTAGCGCGTGGTGGAGGCTGGATGAACAGGAGCCCGTGGAGGCTGGATGAACATGAGCCCGTGGTGGCTGGAGGAGGTCGATGGTGGAGATGAACAGTATCTCGTGGAGTCCCGTTTTGCGGTACGCCACACCCCTCCCAATGAACAGGACCCCCGTTTCGACCGTAGCGCTCCAACACAAGTCCGTTTCGTCCGTTTTGCGGTACGCCACACCCCTCCCGATCAACAGGACCCCTGTTTCGAATGTAGGAGGTCCGTTTCCTCCGTTTTGCGGTATGCCAGACCCCTCCCGATGAACAGGATCCCGTTTCGACCATGGCTGGTCGAACACAAGGCCGTTTCCTCTGTTCTGTGGTACGCCAGGCCTCGTTTCCATCGCCTGTTCCATCCAAGCCCTCCCGATGAACACGAGGCATTCCGTTTCCTCCCCATGAACACGACGCGTTCCGTTGCCTCCCCAAGAACACGACGATGCTGTTTCTCCGTTCCGACCCAGCCATGTACACGAGCCGTGGCCGTACGTATGCGCGAGTAGGCGTTCGAGACCCCGCCCGTATGTACACATACGTGGCCGTATTTTCTTTCTTGCACCCTGGCCGCTGTACGTACGTGTACATGCTACGTGCGCACCTCTACTATGACACGTGTGCACCTCTACATCGACCAGTATATATGTACATACACGTTCGCGACCAGAATGACAACGCTACGTATGCTTCGACCAGGTGGGTCCCGACTGTCAGGAACTTCCTTGCGTGCAAAGATGTAGCTGGTGGGTCCCAGCAGTCAGGGGCAAATGTTTTTTTCGCGAAATACGGTGGCCCGTCCGGTGGGTCCCCGTTGTCAGGTGGAGGAATAATTATTTTGCACGTAATAAGGAGGCACTTCCTTGCTGCGGCCATGGACCTAGCTGTCAGCCTCTCCACTTACAGTCCACGTCCGATGGAAGTCGTTCCTTGACCACGTTGACCACGCCGTGCCGAGAGCACCAGGGCGGTGGACGACGGCGAGTCCTAGGAAGGGGACGACGCGGATCCGGGGAAGACGCGGCAGTGGATGCCCACGCGTAGAGGAGTACGAGGGTTCACTGGTTCGCTGCGGTGTGAGTCTGCCGTCGCCGCAGAATAACAGGGGGTGTGGGTTAGTAGAGGGATGGCCTGGACAGCGGTGGGAGTAGTAGGGGGCGGTGAGGCCTCCGCCGCGTTGCAGCCGGCCATGGGAGGCAGGAGCACGAGCACGACCGGTGCTGGTTTGGGTGGCTGGAGCAAGAAGACCATAGGTTGAAGAAGCACTACGGCCGTTGGATGGAAATCGTAGAGTCACTGGAGCTAGAATCGTGCATATTGACTAAGTTGACAAAGCCCTCCATCCCCGTCAACTTAGTAGGCCCACAAGTCAGCCTCCCACCAAGGTGGGTCCCAGCTAGTAGGGGGTATTCATTTTTTTGTGCGTAATAAGGAGGCACTTCCGGTGGGTCCGAGCTGACAGTAGGGGGAACATTTTTTTCGCAAAATACGGTGGCCCGTCGGGTGGGTCCCAGCAGTCAGGGGGAAACGTTTTTTTCGGGGTATACTGGTGGGCGTCCGGTGAGTCCCTGCTGTCAGGTGGAGGAATAATTATTTTCTATGTAATAAGGAGGCACTTCCTTGTGGCTGCCGTGGACCCAGTTGTCAGCCTCTCCACGTACAGTATTCTTCCGATGGAATTCGGTCGTTGACCACATTGACCATACCGTGCCGACAGCACCACGGCGGTGGACGACGGCGATGCCTAGGAAGGGGACGACGTGGAGCCGGGGAAGACGCGGCAGTGGATGCCCACGCGGAGAGGAGTACGAGGGTTCACTGGTTCAGCTGCGCTGCCGTCGCCTCAAAATAACAGGGGGTGTGGGTGAGTGGTGTGGAGGGATGGCCTGGCCAGCGGTGGGAGTAGTATGGGGGCGGTGAGGCCTCCGCGGTAGCACAGCCGGCCACGGGAGGGAGGAGCAGGCGGCACGACCGGCACTGCTTTGGGCAGCTGGAGCAAGAGGACCAGAGGTTGAAGAAGCACTAGGGCCGTTGGATGGACATCGTACGGTCAGTCGAGCTAGAATCGTGCATATTGACTAAGTTGACAATGCCCTTCGTCCCCGTCGACTTAGTAGGCCCACTATACTGGGTCCCAGCTAGCAGGGGGAGTATTCATTTTTTTGTGCGTAATAAGGAGGCAGTTCCTTGTGTGCGAAGATATAGCTGGTGGGTCCGAGATGTCAGTGACAGTAATGTTTTTTTCGCAAAATACTTTTGGTGGGTCCCAGATGTCAGGTGGAGGAAATCATTATTTTGCACGTAATAAGGAGGCATTACCTTGCGTGCGGCCGTGGACCCAGCTGTCAGCCTCTCCACGTACAGTCCACTTCAGATGCATGTCAGTCGTTGACCATGCTGACCACGCCACACCGAGAGCACCAGGGCGGTGGACGACGACGAGGCCTAGGAAGGGAATGACATTGAGGCAAGGAAGACTCGGCCATTGTTTTTGTTTTTCCCACGCGGAGGGGAGTACGACTGTACGAGGGTTTACTAGTTTGTCTGCCGTCACCGGAGAATAACAGCAGGTGTGGGTGAGTAGAGGGATGGCTAGGCCAGCGATGGGAGTACGGTGTGGCAGTGAGGCCTGCGCGGCAGCACAGCCGACCGCGGGGAGGAGGGAGCAGGCAGTCCCGCTAGCGCTTGTTTGAGCGGCTGGAGCAGGAAGAGCAGAGATTGAAGAAGCACAACGGCCGTTGGATGGACATCCAATAGTATACAGGCCATCTGTGGAAAGCCTCAAATCTATGGAAAACAACATACAACCCATCTGCCTTTATTTCAAATAATTTACATCCCATTTGCTAATTCTTACGGGTTTTTTGGAGCCCATATTCTTTATGTTAGCATTACTCACGGTTAAAAAATTATACGAAATTTTGCATATGCCGGTGCGGTCTGAACTGTTTTTAATCCCAAAATTTCGAGTCACATTCAGACTGATTTTAAAAATAAATGTATATCAATATAAAATCCAATAAATTGTCCATGCATAAAAATCAATGCAATATAAAATCTCGAAATGAAAAAAAGATATTTGAAAATAATTGCCGGTTTGATGTGTTTAAAAAATGTACAACCCATTTTTCATTATTGATAGGCCATTTTCTCGGCCAGCTGAATGAAGCTCTCCTCATCTTGAAAGATTTGCAGCCCAACAGGCCTGATAAAGCGACTTACTTGACAAATCACAAAAGAACTAGGCTAGCCATTTTCAGAAAGAAAAAAAAACTACTGGGCTGGTCTGTGGTAAACATAAAAGAAAAGGCTGTCTAGACAGGCTAGAGTGTCCCGCATAGCCCAGTTGACACCCTGCTTCCATCTCAAAAACAAATTAGATAAATGCCACTCCAGTTATGGCGGTTCATAAAAATGCCACTGCAATTTCCAAACTTTGAAAAATGCCACTGCAATTTTTGCAAACTTTGAAAAATGCCACTGCAGTTTGCAAACTTTGAAAAATGCCACTCGCGACTTCGAAAAATGCCACTAGAAATGGCATGAAATGGCATTTTTCAAAGTTTGGAAATTGTAGTGGCATTTCTCGGATACACCAGATTTGGAGTGGCATTTATCAAATTAACCCAAAACAAAAATAACTGGGCGAGCTACTGGGTCCCTGGTGTCAGCCGCTCGTTGTGCAATTCTCTCGTTTATTGACTACGTTGACAATGGCATGGGATCCAGATGTCAGAAATCCACTAGGAGGAGCCATTTTTTATTGGCTTGAAATAAGGAGGCACTTGCTTGCATACTGCCATGACCTTGGCGGGTCCCTGCTGTCATCCTCTCCACGTACAATCATCTCCTGATTGTGTACGCGTCAACTTGCTAGGCCCACAAGTCAGCATCTAAACCGTGGAGGACAAGTACAACCCATTTAAAAAAATAACAGCCCATTCCATACGTTCAAACAAAAAGTTCAACATTCAGAGCAAAGTAACAGGTCTGATCCACATATAGAGTACTGAACTTCCTCGTTGACAACCATCATAGCCAAGTTAACTATCTACTCCCACTAACACTCTAGTAGCATATAAGTACTAACTTAGTCTTAGCTAACTAGACGATGCTGGCCGCCATCTGCTGTCCATGCTAAACGCCGGCACCGGCGTCCTCCTCCTCGCCTCGGACTTGCCATAGGTGCGATAGGGCGCGTTGCTCGCGCGAGTTGGCCCTTTCCATGCCGGCGTGGTCCACCGAAGCTTCGGCTTCCAAGCGGGAAACCCACTTGACGAGCTAGTAGTAAAAATCAGCGTCGCGAACGCGTGCATGCCCGACAGCCTCCAGGGCTATTTGCCGGGCGCCGGCCTCCATGTAGTCGGCCTAGTTGCGGGCGCTCTGCTCGTGACTTAGAGCGTCGGTGCACTGCTGCTCCATGTCCCGCTGGCGGCACAAATCGGCGATAAGCTGCTCCTTCGCCAGGCGGTCGTGCTCCAACAACTCCTGCTTCTCCACCATGCGGTCGCGCTCCAACAACTCCTCGATCTCCGCATTGCCATCTAAAGACAGATAGAATGCCTCCTCCCTCCGTCTGCCTTCCGGTGAAAACCCGAACACTAGTTCCGGCGGTGGCCGCCTCCGGCGTCACCTACCGCGGACGGGCGGGGGCATGGAGGACGTGGCGAGTGACGTCTGGCCGATGGGGGCTTATGAGGATATGGCGAGTTGGGTCACGGTGGCACCTGAGAAGGCTGGGATACAGTACTTATAGGCGGAAGGTAGCGCGACGGTCATAGAAATTCAATGCATAATGGCTTAGCGCACCAGCTTGCCGTGGAAAACTAGAGGAACTGAAATTATGACTGTGTCGTCCCGTCCCATCTGGGTCAGACGCCGGCATGGCGGTCAAACAAGTGCACTCGAAATCATCTCCCTCCTTGTCAATAATGATTCCACGGATTTAAAGCGTATCTTTTTTCGCATCAGTTAGCTGCCTTAATTACGGCCAGCTGCATGCAGGCACTCAGAATCGCTCGCAGGCATGCAACGAGTCGCAACCAAGGGCACGCATGCAGCCACTTAAATCGCTGGAATTTATTAGGCTTAAACTTCTGCATGCCGTTAATTATTGCCATTCCTTGGTCTTGCTGCTTTGTTCACGGGACTAATAAATCCCGGACGGAGGGAGTACCTTGGTTGGTGAGAGGTTTGAATTAAGCCCTGCAAACCGGAAAGGAGATACTAGTACGTGCGTGATCCGCTATTTATTCGTGTAGGATCGAGTAGGTCGTTTCTTGAATTTAGCCCTGCAAACCAGAAAGGAGGTAGTGCGTGCGTGATCCGCTATTTATCCGTGTAGGATCGACAGTGTAGCTTGTCAGTTTCTTCAGAGGTAGGCATTTTTATCCGTGTGGGATCGATAGTGTAGCTTGTCAGTTTCTTCAGAGGTAGGCATTTTTATTCAAAAAACTGCCACTTCGCATCTTGCGTCGCAAATAAAACTGCCAGGAGCGTATTTGTAGGCTAGCTAGTGATCGATCAGTAACTTGTAAACACTGAGCGAATAGAAATAAGTAACTCTTAATGCATCTCAATGATTCATAGATCATATACAAATATGTAGCTCCAAAAGCAAAGATCAGCCACTTCGGATCTTGCGTCGCAACTAAAACTAACTAGTATGATTCCCATACATAAGATCAACATGTTAATGCATCTCAATGATTCACAGATCATATACAAATATGTAGCTCCAAAAGCAAAGATCTAGAAAAAACATCCGTTCTTCCTACTAACATGGATGCTTCTCTTGGACAACATTCAATACAGACT
Organism: Aegilops umbellulata; assembly: GCA_032464435.1. NCBI lineage: Eukaryota > Viridiplantae > Streptophyta > Magnoliopsida > Poales > Poaceae > Aegilops > Aegilops umbellulata. The sequence continues at coordinate 32,314,307 of CP136059.1, forward strand.
GAAAGACAAATTTGTTTGTGAAGTCTACAATTCCTCTTGCAAACATAAGTGGTTTCACCAACAGCTGGAACCATGAGAATGAACCACACATGATGGAGGAACATCCACTGCAATATGATTTGGTCTTCTCTCGATCACACGACGAGACTATTTTCGGAAAACAAACTATAACTTAGGCAAAATGATGCCCATTGTATAATCAGACCAAAGCAATGAAGCACCTAGTGTTGCTATTTTCAAATGGCACTGCATGCAATGACTATACTATTCTCTTGTGCAGTTCAACCAAAATTGCGGGCACTTTGTTTGTTTGCCAAATAGCAACGGGCATACATCTCTATTTGCACAAATATCAAGCAGCTAGTAAACATATACCACACCTTGTATTTTCGGTTTAAACATGTCTCTTCCGCTTAGCATCTGTCATGTTTTGCACTGGACAATCTGATACAGTTATGTTTTACCCTGGACAATTTCATACTGAATTGATTTGCTGGTTCAGAGCAGAAATATAGCGCCTATTCTTCATCAGACCAGGGATATCCATGTTCGCAGTGATGGAAGAGGTGAAATCGATACAACCGAAATTGAGCATCCAATCATTGAATACTATCCTGCACCTCCAATGTAGGTCCACCCTGCCAATAAATTCACATGCAAATCACTAGTATTACTATCTAATGACAGTACAAAAATAGTATCAAGATAGTAGAAAACCATATACTTTCGTAATGAACAGCTCATAGTGCCACCAATTGGATATAAAGGTTTGGAAAAAACCACGCTCCTAATGTTGAACCAGTTGGACTTTTTGTGCAGTTCCACTAAAATCGAGCATCCCTGTTTACATAGATATTGAAAGTGTGATTACTCTAAAAGTGGCACTAGTTGAAGCATAGACTCACAAATATAAGCATTCCAATTTCTTAATGGGAAAAGGTAGCAAGACTGTTTCTAACCACCTGTTTGAAGGAATAAATAAAGCAGCAACGGCTGATGTCAGGAAGGCATACATAGTTTTTTCTGGAAAAGTGAGCCATTCCTGACCTTTCCTCTTCTTTTAAGAAAATTTTGTGCAGTTCTACTAAAATAAAATGCCATCACTGCCTTGAAAATTCAGTGACACTGTACAAAAGGAAATGACTTAACATTACATCATGATGTCAGGTATGTAGTCGACAGGCATTAGAGACAAACATACAGACCTCCTCAAGAGAACAGCCGAAGGAGGAGGTGCCCACTCTTGACCTTTCCTCTTGTCTTCATAATTGTCTGTGCAGTTTAACCAAAATAAATTGACATCAGCGCCTTGGCATTTTGGTGACACTATACCAAAAAATTAACTTATCTCATGAAAGTGAGGTATGTAATCTATAAGCATTAACAATGCAAAAATCTGAAGGTAGTAACAAGTTTCATCGTTGGTATACTGGCTGTGCAATAGCATTAGAATGCCTTAGCTAAAAAATCTTTAATACATCCACAATCAACAGCTAACCCTGAAATAATCCAGTGACATTAAATGGCATTGCTTAAATTTATGGGTGGCATTAGACTAAGAGCGGCATTAGTTAAATGTGGCATCACTTTAGCAGTAGAATTGCTTGACTTGACTGCTGGTGTTTTACTAACAGCAAAAAAGTGGCAATAAGAGCATGGGAGGCCCATTCGGACAGTGGGCGCTCCAGTACGATGTACCTCCACGGACGCAGAGTGGTGAGGGAGGTATGGTTGCCCAGAGCAATAAATATCCAGGCAGCATATGTGGATTACATCCCATTTTTGTTCTCTTTAGCCACCTTTTTCCTATGCGAGGACAACAAACCGATCGACCTGGTCATTCTCTATTGCGTTGTCATGCCTTTCTACCCTTCTTCAACCAAGAGACACGAGACTCGTTCCTTAGCTACTAATTTTCCCCTTTTCAACCTAGATGCCGGTTCGATGCCTACTCTCTTGGACAGTACAGTCTCCCTTCCTTTCCTTATTCAACCCAGACATGGATTAGTCTGCATGAAGTAGGGTTTCCTTCAATAGTGCAAATTATGGTTTTGTCTGCGTGGCCAGCAGAGTAGAGGATAGCAAATTGGGAAGATGGTGGAGTGGAAAAAGATCCACATGCAACGACGTAGCAGACGGGGCAATAGAACAAGGTTATGGCTCGAAAAGAGGTAGCATACCTAAGGGTCGGCGGGAAGTGGCTTCACTCGTGGTCGTCGTCCTCCGCACACACTACGGCAGCGAGCTTGGGAACGGAGGCCATCCCGCGCGGGAGCTACGTCTGAGAGGACGGCCTTGTCGTCAGTGCGTGTCCTCGCTCGCCGACGACGAGTGCGTCAACGCTGCACGTCCTTTTCTTCCCCGGCGGATCTATGACCACCAGTGAGGAGGGAGAGAGGGGCCGTCTTTTTAGATCTGGAGAGAGGGTGGTAGTGTGAGAAGCAAGTGGGCAGCCCTTAGCAAGAAAGCGCTGAAGCTCCAGCCTATATATCTTTTTTATACTACTAGCACTGGAGGTGGGGTAGTGGTAGAGTAGTTTATATTTTCTCTGCGTACAATACCAGTTAGTCGTGCTTCAAAACTGATCGGCACGCCATTAAAAAAATAAAGGTCGATAACTAATGCGGCACCTCGGGCCAACGCGGCCAGATCGCATTTTGCACGAGAAATTACACACCATGTTTCGTTGACATGTGGTCCCATTCCAACATATCAGTGAGACGACGGCGAGTAGTAGGAGTATTTCCGAACAAATGTGTAGGATGGGGCGCCTCTTTGTGAATTGTGGAAAACTCGCAACCGTCCACTGACTCTTCACCTTCCCCTCTCGATTTGGAACTGCTGTCAAACGCTCTTCCTCTCCCTCCTCCATTTTCCTTCAGCCCTTCACCCTTTCTTCTGCCATTGTTCGATCGTCTTCTCCATGGAGGGAACAGGCCGGAAACAACCCCGTTATTCTTGCCCCGATCTAAAAGATGACGTGGTGGAGGAACTCATTGATCGGTGCGACGTCATCACCTCGGCTAGCATGGCAGGTTCGTTCAATCCCATTCTTGACTCAACTAATAACATCATTGCAAGGAACCTAAGAGTCAAGGAGCGGTTTGATCTCCCCTATCTTCTTCGCCGTGACCCTGATGACTGGCGCCGGCACGACGGAGGCCTCGCCCTGTGCAAGTTGATGCCGCTTGATAATGATACGTATGATGTTAAGATGCCATCGCTTGAGGGCAAGGCTTGGGCGGGAGCAAATGGAGATTGGGTTGCTTACATTGGGTCCAACTGCGAGAGGGAACTTGTGAATGTGTACACTCGTCTCCGGGTTCCACTTCCAAAAATCACAGCACACTACCCAGAGGTTGAGCACACCAGTAATGTACGCACGTTCAAATACGATCATGGTGACTGTCTTCTATGGAAGATAGCAATTTGTCGAGTTCCCAACTGCTCTTGGAATTACAAAAACTATGATGTTGTTGCTATCTTCGACAATCTTGTTGCCGTCCTTGATGGTTTCACTCGATGGATATTGCTCAAAAATCAGTTTCTGTACACGGATGAGTACTGTGATGCAATTCAATACGAGGGCCTTGTGTTTGCTGCCACCACTCATGGCACTATTTTTGCATGGAATCCTCGTAGTTACGATACGTTTGTCTTCCATCGTAATTATAATTGTTTCATCCACATGCATGCGGGCTAGCAAGTTTCCCTTTACTAATTAACCTTCTTCTTGTGTTTCCAAGGTCCTGTGAACATCCCACCACCTATACTTGAAATTTTTTATAACCAAGGGGGAATGGTGATGATCACGAGCAGCGCCCATATACTCTGTGGCGCCTGGCAACTAATTCCGATGGATCACCTCTTCTTGTGTGTATACAACCCACTGATGGTGTTACTGCTAAGGAAGCAGGTGTAGTCTCCCATGGTCGCACTCTCCGGACCTACTCCAACACCCGTTGCATGGTATTCGGGATGGATACTAGTGTGCTAGCGCCAACTCCTTCTCCCTGGTACAGAATTCATAGTCTTGGAGAAAACTCGCTCTTCCTTGGACAAAACTATCCGATGATGGTGAAAGGCGACTGTGTCTATACCTCAGACATTTGGGTGGTTCCCTACCCTGGTACTGATATAGTAGGCCGCTTCAGCCTGGATGATCAGTCCCGCGTTGGTCTCCAGATCGACAATGGATGGCCCATCCCAGAGAATCACTTGTGGTTCAAAGCAAGCGTTTCCAACGCCGCGGAATGGTTGAGTTGAAGTTCATTTCATGGCTTTTTATTTGTTGTATGGTGAAAACTTTAGTATTTATAATGTATCCTCGTTGTCGATGTGGGTTGATGACCTGTTGTATGTAATAAAATGATATGCCTATGATAAACTTACTAAATTTATGAATGGCTTTCGAGTCGCTTCTCTGAGTGATTGGTGTGACGAGGCAAAAAAATATTTTCCGAATACATAATTGTAAGTGCATTGCAACAGGTTATTGGATGAGGCCAATCAACAATAGTAGTACACTATTTGTACTAGCTTCACATGCTTCGCGCGTCGGGCGGGTGGTTTTACTGTAGCCATATGTTAATGTGTTCGTTGTACGTAACCAGCACCTCGAATCCTCGATACTAGTATACTATATAGTAGGAGTAAGTAGTAGGAGTAGTAGGGTGGCACGGGCCAGAACAAGCATTCACGTCGAGGAGTACGGCACAGGCCACCACCACGACATCCATCTGACACCATATTATTTCTTGGAGTCCGTGCTAGAGCAATCTCTTCAACCTCGTCGTTTCTCTAACTTCAGCCATTGCGCGGCCTGTGAGGTGGGGGTTTGCCGATAGTCGGTTTCCTTAACTGCGGTCCCGCTTGTAAGGCCAACTCTAACGCACGACCCCAAACGGACCTCCGTTTTGCACGAACTCCAACGATAATTTTGACTATAAAAGCAAGACCAAAGAAAACAAGAACCACAAGAATACATTTTACTACTCCTGTAAGTTGGATTAGTGCCTTCTCGATGCATTCATTGTTGATCTGCGGAGGCTCGATCTTGCGTGCTTCTTTTTTTCGAGTGTAAAGAAGTAGACATTGCTTCCTCGCATCTAGTCTCATGTCTAGCCTCAATTCTAGTAGGAGTATCAACAAGTGCACCAATCTCATCTCTAGCCTCTGTGCTACTAGCTAAAAGTGATAGAACATCTACTAAATTGCGCTCTATCAATATATGGATGTACTCTTCTTCCCAATACAAAAACTTGCATCCATTCTACTCCCTCCGTTGCACAATACATGCCTTCTATTTGTCAAAATATATATGTATCTAGACATGTCTTAATATATAGGTACATCCATTTTTGGACAAATGGAAGTCAAGTATTTTGGAACGGAGGGAGTACACAATAAAAATTTTAAGTTAGCACAACTAGTATAATCCGAGAGCAGAACTGAAGATTTGGTTGGGTTCTTCCTCCTTTTGCCGACACGTGGGACATCCAACATCCAGGTCGTGTCATGAAAGAAAATAGAGTGGTTGTTGAAGCCACGAGATGTGCATCTTGGGTTAAACTGTAAATAGAATCTTACTACTCTTGGGTAACTCCAAAAGCGGCCACCAAAGATCTTTATTGGATTTGTTTTTCATCACCAGCATGTCGAGGTGAAAGATGTGTAGGTTCAGTGGGTCCTCTTGCATTTTCACTGACATGTGGGGCCGCATGTGAGCAAACAAACGATGGGCTCCGCGCGTCCGCTGGCTGGCTGAGAAGAGAGATAGAGGAGGGCTGAGCATGGACTGCAGGAAATTTGTTCTACGTACCTCGATATAGGCTCGATATAGTGGGGTGGCATGGGCCATAACTAGCATTCACGTCTAGTAGTACGGCACACGCCACCCACATGAGTCCCATTCGACACCAATTTTCTTGGAGTCCGTGCTACAGCCATCTCTTCTCCCTCCTCTTTTCTCAGCCATCGCGCGGTGGGCGGGGTGGGGGTTTGCCGATAGTCGGTTTGTTCAACTGCGGTCCCACTTGTAAGTGAAAATGCAACACCGCACGCATTCTCGCTTGAGCGGCGTGCCGGACCAACCGTGTGGGGGTGCGACGCGAACACGGCATGCTTTTCCTTTTGAACTCGTAACTTGTAAAATTTGGTTCTGCTCCATGGCGCGACCGATAGATAGAAAATAACGATTTTGCCTAGAGTAATGAGAAGTTTGGTTCTGGCGCCGTTCATGCATGGAGTACGTACGAAAATTATGAAGTTGATGCGAAAGGTAAGATAATTACTGTAGTATCATATACTACTACATGGATTTGATGGAAAGATAAAAATACATACGGATCCATCAACGTTCAACGACATCCTCACGCCCTAGTGCGCCGAGTCACCAACCAACGTGTGAGGAGCAGCGGCGTTGGCGGCGAGCTCAACGTGCTTATGAACAGTGCCGTCCAAGGTTGCCTTGCGCTCCAAGAAGGCCAGTGTCCTTTCGTCCTCCTCTTGCGTGTAGTAGTCCTTTTGGACGATTTGCGCGTAGACATGGGTGATTATGTCGATGGTGTCTTGCTGCGCCAGGCGCTGCACGGTGGGCGCGACCTCGAGGTGGACATTCTCCGGCGCGACGGCAGGCAGTCGCAGGGCCACCGGTGCGTCGAAGAGGTTGTTACCATAGTGGCCGTTGAGGGTGGCGGGCATCGCAGAGCCTGGGTGCATCGGCTGGAGGCTTACGTCAAAGTCGTCTGCAAGCTTCTTGACGACGGTGAACTTGTCGAGGAAACCGACGAGGAGCTCATCGAACAAGGAGACGAAGCTGTCGTCCAAGCGGCCCCTCGCCCTGGCGGCCTCAAGGAATACTACCAGGAGACATTCCTTGGTGCCGGGCCGCAGGCCGGCGTCGTGGACCATCTGGCACAGCCAGCTGATGCTCGTACTCATCGCCTCCATGGGTCTAGCGTAGCTTCTAGTCAACTGATCTTGCGATTCGAGTGCTCACTCGGCCCTTGGTTAGCGTGCGTAGGTGCGTAGGATTTCGTACTACTACTTGGCCCTCTACTACACCTGCCTTTGGCTGTATGATAGGTGGGCCAACCACCCCCAGGGGCCACGTGTCATTCACCCAAAGGCAGTTTCCGTAAGTCAATGAAGCTGCATCCCCCTCCGTGCCGGTGCAGTATAGTCATCTCACCGGACCTCTAGTTGGGGCCAAACGAGGGAAGTTTGATGTTTACTGGTTTATTGGTCCCCTTTGCATTTTGCGCCAAGTTGTGACCTTTGATTTAACTAATAAAATGTTAATGCATGTAAACAAAAATGTTGTGTAAGTCACCTTACGAAAACCAAATAATCCCAAAATACTTAGGCACGGTGCATTAACTCCCTCCCTGTTTCTTATTTCGTGACATATCAACCAATGAGAGATGTGGGCCATGCATGCTTTCAATGACTTGAGACTACCAAACATGACATGCAGTGTTAGTTCATTGCATGTAATCCTATTAGTACTCTAGTTAGGAGTAGCAAAAAAACATTAAGTTCTCTCGCCGATAGGAATAAAACACCATGTATTTATTTACAAAGGGAGTAGTACATTTTTGGTGACATGCATTACTAGATATTGCTAGTAAAATACTAAAATCCAAATGGACGTGGTAGTACTCCTAAATCCAGACGGTGTTGCTACTAGTACTAGTAGTAGTACTACCAATGTAGTAGGAGGAGTACTAGCACTGTACTACCCGTTGGTCAAATTATTACGTGCTGCTCCTCACAGTGAAGTGACAAGACCCTGCGCCGGAGATGACACCTAAGTATAGGCGCCGTGTTCGGCATACCATAGTCAGCCTCACCGTCTGCAGTCACTATCATCATGGCTGTAGAGCTAGCCTGCTTACAACTAGCCTTGTTTGACATAATTTCCCGTGCGTAGATGCCCGTGCATTGCACGGAACACCAAGATTGGGGGTGGAGGGCTCCGGCAGCGACCATCGCGCCAGATTTTTCCACGACCTTCTACTCCTAGATGTCGTGGGGAGGAGATGAGGCTGATTGTGAGAGACAAGGAGTTTTTTGTAAATAGGGAACAAGTGCGGGCATCTTTTTGCAAAATGGAGAAGCTTGGTTTGTATGCGTCAGATCTAGATCCGACGGCTATTGGTGAAAGATGGGAGGCACAACATCATCACCAACTCAGGACCTGTTTGATTCGCAGGATTTTGAAAATGCAGGAATAGGACACGGCAATATTACAAGTTTCAAACTGATATTACAAATGTTAGGAGTAATGCTGCACCAACGAAGAGGGAATTAATAGGAAGTTTACGTAAGAACTTTTGTTACTTTAGGTGTTTGCAGCATTATCGTACAAACTAAAATCCACCGCCCTGATAAGTCACTAATGGGCAAATAAGTTTCCGAGTCTCTGGCCACTTGATGTTTCAAAAACAAATTCAGCTTCTGCGGAGACTTTGTCATTTAGGCTTAGACACTTGCGGTGATCAGCACACCATTCATTGTTGCGCCATAGAACGCCAAACCTCATTACCTTGAGCACACTTGCCTCCAGAACAAAGAACCTGGCCAATTTAATCTCAGATGTGCTGCCTCGGTAGTCGATCAAATCAATTTCTGTAAGATGGAGATCAAGGCATTCGATGAGATTGTTATAGTGCAACACATTTTTCACTTTCGGGTCTTTTTTTATCTGTAAAAGAAGAGAACATATTAGAGCAGCTGGCTGCATAAGATTGCCGTGTCATCAAGAGGTACCAATATCATTCGCTCATACGATAGATTTAGCTGGCTAGTGATATTTTTTCACTCTCTCTCTCTCTCTCTCTGTCTCTTTCTGTTTCCTCTCAAAGCTTCAAAGTTGAGCTCCTCGAGCTGATCTAGGGCGGGGGATAAGAACCACTCGTCGAACTTGGGTTGGACCTTGCAGTTGGTACTGAACATGCGGTTGTCATCGCGTTTGGCTGGCCCAGGGTGCGATGAAAGGATCTTGGAGACTGCGGCCATGCGTTTTCAATGCCCATCACAGAGGCAGCTGTCGACCGTGAGGTTGAGGGCCGGGGACGCAGTGCTAGAGGGGGCGCCACCGCCGGGAGAGCAGGGCGGTCTGCACGGCAGATTTGGTGGGGAGGAGGCCGATGATGACGAGCAGCGTGTCGTCGGGGAGGCTGCTGATGAAGTCCAGGCTCGCCGGATGCGGTTTTGGCTCGAGCCGCCTCCGCTTGTTGGCTGCCTCGCCGTCCATATCAACCGGCGGCGACGCTGGTGTACACGTGTGTCGGTGTGTGTTGTGTGCTGGGTGTGCACAAGTGCGTCCTTCTGTGCATGCTGCCGCGCAGTGGTGAATTGTGCACGAGTGCGTCCTTCGCGCGCAAGAAGTTTGTCCTCAATGCGCCCTCAATTTACTAGCGTGCGGGGTGATACCCCGAGTGGTTTCAACTTTGTTTACTTCACCACGTGTCAGATGGGCCTCTTGTTTACTTATTTTAACCCACTGCCTCATGGGCCAGCACACGAAGATACAGAACACGACCTGACAAGGCAGCATGTGGATTGGTTGACCGGTCAACTAAACAATATACGGAGCTATATGCTAACACAGTGAGCGTATAATCCGTCGGTATAGAGAGTTCGAGTGAGAGGGGAGGCCAGTGAGAGATAGCAGAGAGAGAGAGAAAGAGGTACTCCCTCCGTTCGATAATGTAGTTCCAACATTTTTTTAAGTCAAACTTTTGAAACTTTGACCAAGTTTATAAAGAAATTACATATATCTACAATACCAAAGATAAATGATAGTATGAAGTAAGTACATGTTGTGATGAATCTAATGATCGTTCCAGATGTAAATGTTTTTCTCCACATATACCTGGTCAAACGTTTCTGAGGTTTGATTTTTCAAAACATCCATATGCTTATGGACGTGACAGAGTCCCTAACAAGAGAGAGAGAGAGAGAGAGAGAGAGAGAGAGAGAGAGAGAGGGAGAAAAGTGTGTGTGCGTGTGTGAAAGAGACATGGACAACACATGATAAAAGTTGAGGAAAAGCGTGCATGTCTTATGCAAACATATCACACATGCATCTTCGATAACGGAGGCAAGGTGAGGAGATAGTGTGTGGTTGTTTGGAACCGAGAGAGCAAGACCCCTAGCACGTGGCCAAGAGGGGTCTGACAAACAAGGGAGAGAGGTCGAGAGAGACGTACGAAGAAAATGCAGACATGGGGAGGAGAGAGTGTATGTTTGTCATAGAGAGATCCCCTGGAGATCGTGATGGGACTACATGGGTGGGAGATCGAGTGACAAGGTGTGTGCGCGATAAAAGATGCCCCGAGAGATATCGAGATAGACGTATGTATGGAAGGAGATAATACGTGTGTTCCTGATGGCTAGTAAGAGATAATCATACTTAGGAGGGGGGAGTGCTTGCTCCTGTGATGGATTGAGGGATTATGGTACTTAGGGGGTGCGTGTCACATGGAGAGAGAACAAGGGCGGAGAGTGTTGGATGGGTCTATATGTATAGCGCGAGCGAAACATGTGTATGTGTGAACCAGGGACATATAAGGCCAGTTTGGCTTGCGTCCTGAGCATCTTTTGCCCGGCCTGGGGTTGTGGCTGGATTTCATGCACGCTTGTTTGGTTGCTACCCTATGAAAAAGAAAGCCCGCCTGGCCTGGGTTCCCTTGCACTTTAATTAGCCTGGCTAAACTCCAGACACTGCAAGTAGCCTGGCCCAGGCGACCAATTTCGAACGCCTGGCCGTGCCTAGTCGTGTGGCCACGAGGCTAACATCAACATGGATGGATATTAGCATTAAATAATTGATGCATGGATTGATTGATGGGACGCTGATGCTTTGCCTGGCCCAGGCTTGAACCAAACTCTTCAGCACCACACAAGCCTGGCTAGGCAGAAATATTTTACATCTCACGTCCACACCAGGCAGTACCGGCCGTCAAGGCATGAGGGTCAGGTCAAGAACCAAACTGACCAATAAAGTTTGAGAGAGATTGATGAGCCCCGATAAGGCTGAGTGGTGCGTCTGATAGCTGAGAGGGGGAAAGAGATATTCCATCCGCTCGATAATGCAGTGCATGTAAAAATTTTAGAAGTCAAACTTTGGAAACTTTGATCAGGTTTACGCAAGTGTTATTTATATCTACAATACCAAAGATACATCATACAAAACTACATCTCATGGTGAATCTAATGGTATATGTTTGCCGTACTAGATGTAATTCTTTTTCTCCATGTACATGGTCAAACATTGTGATGTTTGACTTTTCAATAAATCGATATGCTATGGACCGAGGAGAGTGCCTCAGTCAAGACAGATCAAGTGTGTGTGAAGGAGAATGAGTAAGTGTGCCAAAAGAGTGTGTGTGTGTGAAAGAGAAAGTGACAACAAACGATAAATTAGAGAGAGTGTGTGTTTTTTCGTTTCTTATGCGAACATATCACGCATGCATCTCCGAGATGGAAAAGCGAGGCGAGGAGATACACGAAGATAGCTAGTGTGTGATTGTTTGCAACGGAGAGAGACACCCCTGTAGCACATGTCCAATAGAGGTGTGGCCAACAAGGAACAAAGGTCGAGAGGGACACATGGATGGCATGGACACATGGGGAGGGAGAGAGAGGGTGTGTTTGTGATAGAGAGATCCCGTCGAGATTGTGAGGGGACTATTTGGGTGGGAGATCGAGGGAGTGCGTGCGGGATAGAAAGATGCCCCAAGAGAAATCGAGATAGACCATGCACATGTTTGTGATGGAGACCATGATTAGCTAGTCATATACATATAGGGGGACTGCGTGTGCCTGCAATTGAGTGAGAGACCATCATACTTGGCTAGCTGGGCATGAGATTGTGTGTGTGCGCGTGTGAGATGGAGAGAGAACGAGGGGGAGAGATAGAGTTTTAGATGGGCTTATGGAGTGCGAGTGAGATATGCATATGTATGTGTGACCCAGGTGGATGAAGAGTATGAGAGAGGGGGGATGAGCTCCGAGACGACATAGTGGTGCGTGAGAGAGTTACAGGCAAAGAGCCAAGGAATCTATGTGCGTACGATGAGTGCACCCAAGATATCTAGCTTGGACTAGCTAGAGTATCATACATAGTGTGCGAGAGAGACCTATAGATGGTGTATATATGCATGCGAACTAGAAAGACCCCCCCCACACACACACAAAGAGAGAGAGAGAGAGAGAGAGAGAGAGAGATGGAGAGAAAGGGAGAGGGGCCAACAAGGTTTTTGTGTCGGATGCGTGCGACAGAATTGAAGATTGTCGGCGAGAGAGAGAGAGATAGATAGAGAGAGAGAGAGAGAGAGAGAGAGAGAGAGAGAGAGAGAGGAGAGAACAGGAGTCTGGGAGAGGGGGAGGTCACGTTTTATGCATCAAAGACTGATATAAACCATGTTTCGATATAAACTTGCATTCAAATATTTAAATTTGATAACATGTTGTCTGCAATCCACACATGAACGGATATATGCGTATATCAAACAAGTTCATTAATTTGACTTTCAACATGTTCATGGGGTACTATAATACTGTACAACATGCTACTTGATTGAAGTGTTGAATTTTGGATTTAGTTCACTATTTGACCTACTGAACGAGCTATTTCATTGAATCGAGATATTTCATTTTGGGTTTGATTCGCGGTTTTGAGTGGGTCAACTATTTGTCATATAGTAAATCGCTAGCAACGAGCATGTAAAAACACATTACTCCCGAGCATCATCTCTCCATCTAAAGAAGAAGTGGCAAGCTAATATTTCAAAATTTGATCCGAATCGACTTGGTAAGGTAGACGTGGATGCTCGTTCTCCCAAAATTTGAACGAACCGTTAAACATCCTCTCTGCTCGGTGGAATTCGCCCGAGAAAATAAATGGGAGACGCGAAATTACAGTCCTATGTGGGACACGCATCAATTGGCCCGTTGTACATCGAGGGTAGGTTCGTAACTTCATCCAAGCGCGCCTTCTCCTCGGCCGAAATGACATGTGCTGAATAATTCATAAACCATGGTCAGCAAAACACGCTCTCCTCGCTCGAAATAGCTCGCGCCCACCATTTCAAAACACGCGCTCCTCGCCCGAAATCGCTCGCGCCCACTATAGTTCAAAACACGCCCTCCTCGCCGAAATCGCTCCCGCCCAGAGAAGCAAAGTTACTCTACTATCCCCGACCCTCAGTACACAGACCCAAGACGAGAAGCCTACATGCAAGGGTAGAACTGTAACTCCCCTCACATTTCAAACAAATGCGTCCGTAAGACATGGTTCCAATCCCATCCCAATTCCCCCCCGTCCACCCCCATTCATACCTCGTGGGCGCCAAATCACCTTCTCCCCGGGAAGCTCCCTTCTCCTGAGCCGCGAAACCTCAGCCCCACCTCCATGGCGCCCCCACCGCACCAATTTCACAGCCGCCCTCCTCCCTAATGCCGGAGACGCTGTCCATTTGCCATCGTGCACTGGGCCGTGTGCCTCTTACTCCGTGCTGCTGGTGCTGCCTCGACGATGGCCGTGTGAACTGTACCGGAGCCGATTCACCCCCGTCGTTGTTCACGGCGCCGGAGCAGCTCCAACTTCGGATCCGTCTAGAGTCCTGGTGCTGCTTCGGCGTAGCCGTTGACCATCGCGACATTGCTCTTTCCCTGCCGCCGGTCACCACCGCAACCGTGCCGGCCTCACCGACTCGGCAGCTGGACATGCCTACTTCACCATGCCGCCAGATAGGTCGCACCCTCATCTCAAATCACTTTATTTAGGCATCAGTTGTCTGAATGTTTATTCTGGGCCAATTGATTTGCAATGGGAAGCAACACCCCTCGAGGCGGCGGAGCTCCTAGGCTGCCGGTTAGCTGGTGTCTAACGTAAGGGTGCGGGACCGCAAGTTCGCTACGGAATCAGCGCTTAGGTGTCTATCTTTTAGAGTTGCGTGGGTTGAAGGTACTGCCGCCGCCGGATCTGGATGATGGGGAGTCTTTGTGGATTGGCCCGTGGGCGGCGCAACCACGGCAGTGCGGTGGGGTGGGGAGCGGGGTTTTGGCCGGGGCCACGGACGGCGGAGGCAGGCTACTCTGCCATTGGTCGCCGTCTCTTCGGGGAAGATTCCGAACAGTGTCAGCCGGGAGGCACAAGACGGCCAGCCATCCGGCGTAGGTCGGACAGTACCAAAATAAAGTAAAATTGTGTGACCCCAATTTAGTCTTCAGTCAACAGACGTGTAACCACTCTCGTACCTTGCTGTTGATCTCTTAGTGTATTTATTCAGATCAAAGAGATATGTCGTTCTTAACATTATGCGTTATCTGCATCTTCGGACACACTGACTTCCGACTCACCGCAGCTGCTCCAACAAGGGAAGCATACACCAGAAGGGAGGTATAGTCCCCACTCAACAGTTCCCTGCATCCAATGCGCGTGCCCAACATGCACAACCACGACAACTGTAGGGCCATCGACAAGTCAGCACATGATGCTCACTCCTATGGATGGCAGCCAGATAGGTTGTACCCTCATCTTACTTGTGTGCAACATTTATGGCTTTGTTATTCATCTAAGCATGGAAAATAGATCATTACATTTCACTGTATATGTCAACTCAATTCTAAGAAGCGTGTGCGTATCCTTGCATCATGATATTTTATAGCATGCTGATCATATTTTCTACATGTTTCTTACCCATCTCTCTTTTAGAAAATAAGCTTAACAGATAGAAGATTTTCTGCAATGGTATCGTTTATGAGGAAAGATTCTTGCAGGAATTTTCCATGCTCCAATGTAGATGTAAGTACCTGTTGTATATCACTATATTTTTACATCAGCATTTATTTTGTTAATCGGCGTGAATCCAACCTTTATCTGATCTAAATTTAGTTGTAGCAAAATGTATGATTAAAGGCCACATTGTTGATTTTTGCAAGGAAAACTGCCTGGTAGTTTTGCATCCTGAGCTGCATGAGTGTACTATCTCATATCAGTGGGTTTGAACACTTTGGTTCTGCATTGGGTTTTTCAGTGTTTTTTTACTGTGTGGTCCTGTCGTATCCCTAGCTCTTACATCATACTCCCTCCGTACGGATTAAATGTCATAGAAATGGATAAAACTGGATGTATCTAGAACTGAAATACGCCTAGACCCATCCATTTATTTCCGGATGGAGTGAATACATGTCAATATGTCATGCCTTTCTATTCTTCAGTCCTAATCCATCTCTGTTGTAGCATGTTTGATAACTGAATCACCATTCTTCTATATAAGGCATGCAAGGGGAAGACGGTTATGTTAGAATCTGATGGGTTACAAACCAGGTCTTTGCAAAAGATCCAAACGCCAGGAGATAATAAACCAACTCCATTTTTCATAGATACTGCTCTAGCACATAGAAACCCAACTCCCACTGATAATAAGAAGATTCCAGTGGCCAAAGAACTAGTCCGCTCCAGTCCAGCAAAAGAATGTCAACTCCATTCTAAGAATCGTGTGCATATCCTCGCATCATGAAATTTTATAGCATTCTGATCATATTTTCTACATGTTTCTTACCCGTCTCTCTTTTAGAAAATAAGGTTAAACGATACAAGACTTCCTCCATTGGGATCGTATTCGAGGAAAATATCTTGGGGGAATTCTCTGTGCACCAGTGCTGATGTAAGTACCTGTTGTATATGACTATATTTTTACATCAGCATGTATTTTGTTAATCGGCG
This sequence comes from Aegilops umbellulata, assembly GCA_032464435.1. Taxonomy (NCBI): domain Eukaryota; kingdom Viridiplantae; phylum Streptophyta; class Magnoliopsida; order Poales; family Poaceae; genus Aegilops; species Aegilops umbellulata. The sequence goes on from CP136059.1 coordinate 32,330,049, forward strand.
TGAATCTAACCTTTATCTGATCTAAAATTAGTTGTAGCAAAATGTTAAAGGCGCCAATGTTGATTTTTGTAAGGAAAACTGCGTGGTAATTTTGCGTACTGAGCTGCATGAATGTGCTATCTCATATCACACACGTTACTGAATTTTAGTGCTTCTCTGGTTGCCCATTCATTCATTGTGTCAATGTTGCTTTCGTATTACCTTACCTGGCTGATGATAGCTGTGCCATATTGTGTTAATTTGGTGTAGGCTAGTTGCCCAAACGTTCGTTGTGTCAATGTTGCTTTCCTATTATCTGACTTGGCCAATGGTAGCAATGCTAGTGTGTTAATTTTGTGCAGGCTGCTGAAGATAAGAAGACAAACTCTGAAAACAGCAAGGAAACCCCGTTGTTTCTTTCCAGTAAATCTAGGCCAGGTAATATGGCAATAACTCATGATTAATCTGTTTGGTTCCCATCCTAATTTATGTTATGATGCAGTGGTCAAGACACTCTCCACTATCAATAATACAAGCCTGCCAAAATTGCCATCTGAATCTGTTCAGTATCCTGTGTCTCGAATGCAACGGAATAAATATATGTTTGTGAACCAATTAATGGCTGAAGCAATGATGGAAATGGTGGATGAATCAGAGGTGCAGAGTCGTGCGACACAACGACTGATCAATGTTTTCAGAGAAAATGTGGCAAAGCAGCAAGAACTTGCCCACATGCTTATGGGCGTCATCTGTGCTGAGGTTGCAGATTGTGACGTTGTAGATGGTTAGGTTCTGCTCATTTATTTGCACTGGCATCAATCTTTGATTGCCCAGTGGATGTAATTTCCTGTAATATATTCTGGATGTGCAACGTTATTCCCTGTATGTTGTACCTTTGCTCGTCGTAATGGGCTCAAATTATCTAATTTGTCCTAAAGACATGAACGAACTTTAGTGGGCCCATTAAGTTAATTGGCCGTTACTAGGCCGAAAGTTAATGGTCGGCCCTCTTACCTCCCAGGTCGTTAACAGGCCGACATCAAAGCGGGCAACAGGTGGCCCCAATTTTTTAACGGGCCGTTAACAGGCCTACTAAGTTTGGGCTACATATGGCCCAACTATACTGTAGGCCTTTAGCAGGCCAAAAGAGACAGCGGGCTTGTATTGGACCATGAAGAGCATGGGCTACTAAGAGGCCGAAAGTCAGGTCGTATTGTAAACGGCCCAACTGTGTTGTGGGCCTTTAGCAGGCCGAAAGAGAAACCGGGCTGGTATTGGACCATGAAGGGCATGGGCTGTTAAGAGGCCAAAACTAAGGTCCGACTACAAATGGCCCAACTCATTTATGGTCCGTTAACAGGCCGAAAGGCACACAGGGCCGGGAATTGGCCCAACACTTAAATGGGTCGCTAAAAGGCCAAAACTCAGGTCCGACTACAATTGGCCCAACTGATTTATGGGCCGTCAACAGGCTGAAAGTGACACCGGGCCAGAAATTGGCCCAACACCTAAATGGGCCGCTAAAAGGCCGAAACTCAGGTCCAAATACAAATGGCCCATCAGATTTATGGGCCGTCAACAGGCTGAAAGACACACCGGGCCGGAAATTAGCCCAACATTTAAATGGTTCGCTAAAAGGCCGAAAGATGCACATCCTGAAAATTGGCCCATCCATTAAATGGGCTGTTAGCAGGCCAAAATCTCATCGGGGCGACATTGAGCCCAAATATATAGCGGGCTGTTAACGGGCTCGAACTGACGATGGGCTGCAATGGTGTCAAATCTTTAACGAGCCGAATTGGCACATCTCGTATGGGCCCTGGGCTTAAATGGACCTGACACAAGTGTATTTTTTTGTAGTGCGTGCGTGCATCTCTTCTCTTCGTGCACGTCTCCCACCTACGTGGATGTGTGTGAGAGAGACACAAACCTAGGCAAATGGCTTGTGCGTTCGTGAGTGCTTTTTGTTTTGGTGGGGGGGTTGATTTCGTGAATGTATTTGTGGGAATATGTGTTGATGACATCTCAAATAAAATTTTGCATGCAATGTGTGTGAAACGGAGGCCTATCCATATCATATATAGAGGGTCGGGCGATCCACGAGAAGAGAGGGAGGGGTCATAGATATCGATAGAGTCGAAGAGAGGATCAAGTGGGTGGGTGCAAGATCGATGAAGAGAGACTTCGAAATTGTGTGTGTGCAAGTCAAAGAGCACAAGTCAAGTTTATGTGTGGCAGGGAGACATGACTAGAGCGCTCGATGTATCGGTGTGTGTGTGGGAGGGGGTGGGGGGAGGGGTAGGCAGAGGCCTAACTATAGAGGTAGAATGACTCATATATGTGTTGAGAAGGAGAGACCCAGCTATGTCTTGAGGGAGATTGGTCGACATCCATAAATAACTGATGGACGGGAAATAGGATGGGACAGAGAGAGAGCGAAAAGAGAGAGAGGGAGGGAGAGGGGTAGAATGCTGGATGGGTGATGGAGTTGCTTCTCGATGATGGTGGGAGAGGCCTACTAGACAAACTGAGGATGGAACTATAATATTGTCAATAAGAGTGGGGATGTGTTTCTATGTGTGCCTGGTGCGTGATAGATCCGTCGGGACGCATCCATGGATGATGAAGGGGAACGATGTGTTTGGTAAGCAAACCTAACTAGATCGGTAGATCAATTGTTGTTTGCCAGAGGAAGGGAGATACATAACTAATGAGGTAGATCGATCGACGCGTGGGGAAACGAGTTATAAGGACCTAGCTAGCTATATGTACAGCAGGAGATCTGTTGGTGTACGCCCATTTGTTAGAGGCAAATAAGGCCCAGCGAGACGGATAGACAAAGATAATGGAGCTAGGAGGTGGTGCGAGAGGCCCAACTACTAGCTAGACAGGGGGAGGAGTGTGCGGTTGTGAGATTGATGGAAAGAGGGGCGAGAGTTTACACGTGTGTGGGACCGTATGAGAGACACGAGGCAAGGACACATAAAGGATGAGATTGAAGGTGCGTGTGTATGTTGTAGGCAGACATCACTGGAGAGGTTTATCAATCGGTGTGTGTCGGAAAGGAGTTGTGGAGACTGCGGTAGAACGACCTGAATAAAAAAATAATGTGCGCGATGGATAGAATGCTGAGGGAGGGGGGGGGGGGGCGAGGAGGGCGTGTGTATGCACGAGAGAAAGTTAGTGGTAGCTAGAAAGGTTAGAGGATTGTGTGGGTGTAAGAGACTAACAAAGATCATAATTTGATATGAAAGTGGATTCATATATTTGAATAGGAGATCATAGTGTTTTAAACATATGCATGCATGAATATAGCGGTTATACGCGTGTTGTGGTTTTGCACATGTTATACCATAATGTGATAATGCATGGCGTTTGCAGCTCACAGCTAAATGTCGAACAATCTAAACCATATTATACATCGAAAAATCTCACATTTTATTTGAATTTGTGATAATGCATGGCGTTTGCAGCTTACAACTAAATATCGAACAATCTAAACAATACTATATATCGATCATACTCACATTTTATTTGAATTTGTGGTAATGTGTGGTGTTTGCAACTCACATCTAAATACTTGTAGGTGTAGGGGGCGGGGCACCATACATAATGTGATAAACACATTATACATATGAGACATGGTTTAGATTATGAAGATCTAGCTAGAGCTTGAAATGTACTATGATTTGAAATCAACATAAAGTGGATTCAAAAAATCCAGTTCGAGTTCATATAGTACACATAGTTCAGATGTAACTCGAGACTAATCATGTGGTGTGATGTGAATATAATACACAAATGATGGTTTAATTTGACAATAATGATGATTGTAGATCTTATTAAAACAAAGAAATGAATTCAAATGCTTTGACTTCACAACAATCATTATTGTAGATCTTATTCAAATAGAGAAACAGATTCAAATTTAGTTCATATTGAAGCGGTAGTATATACGTTTGGAATGCACTAAAACATTCATTTGAGTACTAGGTTGCATGCATTATACACGTAGTGAAATATTTTAATTGAACATGAGATGAATTCAAAGTTTTGAATGACATTTGTAGTGCGAATTGATTTGGTACAGTACACGTTAGGCTTGTCCGGAAATTTCAACCCGCGCCTTGTTAGCCCGAAATATTTAAGATATATCTTTGTCTCGTTGTGCTCCGACAACACCCTCCATCTCAACCCGCACCTTGCTATTCCAAAATTACAATGCGCATGAAAAATCCCACCTCCTGTGAAATCCCGACACACGAAATGCCCATGATACCCCTGAAACGAAAGAATCGCCTCAAATCGGTGGGGGTACTTTTGTAACATACCCCACATTTCGGACAAGCGTGTCCCTAAGCCATGGTTCCACACTCCCATCCCATCCGCTCACCCATTCATACACCGAGGCCGGGAAAACCTGCGAAGACCCACACCCTCCTCTATCTGCCACCCAGCCGGAGCCTCTTCCCCGACGACGTCGTCCACAGCAACACCTCGATGTCCCTCATCCTCCATACTGGATGAGGATCCGTTGTCGATCTTATCGTCCCGCTGGTTCAGCCACCCCGTCTTTCGTGCCACCTCCATTCCCACACCGCCGTCTTCACCTGCACCATCGGAAGAGCATCATCATCACCGTTTCCTCGGATGAAGCTGCGGCCTAATCGGCGCCACCAAAGAGGTTGTACACTAATCGCCGCATTTTCTTCTTGATTCGATCTCATGGTGCTGCTGGCGCTTGGTCCCGAGCCGACACGGCGCGGCTCCATCCACGGCAGCGTCGCCAGCCACTTCCTCCATGGTGTCACTCCCTAAGCGGTGACGTCCACATCAGTAGGAGCTGCTGCTCCTTTAGCTCTCGCTCGCGCTGCTGCTCTGCTCTTGCTCTCGGTCCCTTGCTTGTTCTGCTCTTGCTCTTGCACGCGCTGCTGCTCTTGCTTGCGATGCTACTCCGATTTAGCTACACTTCAGTCGACTGAATCGACTTTTGGGTCAGATAATTTTTAGGGGGTGGGGGGGTGATGAAGCTATGTACTTAGGGTAGGGGCACGGACCTGTCCTAAGAGCCCTACCCAAGGACATACTTAGAAGAAGTCACCTTTCAATCGACTTGAAGGTACCCACTCGACGGGTTCAAGACACTCGACCAAGAAGCTATCACTCGACCACAAAGTCAACCACTCGACTGCCGGGAGATCTAAAGTCACTCCGCAGGCAAACAGTCGGTCATTAAGTAGCCTTTATGGTCATCATAGCACTTTATTAGGGACGTTACCAGTAACGCCCAACCTTAATATACCTTAAACCCTGTATTACTGAGGGCAGGAGAGGGTTGGCGAACCCTATATAAGCCACCCCCCTCCTCAGTATCAAGGGTTCGCACCCCTGTCATTTTCACACATATAATCCAGTCGACCGCCTCCGGGCTCCGAGACATAGGGCTTTTACTTCCTCTGAGAAGGGCATGAACTCGTACATCTTTGTGCGTTTACAACTTCAATAGCTAAGACCTAGCCTCTCCATACTTACCCCCTACACTACTGTCAGTCTTAGAACCACGACAGTTGGCGCCCACCATGGGGCAGGAATCTTAGCGCTTGATTGTACGAGTTGCAATTTTTCCGATCTCCTTGATCATGGTTTCGTGCGGAGTTTTGGTGGAGGGCCGCGAGATCCCTCTCGGCGTGCTCACGTTCATCGCCGACGACTCCGCTTGGCTTCAGGAGGCTCCACTCGACATCAACGCGCTCCCCGTCCGTGGGGCGACACACTTCCGCGCATGTGTTCGTGGCGTTCTCCTGTGGCAGCCGTTGACCCAGTATCGGTCAGCTCCCGTTTCACCTCCCCACCTTGTCTCTCGCCGACGCAAGCACTCCGGCTGGTCGAGACTTCAGAGGTGGGTGAGGCATGCGGTGGCTCGCCAGACGGCCACCCCTCAAGTCGCGGCAATCGAGCCCGACGAATATCTCTATGGCCTGTTCGATCTGTCGACTGGCTTTGCAGAGACCGCATCCGAATGCGACAGCAGTGACCCTACAGCGGAGGTTCTGGCGATTGATGGGACACGCAGCCCTCCCGGTTTTCCCCGTACCGACGGAGGCGCGGGTGGGGACGACTCGGCACATCTCCACGAGGAGTATCTCCCCGAGCCTCTCACGTAGCAGCAGCGAGAGGAGCTTCGCCGTCGGAACATGGATGCACTCCACACTCCTATCGTTGGAGAAACCCCTGAGGCCCGAGCCTTGGAGGACGCGCACTTGGCTAACTTGGCCGAGCGCACTCGACTGGAGAATCTCCAGCGAGCACTCGACAAGAGAGCGCGTCAGCGGGCTCCCGAGTCCAGTCGACGTCAGCTCTTCCTACCTACGCAGGTATATCGGACTCCCGTTCAGAATTTGGCAGCTGCGGCCCAAATAGCAGAATCAATTCAGCCCTCCCAGTCAGAGGCTGGCAGGGGCTTGTTGCTGATCAGAGCGTTGCTCCGGGCAGCAGGAAACCAGAATTCCGCTGTTTCTCAGTCGCGGAATAGGATCCACAGTCGGTCCGTTGTAGCAGATACAGTGCAGTCGGCTCACAGCCCAAGATCACCCCCAAGGCATGAGAGACGTGGAGACCGTCATGATCAGTACAGAAGAAATGAGCAGTATGATCACCGACTCGATCGCGATGATCGGCATCGAGTGCCAACCCCTCCCCCGAGGAGTGGGTCATATGCGCCTCGACAGCAGGATGACAGATGCCCTCACAGTGTTGGGCGGAGGATTCCAGTCGACCCTAGGGGACCAAGTTTTGATGCGAGATCCATCCTCGTTCAAAGTTTGGTCGACAGGAACAGGGCTCACCGAGAAGGCCATGACAGAGATGCGCCTACCAGCAGCAGAGTACATGTTTCGGGGCCAGAATGTTTCAGTCGAGCCATCAGGGCCGCAGTGATTCCTCCCAACTTCAGGTTGGCGACTAGAGTCAGCAAGTTCACCGGCGAGTCTAAGCCTGACACTTGGCTTGAGGATTATCGAGTGGCTGTCCAGATTGGCGGCGGCAATGATGAGGTGGCTATGAAGCATTTGCCTCTCCTGTTAGAGGGCTCAGCTAGAGCGTGGCTGAATCAGTTAGCACCCAGCAGCATCTACACTTGGGAGGACCTCTCCCGAGTGTTTGTCACGACCTTTGAAGGAACATGCAAGCGACCGGCAGGCCTCACAGAATTGCGGTCTTGCGTGAAGATACCGAGTGAAACTCTGAGGGATTACATCCAGAGGTGGATCACTTTGCATCACACAGTTGAGAATGTACCAGATCACCAAGCAGTTTGTGCCTTTAAAGAAGGCGTCAAGAACAGAGAGCTGAATCTGAAGTTCGGTCGGACCAGAGAAATGTCTCTGAATCGGATGATGGAAATTGCCACCAAATACGCTAATGGTGAAGATGAGGATCGACTCCAGAGTGGCAAGCAGAAAGCAGTCGCCCAGGAAACCGCAGGCAATTCCAGTCGGAAACAGAAGCGGAAGGCCGAGCCAGCCGCTCCTAGGGAGGCCCTGGCCGTAACCCAGGGAAAATTCAAGGGAAAACCAAAGGGACCGTGGAACCCCAAGAAAGTTAAAGATCAAGATGGAAATGATGTTTTGGATCTTCCATGTCACATTCACACCAAGAAAGATGAAGAGGGTAAACTCATTTATCCCAAGCATACCACTCGGCAGTGTCGGCTCCTGATCCAGCAGTTTCAGGGCAAACAGTCCAAAGACAAGGAAAAGGAGTCGGACAAAGTGAAGGACAAGGAAGATAGTGACGATGGATACCCCCAAGTCAATTCCACCTTGATGATTTTTGCTGATGTTGAAAGCAAAAGTCGACTGAAAGTTATTAACCGTGAGGTAAACATGGTTGCCCTGGCAACACCCAGTTACCTGAAGTGGTCTCAGACTGCCATCACATTCGACCAGTCCGATCATCCCACGCACATTGCCACCCCTGGGAGGCAAGCTTTGGTGGTCGACCCAGTCGTCGAAGGCACTTGACTGACCAAAGTCCTGATGGATGGTGGTAGCAGCCTGAACATTCTATATGCAGAAACGTTGAAAGGGATGGGCATTCCGATGTCCAGGCTCAGTACCAGTAACATGAGCTTCCATGGAGTCATTCCCGGGAAGAAAGCCGAGTCACTCGGCCAGATTGCTCTTGATGTGGTTTTCGGTGATTCGAAGAATTACCGCAAGGAAAAGTTGACATTTGAGGTTGTGGACTTCCAAAGTGCTTATCATGCTATTTTGGGCAGACCAACTTATGCACGCTTCATGGCTCGACCATGTTACGTGTATCTCAAATTGAAGATGCCTGGCCCTAGAGGTGTGAACACTGTTACAGGCAATCGGAAGAAAGCAGAAGAGTGTTTTCAGAAGGGTTCAAAGATTGCTGACGCCCAGATGGCAGTGGTCGAGTTGCAGGAGTACCAGAAGACTGGAGATCCGAGTGAATTGCTTCGAGCCAAGAAGCCTACTTCAGAGTCAACATTTCAGTCATCCGACGAGACGAAGCCAGTTCACATTCACCCGTCTGATACCAGTGTAGCTCCGACTCACATTTCAACGACGCTCGACTCCAAATAGGAAGAAGCGCTCATCCAGTTCCTCCATGAGAACTGGGACATCTTCGCATGGAAGCCCTCTGACATGCTTGGAGTTCCCAGGGGACTGGCTGAGCAGCATCTGCGAGTCGACCCGAAATTTAAGCCTGTGAAAGAACATCTTCGACGGTCCGCCGTCCAGAAGAGGAAAGCCATTGGCGAGGAGGTGGCCCGGCTACTAGCAGCGGAGTTCATCAGAGAGATTTACCACTCCGAGTGGCTCGCCAATGTTGTCATGCTCCCCAAGAAGGACAAGTCACTTCGCATGTGCATTGACTTCAAGCATGTCAATTGGGCCTGCCCGAAAGATCATTTCCCTCTCCCCCGCATCGACCAGGTAGTCGACTCGACCGCGGGGTGTGAGCGTTTGTCTTTCCTAGACGCCTATTCAGGGTATCATCAGATCTGTCTGTATGGACCCGACGAGATCAAAACAGCTTTCATCACTCCATTCGGATGCTTCTGCTATGTCACCATGCCCTTCGGCCTCAAGAATGCTGGAGTCACATTCATGAGGATGATTCAGAAGTGTTTACTCACTCAGATCAGTTGGAACATGGAAGCATACATGGATGATATTGTGGTCAAGTCACGGAAAGGTTCCGACCTACTGACTGACCTTGCCGAAACCTTTGCCAACCTCAGGAGGTATGATATCAAGCTCAATCCATCAAAGTGCACATTTGGAGTCCCAGGTGGAAAGTTACTCGGTTTTCTCGTTTCCGAACGGGGAATCGACGCCAATCCTGAAAAAGTTGGCACCATACTCCGGATGAAGCGTCCCATGCGTGTGCACGATGTCCAGAAGCTTACGGGTTGCTTGGCCGCTCTAAGTCGATTCATTTCCCGTCTCGGTGAAAAAGCGTTGCCCCTTTACCGGCTGATGAAGAAGTCTGACAAGTTCGAGTGGACTCCAGAAGCTGGTGCAGCATTTGCAGACCTCAAAGCTCTGCTCTCCACCCAGCCGATGCTTGCTGCCCCAATCAGTAAAGAGCCTCTGCTGCTTTACATTGCAGCCACAGGACAAGTTGTCAGTACAGTACTTACAGTCGAGCGGGAAGAAGAAGGAAAGGCCTTCAGAGTTCTGCGCCCAGTGTATTATGTGTCCGAAGTTTTGACTCATTCGAAGCAAAGATATCCCCATTACCAGAAGCTTGTGCATGGGATTTACATGACCACGAAGAAGGTTGCACACCACTTCTCTGATCATTCCATTACAGTCGTCAGCGACGCTCCACTGTCAGAGATTTTGCACAACAGAGATGCAACTGGTCGAGTGGCGAAGTGGGCGATTGAACTCCTCCCCTTAGATATCAAGTTTGAGGCAAAAAAGGCTATCAAGTCCCAAGCAATTGCAGATTTCGTCGCCGAGTGGATCGAGCAGCAACTTTCGACTCAAGTTCACTCGGAGCACTGGACCATGTTCTTCGATGGATCTAAGATGTTGAATGGTTCCGGGGCTGGAGTAGTACTGGTCTCCCCCCGAGGAGATAAGCTCAGCTACGTTCTCCAGATTCACTTCGATTCCTCCAACAATGAAGCAGAATATGAAGCACTTTTGTAGGGGTTGCGCATGGCCATTTCACTCGGCGTCCGTCGCCTCATGGTTTATGGCGACTCAGATTTGGTGGTCAATCAGGTGATGAAGGAGTGGGACGTCAGAAGCCCAGCCATGACCGGGTATTGCAATGCAGTAAGAAAGCTGGAAAAGAAATTCGAGGGGTTAGAGCTTCATCACATCCCCCGACTAAAAAATCAAGCAGCTGATGATTTGGCAAAGATAGGCTCCAAGAGAGAAGCCATTCCCAACAATGTGTTTTTGGAGCACATCCACTCGCCATCAGTCCAAGAGGATCCTTTTACAGAGGAACCCCCGCAGCCGAAAAGTGCCATAGATCCGACTGAAGTCGAAATTCCTGCTGTGGTCGACCTAATCATGGAAGTCTTGGCAATCACTCCCGACTGGACAGTACCGTACATTGCGTATATCTTGAGGAAAGAACTCCTAGAACACGAAGAAGAGGCTCGACAGATCGTCCGTCGATCCAAAGCCTTCACGATCATAAAGGGACAGTTGTACAGAGAAAGCGCGATTGGAATCGGTCAAAAGTGTATTACGCCAGAAGAAGGTCAGATAATCCTTGACGATATCCACTCGGGGACCTGTGGTCACCATGCGTCCTCTCGGACCATTGTGGCTAAAGCATACTGAGAGGGTTTTTACTGGCCCAGAGCAAATGAAATGGCGAAAGAGATAGTAGACAAGTGTGAAGGCTGCCAGTTCTACTCCAACATGTCGCACAAGCCAGCATTAGCCCTGAAGACCATTCCACTCGTCTGGCCCTTTGCTGTTTGGGGACTGGACATGGTTGGACCATTGAGAACAGGCAGGAGCGGATTCACACATGTGCTTGTAGCAGTCGACAAGTTTACCAATTGGATTGAAGCTAAACCCATCAAGAATCTGGATGCTAGCACTGCTATTAGTTTCATGAGGGAGCTAACATCAGATATGGAGTCCCACATAGTATCATCATGGACAATAGGTCGAACTTCGATTCAGACAGGGCCAGAGCGTTTTGCGCCTCTCAAGGAACACGAGTCGACTACGCGTCGGTCGCACATCCCCAGTCGAATGGACAAGCTGAAAGGGCAAATGGTCTGATTCTCAAAGGACTAAAACCTCGACTGATGCGTGATCTCAAGCATGCAGCAGGCGCTTGGGTCGACGAGCTTCTATCAGTTCTGTGGGGATTGAGGACCACCCCGAATCGGTCGACTGGAAGAACTCCGTTCTTTTTGGTTTACGAAGCCGAAGCAGTCCTACCGAGTGATCTACTTCACAATGCACCCCGAGTCGAGCTTTATACCGAGGATGAAGCAGAGCAAGCCCGGCAGGACGCAGTCGACCTCCTAGAGGAGGAGAGAGAAATGGCTATGATCAGACCGACCATCTATAAGCAAGACTTGCGTCGATTCCACGCCAGAAACATGAAGAGTCGAGCCTTCCAAGAAGGAGATTTGGTCCTCCGAGTGGATCAACAGAAACCACACAAACTTGCTCCTACTTGGGAAGGCCCCTTCATCATCACCAGAGTCCTCCAGAACGGAGCATATCACCTCTACAATGTTGATCGCCGGATCGACGAGCCTCGAGCTTGGAATGCGGAACTACTTCGCCCATTTTACACTTGAGTTCTCACTCGGATGAGATGTAATAAGAAAAACTTCTGTAGTTTATTTTTATCAAAGACAAGAGTGTCCCAGTTCTTCCTGTAATTGCTGTCACTTTTGTTTGTGTACAAAATCCCCCAGTGGGTGGCTTAGCTGCGAATCCGTTTCGCCTAAGTTTGCAAAAAAAATCCTACCGAGTGGTGAGCCAGACTCCCACTCGGGGGCTTAGCTGCAGCCCAGTGCTTGCCTAAGTGTTTGAAAATCCTACTGAGTGGTGAGCCATACTCCGACTCGGGGGCTTAGCTGCAGTCCAAGTACTCGCCTAAGTATTTAAAAATCCTACCGAGTGGTGAGCCAGACTCCCACTTGGGGGCTTAGCTGCAGTCCAAGTACTCTCCTAAGTATTTAAAAATCCTACCGAGTGGTGAGCCAGACTCCCACTCGGGGGCTTAGCTGCAGTCCAAGTACTCGCCTAAGTATTTAAAAATCCTACCGAGTGGTGAGCCAAACTCCTACTCGGGGGCTTAGCTGCAGTCCAAGTACTCGCCTAAGTATTTAAAAATCCTACCGAGTGGTGAGCCAGACTCCCACTCGGGGGCTTAGCTGCAGTCCAAGTACTCGCCTAAGTATTTAAAAATCCTACCTAGTGGTGAGCCAGACTCCCACTCGGGGGCTTAGCTGCAGTCCAAGTACTCGCCTAAGTATTTAAAAATCCTACCGAGTGGTGAGCCAGACTCCCACTCGGGGGCTTAGCTGCAGTCCAAGTACTCGCCTAAGTATTTAAAAATCCTACCGAGTGGTGAGCCAGACTCCCACTCGGGGGCTTAGCTGCAGTCCAAGTACTCGCCTAAGTATTTAAAAATCCTACCAAGTGGTGAGCCAGACTCCCACTCGGGGGCATAGCTGCAGTCCAAGTACTCGCCTAAGTATTTAAAAATCCTACCGAGTGGTGAGCCAGACTCCCACTCGGGGGCTTACCTGCAGTCCAAGTACTCGCCTAAGTATTTAAAAATCCTACCGAGTGGTGAGCCAGACTCCCACTCGGGGGCTTACCTGCAGTCCAAGTACTCGCCTAAGTATTTAAAAATCCTACCGAGTGGTGAGCCAGACTCCCACTCGGGGGCTTAGCTACAGTCCAAGTACTCGCCTAAGTATTTAAAAATCCTACCGAGTGGAGAGCAAACCTCCCACTCGGGGGCTTAGGTGCAGTCCAAGTACTCGCCTAAGTATTTAAAAATCCTACCGAGTGGTGAGCCAGACTCCCACTCGGGGTCTTAGCTGCAGTCCAAGTACTCGCCTAAGTATTTAAAAATCCTACCGAGTGGTGAGCCAGACTCCCACTCGGGGGCTTAGCTGCAGTCCAAGTACTCGCCTAAGTATTTAAAAATCCTACCGAGTGGTGAGCCAGACTCCCACTCGGGGGCTTAGCTGCAGCCCAGTGTTCGCCTAAGTGTATAAAAATCCTACCGAGTGGAGAGCAAACCTCCCACTCGGAGGCTTAGCTGCAGCCCACTGCTCGCCTAAGTATATAAAAATCCTACCAAGTGGAGAGCAAACCTCCCACTCGGGGGCTTAGCTGCAGCCCAGTGCTCGCCTAAGTACGGAACACGTCCCAATCCGCAAGGACGGCAAGATGCGAATCGACTGTTACCTTGTCCTTCGGTGTTGCACCACAAATACGAAGTTATTTCGAGTGAAGATCAAGTTCCACTCGACGGATAATTCATGAAAATATTCAACGACAAATCAAGTTCGGATAAGACCCAAAGGTCCCAGACCTCAGATCAAAGTACTCGAGCCCTCGGCTTGACAGAGTTTAACGGTTACAGAATCCACTCGGCATTCCGAGGCAAATTTAAAGGGAAGCATTAAAGTTTTTCATTCCTCAGGCGGAGGGCTGGAAGGGGCGACGAACTCGTCCAAATCAATCCCGTCTGCGATACGGGTGGGAGCAGCAATGAAAGTCTCCATGAAGTCTTGAAAGCTGAGCTTCCTGGTATTGGCAACCTGAATGGCAGCCAACTTCTCTTCTCGCACCTCCTTGCAGTGGACGCGAACCAGAGACAGGGCAACATCAGCACCACACCTTGCAGAGGACTTCTTCCATTCCGTCACTTGACCAGGGACGTCATTCGGTTGAGTCATCAGGGACTCGAATCATTCAAAAGCGTCGCCCTGGGCTAGAGAGACGTGTCGATCCGCGACACTGCAACCTTCATCCGAGCCAGATAATCAACCACGCTGGTAACACGGGACTCCAGGCGGAGCACGTTCATAGCAGCCTCGTCCTTCACGATTGAATTGGCAGGGTCCAAGCTTGGCTCCAGTCGACTGGTCTCCTCTTCAAAGTTCTGGCAGAATTCTACAAATAACAATTCAAGTATAAGGCAGCGGCTCTATATGAGTTTGGTTACTGCAAGCCAGTCGGGTGAAAATTGTTACCTTCAAGCATGATGAACAACTTCTTGGCGAGTCCCCCGAGATAAACCTCAAGATCGTTCTTCTTCCCCGCCAGCTCACCTGCCTTGTCATTCAGAGCAATCTTGTCGTTCTTCAGTCGGCTGACCTCCTTATTAGCTGCATCGAGAGCAGCTTTCAGTCTGGAGTTCTCCTGTTCAAGAGTATAGACTGAAGCCAGCTTTTCTTCAGCAACTTTGGTTTTGTTCAAGGCCTTCTTCTGCGCTTCGGCAAGATCTTGATCCTTCTTCTTCAGAGCTTCCTCTAGTTTATCTGCGGCACGTCGAGTGCGATCAACATCAAGAATGGACAAAAAAGAAAAAGTCACTCGTCAAGAATGGAGGACCTCACCAGCCATACCTTTTGCCTCTTCTCGAGCCTTCTGCAAGTTCTCTTGAGCAAGTTTTGAGTCCAGGTTGAGTTGGATCTGTTGGTCCTTCAACTCAGTGAAGCGAGCCGCAAGGTCACATGATTTCTGTGAAAAATCAGTCGACAAACGTCAAGGATAGGTTGCTTCCGAGTAACCAAGAGACAATGGTAGCGTTTCTAAGACTACAGCCGAATCAAAACATTCGACAGCAGTCTTGGGGACTACACCCAGTGGGTGCACTCAGCGTGCCCCCACTGGTTCAAAAAAAAAGTCGATTGCCGGGTACAGTTCCATTCGACATGGCCCGACCAGACCGAGTGAAGAAGTACAACTACAAAGACACAATGTAAAGCCTACAGTCGACTGCCAGCAGCCCACCGTAGTCTCAGGGACTACACCCAGTGGGTGCACTTAGCGTGCCCCCAATCGTCCAAAAGTTGACAGACACACCCAGTGGGTGTACAGATATAAAGATCTTCGAAAAAGAGATTCTTCGAACAACATATTGCAACAGACCAAGTGTTGAGTCGACTGACCTGGACGTTGCTCTGAAGAGCCGAACTTGCGTCATATGCTGCTTGGCTGGCGTCCCGAGCCACTTTCACTTGCTCCATCATGATTCCCGCCTGGCGTATAGCCTCTTTTGCGGCACCCACTTGGTCCTCTGGGACAGGGTATGTAGCAAAAAGCGAAGGCGGATTTGCAGTCGACGCTGAAGGCTGCACGCTCGTCAAAGGTTCAGCGAAAGTCACGGAAGTCCGAGTGGTATCACCACCGTCCCGAACTACAGCTTCAGACACCGTAGCAGATTGGGGGGTCTTGCCAGTCGACGCCCTCCGGTTCCTTCTTACCCTCAGCGGCTCGTCGTCTTCATCGTCCGATAGGTTGATAACATGAGGAGGAGCTGCAAGAAAAGTCAATCGACCAGAATTACAAGAAATATTCAGTCGACTCAAGGCAGAACATCAGTAATCGTACCTGGGTTGGAAGTAACAGCATCTTCCATCTCTTGATCTCCGTCCTTGGCAGAAATCTCAGAAGTAGCAGCCCTACAAATTTCGGAAGTCTGTCAGTTGGCTCAATGAATCGACCAAGGATCTGTCCACGGTCGACAAAGGAAAACAAGTCTTATTGTTACCCAGAAATGGTGGGGACAGTCATCTTCATCTTGGGCAGAGCCTTGGGTGGCTTGGATGGCATCGCGCGCGGGAGCTTGGGAGCCTTTTCAGTCGGCGTAGGAGAAGAGGTCCGAGGGCGTTTCGACGACTGCCCAACAGGAGCAGTCGCCTTACCACGTTCCCGCGCGGGATCGTGTGTAAGCTTGGATCGCCTCTCCGAGCGGGGGGGGGGGGGGGGGGTTCAACTTACTCCTCCTCCTCTTTGCTGGAGTCGACGTCGTCGTCTCCCTCTCCTTCGCCATCGGATTCCCACTCGCCGTGTTCGTCTCCGCTCTCACCTCCGCTCGCCTCCCCTTCCTCAGTCGGCTCCTGTGCCCCGTTGGGCGTCAAGTACATCTCAGTAGTTTCCTGGGAAACAACAGACAAGACAAAAGTCAATCGACCGATTCAAAGAAGACCAGCAAAGAAAACAAGATCCCAATCAAGAACATAAGGGAAGACCTGGTCCACTTCATATGAGTTGTCGAGTGGAGGGACCCTCCTGGCTCCTCGGGGGTTGTCTTTGTTTCCTATGATACTCGACAGCCACCCTTCCAACATCTCATCAGTGACCTCCTCTGGGTGGACCCGAGTGGTGTCTTCAAGGCCTGAATACAGCCACATCGGGTGGTCACGAGCCTGGAGCGGCTGGATACGCCTCCGAAGGAAGACCTCTAGCAGATCCATTCCGGTCACGCCCTCGCGGACAAGCTGAACCACTTGACCAACCAACACTTTGACTTGCGCTTTTTCTTCCGGCGCTACTTTCAGAGAAGCAGGTTTCTGAGCTCGGTCTAGAGAGAAAGGGGGAAGTCCAGTTGACTGTCCTGGGGTCGCCTGGTCCTTACAATAAAACCAGGTCGCCTGCCAACCGCGGACCGACTCAGGGAAAGTGATAGATGGAAAAGAACTTTTCCCCCTCGTCTGGATCGCCAGGCCTCCGCACAACTGGATCACCTGCGTCCTCTCGTCACTCGACTTGGCCCTCTTGACTGACTGGGAGCGGCAAGTGAAGATATGCTTAAAGAGCCCCCAATGGGGACGACAACCCAGGAAACCCTCACACAAGGCAACGAAAGCAGCAAGATACACGATGGAGTTGGGAGTGAAATGATGGAGCTGCGCTCCGAAGAAGTTCAGAAAGCTCCGGCAAAAAGGATGAGGAGGCAGAGAAAAACCACGATCGATATGGGTGGCGAGGAGGACACACTCACCATCTCTTGGTTGAGGTTCGATTTCTCCCCCTGGGAGACGCGCAGCTTCGCGGAGAATGACTCCTCCCTCGACCATGTCGTCAAGATCTTCCTGCCGAATCACAGATGGCATCCAGTCGCCCTGGATCCAGCGCTTGGGCAGAGCAGTCCTCGAGGAAGATCCGCCCCAAGCGGACTTCTTCCCTTTCCCCTGCACCGCCGCCTTCTTCGCGTGCTCCAGAGCGGACGTCTTGTCCTTCACCATCATCGCCGGCGGTGCTCGAACGGACTTGAGGCGCTAGGATGAGAGCAGTGGTGGCGGAGGAACTTGCGAGGGGAGAAAGAAAAGAGGGAGCACACTGTTTGGAAACCCCGAGCCAGCGGCTTATAAGAGGCCGCTTCCGAGTGGCTGACTGGTAGGCCCAGGCTATCCAGTCAAATCCTGTAGCAGACGCGCGCGCAGTACGTGGCGAAAAAGGTGGCACGGGGATCGAGGAGCTTCCGCCTTATCACATCCGATTACTGCGGCCGCTTCCGTCCCGCGCGCTTCCCGAAATTCAAATCTTGCGAAATCCGCAGGTTGCAGAGCAATCCTTCAGACAGAAGATCCCTTTCACATCACCATTCGGAACGTCACAAGCAAGATAATTCACTCGACAAAAGGCCTAAGAATGGATCAAGGCGACTGAAGAAGGTTGATGGCGTCATCCGTGACGATTGATCCGAAACAAGGCATTCGCGTGACACAAAGAACCAGTCAGAAAGATCTCCAATCCTTTCCCCACTCTAACCTCGATCCATTCGGGGGCTAATGATGAAGCTATGTACTTAGGGTAGGGGCACGGACCTGTCCTAAGAGCCCTACCCAAGGAGATACTTAGAAGAAGTCACCTTTCAATCGACTTGAAGGTACCCACTCGATGGGTTCAAGACACTCGACCAAGAAGCTATCACTCGACCACAAAGTCAACCACTCGACTGCCGGGAGATCTAAAGTCACTCCGCAGGCAAATGGTCGGTCATTAAGTAGCCTTTATGGTCATCATAGCACTTTATTAGGGGCGTTACCAGTAATGCCCAACCTTAATGTACCTTAAACACTGTATTACTGAGGGCAGGAGAGGGCTGGCGAACTCTATATAAGCCACCCCCTCCTCAGTATCAAGGGTTCGCACCCCTGTCATTTTCACCCATATAATCCAGTCGACCACCTCCGGGCTCCGAGACGTAGGGCTTTTACTTCCTCTGAGAAGGGCCTGAACTCGTACATCTTTGTGCGTTTACAACTTCTACATAGCTAAGACCTAGCCTCTCCATACTTACCCCCCTACACTACTGTCAGACTTAGAACCACGACAGGGGGCTTGCCGGAGTTATGGAAGAACCGGCCGCAGCGGGGAGGGGGGCTCACTGGAGAGGTACCCCACTATCTATCTTAGGGTTCAGAATGGGGGCGGTGGTCGCCAGCGGTGGTGAGCCGGTGGTGTGGGGATCGCCGGAGAAAAAGCTCGGTATGGGGGGGCCTAGAGGGATGTTCGGGGCGGCGGCGGACCGGCGATGGGGAGTGTTTTCGGGGCGGGCGAGGCGGCACACCACGGGCTGCAGGGGGGCTGTTTGGCCGGTGGTGGCTGGCGGCTCAAGGGGGTATAGGTTGAAGATGAACTAAAGGCCCTAGATTTCGTATCCAACGACTGCAAAATCGACTGACCAGAGATGAAAAAGTCAGTCGACTGACGTGTCGCCTCACCTCTAGTGCGTTCAGTTTCGACAGTAACATTCAGTTTCGACAGCAAAATTCAGTTTCAACAGTTAAGTTCAGTTTTCATAGTTAAATTCAGTTTCAACAGTTAAGTTCAGAGATGAGCGGCTGATGTATTTTACATCTAGCACTTTGTGGTTATGTATTTTACGTCATCTATTGGAGATGCTATTATAATTCCACTCAAGTTAACATTGTCTCTCCTGTCCTGCTTCAGCCTCGGCGTCGTACAACTCAACGAAGCTCATCCAATGACGAAACCCTCCATCACAGCGGAGCGGTACCTCGGGCTCCATTTCCAGACGCCTAAGATCTTCTTCCCCTCCTCTGACAGCCAAGTCAGCCGGAGCATCCTCACCAGCCAACCCAATCACGCTGAGATCGACATGGCTTCGCCAAAGAGATTGTACACTTGTTGCATCTCTTTTTTACTCTACATGTTATATATATTGTCCACTGAGCACATGGAGTACTGGGAAATACGATTATTTTATCCTACTATATGACAAGAAGTGAGGTACTAGGCAACTTAGCTATCCGTGATGGACTCTCTTGAATGCCATCTGTCGGTGTACAAAACTAGGGGCACATTTTTGTACCCCTTTACCTGTGCAAGGGCAGTCAGAGCCGCACCCGCGACCACACCAAGCAGAGCGAGGGAGATGAGCCAAGGTAAGACCGAAGCCCAAGATGAAGCAAAGCAACGACAAGGAACAAGGCCACAAAGATCAGATGGGCAAAGCAGGTTTCCCCGGCAAGGACCCTTGCCAGGGCAGCCTCAGCGGCCCTGGCAAGACCCTTGCCGGGGCAGCTTGCCCATGCCAGCCGAGCGAGCCACCCTCAAGCCCGCCAACGCTCGACAAATGCATTGCGACAGGGCTCGGGAGGCACCTCTGTGGTGGCATGCGGATCTTTGTGAAGGCAAAGGATAGTCAAGATCAAATGAGGATAGGAAGGCAGCCATCCTCATCGAAGAAACCCACAAGACCCCCGGCAAGATCCTTGCCGGGGACGCCTGCGTGCCAGGGCAAGATCCTTGCCGGGCCACCCGGCAAGGCCCTCGCCAAGCGCACCAGCAGGGCCACCGTCAGGCCCGCACCAAACAAGTCTCCGCCATCGCGCCACCTCAGCTGCCTGCCTGCTTACATGGCACCGCATGCATCACTAGCCAGTGCGCGTGTCGAAGCTTGGAGGAGCGGCGATGGACGGGACGGGCCTCGCCCCCGTCCCCGATAAAGTGAAGGGACACCTAAGCCTCGCATTAGATGTGCTTTGTCCTGTAATACGAGGGATAACCTCGTGCCACTGTAGACCTTTCCACCTCCTGAGTGCCAGTGTGGCAGCCCCTTTCGCCTATAAAAGGAGGCCCATGGCGCACGAGAGAAGGATTCAGCTTTTTGGAGCTTGTTACACCCCGTAGCTAGCTCAAGAACTTAGAATACATCCACCAAAGCAGGAGTAGGGTTTTACGCATCCTCGCGGCCCGAACCTGGATAAACGAACCGCGTGATCTCTGTTAGACCCGCTCTTCTCTCAAGCCCATGCCCCGCAACCGCAGTAGGGATTCTTGTGATCCCATAGGTGTCGTTTCCCACCGACACCATCATTATTTATCTCTGCGCGTTTGAGCTGTGCATTTGTCGATGGCCGAGGGAGCTGAGCTAGTAGGGCAGTGGCCTGGGTCCAAATTAATAGAAGTAGCACAAAAACATTTTTTAGTGTAGGCTTTTCCTTGCTTAAGCCTGCCTACTAGAATCGTCAGTGCTTGAAAGGAAAAGTGAATGAAAAACATAGGAATTGGGAAGTTTCCTATGTTACTACTTTTCATGAATTTGGTGCAAAGGAATGGAGCAAAGGAAAACTGTAGGATTTTTTCCTTTAGTGTCTCCTTGAAAGAAAAACCGTAGGAATTATAATTTCCACTTGTCCTCCTTTTCAAATTCCTATTCATGAAGCACAAGACTAAGTATAGTAGCATAATAGCATTATAACCATACATTTTCTTATGGTTTGACTTAATCTCACCATGCTTCTTTGCATCCTGTGTTCTTCCAATTCTTGTGAACCAAACACCCAGATTGACAGAAATCCCGTGTGTTTAAATTCTCTGTTTTACACGTGCATTCCTATCCTATTCCTGTCTATTTCCTATCCCTGCATTGTTAGAATCCTCAAATTCAAACAAGCCCTTACACAATTACTTCTGTTACAGATATATGTCAAAGAAAACCATGTGTGATTTGTCCTGCTCCTGCGGTGTTGTGTTCCACCCCAGCTCAGCTACTCCAATGATGGAAGGGTTCACCACAATAGGGATCCGCTCTCCAGACTTTCTTCCACCGCCTCAGATCTTCTTCCACGCCGCTGGCAGCCACGACAACTGCATTACCATAATCAACTGAGCAGATGACCTTGAGGACTACACGGGTCCGCAAGAGAGGTCGCACTCTTCCGTGTTTGCTTACGTTATGCATCGCTTAATATGATGACATGCTACTTTATCGTCGTGTTCACCTATTAGACTCCGAGTTAGGTCCAAACTAATGCTGAAACTTGAGTTTCTAAACGGTTGTGGGGTACATATTGGGGCAACAATCAGTACTATCTATCTACTATCTGGTTAATCTCGGGTGTCTACTATGAGTTTCATGTTGGGTGCAAACAAACATTAAAGGAGCCATTATCTGTATTTTTTAACTAAAGCTATTATCTGCCTGCTATCATTGGTTTTGGTTCTATCCACAGTTTGCTACCATCACTCTGGATTTGTGCATGCACTCCTTATATAATGTCACTATGTTTTATTCCTATGCATGTTAGTTATTGTACACAATGGAACTGAACATGTAGAGCAAAACTGACGAGCCTTGCGTGGCAATAAAATTTCATGCAGACGTCGCTCCATGGCGGGCGCAAAGGCAGCCCCCCTACACCCATTTTGGATCATAATCAAGAGGAAGATAACTGTTCTGAGGGGGATTCAGAAGCCGAAGACCACTCCTATTTACCCCATGAGGTCTTCGCTCTAACTTGGCATGCTGATGTTGGTAATATCATGCATATGGTGCCTTGCATTGCTTACTGTATACATCAAAGATGTCATCTGTTTAGTTTAGACATGCTTTGTGTCAATGCCATCTGTTTAGTTTCTTTATCGTATATGTGAATCATGCAATGCCATCTTGTTTAGCCAGGCATCATATATGTGAATTTTGTAATGCCACCCTGGTTAGCCACTCATCTTATATGTGAATTATATCATGACATCATTTTCTTATTACGTGTTAAATTTGTCAACAATTTTAGTACATTCAATTACTCTTCCTGTGCATCAGCCATTCGGCACGATCATGGAAAAATCTGGAGTGGAAACAAGTTCTTCAGAGAAGACAATGCTATCTGACGAAGCGCATGTCTTGCTGGTTATAGATAGCTCCTTAGAGGAGGATTCAGAGACAGATGGCCAGTCCTATTCCCCCCCCCCCCGAGGTGCATTCTCTAACTTGGCAGGGTTATGTTGCTCATATCGTGCGTATGGTATCTTGCATTGCTATGTCATTTGCTTAGTTTAGACATGCTTTGTGTGAATGCCACCTGTTTAGTGTCTAATTACCATATATGTGAATTATGCAATGACATCTTGTTGCAAGACATTATATATGTGAATTATGCAATGCTATCTTGTTGCACGTCATTATATATGTGAATTATGCAATGCCATGATGTTTAGCCAAGCGTCATATATATGAATTATATCATGCCGTCCTTTTTTGTATTTCTCATTGCTTTTGTCGACAATGTTTGTATATTCAACTGCTCTTCCTGTGCATCAGCCATTTGAATTGGCGATGGAGAAATCTGGAGTGAAAACAAGGTCTTCAGAGCAGACAATGCTACCTGCTGAAGCAGATATCTTGCTGGTTACAGATACCTCTTCGGAGGAGGATACAGAGGAAGATCACCAGTCCTATTATCCCCCTAAGGTGTATGCTCAAACTTGGCAGTGTTATATTACTCATATCCTGCATATGTTGTATTGCCTTGCTTAGTTTTTACATCATATACACGATATTGAATGCCATCTCCTTAGTTGACACATCATATATGCGATTGCCCTCTGCTCACTTCCTTAGTATATAAATCATATATTTGAATTATACCATGCCATGATGTTTACATAGACAGCATGTATCTGAATTGTGGCATGCCAACCCATTTTCTAAAGACATAATATAGTTATATCATCTCATCCTGTTTACATAGTCATCATATTTTGAATTATGTCATTCTATCCGTGAGTTATATCATGCCATCATGTTTCCATCGACGACATGTTTGTGATTTATGGCATGCCAACCACTTTAATAGACACATCCTATAGTTATATCATGTCATCCTGTTCACATAGTCATTATATTTTGAAGTATGTCATTCTATCCTGTTTAGTTAGCCATCATACATGTGAAATTGTGTCATGCTATCCTGTTAATTAGCCATCATATATGTGAAATTATGTCCTGCTATTCTGTTTGGTTAGACAACATAAATGTGAATTATTTCATGCCCTGTTTTCCTCCCTAATATCCATTGCACATGTCTATCTTAGAATGTATGTACATTCAATTACTTTTCTTCTTTATCAGCTATTTCAATTGGAGGGGGTGATGGCAATATCTGTGGGAGTAAACACACGGTCTTCAGAAAAGATTGTGCTACCTGTCGATGGAGATAGAACCACAATTGTAATTGCCCAAGAACCAGCCCCACCACACATAACCCAGACTCACGCAGATTGTACCCCTACCCAGTTGGACAGAGAACCAGCTACACCCCTTCTAACCCCAACCCCAGCAGATAGTAACCCAGTTCCCGTTGACACAACACCGTCTCCACCACAGAGCACCCAAACACGAGCAGTTAGTAAGGCAACTGCAACGCCCAAAGCATGAGGACCACCACTCCGAACCCCAAGTCAACGCATAAAGCAGAAGAAGAATTGTTCTCAGGTCAGGTTCCGTAGCTATGGTTCATAATACTTTGCTCTTGCATCACCATATTTACTCATACCAACTAATTTCAAATTTGAAGGATGCAATTGAAACTCCAATGGCGCAACAGCTATGTTTTAAACCTGTTTCTTTAACGTGTTTGCTGTTGTAACTTGCTCTATGTTGATTTCAGTTTTAATTGAATAAACAATTATGTTCTCATGCCATGCACATTACAAGTGTTGTTATTGTTGTGTAGTTTCCCACACTTATATCCTGTCTATGCTGCTTTGTCTTAAATATATATGATTCGAACTGTATCTATCTTGATTTGGCAACATAAACTAGAATGATATAGACCATACAGTGACCATACTACATAAATATATCTTTGTTTCATGCTGTTATCCTGTCCACCTTACTACTGAACTGGTTTACCAGAATGCGTTTCATATACTACATTGTAAACCTGTGATGTGTTTGTTTGTTTCTCTTTTTGAACGCGGATAAAATATTGAGAAGAGTACCCTGTTATGCAATGGTAAAGGAAGTAATGAAGATAAGGTTCAAGATAGTGAGACATCCCTGCTGGTCTCCAAGAAAGCTAATAAAAACTATATTGAAGACACTGAGACAACCCCAAAGTCCTGTCTTGATGTAGTGTTCAAGTTACTAGCTGCTACTGCTGGCACCAGCTCTTCGAACTCGCTGCCTTAATCAGTTCGGCTTCTTGAGTCTCAACTTCAAGTTGAAAGACATCGATCAGATGTTATGCGACAGGAAGCCGAAGGACTGAGGAAGTCCCTGCAGAATTCAGATGCATACTTTCTGGTGCAACAACAAGTGCTGGAGGATTTAAGCAACAAAAAAGAGAAAGTTAATAAGCTTGCTAAGCATCTTGCCAGCATTATGGGTACCCAGGATATTGTTTCTTGAGCTCTTCTGAAGTGGTTTTAGTTCTGGACTTGTTTTGCTGCGGCGTTTATATGCTGCTTTGTTCCCTATATTTGCACTGGTGGCGAACTTTGATGCCTGGTGGATGTAATATGTGTAATAGCCGCGATAGCCTAGCGTAAGTTGCTTGCTAATTTATTTCCTTATTGTCTTGTTTATTTGTTTTCTTGTAGTCAGTTTAGTTCTTTTTCCGCGGTTTGCTAGTGGCCGCAATAAACTATTTTTTAAAAGTAGGCCACGATAACCATGGGCTACATATTTACTGTAGTTATCATGGGCCTCCTACGGGCCGTAGAAACAATGGGCCTCCTACGGGGCGTAGAAACAATGGGCCTTATACGGCCCGTAGAAACAATGGGCCTTCTACGGGCCGTATCATCAATGGGCCTTCTACGGGCCGTATGATTGGTTGGCCAAACAGGGGCCAATAACAGGCCACATTATGGCCGTAAATGGGCTAGAGTTGAAATCATCCGTTCATGGGCCGACCATAACGGGCCGTCGTTAATCGGCCGTATTTGATGACGCTATGAAAACGGCCCACGTGTTAACGGGCCACAAGCGGGACGACTGTAACCACAAGCTGAATTTGGCCCACAAGCAAAAGATGACATTAATGGGCCGTAAGGAAACGAATGCTAGAAATGAGCCCAAGAATAAATGGGCCCTGAGAAGGCCGAAAGATAACATGGGCTGGAAATAGCCCAACGGAATAATGGGCCGTTAATGGGTATAAAGTGATACACTCTTCATTACGGGCCAGTTTCACCACGTGCCGTTAATGGGTATAAAGTGATACACTGTTCATTACGGGCCAGTTTTACCATAGGCCGTTAATGGGCTGAGAGTTACAAAGGGCCTCATATGGGCCGAAAGATGTCATGGGCCATACATGGGCCGGAAGTTAAAACGGGCGGGAATTATATTGGATGGCCCAGATGACGCTACTAGGCCTAATACGGATAGGCCGTAAACGGGCCTTGGGTTAGCGGGCTGTAAATGGGCTATATGCGAACATGCCGTTAACAGGCTTGCCGTGGGCCGGCCCGCCACCTTTTGACCAAGTCAAATGGGCCGGCCTTTTCACAGGAATGGGCCTCTGTTGGGCCATGCCACGTGTCGACGTATCGTAGGCGCTTTGGGTCCAATGAGTGGATGTCATCTGTCCCAATGGTGAGCCGACACGTGTTTCCTCCAGCCAATGATGATTTTACACGTGGAAAATGCCCATTGGTCGGGGCTGTTAACGGGTTATGGGATCCAAAATCGGACCCGATAGCTTAACGGCGTTCCGTTACGGTGGATGCCACGTGTCGGTCAGCCTTGACGAAAGCACTTCTGTGACGCGCGATTTGTCGTCATGGAAGTGGACACTTCCGTGATGATAATTTTGGTTATGTCATGGAACACTTCTACGACAGCACATGTATGACTATCTTGATTCTGTCATAAAATCGTCATGGATGTACATGCATGACAGAAAATGCGACCTATTGTGACAAACATGTATCATCACGGAAGTGTATTTTTTTGTAGTGCCTACAACTTCCATGTATACATATTCTATTCCTAAATAGCTAGTATAACCTGTCGTGGGAGTGAGTCTGACAGTAAGGATAGGGGGTACGTAGGAGGAGGCAAGATCCTAGCTACAGTGAGGTTGTGCACGCAGGATTTACAAGTTCAGGCCCTTCTCGGAGGAAGTAAAAGCCCTACGTCTCGGTGCTCTGAGGCTTGGTCGACTGGATTATGAGTGAGAGTTACAAGGGGTGCAAACTCTTGTGCCAGAGGACGGGGTGGCTTATATAGAGTGTGCCAGGACCCCAGCCATCCCACATTACACAGGGTTCAATATACATTAAGACAGGGCGTTACTAGTAACGCTAGCTGTAAAGAGCTATAAATGATCTTCAAGACTACAGAGTGAATGCCTGACCGTTGCCATCCTGAGTGGATTTAGACCTTCTGCTCTCCGAGTGATTCTTCTTGTGGTCGAGTGACTCTACCTTGGTCGAATGGAATTGGGGTATCCGAGTGAGATAACTGGTCGAGTGGATTGCACTCTGTCGTGATTTCTGTCGGTATATTCTGTTGTACTTTGAATGTCTATGACTCTAGGGTAGTGTCCTTGGGTAGGACGTCTAGGACAGGTCTATGACCCTACCCTAGGTACATGTGTCGGGGAAAATGACACCTATGGGATCACAGGGAATCCCTTCTACGGTTGGCGGGGCATGGGGCTATGCAAAGAGTGGGTTTAGAAGATCGACGTGGGGGATTTTTTACCCAAGTTCGGGCCGCAAACGATGCGTAATACCCTAGTCCTACTTTGGTGTATATTTGGTGTTCTTGAGCTCTTGAACTAGCTGCGGTGCATCTTAGCTCAAAAAGTCCGAATCCTTCCTCAGTACGCCTCGGGCCTCCTTTTATACGTCAAAGGGGTCGCCACAGTGGCACACAGGTGGTGGAAAGCATCTACAGTGTACAAGTCTATCCCTGACATCGTGGGACAAAACACATTTAATGCGCTGCCGACGTGCCCTCTTTCTTTATCGGGGATGGCAAATAAGCTTGTCCCGTCTGTCGCCACCTTGCCTCGCTCCAATGCACGTACAAGCCGATGAGGCATGTAGCGCCACGCTGGCTGGCTGACTGCTGAGCTGGTGCGGTGGTATGGTCTTCATGAAGATCTGCATGCCACCACGCAGGTGCTTGGCTAGTTGGCCTAGAAGCTGCATGCTGCCACACAGGTGCTCGCCTAGTTGGCGGGCAGGTCTCCACATCGGAATGGGTGCGAGTCAGCGAAACCTTGGTAGGTGTGGGCCTGGTCGTGTCCCTATAGATGTACCCATCAAGGGTCTTGCTGGGGTCATGTGGGCGTCCCCGGCAAGGCTCTTGCTGGGGGTCTTCGTCTTCTAGTTCTCCTCTAGTCTTGCAGGCCTTCGGTCTTCACAAAGATCTGCATGCAACCATGCAGGTGCCTCCCGAACCTTGGTTCCTGATGTTGTTGATGGTGTCGGAACTCTCAGGCCCAAGGGTGGCGGTCTTGCTGGCGTTGGGTAATTTACCCCGGCAAGGCCCTTGCCGGGGCCACGTAGGCCACCCCGGCAAGGCTCTTGCCAGGGGAAGCCCACCTAGCGCCTTTGCTCTTCATGCCTCTGGCTTGAGTGTTGCCTTGGTAGTCTTGTTCTTCGCTTCCTCTATCCCGCTAAGCATGGCCGTATGTGTGGCTACAACTGCCCGTGCACAAGTAAAGGGGTACAGAAGGCCCCTACTTGTGTACACCGACAGGAGCCCCCGGGCCTGGGCCACACATAAGCGCAGAGCGTTGTTGGGCCAGGCCCAGAACATGCGCCGACACGCGTGGCAGAGTTTTACTGTGGTAACTCCCTCGCCAGTTGCGCTTCCCCACGACCCACATTGAGTGCATGACGTGGGGGTCGTGCGTGGAAAGACCGCAACATGCTTCCGCCATCCCGCGGTGAGTAGTAAAGAGGCGGCCCTCGTCTTCCCCATAAGAAAAAGGGGAAACTGTAGGGCCGCTGCTCATTTATTCTCCTCGCCTCTCTCAACCTTGGAACTGCCGTTCCATGTTTCCCACCACGCCCGTCTTTTTCACCACATACGCCACATGCATGCCGCGGGTTAGGTGATGGATGCGTGGGATATGGGAAAGCGTGCCATGGACGATACCCATGCGCCTTTGATTGGCGCAGGGAGGGCGGTCGATGACCTCGCTCGTCGCCAACTTAATGAGCCGGACTTGAAAGGGCTCTTCAGAGGCTAGAGCTGCTCTTCAGCATTCCCTGCCTGGCTATAAAGAGGGAACTTAGGAGGACGAGGAGAGGCATCCTCTCGCGCCTTCCCTCTGTCCCCATTCTCCATCCACTGCCATGTCGAGAGGGCGTGGTCGCGGCTGTCCTTCTGCGAAGGCGACTAGGTCCTCCTCCCGCCAGAGAGTCGTGGCGGTTAAGGAAGAGCCAGACGCCCAAGGCGAAGGCCATGCTAGAGGTAGAGGCGCCGGATGGGGCCGTGGTTGGTGAGTCGGTCGAGGCAGAGGCGGGCGCGGAAGGGGGACACCCGCGTCGTCACCATCTCCGCCACCATCTGCTCCTGCTTCGTCGAGCGGCCATGTCGAGGACACGGCGCCGGAGTTCATCCTGCAGTTGCGCGAGCCGCCCTGTAGCCGCCTTCGCCTTCCCGAGGCGTTCGCGAGGGTGCTGGAGATCGACCAGCCGCCGAGGCTTCACGTGAAGGGGTGTTGCAATGGCGACATGTGGGTGAACACAGGGTTCCTCGTCCCTGATGTAATGCTCCTTCGTCGGGGTTGGAAAACCTTCGCACGCGCCCACTGCTTGATGAAGGGGCATATCCTCCTCTTCAAGTTAGTGGAGAGAGACCTGCTCTCCGTCAAGGTCTTCGGGTGCTCGGGACACAGGTTAGGGTGTTGCGCGGAGAGCTCGATCGACAATGAGAGCTCCTCCTCGAGCGACGGCGACAGGGAGGGGACTAGTGGGGAGGACGACATGGATGGGTACGACTAGACGTCGGATGCCCCGTCCCTAGGCGACGCTGGCAGCAGCACCATGTGCACCTGGCCTTCTCCCAGGCAAGATGATCTGCCGGGGCGGGGCAGTTCCTTGGGGCAGCTCCTCGAGCGAGCTATTTGAACTTCTCGGGGCCGTTGCTTCTAGTGGCTAGAGCTGGAAGGCTGGAGAAGACAAAGAAGGCAGATGACGGGCCGTCAAGTCGGAGTACGATGGCACCGAGGCCTTCGTCTCGTATTGCCGGCCCGCTGCCTCATCTTTCGGATTCTTCCCCGACACCGTCATCACAAGCCCTCTCTTGGGCGGTCGCCGGGATGCTCTCTTGGTGTCTTCTGCTGTTCGTACCTCGCCTAGGCACTCCTTTTGCCCTCATGCTATCCCGATCCGCTTCCTGAGGAGAGGGACAATAAAGGGATTACTGGCATCTTATCTTTTTTTAGATCTTAAGCCTGCGGGCATTTGTCGAATTTAGACTTTGTAACCCCTTGCTCATGTTTATGTTTTGTATGAATTGTACTTGTTTAATCAACGTATTAATGAAAAAGGGTGTTTGTCGGGTTCTTTTGTGCGTGAGCGAGGCCCACACTAAGGAACGAGTCCTTGTTATTTTAAATAAACAATGTCGCCCGACAACAAACCTTGTCGTCCTCCTGCCTTATACCACGACTATACCCACACCCTTGGCGGGAGCAGGGGTAAAGTAGGATCGGGCCCTTTGCTTGTTTCCCTTCCACCGCAACTACAACCAAATTCCGACCAGAAAGGGATTCCGGGCATAGGAAGTAGGGAGCACGGTGGGATAGGAATGATCTAAGTTTCGTACGTTCAAGTTTCTGAGGAAGACGGAAACACATAGCGGGCGAGAGAAAGCTTATCTGAATTTGTAGCCCCCGGCAGCCTCGTCTTACCATGGTCGAGGGTGTCGATCCGCCTTCTTTCCTCCAAACGGTTCTGCAGAAGCGCCTATGCAGCCTGCGAACCCAAAAAGGACTGGAAGAGACAGAAAAACACACACTCGACCTCTATGCTAGGGGTTAGTTGCCGCCAAGCACTATCAACCCTACCAGAGAGGGAGACTCAGCCTAGCATGCATGCTAATTCTAGGGCGCCAGCGCTTCATTTATTTGTCTGATGCTTAGGTTCTGTGCCTGGCTTTGTACAAAGGGTTACATGCCTTGCCGGCAAGGTCTGCATAGAAAAGTGGTCTGCCGGGAGGCCCGACAACCGCACCTTATGGGTAAAACTTGCGAATATGTTCGATGTTCCAGGAGTTGCTCACTAGAATACCATCTTCGGTCTCTAGGCGGACTGCACTGGGCCCGGTGACTCGTATTACCCGATAAGGGCCCTCCCACTTTGGCGTCAACTTGTTGGAATTCTTGGCGGATTGAACTCGCCGAAGAACAAGGTCGCCTTCCTCAAGGCTTCAGGCATGAACCTTATGGCTATGGTAGCGGCGCAAGGCTTGCTGGTAGCGAGCAGCTCGCACAGCAGCCCGCAGACGATCTTCCACAAGGAGCGTCGCATCATCTTGGCGCAACTGCTCTTGCTCAAGCTCATCAGAAGCGAGCACTCGAGGTGACCCGTATATGAGTTCCGTGGGGAGAACTGCTTCTGCCCCGTATACCAGGGCAAATGGTATCTGGCCAGTGGCTTGATTTGGCGTCGTTCTGATCGACCAAAGAACCGTTGGCAACTCATAAACGCAGTGTCTTCCGCAATTGTGTAGCCTGTCAAAAGTCCTGGTCTTGAGGCCTCATAACACCTCTGTGTTTGCCCTCTCGGCCTGCCCGTTGCTTCTGGGATGAGCAACAGAAGCAAAACAAACTTTGCTACCGAGGTCTTGGATATACTGCATAAAGGTGCAGCTCGTGAACTGTGTGCCGTTGTCGGTGATGACTCTGTTCGGCACCCCAAAACGACAGACCCCTTGAAGAACTTGATGGCTGATTGTTCTATCACCTTTCTCACTGGTTCTACTTCTAGCCACTTTGTGAACTTGTCCATCGCAACTTACAAGTACTCAAGGCCCACGAGAACACAGGGAAAGGGGCCCAGTATGTCGAGCCCCCACACTGAAAATGGCTAGGAAAGAGGGATTGTCTGAAGAGCTCGGGCTGGTTGATGAAGCTTCTTTGAATGGAACTAGCACGCTTCACACTTGGTTACTAGTGCAGTTGCATCCTGGAGAGCGGTGGGCCAGAAGAAACCTTGCCGGAACGCTTTGCTGGCAAGGGCTCTTGACCCTATGTGGGAGCCACACATGCCTCCATGTATCTCTGCCAACAACTCAAGTCCATCCTCCCGAGGAATGCACTTAAATTTCACGCCATTCGGTCTCCTTCTATATAGGGCATTCTCCACGAACTATTACGTGTTGGACCGACGGGCTACTTTCTCTGCCTCTTCCTGTTCCTTAGGAAGCTCCCCTCTTTGGAGGAAACGGGCGGTGTGGTGTGCCCATGCCGAAGCCTAGGGCTCGACGGCAAGGACTAGAGGCTCATCTTCAGCCATAAGAGCAGCCGCCTCTACGGTCAGGGCTTGAGGCCCTACCAAAGGTTGCTGCTCCCCGGCAAGCTTGGCACGCCCGACGATGTCCTTGCCGGTGGCTCCTGGGAGCTCAACAGGAAAGTACTTTCCGGGGCCCGCCTTCCTTCACTTGTTCTGTCCTGCTGATGGCTCAACGCATGGTTGAGCAACAAATGGAGATGCCAGTTTTACAGGAGGATGGTTCTCCCAATAGCAGCATGACGACCACAGTTTCCCTGTTTGATGGTATTTGGTCTAACACTCACACTGCCAGATGGGGAGGAGTTCAATCAAGGTGCTCAAATTAACCCTTTGGGCATGCTTTGCACAACATTCTTATTGCTTATCAAGTAGATGGGGAGGAGGAAGACCTTGTGCAAGATAATGAAAACCTGGCTGGCTTTGAGCAGCAGGTAGTTGTGGGGGCCCCTTTGGCTGTTCAGGAGGTTTTGCATGTGGCCCATGCTGTGGAAATTGTTGCCCAAGCTGGGGTCCCAAATGCAGTAGAAGCACTTGCTGTTACTGAAGAAAATCCAGTGCCAGATGGGCCTCTTGTCCAGAATGTTCCTGGTGCTTCTCTTGTTGCGGAAGAAGCCCATGTTCAGGTAAATGAGGACAATGCTGCAACTACTACTCAACTCTTGGTTTGTCCTCTGGGCAAAGACATTGAGGCTGCATATGATATGCAAGGAGAAACACAGGGCTTATGGCCCACAGTTGACTTAAAGGGCAAAGCAGATGTTCCTATTGTTAAGTTTGGTACTTCCACTGTTGGGCACAGGAAAGGTATGGAGAGATTCTCTTTAGTTAACTATCCTAGTTTACTTGATATTCAAGAACTAGTTCAAAATCATACCTTGGATATTATTGATGGTGCCCATTTGATTTCTGAGGAAGGTTTGGACCTGTGGATTCAGCACTTTGCTCCACCAACTCAGGGAGAAGTAAACACACTCAAAATTGACATACCTGTAAGTTGGTTTAACTTCATAATCCATCTTCTCCTCACTCCTGATAAGTTTGGTTGGGTAATGCATCTGCTGAAATCTAAGCTGCGGAAAATGCTTACTGCTAATTGTGGCTCTGAAGAGACTATTTTATTTCATATACCTGATGCACCGACTACTTCACAGGCCCCTAGTTGCAAAGAAATAATGTTGGGTCTAGGAAAGGAAAATGAGGGTATAAGCCCTGCTGCTCATTCCTCAAGTGGAACTGGAAGCCCACTCCAGCAAGTGTCCCCCAACAAGGTCATCCAGTTGTCACTAGGTGAAGCTGTCTCAAGGAAAAGAAGAGAAAGGAGCCTCTTGTGGAGAATCAGGTAAGAAGAGTGATCGAATTAAGAAACACAACAATGGTTATAGAAGGAAATCATGTGATGCTAGCTCTTGCTTACCATGTAATGCTATTCCACCCATTGTGCATAACAAAGTGGTCAAAAATCTGACAAAAACATTTTTCAAGGTGTCTGAGGATGAGGCACATGACTAGCTTTCAAAAACGCCCAAGAAGAAGGGCCAGGAGGATGTGGCTAAGGTCTCCAAGGTCACTGGTGCTACAACTCCTTAGGATGTGCCATGAAGAACTGTCACATTAGTAATAGCACCAGGGTTATTTTGAGAAGGACTAGTCTGATGGTTGTATGTATGATATGTGATGTGCTTCATGTAAGCAGAACATGTTTAATGTCTGTCTTCAAAACTTGGAGCCCTCTTTTGCCTACTGTTATATTGATCAGTCTGATTGAGCTCTGGACTTGTGGCTTCTATGAAGATGTTGAAGTTACTATACTTTCTAGCAGGAATGTGGTGTTAAATCTGTTACTCATGTTACTGACAATATGCCATGCTTCTGGTCATTGCCTGTATAAGATCTCAAACTTAAGTGGGTCTCAGTCAACAAATTTATGTACTTTACATGAGTGTGGTATCATACTAGGAGATGGGGCCTGGTATCAAAATTTCAACCAGTTAGTTAACCATGAGTAGAAACAGATCTTGGAATATTTTAAATTGGAACATTAGGGGTTTGAATTCTCCTGACAAATGGCTGGCCATTAGGCAAAAATTTGAGGAAAGTGCTGCTGCCATTTTGTGCTTACAAGAAACAAAGAGACAAACTTTTGATTTGGCCTACATTCAAAACTTCTGTCCTCAAAGATTCAACAAATTTGAATACCTGCCTTCAATTGGATCATCTGGAGGAATTTTGATTGCTTGGAATGGGACTCTCTTTACTGGCCAGTTGCTCTTCCAAAACAAATTCTCACTAACTATGCAATTCACTTGTACATCCACCCTTAAACCATGGATCATCACAAATATATTTGGCCCTTGCAACATTGAAGAGAAATTGGAATTTATTGATTGGTTTACAAATATTCAAATGCCTGATGATGTTGATTGGATTGTTATGGGGGATTTTAATTTCATTAGGTCACCTGAAGACAGAAATAGACCTGGTGGAGATGTTAATCAGATGCTACTATTCAATGAAGCTATTAGTAACTTGGGGCTAATTGGATTACCACTCAAAGGGAGACAGTTCAGTTGGAGCAACATGCAAGATAGTCCTTTGCTTGAAAAATTAGACTGGTTCTTCACTTCTGCTGCTGTCGGATTTCGGGTTCCCGCAGACCCTTGAGGTTCGAACTCTGGGGTGCGCGCGGAGATTCTGCCCTCTACCTCTCCGTCTCGCAAGGATCTAAACTACCAAAGGAACAACACAACAGACACAAAGTTTATACTGGTTCGGGCCACCGATGTGGTGTAATACCCTACTCCAGTGTGGTGGGTGGATTGCCTCTCGGGCTGAAGATGATGAACAGTACAAAGGAGAACAGCCTCACGAGGGCGTGTTCTTGCTGGGACGATGAACTGCTAGGGGAGTTCAGCCGCCCTTCTCTCCCTCTCTCTGTGTGTCTGTACCTGTTCTGTCTAATTCTCACTTTCTCTACCCTGGGGGTGGCTAGTCCTATTTATAGGCAAAGGCCCTGGGCCTCTTCCCAAATATTGAGCGGGAAGGGCGCCAACAATTGGCCAAATTCGAAGGGGAACATACAGTACTCTTATCCTGACTAAAGTCGATCCTCGCCTGCCAAAGGCCCTGTGGTGACGCCGTGCTGGGCTCCACGATGACCTCCTTCCCACCATTGGACTGGTCTTGGTCTTGTTGCACCGAAATGGATGCCTTTGCTTGATCCTCTCGCCTGCGCTTGCCCCCTTTGCACCAAAGAGGAAAGGGAGGACACTGCGCGGGCTGGCGCCCGCCTAGCGCCCTTGGTCGTCATGGCTTGCCTCATGGGCACCTCGTGAGGTACCCTGCCTTGATCTCTCCGCCTCCTCGTGAGCCATCCTGGCGAGGCTGCGCCTGAGGAAGCGTCGTGTCGTCCGCCCCGCGAGGCTTGGCCCCTCGCGAGGGTCTTGAGTCTTGTGTTGATGAAGTTGGGCCGTACTGGGCCTCCTTTGCGCCATGCCGCAGGCAGGCAAGTCTGGGGACCCCCGTTACCAGAACGCCGACAGTAGCCCCCGGGCCCAAGGCGCGCCCGGACTTGGCCGTGCCGAGAGGCGAAAGGGCAAGGGCGAAGCGTCGCGGGCCCTAACAGCCCGAGGCCTTGGGTGCCGCGTGGCGGTTGATTGGGCGCGGGCATCCCTGCAACCGCGCTGGTTAAAGGTGCAGTGTCTGCCCAGGCCTTGCCCTTCTCTTTCTCCTGTCGCTGCTCAGATCCCCTATCTTGCACCTCTCCTTCCTTCCTCCAAACTCCCAGATCTACTCCCATGTGACCTTGGAAGACATGGCGCCGCGTCAGCCTCCTGCTGAAGCTTGGTTCTCGCCGGCCCTGGACTCGCCGAATGTGTCGGTGGCGAGCCTCACCCGGCTGCGCCGGATGGCACGGCGTGGGGCGTCGACGGAGCACGGGTGTTCAAGGTCGGCTCCGCCACCCCTGAGGGCCGAGGAAGCACCTTCTACCCACTCTTTGTAAGCTCCATTACTGCGGGCATGTTGCCTCCTTTCTCCGAGTTCTTCCTCTCTGTCCTCCGCCACTATGACTTGCAAGCTCTACATCTCCACCCCAACTCCATCCTTCTCCTGGCGATCTTCGCCTACTACTGCGAGGCTCATGTGGGGGTGCAACCCTGAGTGGCCTTGCTGCGCCACTACTTCTACCTCCGAGTCACTCGTGGTTTCCCTTCCGCATGCGCGAGCTTCGTCGCGTGTGGCGGCGCCATTGCCATCTCAAATCCCGGGAAGAGGATTGAGCGCTTCAGGAGCAAGTGGGTCTTGGTGGACGCCGGGCGCATCCACCCTCGGCTGATCCTACCCACGGAGCAGCCCGTGAGTTCTGGCGACTGGTCCCGGGAGGAGCTTACGGACCCCCGCGCGAAGCCGGATCTGGAGAAGATGGACGCGGACCTGAAGCCGGCCGGCACGGTGGCGGCGAGGCTGACCGGCGCGTCGCTGCTGAGGGAGTTCCTGGAGCACCAGCTGGCCCCGCTTCGGCGGTACTCACCTCCGATGTGGAGTCCTCATCCGAGCCCCGCGGCCTTGGGCGACGAGGATGTGACCGCGCCGCTCCAATCCCTGGTCGGGGGCGAGGTGGCACAGCTAGAGGGCGCGCCTGCGCCCTTGTTCCTTCGCGATGACTGGAAGCAGGTGGTGGAGTCGATGCCTGTCTTCAACGGGGACGGGCCCGTGCCTGCGGTGGCTCCCGAGGGACTGGTGGACGTGTCCTTCGGCGACCCCAGCGGAGAGGAGGGCGAAGAGGAGAGGGAGGAGGGCCCTGACTCCGAGGCAACTGACGGAGAGTCAAGGGCTCCCCTCCCCCGGCGCAAGTCCCGTACTCTCCGCCTTTCGTCAGGCGATGATGATGAGGTTGACGACGTGCTGGGTAGCGGGAGCTCGCTCCCGATCCCGAAGAAGGGCAGAACCGGGCTGATCCCCCGCGGGTCCGCTCCGGCTCCGGGGCGATCCGCAGACTCGCCCTCTGCGCCTGAGGCTGATCCCTCCACCCGGCTTTCTGGCTTCAAGTATGGCCGGAGGCTGCTCGAGTTCTCCAGCGACAACCCGTAAGTGCTTGATCCTTCGCCTTTGTTTCTTGTTCCGCCGCTGGGGCTTGATGTTTGCTTCTCTTTCAATAGGCTGGCGCCCGCGGCGAAGAAGCCAAAGGGGGCTCCCGAGGCCCCATCCGCGGCGACGCCTCCGCCTGCAGGGGAAGGCGACCGTGACGCACGGGTGTCACATCCCTAGTTCTGGTATGCTCAAGGCTAGCTAGTCATGTGTGCATCATGTTTAAATTCTTTTAAATTTGAATTGGGGATTTGTAAACCCTCAGAAATCATTTCTGGAAATGACCCAGATAAAAAGTGCTCCAAAAAGGTCCAAGAAAATGTTCATGTTACTCTCTAAAAATATTGGACAGAGGTAAAAATCAAACCAATATTTTTAGAAGCTCTTAAATATTTATTTTGGGCATTTGGAATTAATGCAATAATTATTTGCATTGGATATATAAATGATATATATATGTTTTATATATCCAAAAATTGTGCCAGTAATTGAGGAGCTCTGGAATAATACCATTAGCCCCTGCAAAAATTGGCATAAGCAAATAAAATGATTTAGTATTATTACTAAATCAAAACAAATGTCAGAAAATAGAAAAGAGAAGTAAATGGGTAAAACCTTACCTGCACTTACCTCCCTGGCCTGGCCCAGTGGCCAACAGGCCGGCCCAGCTGACTGGCAGTGCCAGTCGTCCCCTTCCTCTCGCCAGGAGGACAGGGGCACGCGCTGGCGCACGCGGCCACGCGTCTGGCCGTGGCCACGACTCCCCGCCACCTCCTGCTTCCCCTCCCCGTCGCTCTGGCCTCCCTGGACGACGCCACGCACCGCCA
Source organism: Aegilops umbellulata (assembly GCA_032464435.1). Classification (NCBI taxonomy): domain Eukaryota; kingdom Viridiplantae; phylum Streptophyta; class Magnoliopsida; order Poales; family Poaceae; genus Aegilops; species Aegilops umbellulata. The sequence continues at coordinate 32,367,676 of CP136059.1, forward strand.
CGGGCGCCCCGCACTCTCTCTCGTTCCTCCCCCTCCCCTGGATCTCTCCCTCTCCCCGCTCCGAAGCGCTGCCGTCGCCGCCGCACGCCGTGGCCGTAGCCACCGCCTCCCCCTCGTCCCTCCGTAGAGCCCAGGAGTTCCGCCTCCTCCCTCTGAAGCTCTCCGCCAAGCCACGCGCCTCGGGAGGCCCTGGAGAGGCGCCTTCGCCGCCGTCTTCATCTCCGGTCGCCGGAGATCGTCTTCGCCGCCCCGCCGACTCCAGCCCTCCCCAAGCTCGCCGACTGCCTCGTCTGAATCGCCGTGAGCTTCTACGCCGTCCCCCTCTCCCCGTTTCTCCATTTTCGCACCGTAGCACCGTTTCCCCGCCGCGGCTGTAGCTCCTCGCCGCCGTCCATGTCACCACCGTCGCCCTGACCACCGCAGCCGCAACCAAGCGCGTCACCGTACTCCTGGTGACGCCAGGAGGCCATAGATGCCCTCCGCAGCCCCCGCCGTGCCTCGTAGCTCGCTCCCGTTCGAGGCCGAACTCCGGCCGCCGCCCTGAGCTCTGCTCCGGCGAGCTCCGCCGCCCCGCAGCCTCTCACCAGCTCCCCTGGATGCGGACGACGACGGGCTACGCCCCGGTGGTCTCCGCGCGTCCAAACGCCGCTCGCAGCGCAAGTCCGGCGAGTCGCCGCCGCGGTTTTTGGTCGTCGCCGGCGAAACTCCGGCGAGGCTGACATGGCCCCGTGATTAGCTGCTAACCCTGCCGCCTAAAACACCCCTAAGCCACTGACCGTGGGCCCCAGGGCCAGGTCAAACCCCAGTCAGTGCGGGTTTGACCGGGTTTAGCCCCTGTGTCACTGACGTGTGGCCCCCACACGTCAGGTTTGACCCCAGTCAGCGTTGTTGACTTGCTGACGCAAGCATGACGCAGTGCTGACGCAGTTATTCATTTTTCTGGATTTAATTTTAAACAGGAAATTCCAGAAAATGATTCAAAATTCAAAAATTCATATCAAATCAACCGTAGCTCAGATTGAAACAAGTTATATATGAAAAATCATCAGAAAAATGCAAGGAACCCATTTATGCTAGTTTCATGCATGAAAAACCAACTTATACTTGCTGTATAAGTGAAAACGTAATAATGGCATGTTATATACTTCACTTGGGGTTTGCATATGAACCCTTGGTTCATATGAACTTCAACCAAATAAACTCTAGCTGCATTAGCTCAAACAACATCACATTCTCATGCCATGTTCATGCATCATATTGTTGCATATGATTGTGTATTGATTGCCGACACCGTTCCTTCTCGATAGGTTCTGCTCCGGAGACCGTTCCAGAGAACCTGTCAGAGGAGCAGTGCCCCCCTGTTGATCTACCAGGCAAGCAAACCCCCTTGTTCATTCCGATATGGTCCCACTCTCGCTCCTGCTCTCTTTTATTGCATTAGGACAACAACGAGTCAACTGCTACTTTATGCTGCGGTAGTTGAACCCATTCCTCTGCATGACCTGTCATTGCCACAGTAATTAGATGAAACCCACTAGCATGTGTAGGAGTTGATTGAGCCATGTTGTGCTTCTACCATGCCATGCCTGCTATTGCTTAGAGTTGTGTCAGGTCTGATTCATTGGGAATGGATTGGAGTGATATGATATGTTCTGATGCTGAGAGTTAAGTGTGTGAACACGATTTGGTAAAGGTAGCGGTGAGAGGCCATGTAGGAGTACATGGTGGGTTGTCTCATTGGAACCGTCCCTAAGCACTGAGTTCCATGTATGTTGTTCAATGACTCGATACTACCACACATTGGGTTCCGGTAACTCGACCCCTCTTGACTTATTAACCAACTTGATCTCTGTCCAGGAGTTGCAAATAGTTTCTGGTGTTTGTAGGTAGTGTTAGTAGTCTACCAAGTGGCACCCGGCCAGGTGGGCTTGGGACAGACTAGGCACAAGTGGCACGGTGTACCAAGCGTAGATCCACCCGGCGAGGTGGGCTTGGGAACCCTGCACACATCGTTTGGGGCCGTGAGCGACACCCCGGCCGGATCTCCTTGCGGATGGAACCCGAATAGGCGATAAATCTGGACTAGAGTCTTGTGTGGTTAGTCAGGTCGTGGCCGACACCCTCGCCAGGCTTCCGCTTGAAGGTTGCCGAGATACATGACGTGTACATGGTGATAAGTGGTGAGAGCGTGTGTGAAGAAGTACACCCCTGCAGGGTTATCATGATCTATTCGAATAGCCGCGTCCTCGGTTATGGACTTCTTGGATGCTTACGTGGTACATAGACAACTTGAAGTGGATACCATAAAATGCTCAAGATAAGTGTGAGTGCTATGGATGGCCTTCTTGTAGTGAGACGGGGATGAATCCATAGTAGTGTATTGATGTGGTGTTTAGTGGACTCGTGTGCGCCTTTTCAAAAGAGTTACCAACAGTCGTAGAACAGGATAGCCACAGAGTCAAAGCTGGCTTGCTGCAACTAAACCCCACATTACCTCCTTGATACTAATGCATGTATGATAGGATCTGATGTAAGTCTTGCTGAGTACCTTTGTACTCACGTTTGCTTTATTTATGTTTTGCAGATGAGACATCTGTCTCACTAGTAGTTCCGCTTGGACTTCGATAGGTAGCTTGTACCTCAGCTACGATCTTGATCGGAGGTTGTAGATAGTCAGGCTTCTCAGCCTTTTATTTTGTAGTTGTCTGTACTCAGACATGTAATGCTTCCGCTTGTTGCTTGTTTGTTCTGAATGATGGGTCATGTGACCCCTGTTTGTATTTAATGCTATGTGGCTCTTCTGGGCCTTTATCTATATGAGTTTGCGTTATGTTGTGATGCCATGTTGTACAACACATACTTGCATGTTATGCGTACGTGTAACGTGTATTGCTATGTGTGGGATCCGACTATCTAGTTGTTTATCCTTGGCAGCCTTTCATATGGGGAAATGTAAGTCTAGTGCTTCCGAGCGATAGTAGTCCGCTACAGCCCGGTTCACCGGAGTCCTGCTAGCCCAGCACTACTGCTCGGAACACTTGACTGGCCGGCATGTGTTTCACGTCGTTCCTGTGTCTGTCCCTTCGGGGAAATGTCACGCGGTGTTATCCGGAGTCCTGCCTAGCCTGCTACGGCCCGGGTTACCGGAGTCCTGTTAGCCCAGTGCTACAGCCCGGATAAATACGTTGATGACCGACATGCTCGATGTGATTCATGTATGCCTGTCCTCATAGGTTGGCGCCGCCTTGGGTTCACGACTAGCCATGTCGGCCCGGGTTCTCTGTCATATGGATGCTAGCGACACTATCATATACGTGAGCCAAAAGGCGCAAACGGTCCCGGGCCAGGTAAGGTGGCACCCGTGGGAATACCGTGCGTGAGGCCGCAAAGTAATATGAGGTGTTACATGCTAGATCGGTGTGACTTAGGATCGGGGTCCCGACAGCGTTGGTATCAGAGCCTGACTGCCTGTAGGATTTCCAAGCCAACCTGTTCGAAGTTGAGTCTAGAAATTCTTTAGTTATATAAGGGAATTGATTGTGGAAGGGAACATAAGGCTCTTTTTACTCCTTATATCTCATGCCCTTCTGATCTGAGTCATCCTATCTTTCCAACGGGGTTAAGGAACTAGGCTTCCTCTTCTATCTATCAGGATCACGTGTTACTACTCCGTAGTCTCTTAGGATTGGTTGATGAGAGTCATATCCCAGTTCAAGTACCTCCGGTGTAGTCTGTTTAGTAATATTTCAGAACCTTGTGTGATGATGTTGATTATGGTGCTACCCCGTCTTTTACGGAATGTCTCATATTGAGCATTTTACTGCCGTTATGCTGCCGGAATTATCCTAGGAGTTTGAGAGATACTAAATTCTTGTGCTACCTTCTGCATCCTATAGTTGATGCTGAATCCATCCTTGTTTTCCTTGGTTTCGTTCTTCAGGATGTCATCAGTTAAACAAAGTTCTGTTGCTCGTAGCCAGAACCACGGAGATGGTAGGGATGAGGATCCTCCCGATCAGTCTTCGTTGGCAAAGTTCATGTTAGAGGTTGAGATGAACAAGCGTGAGACCAACCGCTTGTTGGCACGTATCGAGGAGAACACCACACCTCAGTTCAAAGGGTCTGCAACCATTCATGACTTCATTCGCTTGCACCCACCCACTTTTCATCATTCTATTGAGCCACTCGATGCAGATGACTGGCTACGTAGTATCACACACAAGCTGCATTCTGCGAACGTAGCTGAAGGTGACGAGGTCATCTATGCTGCATACCATCTGGAGGGTCCTGCTAGTCTTTGGTGGCAGAACTATGAGGCTATGCTTCCAGTTGGTCAGATTCCTACCTGGAGAGTTTTCACTGAGGCTTTTCGCGAGCATCACATTCCTGAAGCCCTCATCGATCGCAAGAGAGAAGAGTTCTGTAGTTTCACCCAGGGTAAGATGGCTGTTGATGCTTATAGTAGAGAGTTTGAGAATCTCGCCCGCTATGCTACAGAAGAAGTGTCCACAGACGCCAAGAAGCAGGCTAGGTTCCGGAAGGGTCTCAACCCCAAGTTGCGTCATGATCTTCACTTGCACCATTGCAATACATTCCAGGCTCTTGTGAACAGGGCCATTAACGCAGAGACAGCTCAGTTCACCTACGAGGAGTCTCGCAAGCACACCCGTGATTTGGTTCCTTCTTCCGGTTCTAGTTCTCAGAAGCGCCGGATTTGGATTCCGAACTCCGCTCTTCCACCCGGTTATTCACCGAGGCCATCTTGTGTGGTGCCTCACCCAGTTCAGCCATTTGCACCACCCAAGCCTATTGGCAGACCGCTTGTCAATGCGGGTCCACGTCCTACTTTCTAGATTTGTTACAAGTGCGGAGAGCCAGGCCACATTGCCCGTATTTGCACTCAGACCAGTGTTGCTCCATCTCAGCCCGAGAAGTTTGTTGGCCGTGGAATTAAGCCATCACGCAAGATGATCAGTGCCCAGACAGCTCCCACTGAACATGGACGTGTGCATCACGTCTCAGTTAAAGACGCTCATGATGATCCAGATGTCGTTCTTGGTACACTCCTTATAAACTGTCATCCAGCTTCGGTTCTATTTGATACTGGAGCATCTCATTCCTTCATTTCCGAAAGTTATGCCCGCTTGCACGACATGTCATTTTGTGATATGCCCTCCCCACTACTCATTCAAACTCCTGGATCCAAATGGCAAACCTCTAGGATAAGTTATGGCAATGAAATCCTTGTTGACAGACTTGTATTCCTTGCATCACTTGTAGCCCTCAAGTCTTCAGATATTAACATCATCCTGGGTATGGACTGGATGAAAGCTCATTATGCCAAGATTGATTGTTACACCAGGTCTGTTCAGCTTACACACCCATCTGGCAAGATAGTCACTGTCTCTACTAGAGTTGCCAAGCGTCAACTCTATTCCCTTAACACCAACCCTCTTCCAGACCTTGAAGATATCCCGGTAGTCCGTGACTTTCCGGATGTCTTTCCAGAAGAACTGCCAGGTATTCCACCTGACAGGGATGTAGAATTTGTTATAGATCTTATCCCAGGAACCGCCCCAATTTCTAGGAGACCTTACAAGATGGCACCCTTAGAACTAGCCGAGCTTAAGAAACAACTCGATGAGTCCTTGCAAAAGGGTTTCATCCGTCCTAGTTCTTCTCCCTGGGCTTGCCCCGTCCTCTTCGTCAAGAAGAAGGATGGTACGGACCGGATGGTTGTAGATTATCGTCCCGTTAATTTGGTCACGATAAAGAACAAGTATCCGCTTCCCAGGATCAACGACCTGTATGATCAGCTCGCTGGATCCTCAGTCTTTTCCAAGATGGATTTGAGGTTAGGCTACCATCAAATCAAGATCAGAAACGGGGACATTCCTAAGACGGCTTTTGTCACTCGTTATGGCCAGTACGAGTACACCGTCATGTCCTTTGGTCTAACCAATGCTCCAGCTACCTTTTCCCGCTTGATGAACTCGATCTTCATGGAGTACTTAGATAAGTTCGTCGTGGTTTACCTTGATGATATTCTTATTTACTCAAAGAACGAGGAAGAGCATGCCGAACATCTTAGACTTGTGCTAGAAAAACTCAGAGAGCACCGCCTTTATGCCAAGTTCTCCAAGTGCGAATTTTGGTTGCCAGAAGTGACCTACCTAGGCCACGTGATCTCTGGTAAGGGCATTGCTGTCAATCCCGAAAGAGTTCAGGCCGTTCTTGATTGGACTCCACCTGAAACAGTTAAACAAGTTAGGAGTTTCCTTGGTCTAGCCAGCTATTGTCGCCGCTTTGTTGAAAACTTCTCCAAAGTAGCCAAACCCCTCACGGAACTTCTCAAGAAAGATAAAAAGTTTGAGTGGTCCCCACAGTGTGAGTACAGTTTTCAGGAACTGAAAAGACGCCTGACTTCTGCTCCCATACTTGTGCCACCGGATTTCACTAAGGACTTTGTTATCTACTGTGATGCCTCACGACAGGGACTAGGTTGCATTCTTATGCAGGATCGTCATGTGATTGCCTATGCATCTCGACAGTTGCATCCACATGAGGAGAATTATCCTACACATGACCTAGAGCTTGCAGCCGTAGTCTATGCACTTAAGACATGGAGACATTACCTTCTCGGTAAACGTTGTGAGATATACACCGATCACCAGAGTCTCAAGTATATCTTCACCCAACCAGACTTGAACCTTAGGCAAAGACGTTGGTTGGAGTTGATCTCAGATTACGACTTAGGGATTACCTACACCCCAGGCAAGGGCAATGTCATGGCTGATGCGCTAAGTCGTAAGTCCTATTGCAACAATCTTATGTTGCAGCAGGGCCAACCCCTTCTTCATGAGGAATTCTGTAAGCTTAACCTTCACATCGCTCCTCATGGATTCCTTTCTACCTTGGTGGCGAAACCTACTCTTGTGGATCATATCATAGAAGCCCAGAAGCATGATACGGGGATTACCCGGATCAAGAGAAACATTGCCAAGGGCATTGCTGGTAGCTTCTCTATAGATGATCGAGGTGTTGTCCTTTTCGAGAACCGTTTGGTGGTTCCCAAGAAGCAACATCTTCGACAGTTGATCCTTAAGGAGGCTCATGAATCCCCTCTCACGATTCATCCCGGTAGTACTAAGATGTATCAGGACCTACGCCAGAGGTTCTGGTGGACTAGGATGAAGAGAGAAATCGCTGAGTTCATTGCTAACTGTGACGTTTGTCGTCGCGTTAAGGCAGAGCATCAAAGGCCTGCTGGCACCCTTCAGCCTTTAGCTATTCCTGAATGGAAATGGGATAAGGTTGGTATGGACTTCATCACCGGCTTTCCCAGGACCAAGAAAGGGAATAATGCTATCTTTGTAGTCATTGATCGTCTTTCCAAAGTGGCTCACTTCCTACCTGTTCGAGAGAGTATCACCGCTAGTCAGCTCGCTGACTTATATATTTCTCGAATAGTTTCACTTCATGGTGTTCCACTAGAGATCAATTCAGACCGTGGTAGTCTTTTCACTTCTCATTTCTGGGAGAGTTTCCAAACTGCCATGGGCACCCATCTTTCCTTCAGTACCGCTTTCCACCCTCAATCAAGTGGTCAGGTGGAAAGGGTCAACCAAATTCTCGAAGACATGCTTAGAGCTTGCGTTATCTCATTCGGTATGGATTGGGAGAAGTGTCTTCCTTTCGCCGAGTTTGCTTATAACAATAGCTACCAATCCAGTCTCAAGAAAGCTCCTTTTGAGATTCTATATGGACGAAGATGTCGAACACCTTTGAACTGGTCAGAAACCGGTGAAAGACAATTCTTTGGACCGGATATGATCTAGGAGGCAGAAGAGCAAGTTCGCATCATTCGTGAGAATTTGAAAACAGCCCAATCTCGTCAAAAGAGCCAGTATGACCGTCGTCATAAGGAAGTGGCTTATGAAGTTGGCGACAAGGCTTACCTTCGGGTTACTCCTTTGAAGGGTACCCATCGATTCGGTATCAAGGGCAAGTTGGCTCCTCGTTACATTGGTCCTTTTCGCATTCTCGCTAAACGAGGAGAGGTTGCCTACCAGTTGGAACTACCGCCACACCTTTCTCGAGTACATGATGTCTTCCACGTCTCTCAACTCAGGCGTTGCTTCTCGGATCCCATCCGCGGAGTGGACCACGAAACGCTTGATCTCCAAGATAACCTCACATATCGAGAGTACCCTGTTCGCATTCTTGATCAAGCAGAGCGTGTTACTCGACGTCAGAACATCAAGTTTCTCAAAGTTCAGTGGTCTCATCATTCCGAGAGAGAAGCTACCTGGGAGCGAGAAGATCGTCTTCGATTGGAGTACCCCGCCTTCTTCCCGTCGACCCCTGAATCTCGGGACGAGATTCTTTCGAGTGGGGGCGAGTTGTCACATCCCTAGTTCTGGTATGCTCAAGGCTAGCTAGTCATGTGTGCATCATGTTTAAATTCTTTTAAATTTGAATTGGGGATTTGTAAACCCTCAGAAATCATTTCTGGAAATGACCCAGATAAAAAGTGCTCCAAAAAGGTCCAAGAAAATGTTCATGTTACTCTCTAAAAGTATTGGACAGAGGTAAAAATCAAACCAATATTTTTAGAAGCTCTTAAATATTTATTTTGGGCATTTGGAATTAATGCAATAATTATTTTCATTGGATATATAAATGATATATATATGTTTTATATATCCAAAAATTGTGCCAGTAATTGAGGAGCTCTGGAATAATACCATTAGCCCCTGCAAAAATTGGCATAAGCAAAATAAAATGATTTAGTATTATTACTAAATCAAAACAAATGTCAGAAAATAGAAAAGAGAAGTAAATGGGTAAAACCTTACCTGCACTTACCTCCCTGGCCTGGCCCAGTGGCCAACAGGCCGGCCCAGCTGACTGGCAGTGCCAGTCGTCCCCTTCCTCTCGCCAGGAGGACAGGGGCACGCGCTGGCGCGCGCGGCCACGCGTCTGGCCGTGGCCACGACTCCCCGCCACCTCCTGCTTCCCCTCCCCGTCGCTCTGGCCTCCCTAGACGACGCCACGCACCGCCACGGGCGCCCCGCACTCTCTCTCGTTCCTCCCCCTCCCCTGGATCTCTCCCTCTCCCCGCGCCGAAGCGCTGCCGTCGCCGCCGCACGCTGTGGCCGTAGCCACCGCCTCCCCCTCGTCCCTCCGTAGAGCCCAGGAGCTTCGCCTCCTCCCTCTGAAGCTCTCCGCCAAGCCACGCGCCTCGGGAGGCCCTGGAGAGGCGCCTTCGCCGCCGTCTTCATCTCCGGTCGCCGGAGATCGTCTTCGCCGCCCCGCCGACTCCAGCCCTCCCCGAGCTCGCCGACTGCCTCGTCTGAATCGCCGTGAGCTTCTACGCCGTCCCCATCTCCCCGTTTCTCCATTTTCGCACCGTAGCACCGTTTCCCCGCCGCGGCCGTTTCTCCATTTCCCCACCGTCGCCCTGACCACCGCAGCCGCAACCAAGTGCGTCACCGTACTCCTGGTGACGCCAGGAGGCCATAGATGCCCTCCGCAGCCCCCGCCGTGCCTCGTAGCTCGCTCCCGTTCGAGGCCGAACTCCGGCCGCCGCCCTGAGCTCTGCTCCGGCGAGCTCCGCCGCCCCGCAGCCTCTCACCAGCTCCCCTGGATGCGGACGACGACGGGCTACGCCCCGGTGGTCTCCGCGCGTCCAAACGCCGCTCGCAGCGCAAGTCCGGCGAGTCGCCGCCGCGGTTTTTGGTCGTCGCCGGCGAAACTCCGGCGAGGCTGACGTGGCCCCGTGATTAGCTGCTAACCCTGCCGCCTAAAACACCCCTAAGCCACTGACCGTGGGCCCCAGGGCCAGGTCAAACCCCAGTCAGTGCGGGTTTGACCGGGTTTAGCCCCTGTGTCACTGACGTGTGGCCCCCACACGTCAGGTTTGACCCCAGTCAGCGTTGTTGACTTGCTGACACAAGCATGACGCAATGCTGACGCAGTTATTCATTTTTCTGGATTTAATTTTAAACAGGAAATTCCAGAAAATGATTCAAACTTCAAAAATTCATATCAAATCAACCGTAGCTCAGATTGAAACAAGTTATATATGAAAAATCATCAGAAAAATGCAAGGAACCCATTTATTCTAGTTTCATGCATGAAAAACCAACTTATACTTGCTGTATAAGTGAAAACGTAATAATGGCATGTTATATACTTCACTTGGGGTTTGCATATGAACCCTTGGTTCATATGAACTTCAACCAAATAAACTCTAGCTGCATTAGCTCAAACAACATCACATTCTCATGCCATGTTCATGCATCATATTGTTGCATATGATTGTGTATTGATTGCCGACACCGTTCCTTCTCGATAGGTTCTGCTCCGGAGACCGTTCCAGAGAACCTGTCAGAGGAGCAGTGCCCCCCTGTTGATCTACCAGGCAAGCAAACCCCCTTGTTCATTCCGATATGGTCCCACTCTCGCTCCTGCTCTCTTTTATTGCATTAGGACAACAACGAGTCAACTGCTACTTTATGCTGCGGTAGTTGAACCCATTCCTCTGCATGACCTGTCATTGCCACAGTAATTAGATGAAACCCACTAGCATGTGTAGGAGTTGATTGAGCCATGTTGTGCTTCTACCATGCCATGCCTGCTATTGCTTAGAGTTGTGTCAGGTCTGATTCATTGGGAATGGATTGGAGTGATATGATATGTTCTGATGCTGAGAGTTAAGTGTGTGAACACGATTTGGTAAAGGTAGCGGTGAGAGGCCATGTAGGAGTACATGGTGGGTTGTCTCATTGGAACCGTCCCTAAGCACTAAGTTCCATGTATGTTGTTCAATGACTCGATACTACCACACATTGGGTTCCGGTAATTCGACCCCTCTCGACTTATTAACCAACTTGATCTCTGTCCAGGAGTTGCAAATAGTTTCTGGTGTTTGTAGGTAGTGTTAGTAGTCTACCAAGTGGCACCCGGCCAGGTGGGCTTGGGACAGACTAGGCACAAGTGGCACGGTGTACCAAGCGTAGATCCACCCGGCGAGGTGGGCTTGGGAACCCTGCACACATCGTTTGGGGCCGTGAGCGACACCCCGGCCGGATCTCCTTGCGGATGGAACCCGAATAGGCGATAAACCTGGACTAGAGTCTTGTGTGGTTAGTCAGGTCGTGGCCGACACCCTCGCCAGGCTTCCGCTTGAAGGTTGCCGAGATACATGACGTGTACATGGTGATAAGTGGTGAGAGCGTGTGTGAAGAAGTACACCCCTGCAGGGTTATCATGATCTATTCGAATAGCCGCGTCCTCGGTTATGGACTTCTTGGATGCTTACGTGGTACATAGACAACTTGAAGTGGATACCATAAAATGCTCAAGATAAGTGTGAGTGCTATGGATGGCCTTCTCGTAGTGAGACGGGGATGAATCCATTGTAGTGTATTGATGTGGTGTTTAGTGGACTCGTGTGCGCCTTTTCAAAAGAGTTACCAACAGTCGTAGAACAGGATAGCCACAGAGTCAAAGCTGGCTTGCTGCAACTAAACCCCACATTACCTCCTTGATACTAATGCATGTATGATAGGATCTGATGTAAGTCTTGCTGAGTACCTTTGTACTCACGTTTGCTTTATTTATGTTTTGCAGATGAGACATCTGTCTCACTAGTAGTTCCGCTTGGACTTCGATAGGTAGCTTGTACCTCAGCTACGATCTTGATCGGAGGTTGTAGATAGTCAGGCTTCTCAGCCTTTTATTTTGTAGTTGTCTGTACTCAGACATGTAATGCTTTCGCTTGTTGCTTGTATGTTCTGAATGATGGGTCATGTGACCCCTATTTGTATTTAATGCTATGTGGCTCTTCTGGGCCTTTATCTATATGAGTTTGCGTTATGTTGTGATGCCATGTTGTACAGCACATACTTGCATGTTATGCATACGTGTAACGTGTATTGCTATGTGTGGGATCCGACTATCTAGTTGTTTATCCTTGGCAGCCTTTCATATGGGGAAATGTAAGTCTAGTGCTTCCGAGCGATAGTAGTCCGCTACAGCCCGGTTCACCGGAGTCCTGCTAGCCCAGCACTACTGCTCGGAACACTTGACTGGCCGGCATGTGTTTCACGTCGTTCCTGTGTCTGTCCCTTCGGGGAAATGTCACGCGGTGTTATCCGGAGTCCTGCCTAGCCTGCTACGGCCCGGGTTACCGGAGTCCTGTTAGCCCAGTGCTACAGCCCGGATAAATACGTTGATGACCGACATGCTCGATGTGATTCATGTATGCCTGTCCTCATAGGTTGGCGCCGCCTTGGGTTCACGACTAGCCATGTCGGCTCGGGTTCTCTGTCATATGGATGCTAGCGACACTATCATATACGTGAGCCAAAAGGCGCAAACGGTCCCGGGCCAGGTAAGGTGGCACCCGTGGGAATACCGTGCGTGAGGCCGCAAAGTAATATGAGGTGTTACATGCTAGATCGGTGTGACTTAGGATCGGGGTCCCGACAACGGGCTTCTCCTGCCCGGTCATCCTTGCGCGGTCTTGCCGAGCTGGCTGGGGCGAGCCCAGCCCCCATGGCCCAGGTGACCCCTGAGGTGACCCCGCCTGCTGCCGGCACCACGGTCGTTGGGGCGGAGCAGACTCCGCCTCAGGATGCTGTGGTCTCGTCGCCGCTGCCTTCTCCTCCTATTCCACCGTCTGCTGCTCCCCCAACTCCTCATGCTGCCTCGGGGCGCGCCGATGCTTCCTTGTCTTCTTCCCCCATCCTGGAGCGTGTCGTTGCTGAGCTGGACCGGCTGCGGCGGGATCTTTTCGGCGCCGACCCTCGCCTGGTGGCCGGGCGCCTGGAGCTGGCTTCGGGGTGGATCCGCTCCGACGCCTCGAGTCGGGCTGCGCTGGTTCAGGCCTCGACGGCCTGTGACGGGGAGAGGGAGGCCACTCTCGAGGCGAAGGCTGCCCGAGACGCGGCCCTGGGAGAGGTGGTTGGGGTCCATGGCCGCTGCAAGGAGCTGGAGGACGAGCTGCAGGGCCTACGGGACCAGCTCGCGAGGGAGGTCCGCCTTCGCCAGGAGCAGGAAGAAGGTGCGAAGGCTCGCGAGGCGGCCATCGAGGATCGGGAGGCCAAGCTCAAGAAGCGCCGCGCCCGCCTAGACGCGCTGAAGAAGGAGCTGGAGGTGACGAAGGCCGAGCTGGACCGCAAGGCTCGGGTTCTTGCCGAGGATCGCGTGGCCTTCGCAGACATGGAGAAAGATGCCCGTGCTTCGCTGAAGACGCTCTACGAGAGCGGCCTGGAGAGCCCGCTGGCCGGTGACGAAGATGGCCCCGCCAAGCTACTTCCTTTCCTGGTTCGTGCCCTTTGGGATGTCCCCCTTGGCCTCGGCCCCACGGCCAAGGCCGTGGGGCGGGTCTTGTCCTCTGCTGCGCTGACGCGGGTCTTCGCCCACATCTACCTTCGCGATCCCAGCGCAGACCTCGACAGCCTGCTGGAGCCGGTGAGTGGCGAGGGTGCTGCTGCCGCTGTCAAAGCCGTGAAGGGGCGCGCTGAGGCGCTGCTGGGGAAGTTCCGGGCCTTCAGCACCAAACCGAAGCAAAGCTCCGCCGGCCCTACTACTCCACGAAGCGAGGCCACTCCGCGCTGCCCCGCCGCCGACAAGTGACTCCGCTGCCGCTCCTGTTCTTCTTTTACTTCCTGCACATGCATCACGCCTCAAGGAGGCATTTAAACTTGCGTTTGGTACTGAGACGACAGTATGGACTGTAATATTTTGCTTTTAATTTCTTTGAGTTTTATGCTTTTCTTCCCTACTTGCATGTGTTCTACGCCGGCAGAGCCCGGCCGCACGCGTACGTCACCCAGCATTAGCCCCGACCAGAAACCAGGACGGGACCAAAGGAGTGAGGGGCTACGTGACAAGTTAGGCTCCTGGGTCGCGATGCTCAGGAGTCCCCCTTGGCGCACGAACAACAAGTAGGGAAGCGTGATGTAGGTGTATCTTCCGTTCTACGTCTGCAGAGCCCGACTCCGTGCGTACCTCACCCAGCATAGCCTTTCGGAACTAAGGAGTGAGGGGCTACGGAGCCAGTTAGGCCCCTGAGTCGCGATGCTCTGGGGTCCCCCTTGACGCGCAAACAGCAGGCGGTGAGGTGAGATGCGAGTGGGACCACCATTCTACGTCTGCAGAGCCCGGCCCCGCGCGTACCTCACCCAGCATAGCCTTTCGGAACTAAGGAGTGAGGGGCTATGGAGCCAGTTAGGCCCCTGAGTCGCGATGCTCAGGGGTCCCCCTTGACGTGCAAACGGCCTTCATACCTTGGCTCCGCTCGGGGATAGACGCATGACGAACCAGGCCCGAGGGGCCTGGCTGGGTGGCGTACGCCTGGACGTGACCCAGTCGTAGCCCCCGTGCCTAGCCCCCTCACGCGGCGCTCCCGAGGGGAGGCGTTGCGATGAGGCTAGACACTGAGCTCTGGGCTCCCTGAGGTTGATGCGGCCCGGAGGCCACCCTCAGTTGTTTATCACCAGCGCGGAGCATAGTGCTTTCGTATGTGTACGGGCATAGCCGCTCCTCGGCAGTGTCGTCAGCCAGCGCGGAGCATGGTGCTTCCACTGGTACGTGGGCGGGGGCTCCCCTCCGGGAGGAGCCCCCGGGGCGTGTACATCCCTGCCCTGACACGTGGCCGGCACGGTAGGGCTAGGTGAGGTGTATCTGGGCACCCGTGAGCCAGCGCGGGACTCACGAGGCCCTACCTCTAGGCGGGTTGCGCCTGGCACTGGGCCGTATCTTGAAATGTGTTCCTGTAGATTGGGTTAGATGCCGGCACTCTACGTCCTCGGGTCCCGGCCCTCGAGCTTGTCTCAGCCGTCGCTGGTATGCCGTGGACAAGGCCAGAGGGTGAGGGTGGAGAGCCGGTAAGAGCCCTGAGTCGCGATGCTCAGGTACCCCCCCCCCCCTTAACGTGCAAGTGGTCGACATTGGGAAGAAGAGGTGTCGTGAACAGGCGTCAAGTAATCAAGCATGATAGGCGAATGCATAGTTGGAAATAAACCCAAAGAAGATACACGCCACTGGGCCTGGCCCGAGCGGCCTGGTGATGATGCAGCCCGAGGGGCGCCCCCAACGAAGCAAGCTAACGATCGAAAACTAAAAAAGGATACATGCCGCAGGGACGGACCCACGCGGCCTGGGAATGAAGCAGCCCTGGGGGGCGTTCCCAGCCGGAAATGAAGCTTGAAAGATGTCACCTGGGGTTGTCGCGGACGAAGTGGTGTTGGTGTAGCAGACTCGATGGACTGCGGGAACCGATCCTCACGAGCCCCCAGGCCCAGGGGCCTAAGGAGGCTCCGGAGGCGCTGGTGGCTCCTCGCGACTCATCTCCATCTCCGCCAGGACTGCGGAACGCCTGTCTTCCTGAGTCTCCATGATGCCCCTCATGAGGCGTTGGTACGCAGCAGCCGCGCTCGGCAGGCCATAAGGCATGCGAGCATAGCTGTGGGGGGACCTCCACAACGCCCCACTTGCGAGGGCCAGAGGCGTTCTGTCGTGGCGACTTGATTGAGCCCTGGTACGTCGATGCAGATGCACAGCCCACCATCCTCGCCTGGATGGGGGGCCACAGCTGGTAGACGGCGGCAACCTCTCATGATTCTTGATTCTTGTAGTTCTTGAATGGCCTGGTTAACGAACTCCTGCTGGTCTGACTCTCCTTGCCTTGCTCCTTCTTGAGGGAAACGTGCTTCGAAGCACGCCTCCACGTGGTGCCCAAGCGCCTCCCTCGTAACCCCGGCTAGGTCGGTGGTCCTCCAGGTGAGAGCCCCCGAGCCCTGCCTGAGGAGGGCGCTGGGCGCGCTTTCCTATGCGATGGACGGAGGGTCCCCTTGGGCAGACACGGGCCCTGAGGGGCCTGCCTCCTGAGGGGCTGAGCCTAATGATGTCTTCTTCTTCTTGGGGGTGATCTTGGGAGGCTTCCTGCTTCCCCGATCTGGGTCTTCTAGTGACGCGGCCTGAAAGGCTCGCTCCAGGGAACACACTGCATCCTTTTCTTCACACGGCACCGTGATGACTCCGCCACTTCCTGGCATCTTGAGGACGTTGTAGCCATGATGAGTTACAGCCATGAATTTGGCCAGCGCCGGGTATCCGAGGATGGCGTTGTACGGCAGGCGCATGTGAGCGACGTCGAAGTCGATGAGCTCGGTGCAGTAGTTCTTGCGGGCCCCGAAGGTGACAGGGAGGCGGACCTGCCCAATCGGGACCGTGGAACTGTCGGTGACTCCGGACAAAGGCTTGGTTGGCTGAAGCTGGTCATAGGGCACTTGCAGATTGTTGAATGTTTCCACGGATAGGACGTTGAGCCCTGCCCCACCGTCGATGAGGGTCTTGGTGACCAGTACGTTGCTGATGACTAGAGAGCAAAGCATCGGGAGGACCCCGGCCGTGGCCGCACACTTCAGCTGATCCGCTGAGCTGAACGTGAAGGTGCACGCCGACCACTTGAGAGGGCGCGTTGCTTCAAGCCTGGAGAGGACTGCATTCACTTCGCAGGCAAACTGCTTGAAGATGCGTTGGGAGGCTGGGGCTTGAGCTCCGCCCAGGATGCAGGCTATTGCGCACGGCTCCTGGAAGCCCCCAGCCCCCTTGTCTTGGTGGCGGTCCTCATTCCTCCTTGGCTGAGGTGGCAGCGGGGGAAGGCTTGAATTGCCCTGCAGGCGATCCTCACGAGGCTGATTTCTCCAATCCCCCTCGCAAGGCAGGTCCCGTGAGCGGTCCTCGCGAGGTTGATCACGCCACCCTTGGCGCGGGCCGCGATCTTCCCAGCGTCCTGGGTTTCTCCCTCCTCCTTGGCCGTAGCCCCGGTCAGCGCGGTCAGGGCGTCGGCCGATCCTTCCTTCTCGCATGGCGCGGAGCTCTTGGCATTCATTGGTGTTGTGGGTGTGGAGGTCATGGTACACGCAGTATCGGCTGCCCCTGGAGGATTCAGGTAGATCCTTGCCTCGCTTGGTGTCAGGCTCTGCAGCGAGCACGGCAGCCCCCTTGCGCTTCACGTCCTTGGCCTTGGGTTTCTTCTCTTCTGGGTCTGCGGCAGGCAGCTTGAGGAGGGAGAGACGCCCCTCCTCAGCCCTGGCGCACTTGGTCACCAAGTTGAACAGCTCCAGGGAGGTGCACAGGTCTTCATGCATCGCCAGCTCCTCCTTCATCTTGACATCGTGCACGCCGTCGGAGAAGGCTGAGATGATGGCTTCCTCGGACACCTTGGGGATCTTGAGTCGTGCGCTGTTGAAGCGCTGGATGTACTTTTGCAGGGTCTCTCTGGGTTCTTGCTTGATGTGGCGCATGTCGCTCACGGCGGGCGGCCAGTCGCGAATACCTTGGAAGTTGGCGATGAAGCGGGTGCGCATCTGGTCCCAGGAAGAGATCGTGCCTGGGGCCAGGTTAAGGAGCCAGGTACGAGCCCCTTCCTTGAGCGCCATGGGGAACTAGTTCGCCATGACCTTCTCGTCTCCACTGGCAGCTTCGATGCCCAGCTCGTAAAGCTGGAGGAACTCGGCGGGGTCAGTCGTGCCGTCGTAGCGAGGAGGCAGGTCTTGCTTGAACTTGTCGGGCCATGCGACGCTGCGCAGCTCGGTGGTGTAGGCGCGGCAGCCGGCCGTGGCCACGGGAGGCTTCGGTCGAGGGAGAGCTTGGTCTTGCGGGTCCCCATGCGCTGCAGCTGGGAGCAGCGCGGGGTCTTGACGTGCCGGAGCTGGAGCAGGGTCGCGGCGAGCCGGAGCAGGGAGCGCTCGGGCAGCCTCTTGCAGTCGAGGGACTTCTTGGCAGCTCCGTTCTTGCTGGGCTGGCGCCTGACGGAGCGGGTTCCACCCAGGGGCCATGCGCCTTGGAGCCATGGCGTCTTATTGGAGGGGGGGCAGCTGGTACACCCCCGGAACTTCATTGCCAGCGCGTGGCGGGGTGCGGCGCAACGGGGCAGACGGTGCAGGAGAGCCCCCTGCGGCGCGGACGAGCTCGGCGACGCGGTCGAGCCACTCTTCGTAGACGTCGTCGACGGGACAGTAGCGCAGGAGCTCGTTTGCCGCGATGAGCGCAGCTCGAGCTTCCAAGGGCGCGCGGAGCGCGTGGGACGAAGAGCCAGCTGGCGTGAGCGACGGAGTAGCGGTGCGGCCATCTCGCCGCACGGACGGGTGCTGAGACGACGCTTGCTGCTCGTTCCCCGCCGGGCCAGTGGCGGCGTTGATGGCGGGCGACGGGGAACGATGAGGACGCCCACCGACGGGAGCCGTCTGGGCGACGCGGGAGGCGATGGCGGCCCGGCGCTCAGCGCGGGCCCGACGGGCATCGGACATGGACGCGACGGTCGGCGGAGAACGAAGCGGTGGAAGACAAATTCCGGCGCACCCCTACCTGGCGCGCCAAATGTCGGATTTCGGGTTCCGGCAGACCCTTGAGGTTTGAGCTCTGGGGTGCGCGCGGAGATTCTGCCCTCTACCTCTCCGTCTCGCAAGCATCTAAACTACCAAAGGAACAACACAACAGACACAAAGTATATACTGGTTCGGGCCACCGATGTGGTGTAATACCCTACTCCAGTGTGGTAGGTGGATTGCCTCTCGGGCTGAAAATGATGAACAGTACAAAGGAGAACAGCCTCGTGAGGGCGTGTTCTTGCTGGGACGATGAACTGCTAGGGGAGTTCAGCCGCCCATCTCTCCCTCTCTCTGTGTGTCTGTACCTGTTCTGTCTAATTCTCACTTTCTCTACCCTGGGGGTGGCTAGTCCTATTTATAGGCAAAGGCCCTGGGCCTCTTCCCAAATATTGAGCGGGAAGGGCGCCAACAATTGGCCAAATTCAAAGGGGAACATACAGTACTCTTATCCTGACTAAAGTCGGTCCTCGCCTGCCAAAGGCCCTGTGGTGACGCCGTCCTGGGCTCCACGATGACCTCCTTCCCACCGTTGGACTGGTCTTGGTCTTGTTGCACCAAAATGGATGCCTTTGCTTGATCCTCTCGCCTGCGCTTGCCCCCTTTGCACCAAAGAGGAAAGGGAGGACACTGTGCGGGCTGGCACCCGCCTGGCGCCCTTGGTCGTCATGGCTTGCGTCATGGGCACCTCGCGAGGTACCCTGCCTTGATCTCTCCGCCTCCTCGTGAGCCATCCTGGCGAGGCTGCGCCTGAGGAAACGCCGTGTCATCCGCCCCGTGAGGCTTGGCCCCTCGCGAGGGTCTTGAGTCTTGTGTTGATGAAGTTGGGCCGTACTGGGCCTCCTTTGCGCCACGCCGCAGGCCGCAGGCAGGCAAGTCTGGGGACCCCCGTTCCCAGAACGCTGACAGCTGCATGGATGACTACTTAACCTGACACCACTGCTCTGCCCCTTGCAAAGCCAATTTCAGACCATTTGCCTTGTGTTATAAAAATTGGTACAACAATACCCAAGTCAAGAGTGTTCAGATTTGAGAATTATTGGTTGAAGCACAGCTCCTTCAAAGATATTGTGCAAACTGCATGGAACATTCCTGTTGGTTATACTGATCCTGCAAAGAAGATTAATGCTAAATTCAAGAACTTGAGGAGAGCCCTCAAACTTTGGGCAAAGAACCTGTCCTGTCTCAAAAAACAGATTGAGGAGTTGAATGAATGTATATTACTATGGGACTTCTTGGAGGAATTAAGAGACCTAACTTTATTTGAGCATAACTGCAGAGAGCTATTGAAAGAAACACTCCTAACTGTCCTCAATAATTAGAAGATTTATTGGAAACAGAGAGGTAAAATCAAGGGGGTCAAATTTGGTGATGAAAATACAAAATTCTTTCATACCAAGGCTTCAATTAATCACAGGCATAACAAAATTGCAATGCTCATGAATGAGGACCAAGTGGAAATTACTGATCATGAAGGGAAGGTTGCAATACTATGGGAAACTTTTAAGAAAAGATTGGGTCATTCCAATGGCCATATCATGCATTTCAACTTACAGGACCTGTATGATAACAGAGTGGATCCACAAAATTTTCAAGACCTTGAGAAACCTTTCTCTCAGGAAGAAATTGATGAGGTAGTCAAAAACTTGCCCACAGACAAATCCCCAGGTCCTGATGGATTTAATAATGAGTTCCTAAAAGCTTGTTGGGACATTATAAAACTGGATGTAACTGAGCTTATCATTGCCTTTCATGCTGGAAATGTGAATTTGGAAAGCATCAACACTTCTTATATCACACTCATTCCAAACAAGGAGGTACCTATATCCCCTAATGACTTCAGGCCAATTTCACTGCTTAATGGGGTGCTCAAAATCATTAGTAAATTGCTGGCAAACAGATTACAAAAAGTAATCCTCAAGATGGTACACATCAATCAATATGGATTCTTAAAGAACAGAGTGACTCAAGATTGTCTAGGATGGGCCTATGAATATATACATCAGTGCCACAAGTCAAAAGAGGAACTTCTTGTAATCAAACTGGATTTTGAAAAGGCCTTTGACACTATTGAACATCAAGCTATAATTGACATCCTAAGAGCTAAGGGATTTGGTGAAAGGTGGATAACTTGGATGCACATGCTCTTCAATTCTGTGTCCTCTGCTGTGATGTTAAACAGGGTACCTGGGAAGAAATTTTACTGTAAAAGAGGAGTAAGACAAGGAGACCCCCTTTCACCCCTTTTTTTCCTTCTAGCAGCTGACTTATTGCAATCAATCTTGAATAAAGCCATGACAAGGGATTTAGTCACACCACCACTTCAAGTGAACTCCTTCCCTGACTTCCCTTTTGTGAAGTATGCAGATGACACTCTTGTTATCATGCAAGCAAGTGCTAGACAGCTAGTATGCCTCAAAGCTCTACTAAACACATTTGCATCTGCCACAAGCCTCAAAGTAAACTATGGGAAATCAATCATGGTGGCAATAAACATTGTAGAAGTCAGAGTAGATATTTTCACAAACACTATACAATGTGCCATAGGGCAATTTCCATTCACCTATCTGGGGCTACCTTTGGGTATTTATAAACCAACTGTGGAGCAGTGTTTGCCTATAGTCAACAGAATTGCTAAGAGGATTACTGACATTTCCACTTTCATGACTCAAGCAGGGAAGGTTTTGTTGGTTAAATCTGTGTTGGCTTCTTTAGCAGTTTACTTCATGTGTTGTCTGGACATTCCCATCACAATTAAACAACAGATCATCAAATATTTAAGGCATGGCCTATGGAGGAGTCCTGATATGGAAGATAGGAGACCGGCCTTAGTGGCTTGGCACACAGTTTGCAGACCAAAAAATCAGGGTGGCTTGGGAGTCCTGGATATCTTCACACAAAATAAAACCCTGCTCATGAAAAATCTTCATAAATTTTACAACAGACATGACATCCCTTGGGTTAATTTAATTTGCGAAACATACTACAGCAATGGACAACTTCCAGGGGATCAAAAAGTGGGCTCATTTTGGTGGAAATCCAACCTAGCACTCATTGATCAGTTCAAAGCTATAGCAAGATGCAATGTGGGAGATGGCAAAATTGCTCTGTTCTGGGATGATATGTGGCACCAATTTGTTCTAAAACACAGGTTTGATCACCCCTATTCCTTTGTTAGAGATCCACACACAAGTGTTTAGCAAGTGGTCAACACTCAATATCTCCAAGATTTATTCCATCCGCCTCTTACTACACAAGCATATGAGGAGTTCCTACAAATGGAAGACATGTGCATTTCTCTAAGACAATCAGAATACTTAGATGCGCTGGATACTTGGAGTTACATCTGGGGAAATGAATTCTATTCATCAATTAAAGCCTATGAAGTGCTAATTGGCCGCAAACAAACTCCACCTCACTTCTCATGGATTTGGAAAAGTTCCTGTCAGCCCAAGCACAAAGTTTTTTTCTGGATGCTATTGCATGACAGAGTAAACACAAGGAATCTTTTAAGAAGGACAAACTTTGAATTGGAAGTTTACAGTTGTGCAGTGAGGAATTGTCAACAGGAAGAAACTTTGCACCATCTTTTTTGCGGATGTCCTTTTGCTGTCAGATGCTGGGATTTCATCTACCCTTCAAGAACACCTAACTTGTCAGTTCTGGAGGCATACCAAGACCTCAAAGACAAACTCAATTACCCTTTCTTTATGGAGATTATCATATTGGGATCATGGGCAATCTGGATATCTAGAAACAACAAGATTTTTGAGAATATAACTCCTTCATTTGATGGCTGGAAACACATATTCACTCAGGAGTTAAAGCTTCTCAAGTACAGGATCAAGAAGAAATATGAAGTGCAGTTCTCTGCTTGGTTGGATTCATGGTTGTAATTATGTATAGTTTTCTTTGTTGTTCTTGTTTTCTTGTTCTTTTCTTCTTCTTAGCTGTAGGTTAGTGGTCTTCTTTTTTGGGTAGTTTCTCTTCTGTTCTTCTTATTTTTCTTTTGTTAAGCTTATCTCAAGCCCACCAGACTTCTGCTCTTATCTTTTTTCTATTAATAAAAGTTGCAATGGGGTGTTTACCCTACCGTTTATAGTAAAAAAAATGGATGGCTGAGTTAGTTGAAGCACAAAAGTACCTGGTTCCATAGGCAACTTGAGGGCAGCGTGTTTTGACAAGTCGTCGGCAATGTTGTTCTCCGCTCGGGGAACAAGCTCCGCTTGTAGACCGTCAAAACGCTCCTCCAACATCCTCACCTCATCCACATAAGCCTCCATCAACGAGCTCTGGTAATCCTTCGTAACTTTCTTGACGACGAGCTGCGAATCACCTCTGATGATGAGCTTCCTGATTCCGAGGCCTGCCGCGATCCTGAGACCGGCAAGAAATCCCTCGTACTCTACCATGTTGTTTGCTGATTTTTCCCGGGGAAAGTGAATCTGGACCACGTACTTGAGGCGCTCTCCAGTGGGTGCGACGAGTAGCACGCCGGCACCAGCACCAGCACCTTGAAGCGAGAAAGCCCCACGAAGTACATGATCCAATCACGGCTCGTCTCCTTGTCGGGAAAGGTGGTCTCTTGAATCTCCTCGTCAGGCGTTGAGGTCCCTTCTTCTATGAAGTCCGCCAAGGCTCGGCTATTGATCGTTGAAGTACTTTCAAACTTGAGGCCGAAGCTCGACAGTACCAATGCCCATTCCACAATCCTCCTAGTTGCATTCGGGTTGTGCAAGATTCGTTGCAAAGGGAGGCGGGTGACGACTCGTGTGCTTGGAAACAATGACACAACTTTCTTGAGGCCATAAGGAGGTCGAAAAGTAGCTTCTGCATCCTAGAATATCTTGATCTTGCCCCTTGCAAGAGGGAACTAACAAAATAAATCGGGTGCTCCCCCACCTTCTTCTTCCGTTCAACTTCGCCCATCCGCGCAGACTCTGTCTTGCCGGGACCGGGCCTTGCTGGGGGTTCCACCTTGCTGGTGTCAGGTCCTGCCGGGGAGAGCCCCGGCCCACCATACGAAGGCTCCGCTGCTACATCTGCTTCTTCCTCAAGTTCCCTCTGTGCTACTAGCGTAGCATTGAAAACTTGATTCGTCGCCGCTAGATATAGCAGCAACGGCTCTTGTGGTTTAGGTGCGACTAGTATTGGCGTGGAGGAGAGGTACTTCTTCAAATCCTGTAGCTCTGCCTCTGCCCCTGGAGTCCATTTCATTGGACCCGCCTTTTTGAAAACTTTGAAAAAGGGGATGGCGCGCTCAGCAGATTTGAAGATGAACCTACTTAGAGTAGCAACATAGCCGGCGAGCCTACGATTGTCTTTGACCCATCTTGGTGCCTCAATCTGCTCAAACGCTTTGATCTTTTCAGGATTTGCTTCGATCCCATGTTGAGACACAAAGAACCCAAGAAGTTTGCCGGATGGGACACTAAACTGTTGGAAATATGCCCTAGAGGCAATAATAAAAGCATTATTATTATATTTCCTTATTCATGATAATTGTCTTTATTCGTGCTATAATTGTGTTATCCGGAAATCGTAATACATGTGTGAATAACAGACAACAACGTGTCCCTAGTAAGCCTCTAGTTGACTAGCTCGTTGATCAATAGATAGTCATGGTTTCCTGACTATGGGCATTGGACTTCAATGATAACGAGATCACATCATTAGGGGAATGATGTGATGGACGAGACCCAATCCTAAACATAGCATAAGATCGCATAGTTCGTTTGCTAGAGTTTTCCAATGTCAAGTATCTTTTCCTTAGACCATGAGATCGTGTAACTCCCGGATACCGTAGGAGTGCTTTGGGTGTGCCAAACATCACAACGTAACTGGGTGACTATAAAGGTATACTACGGGTATCTCTGAAAGTGTCTGTTGGGTTGACACGGATCGAGACTGGGATTTGTCACTCCGCTTGACGGAGAGGTATCACCGGGCCCTCTCTGTAATGCATCATCATAATGAGCTCAATGTGATCAAAGTGTTTGATCACGGTATCATGCATTACGGTACGAGAAAAGTGACTTGCCGGTAACGAGATTGAACGAGGTATTGGGATACCGATGATCGAATCTCGGGCAAGTAAAATACCGATTGACAAAGGGAATCGTATACGGGATTAATTGAATCCTCGACATCGTGGTTCATCCGATGAGATCATCGTGGAGCATGTGGGAGCCAACATGGGTATCCAGATCCCGCTGTTGGTTATTGCCCGAGAACCGTCTCGGTCATGTCTGCATGTCTCCCGAACCCGTAGGGTCTACACACTTAAGGTTCGGTGACGCTAGGTTTGTGAAGATATGTATATGCAGTAACCCAAATGTTGTTCGGAGTCCCGGATGAGATCCCGGACGTCGCGAGGAGTTTCGGAATGGTCCGGAGGTAAAGAATTATATATAGAAAGTGTTGTTTTGGCCATCGTGACAAGTTTCGGGGTTATCGATATTGTACCGGGACCACCGGAGGGTCCCGGGGGGTCCACCGGGTGGGGCCACCTGCCTCGGGGGGCCACATGGTCTCTAGGGGTGCGCCTTGGCCTACATGGGCCAAGGGGAACCAGCCCCTACAGGCCCATGCGCCTACAGGGGGGGAAACCCTAAAGAGGGGGGGCGACCCCTTGCTTGGGGGGCAAGCCCCACCCCTTGGCCGCCGCCCCCCCTAGGAGATTGCATCTCCTAGGGACGGCGCCCCCCCTAGGGGGCTATATAAAGGGGGGAGGGGAGGGGGGCAGCGCACCCTTGCTCCTGGCGCCTCCCTCTACCTCTCCAACATCTCCTCCTCCTCCGTAGAGCTCGGAGAAGCCCTGCCGGAGTACTGCAACTCCACCATCACCACGCCGTCGTGCTGCCGCTAGAGCTATCTTCCCAACCTCTCCTTTGCCTTGCTGGATCAATAAGAAGGAGACGTTACGCTGAATGTACGTGTGTTGAACGCGAAGGTGCCGTCCTTTCTGTGCTAGGATCTCCGGTGATTTGGATCACGTCGTGTACGACTACCTCATCCCCGTTCATTGAACGCTTCCGCTCGCGATCTACAAAGTGGTATGTAGATGCAATCTCTCTCCCATGAATCGTTGCTAGATGAACTCATAGATGGATTTTTGTGAAACCGTAGGAAAATTTTTATTTTCTGCAACGTTCCCCAACAGTGGCATCATGAGCTAGGTCTATGCGTAGTTCTTCTTGCACGAGTAGAACACAATTTGTTGTGGGCGTAGATTTGTCAACTTTTCTTGCCGCTACTAGTCTTATCTTGCTTCATTGGTATTGTGGGATGAAGCGGCCTGGACCAACCTTACACGTACTCTTACGTGAGACCGGTTCCACCGACTAACATGCACTAGTTGCATAAGGTGGCTGGCGGGTGTCTGTCTCTCCCACTTTAGTTGGAGCGGATTCGATGAAAAGGGTCCTTATGAAGGGTAAATAGAAGTTGACAAATCACGTTGTGGCTTTCACGTAGGTAAGAAAACGTTCTTGCTAGAACCCTAATTCAGCCACGTAAAAACTTGCAACAACAATTAGAGGACGTCTAACTTGTTTTTGCAGCAAGTGCTTTGTGATATGATATGGCCAAAGTTGTGATGAATGATGAATGATCTATATGTGATGTATGAGATGTTCATGCTATTGTAATAGGAATCACGACTTGCATGTCGATGAGTATGACAACCGGCAGGAGCCATAGGAGTTGTCTTTATTTTTTGTATGACCTGCGTGTCATTGAGAAACGCCATGTAAATTACTTTACTTTATTGCTAAACGCGTTAGCCATAGTAGTGGAAGTAATAGTTGGCAAGCAACTTCATGGAGACATGATGATGGAGATCATGATGATGGAGATCATGGTGTCAAGCCGGTGACAAGATGATCATGGAGCCCCAAGATGGAGATCAAAGGAGCTATGTGATATTGGCCATATCATGTCACATTTATTATTTGATTGCATGTGATGTTTATCATGTTTTGCATCTTGTTTACTTAGAATGAAGGTAGTAAATAAGATGATCCCTCATAATAATTTCAAGAAGTGTTCCCCCTAACTGTGCACCGTTGCGATAGTTCGTTGTTTCGAAGCACCACGTGATGATCGGGTGTGATAGATTCTAACGTTCACATACAATGGGTGTAAGACAGATTTACACATGCAAACACTTAGGTTGACTTGACGAGCCTAGCATGTACAGACATGGCCTCGGAACACAGAAGACCGAAAGGTCGAGCATGAGTCGTATAGAAGATACGATCAACATGAAGATGTTCACCGATGTTGACTAGTCCGTCTCACGTGATGATCGGACACGGCCTAGTTGACTCGGATCATGTTATACTTAGATGACTAGAAGAGGGATGTCTATCTAAGTGGGAGTTCAATAAATAATTTGATTAGATGAACTTTATTATCATGAACTTAGTCTAAAATATTTACAATATGTCTTGTAGATCAAATGGCCAACATAGTCCTCAACTTCAACGCGTTCCTAGAGAAAACCAAGCTGAAAGACGATGGCAGCAACTATACGGACTGGGTCCGGAACCTGAGGATCATCCTCATAGCTGCCAAGAAAGATTATGTCCTACGAGCACCGCTGGGTGACGCACCTGTTCTCCCTGCAGAACAAGACGTTATGAACGCTTGGCAGTCACGTTCCGATGATTACTCCCTCGTTCAGTGCGGCATGCTTTACAGCTTAGAGCCGGGGCTCCAAAAGCGTTTTGAGAGATATGGAGCATATGAGATGTTCGAAGAGCTGAAAATGGTTTTCCAAGCTCATGCCCGGGTCGTGAGATATGAAGTCTCCGACAAATTCTTTAGCTGTAAGATGGAGGAAAATAGCTCTGTCAGTGAACACATACTCAAGATGTCTGGGTTGCACAACCGCTTGACTCAATTGGAAGTTAATCTCCCGGATGAAGCAGTCATTGACAGAGTCCTCCAGTCGCTTCCACCTAGCTACAAGAGCTTTGTGATGAACTACAATATGCAGGGGATGGTAAAGACCATTCCTGAGGTATATGCTATGCTGAAATCAGCAAAGGTAGAAATCAAGAAGGAGCATCAAGTGTTGATGGTGAATAAAACCACTAAGTTCAAGAAGGGCAAGGGTAAAAAGAACTTCAAGAAGGACGGCAAGGAAGTTGCCGCACCCGGTAAGCAAGTTGCCAGGAAGAAGCCAAAGAATGGACCCAAGCCTGAGACTGAGTGTTTTTATTGCAAGGGAAGTGGTCACTGGAAGCGGAACTGCCCCAAATACTTAGCGGACAAGAAGGCCGACAAAACAAAAGGTATATGTGATATACATGTAATTGATGTGTACCTTACCAGTACTCGTAGTAGCTCTTGGGTATTTGATACCGGTGCAGTTGCTCACATTTGTAACTCAAAACAGGAGCTGCGGAATAAACGGAGACTGGCGAAGGACGAGGTGACGATGCGCGTCGGGAATGGTTCCAAGGTCGATGTGATCGCCGTCGGCACGCTACCTCTACATTTACCTACGGGATTAGTTTTAAACCTCAATAATTGTTATTTAGTGCCAAGTTTGAGCATGAACATTGTGTCTGGATCTCGTTTAATTCGAGATGGCTATTCATTTAAATCCGAGAATAATGGTTGTTCTATTTATATGAGAGATATGTTTTATGGTCATGCTCCGATGGTTAATGGTTTATTCTTAATGAATCTCGTACGTGATGATACACATATTCATAGTGTGAATACCAAAAGAGTTAAAGTTGATAACAATAGTCCCACATATTTGTGGCACTGCCGCCTTGGTCACATAGGTGTCAAACGCATGAAGAAGCTCCATGTAGATGGACTTTTAGAGTCTCTTGATTATGAATCATTTGACACGTGCGAACCATGCCTCATGGGTAAAATGACCAAGACTCCGTTCTCAGGAACAATGGAGCGAGCAACCAAATTATTGGAAATCATACATACCGATGTGTGCGGTCCAATGAGTGTTGAGGCTCGCGGTGGCTATCGTTATGTTCACACCCTCACTGATGACTTGAGTAGATATGGGTATATCTACTTAATGAAACACAAGTCTGAGACCTTTGAAAAGTTCAAAGAATTTCAGAGTGAGGTTGAAAATCAACGTGATAGAAAGATCAAGTTTCTACGATCAGATCGTGGAGGAGAATACTTGAGTCACGAATTTGGCACACACTTAAGAAAATGTGGAATAGTTTCACAACTCACGCCGCCTGGAACACCTCAGCGTAATGGTGTGTCCGAACGTCGTAATCGCACTCTATTAGATATGGGGCGATCTATGATGTCTCTTACCGATTTACCGCTATCTTTTTGGGGTTATGCTTTAGAGACTGCCGCATTCACTTTAAATAGGGCTCCGTCGAAATCCGTTGAGACGACACCGTATGAATTAAGGTTTGGGAAGAAACCTAAGCTGTCGTTTCTAAAAGTTTGGGGATGCGATGCTTATGTCAAGAAACTTCAACCTGAAAAGCTCGAACCCAAGTCGGAAAAATGCGTCTTCATAGGATACCCTAAAGAAACTATTAGGTATACCTTCTACCTCAGATCCGAAGGCAAGATCTTTGTTGCCAAGAATGGATCCTTTCTAGAGAAAGAGTTTCTCTCGAAATAAGTAAGTGGGAGGAAAGTAGAACTTGATGAAGTGTTACCTCTTGAACAGTAAAATGGCGAAACTCAAGAAAACGTTCCTGAGGTGCCTGCACCGACTAGAGAGGAAATTAATGATACTTCCAATCAAGCTCCTACTGAAATTCGAAGGTCCACAAGGACACGTTCCGCACCAGAGTGGTACGGCAACCCTGTCTTCGAAATCATGTTGCTAGACAACGGTGAACCTTCGAACTATGAGGAAGCAATGGCGGGCCCGGATTCCGACAAATGGCTGGAAGCCATGAAATCTGAGATAGGATCCATGTATGAAAACGAAGTATGGACTTTGACTGACTTGCCCGTTGAGCGGCGAGCCATAGAAAATAAATGGATCTTTAAGAAGAAGACAGACGCGGATGGTAATGTGACCATCTATAAAGCTCGGCTTGTCGCTAAGGGTTATCGACAAGTTCAAGGAATTGACTACGATGAGACTTTCTCACCGGTAGCGAAGATGAAGTCCGTCCGAATCATGTTAGCAATTGCCGCATTCTACGATTATGAAATATGGCAAATGGACGTCAAAACGGCATTCCTTAATGGTTTCCTTAAGGAAGAATTGTATATGATGCAGCCGGAAGGTTTTGTCGATCCTAAGAATGCTGACAAGGTGTGCAAGCTCCAACGCTCGATTTATGGGCTGGTGCAAGCATCTCGGAGTTGGAACATTCGCTTTGATGAGATGATCAAAGCGTTTGGGTTTACGCAGACTTATGGAGAAGCCTGCGTTTACAAGAAAGTGAGTGGGAGCTCTGTAGCATTCTCATACTATATGTAGATGACATACTTTTGATGGGAAATGATATAGAACTCTTGGACAGCATTAAGGCCTACTTGAATAAAAGTTTTTCAATGAAGGACCTTGGAGAAGCTGCTTATATATTAGGCATCAAGATCTATAGAGACAGATCAAGACGCCTCATAGGTCTTTCACAAAGCACATACCTTGATAAGATATTGAAGAAGTTCAATATGGATCAATCTAAGAAGGGGTTCTTACCTGTGTTACAAGGTGTGAAATTGAGCTCAGCTCAATGTCCGACCACGGCAGAAGATATAGGAGAGATGAATGTCATCCCCTATGCCTCAGCCATAGGGTCTATTATGTATGCCATGCTGTGTACCAGACCTGATGTAAAACTTGCCGTAAGTTTGGTAGGAAGGCACCAAAGTAATCCCGGCAACGAACACTGGACAGCGGTCAAGAATATCCTAAAGTACCTGAAAAGGACTAAGGGAATGTTTCTTGTTTATGGAGGTGACGAAGAACTCGTCGTAAAGGGTTACGTTGACGCTAGCTTCGACACAGATCTGGATGACTCTAAGTCACAAACCGGATACGTGTATATTTTGAATGGTGGGGCAGTAAGCTGGTGCAGTTGCAAGCAGAGCGTTGTGGCGGGATCTACATGTGAAGCGGAGTACATGGCAGCCTCGGAGGCAGCACATGAAGCAATTTGGGTGAAGGAGTTCATCACCGACCTCGGAGTCATACCCAATGCGTCGGGGCCAATCAAACTCTTCTGTGACAACACTGGAGCTATTGCACTTGCCAAGGAGCCCAGGATTCACAAGAAGACCAGGCACATCAAGCGTCGCTTCAACTCCATTTGTGCAAATGTTCAAGATGGCGACATAGAAATTTGTAAAGTGCACACGGATCTGAATGTCGCAGATTCGTTGACTAAACCTCTCCCTAAGGCAAAACATGATCAGCACCAGAACTCTATGGGTGTTCGATTCATCACAATGTAACTAGATTATTGACTCTAGTGCAAGTGGGAGACTGTTGGAAATATGCCCTAGAGGCAATAATAAAAGCATTATTATTATATTTCCTTATTCATGATAATTGTCTTTATTCGTGCTATAATTGTGTTATCCGGAAATCGTAATACATGTGTGAATAACAGACAACAACGTGTCCCTAGTAAGCCTCTAGTTTACTAGCTCATTGATCAATAGATAGTCATGGTTTCCTGACTATGGGCATTGGATGTCAATGATAACGAGATCACATCATTAGGGGAATGATGTGATGGACGAGACCCAATCCTAAACATAGCATAAGATCGCATAGTTCGTTTGCTAGAGTTTTCCAATGTCAAGTATCTTTTCCTTAGACCATGAGATCGTGTAACTCCCGGATACCGTAGGAGTGCTTTGGGTGTGCCAAACGTCACAACGTAACTGGGTGACTATAAAGGTATACTACGGGTATCTCTGAAAGTGTCTGTTGGGTTGACACGGATCGAGACTGGGATTCGTCACTCCGCTTGACGGAGAGGTATCACCGGGCCCTCTCAGTAATGCATCATCATAATGAGCTCAATGTGATCAAAGTGTTTGATCACGGGATCATGCATTACGGTACGAGAAAAGTGACTTGCCGGTAATGAGATTGAACGAGGTATTGGGATACCGACGATCGAATCTCGGGCAAGTAAAATACCGATTGACAAAGGGAATCGTATACGGGATTAATTGAATCCTCGACATCGTGGTTCATCCGATGAGATCATCGTGGAGCATGTGGGAGCCAACATGGGTATCCAGATCCCGCTGTTGGTTATTGCTCGAGAACCGTCTCGGTCATGTCTGCATGTCTCCCGAACCCGTAGGGTCTACACACTTAAGGTTCAGTGACGCTAGGTTTGTGAAGATATGTATATGCAGTAACCCGAATGTTGTTCGGAGTCCCAGATGAGATCCCGGACGTCACGAGGAGTTTCGGAATGGTCCGGAGGTAAAGAATTATATATAGAAAGTGTTGTTTTGGCCATCGGGACAAGTTTCGGGGTTATCGGTATTGTACCGGGACCACCGGAGGGTCCCGGGGGGTCCACCGGGTGGGGCCACCTGCCTCGGGGGGCCACATGGGCCAAGGGGAATCAGCCCCTAGAGGCCCATGCGCCTAGAGGGGGGGGAAACCCTAAAGAGGGGGGGCGCCCCCTTGCTTGGGGGGCAAGCCCCACCCCTTGGCCGCCGCCCCCCTAGGAGATTGCATCTCCTAGGGCCGGCGCCCCCCTAGGGGGCTATATAAAGGGGGGAGGGGAGGGGGGCAGCGCACCCTTGCTCCTGGCGCCTCCCTCTCCCTCTCCAACATCTCCTCCTCCTCCGTAGAGCTCGGCGAAGCCCTGCCGGAGTACTGCAACTCCACCATCACCACGCCGTTGTGCTGCTGCTGGAGCTATCTTCCCAACCTATCCTTTGCCTTGCTGGATCAAGAAGAAGGAGACGTTAAGCTGACCGTACGTGTGTTGAGCGCGGAGGTGCCGTCCTTTCGGTGCTGGGATCTCCGGTGATTAGGATCACGTCGTGTAAGACTACCTCATCCCCGTTCATTGAACGCTTCCGCTCGAGATCTACAAAGTGGTATGTAGATGCAATCTCTCTCCCATGACTCGTTGCTAGATGAACTCATAGATGGATTTTGGTGAAACCGTAGGAAAATTTTTGTTTTCTGCAATGTTCCCCAACATAAACACACACTTCTCTGGGTTGAGCTTCAGGTTGATCTTGTGCAGATTTGCAAATGTTTCTTCCAAATCCTGCACGAGCGTAGCCTTGTCCTTGGTTTGGACCACTATATCGTCCATGTAAGCTTCCATATTTCTATGAAGTTGGGGCTCAAAACCAATTTGGACCGCTCGGACAAACGTCGAACCAGCGCTTTTCAACCCGAAATGCATTCGTACAAAATAGTATGTACCACATGGGGTGATGAACTCGGTCGTTTCTTCGTCTTCCTTCATAATGAAGATCTGATGGTATCCTGAATAGGCGTCGAGGAATGACAACATGTCATACCGGGCAGTGGAGTCCACAATCTGGTGGATGCATGGCAAAGGGAAAGGATCCTTTGGACAGGCCTTATTGATATCTGTGTAATCAATACATAGCCTCCACTTCCCATTTGCCTTACTCATATGTCCATTTTGCATCATGCTTTTATATCGATATTTATTGCATTATGGGCAGTTATTACACATTATGTCACAATACTTATGCCTATTCTCTCTTATTTTACAAGGCTTACATAAGGAGGGAGAATGCCGACAGCTGGAATTCTGGGCTGGAAAATTAGCAAATATTAGAGACCTATTCTGCGCAACTCCAAAAGTCCTGAAACTCCATGAAAGTCAATTTCAGAATATATAAAAAATATTGAGCGGAAGAAGTACACCAGAGGGGGAACCACATGGCCACGAGGGTGGGGGCGCGCCCTATCCCCCAGGGCGCGCCCCCCTGCCTCGTGGGCCCCCTGTTGGCTCTCTGTCGGTATCAAAACCGGCGGATCTCGGGTAGGGGGTCCCGAACTGTGCGTTTAGGCCGGATGGTAACAGGAGACAAGGGACACGGAGTTTACCCAAGTTCGGGCCCTCTCAATGGAGGTAAAACCCTACTCCTGCTTGATTAATATTGATGATATGGGTAGTACAAGAGTAGATCTACCACGAGACCAAGGAGGCTAAACCCTAGAAGCTAGCCTATGGTATGATTGTTGTATGATGAAGTTGTCCTATGGACTAGAACCCTCCGGTTTATATAGACACCAGATAGGGTTAGGGTTACACAAAGTCGGTTACAATGGTAGGAGATCTTGAATATCCGCATCGCCAAGCTTGCCTTTCACGCCAAGGAAAGTCCCATACGGACACGGGACAAAGTCTTCAATCTTGTATCTTCATAGTCCAGGAGTCCGGCTGAAGGTATAGTCCGGTTATCCGAACACCCCCTAATCCAGGACTCCCTCAGTAGCCCCTGAACCAGGCTTCAATGACGACGAGTCCGGCGTGCAGATTGTCTTTGGCATTGCAAGGCGGGTTCCTCCTCCAAGTTCTTCATAAAAGATTGTAAACACCAAGAATAGTGTCCGGCTCTGCAAAATAAGTTTCCACATATTGCCATAGAGAGAATAATATTAACACAAATCAAATCTGCCGACGTATTCCGTAGCATGACATCACACTACAACCAAGTCCTTATTCGAATCGTTTTCACTTCTCCACCTCAGCGCGTTTTGCGAGGCGGTTTTCCTTGGCACGTCTTGTCAAAGCAGAGATCGTGTCCCCTTTATTTACGGGATCCTCATCAATACGGTCGTGGGTAACCCAATCGTGCCCGTTCAGCATGTTTTCTCGATTAAAAGCGAGTCCCAAACGGTCACGGGGGGGGGGGCTCTTGGTATTCATCCTCTTATAAAGAGACCGAAGGCCTTACTCCTTTTTTTCAACCTCAAACGAGTTAGCCCATCGCCTCGAGTTCCAACACCCTAGGCTCCAGATTTCAGATGCTTCGGATCATCGATAATGCCCGGTTCCGACCTTCAAGGCCGGTGGATGCCCTCCTCCGTCACGGAGGAGGACGTGCTAAAGTTGAGAGAGGCTAAGTTCTTGACCGGCGAAATTTCGCACAGGTTGCCTGCTCAAGGGCAGGCCATTCCCAGTCCCTAGCCTGGTGAGAGCGTGGTGTTCATATCCCACTTCCTTCAGGGGTTAGGCTTCCCAATGGATCCCTTTGTGAGGGGGCTGCTATTTTATTACGGGCTGGAATTCCACGACTTAGCTCCGGAGTCCATACTCCATATCTCCTCATTCATTGTCGTGTGTGAAGCGTTCCTCCGTGTTACCCCTCACTTCGGTTTGTGGCTCAAGACTTTTAAAGTGGAGCCGAAGATGATCGAGGGACGGCACGCAGAGTGCGGAGGCGCTGATATAAGCAAGAATGCTGATGCTCCATGGCCCGAGGGCTCTTTTCAAGAGGAGCTTGGCTTGTGGCAATAAGAATGGTTCTGTATCACCGCTCCCAGGGGCACCAAGTGGGTGGCGCCTCCTGCCTTTCGCTCGGGTCCCCCACCACGGCTAGCGTCATGGGTCAGCAAGGGGTTAGATTGGCGGTTACCCAAAGATGTGCCTTTGTTGCAGAGCCAAATCAGGGATCTCTTGGAAAGAGACCTCAACTTGGTCAAAGTGATGCAAGTTATGCTGATCCGCCGGACCTTGCCCGGCAAACGTCGCTCCCTCCGCTTGTGGGAGTTTAATCCGGAGGGACCACGAGTCTCCAACATTTTATGGGCGCAACGCCCGTGGAGGTGTACCAATTGTTCTTCGGATCATAAGCAATGTGTCCGGATTTGACCGAGGATGCAGGTTTAAGCTGCAATCATCCGGATACTCAAGTAAGTAACCTTGTGCCCGGACTCGCTATCCGTATAATTGTCATAAACCTGCCCTCAAGATAATGCTTTTGGAGGGAAGTAAGGGGGAGGACAAGGAAACTATGGCCTCCTCGAAGGAAGCTGCTCCGAAGGGAGGAACCGACAATTCCTCTCCTAAGGGGAAGAAGAGGGCCGCCTCTGAC
Organism: Aegilops umbellulata; assembly: GCA_032464435.1. Classification (NCBI taxonomy): domain Eukaryota; kingdom Viridiplantae; phylum Streptophyta; class Magnoliopsida; order Poales; family Poaceae; genus Aegilops; species Aegilops umbellulata. The sequence continues at coordinate 32,403,117 of CP136059.1, forward strand.
GACCCGGAGACCATGGCCTCGAAGCGGGGGGGGGGGGGAATCCTCATCAGAGGGCCCGACGCTGGGGAGTTCCTCGGCCGAACTATGCCCTCAAAGGGATCAGCCCTCCAGTGAGCTGTAAGTAGAGAAAGATTTTCCTTTTGAGGGGTGAGAAGAATCCTTGATTTATATCTGAGAAGATTAATCGAAATTTTAACTTGTAGCTCGGACCTCAGCCCTTCTCAGCAGAGCTCGTCTTTGGGGGATCTTCTTCCGGAGATGATGGAGAGCGGGACGCCTCCCCCTGCCGTACCGCCTAGCGAGGCGGGCGACCCTGAGGTGTCGTCGTGAAGGGTTGCTCCGAATTCGGCAGGGGCGGAAGGTAGCTATGTGGCCCCCCAAGATTCTCCGCGTCCGGCCTTCGAAAGAAGCCATAGGATGAGTCCGGCACCACCTGGTGCTCGGCCGGAGGAGCTAAAGATTCTGCTGGGGCGAGCTTCCATCTCAGAGGAGCACCGTGCATTGATGGGCACGGTGATTGAAAGGATTTCATCCGCAGAAAGCGGATTGCATGAGGCCGTCAAGAGTTTACTGACGGGTTTGGAGGTACGTTAGATAATGTACACTTTTATCAGTTGCGCATAAGTAGGATGCGCCCTGTGTAGATAGTAGCCCCTGAGACTCTGTGTGTCGTCGAGAAATGACGGCACGCAGAGGATCATAATCCTAGGTCTAAGGTGTCGCCTTTGAATGTAGGTGGCGAAGTTTCCGGAATCGAGCCGAACTGATGATTTGGCCGAACTAAAGCGGCAACTGGACGTGGCAGATGCCGACATCGCGCTTGTCAACAAGCGGCTTGATGATGCTCAAGGTATGTAATTCCTCGGGCGGCACCAGGTAAGAGGAGCTTCATGCTAGTGTCTTACAATGTGTGTGCTTGACGCAGATGGTGCGGCCGCCGTGGAGAGTCTTAGGGCAGAACTTGCCCGAGCTAAGGAACAAGCCAGGAAAAGTGATGCGGTTGCCGAGAAAGCCCTTGAAGAGCTGAGAGCCGAACAGGCTGATCACTTCCGAAGCAAAGAGGAGATGGTCGAATTGGCCGTGAAATTAAAGAGCGCTGCAGACCATTGCAAACTTCTTGAGAAAGAAGACTGGGCGAGACAAACGGACTTAGAGAAGGCCGTTGCCGATGCCAAGGACGCTCGCTCTGCGATGAGAGCTTCAAAGGAGGAGCTGCGTCAGGCCGAACAGATTGCGGCTAGAAAGCCCTTTATGCTGCGGAGGAAGTTTTGCAATCTGAAGTTTGCTCCGTTGGACCGGATGTGGAGTGTAGAGGACACCTATCTGGATTTGGCAGCAAGTGTTGCTGATGCGACCGAACACTTTAGAGATCAAAAAGATCGCGAAGTGGAAAAGCTTTTCTGGTCGCAGTTCCACAATCCAGAGCGTCCGCTGGCAGTGGACGATCGTCTGGCTCAATGGGCCGAACTGAATAGGTTGTCCGGACTCGCCGTGAAGTTCGTCATGGGTCATTTGTGCCCGGGGAAATCGGAGCCGAAGAGTTATTTCGGCTTGGTGCAGCAACTCCTTGATGCGGTGCCCCGTATCGATGCAATGAAGAGGTCAGCATGCATAGAGGGCGCACAGATGGCTCTTGCCCGTGTCAAGACATATTGGGCGGAGATGGAGACCACCGTTGTTGCGTCTCGAGATTCGGACAGAAGCCGAGTACCCTCTGAACACTATTTTCAGGAAGTCCTTGAAGGCGCTCGTGTAATAGAGACGCAGTGCTCGAAGGATGCTATGTTCTGATAGCATATGTAATTATAAAACAGTATTTTGATGAATTGTAATAGGCTTTTATACTTGTGCCTTCAAGTGTAGGGAACACCTCCTGTGCGGCCGTTTTTGATATATATAAAATCTGAAAGATGGCAGTCATTGGCTTCAGCCCCCACGCACATAGTGCGGGGGTGCTCGTAGAAGGCGCTTTTTCACACTTAATCCAATGTCTTGGTCTTACAAAGGAGGTGATGGCGCAGCGAGCCAGGCAACCGGACTATAATGCTTTAACACTTTCACTTAGCCATAGGAGCTTGACAGTGGGACTCTTTAGATAGCCCATGGTGGTGACAGCGCTCGCCCAAATTCGGGGCGCGTGTGTGCCTGGCCGGGAAACGGCCCTTCGTTAATGCGGAGGAATCCTATAGATTCCGGTAGGTCATCAAGTGGCTGACCAGTCTCACGCTACATCATGACAGTCAGTTTTCGGCTTTTTCTACTAAGGTGCTCGCCCGGCCTAACCGGGGCACAATCGCAGTAGTTCTCCTGGTGCTACCTTAGCCGATAGAGCGGAACGTAAGGTAGCCGAACTCAGGAGCCGGGCAACCCAACATTTGACCAAAGACATGATTCGGAGCTGATGCATATAATGCCAAAACTCGCGACGCCGAACACTCCCTAAGGTGTTTGGTCTTTATAAGTGCGGGCAAAACAACACTCTTTATTAAAAAGCCCCTAGTGTCCAGGTACGTGCAAAAATTCTGACATGGCCACATGCCAAGACGCCAGCCTCCTCCTTGGTTATAGCAGAGAAAACCAGGGGATATGTAGCAACAAGAGACAGTAAAAAAGGTTTACGTAGGGTCTTAATCTAAAGAGAATCCTTAGGACGGGTCCCTACTGCACGTCTGCGCATGTGTCTCCGTTGTGCCGTATCCTGGACGAGCGCCACACGATGTTCATCTGTCAAAGAGAGGAACTGAGTTGAAAATGGGTCGTGCCGAACAAAAGTTTAAAATAAACAAAGTATAATGTGTAAAATTGAGCTTTATTTTCTCTTATATATGTGGAGCCCCTAGGGCATGCCGGGCTCGTCTATCCGTGCCCGTGGTTTTAATGACCTGTTCGGATGTTCTGGCTAGTGAAGCCATTGTATTGTGGGGCCGTTAAAGCAGCCGCACTATCCTCCGCTCGGGGGAGGAGCGCTCACTGCTTCCCCTTCAAGGAGATGATGCCTCGTGGACCGGGCATTTTAAGCGTGAGAGACGCATAATGCGATATTGCGTTAAAGCGGGCGAAAGCTTCGCGCCCCAGTAGTGCTTGGTAGCGACTTGAGAATGGGACAATGTGGAAAGTTAGCCTTTCATGGTGGAAGTTATCGGTAGAGCCGAATATAACTTCGAGCCGGATAGAACCCATGCAATGGGTGTCCGGACCGGGAGCTACCCCTTGAAAGGAGGTCTTGCTATGGCAGATTCTTGTTGGGTTTATCCCCATGTGACGGATTGTGTCCTGATATATCAGGTTTAGTCCACTGCCGCCGTCCATTAGGACATTTGAAATTTGGATCCCGCCAATTATTGGATCGAGTACCAAGGCAGTCTATCCTGCGTTCCTGGTACTTCTTGAATAATCCAGATGATCGAAGATGATTGTTTTTCACAACCAATGGCGGGACCCCTTTGGGATGGGTCGTATGGCGCATACCTTTATGGGCGCCGCACATCTTGTTATATGAAGTAGGTTTACTGTTTTTACTTCTTGTGGGAAATTCTTCTGTTTCATGGTGCTCTGCTTTTGGGGTTTGTCCTCGTCTTCAGTTGGTGTTTCGAGCCCCTTGTGTTTGGTGTTGAGTCTGCCGGATTGTTTGAAAACCCAACAATCTCTGTGGGTATGGTTAGCAGGCCTCCTTGGAGTACTGTGTATTTGGCATATCCTGTCCAGGATTTTGTTTAGGCTGGATAAATAATCTCTGTTATCCTGGATGGGCGGCTTTTTCTGATTCTGCCGTGAGCCTTTGAATTCGGTGTTTACTGTCGTGCTCTTTTGACTGTTTTCCTTAGTCCTGCGATGTTCCTTGTTGCGTCACGGTTTTCCGTTTCCATCCCTTGTTTCGGATGTACTTGGGTTGCTGGTGCTACATCTTGCCAACCAGTTGTCCTCTCCTGCGCAAAAGCGGGTCATGAGGCTTGTTAATGTGGCCATTGTTCTTGGATTTTCTTGGCCGAGGTGTCTGGCGAGCCACTCGTCTCGGACGTTGTGCCTAAAAGCTGCTAGGGCTTCGGCGTCGGACAGTGGACTATCTGATTCTTTTTAGTAAGAAATCTATTCCAAAACTGCCGAGCTGACTCTCCGGGCTGTTGTGTTATGTGACTGAGGTCGTCAGCATCCGGAGGACGGACATAAGTCCCTTAAAAATTTGCTCGGAAGGCATCCTCGAGCTCTCCCCAGCTTCCAATTGTGTTTTCAGGAAGGCTTTTAAGCCAATGCCGGGCTGGTCCTTTAAGCTTTAGTGGTAAATATTTGATGGTGTGGAGATCATCTCCTCTAGCCATGTGTATGTGGAGGATGTAATCTTCTATCCAGACTCCAGGGTCTGTTGTTCCATCATATGCCTCGATGTTTACGGGTTTGATTCCCGCCGGAAATTCATAATCTAGGACCTCATTGGTGAAACATAGGGGATGTGCGGCGCCCCTGTATTTGGGTGTGTCGGATTCTAATAATGGTTTTATTGCATTGCTCATGAGAGCTTGCTTTCTTGGCCTGTAAATGGACCTTGCTGGGCCATCTTTTTGATGCGAATCCGTAAGTGGGTCACGTGCCGGCTTAAATGCGGCGCCGTTTGCCACTTTATGCTGGCTATGGGGTCGTCTATCCGACCGTGTGGCCTTCTTACTTTTTGAGTGCAGGGCTCTAAGGCCTCTTCGTCGAATTCAGGCAGTAGCTTCCGCTTCGGATAGCTTTTAGTGCGGCGACTATCGCCATATTTGTCTGCGTTGTTGATTACTTTACTCCATCTGATCCTGAGCGCATCTTCTGCAGTCTTGAGCTTCTGCTTCTGTTTTTTCAGGCTGCGTGCGGTTCCAACGAGCCTCTTGTGGAGGTTCTTCTTCTCTGCGGGTTTATCCGGCCTAAGGTAGTCCGGAATGCCATTTTCGCCAGGGGAGGGATTCTTGGTTTCTTCATCCGGGCTGCCCTGTTCGGACGGTTGCTCTAGGGCATGTTCGTTGCCTGCTGGTTCATCCTGCTCTAAGGCTGGATCTGCATCGAGCCGGGGCTTGGGTCGGCGTTTACGCCGACGCTTTGATTGTTTTTCGAGGGATTGATCCTTCGTTCTATCCCCGTTTTCCTCGTGGTCGCTGCCTTTAGGGGTATCGACCATGTACACATCATGAGGTGAGGTGGCCATCCAATGCCCTATAGGCGTTGGTTCATATGTGTCTCCTGCCTCGTCATCCATACCGTCGATGTCTTTGGAGTCGAAGTTGAGCACGTCGTTTAGATTATCGACAATGGCTACCAAGTGGGTGGTGGGTGGGCTTTGAATTTCTTCATCGCCCGTATCCCATCCTCGTTGACCGTAGTCTGGCCAGGGCTCTCCTGACAAAGAGAGAGACTTTAGAGAATTCAGGATGTCGCCGAAGGGCGAGTACTGAAAGATGTCCGGGGCGGTGAACTCCATTATCGGCGCCCAATCGGATTCGATTGGCAAGGGCGCGGGGGGTTCGGAGTCCGAAGAGGAATCCGGATCCTCGGAGTCATGGGTCATGCAGAGTGCGGGGCTGGTGTTTGGCTTGATCGCCTTTGAGATCGCAGCCCCCGAGGTGACGTCCAACCGCTTATCCTTGCTTGGCGCAATGGGATCCGAATTAAGGGTCGGAACCGGTGCGTGTGCGGCCTCCAGGGCACTGTTCGGCGACAGAGCTAGATCATGCCCATCGAGATAGTGCGGTGCGCTTGGCTGTGGCTCGAACCCGTCGAAGATCAAATCCCCGCGGATATTTGCCGTGTAGTTTAAGCTTCCAAACCTGACCTAATGGCCAGGGGCGTAGCTTTCAATCTGCTTCAGGTGGCCAAGCGAATTGGCCCGTAGTGCGAAGCCGCCGAAGACGAAGATTTGTCCGGGGAGAAGAGTCTCACCCTGGACCACCTCGTCGTTGATGATCAAAGGAGCCATCGGGCCCAAAAGTGACGACACAGAGGAACTCTCAATGAAAGCACCAATGTCGGTGTCAAAACCGGTGGATCTCGGGTAGGGGGTCCCGAACTGTGCGTCTAGGCCGGATGGTAACATGAGACACGGGACACGGAGTTTACCCAGGTTCGGGCCCTCTCGATGGAGGTAAAACCCTACTCCTGCTTGATTAATATTGATGATATGGGTAGTACAAGAGTAGATCTACCACGAGATCAAGGAGGCTAAACCCTAGAAGCTAGCCTATGGTATGATTGTTGTATGATGAAGTTGTCCTACGGACTAGAACCCTCCGGATTATATAGACACCGGATAGGGTTAGGGTTACACAAAGTCGGTTACAAGGGTAGGAGATCTTGAATATCCGCATCGCCAAGCTTGCCTTCCACGCCAAGGAAAGTCCCATCCGGACACGGGACGAAGTTTTCAATCTTGTATCTTCATAGTCGAGGAGTCCGGCTGAAGGTATAGTTCGGCTATCCGAACACCCCCTAATCCAGGACTCCCTCACTCTCCGATGGCCATCTTCTCCTCTATGAGGTCTTTCGTCAAGGGAAAAATAATAAGCAACCTTTCGGGACGAGACTCCGCCGGCACGCGGCGGAACCTTGGCGGAACCAATCTAGGGTTTCGGCAGAGCTATTCTGCCGGGGACACTTCCCTCCAGGAGGGGGAAATCATCGCCATCGTCATCACCAACGCTCCTCTCATCGGGAGAGGGCAATCTCCATCAACATCGTCACCAGCACCTTCTCCTCTCAAAACCCTAGTACATCTCTTGTATCCAATTCTTGTCTCCAAGTCCAGGATTGGTACTAGTAGGTTGCTAGTAGTGTTGATTACTCCTTGTAGTTGATGCTAGTTGGTTTATTTGGTGGAAGATCATATGTTCAGATCCTTTATGCATATTAATACCCCTCTGACTATGAACATGAATATGCTTTGTGAGTAGTTACGTTTGTTCCTAAGGACATGGGAGATGTCTTGCTATTAGTAGTCATGAGAATTTGGTATTCGTTCGATATTTTGATGAGATGTATGTTGTCTATCCTCTAGTGGTGTTATGTGAACATCGACTACATAACACTTCACCATTATTTGGGCCTAGAGGAGGGCATTGGGAAGTAATAAGTAGATGATGGGTTGCTAGAGTGACAGAAGCTTAAACCCTAGTTTATACGTTGCTTCGTAAGGGGCTAATTTGGATCCATATGTTTCATGCTATGGTTAGGTTTACCTTAATACTTTTGTTGTAGTTGCGGATGCTTGCAATAGAGGTTAATCATAAGTGGGATGCTTGTTCAAGTAAGAACAGCACCCAAGCACCGGTCCACCCACATATCAAATTATCAAAGTACCAGACACGGATCATATGAACGTGATGAAAACTAGCTTGACGACATTCCCATGTGTCCTCGGAGCGCTTTTCTCATTATAAGAGTTTGTCCAGGCTTGTCCTTTGCTACAAAAAGGATTGGGCCACCTTGCTGCACTTTATTTACTTTTGCTACTTGTTGCTCGTTACAATTTATCTTATCACAAAACTATCTGTTACCACTTATTTCAGTACTTGCTGAGAATACCTTGCTGAAAACCGCTTATCATTTCCTTCTGCTCCTCGTTGGGTTTGACACTCTTACTTATCGAAAGGACTATGATAGATCCCCTATACTTGTGGGTCATCAAGACTCTTTTCTGGCGCCGTTGCCGGGGAGTGAAGCGCCTTTGGTAGGTGGAATTTGGTAAGGAAAAATTTATGTAGTGTGCTGAAATTTATTGTCACTTGTTACTATGGAAAGTAATCCTCTGAGGGGCTTGTTCGGGGTATCTTCACCCCGACCAGTAGAGCAAAGAGTTGCTCCTCAACCTACTGAACCTGCTGAAAATGAAAATGTTCCCTTTGAAGTTCCTTCGGGAATGTTAGAAAAACTGCTGGCTAATCCTTTTGCAGGAGATGGAACAAAGCATCCTGATGAGCACCTAATTTATGTGGATGAAGTTTGTGGATTATTTAAGCTTGCAGGTATACCCGATGATGTTGTTAACAAGAAGGTATTCCTTTATCTTTGGAGGGAGATGCATTGACATGGTATAGGCTATGTGATGATACGGGGTCATGGAACTACAAACGATTGAAATTGGAATTTCATCAGAAGTATTATCCTATGCATCTTGTTCATCATGATCGCAATTATATATGTAATTTTTGGCCTCTCGAAGGAGAAAGCATCGCTCAAGCTTGGGTGAGGCTTAAATCAATGTTATATTCATGCCCCAATCATGAGCTCCCGAAAGAAATAATTCTTCAAAGTTTTTATGCTTGGCTTTCTGATAACAATCGCACCATGCTCGATACTTCTTGTGCTGGTTCTTTTACGACGAAGAATATTGAATTCAAATGGAATTTATTGGATAGAATTAAACGCAACTCTAAAGAATGGGATCTCGACGAAGGTAAGGAGTCAAGTATGACACCTAAGTTTGATTGTGTTAAATCTTTCATGGATACCGATGTTTTCCGTAAATTTAGCACTAAATATGGACTTGACTCTGAGATAGTAGCTTCTTTCTGTGAATCTTTTGCTACTTATGTTGATCTCCCCAAGGAGAAGTGGTTTAAATATCATCCTCCCATAGAAGTAAAAGTAGCTCCACCTATTAAAGTTTAAGAAAAGACTGTCACTTATAATGACCCTATTATTCCTACTTCTTATGTTGAGAAACCATCTTTCCCTGTTAGAATAAAGGATCATGCTAAAGCTTCAACTGTGGTCTGTAAAAGCAATATTAGAACTTATACACCACCTGAGCAAGTTAAAGTAGAACCTAATATTGCTATTGTTAAAGATCTCTTGTCTGATAATATTGATGGGCATGTTATTCATTTCTGCGGTGAAACCGCTAGAATTGCCAAACCTTGTGCTAAAGATAAACATAGACATGTGGTAGGCGTGCCTGTTATTTCTGTTAAAATAGGAGATCATTGTTATCATGGCTTATGTGATATGGATGCTAGTGCTAGTGTTATACCGCATACTTTATACGAAGAAATTAAGCATGAAATTGCACCTGCTGAGTTAGAAGGTATTGATGTTACAATTAAACTTGCCAATAGAGATACTATATCAGCAATGGGACTTGTTAGAGATGTTGAAGTCTTGTGTGGGAAAACTAAATATCCTGCTGATTTTCTTATTCTTGGTTCCCCACAATATAACTGTTGTCCCATTATATTTGGTAGACCCTTCTTGAACACTGTTAATGCTAAGATAGACTGCGAAAATTATGTTGTTACTATTGGCTTGGGTGATATGTCTCATGAGTTTAATTTCTCTAAATTTAGTATACAACACCGTGAAGAAGAATTGCCTAGTAAGGATGATATTATTGGTCTTGCTTCTATTGCCGTACCTCCTAACAATCCTTTAGAACAATATTTGCTAGACCATGAGAATGATATGTTTATGAATGAAAGAAGGGAAATGTATGAGGTATTCTTTAAACAAGAACCTATTCCGAAACACAATTTGCCTGTTGAAATCCTATGGGATCCTCCTCCACCCAAGGGTGATCCCGTGTTTGAGCTTAAACCATTGCCTGATACTCTTAAATATGCTTATCTTGATGAAAAGAAGATATATCATGTTATTATTAGTGCTAACCTTTCAGAGCATGAAGAAGAGAGATTATTGAAAACTTTGAAGAAGCACCGTGCTGCTATTGGATATACTCTTGATGATCTTAAGGGCATTAGTCCCACTCTATGTCAACATAAAATAAATTTGGAGAAAGATGCCAAACCAGTTATTGATCATCAACGATGGCTGAATCCTAAGATGAAAGAAGTGGTAAGAAAGGAAATACTAAAGCTCCTCGAGGCAGGTATAATTTATCCTGTTGCTGATAGTCAGTGGGTAAGTCCTGTCCATTGTGTCCCTATGAAGGGAGGTATTACTTTCGTTCCTAATGATAAAGATGAATTGATTCCTCAAAGAATTATTACAGAGTATAGGATGGTAATTGATTTCTGCAAATTAAATAAAGCTACTAAGAAAGATCATTACCCCTTGCCTTTTATCGATCAAATGCTAGATAGACTATCTAAACATACACATTTTTGCTTTCTAGATGGTTATTCTGGTTTCTCGCAAATACCCGCGTCAGCTAATGATCAATCAAAGACTACTTTTACATGCCCTTTTGGTACTTCTGCTTATAGACGTATGCCTTTTAGTTTATGTAATGCACCTGCTACCTTTCAAAGATGCATGATGGCTATATTCTCTGACTATTGTGAAAAGATTTGTGAGGTTTTCATGGACGATTTCTCCGCCTATGGATCCTCTTTTGATGATTGCTTGAGCAACCTTGATCGAGTTTTGCAGAGATGTGAAGAAACTAACCTTGTCTTGAATTGGGAGAAATGCCACTTTATGGTTAATGAAGGTATTGTCTTGGGGCATAAAGTTTCTGAAAAAGGTATTGAAGTTGATAAAGCCAAGCTTGACGCTATTGAAAAGATGCCATGTCCCAAGGAAATCAAAGGTATAAGAAGTTTCCTTGCTCACGCCGGATTTTATAGGAGGTTCATTAAGGACTTCTCAAAAATTTATCGGCCTCTGACCAATTTATTACAAAAAGATATACCATTTGTCTTTGATGATGATTGTGTAGAAGCATTTGAAATACTTAAGAAAGCATTGATCTCTGCACCTATTGTTCAGCCACCTGATTGGAATTCACCCTTTGAAATTATGTGCAATGCTAGTGATTATGCTGTAGGTGATGTTCTAGGGCAAAGAGTTGATAAGAAATTAAATGTTATCCATTATGCTAGTAGGACTCTAGACAATGCTCAAAGAAATTATGCTACTACTAAAAAGGAATTTTTAGCAGTGGTATTTGCTTGTGATAAGTTCAGACCTTATATTGTTGAGTCTAAAGTTACTATTCACACTGATCATGCTGCTATTAAATACCTTATGGAAAAGAAAGATGCTAAACCTAGACTTATTAGATGGGTTCTCTTGCTACAAGAATTTGATTTGCATATTGTTGATAGAAAGGGAGCTGAGAACCCTGTTGCAGCCAACTTGTCTAGGTTAGAAAATTTTCTTGATGACCCACTACCTATTGATGATAGCTTTCCTGATGAGCAATTAAATGTCATAAATACTTTTCGTAGTACTCCATGGTATGCTGATTGTGCTAATTATATTGTTGCAAAATTTATACCACCTAGTTTCACATACCAACAAAAGAAAAAGTTCTTCTATGATTTGAGGCATTACTTTTGGGATGACCCACACCTTTATAAAGAAGGAGTATATGGTGTTATTAGACATTGTGTACCTGAGCATGAACATGAACAGATACTATGCAAGTGTCATTCCGAAGCTTATGGAGGACAACACGCTGGAGATAGAACTGCACATAAGGTATTGCAATCCGGTTTTTATTCGCCTACTCTCTTCAAGGATGTCGTAAGTTTGTCCTGTCTTGTGATGAATGTCAAAGAATTGGTAATATTAGTAGACGTCAAGAAATGCCTATGAATTATTCACTTGTTATTGAACCATTTGATGTTTGGGGCTTTGATTATATGGGATCTTTTCCCGCATCTAATGGATATACACATATTTTAGTTGCTGTTGATTACGTTACTAAGTGGGTAGAAGCTATTCCAACTAGTAGTGCTGATCATAACACTTCTATTAAGATGCTTAACAAAGTCATTTTTCCGAGGTCTGGAGTCCCTAGATATTTAATGACAAATGGTGGTTCACATTTTATTCATGGTGCTTTCCATAAAATGCTTGCTAAATATGATGTTAATCATAGAATTGCATCTCCTTATCACCGACAGTCTAGTGGTCAAGTTGAACTGAGTAATAGAGAGCTCAAATTAATTGTGCAAAAGACTGTCAATAGGTCTAGAAAGAATTGGTCCAAGAAACTTGATGATGCATTATGGGCCTATAGAACTGCATATAAAAATCCTATGGGTATGTCTCTGTATAAAATGGTTTATGGAAAAGCATGTCACTTACCTCTCGAACTAGATCATAAGGCTTATTGGGCTATTAAAGAGCTCAATTATGATTTCAAACTTGCCGGTGAGAAGAGGTTATTTGATATTAGCTCTCTTGATGAATGGATAACCCAAGCTTATGAGAATGCCAAGTTGTTTAAAGAAAAAGTTATAAGATGGCATGACAAAAGGATAAAAATGCGTGAGTTTAATGTAGGTGATTATGTATTACTATACAACTCTCGTTTAAGATTTTTTGCAGGAAAACTTCTCTCTAAGTGGGAAGGTCCTTACATTATCGAGGAGGTCTATCATTCCGGTGCCATAAAAATCAACAACTTCGAAGGTACAAATCCGAAGGTGGTAAACGGTCAAAGAATCAAACATTATATCTCAGGTAATCCTATAAATGTGGAAACCAATGTTATTGAAACCGTAACCCTGGAGGAATACATGAGGGACACTTTCCAGAATGTTTCAGACTCCGAAAAGGAATATGTATGTGGTACGGTAAGTAAACCGACTCCAAAACAGTTTTTAAGGCAATATTTCTCCGTTTTGGAATATTTAGAAAAATAGAAAAATAAGAAGCAGTCCGGGAAGGACACGAGGGCTCCACGAGGGTGGAGGGCGCGCCCTGCCCCCCTGGGCGCGCCCCCCTACCTCGTGAGCACCTCCTCGGTCGTAGCGCCGAAGCAAGTAAATGAGTCGTCAAATCACGAAAGACCACCTTTCCCGCCGAGTAAATCCATGAAGCACGGTGGCTAGCTAGTTGGGCTAGTACGACCGATTAGCTAGGCCGCCACCACATTTGTTTTTTCACCCCTTTTTTTTATCAACTTGCCGGCAGGTAAATTTAAATATCCACCGCGACATTGCTCTGGTGTTTGGGTGCGGCAGGATTTTTAATTTTTTTGATTGGCGGGAGCAGGCGCGGCAGGATTTTTAATTTTTTGATTGACGGGAGCAGGCGCTGCAGCAATTAGTCACGATGACTCCACCTGTAAAAACCCACTGCTTCGGACCCCGTTTTCTTGCACGATATGTAGTTTGGTCGGCAAAAATTCATTATATATTCTCCCAAAGGTTTTGACTCCTGTATCACGCAATTATCTTCTGTTCTTGCTTCGAGTTGTTGCCGCTGCAGATTAGAGCAAGATGTCTTCTCAAGAGTCAGTCGGGGAGAGCCGGGTGTCTCATCCGGCATCGGAACCATGGGCAAACAGCGACGCTTACCACTTTGGGCCAGCAACGGAGGAAGAGATGGAGGTTGACTTGATGAGGGTAGATGCCATGGAGGATCAAGAAGTCACTTCTCACTTCCGAGTTGGGTTCACGATGGGGGAACTACAGAGCTCAGCTATTCCAAACTCAGTTATCCCTTCTAATGTTAGATTTTTTTCTTATGAAAATATGAAGTGGAGTGTCACTTGTTCTCCTGCAGCTATGCAACACCCTTGGGTGCAAGGAGCCTTAGCAGTTACAGGAAAGCTTCGTAAAGAAATAATGGACCTCAAGCAGCAAGTCAATAAGCTCGAGGAGGAGAATCGTATCCTGAGGGGCATAATCCCCAAGAATATTTCACCAACAACAAAGAAGGAGACATAATCACATGGGTATGGGCACTCCCCTTGGCAACTGCCAAGCTTGGGGGAGGGGCCCTGGTATCGTATCACAACCACACTCCTGTCTTCACCGTTTTTCTTAGTTCGATCCTATTAGTAGTATCTTGATCTAGTAGAATAAAGTTTATGGCATGATCTAGTTTTGAGTTTTGCTTTATGATCTCTCTATGTAATCAAGTCTGTCGGCGTTCTGGGAACGGGGGTCCCCATACTTGCCTGCCTGCGGCCCGCGGCGTGGCTCAAAGGGGGGCCCAGCATGACCCATCTTCATCAACACAGACCTAAGACCCTCGCGAGGGGCCAAGCCTCGCGGGGCGGATGACACGGAGCTTCCTCAGGCACGGCCTCGTTAGGCTGGCTCGCGAGGAGGCAGAGAGATCAAGGCGGGGTACCTCACGAGGTGCCCGTGACGCAAGCCATGACTACCAAGGGCGCCAGGCGGGCGCCAGCCAGCGCAGTGTCCTCCTTTCCTCCTTGGTGCAAAGGGAGCAAGCGCAGGCGGGAGCATCAAGCAAAGGCACCCGTTTCGGTGCAACGAGACCAAGACCAGCCCAGCGACAAGGAAGAAGTCATTGTGGAGCCCAAGCCGGCGTCACCACCAGAGCCTTTGGCAGGCGAGGACCAACTTTAGTCAGGATAAGTGTACCATATGTTCCCCTTCAAAATGGCCAATTGTTGGCGCCCTTCCCGCTCAATATTTGGGAAGAGGCCCAGGGCCTTTGCCTATAAATAGGACTAGCCACCCCCAGGGTAGGGAGAGATCGAGGATAGGACAGAGAGTTAGAATAGAATTGGAATCAGATCAGGAATCAGAGAGAGAAGGGTGACTGAACTCCTCCTAGCAGTTCATTGCCCCAGCCAAGAACAAACCCTCGTGAGGCTGTTCTTCCTTGTATTGTTTATCATCACCAGCCCAAGAAGCAATCCACCACACCACAAACTGGAGTAGGGTATTACACCACATCGGTGGCCCGAACCAGTATAATCCCTGTGTCTCTTTGTGCTGTTCTTTTCATAGCTTAGATCTTAGCGTGGCGGTGGGGTACTGGTAGGTAGAAGGCGAAATCTCCGCGCGCACCCCAGTGTTCGAACCTCAAGGGTCTGCCGGAACCCGAAATCCGACATTTGGCACGCCAGGTAGGGGTGCGCCGGAATTCGTCTTCCACCGCCCCGTTCTTCTCCGACCATCGCGTCCATGTCTGACGCTCGTCGGGCCCGCGCCGAGCACCGAGCCGCTCTCGCTTCCCGCGCCGCCCAGACGGCTCCTGTCGGCGGGCGTCCCCGCCATTCCCCGCCGCCTGCCGCCAACGCCGCCATCGGCCCGGCAGGGAACGAGCAGCAAGCGTCGTCTCAGCATCCGTCCGTGCGGCAAGACGGCCGCACCGCTACTCCCTCGCTCATCCCAGCTGGTTCTTCGTCCCGCGCGCTCCGCGCGTCCATGGAGGCTCGAGCTGCGCTCATTGCGGCAAACGAGCTCCTGCGCTACTGTCCCGTCGACGACATCTACAAAGAATGGCTCGACCGCGTCGCCGAGCTCGTCCGCGCCGCAGGGGGCTCTGCCGAGCCGTCCTTTCCGCTGCACTGCACCCCGCCCCGCGCGGACGACGAAGCTCCAGGGGCGCCCCAGCCGCCTCCTCCTCAAGAGGGCGCCCTGGCTCCAAGGCGTGTGGCCCCTGGGCGGGACCCGTTCCGTCAGGTGCCAGCGCAGCAAGAGCAGAGCTGCCAAGAAGTCCCTCGCCCGCAAGAAGCAGCACGGGCGCTCCCTGCTCCCGCACATCAAGACCCCGCGCTGCTCCCAGCTGCAGCACATGGGGACCTGCAAGACCAAGCTCTCCGTCACCCAAGGCCTCCCGTGGCCACAGCAGGCTGCCGTGCCTTCACCACCGAAATACGCAGCGTCACGTGGCCCGACAAGTTCAAGCCAGACCTGCCTCCTCGTTACGACGGCACGGCCGACCCTGCGGAGTTCCTACAGCTCTATGAGCTGGGCATCGAAGCTGCCAACGGAGACGAGAAGGTCATGGTGAACTGGTTTCCCATGGCGCTCAAGGACGGGGCCCGCACCTGGCTCCTGAACCTGGCTCTAGGCACGATCTCCTCCTGGGACAAGATGCGCACCCGCTTCATCACCAACTTCCAAGGTACTCGCGACCGGCCACCTGTCGTGAGCGTGTCACACCCTGATTTTCATGCCACAACACTTAAGCTAATAAATCATGATAAAATGTGGTTTGACAAAAACTTGAGTGTTTTGGATTTTGCTTGATTTGATTTTTGTGTGTTGTTTGCAAGTGCTCTAAAAATCAAATAAAGCCTCCAACTCTTATACTCCTTCTGCTTGATCCAAAACCTCTTCCCAATGATCATGCCATGTGTATAGTGCAATATAGTATTTTCTTACAAAAATAATTTTGCCAAATAGTATTTTCAAAAATTAGTTTTTCCAAAACCCCTTGATTGAGGATTGCACTGCAAGTATTTAATTAAGGGCAGTAAAAATCTTTCCAAAAATATTTTTGACTCCTATTAGATATAGGTTACCCAGAGACCACAAAAATATAATTTTAAAAGTTATTTTACTATTTTATTTAAAGGCTTTTTCTTAAGGCCAGAAATGGTCTTAAATAGGTTAAAATTATTTAAAAGCTTTAAAAATATTTGAGAAAAATTAGGGAGACTCAATGGACATATATTTTCCATATATATGAGTTTCAACACATGGTCATGATCAAAATATTGGACAAAACCTCCCAAAACCCTTTCTGCCCATTTCAAGGATTTGAAATATTTCTACAAGAAATATTTTCATAAAAATCGAAGAAAATTATAGAATATCACATATGACATTTTGGATGATCTTGCCAAGTACCATGTCATGGAGAACAGTATAACCCCATGAAACCCTCTCAAAACCACTTCTGTCCTTTTTCAAGTTTGAACATTTTTGCACTGTCAAACATGTCCAAATGCTCTCAAACTTGGGGCACATGCTCAAATGGTGTAATAATGCCTCTAGACCAAATGGCACAAGTTGGAGAGAATTTTATATTGACCAAAGTACCCCAAAACCCTCTCTGACCAGAATCAAATTTGAACAAGTTTGTACTGCCAACTTTTTCTCCTTGACCCTAACTTTTGTGGACATGTTCAAATCCTCAAATGATGACACTACACCAAGTGGTGCATCAAGGAGAATAGATTTGCATGAATAAATCTTGGTAAAGCCATTTCTGGTGATTTCTAGGGTTTACCAAAGTTACATTGGCAACTTTGCCCAAATGAGCTCAAATTTGGTGGAACACCCTAATTATATGTGTCATTTCACCCTGTAGAGTCTCATGGAAATGGAAATCATATACTTGCCCAAACCCTTATCAAACACCTTCTGACACTTTTCCAAAATGCCATTTTTGACCTCTTCCACTAATCTCCTTGGGCTCAACTTTGTTCCATAGCTGCTACTGACCCTCTCCTACCTCCAGTAACTCTCCTCCTTCACCAGCTCAATTATTTAGGGGTAACACCCACCTCTTTCTCTCTCTGTTCACCCATGGCAACACCTCCTCTCTCTCCCATTTCAATATTGAGCATACCACCTAGCATCTCTCCACCCCAGGGCATCCAAGGCAACGCCAAGGCACAAGGGGACATGCCCTGGCCCTTTAAAAATGGCCATGCCAGCCATTTGCATGCTCTAGAGCGCGCTACAATGCGCCCAGGCACTGTAGCCGCCCTCTGCCCTACGCCTCCGGCCACCTCGGGCCTCCCCGGCGCGCCCGACGAGGCGCCTCGACGTCCTAAACACGGCAGCTGGTCGGCCCCCTCCTCCCTCTCTCCCTCCTGCCCGTGGTCACGCGTGCCCGAGCACCACCCAGCTCCGCCAATGCACGCACGCGCTTGGGACCCGCAGGAGCTCGCCCCACTCCTTCTTCCCTTCCCACTTGACCTAGTCCACGCCCACGAACACCCCGGACATGGACGAGTGTGCCAATTCAGCCTCCGGCATCGCCTAGGCCGTGGCCATGGACGCCGTCCACGGTGCACCGTCACCCCGCCTTAAAACGACCATCCCGAGTCCCTCCCCTGGGCACCGTTCGCTCTCTCGTCCCCCCAGCGACCTCCTAGAGCATCCAGATCCTCCTCCCGTGCCTCCCTTCTCCTCCTACCACCGCATGGCCGCCGCTTCGGCTCGCTCAAATTCGAGCAATGCCGAGCTCACCTCCCTCCCTTTCCTCCACACAGAGACTCCCCGTTGTCCGGCGAACCTCCCCACCTCCTCGAACCGTCGCGGGGATGCTCGAACGCCGAGAGCCACGGATGGCCGACGACCTCCCCCGCCACTGTTAAAGCTGCGGTCACCTCGGCCCTCTCCGGCGGCCGTGACCTACACCAGCGGATGCGCCGCTCCGCGCTGAGCTCGCCCATAGGCGGAGCGCCGCGGGAGACGGCCGGAGGCGCCAGCTATCGCCGGACGAATGCTGGCGTGCGCTCTACCTCCCCTGCTCTGCCTCGAGCAGGAGGTAGAGGACGACCGCCTCACCAGCTGGCATGGTGGCCCGCTCGTCAGCGGCAGAGGCGACCGAGCCGGCCCACCAGTCGGGTTAAGTGGAAACGGCTTTGGGCCGATCCGCTTGCCCCGCTGGGTGGCGCCTTCCCGCAGTACGCCTTCGACGTGGCCCTTCCCGCACGCAGCTGAGCCACTGGGCCGGCCCAGTGGCTATCCCTCGCCGACGCGTGTTTTAGGTATAAGCCTAAAGATTTTCTTCTTTTCTTTTTTTGTAGAATTGTAAAATCCATAAACAATTCAAATTAGCTCCAAATTTGATGATTCAAATTTCTATAAGTTCATAAATTCCTGATCTATCACATGGTGCAATTTGCACATTTTTCCATAAAGATTTTCTTCACAAATATTTATCAAATCCCATTTTTCCTATTTTAGTGATAAACTTTAGAAAATCAAAGAGAGCCCATTTTTTATCCAAATTCCATGTTTCAAAATCCTAGATGTCCATAAGTTCAAAACTTAGTTTTTGAACATTTTTACTAATACTTTCTGTATCACCTCAAATAATTGTCTATTTCTTCATATTTGTCAACTTTGCAAATTCATAGGAAAATCATTTCAACTCCAAATCCAGTGAAACCAATTCCTAGATGCTTCTAAAATCATCCTTTGTTAAATGGGTGCCTTTGCTCATTTTTCAAAATAATTCTTCTGTACACTTCTTGCAATTCCATAAATCCCTTGATTCCATCATATGGAATTGTTCAGAGATATCCATTCATCAAGTCCCAATGAAACCACTTTGGTCACTCCTCATATGACCTAGGGTATTCTAGAAAGGTCCAACTCATATTTTTAGAGCACTTTTATTTTCTGCCTTGTTGTGTTGCTTATATGATTGTTTCGACGATAGTTGACGAAGTAGACGAAATGCTGGAGTTGGACCAGAGATATTTGAAGACCTCGAAGACTTTGTTAAAACAGGCAAGTAGCCCTTTGACCATGGTGAACCATTTTTCATCATAATAGCATTTTTGTTGTTTCATCGAGTGCATGATATATATCTTGAATGGCAACCTTGCTAGGCTTGCCTCCGTTGCATACTCCGTTGATACTTGCATTGTTCATGACTCTACCCTTGCTTAGAGTTGTGTTGGTGGGTTGTAGAAATAGGCTATAATAGATGGCTATGCAAAGTGGGTCAGGGTTATGCATGGAAAGAAACAAGTGTGGGTTGACATACTTGCAAACAGCCCAGTGGGTGCCACTAATGCCCCTGGGAGATGATGTTGAACTATGTCACTACTTGGTGGGGAAGTAGTATACCGAGGCTTGATAAAAGTGTTGTTTACAGAGACGGATTAGATTTAAGATTTGTTGACTGTCCCCACCTTACATGCGCAACCACTCTACCCTTATATGGGAAAGGGCATTGTTGATTACCTAGGCCAATACTAGCTTGGAGCCCGCATTACTAGTGACAGGGGAGAGTTGGTTCTCTCTCTCGGGACGGGGTCGTGCCAGGTAGGGCGGCCATGACTGTTTTCACAGGGCACCGGATACACCGTTGTGTCCCCTCTCGGATGTTACGATCTCGAGTGAGTCTCGTATGATGTACATCGTGAGGATATGGAACAACGAGTGGACTCCATGTTAGTGTCGTCTAGGGAAAGGTAGTGATCGGGTGCTTACCCCGGGTACTTGAGGTACCGCGGGTCGTGGATGACACGGAAGTTCCCCGGATCTTGTGGGTAAAGTGTGCAACATCTGCAGAGTGTAAAACTATTCGAATAGCCGTGTCCACGGTCAAGGACAGTTGGGTGGTGCTACTTAGACTACGTCCATATGTTTCTGACAAACAACACGGTTTGGTAAATCTATTGACGTGATTTGTGAGGAAGTCACGATGAGCTTGAGCATGTGTTGTTCATAACTCTCTCTCAATATTGATGTCTGTAACCTCCTGATACTTGTTGCAGACGCATTCATATCCTTGATAAATGTTGATCATACTTGCATGAGAAAAACTAGCTTTCCGCAAAAATGCCGAATTAGCAGTAGTGCCTTGCATAATTATTCTGTTATCACTCTTGGGTTGCTTGCGAGTACATTCAAAGTACTCATTGGCTTGCCACTGGTTATTTTATTGGCCAGGCATGAAAGAACAGGATATAATGAAGAATACTTCGGTGAAGAACATGCGAGCTAGGACGCTTCCCAGTCAGAATGCCTGTAGGGTTAAGGCAGATCACATGGGTCCAAGTTATCGACGAAGATTTCCGCTGCAATGTTATACTCAAGACTTGACCATAATGGTCCTACTTGTGTAATACGGTATGTATGGATGAAAGACTCTTGTTATTCAGCTTCTGTGTGTTCAATGAGCATTGATCTCTAGGATCACTGTACACGTGCATTCGGTGATCACGACTTATGAGTCGGGGTCCCCACAAAGCGACATGCGCCGCATCAAGCAACAACCCGGGGAGACCCTGCAGAAGTACATCCAGCGCTTCAACAATACACGCCTCAAGATTCCCAAGGTGACCGAGGAGGCCATCATCTCGGCCTTCTCTGACGGCGTGCGCGACGTCAAGATGAAGGAGGAGCTGGCGATGCATGAAGACCTGTGCACTTCCTTGGAGCTGTTCAACTTGGCGACCAAGTGCGACAGGGCTGAGGAGGGGCGTCTCTCCCTCCTCGAGCTGCCTACCGTAGACCCAGAAGAGAAGAAGCTCAAGGCCAAGGAGGTGAAGCGCAAGGGGGCTGCCGTGCTCGCAGCAGAACCACACACGAAGCGGGGCAGAGATCAGCCCGAGTCTTCCAAGGGCAGTCGGTACTGTGTGTACCATGACCTCCACACCCACAACACCAACGAATGTCAAGAGCTCCGAGCCGTGCGAGAAGGAAGGATCGGCCGTCGTCCCGACCACGGTGACCGGGGCTACGGTCAAGGAGGAGGAAGGAACGCAGGAAGCTGGGAAGACCACGGCCCGCGCCAAGGGTGGCGCGACCGACCTCGCGAGGACCGCTGGCAAGACCCGCCTCGCGAGGGAGACTGAAGGGATCAGCCTCGTGAGGATCACCCGCAAGGCAACGCAGGCCTCCCTCCGCTGCCGCCGCAGCCAAGGAGAAACGAGGACCGCCATCAGGACGAGGGGGCTAGGGGCTTCCAGGAGCCGCGCGCGATCGCCTGCATCCTGGGCGGAGCTCAAGCCCCAGCCTCTCAGCGCATCTTCAAGAAGTTCGCCCGCGAAGTAAACGCAGTCCTCCCCAAGCGCGAAGTCGCGCGCCCACTCAGGTGGTCGGCGTGCAGCATCACGTTCAGCTCAACGGACCAACTCAAGTGTGCAGCCATAGCCGGAGTCCTCGCGATGCTTTGTTCCCCAATCATCAGCAACGTGCTGGTCACCAGGACCCTCATCGACGGTGGGGCAGGGCTCAACGTCATGTCCGTGGAAACATTCAACAATCTCCAAGTGCCCTACAACCAGCTTCAGCCAACCAAGCACTTCTCCGGAGTCACCGACGGCTCCACGGTCCCGATTGGGCAGGTCTGCCTCCCAGTCACCTTCGGGACACGCGACAACTACCGCACCGAGCTCATCGACTTCGACGTCGCTCACATTCGCCTGCCGTACAACGCCATCCTTGGATACCCGACGCTGGCCAAGTTCATGGCCGTAACTCACCATGGCTACAACGTCCTCAAGATGCCAGGAAGTTGCGGAGTCATCACGGTGCCCTATGAAGAGAAGGATGCGGTGTGTTCCCTGGAATGAGCCTTTCAGGCCGCATCACTGGAAGACCTGGATCGTGAAAGCAGGAGGCTTCCCGAGACCACCCCCAAGAAGAAGAAGACATCGTTCGACCCGGCCCCTCGGGAGGCAGGCCCCTCAGGGCCCGCGCCTGCCAAGGGGATCCTCCTTCCATCGCATAGGAAAGCGCGCCCGGCGCCCTCCTCAGACAGGGCTCGGGGGCTCTCCCCTGGAGGGCCACCGACCTGGCTAAGGTCACGAGGGAGGCGCTTGGGCACCACATCGAGGCATGTTTCGAAGCACGTTTCCCTCAAGAAGGAGTAAGGCAAGGAGGGCCAGACCCTCAGGAGTTCGTCAGCAAGGCCATTTAGGAGCCGCAGGAGTCAAGAGTCATGAGAGGCGGCCGCCGCCTACTAGCTGTGGCTCCCCATCCAGGCGAGGATGGTGGGCTGCGCGTCTGCATCGACATACCAGGGCTCAATCAAGTCGCCTCTCTGGAGCGCCTCTGGCCCTCGCGAGTGCGGCGCTGCGAAGGTCCACCCCACAGCTACATACGCATGCCTTACGGCTTGCCGAATGCGGTTGCCAAGTACCAGCGCCTCATGAGGGGCATCACGGAGGCTCAAGAGGCCAGGCGTTCCGCAGCCTTGGCAGAGATGGAGATGGTCCGCGAGGAAACACCAGCGCCTCCGGAGCCTCGCGAGGCCTCTGGGCCTGGGGGCTCGTGAGGATCGGCTTCCGCAGCACACCGAGTCTGCTACACCAACACTCATTCATCCTCAACATCATCAGGTGACATCTTTCAAGTTTCATTTCCAGCTAGGAGCGCCCCCCCAGGGCTGCATTATTCCCAGGTCGCGTGGGTCCGTCCCTGCGGCATGTATCCCTCTTATTTCATGTTGTTATCTTACTTTGTTAGGGGCGCCCCATGGGCTGCATCATCCCCAAGTCGCTCGGGCCAGACCCAGCGGCATGTATCCCTTTTGCGTTTATTTCCAGCTATGCGTTCGACCTACCATGCTTGATTATTTGATGCCGGTCCACGGCACCTCTTCTTCTCCATGTCGACCACTTGCACGTTAAAGGGGGGGTACCTGAGCATCGCGACTCAGGGCTCTTACTGGCTCTCCAGCCCTCACCCTCTGGCCTTGTCCACGGCATCGCGACCTGGCATACCAGCGACGGCTGAGACCAGCTCGAGGGTCGGGACCCGAGGACGTAGAGTGCCGGCATCTAACCAAATTTGCAAGAACACATCACAAGATAAGGCCCAGTGCCAGGCACAACCCGCCTAGAGGTAGGGCCCCGTGAGTCCTGCGCTGGCTCACGGGCGCCCAGATACACCTCACCAGGCCCTACAGTACCAGCCACGTGTCAGGGCGGGGCTGTACACACCCCGGGGGCTCCTCCCGGAGGGGAGCCCCCTCCCACGTACCAGTGGAAGCACCATGCTCCGCGCTGGCTGACAACACTACCGAGGAGCGGCTATGCCCATACACATATGGAAGCGCTATGCTCCGTGCTGGTGATAAGCAACTGAGGGTGGCCCCCAGGCCGCATCAACCTCAGGGAGCCCAGAGCTCAGTGTCTAGCCTCATCGTAACGCCTCCCCTCGGGAGTGCCGCGCGAGGGGGCTGGGCATGGGGGCTGCGCCTGGGTCAAGCTCAGATGCATGCCACCCAGCCAGGCCCCCCGGGCCTGGTTCGTCGCGCATCTCTCCCCGAGCGGAGCCAAGGTACGAAGGCCGTTTGAGCGTCAAGGGGGACTCCTGAGCATCACGACTCAGGAGCCTGACTGGTCTCGTAGCCCCTCACTCCTTAGTTCCGAAAGGCTAACGCTGGGTGAGGTACGCACGGGGCCGGGCTCTGCAGACGTAGAACGGTAGATCCACCCACATATCACCTCCCTACTTGCTGTTCGCGCGCCAAGGGGGACTCCTGAGCATCGCAACTCAGGATCCTAACTGGTCTCGTAGCCCCTCACTCCTTAGTTTTGAAAGGCTAATGGTGGGTGAGGTACGCGCGGGGCCGGGCTCTGCCGGCGTAGAACATAAGAAAGTAGGAAGGAATAGCGTAAATTTCAAGGATCGCCTCCCTACTTGCTGTTCGTGCGCCAAGGGGGACTCCTGAGCATCGCGACTTAGGAGCCTAACTTGTCACGTAGCCCCTCACTCCTTGGTCACGTCCTGGTTTCCGGTCGGAGCCAATGCTGGGTGAGGTACGCGCGGGGCCGGGCTCTGCCGGCGTAGAACATAAGCAAGTAGGAAGGAATAGCGTAAATTTCAAGGAATTCATAAGCAAATATTACAGTCCACATTGTTATCTCAATGCCAGACGCAAGTTTAAACGCCTCCCCGAGGCATGGTACATGTGCAGGAATTAAAGGCAGGACAGGAGCCACAACGGAACCACTTGACGACGGTGGAGCAGCACGGAGTGGGTTCGCCTCATGGAGCAGCAGGGTTGGCAACGCCTCGCTTTGGCTTGGTGCTGAAGGCCCGGAACTTCCCCAGCAGAGCCTCCGCGCGACCCTTCACGGCCTCGGCAGCGGCAGTGGCACGCTCGCCGCTTGCTGGCTCCAGCAGGCTGTCGAGGTCGACGCTAGGATCGCGAAGGTAGATGTGGGTGAAGACCCGCGTCAGCGCTGCAGAAGAGAGGACACGTGCCTCGGCCTCGGCCGTGGGGCCAAGGCCAAGGGCGACATCTTCAAGAGCGCGAACCAGGAAGGGAAGCAGCTTGGCGGGGCCGTCCACGGCGCCAGCCAGCGGGCTCTCCAGGGCACTGTCGTAAAGCGTTTTCAGCGAGGAGCGTGCCTTCTCCTCCATCTCTGCGAAGGCCACGCGGTTCTCGGCAAGAACCTGGGCCTTGTTGTCCAGCTCGACCTTCCTCGCCCCCAACTCCTGCTCCAGCGTGCCTAGGCGGTCATGGCGCTTCTTAAGCTTGGCCTCCCGGGCCTTGACGGCTGCCTCGCGAGCCTTCACGCCTTCTTCCTGCTCTTGGCGAAGGCGGGCCTCTTTCGCATGCTGGTCCCGCAGGCCTTGCAGCTCCTCCTCCAGCGCCTTGCAGCGACCGCGGACGTCGACCACCTCCCCCAGGGCTGCGTCACAAGTAGCCTTCGCCTCAAGGACGGCCTGCCTCTCCTCATCGCAAGCCGTCGAGGCTTGGACCAACGCCACCCGAATTGAAGCGTTAGAGCGAATCCATCCTCAAGCCAGCTCCAAGCGCCCGGCCACCAAGCGAGGGTCGGCGCCAAGAAGATCTTGCCGTAGCCGGTCCAGTTCAGTAGCAACACGATCCAGAACAGCAGAAGGAGTCAGAGAGACAGCAGACAGCAGTCGGTGGAGTAGGAGGAGAAGGCGGTTGCACAACCACAGCATCCTGAGGCGAAGCCTGCTGCGCCCCCACGGCTGCGGAGGCGGTAGCAGGCGAAGGCACCTCGGGAGTCGCTTGGGCCATGGGGGCTGAGCTCGCCCCAGCCAGCTCAGCCTGGCCTCGCGAGGACGACCGAGCAGGAGAGGCCCGTGCGTCGCGGTCACCTTCCTTCGCGTGCGGAGGCCCCGCCCCGGATGGAACCTCAGGATCTCCCTTCAGCTTCTTTGCTGAGGGCGCCAGCCTATCCAAGAGATGCGGACGTCAAGCCTCAGCAGCAGAACAAGAAATAAAGACAAGAATCAAGCGCTTATAGGTCGTCGCCAGCAGGCTCAAACAGCCTCCGGCCAAATTTGAAGTCTGAAAGCCGGCTGGTAGGGTCAACCTCAGGAAGCTCGGGAGCGGAAGGCGCGTCTACGGTCCGCCCCGGGGCCGAGGCAGACCCGCGGGATATCAGCCCGGTCCTGTCCTTCTTCGGGATCGGGGGCAAGCTCCCGCCGCCCTGCTCGTCATCATCCTCGTCGTCATCGCTTGGAGAGAGGCGGAGAGCGCGGGGCCTGCGCTGGGGGAAGGGAGCCCTCGACTCTCCGTCGGTCGCCTTGGAGTCAGGCCCTTTTTCCCGCTCCCCTCCTTCCTCCTCTTCGCTGGAGTCGTCGGAGGACACGTCCACCGGGTCCTCGGGAGCTTCCGTGGGCACGGGCCCGTCCCTGTTGAAGACGGGCATGGACTCCACTACCTGCTCCCAGTCGTCGCGGAGGAATAAGGGCGTAGGAGCGCCCTCCAACCTCGCCACACTGCCCCTGACCAGAGATTGGAGGACCGCAGCCAGATCTTCGTCGGCCAAGGCCGCGGGGCTCGGATGGGGCCTCCACATCGGAAGCGAGTACCACCAAAGCGGAGCCAGCTGGTGCTCCAGGAATTCCCTCAGCAGCGACGCGCCGGTCAGCTTCGCCGCCGCCATGTTTGCCGGCTTCAGATCCGCGTCCATCTTCTCCAACACCGGCTTCATGCGGGGGTCCGCGGGCACTGCTCTACCCCAATCGCTGGAGCTCACGGGTTGCTCCGTGGGCAAGATCAGCCGAGGGTGGATGCGCCCAGCATCTACCAACACCCACTTGCTCCTGAAGCCCTCAATCCTCTTCCCAGGGCTCGAAATGGCAATGGCGCCACCGTACGCGACGAAGCTCGCGCACGCGGAAGCAGGACCGCGGGAGGTCCGGAGGTAGAAGTAGTGGCGCAGCAAGGCCACTGAGGGCTGCACCCCTACGTGAGCCTCGCAGTAATAGGCGAAGATTGCCAGGAGAAGGACGGAGTTGGGGTGGAGATGCAGAGCCTGTAGCCTATAATGGCGAAGGACAGAGAAGAAGAACTCGGAGAAGGGAGGCACCAAGCCAGCAGCAATGGCGCTTGCAAAGAACGGATAGAAGGTGCTCCCCTAGCCCTCAGTGGTGGTGGAGCCAGCCATGAACGCCTTCGCCCCGTTGATGCCCTGCGCCGCCGCCATCCGTCGCAACCGGGCGAGGCTCGCCTCTGACACGTTCGGCGGGTCCAGGGCAGACGAGTACCAAGCTCCGGCTGGGGACTGACGAGGCGCCATGGCTTCCAAGGTCACGCGGTCAAAGTAGATCTGGAAGTTTTGGAGGAAGGAAGGAGAGGCGCAAGAAAGGGGATCTGAGCAGCAACCAGAGAAAGCAAAAAGCAAAGCCTAGGCAGATGCCGCTCCTTTGTCAACTCGCGTGGTTGCTGAGGCGCCCACATCCAATCAACCGCCACGCGGCGCCCAAGGCCGCAGGCTGTTAGGGCCCGCGGCCCTTTGCCCTTGCCCCTTTCGCCTCACTGCACGGCCAAGTCCGGGCGCGCCTTGGGCCCGGGGGCTACTGTCGGCGTTCTGGGAATGGGGGTCCCCAGACTTGCCTGCCTGCGGCCCGCGGCATGGCTCAAAGGGGGGCCCAACACGGCCCATCTTCATCAACACAGACCCAAGACCCTCGCGAGGGGCCAAGCCTCGCGGGGCGGATGACACGGAGCTTCCTCAGGCACGGCCTCATCAGGCTGGCTCGCGAGGAGGCGGAGAGATCAAGGCGGGGTACCTCACGAGGTGCCTGTGATGCAAGCCATGACGACCAAGGGCGCCGGGCGGGCGCCAGCCAGCGCAGTGTCCTCCTTTCCTCTTTGGTGCAAAGGGAGCAAGTGCAGGCGAGACGATCAAGCAAAGGCACCCATTTCGGTGCAACGAGACCAAGACAGTCGTGGCGATCTTCACCTCTCCTTTCTATATTTTATCCTTTGGCAAGCACCATGTGTTGGAAAGATCCTGATAGATATATCTAATTGGATGTAGGGGAGCATGAGTTATTATTATTGACATTACCCTTGAGGTAAAAGGTTGGGAGGCGAAACTATAAGCCCCTATCTTTCTCTGTGTCCGATTGAACCTCCGTAACCACAAGTATCGCGTGAGTGTTAGCAATTATGAAAGACTAAATGATAGTTGAGTATGTGGACTTGCTAGAGAGCTCTAACATAGACTCTTTCTAATGTTATGATAAATTGCAATTGCTTCAATGACTGAGATTATAGTTTGTTAGTTCTCAATAAAGTTTCCGATTGATACTTTTGCATTGTGAATGGATTATTACTTGAGCATAAGAAATCATATGAAAATATCTATATATGTTGCCGTTATGAGAATAATCATGATGCCTTCATGTCCGTATTTTATTTTTATCGACACCTCTGCCTCTAAACATGAGGACATATTTATCGTTATCGGCTTTCGCTTGAGTACAAGCGTGGTCTAAGCTTGGGGGAGTAGATATGTCCATTTTGCATCATGCTTTTATATCGATATTTATTGCATTTTGGGCTGTTATTACACATCATGTCACAATACTTATGCCTATTCTCTCTTATTTTACAAGGCTTACATAAGGAGGGAGAATGGCGACAGCTGGAATTCTGGGATGGAAAAGGAGCAAATATTAGAGACCTATTCTGCGCAACTCCAAAAGTCTTGAACCTCCACGAAAGTCAATTTCAAAATATATAAAAAATATTGAGCGGAAGAAGTACACCAAAGGGGGACCCACCTGGCCACGAGGGTGGGGGCGCGCCCTGTCCCCAAGGGCGCGCCCCCTGCCTTGTGGGCCCCCTTTTGGCTCTCCGATGGCCATCTTCTGCTATATGAGGTCTTTCGTCAAGGGAAAAATAATAAGCAACCTTTCGGGACGAGACTCCGCCGCCACGAGGCGGAACCTTGGCGGAACCAATCTAGGGTTTCGGCAGAGTTGTTCTGTCAGGGACACTTCCTTCCGGGAGGGGGAAATCATCGCCATCGTCATCACCAACGCTCCTCTCATCGGGAGAGGGCAATATCCATCAACATCTTCACCAGCACCATCTCCTCTCAAAACCCTAGGACATCTCTTGTATCCAATTCTTGTCTCCAAGTCCAGGATTGGTACTAGTAGGTTGCTAGTAGTGTTGATTACTCCTTGTAGTTGATGCTAGTTGGTTTATTTGGTGGAAGATCATATGTTCAGATCCTTTATGCATATTAATACCCCTCTGACTATGAACATGAATATGCTTTGTGAGTAGTTACGTTTGTTCCTAAGGACATGGGAGATGTCTTGCTATTAGTAGTCATGAGAATTTGGTATTCGTTCGATATTTTGATGAGATGTATGTTGTCTATCCTCTAGTGGTGTTATGTGAACATCGACTACATAACACTTCACCATTATTTGGGCCTAGAGGAGGGCATTGGGAAGTAATAAGTAGATGATGGGTTGCTAGAGTGACAGAAGCTTAAACCCTAGTTTATACGTTGCTTCGTAAGGGGCTAATTTGGATCCATATGTTTCATGCTATGGTTAGGTTTACCTTAATACTTTTGTTGTAGTTGCGGATGCTTGCAATAGAGGTTAATCATAAGTGGGATGCTTGTTCAAGTAAGAACAGCACCCAAGCACCGGTCCACCCACATATCAAATTATCAAAGTACCGAACGCGAATCATATGAACGTGATAAAAACTAGCTTGACGATATTCCGATGTGTCCTCGGGAGCGCTTTTCTCATTATAAGAGTTTGTCCAGGCTTGTCCTTTGCTACAAAATGGATTGGGCCACCTTGCTGCACTTTATTTACTTTTGCTACTTGTTGCTCGTTACAATTTATCTTATCACAAAACTATCTGTTACCACTTATTTCAGTACTTGCAGAGAATACCTTGCTGAAAACCACTTATCATTTCCTTCTGCTCCTCATTGGGTTCGACACTCTTACTTATCGAAAGGACTACCATAGACCCCCTATACTTGTGGGTCATCACTTACGCACTACCACTGGATTGGCCAACCACATGGGGTGGAGCACTCCTCTGACCAAGCCTGCCGCCTCCAACTTCCTGATCTCTTCGATGATGAACTCTTGCTGCTCCAAAGATTGCTTCCTGACTTTCTCCTTGACGGGCCGTGCATGAGGACAAATAGCAAGATGGTGCTCAATCACCATCCTGGGAATGGCGGGGATGTCGGATGCTTGCCACGCAAACATGTTGACATTCGCCCGCAGGAAGGCGACGAGCGCGCTTTCCTATTTGCTGTCAAGGGTGGATCTTATGGTGAAAGCCCTGCCCGTGCCGTCCTCCTTGACGGGCTCCTTCTTGGTCTCTGGTGGTGCTGCCTTGGATTTCTTGCTCTTGCCGGTGGAGCTCTCTGGCACGTCCTCGACCGGAGCGCAGCACTCCAAAGAGGCGCGCTTGCCGGAGTGGGTGCAGGAGGTCTTGCCAGAAGAGGTCCCACCAGAAGGGGCCTTGCCGGTAGAGGCAGAGGTCTTGCCGGTCTTCTTCCCTCCTGGGGCTTCAGCGGCTGGAGCAAGCGCCTTTGCGGCCATTGCTGCAACAGGCTACCAGTAGAGCTGGTCGACACAGATGAGCGCGTCCTTCTTGTCAGAGGGGATGGTAATGATGCTCAGTGGCCTGGGCATCTTCAACGTGTTGTAGGTGTAATGTGATGCCGCCATGAACTCTAGCACTGGGCGACCAAGGGTCCCATTATAGGGCAGGGGGATCTTGGCAACATCGAAAACTATCTTCTCTGTCCGGTAGTTCAGCTCGCCCCCAAATGTAACGGGCAACGTGATTTTACCTTTCGGCTGACTCCTCCCCGTCTTGACTCCTTGAAACATGCCCGTCTGCTAGAGAAATCCGTCGGGGATTTGCAGCCTCTCGATCATAGTGGGCGAGATTAAGTTCAGACTGGCCCCGCCATCAACTAGCACTTTTCTCACCTTGAGGTTGCGTATTGTTGGTGAAACCAACAACGACAAACACCTGACCGCAGTTGTGCGATCAGGGTGATCCTCCGTGTAAAAAATGATAGGTGTGCTGGACCACTTCAATGGCATCTGGACATCGAACGATGGCTCTGCCGCAGTGACCTCACACGCCCACTGCTTCAGCCGGTGGTGAGAGGTATGCAACGAGGCGCCACCGTCAATGCACATGGCCTCCGTAGCTTTCTGGAACTCGTGCTTGCCGAACTCGTCGCCCTCACCATGATCATCATCCTCCTGCTTCTTGTCACGTCCCCGAGCGGGCCTCTCTTGTTGATTATCCTTGCCACGGCGACCTCCTTGGCCGCCACACCTCTTGCCTGTAACGCCCCAAGACCGACGATCCAGAGGACTTCCATATTTTTGTGACCTCCGTGTGTTTTTATTTGTGCTTGCTCTATTTATTTTTGCATTGCATCATGTCATCATGCTAGCATGTCATTTTTTTTAAAAACCTCAACTAAGTAAATTGCATAGATCTTTTGATCTATTTAAATCGAGGGAATTCACATGGTGATTTCTCTTTATAACATATCCTCCTAATATTTATGGAGCTATTATAAATATTCCATTAGTTTGGAATTTACCACAACACACTTGCATGTTATATTGTTGCATGCTCCGTGTATGATCACGCATCATCACCTCCTCCTTCCTTCTTCTTTCCTTCAGTTTGGCAAGTGACCTTTCCCCCTCCCCAACAAATGTTCATTCTTTTCCTAATGCTAGTTCATGATGCCTATACCGTGTCTGCCAGATTTCATTCATTTTGGAGTTGATTTGGTTGGGTTCAAAAATGGCTCAAGTTTGAATTTAATTTAAACTTGAATTATTTTTATACCCTTAAAAATATCCAAACCAGTTTAAGATCTCTTCGTTTCACTCAAGTATCTTCGTTCATTTTCAAATTCTTCCCGGTGTTTCTTTATCTTTTCTTCGTTCATTTTCAATTCTTACGGTGGTTCGTTCAAGAGTTCTCTTTCTTTGTTATCATATCAATCTATTCGTTGTTTCAATCCTACCGGTGGTTCGTTGAAGACCTTCCCAAGTTTGCGCTATATCTATCTTAATCCTTTCTACGAGAATAAGTAGTATGCCAAATCCATTGCTTGTCATCAATTTGAATTGGTGAAGGATACGCATAACATAATTCTTGTTCTTGTTTCATCCAAGTGATTAATTCCTTCTTTTGAAGTTCGCAGTGATATCAATTTTTCAGTTATATGTTGTTCATCTTCTTTCGGATTTCCCAGTTTTCCGCATTATCTCGTCGCGAAGCTCCATCTAAATCATTACAAGGCTTCACCTTGTGTTTTCAACTTCTCTTTCTTTCTATCATCCTTTTATTATCGGAGTTCTTCATGGAGGCTCTACATGGTGGTTCGTCAAGGATTCTTTTAATTCTTCAATTGTTCTTCAAGATTTCTCTCGAAGTTAAGATCTGTCAAGCCATACTCTAAAATAAACATGGTGCTCAACACATGTTTGTTTTGAGGAGTTCAAGTTTTCTTCTTCCTGCATTCCAAAGTGCAATTCATTCTACTTTATCATTTGAGGTGGTGTTATGTCCTTCTTGACAATTTCCATTCATGTTCCATGATTCACTTGTTGTCAAGAATGAGGTATTTTAAATCCATCAATCTCTTCGTTGGAGTTATATTGTGTTATATTTCACCTAAAGCTTTCCCTAAGGATTGTTGCTATTTACGGTGCTTATAAATGACCCAAGTTCTTCATTTGTCCTCTCGGTGAAATAAGTTTCTCGTCTCCTTGTGGATATCAATCCAATCGTTTGTTTCCGTTAGTGGCAGAAGCTCACCTCATAATTTTGAGATGTTTCCATAAGCCCACTACAAGCTTATTCGTCTCGTTGTTAATTTTTCAACAACTCCGTTCTAACCTTCTTGGAAGGGTGCTTTCCAAGCTCATTTGTGGCAGAAGTTGTCATTTTCCTCTCCATTCCTTTTTTCCAATGATCTATCTTCTATTTCTTCTTTCGGAGGCATTGTGATGTTGATCCCTTCACTCTTCTTCTCGAATGGTGAGGATCATGTTCTTTGCTTTTGCTTATCCATTCAACCGGAGTGTCGTGTCCTTCATTCAAGTTCTGTCATCTTATCAAGTTTATCCTCTCTTCTCAACCGGAGTGCTGTTTGGAATCATTCTTACCCCTTGTGTCATTCTTATAATTGTTTTTGAGGCAGTGTGTTGTTGATTTTGCGTCAAGTATCATCCCATCTTCTCAATTTCATGTTAATTCCTTCCATTTTCTACCGGTGTGCTTTCATATTAACTTTGATCCGTTAAGCTCTTGTTTCATGTCCTTCAATCTACAAGGTTCTCGCAATGTTCCTTGTTCCACTTGCTGAATGGAGTGTTTTAGATTTTGTTCACCTCCGTCGTGTCTTTTCTTCAAGCTTTGCGACCTCTCAAGGTTCATTGTTTTCACTCGTTTGTCAAAGAAGCAACTTAGTTTTACCTCTTCCCTTTCTGTTTCCCCCCCGGTGCCATCCTAGATCTCGGGACGAGATCCTCTCGTAGTGGTGGAGTGTTGTAACGCCCCAAGACCGACGATCCAGAGGACTTCCATATTTTTGTGATCTCCGTGTGTTTTTATTTGTGCTTGCTCTATTTATTTTTGCATTGCATCATGTCATCATGCTAGCATGTCATTTTTTCTAAAAAACCTCAACTAAGTAAATTGCATAGATCTTTTGATCTATTTAAATCGAGGGAATTCACATGGTGATTTCTCTTTATAACATATCCTCCTAATATTTATGGAGCTATTATAAATATTCCATTAGTTTGGAATTTACCACAACACACGTGCATGTTATATTGTTGCATGCTCCGTGTATGATCACGCATCATCACCTCCTCCTTCCTTCTTCTTTCCTTCAGTTTGGCAAGTGACCTTTCCCCCTCCCCAATAAATGTTCATTCTTTTCGTGATGCTAGTTCATGATGCCTATACCGTGTCTGCCAGATTTCATTCATTTTAGAGTTGATTTGGTTGGGTTCAAAAATGGCTCAAGTTCGAATTTAATTTAAACTTGAATTATTTTTATACCCTTAAAAATATCCAAACCAGTTTATTCAAATTGTGCATAAATCCAGGAGCTTAAGTATATTTATACTTACTTCTCATTCTTCCTGTAACACCGTGCCCTTTTTTCTTTCCTTCATCTGGGACTTTGAATCTACATATTTTTAAGAAAAGGGAGAAGGCCTCCCCTGGAGCCACCGCTGCCCACCTGGGCCTCTTCCAGCTGGCCCAAACTCTGTTCACGGCCACCTGCCCCGTTGCGTCGCCGTCTCTGTTCCAGAGACAGAGCGCTCGCGCTCGCGCCGTGAGCTTCACGGACGCCGAGGTCGCGCCGTCTTCTCCCCCTTCCATAAAGCCAACGCCTCGCTCCTAGGATTTCCCTTTTTTCCCCCTCAGCCGCCGCCACCTCTATCTTCTTCGTTCGTTTCCTCCTTCGTTCCCAAGTGAGGAAGCAGAGAGAGTTCAGAGAAAAACCACCGAGCGCGTTCCACCGTCGTTTGTGAGGCCTCCTCGTCGTCTTCTTCAACTTCAAGCAAGGCCAGGAGCAAGAAGGGTCCAAGGATGCCGCGATCTTCTTCCTCGACTTCGTCTGCTTCCTCTGCGTCGCCAAGTCACGTGCCTAACGTACTCCCCTGCTTCCTTCTTCCTCAGACAGGAACCGCGTCGGGTTCAGAGCTCATCCGCGTCGTCGCTGGTTCGTCTCCGTGGCCGTCTGCGTGTCCTAGGGTGAGCTAGGTATACCTGCTTCCCTCCCTTTTCTTCCTGTCGCGTTTAGGTCACCGGAGTCACTACTAGATCCATGCCATCGTCGTGCCCTCGCTGCTCCGGCGAATATCTGAAACTTTCAGAGAAACGTTGTCGTGCCCCGTCGGATCCTGTCCCCGTTCGCCTCGATCGCGCCCCTCCCCCGTAGCTTTTGGACGCCAGATTTTCCTCCGAGGAGCTCGCCCACTAACCTGCTCGCACGCGCACCCTGCTTGCTCGCTGCCTTGCCGCGTCTCGCCATGGCCAAGGAGCTCCAGCTCCATGCACGCGGCCGCCCCCTGCTTGCACTTGCGCCTGCAACTCCCGCACACGCCTCGCAGCACACGCGCATCTCACTCGCGAGCTCCGTTGCCTGCTTCGACCTGTAACCACCATGACCGAGACAAGCTCCTGCTCGTTCTCGGTTTACAGTACCCATAGCCTTGTACGTATGCCCGCAGCAGCCGCCGCTTGGTTCGTCCACACGCACACGCTTTTCCACACACCCGCTGATGCTTAGCAGCAGAGATTGGCACCGCGTTCGCTCGCCGCTGCCGTGAGCTTTCTTGGCGTAGCCATGGCTGAAGCTCGTCGCTTCTGTTGTTTGGTTATGAAGAAAGCCACCTTCTTATGTGCACAACACATGCAGCAGCCCAACCGGTTAGTCTTCTGCTTCCCCTTTGTCACCCAGGCGACCAGGGATCGAATCCCCACGGGCACATATTTTGCCATCAATTTTTGCCTTACCACATCAAACTTTGTTCTTGTTCATGTCCCGTCAAGTCCAGTATCAATCAAAAACATCTTCTAGGCGAGCTGGTCAGCATGCTTTGTTTTCAACTGTGAGGTGCTGGGTTCAATTCCCAGGCATCCAATTTTTTGCCCTTGTCTCCTCTAATTTATTTATTTTGCACACCACACAGCCAGCCACTTAGGCCTCTTTCGCTTCTGGGCCGCTGCACTGTGCTGCAATCCGGCCCGTGCATATTTTTTTCCCAGTCTGTGTGTATTTTAGCATTTTCCAGTGCATTCTTATTTGCAGTAATGCCATCATTTTGATTTGTGAATAATTAAATGCCCATGCATCCAAATAAAATTTGTCATATATGCAACTTGCTTACAATTTCATGTACTTTCACAGTATGCAACTTTCATCCCTGTTAAAAATATTTAAAAATTATTGTTTGCATTAATTTACATAAATGTCATGTTAAAATGGTTTAGTTCATAACTTAATAACCGTAGCTCCGATTTAATTAAACTTTATATGTAAGTGGGGTAGAAAAATGCATAGTTTAACATGATGCACTTTATTTTGCTGTTTTACAACAATAAAATACGGTTTAGGGCAGAACAGTACCAAATTCATATTATGCACATGAGGAGTTTCCGAAATTGTTGTTTGTTGTTCCGGACTCATTTAAACTTGCCTAAATAGTTAGTTTACTTATGCTTCACATCTTGCCATGTTAACCAACATTTAATCTTGTCTTGTTCATAACCGAGAGAGAACTAAATAATTGATGTGGTGTCTCGTCAATATGCAACTCGTTGCATATTGGGCTCCATTTAACTTGTAGTTTTGTTTGTGCTTATTGCCATGCCATGCTATTAAACCGGACATGCATCATACTTGGTTGTGCATCATGCCATGTTTATGTGATGGTTGTTTACTATGTTGTTTTTTTCTTTCCGGGTTGCTTCTCTCGTTAGCTTCGGTTTCGTTCCGGAGTTGTGAGGATTCTTTCGACTACGTCCGTTTGTCTTCTTCATGGACTCGTTCTTCTTCCTAGCGGGATCTGAGGCAAGATGACGATACCCTCGAAATCACTTCTATCTTTGCTTGCTAGATTGCTCGCTCTTTTGCTATGCCTATGCTGCGATACCTACCACTTGCTTATCATGCCTCCCATATTGTTAAACCAAGCCTATAACCCACCTTGTCCTAGCAAACCGTTGTTTGGCTATGTTACCGCTTTGCTCAGCCCCTCTTATAGCGTTGTTAGTTGCAGGTGAAGATGAAGTTTGTTCCTTGTTGGAACATGGAGATGTTGTTCCTTGATTGGAACATGTTTACTTGTTGGGATATCACAATATATCTTATTTAATTAATGCATCTATATACTTGGTAAAGGGTGGAAGGCTCAGCCTTATGCCTGGTGTTTTGTTCCACTCTTGCCGCCCTAGTTTCCGTCATATCGGTGTTACGTTCCCGGATTTTGCGTCCCTAACGCGGTTGGGTGATTTATGGGACCCCCTTGGCAGTTCGCTTTGAATAAGACTCTTTCAGCAAGGCCCAACATTGGTTTTACATTTGCCTCACCACCACCCACCTTTTCCCTTGGGAGTAATTAACCCAAGGGTCATCTTATTTAGCCCCCCCGGGCCAATGCTTGTCTAAGTGTTGGTCCAAAATAGAGCACCGTGCGGGACCGTCCCTTGGCAACTTGGGTTATGTTGGTACCTGTACGCTTAGCTTATCCGGTCGTGGCCTGAGACGAGATACGCGCAGCTACTATTAGGCTGTCGGCACGCCGGGAGGTCTTGCTGGACTTGTTTTATTATTGTCAAAAAGTCTTGTAGCCGGGATTCCGAGACTGATCGGGTCTTCCCGGGGAGAAGGAATATCCTTCGTTGATCGTGAGAGCTTATAATGGGCTAAGCTGGGACACCCCTGCAGGGTTTGAACTTTCGAAAGCCGTGCCCGCGGTTATGTGGCAGATGGGAATTTGTTAATGTCCGGTTGTAGAAAACCTGAAGTTGATCTTAATTAAAATACACCAACCGCGTGTGTAACCGTGATGGTCACTTCTCGGCGGAGTCCGGGAAGTGAACACGGTGTTGGAGTTATGCTTGACGTAGGTTGTTCTAGGATCACTTCTTGATCATAGTTGTTCGACCGTGCTTTTGCCTTCTCTTCTCGCTCTCATTTGCGTATGTTAGCCACCATATATGCTAGTCTCTTGCTGCAGCTCCACCTCATATCCTTCTCCTACCCATAAGCTTAAATAGTCTTGATCGCGCGGGTGTGAGATTGCTGAGTCCCCGTGACTCACCAGATACTTCCAAAACCAGTTTGCAGGTGCCGATGAAACCGTGCAGGTGACGCCCCCAGCTCAGTTGGAGCTCGATGAAGATCTTGTTCATTGTGTTGTTTCGTTTCAGTTGATCAGTAGTGGAGCCCAGTCGGGACGATCGGGCATCTGTGTAGCATTTGGGGTAGTCCTCTTTTATTTTGGTTCCGTAGTCGGACCTTGATTGTATCTGTATGATGTAATGTATTTCTCATGTATTGTGTGAAGTGGCGATTGTAAGCCAACTATGTATCTCTTTCCCTTATGTATTACATGGGTTGTGTGAAGATTACCTCACTTGCGACATTGCTTTCAATGCGGTTATGCCTCCAAGTCGTGCTTCGACACGTGGGAGATATAGCCGCATCGAGGGCGTAACAAGTTGGTAATCAGAGCCTTCCCCGACCTTAGGAGCCCCCACTGATTGATCGTTTTTAGCGGCCGAGTTGTGTCTAGAAAAATATTTTGAGTCTTAGGATTATATATATCGGAGAGTTTAGGAATTATTTTTACTTCCCAGTCTCCTCATCGCTCTGATAAGGCATCTTGACGTAGAGTTTTGACTCTTCTCTTCTCAAATTTCACTAAAAAAAATTTAGGATCACGCGGGTATCTTAGAATTGTTCCGATGGTTTTGTGATGACAACATTGTCTTGGTGCCTCCTGTCAGCAGGGGTTTAGTGGAGGCGTCCCGGGGAGTTGAGCTCCGAGGTGTTGTCGTCATAATTTTATCGTTGCAGTTCTGGAATACCTGAGTTTAGTACGCCGACATCAAAAATCTCTTTTGTACAGTTGTTGGTGAGATAACCCTGATAGCCCAGTACTGAGGCGAGTGCGGGAGTATTGCCATAACTCGTATTACGGATGCTTTTCGAAGGTTGAGGTAAATGATTTCCGAAGGTTTCTTGGTTATGTGTTGAAAGATGGATACAGCTGGATCTAGGTATTGTTAGTTTGGGTGATATATTTTGTGTCCCCTGTATCCTCAACACCTGATTGCATAACCAGAAAGTTTTGGGAGTTTATAGGTGGGAATTCAAGTAGCTCCTGGAATATCTTTCCGACAGATGCATGATATGGGATTGGGTAAATCTCTATCATGTGTATTTGTTCTAGCTTATTTTGCAAGCCAAATCCTTTCTTTTGTTTTATTTGTGGTATTCGAGTTGCTTCGATGTCAAGTGTTGATCCATACCTTCCCTAAACGGT
This sequence comes from Aegilops umbellulata, assembly GCA_032464435.1. Classification (NCBI taxonomy): domain Eukaryota; kingdom Viridiplantae; phylum Streptophyta; class Magnoliopsida; order Poales; family Poaceae; genus Aegilops; species Aegilops umbellulata. The sequence goes on from CP136059.1 coordinate 32,441,780, forward strand.
GTTCTCATATTTCTATGTGAATACTAATCCTTTCGTGATCATCGAGTTTGTCATCTCAATTTTTTTTCTCATAGGTGTGCTCCTCTTCAAGTGGATCCGATCACTTCAACATTCGCAAGATCAATTATCAGTTCTTCTCAACGGTGTTTGCTTCATCCGTTCCAAGTTGTCTTTGTTTTCCCGCCCTCCCACCCTTATTTCTTCAAGGACACAGATTTCTTAATCAAGTATCCATTTTATTCTTGTGAAGTCTCTTCATTCTTGTCTTTCAATGTTCTTATCCAGTGATCCCTCATGAAGATGCTCAACAGTTCCAAGTTCATCATTCTTCACTCTTGTATTATTTTCCGGTGGATTTAACTCAAGCTTTCGTTATTCATCATATTTCTTTCCTCGTTTCAAGTGCCTTCTTATGCCGGTGCACCTCTTAATCATCCACTTCTCACTATTTAATTGTTCCGGAGTGATGAAGATATCTCAGAAGATTCAAGTTTCCATTCTCAATTCACTCAATTTCTTTTCAGGATGCTATCTCATTCAAGCCATTTAATTCAACCGGAGCAATCTCTCTTTTCTAGCAATCGTTCAGCGGTGTTTCTTTTGAGAGGGCCCTAACCCATAGGTCTTTTCCCAGGATCTTACCTGACTCTTCTAATTATTCCGGAGCTATTCTCAATTTCATTTAAAAGTTTGACGTAAGAATGGATTACCATTAGTCAAATGTTTTCCCCCAAGAGCTTTCTTATACTTTTCATCATTGGTTCAACCTTTCCAGTTCTCATTCCGGAGTGCCTCAACAATTCATGGTGGTGTTTCTCGTCATCATTCTCAACATTTGAAGACCGAAGAAGAGTTTCTCTTAATTCTTGCCCCATTCTCTTCAAGATTCATGGTTCTAGCTTGATGCCATCCTCTCATAATTGTTTTGATTGTGGGAATTCTTTTCACCCATCCGGAGCAATTCAGAAGTCTTTTCAGTTTGATTCTCCGGAGCCCATCATCTCAGAATTATTCATTCAAGCTTGCAGCTCTCGTTCTCCAAATCTTACCGGTGCATCATTCAAGTATTCTCTAATCAGTTCAAGATCTCTTCGTTTCACTCAGGTATCTTCGTTCATTTTCAAATTCTTCCCGATGTTTATTTATCTTTTCTTCGTTCATTTTCAATTCTTACGGTGGTTCGTTCAAGAGTTCTCTTTCTTTGTTATCTTATCAATCTATTCGTTGTTTCAATCCTACCGGTGGTTCGTTGAAGACCTTCCCAAGTTTGCGCTATATCTATCTTAATCCTTTTTACGAGAATAAGTAGTATGCCAAATCCATTGCTTGTCATCAATTTGAATTGGTGAAGGATACGCATAACATAATTCTTGTTCTTATTTCATCCAAGTGACTAATTCCTTCTTTCGGAGTTCGCAGTGATATCAATTTTTCAGTTATATGTTGTTCATCTTCTTTCGGATTTCCCAGTTTTCCGCATTATCTCGTCGCGAAGCTCCATCTAAATCATTGCAAGGCTTCACCTTGTGTTTTCAACTTCTCTTTCTTTCTATCATCCTTTTATTATCGGAGTTCTTCATGGAGGCTCTACATGGTGGTTCGTCAAGGATTCTTTTAATTCTTCAATTGTTCTTCAAGATTTCTCTCGAAGTTAAGATCTGTCAAGCCATACTATAAAATAAACATGGTGCTCAACACATGTTTTTTTTGAGGAGTTCAAGTTTTCTTCTTCCTGCATTCTAAAGTGCAATTCGTTCTACTTTATCATTTGAGGTGGTGTTATGTCCTTCTTGACAATTTCCATTCATGTTCCATGATTCACTTGTTGTCAAGAATGAGGTATTTTAAATCCATCAATCTCTTCGTTGGAGTTATCTTGTGTTATATTTCACCTAAAGCTTTCCCTAAGGATTGTTGCTATTTATGGTGCTTATAAATGACCCAAGTTCTTCATTTGTCCTCTCGGTGAAATAAGTTTCTCGTCTCCTTGTGGATATCAATCCAATTGTTTGTTTCCGTTAGTGGCAGAAGCTCACCTCATAATTTTGAGATGTTTCCATAAGCCCACTACAAGCTTATTCGTCTCGTTGTTGATTTTTCAACAACTCCGTTCTAACCTTCTTGGAAGGGTGCTTTCCAAGCTCATTTGTGGCAGAAGTTGTCATTTTCCTCTCCATTCCTTTTTTCCAATGATCTATCTTCTATTTCTTCTTCCGGAGGCATTGTGATGTTGCTCCCTTCACTCTTCTTCTCGAATGGTGAGGATCATGTTCTTTGCTTTTTCTTATCCATTCAAGCGGAGTGTCGTGTCCTCCATTCAAGTTCTGTCATCTTATCAAGTTTATCCTCTCTTCTCAACCGGAGTGCTGTTTGGAATCATTCTTACCCCTTGTGTCATTCTTATAATTGTTTTCGAGGTAGTGTGTTGTTGATTTTGCATCAAGTATCATCCCATCTTCTCAAGTTCATGTTAATTCCTTCCATTTTCTACCGGTGTGCTTTCATATTAATTTTGATCCATTAAGCTCTTGTTTCATGTCCTTCAATCTACAAGGTTCTCGCAATCTTCCTTGTTCCACTTGCTGAACGGAGTGTTTTAGATTTTGTTCACCTCCGTCGTGTCTTTTCTTCAAGCTTTGCGACCTCTCAAGGTTCATTGTTTTCACTCGTTTGTCAAAGAAGCAACTTAGTTTTACCTCTTCCCTTTCCGTTTCCCCCCCCCCCCCGGTGCCATCCTAGATCTCGGGACGAGATCCTCTCGTAGTGGTGGAGTGTTGTAACGCCCCAAGACCGACGATCCAGTGGACTTCCATATTTTTGTGACCTCCGTGTGTTTTTATTTGTGCTTGCTCTATTTATTTTTGCATTGCATCATGTCATCATGCTAGCATCAATTTTTTTTTAAAACCTCAATTAAGTAAATTGCATAGATCTTTTGATCTATTTAAATCGAGGGAATTCACAAGGTGATTTCTCTTTATAACATATCCTCCTAATATTTATGGAGCTATCATAAATATTCCATTAGTTTGGAATTTACCACAACACACGTGCATGTTATATTGTTGCATGCTCCGTGTATGATCACGCATCATCACCTCCTCCTTCCTTCTTCTTTCCTTCAGTTTGGCAAGTGACCTTTCCCCCTCCCCAATAAATGTTCATTCTTTTCCTGATGCTAGTTCATGATGCCTATACCGTGTCTGCCAGATTTCATTCATTTTGGAGTTGATTTGGTTGGGTTCAAAAATGGCTCAAGTTCGAATTTAATTTAAACTTGAATTATTTTTATACCCTTAAAAATATCCAAACCAGTTTATTCAAATTGTGCATAAATCCAGGAGCTTAAGTATATTTTTACTTACTTCTCATTCTTCCTGTAACACCGTGCCCTTTTTTCTTTCCTTCATCTGGGAATTTGAATCTACAGATTTTTAAGAAAAGGGAGAAGGCCTCCCCTGTAGCCACCGCAGCCCACCTGGGCCTCTTCCAGCTGGCCCAAACTCTGTTCACGGCCACCTGCCCCGTTGCGTCGTCGTCTCTGTTCCAGAGACAGAGCGCTCGCGCTCGCGCCATGAGCTTCACGGACGCCGAGGTCGCGTCGTCTTCTCCCCCTTCCATAAAGCCAACGCCTCTCTCCTAGGGTTTCCCTCTTTCCCCCCTCAGCCGCCGCCACCTCTATCTTCTTCGTTCGTCTCCTCCTTCGTTCCCAAGTGAGGAAGCAGAGAGAGTTCAGAGAAAAACCACCGAGCGCGTTCCACCGTCGTTTGTGAGGCCTCCTCGTCGTCTTCTTCAACTTCAAGCAAGGCCAGGAGCAAGAAGGGTCCAAGGATGCCGCGATCTTCTTCCTCGACTTCGTTTGCTTCCTCTGCGTCGCCAAGTCACGTGCCTGGCGTAATCCCATGCTTCCTTCTTCCTCAGACAGGAACCGCGTCGGGTTCAGAGCTCATCCGCGTCGCCGCTGGTTCGTCTCCGTGGCCGTCTGCGTGTACTAGGGTGAGCTAGGTATACCTGCTTCCCTCCCTTTTCTTCCTGTCGCGTTTAGGTCACCGGAGTCACTACTAGATCCATGCCATCGTCGTGCCCTCGCTGCTCCGGCGAATATCTGAAACTTTCAGACAAACGCTGTCGTGCCCCGTCGGATCCTGTCCCCGTTCGCCTCGATCGCGCCCCTCCCCCGTAGCTTTTGGACGCCGGAGTTTCCTCCGAGGAGCTCGCCCGCTAACCTGCTCGCACGCGCACCCTGCTTGCTCGCTGCCTCGCCGCGTCTCGCCATGGCCAAGGAGCTCCAGTTCCATGCACACGGCCGCCCCCTGCTTGCACTTGCGCCTGCAACTCCCGCACACGCCTCGCAGCACACGCGCATCTCACTCGCGAGCTCCGTTGCCTGCTTCGACCTGTAACCACCATGACCGAGACAAGCTCCTGCTCGATCTCGGTTTACAGTACCCATAGCCTTGTACGTATGCCCGCAGCAGCCGCCGCTTGGTTCGTCCGCACGCACACGCTTTTCCGCACACCCGCTGATGCTTAGCAGCAGAGATCGGCGCCGCGTTCGCTCGCTGCTGCCGTGAGCTTTCTCGGTGTAGCCATGGCTGAAGCTCGTCGCTTCTGTTGTTTGGTTATGAAGAAAGCCACCTTCTTATGCGCACAACACACGCAGCAGCCCAACCGGTTAGTCTTCTGCTTCCCCTTTGTCACCCAGGCGACTAGGGATCGAATCCCCACGGGCACATATTTTGCCATCAATTTTTGCCTTACCAGATCAAGCTTTGTTCTTGTTCATGTCCCGTCAAGTCTAGTATCAATCAAAAACATCTTCTAGGCGAGCTGGTCAGCACGCTCTGTTTTCAACTGTGAGGTGATGGGTTCAATTCCCAGGCATCCCAATTTTTTGCCCTTGTCTTTTTTGCACACCACACAGCCAGCCACTTAGGCCTCTTTCGCTTCTGGGCCGCTGCACTGTGCTGCATCCGGCCCGTGCATATTTTTTTCCCAGTCTGTGTGTATTTTAGCATTTTCCAGTGCATTCTTATTTGCAGTAATGCCATCATTTGATTTGTGAATAATTAAATGCCCATGCATCCAAATAAAATTTGTCATATATGCAACTTGCTTACAATTTCATGTACTTTCACAGTATGCAACTTTCATCCCTATTAAAAACATTTAAAAATTATTGTTTGCATTAATTTACATAAATGTCATGTTAAAATGGTTTAGTTCATAACTTAATAACCGTAGCTCCGATTTAATTAAACTTTATATGTAAATGGGGTAGAAAAATGCATAGTTTAACATGATGCACTTTATTTTGCTGTTTTACAACAATAAAATACGGTTTAGGGCAGAACAGTACCAAATTCATATTATGCACATGAGGAGTTTCCGGAATTGTTGTTTGTTGTCCCGGCCTCATTTAAACTTGCCTAAATAGTTAGTTTACTTATGCTTCACCTCTTGCCATGTTAACCAACATTTAATCTTGTCTTGTTCATAACCGAGAGAGAACTAAATAATTGATGTGGTGTCTCGTCAATATGCAACTCGTTGCATATTGGGCTGCATTTAACTTGTAGTTTTGTTTGTGCTTATTGCCATGCCATGCTATTAAACCGGACATGCATCATACTTGGTTGTGCATCATGCCATGTTTATGTGATGGTTGTCTTTTTTGCACACCACACAGCCAGCCACTTAGGCCTCTTTTGCTTCTGGGCCGCTGCACTGTGCTGCATCCGGCCCGTGCATATTTTTTTCCCAGTCTGTGTGTATTTTAGCATTTTCCAGTGCATTCTTATTTGCAGTAATGCCATCATTTTGATTTGTGAATAATTAAATGCCCATCCATCCAAATAAAATTTGTCATATATGCAACTTGCTTACAATTTCATGTACTTTCACAGTATGCAACTTTCATCCCTGTTAAAAACATTTAAAAATTATTGTTTGCATTAATTTACATAAATGTCATGTTAAAATGGTTTAGTTCATAACTTAATAACCGTAGCTCCGATTTAATTAAACTTTATATGTAAATGGGGTAGAAAAATGCATAGTTTAACATGATGCACTTTATTTTGCTGTTTTACAACAATAAAATACGGTTTAGGGCAGAACAGTACCAAATTCATATTATGCACATGAGGAGTTTCCGGAATTGTTGTTTGTTGTCCCGGCCTCATTTAAACTTGCCTAAATAGTTAGTTTACTTATGCTTCACCTCTTGCCATGTTAACCAACATTTAATCTTGTCTTGTTCATAACCGAGAGGGAACTAAATAATTGATGTGGTGTCTCGTCAATATGCAACTCGTTGCATATTGGGCTCCATTTAACTTGTAGTTTTGTTTGTGCTTATTGCCATGCCATGCTATTAAACCGGACATGCATCATACTTGGTTGTGCATCATGCCATGTTTATGTGATGGTTGTCTTTTTTGCACACCACACAGCCAGCCACTTAGGCCTCTTTTGCTTCTGGGCCGCTGCACTGTGCTGCATCCGGCCCGTGCATATTTTTTTCCCAGTCTGTGTGTATTTTAGCATTTTCCAGTGCATTCTTATTTGCAGTAATGCCATCATTTTGATTTGTGAATAATTAAATGCCCATGCATCCAAATAAAATTTGTCATATATGCAACTTGCTTACAATTTCATGTACTTTCACAGTATGCAACTTTCATCCCTGTTAAAAACATTTAAAAATTATTGTTTGCATTAATTTACATAAATGTCATGTTAAAATGGTTTAGTTCATAACTTAATAACCGTAGCTCCGATTTAATTAAACTTTATATGTAAATGGGGTAGAAAAATGCATAGTTTAACATGATGCACTTTATTTTGCTGTTTTACAACAATAAAATACGGTTTAGGGCAGAACAGTACCAAATTCATATTATGCACATGAGGAGTTTCCGGAATTGTTGTTTGTTGTCCCGGCCTCATTTAAACTTGCCTAAATAGTTAGTTTACTTATGCTTCACCTCTTGCCATGTTAACCAACATTTAATCTTGTCTTGTTCATAACCGAGAGAGAACTAAAAAATTGATGTGGTGTCTCGTCAATATGCAACTCGTTGCATATTGGGCTCCATTTAACTTGTAGTTTTGTTTGTGCTTATTGCCATGCCATGCTATTAAACCGGACATGCATCATACTTGGTTGTGCATCATGCCATGTTTATGTGATGGTTGTTTACTATGTTGTTTGTTTCTTTCCGGGTTGCTTCTCTCGTTAGCTTCGGTTTCGTTCCGGAGTTGTGAGGATTCTTTCGACTACGTCCGTTTGTCTTCTTCATGGACTCGTTCTTCTTCCTAGCGGGATCTCAGGCAAGATGACCATACCCTCGAAATCACTTCTATCTTTGCTTGCTAGATTGCTCGCTCTTTTGCTATGCCTATGCTGCGATACCTACCACTTGCTTATCATGCCTCCCATATTGTTAAACCAAGCCTCTAACCCACCTTGTCCTAGCAAACCGTTGTTTGGCTATGTTACCGCTTTGCTCAGCCCCTCTTATAGCGTTGTTAGTTGCAGGTGAAGATGAAGTTTGTTCCTTGTTGGAACATGGAGATGTTGTTCCTTGATTGGAACATGTTTACTTGTTGGGATATCATAATATATCTTATTTAATTAATGCATCTATATACTTGGTAAAGGGTGGAAGGCTCGGCCTTATGCCTGGTGTTTTGTTCCACTCTTGCCGCCCTAGTTTCCGTCATATCGGTGTTATGTTCCCGGATTTTGCGTCCCTAACGCGGTTGGGTGATTTATGGGACCCCCTTGGCAGTTCACTTTGAATAAGACTCTTCCAGCAAGGCCCAACATTGGTTTTACATTTGCCTCACCACCACCCACCTTTTCCCTTGGGAGTAATTAACCCAAGGGTCATCTTATTTAGCCCCCCCGGGCCAATGCTTGTCTAAGCGTTAGTCCAAACTAGAGCACCGTGCGGGACCGTCCCTTGGCAACTTGGGTTATGTTGGTACCTATACGCTTAGCTTATCCGGTCGTGGCCTGAGACAAGATACGCGCGGCTACTATCAGGGTGTCGGCACGCCGGGAGGTCTTGCTGGACTTGTTTTATTACTGTCGAAAAGTCTTGTAGCCGGGATTCCGAGACTGATCGGGTCTTCCCGGGGAGAAGGAATATCCTTCGTTGATCGCGAGAGCTTATAATGGGCTAAGTTGGGACACCCCTGCAGGGTTTGAACTTTCGAAAGCCGTGCCCGCGGTTATGTGGCAGATGGGAATTTGTTAATGTCCGGTTGTAGAAAACCCGAAGTTGATCTTAATTAAAATACACCAACCGCGTGTGTAACCGTGATGGTCTCTTCTCGGCGGAGTCCGGGAAGTGAACACGGTGTTGGAGTTATGCTTGACGTAGGTTGTTCTAGGATCACTTCTTGATCATAGTTGTTCGACCGTGCTTTTGCCTTCTCTTCTCGTTCTCATTTGCGTATGTTAGCCACCATATATGCTAGTCGCTTGCTGCAGCTCCACCTCATATCCTTCTCCTACCCATAAGCTTAAATAGTCTTGATCGCGCGGGTGTGAGATTGCTGAGTCCCCGTGACTCACCAGATACTTCCAAAACCAGTTTGCAGGTGCCGATGAAACCGTGCAGGTGACGCCCCCAGCTCAGTTGGAGCTCGATGAAGATCTTGTTCATTGTGTTGTTTCGTTTCAGTTGATCAGTAGTGGAGCCCAGTCGGGACGATCGGGGATCTGTGTAGCATTTGGGGTAGTCTTCTTTTATTTTGGTTCCGTAGTCGGACCTTGATTGTATCTGTATGATGTAATGTTTTTCTCATGTATTGTGTGAAGTGGCGATTGTAAGCCAACTATGTATCTCTTTCCCTTATGTATTACATGGGTTGTGTGAAGATTACTTCACTTGCGACATTGCTTTCAATGCGGTTATGCCTCCAAGTCGTGCTTCGACATGTGGGAGATATAGCCGCGTCGAGGGCGTAACATTGCCGAACCCCTCAGCACCATCCTGGCCCTTCTCCTTGTCATGCCTCTCATATTTGGCTTTCTGTTTCTCTGCAAGTAGCTCAATCGGTCGGCAGTTCTAAAGGTCGTGGCCCTTGGTGCGATAGATCTTGCAATACTGCTTGTCGGAGCCTCCTGGCTTGTCGGCAGCCGCCAAGGCCTGACAAGCACGTACCCAGCAGCTTCCTTGCCGAGGTCATTAGCCTTGGCCTTCTTGGTGGCGCCGGGGTTGCCGGTCCCTCGACGACAAGCACGGTCTTGCCCTTCGCTTCCTATTGCAGCGTCGACCCTTCTTTGCTGTGACACCCCGAGACCGGCGCCTCAGAAGCCTCCCATGTTTTTCGTTGCCGCCGTGTGTTTTATTTGTTTGTTGCATTCATCATCGCATCATCCGCTTTGCATCCGCGTGTTTTCATAAAACTCGTAGTCGTTTGTAGTTGCCGCTTCTTGCTTCGTCTTCGTTCACTTTTGTCAGACGCTTTGTCTTTGTTGACCTCTCTCAGACCCCCTCTTGTGCGCGTACGAAAACCGTTCTGAACCCGAACCAGGCTGTCGTGACCGATGAGTCCGGATCATCCCCAAACATCCATAAAATATATTTGTTCCTTTGTTGGACTCTCCTAGCATTTTTCTCGGTTCGTCTGATTTTGACCGGAGGGACTAGATCGCCCTAATCTAACCCACATGCCATATATATAGGTCCAAACCCTAGTCTAGGCAGTCCCACCCATCCGATCCCACACCTGCCGCCGCCACTCTCAATCTTGGGATCCTCCCAGATCCCCTCCTCACCAACCCACGCACAGACAGCTACCTCCCCAGATCCATCAACCATCCACCCATCTGGAGCCGTCAGATCGGCATCCAATGGCTCCTGTGCCCCTAGTTCATCTGATCGAGCAGCCCCGATCCAGCCTCCCAGCACAGCAGGACTCGATCCACCTCATGGAGCGATCCCGAGGCCCAAGCTCCTCCAACCTCGTGACCCCGCGGCCCCCGGCGAACCTCGTCGCCGGCAACCACCACCAGCAGCCAACAAGATGCGCACCTGTCACGCCCCTACTCCTTTCTTCTGCCCTGCTGCTTCGTCTCTCTCCCTCCTCTGCTCTAACCTCTAACTCTCCTTTCTCCTGCTTCCGCAGGAACCAAAGAGCCCTGCCCCGACGCCATGGACAGGAGTCGCCGACTCAAGTCCCCATTGCTCCCGACGGCTGCGCGTCTGGCGCCCAAGCCACCGTCTTCTTCCCACGCCTCTTCGCCGGAGTCGCCAAGCCGCCGCCCTGAAGCTTCTCCGCTGCGGCAACAAGTCCCTCTGCTCGACCCGCCAAGTCCGGCGCCGGCGTCCTGTGCCTCACCTGTGCACCGGCGTCTTCTGCTTCGCCCTGCTTCCATGTCCCACCGCTGCTGCTGCAAGTCCCTCGCCGCGCTGCGTCTCCTCTGCAACGAGCGGCAGGTGCAACCGCTACAACCGCCCTGCGTCGTTGACTGCATCGACCTCGCCCAGCCTCCCGCTCGCGTTGACCGCGTCATTGCCTCCAGATCAGGCCCAACGCCGCACCCGGCCTGCCTTGGCCTCTCCACTGACCCGGGCTTGGCCCATGGTGAGAAACCCACCAGTGCTGCCATGTTTCCGATTCGGCCTGACACATTTTTTCCCCTCTGGACGAATTTAGCAATTATCCAGAGAACGCTTGTTTTACCGAAAAGACCCTAGTCATCATGCATCTAATGAATCACAACCCGTGCATCGCATATAAAAACTTTATACATGTAAAATGCTTAGAATTTCATCTAGTTTCATAATATGCAACTTTCATCCATGTTCAAAATGTTTAACTTGCTGTTTGCATTAATTTGCTTAAATGCCATGTTAAAATGATTTATTTCATAACTAAATAACTGTAGCCCTGTTTTAAATAAACTTTATATGTAAATGGGGTGGAATAATGCATAGATTAACATGGTGCACTTTGTTTTACTGCTTAACAACATTACAATATGGTTTAGGGCAGAACAGTACCAAATTCACAATATGCACATGGGGATTTTCTAGAATTGTTGTTTGTTGTTCCAGCCTCATTTAAACTTGCCTAAATAGTTAGTTTACTTATGCTTCACCTTGTGCCATGTTAATCAACATTTAATATTGGTGGGTACATAAATGAGAGCGAACGAAATCACTTCAATGTGGTGTTTCGTCAATATGCAACCCGTTGCATATTGAGCTCCACTTAATTTGTAGTGTTGTTTGTTGCACTTGTCATGCCATGTCTATTAAAAACCGGACATGCATCGTACTTGATTGTGCATCATGACATGTTTATGTGATGGTTGTTTACCATGATTCCGGTTCTGTTGTGATTGTGAGGGTCCGTTCGACTACGTTGGTTTGTCTACTTCATGGACTCGTTCTTCTTCCTAGCAGGATTGCAGTTAAGATGACCATTACCATCGATATCACTTCTATCTTTTCTTGCTAGTTGTTCACTCTATCGCTATGTCGGGCTACCTACCACTTGTTTATCATGTCTCCCATATTGCCATGTCAAGCCTCTAACCCACCTTCCTAGCAATCCGTTGTTTGGCTAAGTTACCGCTTTTGCTCAGCCCCTCTTATAGCGTTGTTAGTTGCAGGTGAATTTGAAGTTTGTTCCATGTTGGAACATGTTTATGTTGGGATATCACAATATCTCTTATTTAATTAATGCATCTATATACTTGGTAAAGGGTGGAAGGCTCGGCCTTTTGCCTGGTGTTTTGTTCCACTCTTGCCGCCTTAGTTTCCATCATACTGGTGTTATGTTCCTTTATTTTGCGTTCCTTACGCGGTTGGGTTATGGGACCCCCTTGATAGGTCACTTTGAATAAAACTCCTACAGCAAGGCCCATCCTTGGTTTTAACATTTGCCACCTAAGCCTTTTTCCCTTGGGTTCTGCAGACTCAACGGTCGTCTTTATTTTAACCCCCGGGCCAGTGCTCCTCTAAGTATTGGTCCAAAATAGAGCCACTTGCGGTGCCGCCCCTAGGCAACTTGGGGTATCTTCGGTTGCCGTACGTAGTGTTCATCTCGTGTGCCTTGAGAATGAGGTACGTGCGACTCCTATCGGGATTTATCGGCACATTGGGCCGCTTTGTTGTTCTTGTTTTACCATTGTCGAAATGTCTTGTAACCGAGATCCCGAGACTGATCGGGTCTATTCGGGAGAAGGAATATCCTTCGTTGATCGTGAGAGCTTGTGATGGGCTAAGTTGGGATACCCCTGCAGGGTATAAACTTTCAAAAGTCGTGCCCGCGGTTATGTGGCAGATGGGAATTTGTTAATGTCCGGTTGTAGAGAACTTGACACTTGACTTAATTATAATGCATCAACAGCGTGTGTAACTGTGATGGTCTCTTTTCGTCGGAGTCCGGGAAGTGAACACGGTTTGTGTTATGGATGAACGTAAGTAGCTTCAGGATCACTTCTTGATCACTTCTAGTTTCTCGACCGTGGCGTAGCTTCTCTTCTCGCTCTTATTTGCGTATGTTAGCCACCATATTTGCTTAGTGCTTGCTGCAACTCCACCTCATTACCTTATCCTACCCATAAGCTTAAATAGTCTTGATCTCGCATGTGTGAGATTGTTGAGTCCTCGTGACTCACGGATACTTCCAAACAGTTGCAGGTGCCGATGATACCAGTGCAGGTGATGCTATCGAACTCAAGTGTGAGTTCGACGAGGACCTTGGTCATTACAATGTTTTGTTTCCTGATGATCAATAGTGGAGCCCAGTTGGGATCATCGGGGATCTAGCATTTGGGGTTGTCTTCTTTTATTTGGTTTCATAGTTGGACCTTGATTGTACTCTGGATGATGTATGTTTACTTGTTATTTGTGTGAAGTGGCGATTATAAGCCAACTCTTTATCCCCTTCTTATTCAGTACATGGGATTGTGTGATGATTACCCCTCTTGCGACAAAACCACCATGCGGTTATGCCTCTAAGTCGTGCCTCGACACGTGGGAGATATAGCCGCATCATGGGCATTACACCTTACGCTACTTATTGCGTCGTCGGCCCTTCTTTGCTGGGGCGGCGGCGTCTGCGTCTGCGGAGTCGGTTTCCGCGCCGGCATCTTCGCTAGGGTACTTCCTTCCTTCTTCAGCCCGGGCACATCTGTCAACCAGAACATAAAGCTCGGCTACATCCTTGACCTTGTTCATCGCCAGCTCTTCACGCATCTTGCGGCTGCGCACATTCTGAAGGAAGGCACTGATGAGAGCGGTGGGGTGAACATCTGGGATGTTGTACTGCACACGGCTAAACCTTTGTATGTACTTACATAGGGACTCGCCGTCCTTTTGGGGGATGACATGCAAATCACTTGCCTAGCTAGGAGCTTGGTGGCCTCCGGTAAAGGTGCAACAAACTCGTGGCACAGATCCGACCTAGAAGAGATGGAATCCACCGGCAGGTGCATTAACCATGAAATGACATTGGGCTTAAGTGCCAACGGAAAGTAGTTGGCGAGCACCTTGTCGTCGCGAGCCCCGGTGGCTTGCATCACGATGGTGTAGATGCTGAGGAACTCCGATGGGTTAGTCTTGCCGTTGTACTTTTCCCCAACATCAGGCTGGAACATGCGGTGGGAGGGCCACTGGAACTGCCGCAACTCACGGGTAAAGGCTGGACAACCCACATCGTAAGGTATGTCCCCGGAATGCCCCGGTGTTGGGCGGTCCGTGGTGGGCCCCGCACTCCTCTCTGACAGATGGCGCGCTTCCCGCAGCCGCTCGATGGTGGTTCGAGCGTCCTCTTGAGCTCGCTCTCGAAGAACTTGACGTTGGTCGCAGCGGGCCCGTGGCTCGGACGACACAGTGGAAACATTGTCACAAGCGTCGGCCCGACGAGCCGGCGGCTGCTGTTGTTGGTGTGGGGGAGGGGAATGCATCGTGGTCGCAGCACCCCCAGTCCTCCATCCTCCGGCGTGCACCGGCTCTACCGAGCACCAGCGCGAGGGTCCCGCTAGATGCGGCTCATCTTTGTTGGCGAAGCTGATGAGGCTCCAGATGGTGGCTCTCCACTCGTCGAGCTTCTCTGCAGCGGGAGGAAAGTCGAGGAGTAGTTGCATGCGCGCCAATGCTTCTGCTGGCGTGGGTGGCGGCAAAAGCTGTGTGGACCGCGACGCGCTCCGGCTTCTAACCATGTTAGAAGGAGCTCTATCACGGTCTCGCGGTCGCACGCCGCTTCCACCAACGTCCTGGTGCGCACGCCGGCCCGGTGCATCCTGAGAGTGACGCAAAGGGCTCTTCCCGCGGCGGTGCCCGGGGGCACCGACGTCACGACGTTGCTCATTGCGCGCAGCCTGGGAAGGCATGGCGCGGGCGCCGGTTGGGGCCTCACAGAGGTTGCCGCGCCGCCTGTGGGCAGCACGGTCCCGCCCCCGGGCCCAGCGGGGTGTGGCTCGTCGTCTTGGACCCGAACGACGCCGCTCGCCTGGCTTCGATTGCTAGAGTGTCGTGGATGCTTGCAGGCCACCCTTCTGGCGCCATCCGTGGCCACCCCGTTGCCTGCCCTCACTGGTGCGGGCGGGCCTGCTCCGGACAACCCGATTGCTGTGATCCCCTTCTTCTTGGGGGGCATCACGATGATGAAGTCGATGCGCTAACTTCTAAACTAGAGTTTACACAACTTGCGCCCCCTACCTGGCGCGCCGAAGATGTCAGGGAAAACGACACCTATGGGATCACAGGGAATCCCTTCTATGGTTGGTGGGGCGCGGGGCTGTGCAAAGAGCGGGTTTAGAAGATCAACGCGGGGGAATTTTTACCCAGGTTCGGGCTGCAAACGATGCGTAATACCCTAGTCCTACTTTGGTGTATATTTGGTGTTCTTGAGCTCTTCAACTACCTGCGGTGCATCCTAGCTCAAAAAGTCCGAATCCTTCCTCAATAAGCCTCGGGCCTCCTTTTATACGTCAAAGGGGTCGCCACAGTGGCACACAGGAGGTGGAAAGCATCTACAGTGTACAAGTCTATCCCTAACATCGTGGGACAAAACACATTTAATGCACTGCCGATGTGCCCTCTTGCTTTATCGGAGACGGCAAAGAAGCTCGTCCCGTCCATCGCTGCCTCGCCTCACTCTGAAGCGTGTCCAAGATGACGAGGCATGAAGCGCCACGCTGGCTGGCTGCTGAGCTGGTGTGGTGGCAGGGTCTTCATGAAGATCTGCATGCCACCACGCAGGTGCTTGGCTAGTTGGCCGAGAAGCTGCATGTTGCCACATAGGCGCTCGCCTAGTTGGCGGGCTGGCCACCATGTTAGAACGGGTGCGAGGCAGCGAAACCGTGGTAGGTGTGGGCCTGGCCACGGCCCTACAGATATCCCCGGCAAGGGTCCTGCTGGGGTCTTGTGGCGTCCCCGGCAGGGGTCTTGCCATGGGTCTTCGTCTTCTAGTTCTCCTCTAGTCTTGCAGGCCTTCGGTCTTCACAAAGATCTGCATGCCACCATGCAGGTGCCTCCCGAGCCTTGGTTCATGATGTTGTCGATGGTGTCAGAACTATCAGGCCCAAGGGTGGCGGTCTTGCTTGTGTTGGGTAATTTGCCCCGGCAAGGCCCTTGCAGGGGCCACGTAGGCCACCCTGGCAGGGCTCTTCCCGGGGAAGCCCACCTTGCCCCTTTGCTCTTCATGCCTGTGGCTTGAGTGCTACCTTGGTAGTCATGTTCTTCGCTTCCTCTGCCCCGCCAAGCATGGCTGCATGTGTGGCTAGAACTGCCCGTGCACAAGGAAAGGTGTACAGAAGGCCCCTACTTTTTTACACCGACAACATGTCATCGTCATTAGCCCCCGAATGGATTGAGGTCCAAGTGAAAAAAGAGTTGAAGTTGATCCCGACTCTATTCCTTGCCTCGGAGGCATTTCACTGGAATCTGGGAGTCATGCTGAAGCTTCGATCTTGTTTCAGTCGCCTTGATCAATTCAGAGGTCATCGAGTGAGTTATGCTGATGGTCTTCGAGTGTTGCTATGAAATGAAATCCTGGCGCGATTGGTTGCTCTGTGCTTCCCGGATCTCATGGGATTTGAAGTTTTGGAGAAGCGCGCAGGGCGGCGCGCGCCGTAGTTATCGGAGTGGATAGACAGGGGCACCTCGATCCTCGCGCCGCCTTTTTTTGCCACGTATTGGGCGAGCGACTGCTGCGGGATATGATTAGATTACTTGGGACCACATGACAGCCACTCTAAAGTGGCCTCATAAATAGCGCTTGGGTCGATGTGATGCAGAGTGCGCCTCAATCGATCACTTCCTCCTATGTTCCTCCACCGCATTCTCCTCCGCTCTCGTCGTCTCCGCTCGGCCCGTGCGCACTCCACCATCATGGGGAAGGACAAGACGGCGGCTCCGGAGTGCCCGAAGAAGGCGGTGGCGGTGAAGGGCAAGAAGATGAGTCAGGGGTCGTCGTCGAGGTCCGGTTTGCCGCCTAGTTGGATCTAGGGGGACTGGATTCGATCTATGATCCAGAAAGAAGACATGGAGGACCTATACGGCACAGACTTGATTGCCCACGGATCTTGGAGGTTGCCGGGGAACGAGTCCAAGCCTCAATCGCAGGAGGGTGAGTGCGTCCTCCTCGCAACCCATGTCGACCGCGGTTTCACTCTGCCTCTGCATCCTCTTTTCTGGGGTTTCTTGAACTTTTTCGGTGCCCACATTCATCACTTTTCTCCCAATACGATCACATATCTTGCTGCATACGTCTCTTTGTGTGAAAACTTTCTAGGCTGCCACCCGCACTGGGGTTTATTCAAACACATCTTTACCTGTCGATCCCAAACTATGAAGAAGGCAAATCCAGCTGATCTGAAGACCCATGTGATCCAAATGTGCGGGGGTTTAGGGATTCAGACGAGGGTAGAAGCACTTTTCCTCCTATCACCCTTCCTGAGTCGGTTAGGGGGGGCAGTCGACCTAGTTCTACTGCCATGATGTTCCGACTTCTGGTCAGTTGACCGGTCTTCCCCCTTTCACCATGGAGCAAGTCTGCCAACCTACTTCATTGACTGTGACCCCAGAAGAGAAAGGTGAGGTGTCTGTATTAGTCGAACGAGTCATTCAATTAGTCCGTGAGGGCATGACTAGCATGGATTTGTTGGAAGTGTTCCTTAGTCGACGCATCTAGCCTCTTCAAGCCCGCGATCATCGATGTGGATGTACTCGGGCACTAATGACACCGCTCGGGTCAATCGGAGGAGGTCGCCGAGGAGACGGTGGCACAGTGGCTGCGGAGTATCACCGGGAACAAAGATAACCCAGAGGGTCCCAGAGGGTTTTGCCATTCGACACCGACAATGAGCCGGACAAGGTCTGGCCTTCGTTACTGAGTGTCTTTTTATTCTGATTTGCAATTGTCCTTGAATCTGATTGATGCTTGTTTAACTCCTGTCTTGAAGATTTATACTGAGATGTACTCGATGCCAAACGGGGAGCAAGTCCAGGAGGGAATGGAGAGCGGAGGCGAGAGTGCCGACTGGAAATCTGACGAAGAAAGTGACGAAGATAGTGAGGACTCATGCAGCAACGAGGAGGTCGACTCGCCACCTCATTCTGAGCGGCGTTCCAAACAGACGCACGATCCTGTGGGCGGGCGTGGTAAGGCGGCCCCACCAAGCATGCAGGCTCCAAAACGCACTCGGGCGTCTACTCCTGAGCCGTCAGAGAAGGCGGCGAAGCAGCCCAAGGTCGCGCCACTGAAGCCCCAGAAGTCCCTGCCTAAGATCAAGGTGGATGTCCCTATTGCTTTTGCGTAAGTGTTTCTCCTCTCTGTTTTTGATTTGCTCAGGAACTTCTATGTTATTGTCGACTCATTCTCTTGCTTGACCGGGTGAATTTTGGAACTTTAAGTGCCGCCACTTCTGAGACGTCCATGGATATTGACAAAAGGCAAGATGAAGAGGAAACTACATACGCGGCCACTTCTCGAGCAGGTTCAAATCCATAGACATGTTCTTACTTTGCCGATTGTTTTAGCGGTCGACTGAATGTCTTACGGTCGAGTGTTTTCCAGCGCCGCCGAATGTCATTGAGCTTCCAGACGATGATGAAGAGGTGCCTCATAAGAACACAGGAAGGAAGGGCAGGACTTCGAGCAGGAGTGTTCCTGCTAGCAAGGTGCCTCAGTCGACACTAGCGCCAGAACCAGTCATCCAGCAATCCGGGGATTCGATCCGAGCTACTGTTTCTTTTGCCAATCCTATGTCGACTGATCGTCCTTTGGCATCGACTGCCCAAATCCTTGCTCCGTCTGTGCAACTCCATGCTTCAGATCCCCTGGCTGCCTCGTCTGCTCCACCAACTCCGCTCTTTGTTACCCATCATGTCCCAGAGGATCAAGTAAGCGCTGCTAAGGAAGCTATACGCCAAGCAGACCTTATGATGGAGCAAATGAAGGTGGTGCACGAGGCCAACAAGGCTGCCTACGATGCCAGCTCTGCCCTTCAAATCAACGTCCAGGTGAGTTGAATTCGACTGGTCTTTTAGCTTGATCTTTGCTCTGTTAGGATATGGTACTTGAAAACTACTACTTTATTATCCGTAAGATGTCCATGGATGAGTGTTTTGGAACCTTTAATGTGTATCCATCATGAGTCTGTGTATTTCATCCACTCAACCACTAGGTGTTTTAACTTTTACTGTGTAGCTCTTTTCACTTGAGTCGACCATGTCGTGTTGAGTCAAACTCTTGAATCAGTGGGGGCACGCAGAGTGCACCCACTGGGTGTAGTTCCCGAGACCGCCATTGAATGTTTGATTTGACGGGGGTCTTAGAACTTGTTCGTTTGTAGTATATTCGCTCGGCTTTGGACGGATCTCGCCGAGTGAGCTCCGAGCCAGTGGGGGCATGCTAAGTGCACCCATTGGGTGTAGTCCCCGAGACTGCGGTCGACCGTGGGCAGCCAGCGATGGTCTGAGCGTAAATGTTGTTATTGTTTTACTCCTTCCACTTGGACTGGACTGACCATGTCGAGTTGGAAGTCGAACCAGTGGGGGCACGCCAAGTGCACCCACTAGGTGTAGTCCCCGTGACTACTATTGAATGTTTGATTCGGCAGTAGCCTTAGAATTGGTTTTGCCGTAATAACTTGAACTTGTATCTGATCACTTGGAAGCAATCGATCTTTGTTTCTGTTGACTGACATGTCCTATTTGTTGACTGCAGAAATCTTGTGAGCTCGGGGCCCAATTCGCTGAATTGGAGAGGAAACAAATTCAGCTCAACCTTAATCTGGAACTGGCCAAGCAGAATTTGCAGAAGGCTAAGGATGAAGAAACTACCATGGGAGTTAATAATTTGTCAATTGTTCGCCTTGTCATCTTTTCTTTTTTTCTTTTGAACTGAGTGACTCCAATCGAACATATGTGCGTAGTGAAAACACACAACTCCAAGATCATCTGAAGAATGTTGTTTCTTTAGACAAAATGAAGCAGGCTCTCGAGCAGAAGGACCTCGACCTTGCAGCAGCGCAGAAGATGGCACGAGAGAAAACTGAACTTGTTGATAAGAAGCTGGCTTCAGTCGGCAAGTTGGAAGAAGAAAATGCCAAATTGAAGACTGCTGCTAATGAAGCAAACAAAGAGGTCGTGCAGCTGAAGAAGGACAAGGTGGCCTTGACTAACAATGCCGAAGATCTCACTCGGAAGAGAGATGAACTGGAGACTTATCTTGGGGGCCTTGCCAAGAAGATGTTCCTTATGCTTGAAGGTACCTTCTTTTGTCCGACTGATTTGCAACTGCCAACTAATCATACGGCTGCCGACTCATTGTTTTTCTGTGCGTGCAGAATTCTGTCAAAACTTCGAGGAAGAAACTGGGCAGATTGAGATGAATCTGGACCCCATCAACTCCCCTATCAAGGATGAAGCTGCGATGAATGTTCTGCGACTGGAACCCCACCTCGCCAGCGCTATGGACTATCTTGCTCGACTGAAAATGGCGGTGTTGTGGATCGACACGGAGCCCTAACCAGGTATGACCTCTAGTATCTGATGACTCGACTCAATGAAATCCCTAGTCGAGTGTAGGCGTGGAAGAAGTCATCTGCTCGCTGTGGTGCTGACGTAGCTCTGTCTCTGGTCCTTATCCATTGCAAGGAAGTTACAGAAGAGAAGCTGGCAGCTCTCAAGGTCGCAAATACCAAGAAGCTTCAATTCCAGTCCTTCATGGAGACCTTCATCGACGCTACCACTCGTATTGCAGATGGAATCGACCTGGATGAGTTCGTCGAGCCAGCTAGCCCTCCTCATGCCGAGTGAAAAACTTGATGTCTTGACTTTACTTGCCTCGGAATGCCGAGTGATTTTGTAACCGTTAAACTCTTTTGGGCCTAACGCCCGAGTACTTCTGTTCGTGGTTCTGAACCTTCATGGATTTATTCAAACTTGGTTTTTCTTTTGAATATGATTGCTTTGTCTTCACCACTTTCAGACTTCTTGACTCCGAGTGAAACTTGACTCTTTACTCGGAATAGACGTTGTACTTGTGGTGCAGCTCCGAGTGCAACCATACGTTGTACTTGTGGAGCAGCTCCGAATGCAACCATACGTTGTATTTGTGGCGCAGCTCCGCGTGCAACCATACGTTGTATTTGTGGCGCAGGTCTGAGTGCAACTATATGTTGTACTTGTGGTGCAGCTCCGAGTGTAGCAATACATTGTACTTGTGGCGCGACTCTAAGTATGCAGCCAAGCCGCTGGGTGGGAGGATTGTTCTCCACTCGACGTAGTTTTGTAAATTAGGCGAGTATGAGATCACAGCTAAGCCCCTGAGTGGGAGGATTGCTCTCCACTCGGAGTAGTTTTGTAACTTAGGCGAGTACGGGGTCGCAGCTAAGCCCCCGAGTGAGAGGGTTGCTCTTCACTCGGAGTAGTTTTGTAACTTAGGCGAGTACGGGGTCGCAGCTAAGCCCCCGAGTGAGAGGGTTGCTCTTGACTCGGAGTAGTTTTGTAACTTAGGTGAGTACGGGGTCACAACTAAGCCCTCGAATGGGAGGATTGCTCTCCACTCGGAGTAGTGTTGTAACTTAGGCGAGTACGGGGTCGCACCTAAGCCCCCGAGTGGGAGGATTGCTCTCCATTCGAAGTAGTTTTTGAAACTTAGGCGAATCGTGTTCGCGGCTAAGCCCCTGAGTGGGAGGATTGTTCTCCACTCGAAGTAGTGTTGTAACTTAGGCAAGTACGGGGTCGCAGCTAAGCCCCGGGTGGGAGGATTTCTCTCCACTTGGAGTAGCGTTGTAACTTAGGCGAGTACGGGGTCGCAGCTAAGCCCCTGAGTGGGAGGATTTCTCTCCACTCAGAGTAGTGTTGTAACTTAGGCGAGTACAAGGTCGCAGCTAAGCCCTTGAGTGGGAGGATTGCTCTCCACTTAGAGTAGTTTTGTAACTTAGGCGAGTACGGGGTCATAGCTAAACCCCCGTGTGGGAGGAGTGCTCTCCACTCCGGATAGTTTTTGAAACTTAGGCGAATTGGCTTCACGACTAAGCCCCCGAGTGGAAGGATTGCTCTCCACTCGGAGTATTGTTGTAACTTAGGCGAGTACGGGGTCGCAGCTAAGTCCCCCGAGTGGGAGGATTGCTCTCCACTTGGAGTAGTTTTTGAATCTTAGGCGAATCGGGTTCGCGGCTAAGCCCCCGAGTGAGAGGGTTGCTCTTCACTCGGAGTGTTTTTGAAACTTAGGCGAATCGGGTTCGCGTCTAAGCCACCCACTGGGGGATTTGAACACATATGCTTAAGGGGTAACAATAATTAAGATACTGCAAAAATCTTGTCTTTGATAAGCAAACTGTAGGATTCTTATTACAACTCGTCGATCTGAGTGCTTAGGTATAAAAACAGCGGAGCAGCTCCATATTCCACGAGCGTGGCTCATCTTCTTTCTTGGCTACGTTGTAGAGGTGATACGCCCCATTGTGGATCACCTTAGTGATGATGAAGGGTCCTTCCCAGGCCAAAGCAAGCTTGGGAGGCCATTTCTGATGCACTCGGAGAACCAGATCTCCTTCCTGAAATGCTCGACCTCTGACATTTCGGGCATGGAACCGACATAGGTCTTGCTGATAGATGGTTGAGCGGATCAGAGCCATCTCTCGCTCTTCCTCTTGGAGATCCACTGCATATTGGCGTTCCTGTTCTGCTTCAGCTTCTGAAAAGAGTTCCACTCAGGGCGCATTGTGCAATAGTTCACTCGGAAGCACGGCTTCAACTCCGTACACCAAGAAGAAGGGAGTCCTATCAGTCGACCGGTTGGGAGTTGTTATCAGCCCCCATAAGACATATGGCAACTATGTCACCCAAGCTCCAGCAGCATCCTTGAGGTCGCGCATCATTCGGGGCTTAAGCCCTTGAAGTATCAAGCCATTCGCCCTCTCTGCCTGCCCATTCGACTACGGGTGCGCAACAGATGTGTAGTCGACCCGAGTGCCTTGGGAAGCGCAAAATGCTCTGAACTCATCAAAATCAAAGTTGGAGCCGTTATCTGTGATAATGCTGTGAGGAACTCCATATCTGAATATCAGCTCTTTGATGAATCTGATGGTAGTGCTTGAGTCAAGATTCTTGATAGGCTTGGCTTCGATCCATTTGGTGAACTTCTCGACTGCTATGAGCAAATGAGTAAAGCCACTTCTGCCGGTCTTGAAAGGTCCAACCATGTCCAACCCCCAAACTGCGAATGGCCAGACGAGTGGAATAGTCTTCAAGGCAGATGCAGGCTTGTGAGACATGTTTGATTAAAACTAGCAACCTTCAGACTTGTCGACTATATCTTTAGCCATCTCATTTGCACGCGGCCAGTAGAATCCTGCTCGGTATGCTTTGGCCACGATGGTCCGAGAGGACGCATGGTGGCTGCAGGTCCCCGAGTGGATCTCGTTTAGGATTAGTCGACCTTCTTTTGGAGAGATGCAGCGCCGAGCAACTCAGATAACACTTTCTCTGTAAAGCTGTCCACCTATTACAGTGAAGGCTTTGGATCGGTGGACGATCTGGCGGGCCTCATCTTTATCCTCTGGGAGCTCCTGCCTGAGCAGGTATGCTATGTATCACTGGTACGCGTCGGTGCTAAACAAACGGTTTTTAACCCCTTTCCGCGACGATATTTGGAACCGTCGCCAAGTGAGTGTGGGCGATAGGGGGGTCCTTCCCATGCGATCCAGAAACCGTCGGGGATATGCCCTCCTGGCACACATGCTCAGCAAAATGAGGTCGTGTGCGACCGGCGAGCGCTCAAATACAGAAATACGTACAGTAGAGCTAAAAAAATACAATTATACCGCAAAATTGTTTCTGGTCACAAGTACATCCCACACAGTCAGTCCCCGCTAAACGTTTCCATTCGTATGTACATCCCACACAGTCGCTCCAAGGAAAACATTTTCGTTCATAGGTACATCACACACAATTTTTCCCGTTAAATCGTTTGTGATAGCGTTGCCATTGCACATGATATTAATAATTTTATAATTTGCGTTATTGAATGCATCACACACGGTCCGTAGAAGAATCTGTGTGGCAAAGTTTGTCCATTACATATACTTTTTAGGTGGCCTAAGGCAAACAATTCTCAAGAGAAGTCATGTGTACAGTGGAGATTGATCGCACACGTAGTGGATCCTAGAAATGTTTCTGATCTCCATGTATATCGCAAACGTTTCACTTTCGCAAACCGTGTGCAGTGTAATCCCTAATTTAAAATTCACATGTTTTGAATTTGAAAGTAGGCAATCACTTATTTCATATCCAACCATGTTTATTACAAATATAGGTTCAACGACGAATCCATAATTCGATGCACATGTACATATACTAAAGAACTACAGAAGGACCAAGTAAAGTATGATGAACCACAATTGTACTAAAGACTGTAAAGAGAGAAGGGAAAGACATTCTAGTTGCTGGAGAAGGTGACGCGGAATGCCCATATTGTGCCCTCCTCCATGCGTAATGCGTGCACAACTCTAGGCCAACCCCTTGTGATGGCTGCCTGTCCATCCTTCACTGTCTTCATTAGGACTTCTCGATGCTCATTGTTGTCTGGATGAAATACTTTAACCTTCATTGTGTTTCCACCAATCATGTACTTTGCAAGGTAATCTTGAGTGAACTACTTCGGGAACCACTGGGAATGAAAAAGATTAAGACATTCTTTTCTAACAACTCATTATGGGCAGTAAAAAGAGAAGGATGCAGAGTTTGTAGTTACCATCTTACAGCTCACTGCTGTGTTGGACAGAGCATAAACAAATAATTTGCTTGCCACCATTCGTATCTTTTTGCTAATAATCCTTACTAGTTTCCTCACTTGATTCTTGTTCATCAATATCTCATTGCCCCATGCGCAAAAAGGGTCGATGTGTGGATCCTTGCCAAGGGCATATGTACCTACAAGCAACAAGTCAATATTAGAAGCTAACTAGTGTCCAGGCCTGGATCTATATGCACTACATTATGGAACGACGGGGGGAGTACAAGCCGAGGGGTGAAGCTAACCTTGGCTGAAAATGGTGGCCACTCCCGTTGTTGTCCAGCATAAGTAGTGGAAAGGCTTGATAAGTACAACAATCTTAACATCAGACAAATATAGCAAAGGTAAACAACATCATCTCCAAATTATAGCTTGAATGTGTTGGTTTCAGCATGCTGTTAAAGCAGATATAAAATGGAAGGCAATGTTACCGGCAGCAAGCTTAACAACCATCAAATATTGCAATTCAGACTCGTATTGTTGAAAAAGAATAGAACATAGGTAATGCTTAAACATCACACTGGATAAATGTGTAAAACTGAAATAAAGGGCATGTGTTAACTACACCAGGAATAACTGGAACCAAATATAGTCGTTCAAACTGGTATTGATGTAGTCGAGCGGCAAACTTCCGACTTGCACATAATGAACAACACATTGTGAATTGCTGAAATAAACAAGGCATAAATGACCAGTATAACAACCAAATATAGCCATTGAAAACTGGACAGAGTCTCACTTCAACCAACCTAACAAGCAAATACAGATTAACAGGGCATATGCTTGAAAACTAGACAAATGCTCACTGCAACTAACCTAACAAGCATATAAAGATAAACAAGGCATCTGCTTGATAACTGGACAAATGCTAAAAAAGCAACCTAACAACCAAATACAGATAAACAAGGCATCTTCTTGATAACTGGACAAATGCTAAAAAAAGCAACCTAACAACCAAATACAGATAAACAAGGCATCTTCTTGATAACTGGACAAATACTCACTACAACCAAACTAAGAACCAAATACAGATAAACAAGGCATCTGCTCGATAACTGAAAAAATGCTCACTCTAACCAACCTAACAACGAAATACAGATAAACAAGGCATCTACTCACTACGAACAACTAAATATAGCCATTAGTGAAACTAAAGTGGAAAATTCATACTTAAACATCACATAGACCTATTGAACAATACATTTTTGCATAACTGAAATAATTCAACACAACACAGTTAAAGCACCGCATGACAAATGCTACTACAACAAAGGGTACGGGTTGGCAAGCTAGAAAAGGTAAGTTTTTCTGATAGAATGTTGCCTCACATTGCATGGACGGGATCCTTCTAGTTGGAAGAGCACAGACCCATGGTGCGCTCTCTGATGTCACAGATGGGCTATTGCACCTTGGAAGAACCTTCTTGGGTGCCCTCCTCGTGGTCATGGTCGTGGTCGATGAGATCTGACTTGGCAATAGAGGATCCCAAGCCGCCGCTGTAGAACGTGTCCTTCAGAAGTGACAAAATGGGCTCGATGGCGTATAAAGCTCGCAAATCCTTGACCGCTTGGCGGAGGAGATCAGCAGTAGGGTCGTCGAAGAGATCGACGGTGGTTGAACCAGGGGGGGTTGGGGATGGACCACTTAACCTGTGACATGGCCCATGTGAAGCCGTCGGTGTGAACGAGCTTGATGTCGTAGCCAGCTTTCCCAAGATACAGTAATACGCTAGCCCGTTGACATGTAGCCTTCGGCATGGCAATGTCTTCGCCGGCTTCTGCGGTGACGTGTTGCCCCGGGATCGACAGGTCGAGGCGAACGGCGGCCACCTCGCCAACGTCCGCCTGAGAGTCCATGATAAACCTCTTCTTGGTCGAACGCTCGTCGGGCTCCCCGGGATACGTGGTCGAGCTTAGGCTGCGACATTCTGGAGCAGGGGATGTGGATCTGGCGGGGAGGGACACTGCAGGCCTCATCTAAAAACTCAGGGGAGTGGGGCGATGGTGTGGGAATCGCTGGGTAACTTGAACTTTATTATCTAAGCTAGGAGGAATGGGCAGACCGACAGTGGTTAGCGCTGGCACCGGCGGTGGCCGTGAGCTAGGGTTCAAGGGGGGAGGGGGCGGGTGGGGGACTATGGAGGGGGGGTCTTTGTGGATACGCCGCGGCTACTGAAAATTTTAGTAATGGTGGGTTGAGATGGTTGTGGACGAGGGAGAGCGACGGTTCAAATGCCTCGGCTACTGCAATTTTACTATAAGGTCGGTGCTGGAGGAGTGTGAGCGACGGTTGAACTACGACGACTACTAAAATTTGGGTAAAGGAATTGATGCGGGGCGGGAGTGCCCAAGATCGCGCACGGTCCAATAACAATATGCGTGTATGATAATAAGGAGAAGTGGCGCGGATCCGCCGATTTTTGCAATGCTCAAGGCGGGTAGTTTGTTTTTATATCTCTAGCTAGCTAGTCTATCACACACGGTTCGTCCTAATTTCCAAATAAACTTACACTCCTTTGCAATTTACACGGCTTGCACAGGTGGTGGTTTTACAGCGCACTTGCATCGCACACGGTTAAGCCAGTACATCCACCCTTTGCTCGCGCTCGCGCTGTCGTGGTGATTTCAACGCACTTCATCGCACACGGTTGAGCCAGTACCTCCACCTTAATTTGCTCGCACTTGTGCAGTTGTGGTGATTTCAGCGCACTTGCATCGCACACGGTTGAGTCAGTACCTCCACCGTAATTTGCTCGCGCTTGCGCGGTCATGGTGATTTCGGCGCACTTGCATCGCACACGGCTGAGACAGTACCTCCACCTTAATTTGCTCGCGCTTGCGCGGTCGTGGTGATTCACATCGCACTTGTATTGCACACGGTTAAGATATTATACCCCGTGTCTGTTTAGGGTCATCAGAGTCTATGCAGCAAAAAATAATGTTAGAGAGGGTCAAAATACAGCCACACCAGCATGTGGCCCAAATATATATGAGTGAAAAGGGTGTATGTGATGTTCAAAATTTCAATGATCAACTTTGACCCCGCGGGCCAATGGTTTGGACGTGTCGTTGAAGATCGATGAGAGGGGCCAGAAGTCAAGAACCACCTAGAGGTGGCCAAATACATGTACGAGTATTGGGGATGTTTAAAACCTTAAATACACAATGCATAACTTTGGTGGCACCTGCCTCACAAACCCGAAAGCACCCTAACAACCACCTAGCTAGGATATATATAATGACATAATGTCGTACCTAGCTAGGATGCTTGGCCCACCACCTCCCACTTCGTGTCAGCGGGGCAGATGCACGTAATGATCGATACTTTGGTCATACATGCATGTCGCCATGATCTACCATAAGACGGACCAATGAATCTACCGTTTGGTCAAATGACAGTTGTTGTTGTCGATAAACCGCTTGGGACAATAGATTGAACCATCATAAAAATCGCACGAGAGGGACCACAAAACCAACACCTCTTGCATGCGATCCAAAATGATGTACGTTGGGAAGGGGTGATGTGTGTTTTCAATATAAAATAATGTACGCTTTAGATGTGGTGCCTACCTCTCGATACAAAGAACAACCATGAAGGTAAGGTAGTTAAGGACGAGATACGTACGCAGGGTTTGATGTAGGTCAAACCTATCAATCCGAGCATCTGGGAGGGAATCCTGAAAACGCATGAGCTCGAGCTTTGGTTGACCGACATTTGACGGTGACCAGACCTAACATGAACTAGGAAGAATCCATTCATGGCCAACACATACCCCTCATTATCGGTCAAAGGGATGATATATATACACTCGGGGAGCCCATAGATATCCATGTCGTCATAAAAACCGCACAAGGGAGACGTGGTCGATCAAAAGACCCCGTATACACTGCATGCGGCCTCGAAATATGTATCGGTACGATGGTGTATGATGTATTTAAATCCCAAATGCACAACTTCGATGGGCCACACCAACTACATTACAAACTGAACACCGACCCAACTCCAAGCCTGGTTCAATACCTGACGGGGATATACCCCGCGGTATGACCCGGCCGTGACTTGGTGTTTCATTGGTAAGCCGACTGATGTTAAGTCAGATGGGAAGCAGGCAGATGTTAAGTCAGATCATAAGCCGACAGATGTTAAGTCAGATGGTAACCCAGCAGATGATAAGCCGGATGGCAAGTCAGATGGTAACCCGGCAGATGATAAGCCAGATGGTAAGTCAGATGGTAAACCGACAGATGTTAAGTTAGATCATAAGATGGAAAATGATAAGCCAAATGGTAAGTCAGATGGTAAACCGGCAGACAGTCATAACCCAGCAGACAGAGTCGCCTGGGGTTAATAAGCCCGAGACATTAAGAAGCCCAAGATGTTAAGAAGCCCATGAAGAGAAGTCGGAGTAATTTAAGTCTTAGTCCGAGATGGACTCTACATGTAACCCACCCCTTCAACTTATATAAGGAGGGGCAGGGCACCCCAAGAGGGGAGGGGAATAATCTTAAGGCTAGACATAACTAGGAGAGCCGGTTTACGGCGACTCCCTCGTGATGATAATGAGACCTAGTAACAAACAACATGTAGGGTTGTTACCGGATGATGTTTCCCGGGGCCCGAAGCTGTCTAAACCCATGTCTTGTGTGTTGATCCGTCTCGTGTCTCTCATCCCGATCAACCCCTCTCAAGCTACCGCATAGATGCGTTGACCTCACGACTAAGTCCTCACACTAGGAAATCTGCCGGGACAAACCCACGACAATTGGCGCACACCATGGGGCCTGCGCACGGTGGTGTTGAGTTTTTGGAGAGAGCTCTTCAAGGAACGAGAAGTTCGTAGTTGAAAGAATGGACAAGAGCCGATACAAAACAATTATGCAAGATAACCCGACAAGGGACAACTTTGAGCAAGAGTAGTCAGATTTACTACTTGGCGATCAAAAATCATGGTTAATTTTGAAGCTGGCAGTGCAAGTTTTTGAGTCCAGAGGATATTTAGGGTTACGATGCAACATATAAACATGATCTGGCGATTCGCTGAATCCGAAGACGAATTGATATTTGCTACATCGGCCGCCGTGCGGGCCAAAGACAACATCTACTTTATCAAATCGCCAGGGTCCTGGTCAGTTTCCTTGTTAAACAAAGCAACAGCGATGACGGGGCAACGCTAGAGGGAATTGGAATTGGTCAATTGTTTTGATGCACGAAACACAAAGAAGTGTCAGCAGGAGATTTCAGCATGTCAGTGATTAAACAAGCCAGCCTAAGCAAATTGTTGGTCGGTCTCAGCCAGCAAGAAAGATATGGCTACGACCCGGAAAGCAGAGGTAGCCCGGAAACTGATGGGGTCATGGACTCACACTTATCAAATCGCCAAGCTAACTCACCGCCAATACAGAGACCCGCTGGCCGTGTGTATTGACCTGCCTCGCTGATTTCACGCCCGTTCCAAGCGCGCCAGCCAGCCATGTGGCCTATTTGGCAGAGCCGCCACCCGGGCCACCCCGGCCTCAAGCCGCCTTCGCCAAGTCGTTGGTGGGTCACCCCCATCCTCGTTCAGCCGCCGCTGACCCGACCATGTGGTTTTTGCAATAAGCTGCTTCGCCGGCTCGCTGGTGTCACCGCGGGCCGCCTTTCATTCACCTGGTCGTGCTGCAGGTCCCCGAGCATCTATTATTGCCGGATTACCCCGAATGCTGCGGCTGCCTCCGCCTTTTCAAGTCACCACCGCACCTCGCTAGAGAGCCGCCGGTCGTTTGTTTGATTTCGTGGAGTATAATTTCTACTGCGGTTTACAGCTTTCGATGAATTCTCAGATCCGTTACTTCCACGAGCTACAAACTTGTCGCACGGATCTCCCGACAAAATTTATCGCACAGGCCCTACTGTGGATCCTCACGTGAACCTCGATGCACGGCGAGCCGACGAAGCCTACCATCCGTCCTGCACCAGCAAAACTGAGACCTACGCCTCACATACATGCGCGCAGTTCCAGCGGTCCAGTCTACATCAACGACACTAGAGCCGGAAGCCGCATCAGCGTCTGTCCGCACGGCAGTGGTTTGCACATACCGCGTCATCCGTGGTTTGCCGAACTGCAACATGTCGGAGCTAAAAAAGCATCGAGATGATAGCCTGTGCGTGCCTCTCCACCGGCTCCACCTTAATTTTTTACTTCAATCGCAGCCGGTTTTTCCAACATCGTGACCTTCTCCGAGCAACCACCATGTCGTCTATCTGACGTCCGTGTCAAGTCGGCGGCGAGCCGCCCTTGCAGCCTCTCTGAGCCGCCCTTGCGTCGAGCATCGAGCCGCCACATCTCCTCCATTACAACCTGCTGCGTTGCTCCTCTGTCGTCGCACCGATTTGCCCCGGTGCGAACTGCCCTCGTGGTCCTGCATTAAGTCACCGCCGCCTCTACCGGCTTGTACTGCCGCTGTGGTCGGTGACCTTCTTCGAGTGCTTGCGTCAACTCTGCATCCCAAATTGTTACCTTTGCTAGACCGTTCTGGCTCCGTGGAGGAGTTAAGCCGGGAGCGGAGTGAACCCGAAAAGCTCCTTAAGATTGGTGGAGATCTGCCGAGTCACACGTCCAGTTTAACTGATACGTATCGACGGACAATTTTTAGAGTCAGAAATTGCTTCCTGATGTTGGAGTGAGGCAGCCGGCGCTTTCGAATCCTCCTTCACAAATTAAGCCTAATCCACGCCAAATCGATGTTTTGAGCTGCCGCTAATGGCGAGTCGCCCTTTTCGGAGCCTAAATTGCAACCACGCTGCCTCACCTCCGCCGTCGGCGAACCGACCTTGCCGTGGTGGCCCGCCTCGTTCTGCCATTGAATCGCCTTCCACTTTTGAGCCGCCAAGTCGCCTTCGCTAAACCGCCTTGCCGATGCCCCTCCAGAGTCGCCGGGTTACGCCACTGCTGCTACTCTTCCTGGTGTCAGGACCGAGTCAAATCCAAACTCAAGTTTTGAGGAGGCAATCTGTACAAAGAAGAAATAATGTTTATTAAAATTGCCTCGCATGAGCATGCAATTTTGAGCAAGGACTACCACACCGGATCGGACTGGCGGATCAACAGCGCCTGTAAGACACCTTTTTCGCGTACATCGCGGCACATCGTTGACCCGTCTTGGTCGCAAACAACATGCATATGCTGGCCTCTGCTTCTAGCTTCTTGTTAGCAGATGCGACAAGACGCCTGAAAAGAAAAAAATTAGATTGAAAAAGCAGGTTGTATGATGAGCATCCACGCTGTTGCTGGTCTTTCATGTGCTCTAGTTAAATTCTGGTCCACACAAGGATCATCTGTCGTCTGAACAAATCAGGTGATATCCATTTAAATTTATTAGCACATATTGTTTTTATCAAAAAACAATTTATCTTTGTCTTGGTCTGCAATATTGTTTACGCAGGACAATTATTCACTGCAAGAGTGATAGTCGTGTCTTGGATGTATAGCTCGCGCCACCATTATCATGCGCTAGCATCTGACCGTGCCATGATGCTCGACGAATATATGGGTAAACCGCCATTTTTATGTCCTAATTTACATCAACATGACGTGGTCGACTCGCCCGTCCGCGCGGCTTACCGCGCCTGCAATTGACTCGTCCGTCCCTGCTAGCTTACAACACCGCAACCGGCTCATCTCTATGCTCCCGCGGCCGGCTCATCTGTCTGCGCCTGCGGCCAACTCGTCCGTGGTTGATTTCAACTTTACCATGGTGATCTTCAACTCCTCGGTGAATAGTTTCCGGCCTAACATATCAGGTGAAATCCATCCAACATATTTTATATTGTTTTCTTGAAAAGAGCAATTACTCTGGCTTGCAAGTGTTTCAATGCAGGACAAGTTATCTAATGCAAAAGGGATTTTTATATCACTGAGCTGTTGAATAACTCATACCGGTTTATATCACGGTCAAACATGGAGAATCTCAAGCCAACTCCTTGAGTCGTCTTAAGACTCGGGGGCTACAATGACATGACTCAGCAAGTCTTACCAGTTTCAGCAAATTCGACAACCCCAGGACGTTCAAGGGGAAGATAACCCGATCCCGAAGGCTACTGTTATATTGATGAAAGTTTAAGGGCCGTCAGAAAATTTTCAGGCTCAAAATAAAGATTACCGGTTTAAAATCCGGCTTAAGGGAAATATGTCCCTCACCAAACTTTGAAGCTCTCAATATCCGGCTCAAGAATTTCCGGTTCCAAAAGAATTAATCTCTCGCAAGTTCGAGTTCTCACAAAAAATAAAGGGACCAAAGAGAGTATGTTACAAAGCACAACTCAAACATAGGTACCCGCTGGGCCTAGCTCAAAATATTGCTTGGGGGCGCTTTGTTCTGAAGGACAAGAGTTTTTATGACCCTTGTAATAGGCTTAAAAGCCAGGCTTGGAAGCCAGGTGTATTCACCTAAAACCCCGGGTTATCCTGCCTTTTTAAGTCTGCCACTTCGCCCAGGTAATCCTGGAACGACCCGCCATACTTTTGACAAGTCAATCTTATACAGACCCTGAACTTGTCAAAGTTAAAACGACGATTGGTTGTGTGAGGTCCAGCTTATAAGGTTTATATAAAGGTTTAACTCAGTGGTTGTGCGGCCCGTGAACGCACTTGAGTTTTAGGCCTGGTCGCCTATGAAAGCCTTGTTTTTTCTGATTTATTATTTCTATTTGAACATTTTTGGGTTCATTTTTGTACGATATTAACATATGGTTCTCACAATTTAGGCTATGTAGCCTTAACTATATGACTCGTAATTGAGCATATCGGGTAAATAACCCGCCCTGATAGCAGACTATAAGTTGCCAGGATATCTTTGCCTTGAGCAATCAAAATCATGATATTGTATGCTTATGGGTCAATACCCGCGACGGATTATATTATTCAAATCTTGAATAGCCAACATGGCTGGATTTTTATTATGGTTATCAATAACCATTATTATGATTGAGGTTTTCAAAGTCGCTTTAGTGCAATAGCTATTATTTTATCAATGGATATGATTTATTTTACAATTGAAGGAATAGTCCCGAGTCGCTCCAGTCTTACGACCCGGCACTTGGGGGCTACATTATTCAATTCATGATCATACCAAATATGGAAGTCCCATGTCGCTGCAAGCATGCACCATGACACTTGGGGGCTAATGCAAGGTCATTTTTTACTTGCCTTATTGAAGACCTGACTCATCACTCTGTAATGAGCCGGCCCTTGGGGGCTACCAATTGCTCCTGTTAAAAATTCAAGGTAGACAAGCCTTATTTCGTTATATTGAAGGGTCCACAGCTCAGTTGGTAAAGCACAAGGCTCTTAACCTTGTGGACGTGGGTTCAAGCCCCATGATGGGGGCTACACGTTCCTGTTCAAGTCTACATGATCATATCTGTAAAGTCCCTGCTCCTTATTGCATATTGACCCAGCCCTTGGGGCTACACTGGTTGAAGTTTTT
The DNA here is from genome assembly GCA_032464435.1 of Aegilops umbellulata. Lineage (NCBI taxonomy): Eukaryota > Viridiplantae > Streptophyta > Magnoliopsida > Poales > Poaceae > Aegilops > Aegilops umbellulata. The sequence goes on from CP136059.1 coordinate 32,475,529, forward strand.
ATGAGCATAAGACAATTACAAGTCCCAGGTTGCTGCAAGCATGACAACCCAACACTTGGGGGCTACGTATGTGGAATACTCAGTTTATCACTAATGATTCATATGAACAACCTGGATTTCTTCAAGCTTGTGACATTCATATTGAAGCAAGTCTTAAGATGTTACTACGTTCCCTTCTTAAGACTTGGGGGCTACAAGTGATATACATATAAGGGAGGTACGCTTTCAAAGCTGATGTTAACAAACAATTATGACCCGGTGCCATCAATATTTATAAACTGGCAATTTTGGCAATCATAAACCTGCAAGTTTTACATCTTTAAGCCGGCTGAAAATCAGATGAGTATTTCAAGACTAATATTTTTTTGTTAAGCATTGGGAGCTGAATCAAATGAATTATCCTTCATAGTATTTCTGTGTGAGAAAACAATGTCAACAAACTGAGTATGAAGCTGACCTATTGACCCGAATTTTCTAGAAGAAGGAAATGACATGGACTTAAGGATGTTCAGGTGCCGGCTTATAAGAATATTTAACCCGGAGCACAACCTGTTAAATTTGTTCTTGTGTTTTGTTTACAGATTAGTTTAACATGGATAAATCCAAATAAAACTGTGGGCTAATGACGGGGATATACCCCGCGGTATGACCCGACCGGAGATATGACCTGGTCGGGACTTGGTGTTTCATTGGTAAGCCGGCAGATGTTAAGTCAGATGGTAAGCCGACAGATGTTAAGTCAGATGGTAAGCCGGCAGATGTTAAGTCAGATCATAAGCCAGTGGATGTTAAGTCAGATGGTAACCCGGCAGATGATAAGCCATATGATAAGCCAGATGGTAAGTCAGATGGTAGCCCGGCAGATGATAAGCCAGATAGTAAGTCATATGGTAACCCGACAGTTGTTAAGTTAGATCATAAGCCGGAAGATGATAAGACAGATGGTAAGTCAGATGGTAAACCAGCAGACAGTCATAACCCAGCAGACAGAGTCTCCTAGGGTTAATAAGCCCGAGACGTTAAGACGCCCAAGATGTTAAGAAGCCCATGAAGAGAAGTGAGAATAGTTTAAGTCTTAGTCCGAGATGCACTCTACATGTAACCCGCCCCTTCAACTTATATAAGGAGGGGCAGGGCACCCCAAGAGGGAGGGGAATAATCCTAAGGCTAGACATAACTAGGAGAACCGGTTTATGGTGACTCCCTCATGATGATAATGAGACCTAGCCACAAACAGCATGTAGGGTTGTTACCGGATGATGTTTCACGGGGCCCAAAGCTGTCCAAACCCTTGTCTTGTGTATTGATTTGTCTCGCGTCTCTCATCCCAATCAACCCCTCTCAAGCTACCACATAGATGCGTTGACCTCATGACTAAGTCCTCACACTAGGACATCTGCCGTGAAAAATCCACGACAATACCTATGATGTCAGTTTCCCAACTTCGAGGCGGCGGCAGGGGGGAGGGGTCGTCCCACGCATGCGCTCAAACTTTATTTTTTCTAGCATGGGACACACACACACAGACACACACATATAGTGTGCAAATAACTTTGATAGTTGCTCGTTGGATGAAGCCAATCCGACGGTATAGAGATGGCAAATCCGAGCACTACTAGCCGTTGGATATCATCTACATTCCACCAGATTCTGCCACATGTACAATCTAGAAGACTCCATGATTGAACTTAAGCATAATGCACAAATACTTCTCCTTTGTTCTCTAGAATCTTCCATATCTTAATTGCCCAAACCTTTTTTCTAAATGAATTGCCACCTTTTGTTTTTACCTTTACAATGCACAATTCCATGAATCTTAAATTAGTTTTTTTATAAAACTAATTGATTTTGGATGAGATGAACTATAAGAATTAAACGAACATCTACATCATGTATATCTGGGAGAAGAGGCGGGAAATCGATGAGAGGAGTGGCGAGAAACGGTAACCTGTTTTGAATGAAAACCTAGTAGAGAAGGAAGCATGAGCTACATGACGCATGCGCATAGTGCTTACCCATGTACTGCATGTGCTGTTGAAATGGCTCAGGGTTGCCATTCGATCTGGGAGCATCCAACAGTGCACACGTATGATCCGTGGGGTTTGGGTTCTGGCCAGTCAGAACGCACGACTCAGATCACGCGCGCAGCGGGAGGAGGGGTTATCATACGGAAACTAACATTCGGTGGAAACCCTTGAAAACCATGAGAAAAAGATGTTTTGAAGTTTAAAAAAATTCAAAAAAATGCGGGATGTTAAGAGGATGATGTTTTATTGCCACACGAAATTTCAAGTTGAAACACATTACGAGATGTGAGCTATGAAAAAGATAAAACCAGTGTTGAATAGTGCCGAATACTAATGTCACTATTTAGGGCGGAATTTGTCTTTTTGATAGCTCACATCTCGTAATGTTTTTCAACTTGAAATTTTGTGTCGCAATAAAACATCACCTTCTTAACATCCCACATTTTTTCAGATTTTTATGAAACTTTAAAATATGTTTTCCACGAAGTTTTCATTGAATATCGGCTTTCGTGAGTGAACCGTGTGCTATTTGAAAACATATCATGATAAGAATCTTGGTTTTTAAATCCCCATAAATCCAAAACTAAGCTAAAAATCGTGAAACCTGCCATGGTGTCACGACATGGCACTTATATGTCGAGGAATTTTTTTCGTCCATTGTGGCACAAGTTTTATTACAAGCCTCTTACAAACCGGAGCTTCTCTCAAAGAAGCCTCATGGTTCCGATAGGGAAACGTGTCCCCCTTGTGTGCGAAACGTAATCACTGCCTCTTTTCGCCTTGTATTTTCTTCTACGGGCAACATGGAATGACAGGATATCCGTGCTGAAATTTGAACTTATTCAGGGTTCGTTTGGCCTTTTTGATACACTAATTGAGTTTCCTAGGCATTTAATGTCCATAATTCAAATCTGATCTACAAATACATGCAAAATGGCTACAAAAATATACATGTGTCCTTGGGTGCATGTTTAGGTCCCATGCCAGGAATGGGAACAAATTACAACCGTACCGGTGTCATAGCTTCTCCTCAAACATTCCGAATCTCGGTGGCATGGTGTCACGTCATGGCACATATATGTCGTGGTAAAAACATTGTCCAATTTGGGACAAGCTTTATTACAAACTTCTTACAAAAACTAGAGCTTCTCTCAAAGAAGCCTCGTGGTTCTGATAGGGAAACGTGTTCCCCTTGTGGGCGAAACGTAATAACTGCCTATTTTTGAAGGAAATATGCCCTAGAGGCAATAATAAAGTTATTATTTATTTACTTATATCATGATAAATGTTTATTATTCATGCTAGAATTGTATTAACCGGAAACATAATAGTTGTGTGAATACATAGACAAACAGAGTGTCACTAGTATGCCTCTAATTGACTAGCTCGTTAATCAAAGATGGTTAAGTTTCCTAACCATAGACATGAGTTGTCATTTGATTAACGAGATCACATCATTAGGAGAATGATGTGATTGACTTGACCCATTCCGTTAGCTTAGCACTTGATCGTTTAGTATGTTGCTATTGCTTTCTTCATGACTTATACATGTTCCTATGACTATGAGATTATGCAACCCCCGTTTACCGGAGGAACACTTTGTGTGCTACCAAACGTCACAACGTAACTGGGTGATTATAAAGGTGCTCTACAGGTGTCTCCGAAGGTATTTGTTGGGCTGGCGTATTTTGAGATTAGGATTTGTCACTCCGAAGGTCGGAGAGGTATCTCTGGGCCCACTCGGTAATGCACATCACTTAAGCCTTGCAAGCATTGCAACTAATGAGTTAGTTGCGGGATGATGTATTACAGAACGAGTAAAGAGACTTGCAGGTAACGAGATTGAACTAGGTATTAAGATACCGACGATCGAATCTCGGACAAGTAACATACCAATGACAAAGGGAACAACATATGTTGTTATGCGGTCTGACCGATAAAGATCTTCGTAGAGTATATGAGAGCCAATATGAGCATCCAGGTTCCGCTATTGGTTATTGACCAGAGATGTGTCTCGGTCATGTCTACACAGTTCTCAAACCCGTAGGGTCCGCATGCTTAACGTTTCAATGATAGTTATATTATGAGTTTATATGTTTTGATGTACCGAATGAGTTCGGCGTCCCGAATGAGATCGGGGACATGACGAGGAGTCTCAAAATGGTCGAGACATATATTGGACAACTATATTCGGACATCGGAAAGGTTCCGAGTGATTCGGGTATTTATCGGAGTACCGGAGAGTTACGAGATTCGCCGGGGAGTATATGGGCCTTATTGGGCCATACGGGAATAGAGGAGAGAGGCCAGAAGGAAGGAGGCGCGCGCCCCCCCTCTGGTCCGAATTGGACAAGGGGTGCAGCCCCCTTTTCCTTCTTCCTCTCCCCCTCTTTCCTTCTCTCCTACTCCAACAAGGAAAGGAGGAATCCTACTCCCGGTGGGAGTAGGACTCCCCCCTTGGTGCGCCCTCCTCCTAGGCCGGCCGCCTCCCCCTTGCTCCTTTATATACGAGGGCAGGGGGCACCCCATAGACAAAACAATTGATCATTGATGTCTTAGCCGTGTGCGGTGCCCCCCTCCACCAAAGTCCACCTCGATAATACTGTAGCGGTGCTTAAGCGAAGCCCTGCGTCGGTAGAACATCATCATCGTCACCACGCCGTCGTGCTGACGAAACTCTCCCTCAACACTCGGCTGGATCAGAGTTCAAGGGACGTCATCGGGCTGAACGTGTGCTGAACTCGGAGGTGCCGTGCGTTCGGTACTTGAACGGTCGGATCGTGAAGGCGTACAACTACATCAACCGCGTTGTGATAACGCTTCCGCTTACGGTCTACGAGGGTACGTAGACAACACTCTCCCCTCTCATTGCTATGCATCACCATGATCTTGCGTGTGCGTAGGAAAATTTCGAAATTACTACGCTCCCCAATAGTGGCATCCGAGCCTGGTTTTATGCGTTGATGTTATATGCACGAGTAGAACGCAAGTGAGTTGTGGGCGATATAAGTCATACTGCTTACCAGCATGTCATACTTTGGTTCAGCGGTATTGTTGGATGAAGCGGCCCGGACCGACATTACGCGTACGCTTATGCGAGACTGGTTCTACCGACGTGCTTTGCACACAGGTGGCTGGCGGGTGTCAGTTTCTCCAACTTTAGTTGAATCGAGTGTGGCTACGCCCGGTCCTTGCGAAGGTTAAAACAACACCAACTTGACAAACTATCGTTGTGGTTTTGATGCGTAGGTAAGAACGGTTCTTGCTAAGCCCAGTAGCAGCCACGTAAAATTTGCAACAACAAAGTAGAGGACGTCTAACTTGTTTTTGCAGGTTATGTTGTGATGTGATATGGTCAAGACATGATGCTAAATTTTATTGTATGAGATGATCATGTTTTGTAACTGAGTTATCAGCAACTGGCAGGAGCCATATGGTTGTCGCTTTATTGTATGCAATGCAATCGCCCTGTAATGCTTTACTTTATCACTAAGCGGTAGCGATAGTCGTAGACGCATAAGATTGGCGAGACGACAACGATGCTACAATGGAGATCAAGGTGTCGCGCCAGTGACGATGGCGATCATGACGTTGCTTCGGAGATGGAGATCACAAGCACAAGATGATGGCCATATCATATCACTTATATTGGTTGCATGTGATGTTTATCTTTTATGCATCTTATCTTGCTTTGTTTGATGGTAGCATTATAAGATGATCTCTCACTAAATTTCAAGATAAAAGTGTTCTCCCTGAGTATGCACCGTTGCCAAAGTTCGTCGTGCCCAGACACCACGTGATGACCGGGTGTGATAAGCTCTACGTCCATCTACAACGGGTGCAAGCCAGTTTTTGCACACGCAGAATACTCAGGTTAAACTTGACGAGCCTAGCATATGCAGATATGGCCTCGGAACACTGAGACCGAAAGGTCGTGTCACAACCTAGCTAGTCATGCATTAGAGTGTTGCATCATGTCTATTTTTCATCAGAAACTTGAAATGGGGAGGACAAAACCCCCAACACCCCCCCTGAATTCAACTAGGGTTTACTAAAAACATTTTCAATGAACCTGAAATGCCCTTCTAAAAAGTTCACCCTCTTTGTCTTGGGGTAGAACCTCTGGCAAATTTGGTGCACAATTTTCTAGGTCAACAGAAGGTCATTGAATTAAATCATATGTCAGTTGCATTTGGGCATTTAAATGCTAGTAAATATTTTAGATGCTCAAATAATTCTGAAAATAAGTGTGGGCTATTGGAAATATTCTAAACAGAGCCCCTGATTATTTTCAGCATTTTGGAAGTGCCTAGCTATTTTTAATAAAGCCTCAAACCTACAGAAAAATAGAAAACAGAAATTAAAAGGAAGGCAGAGACTTACCTGGCCGCATCCCAACAGCCGGCTCACCTGGCGGCCCAGCACTGTGCTGGCCCATGCCAGCCAGCTGCTTCGTCCCCGCCAGGCAGGCAGAGAGCTGACGCCGGCGAGCGCGAGCTCGCCACGGCGCCAGCAGCTTGCCGCTTTGTGCGCCTGGACGTTGGTCAGGCTCCACGTCGCCGCCCCGACCCCGTGCACACCTCATTCGCCACCTGCCTTTCTCCCTCGCTCTCCCGCACCATGGCCGACGCCCCTGCCGCCGCACCGCCGACGTAGTCGCATTCTCCGTCGTCCCCGTGCCGCGCCACCGTGTCCATTCGCTCCGCCATCGTCGACTACATCGGGCAGGCCGAGCCCCGAGCGCTCGCACGCTCTGCAACATCTTCGCCGACCTCGTCTTCGTCAACCACCGCCAGAGATCCCCTTCAACGTCGCCGCCGCATCAGCTCGTCCCCGACCGCGCCGTCAGTCTCTGCGTGACCGCCGTGAGCTCCGCTACCTGCCTATCCTCTCCGTTTGCCCTTTTGTGCACCGTAGCAGCTGCACGAAGCATCACCACATGCGCCGCCGCGGAGCTCGTCGCCGACGTGTCTCCGGCCAACCACTGACCATGCCACCTTGTCCATTAACATCACCGCATCCCCAGGAGGCCGTAGCACCACTCCACGCACCTCGCCGTGCCCCGTAGCGTCGTGTTCGTCCTCACCTGACTTCGGCGATGTAACGCCCTCGATGCGGCTATATCTCCCACGTGTCGAAGCACGACTTAGAGGCATAACCGCATTGAAAGCAATGTCGCAAATGAGGTAATCTTCACACAACCCATGTAATACATAAGGGAAAGAGATACATAGTTGGCTTACAATCGCCACTTCACAAAAATACATGAGTAAAACATTACATCATACAGTTACAATCAGGGCCCGACTACGGAGCCAAAATAAAAGAAGAAACCCCAAAAGCGACAAAGGTCCAAGATCGACCCCAACTGGGCTCCACTACTGATCGACTAGAACGAAACAACACAATGAACAAGATCTTCATCGGGCTCCCTATTGAGCTCGGGTGCGTCACCTGCACGGTCTCATCGGCACCTGCAAACTGGTTTGGAAGTATCTGGTGAGTCACGAGGACTCAGCAATCTCACACCCGCGAGATCAAGACTATTTAAGCTTATAGGTAGGGTAAAAGGTATGAGGTGGAGCTGCAGCAAGCGACTAGCATATATGGTGGCTAACATACGCAAATGAGAGCGAGAAGAGAAGGCAAGGCACGGTTGAACAACTATGATCAATAAGTGATCCTGAACTACTTACGTCAAACATAACTCCAACAACCGTGTTCACTTCCCGGACCCCGCCGAGAAGAGACCATCACGGTTACACACGCGGTTGGTGTATTTTAGTTAAGATCAACTTCGGGTTTTCTACAACCGGACATTAACAAATTCCCATCTGCCACATAACCGCGGGCACGGCTTTCGAAAGTTCAAACCCTGCAGGGGTGTCCCAACTTAGCCCATGATAAGCCCTCGCGATCAATGAAGGATATTCCTTCTCCCCGGGAAGACCCGATCAGTCTCGGAATCCCGGCTACAAGACATTTCGACAGCAATAAAACAAGTCCAGCAAAACCGCCCGATGCGCCGACATCCTGATAGGAGCTGCACATATCTCGGTCTCAGGGCAACACTGGATGAGACAGGCTACGAGTAAAACCAGGCCTCGAGTTTCCCCGCGGTGGCCCCACAGGCAGCTCGGTTCGGACCAACACTTAGACAAGCATTGGCCCGGGGGGGGGGGGGCTAAATAAAGATGACCCTCGGGTTAGCTACTCCCAAGGGAAAGGTATAGGTGGTAGGCAAATGGTAACACCAATGTTGGGCCTTGCTGAAAAAGTCTTATTCAAAGCGAACTGTCAAGGGGGTCCCATAAATCACCCGACCGCGTTAGGGACGCAAAATCCAGGAACATAACACCGATATGACGGAAACTAGGGCGGCAAGAGTGGAACAAAACACCAGGCATAAGGCCGAGCCTTCCACCCTTTACCAAGTATATAGATGCATTAATTAAATAAGATATATTGTGATATCCCAACAAGTAAACATGTTCCAACAAGGAACAACATCTCCATGTTCCAACAAGGAACAAACTTCATCTTCACCTGCAACTAACAATGCTATAAGAGGGGCTGAGCAAAGCGGTAACATAGCCAAACAACGGTTTGCTAGGACAAGGTGGGTTAGCGGCTTGGTTTAACAATATGGGAGGCATGATAAGCAAGTGGTAGGTATCGCAGCATAGGCATAGCAACAGAGCGAGCAACTAGAAAGCAAAGATAGAAGTGATTTCGAGGGTATGGTCATCTTGCCTAAGATCCCGCAAGGAAGAAGAACGAGTCCATGAAGAAGACAAATGGATGTAGTCGAACGAATCCTCACAACTCCGGAACGAAACCGAAGCTAACGAGAGAAGCAAACCGGAAAGAAGCAAACAACATAGTAAACAACCATCACATGAACATGGCATGATGCACAATCGAGTATGATGCATGTCCAGTTTAAATACGCATGGCAAAGTGCAACAACCAACACTACAAATTAAGTGGAGCTCAATATGCAACGGTGCATATTGACGAAACACCACGACAAGTTATTTAGTTCGCTCTCGTTTATGTACCCAACAATATTAAATGTTGATTAACATGGCAAGAGATGAAGCATAAGAAAACTACCTAACTAGGCAAGTTTAAATGAGGCCGGAACAACAAACAACCATTCCGGAAAATCCTCATGTGGATATTTCGAATTTGGTACTGTTCTGCCCTAAAACATATTTTAATGTTATTAAACAGTAAAACAAAGTGCATCATGTTAATCTATGCATTTTTCTACCCCAATTACATATAAAGTTTATTAAATTCCGAGTTACGGTTATTTAGTTATGAAATAAATCATTTTAACATGGCATATAAGCAAATTTAACCAAACATCATTTTAAACATTTTAAATGTTGTTATCATGATGCGGATGACAATTTCAAGTTTTATGCAATTTTATGAAAATGTTAACATGAGCATATTATGAAGCATTTGGTCACCATGGCGGAACGAAAGGGGTGCCACGGCAACGAATCCGAAAATGATGCCACGGCAACATATCGGTTCCGGTAGCTCATTGAGATACCGGTGCAAAAGGAAGCATGTCGTGAGCGTGTCATGCAAGATGATGGGGTGATTCCGGTTACCGGGTTCCCACGAGACGATGGCAACAAGGAGAAACATGCAAGCGACAATTTCGGAGACGGTGCAAACGGTGTATCTCATACAACACATGCATTCGTCCACGGGCTCATCTCGGGGGTATACCTTTGAAGCGTGCATTCGGGACGGTTCAAGTTCGTCGAAGGAAGTAGTGGAAGTAGTTGTTCCGCGACGGTAGTAGTGGAAGTAGTTGTTCTCGCGGGCGTAGTGGAAGTAGTTGTACACGACGACGGTAGAGGTACTCGCGACGGTAGTCGTTCACGTTCACGTTACACGGGTCTTCGGCGACGGTCGTCGTACATGGTTCGGAGTGGTACTTGTTGTTTCAGTTTTTGCGTCCGTAGATGTACGCGGCAATCGTAGAGGTACTTGGCGGTTCCATGTAGTCGAACTTGACGATCCGAGGGGGTACTTGGCGCATCACCGTGAAGTGGTACACAACTCGTAGACATCCAGGGTCATCGTAGAGGTACTCGACGTCCACGAAACTAGCAGTGGAGCACACGGGCCTCAGGTTCTGATCTTCAGGAGGTCAGCGGTGACTGCAGGTACACGGGGAGGCTACACCGGGGCCCAAGGCAAGCAGGCGGGCAACGGCAACGAAGTAGCAGAGATGGCAGCAGTGCCATCGGGGGTGCCAGGAGGTGGAGCTCAAGCAGAGGAGGCTCGGGGTAGCATGGTGGTGTGGCAAAACAGCAGCGGTTGTAGGGCATGGAGGAGGTCAGGAGTGTGGTGGCCAGAGCGGCGGCGGGGTAACCGGGTGGCGCGGGGACGAAGCAGCAGGAGGATCTGCGGGAAGGGAGAAGGCGGAGGACGGAGGTCCGGCGAGGCAGCAGAGGGACGGTAGCGCGCGAGAAGAGCAACGGCAGCAGGGCGCGGACGAACCAAGGAGGCCGGCGGCGCCTTGGCCGTGCGGGCAGACGAGCTCGCGGGGCCGCGGGGTGGTTGGCTTGAGGGGTCTCGCTCCTCTTTCTTTCTCTGCGGGTGGCGACACAAGCGAGGGAGAGGGAGAGATCGAGAGGGAGTGGCGGCGGTGTGCGGGGACGAGAGGGAGAGAGCGAGAGGAGATGGCGGGATCGAGGGGAGGAAGAGAGATGGGGATCGAGCGAGCAGGGCTCTCGCTCCTCTCTGTGTGTGTGCATGACGGTGGAAGGAGGAAGGAGGGGATCGATGGGAGTTGGGGATCGGGCGCTGGGTGCGGCTAGGGTTAGATAGGCTCTAGGCTGGGCCTAGGCGCAGATGGATCTTGGGCCGGCCGGCCTGAGGCTGCAGCTGGGCTTCTCTTCTCCTCTCTCCTATTTTCTAGAAACAGAAAATAACAAAGAAGAAAAAGAGAAGAAAGGAGGTGTTTGGGAAGAAAATGGACACGCGGATAATTTTCCCGGATTCACAAAAATAAGCTTGGTCCGTGAAAATTAGGAAAGGCAAGATCGAACGATAAGAATTCGAACTCATTTGAATTTAATTCAAATGGGTTTGAACTAGGACGAGGTTTTTCAAAGTGCCCAAAAATGTTGAGAAATTAGTGGAGCCTCGATAAATGGGAAAATAAATGTTGGCAAAGTTTGGGGACCAAACTTGAAGTAGAAAGGGCATGGGAATTTTGCAAGTGTGTTACGGTTAATTCCAAGCTGATGGAATATTTTATAGTAGCTCCCTAAATATTGGGAGGATATGTTATAAAGAGAAATCACCATGTGAATTCCCTCGATTTAAATGGATCAAAGACCCATGCAATTTGTTTGAGTTTTTGTTGGTTTGAGAAATTGATGGCATGATGACATGATGCAATGCAAAAGAATTAAAAGAGCAAGCACAAACGAAACACACGGTTGATCACGAAAAATATGGAAGTCTTATGGATCGTCGGTCTCGGGGCGTTACAACACTCCACCACTACGAGAGGATCTCGTCCCGAGATCTAGAATGGCACCGGAGGGAAAAGGAAGAGGAAAGAGAAGAGGTAAAACTAAGTTGTTTCTTTGAAAAACGAGTGAAACCAAAGAACCTAGAGAGGTTGAGTAAAATGAAAGAAAGAATGCCATGGAGATGAACGAAATGAAATACTTCGTTGGACAAGGAACAGGGAATACGGCGAGAAAGAAGAGCTTAAGTGACAAGATAGACGTTGAAACCACTCCGGTTGAAACAAGATGTACAAGGAACAATAAAGAACAATTACAACAACACTCCGTTTATTTGGATAAGCACGAAAAGAACACGATCTTCACAATTCAAGATGATGAGCGAAGAGAGCAACATCACATTGCCTCTGGAAGAAGAAATAGAAGTTAGATCATTGGAATAAAGGGACGGAGCAGAAAACAACAAGTACTACCTCAAATGGATTTGAGAGAGCACCTTTAAAAAGAAGGATTGAGCGGAGTTGTAGGAAAACCAACAACGAAAAGATATGATCCTCGTGGGCTTATTAAGACATCCCAAAACTTGAGGTTAACTTCTGCCACTAACGGAAACAAATGATTGGATTGATATGAACAAAGGAGACGAGAAATTTATTTCATCGGGAGGACAAATGAAGAACTTGGGTCATTTAAACAACAATCCTTAGGGAAAGCTTTAGGTGAAATATGACACAAGATAACTCCAACGAAGAGATTGGTGGATTTAAAATATCTCATTCTTGACAACATGTAAATCATGAAGCATGAAGAGAAATTGTCAAGAAAGACATAACACCACAACAAAAGATAAGGTAGAAATAATTGCATTTCGGAATGCAAGATGAAAGAAAGCTTGAACTCCTCAAAACAAAACATGTGTGGGAACACCATGTTTATTTTAGAGTATAGCTTGGCAGATCTTAGCTCCGAGAGAAATCTTGAAGAACAAAACGAGAATGAAAGGAATCCTTGATGAACCACCATGTAGAGCCTCCATGAAGAACTCCGGTAATAAAAGGGAGATGGGAGGAAAGAGAAGTTGAACACAAGGTGAAGCCTTGCAATGATTAGATGGAACTTAGAAATGATATAACCGAGAAAACTTTGAACTCCGGAAATAAAGATGAACAATTAAGAGATACACCGGCATGAGAAAACATTTGAAACGAGGAAAAGATATGATCGAAAAAAAGCTTGAATTAATCCACCGGAGAAGAAAAGAATGAAGAAATGATAACCTTCAAGCTCCGTTAGAATCTTCCTGAGAATCACCGGATAAGAACATTGACGAAAAAGGATGGAGAGACTTCCCATCAATAAAAGGATACTTGATTAAGAAATCTGAGTCCTTGTAGAAAAGGGTGGGAGGGCGGGAAAACAAAGACAACTTGGAACGGATGAAGCGAACACCGATGAGAAGAACTGATAATTGATCTTGCGAATGTTGAAGTGATCGGAACCACTTGAAGAGGGACACACCGGTTGAAAAAGAATTGGCATAATAAACTTGATGATCAAGAAGGATTAGTATTTCCATAGAAATATGAGAACACCGCTTAGAATAAGGTATGGAATCAACACTTGACATTGAAGCAACTCGAATACCACAAATAAAACAAAACAAAGGATTTGGCTTGCAAAATAAGCCAGAACAAACATATGATAGAACCCATATCGTATCATGTGTCTGTTGGAAAGAATTCCTACGTGATACTTGAATTCCCACATATAAACTCCCGAAACTTTCTGGTTATGCAATCAGGTGTTGGGGATACAGGGGACACAAAATATATCACCCAAACTAACAATACCTAGATCCAGCTGTATCCATCCTTCAACACATAACCAAGAAACCTTCGAAAATCGTCTACCTCAACCTTCGAAAAACATCCGTTATACGAGTTATGGCAATACTCCCGCACTCGCCTCAGTACTGGGCTATCAGGGTTATCTCACCAACAACTGTACAAAAGAGATTTTCGATGTCGGCGTACTAAACTCAGGTATTCCAGAACTGTAACGATAAAATTATGACGACAACACCTCGGAGCTCAACTCCCCGGGACACCTCCACTAAAACCCCTGCTGACGGGAGACAACCAAGACAATGTTGTCATCATAAAACCATCGGAACGATTCCAAGATACCCGCGTGATCCTAAATTTTTTTTAGTGAAATTTGAGAAGAGAAGAGTCAAAACTCTACGTCAGGATGCCTTACCAGAGCGATGAGGAGACTGGGGAGTAAAAAGAATTCCTAAACTCTCCGATATATAATTCCTAAATGACTCAAAACATTTTTCTAAACACAACTCGGCCGCTAAAAACGATCAATCAGTGGGGGCTCCTAAGGTCGGGGAAGGCTCTGATTACCAACTTGTAATGCCCTTGATGCGGCTATATCTCCCACGTGTCGAAGCACGACTTAGAGGCATAACCGCATTGAAAGCAATGTCGCAAATGAGGTAATCTTCACACAACCCATGTAATACATAAGGGAAAGAGATACATAGTTGGCTTACAATCGCCACTTCACAAAAATACATGAGTAAAACATTACATCATACAGTTACAATCAGGGCTCGACTACGGAGCAAAAATAAAAGAAGAAACCCCAAAAGCGACAAAGGTCCAAGATCGACCCCAACTGGGCTCCACTACTGATCGACTAGAACGAAACAACACAATGAACAAGATCTTCATCGGGCTCCTCATTGAGCTCGGGTGCGTCACCTGCACGGTCTCATCGGCACCTGCAAACTGGTTTGGAAGTATCTGGTGAGTCACGAGGACTCAGCAATCTCACACCCGCGAGATCAAGACTATTTAAGCTTATAGGTAGGGTAAAAGGTATGAGGTGGAGCTGCAGCAAGCGACTAGCATATATGGTGGCTAACATACGCAAATGAGAGCGAGAAGAGAAGGCAAGGCACGGTCGAACAACTATGATCAATAAGTGATCCTGAACTACTTACGTCAAACATAACTCCAACAACCGTGTTCACTTCCCGGACCCCGCCGAGAAGAGACCATCACGGTTACACACGCGGTTGGTGTATTTTAGTTAAGATCAACTTCGGGTTTTCTACAACCGGACATTAACAAATTCCCATCTGCCACATAACCGCGGGCACGGCTTTCGAAAGTTCAAACCCTGCAGGGGTGTCCCAACTTAGCCCATGATAAGCCCTCGCGATCAACGAAGGATATTCCTTCTCCCCGGGAAGACCCGATCAGTCTCGGAATCCCGGCTACAAGACATTTCGACAGCAATAAAACAAGTCCAGCAAAACCGCCCGATGCGCCGACATCCTGATAGGAGCTGCACATATCTCGGTCTCAGGGCAACACCGGATGAGACAGGCTACGAGTAAAACCAGGCCTCGAGTTTCCCCGCGGTGGCCCCGCAGGCAGCTCGGTTCGGACCAACACTTAGACAAGCATTGGGCCGGGGGGGGGGGCTAAATAAAGATGACCCTCGGGTTAGCTACTCCCAAGGGAAAGGTATAGGTGGTAGGCAAATGGTAACACCAATGTTGGGCCTTGCTGGAAAAGTCTTATTCAAAGCGAACAGTCAAGGGGGTCCCATAAATCACCCGACCGCGTTAGAGACGCAAAATCCGGGAACATAACACCGATATGACGGAAACTAGGGCGGCAAGAGTGGAACAAAACACCAGGCATAAGGCCGAGCCTTCCACCCTTTACCAAGTATATAGATGCATTAATTAAATAAGATATATTGTGATATCCCAACAAGTAAACATGTTCCAACAAGGAACAACATCTCCATGTTCCAACAAGGAACAAACTTCATCTTCACCTGCAACTAACAACGCTATAAGAGGGGCTGAGCAAAGCGGTAACATAGCCAAACAACGGTTTGTTAGGACAAGGTGGGTTAGCGGCTTGGTTTAACAATATGGGAGGCATGATAAGCAAGTGGTAGGTACCGCAGCATAGGCATAGCAACAGAGCAAGCAACTAGCAAGCAAAGATAGAAGTGATTTCTAGGGTATGGTCATCTTGCCTGAGATCCCGCAAGGAAGAAGAACGAGTTCATGAAGAAGACAAATGGATGTAGTCGAACGAATCCTCACAACTCCGGAACGAAACCGAAGCTAACGAGAGAAGCAAACCGGAAAGAAGCAAACAACATAGTAAACAACCATCACATGAACATGACATGATGCACAATCGAGTATGATGCATGTCCAGTTTAAATACGCATGGCAAAGTGCAACAACCAACACTACAAATTAAGTGGAGCTCAATATGCAATGGTGCATATTGACGAAACACCACGACAAGTTATTTAGTTCGCTCTCGTTTATGTACCCAACAATATTAAATGTTGATTAACATGGCAAGAGATGAAGCATAAGAAAACTACCTAACTAGGCAAGTTTAAATGAGGCCGGAACAACAAACAACCATTCCGGAAAATCCTCATGTGCATATTTCGAATTTGGTACTGTTCTGCCCTAAAACATATTTTAATGTTATTAAACAGTAAAACAAAGTGCATCATGTTAATCTATTCATTTTTCTACCCCAATTACATATAGAGTTTATTAAATTCCGAGTTACGGTTATTTAGTTATGAAATAAATCATTTTAACATGGCATATAAGCAAATTTAACCAAACATCATTTTAAACATTTTAAATGTTGTTATCATGATGCGGATGACAATTTCAAGTTTTATGCAATTTTATGAAAATGTTAACATGAGCATATTATGAAGCATTTGGTCACCATGGCGGAACGAAAGGGGTGCCACGGCAACGAATCCGAAAATGATGCCACGGCAACATATCGGTTCCGGTAGCTCATTGAGATACCGGTGCAAAAGGAAGCATGTCGTGAGCGTGTCATGCAAGATGATGGGGTGATACCGGTTACCGGGTTCCCACGAGACGATGGCAACGAGGAGAAACATGCAAGCGACAATTTCGGACACGGTGCAAATGGTGTATCTCATACAACACATGCATTCGTCCACGGGCTCATCTCGGGGGTATACCTTTGAAGCGTGCATTCGGGACGGTTCAAGTTCGTCGAAGGAAGTAATGGAAGTAGTTGTTCCGCGACGGTAGTAGTGGAAGTAGTCGTTCTCGCGGGCGTAGTGGAAGTAGTTGTACACGACGACGGTAGAGGTACTCGCGACGGTAGTCGTTCACGTTCACGTTACACGGGTCTTCGGCGACGGTCGTCGTACATGGTTCGGAGTGGTACTTGCTGTTCCGGTCTTTGCGTCCGTAGATGTACGCGGCAATCGTAGAGGTACTTGGCGGTTCCATGTAGTCGAACTTGACGATCCGAGGGGGTACTTGGCGCATCACCGTGTAGTGGTACACAGCTCGTAGACATCCAGGGTCATCGTAGAGGTACTCGACGTCCACGAAACTAGCAGTGGAGCACACGGGCCTCAGGTTCTGATCATCAGGAGGTCAGCGGTGACTGCAGGTACACAGGGAGGCTACACCGGGGCCCAAGGCAAGCAGGCGGGCAACGGCAACGAAGTAGCAGAGATGGCAGCAGTGCCATCGGGGGTGCCAGGAGGTGGAGCTCAAGCAGAGGAGGCTCGGGGTAGCATGGTGGTGTGGCAAAACAGCAGCGGTTGTAGGGCATGGAGGAGGTCAGGAGTGTGATGGCCAGAGCGGCGGCGGGGTAACCGAGTGGCGCGGGGACGAAGCAGCAGGAGGATCTGCGGGGAGGGAGAAGGCGGAGGACGGAGGTCCGGCGAGGCAGCAGAGGGATGGCAGCGCGCAAGAAGAGCAACGGCAGCAGGGCGCGGACGAACCAAGGAGGCCGGCGGCGCCTTGGCCGTGCGGGCAGACGAGCGCGCGGGGCCGCGGGGTGGTTGGCTTGAGGGGTCTCGCTCCTCTCTCTTTCTCTGCGGGTGGCGACACAAGCGAGGGAGAGGGAGAGATCGAGAGGGAGTGGCGGCGGTGTGCAGGGACGAGAGGGAGAGAGCGAGAGGAGATGGCGGGATCGAGGGGAGGAAGAGAGATGGGGATCGAGCGAGCGGGGCTCTCGCTCCTCTCTGTGTGTGTGCGTGACGGCGGAAGGAGGAAGGAGGGGATCGATGGGTGTTGGGGATCGGGCGCTGGGTGCGGCTAGGGTTAGATAGGCTCTAGGCTGGGCCTAGGCGCAGATGGATCTTGGGCCGGCCGGCCTGAGGCTGCAGCTGGGCTTCTCTTCTCCTCTCTCCTATTTTCTAGAAACAGAAAATAACAAAGAAGAAAAAGAGAAGAAATGAGGTGTTTGGGAAGAAAATGGACACGCGGATAATTTTCCCAGATTCACAAAAATAAGCTTGGTCCGTGAAAATTAGGAAAGGCAAGATCGAATGATAAGAATTCGAACTCATTTGAATTTAATTCAAATGGGTTTGAACTAGGACGAGGTTTTTCGAAGTGGCCAAAAATGTTGAGAAATTAGGTGGAGCCTCGATAAATGGGAAAAGAAATGTTGGCAAAGTTTGGGGACCAAACTTGAAGTAGAAAGGGCATGGGAATTTTGCAAGTGTGTTACGGTTGATTCCAAGCTGATGGAATATTTTATAGTAGGTCCCCAAATATTGGGAGGATATGTTATAAAGAGAAATCACCATGTGGATTCCCTCGATTTAAATGGATCAAAGACCCATGCAATTTGTTTGAGTTTTTGTTGGTTTGAGAAATTGATGGCATGATGACATGATGCAATGCAAAAGAATTAAAGGAGCAAACACAAACGAAACACACGGTTGATCACGAAAAATATGGAAGTCTTATGGATTGTCGGTCTCGGGGCGTTACAGGCGACTGCCAAGCTCGTCGCCAGCGACGTTCCCGGCCACCCCGAGCTCGACTACCACCACCAAATGCCGCGGCATGCTCCCAGCTACCCGTAGATGGTCTCCGCCGTCCATTTGGTCGCCGGAACATGCTAATGCACTTCCACCGCCGCGTCTGGCCTCGCCAGCGGCTAAACGCCGGCGGGTTTGACCGTTGACCTTGACTGGGTGGGCCCAAGTTGACTCACCTGAGTCTATGACAAGTGGGACCCCCCTCTACTAACTAACCAGATTAGTTTTAACTAATTTTAGTTAGTTTAATTAATTGCTGACACGCGGGACCCACTGGTCAGGTTGACCTGGACGTCCTCGTTGAGCACTGACGTCACCCTGACGCAATGCTGACGCATTAACTCAATTACTGGAATTATTCTTATATAGGAAATTCCAGAAATTGTTGCAAACTTCAAAAATTCATAGAAATTAATCTATAACTCCAAATGCAAAGATTTATATATGAATTTTGATCAGAAAAATTCAATCTATCCACTAGTACTGCTTTCATGCATGTCAGAACAAGTTAACCTTGCTGTTTAAGCAATATAAGATGATGCACTAATATGGCTATGTTAAATGAACTAACATTTGAATCTTTGATTCAAATGAGATCATTCCTTTCTGTTTTAGCTTGCATTAGGCCAAGACACATTCATATTGCCATGTCATAGCATGCATCATATTGTTGCATATCGTCATGTGTTGATTGTGTTTCGTTGTGTTCTTTGTGGTAGGTTCTGCCTCCGAGGATATTCACGAGTATCCAACTAAAGGGCAGTATCCCACTACCACTCCGTCAGGCAAGCAACCCATTGATCATTCTGATACAAACCCATGTTCTCGCTTCTGCTCTTGTTTACTGCATTAAGACAACGCGATTCAAACTGCTGTGTGTTACGGTAGTTGAACCCACTTCCTTTGCATGACCTGTCATTGCCACAGTAACTAGATGAAACCCACTAGCATGTGTAGGAGTTGATTGAGCCATGTCTGTGTTTCCTACCATGTTGTGCTTGCTATGCTTGGAGTTGTGTCAGGTCTGGCTCATCGGGATGATGATCTAGAGTGAAAGGTTGTGTCGGTAACGAGAGTGAGGTGTTGAATATGATTTGGTAAAGGAATCGATGAGAGGCCATGTAGGAGTACATGGTGGGTTGTTTCATTGAGGCCGTCCTTAAGAACTGAGATCTGTGTGTGTGATTTAAGATTCAGCTACTACCACACATAGGGATCCTTAATTGACCCTCTCGACTTATTAACCACTCTTGTCCCCTGTCCGGGAGTTGCAAAGTAGTTTCTGGTGTTTGTAGCATGCTGGGGGCCGCACGCAGCGCTGACCATAGGGGTGGGCTGTGTTGAGGTAGGCACATGGCACGGTGTACCGATTCGCCCGTTTGGTGTCTCGGGAACCCTGCACACATTGTTCGGGGCCGTTAGTGGAAACCTCGGCCGGACTCCCTGCGGATGGAACCCGAATAGGCGATAAACCTGGACTAGGGACTCGTGTGTTTAGTCAGGTCGTGGCCGACAACCTCGCTGGGGTTCCGCTTGAAGGTTGCCGAGTACACGTCGTGTAGCGGCGATAAGTGGTGAGAGCGTGTGCGAAGAAGTACACCCCTGCAGGGTATAAAACTATTCGAATAGCCGCGTCCGCGGTGAAGGACTACTTGGTCACCTATACAGTTCATAGACAAGTAAATGGATACTACTAAAAATCTCAAGATAAGTGTGAGTACCGCGGATGGCCCTCTCGCAGGTTGACGAGAGAGGATCCACGGTGGAGTATTGTGTTGGAGATTAGTGGACTCGTGTGCGACAAATGTTTTACAATTTGTGTCTATCGTACGATAGCTTAGCCATGAGTCAAAGCTGGCTTGCTGCAATAACTCCACTACCTTCTTGAGAATGTGCATGTATAGTAGGATTTCGTTGTAAGTCTTGTTGAGTACCTCTGTACTCATGTTGCTTTAATTAATGTTTTCAGACGACAACACCGCCCCCTCCGATGGGTTCTATGTAGACCTTGACGTTGACGAGTGACTAGCCACCCAGGTGGTGGTCCAAGACTTGTGAAGGGTCGATGTAGATAGACAGGCTTCGTCAAGCCTTCTTTCTTTCTAGCGTTTGTACTCAGACTAGTTTGTTTCCACATATGCTTGTATGATTGTATGACTTGAGTGTCGGGTCGTGTGACCCCTATCTGTATGAATATGTTATGTATGGCTCCTTGGAGCCTTTAAAATAAAGTACTTTGAGCTGTAGAGTTTTGTTGTGATGCCATGTTGTATGTACTCATATCGGGAATATAGTGTGTATGATTGAAATGCTTGGTATGAGTGGGATCCAACAATCTAGTTGTTTATCCTTGGCAGCCTCTCATATGGGGAAATTTAGTCTAGTGCTTCCTGAGCGATAGTAGTCCGCTACAGCCCGGTTCACCGGAGTCCTGCTAGCCCAACACTACTGCTCTGGACACTTGACTAGCCGGCATGTGATTCACTTTGTTACTGTGTCTGTCCCTTCGGGGAAATGTCACGCGGTGACATCCGGAGTCCTGCCTAGCCTGCTACAGCCTGGTTAACCGGAGTCCTGTTAGCCCAGTGCTACAGCCTGGATTTACACGTTGACGACCGACATGCTCGATGTGATTCATGTATGCCTGTCCCCATGGGTTAGTGCCGCTTTGGGTTCACGACTAGCCATGTCAGCTCGGGTTCTCTGTCATATGGATGCTAGCGACACTATCATATACGTGAGCCAAAAGGCGCAAACGGTCCCGGGCCATGGTAAGACGACACCCGTGGGATTACCGTGCGTCAGGCCGCAAAGTGATATGAGGTGTTACCGGCTGGGTCGATGTGACTTGGAATTGGGGTCTTGACAGATCGAGCGTGAATCATATAGTAGATATGATCAACATAGTGATGTTCACTATTGAAAACTACTCCATTTCACGTGACGATCGGTTATGGTTTAGTTGATTTGGATCACGTGATCACTTAGATGATTAGAGGGATGTCTCTCTAGGTGGGAGTTCTTAAGTAATATGATTAATTGAACTTGAATTTAGCATGAACTTAGTCCTGGTAGTATTAGCATATCTATGTTGTGGATCAATAGCTCGCCATATTGCTCCCTACTTATTTTTGATATGTTCCTAGAGAATACTAAGTTTAAAGATGTTAGTAGCAATGATGCGGATTGGATCCGTGATCCGAGGATTATCCTCATTGCTGCACAGAAGAATTATGTCCTTGATGCACCGCTAGGTGACAGACCTCTTGCAGGAGCTCAATATGATGAATACTTGATAGTTTAGTGCACCATGCTTAACGGCTTAGAATCGGGACTTCAAAGACGTTTTGAACGTCATGGACCATATGAGATGTTCCAGGAGTTGAAGTTAATATTTCAAGCAAATACCCGAGTTGAGAGATATGAAGTCTCCAACAAGTTCTATAGCTACAAGATGGAGGAGAATTGCTCAGCTAGTGAGCATGTGCTCAGATTGTCTGAGTACTACAATCGCTTGAATCAAGTGGGAGTTAATCTTCCAGATAAGATAGTGATTGACAGAATTCTCTAGTCACCATTACCAAGTTAGTAGAACTTTGTGATGAACTATAATATGCAAGGGATAATGGAAAAAAATTCCCAAGCTCTTCGTGATGCTGAAATCAACGAAGGTGGAAATCAAGAAAAACATCAAGTGTTGATGGTTGACAAGACCACTAGTTTCAAGAAAAGGGCAAAGGGAAGAAGGGGAACTTCAAGAAGAACAACAAGCAAGTTGCTGCTCAAGTGAAGAATCCCAAGTCTGGTCCTACGCCTGAGACTAAGTGCTTCTACTGCAAAGGGACTGGTCACTAGATGCGGAACTGCCCCAAGTATTTGGCAAGATAAGAAGGATGGCAAAGTGAACAAAGGTATATTTGATATACATGTTATTGATGTGTACTTTACTAGTTTTTATAGCAAACCCGCGGTATTTGATACTAGTTCAGTTGCTAAGAGTAGTAACTCAAAACAGGAGTTGCAGAATAAACAGAGACTAGTTGAGGGTGAAGATGTGTGTTGCAAGCAGTTCCAAGATTGATATGATCATCATCTCACACTCCCTATACTTTCGGGATTAGTGTTGAACCTAAATAAGTGTTATTTGGTGTTTGCGTTGAGCATGAATATGATTTGATCATGTTTATTGCAATACAGTTATTCATTTAAGTTAGAGAATAATTGTTGTTCTGCTTACATGAATAAAACCTTATATGGTTACACACCCAATGAAAATAGTTCATTGGATCACATATTCATAATATTGAAGCCAAAATATGCAAAGTTAATAATGATAGTGCAACTTATTTGTGGCACTACCGTTTAGGTCATATTGGTGTACAGCGCATGAAGAAACTCCATGTTGATGGGATTTTGGAATCACTTGATTATGAATCACTTGATGCTTGCGAACCATGCCTTATGGGCAAGATGACTAAGACTCCGTTCTCCGGAACAATGGAGCGAACAACTGACCTATTGGAAATAATACATAATGATGTATGCGATCCGATGAGTGTTGAGGCTCGCGGCGGGTATCGTTATTTTCTCACCTTCACAGATGATTTGAGCAGATATGGGTATATCTACTTAATGAAACATAAGTCTGAAACATTTGAAAAGTTCAAAGAATTCCAGAGTGAAGTGGAAAATCACCATGACAAGAAAATAAGGTTTCTACGATCTGATCACGGAGACAAATATTTGAATTACGAGTTTGGTCTTCAATTAAAACAATATGGAATAGTTTCACAAATTCGTGCCACCTGGAACACCACAACATAATGGTGTGTCCGAACGTCATAACCGTACTTTATTGGATATAGTACAATCTATGATGTTTATTACCGATTTACCACTATCGTTTTGGGGTCATGCATTAGAGACAACTGCATTCACGTTAAAAAGGGGCACCATCTAAGTCCGTTGAGACGACCAAATATGAACTATGGTTTGGCAAGAAACCAAAGTTGTTGTTTCTTAAAATTTGGGGTTGCGATGCTTATAAGAAAAAGTTTCATCATGATAAGCTCAAACCCAAATCGGAGAAATGTGTCTTCATAGGATACCCAAAGGAGACAGTTGGGTACACCTTCCATCACAGATTCGAAGGCAAGACATTCGTTGCTGAGAATGGATACTTTCTAGAGAAGGAGTTTCTGTCGAAAGAAGTGAGTGGGAGGAAAGTAGAACTTGATAAGGTAATTGTACCTTCTCCCTTATTGGAAAGTAGTTCATCACAGAAATCTGTTCCTGTGACTACTACACCAATTAGCGAGGAAGCTAATGATGATGATCATGTAACTTCAGATCAAGTTACTACCGAATCTCGTAGGTAAACCAGAGTGAGATCCGCACCAGAGTGGTACGGTAATCCTGTTCTGGAAGTCATGTTACTAGACCATGACGAACTTGCGAACTATGAGGAAGCGATGATGAGCCAAGATTCCGCAAAATGGTTTGAGGCCATGAAATCTGAGATAGGATCCATGTATGAGAACAAAGTATGGACTTTGGTTGACTTGCCCGATGATCGGGAAGCCATAATAATTAAATACATCTTCAAGAGGAAGACGGACGCTGATAGTAGTGTCACTATATACAAAGCTAGACTTGTCGAAAAAGGTTTTTTGACAAAGCTCAAGGTGTTGACTACGATGAGATTTTCTCACTCGTATCGATGCTTAAAGTCTGTCCGAATCATGTTAGCAATTGCCGCATTTTATGAAATCTGGCAAATGGATAACAAAACTGCAATCCTTAATGGATTTCTTAAAGAAGAGTTGTATATGATGCAACCGGAAGGTTTTGTCAATCCTAAAGGTGTTAACAAAATGTGGAAGCTCCAGCTATCCATCTATGGACTGGTGCAAGCATCTCGGAGTTGGAATATACGCTTTGATAAGTTGATCAAAGGATATAGTTTTATACAGACTTGCGGTGAAGCCTGTATTTACAAGAAAGTGAGTGGGAGCACTACAACATTTTTGATAAGTATATGTGAATGACATATTGTTGACTGGAAATAATGTAGAATTATTCTGCAAAGCATAAAGTAGTGTTTGAAAGGAGTTTTTCAAAGAAAGACTTCGGTGAAGCTGCTTACATGTTGAGCATCAAGATCTATAGAGATAGATCAAGACGCTTGATAAGTTCTTTTTCAATGAGTACATACCTTGACAAGATTTTGAACAGTCAACTGAAGAGTTCTTGCCTATGTTACAAGGTGTGAAATTGAGTAGGACTCAAAGCCCGACCAGGGCAGAAGATAGAAAGAGAATGAAAGTCATTCCCTATGCCTCAGCCATAGGTTCTATAAAGTATGCCATGCTGTGTACCAGATCTATTGTATACCCTACACTGATTTTGGCAAGGGAGTACAATAGTGATCTAAGAGTAGATCACTAGACAACGGTCAAAATTATCCTTAGTGGAATAAGGATATGTTTCTCGATTATGGAGGTATCAAAAGGTTCATCATAAAGAGTTACGTCGATGCAAGCTTTCACACCGATCTGGATTGTCGGCGTTCTGGGAACGGGGGTCCCCAGACTTGCCTGCCTGCGGCCTGCGGCGTGGATCAAAGGGGGCCCCAACACGACCCATCTTCATCAACACAGACCCAAGACCCTCGCGAGGGGCCAAGCCTCGCAGGGCTGATGAAACGGAGCTTCCTCAGGCATGGCCTCATCAGGCTAGCTCGGGAGGAGGCAGAGAGATCAAGGCGGGGTACCTCACGAGGTGCCCGTGACGCAAGCCATGACGACCAAGGGCGCCAGGTGGGCGCCAGCCCGCGCAGTGTCCTCCTTTCCTCTTTGGTGCAAAGGGAGCAAGCGCAGGCGAGAGCATCAAGCAAAGGCACCCGTTTCGGTGCAACGAGACCAAGACCAGCCCAACGGCAGGGAGGAAGCCATTGTGGAGCCCAAGCCAGCGTCACCACCAGAGCCTTTGGCAGGCAAGGACCAACTTTAGTCAGGATAAGTGTACCAGATGTTCCCCTTCAAAATGGCCAATTGTTGGCGCCCTTCCCGCTCAATATTTGGGAAGAGGCCCAGGGCTTTTGCCTATAAATAGGACTAGCCACCCCCAAGGTAGAGGCAATCGGCCAATCCAGAAACAAGTTGGGATCGGATCGAGTAGCATCACACACACACACACACAAAGAGAGAGAGAGAGAGAGAGAGAGAGAGAGAGAGAGAGAGAGAGAGAGAGAGAGAGAAGGGTGACTGAACTCCTCCTAGCAGTTCATCGCCCCAGCCAAGAACAGACCCTCGCGAGGCTGTTCTTCCTTGTATTGCTCATCATCATCAGCCCAAGAGGCAATCACCACACCACAAACTAGAGTAGGGTATTGCACCACAATGGTGGCCCGAACTAGTATAAACCCTGTGTCTCTTGTGTTGTTCTTTCCATAGCTTAGTTCTTAGCAAGGCGGTGGGGTGTAGGTAGGTAGAAGGCGAAATCTCCGCGCGCACCCCAGCGTTCGAACCTCAAGGGTCTGCCGGAAGCCGAAATCCGACATTTGGCGCGCCAGGTAGGGGAGTGCCGGAATTCGTCTTCCACCGCCCCGTTCTCCGCCGACCATCGCGTCCATGTCTGACGCTCGTCGGGCCCGCGCCGAGCGCCGAGCCGCTCTCGCTTCCCGCATCGCCCCGACGGCTCCTGTCGGCGGGCGTTCTCACCGTTCCCCGTCACCTTCTGTCAACGCCGCCACCGGCCCGGCAGGAAACGAGCAGCAAGCGTCGTCTCAGCATCCGTCTGTGCGGCAAGACGGCCGCACCGCTACTCCCTCGCTCACCCCAGCTGGTTCTTCGTCCCGCGCGCTCCGCGCACCCATGGAGGCTCGAGCCGCGCTCATCGCGGCAAACGAGCTCCTGCGCTACCGTCCTGTCAACAACATCTACGAAGAATGGCTCGACTGCGTCGCCGAGCTCGTCCGCGCCGCAGGTGGCTCTCCAGCACCGTCCTTTCCGCTGCACCGCACCCCGCCCTGTGCGGGCGACGAAGCTCCGGGGGCGCCCCAGCCGCCTCCTCCTCAAGAAGGCGCCCTAGCTCCAAGGCGCGTGGCCCCTGGGCGGAACCCGCTCCGTCAGGTGCCAGCGCGGCAAGAGCAGAGCTGCCAAGAAGTCCCGCGCCCACAAGAAGCTGCCCGGGCGCTCCCTGCTCCAGCACGTCGCGACCATGCTCCTGCTCCCGCACGTCAAGACGCCGCGCTGCTCCCAGCTGCAGCGCATGGGGACCTGCAAGACCAAGCTCTCCGTCACCCAAGGCCTCCCGTGGCCACAGCAGGCTGCCGTGCCTTCACCACCGAGCTATGCAGCGTCGCGTGGCCTGGCATGTTCAAGCCAGACCTGCCTCCTCGTTACAACGGCACGACCGACCTTGCGGAGTTCCTCCAGCTCTATGAGCTGGGCATCGAAGCTGCCAACGGAGACGAGAAGGTCATGGCGAACTGGTTTCCCATGGCGCTCAAGGACGGGGCCCGCACCTGGCTCCTGAACCTGGCTCCAAGCATGATCTCCTCCTGGGACGAGATGCGCACCCGCTTCATCGCCAACTTCCAAGGTACTCGCGACCGGCCACCCGCCGTGAGCGACATGCGCCGAGTCAAGCAACAACCCGGAGAGACCCTGCAGAAGTACATCCAGCGCTTCAACAACGCATGCCTCAAGATTCCCAAGGTGACCGAGGAGGCCATCATCTCAGCCTTCTCCGACGGCGTGCGCGATGTCAAGATGAAGGTGGAGTTGGCGATGCATGAGGACCTGTGCACTACCTTGGAGCTGTTCAACTTGGCGACCAAGTGCGCCATGGCTGAGGAAGGGCGTCTCTCCCTCCTCGAGCTGCCTGCCGCAGACCCAGAAGAGAAGAAGCCCAAGGCCAAGGATGTGAAGCGCAAGGGGGCTGCCGTGCTCGCGGCAGAACCAGACACCAAGCGGGACAGAGATCAGCCCGAGTCTTCCAAGGGCAGTCGGTACTGTGTGTACCACGACCTCCACACCCACAACACCAACGAATGTCAAGAGCTCTGAGCCGTGCGAGAAGGAAGGATCGGCCGTCGTCCCGACCGCGGTGACCGGGGCTACGGTCGAGGAGGAGGAAGGAACACATGACGCTGGGAAGACCGCGGCCCGCGCCAAGGGTGGCGCGATCGACCTCGCGAGGACCGCTGGCAAGACCCGCCTCGCGAGGGAGACTGGAGGGATCAGCCTCGCGAGGAGCACCCGCAAGGCAACGCAGGCCTCCCTCCGCTGCCGCCGCAGCCAAGGACAAACGAGGACCGCCATTAGGACGAGGGGGCTGGGGGCTTCCAGGAGCCGCGCGCGATCGCCTGCATCCTGGGCGGGGCTCAAGCCCCAGCCTCTCAGCACATCTTCAAGCAGTTCGCCCGCGAAGTAAATGCAGTCCTCCCCAAGCTCCAAGCCACGCGCCCTCTCAGGTGGTCGGCGTGCGCCATCACGTGCAGCTCAGCGGATCAGCTCAAGTGTGCGGCCACAGCCGGAGTCCTCCCGATGCTTTGTTCCCCAATCATCAACAACGTGCTGGTCACCAGGACCCTCATCGATGGCGGGGCAGGGCTCAACGTCCTGTCCGTGGAAACATTCAACAATCTCCAAGTGCCCTACAACCAGCTTCAGCCAACCAAGCCTTTCTCCGGAGTCACCGACGGCTCCACGGTCCCGATTGGGCAGGTCTGCCTCCCTGTCACCTTCGGGGCACGCGACAACTACCGCACCGAGCTCATCGACTTCGACGTCGCTCGCATTCGCCTGCCGTACAACGCCATCCTTGGGTACCCAGCGCTGGCCAAGTTCATTGCCGTAACTCACCACGGGTACAACGTCCTCAAGATGCCAGGAAGTGGCGGAGTCATCACGGTGCCCTGTGAAGAGAAGGACGCGGTGTGTTCCCTGGAACGAGCCTTTCAGGCCGCATCACTGGAAGACCCGGATTGCGGAAGCAGGAGGCTTCCCGAGACTACCCCCAAGAAGAAGAAATCGTCTAGCCTGGCCCCTCAGGAGGCAGGCCCCTCAGGGCCCGCACCTGCCCAGGGGGAACCTCCTTCCATCGCATGGGAAAGCGCGCCTGGCGCCCTCCTCAGGCAGGACTCGGGGGCTCTCCCCTGGAGGTCCACTGACCTAGCTAAGGTCACGAGGGAGGCGCTTGGGCACCACATGGAGGCGTGTTTCGAAGCACGTTTCCCTCAAGAAGGAGTAAGGCAAGGAGGGCCAGACCCTCAGGAGTTCGTCAGCATGGCCATTCAGGAGCTACAGGAGTTAAGAGTCATGAGAGGCGGCCGCCGCCTACCAGCTGTGGCTCCCCATCCACGCGAGGATGGTGGGCTGCGCGTCTGCATCGACATACCAGGGCTTAATCAAGTCGCCTCTCTGGAGCGCCTCTGGCCCTCGCGAGTGGGGCGCTGCGAAGGTCCACCCCATAGCTACATTCGCATGCCTTACGGCTTGCCGAACGCGGCTGCCACGTACCAGCGCCTCATGAGGGGCATCACGGAGGCTCAAGAGGCCAGGCGTTCCGCAGCCTTGGCGGAGATGGAGATGGTCCGCGAGGAGCCACCAGCGCCTCTGGAGCCTCCCGAGGCCCCTGGGCCTGGGGGCTCGTGAGGATCGGCTTCCGCAGCCCACCGAGTCTGCTACACCAACACTCATTCGTCCTCAACATCGTCAGGTGACATCTTTCAAGTTTCATTTCCAGCTGGGAGTGCCCCCAGGGCTGCATTATTCCCAGGCCGCGTTGGTCCGTCCCTGCGGCATGTATCCCTTTTATTTCATGTTGTTAGCTTACTTTGTTGGGGGCGCCCCTCGGGCTGCATCATCCCGAGACAAAGCTCCTTGGGACTTGGGATTTCGCCCCAGCCCGGACGACGCAGAGATTTTGGGTTCATGTTTCCAGGCCTGGCTCCGCGCGCTTGGAGACTCAGGAGGGGGTGCCGGTCCAGAACGCATGGAACATCCAGCACCTCCGGAGGTTCTACCCCTAAAAAGGCCCAGAGCCTATGAAGAAGGCGAATGCCTGTGAAGATTATCCTTTTTGGAAAAGGCCCAGAGCGTGTGAAGAAGGCGAATGCCTGTGAAGATTATCCTTTTTGGAAAAGGCCCAGAGCCTGTGAAGAAGGCGAATGCCTGTGAAGATTATCCTTTTTGGAAAAGGCCCAGAGCCTGTGAAGAAGGCGAATGCCTGTGAAGCTGTCGTGTTTTGGAAAAGGCCCAGGGCCTGTGAAGAGGGAAAATACCCGTGAAGCTTGCTTCCCCCAAGAAAGGCCCGGAGCCTGTGAAGAAGGCCAACGCCTGTGAAGCTCGCCGCCCGTGACAGTCTCACGTAATAATGAGTTGGGGCTGTACATGCCCCGGAGTCTCAGGAGCGCCGGCCTTAGGCCCTGGGGCTCCCTCCCACGCCTAGTGGCGGCACTTAGCTACGCGCTGGTGAGAAGACGTCGAAGACTAGATTAGGTGCCGGACACGGCTTTTTCATTTGCTTTCCGCAGTTGGCTTGTTCATTCTCATTCGAAGTTTTGTTGAAGCTGTTACCGTCTTTGACTTGTGGTTCTTCGCCTTTTCACTCTCCTGCCTCGATTTCTCTTATGCAAGGCCTTGCGAGGGGGGCAGCCGAGCGCCCTCGTGAGTGTTTCTGTCCTAGTCGTTCAAAGGTTCCGCGACCTGGGTCCATTACAGGAGAACCCCTCCAGTTCGTGCCCCACGGGCACCGCGACACGAACACAGGGCCTGGGTCGGTCGCCCCCCCACGGCTGGGGCCGGGAACTATCCACGCGCGGGCACGTAGCCGGAAGGCACGATAACGGAAGCAAAGCGATGATTAACAGCAATACCCCAAACACGCCCCCGCGGGGCTCCACGCTACTGTCTTTTTACGCAGGAAAAAGGAAAAGAAAGAGCAAATCAGGCGCAGCTCGCCTCACACCGGCCTGCAGGGAAGACTCGAGCTGCCTCCGGGGCTCAAGCAGACTCCCTCTCGCACTTCACCGAGGAGCGACGGCGGGCAGACGCGCTACCACCCCCAAACAGGTACAACGGCGTGCAGGCTGACCGCGGCCACTGCTAGAAGAGTCGCCGCCTGAAGAAGAACCAGTGAAGCTTGGGGAACCCTGAGCGCCGCCAATCACGTGAGCGCTGTCCTCTCCGTCATCGCCGGGGCTGGGTCCCCGGCCGCGGTCGTCGTCCTTAGGGCAGCACCCTGCGCAGCGACCATCTTCCCCAAACACCCTCACGTAGAGGGTGGCATCGCCGTCAAACTTGAAGTGTAGGGTGCACCGACGGCTCAGGCCACGCGCGCGGGCAAACGTCTACCAACCGCGGGTCAAGGCCAAGCTCCCAACTGCGGAGACCTCTAGTGAAGCCCATGAGGCCCGGCTGCAGCAGCCGTCTACCTGAAGCCAGAGGCCGCCCGGGGCGCCGACTGGGAGCTCGCTGAGGAGGAAGCGAGGAAGTTGAAGCCGGGCGCTAGTCGGCTCCGCCGACCACACAACGAACTCCGGCAGCACCTCTGCAGCGCGAAAGCGTGGCCTAGGGGAACGCGCGACCGAAGCGCGCCACCGGCCGCAGCTGTCCGCCCGTCACCGTGCTGGAAATCATCTCCACGACCATGGGGAGCTGCCGTGGTGGCCACATGATGTTTGCGAGGGCGCCCTCGGTCGCGCTTGGGCGGGGAAGAGGCAGGCTCAACATGGCGAGCCTTCCCTTTCTCCGCGGCCGAGAACCTCCTCGACCGAGCCATGAAGAAGAAGGAGAAGCAAGGGGGGATGAACTGGAAGGGCGCGCGCTGCTCCGTACTTATAGCCGGCGAGGGCCAACTGTCGGCCTCCACGATCGCAGGTAATCATGACCCGCTTTGGATGCAGGGACTTGTCCAATCCGTGCAGTTGCCGAGGTGCCGTGGGGAAGTGGAGACGCCCACGTCCAATCAACCGCCATGCGGCGCCCGAGGTCGCAGGCTGTTAGGGCCCACGGCGCTTCACTTTTGCCCTTTCGCCTCCCTACACGGCCGAGTCCGGGCGCGCCTTGGGCCCGGGGGCTACTTTCGGCGTTCTGGGAACGGGGGTCCCCAGACTTGCCTGCCTGCGGCCTACGACGTGGCTCAAAGGGGGGCCCAACACGGCCCATCTTCATCAACACAGACCCAAGACCCTCGCGAGGGGCCAAGCCTCGCGGGGCGGACGACACGGAGCTTCCTCAGGCACGGCCTCATCAGGCTGGCTCGCGAGGAGGCGGAGAGATCAAGGCGGGGTACCTCACGAGGTGCCCGTGATGCAAGCCATGACGACTAAGGGCGCCAGGCGGGCGCCAGCCCGCACAGTGTCCTCCTTTCCTCTTTGGTGCAAAGGGAGCAAGCGCAGGCGAGAGCATCAAGCAAAGGCACCCGTTTCTGTGCAACGAGACCAAGACCAGCCCAACGGCAGGGAGGAAGCCATTGTGGAGCCCAAGCCAACGTCACCACCAGAGCCTTTGGCAGGCGAGGACCAACTTTAGTCAGGATAAGTGTACCAGATGTTCACCTTCAAAATGGCCAATTGTTGGCGCCCTTCCCGCTCAATATTTGGGAAGAGGCCCAGGGCCTTTGCCTATAAATAGGACTAGCCACCCCCAAGGTAGAGGCAATCGGCCAATCCAGAAACAAGCTGGGATCGGATCGAGTAGCATCACACACACACAGAGAGAGAAGGGTGACTGAACTCCTCCTAGCAGTTCATCGCCCCAGCCAAGAACAGACCCTCGCGAGGCTATTCTTCCTTGTATTGCTCATCATCATCAGCCCAAGAGGCAATCCACCACACCACAAACTAGAGTAGGGTATTACACCACAATGGTGGCCGGAACTAGTATAAACCCTGTGTCTCTTGTGCTGTTCTTTCCATAGCTTAGATCTTAGCGAGGTGGTGGGGTGCAGGTAGGTAGAAGGCGAAATCTCCGCGCGCACCCCAGTGTTCGAACCTCAAGGGTCTGCCGGAACCCGAAATCCGACATGGATGACTCTAAGTCTCGATCTAGATACATATTGAAAGTGGGTGCAATTAGCTAGAGTAGCTCCATGAAGAGCATTGTAGACATAGAAAATTGCAAAATACATAAACGGATCTGAATGCGAAAGACCCGTTGACTAAGATTCTCTCACAAGCAAAACATGATCACACCTTATTACTCTTTGGGTGTTAATCACATAGCGATGTGAACTAGATTACTGAATCTAGTAAACCCTTTGGGTGTTGGTCACATGGCGATGTGAACTATGGGTGTTAATCACATGATGATGTGAACTATTGATGTTAATCACATGGTGATGTGATCTAGATTATTGACTCTATTGCAAGTGGGAGACTGAAGGAAATATGTCCTAGAGGCAATAATAAAGTTATTATTTATTTCCTTATATCATGATAAATGTTTATTATTCATGCTAGAATTGTATTAACCAGAAACATAATACTTGTGTGAATACATAGACAAAAAGAGTGTCACTAGTATGCCTCTAATTGACTAGCTCATTAATCAAAGATGGTTAAGTTTCCTAACCATAGACATGAGTTGTCATTTGATTAACGGGATCACATCATTAGGAGAATGATGTGATTGACTTGACCCATTCCATTAGCTCAGCAGTTGATCGTTCAGTATGTTGCTATTGCTTTCTTCATGACTAATACATGTTCCTATGACTATGAGATTATGCAACTCCCGTTTTTCGGAGGAATACTTTGTGTGCTACCAAACGTCACAACGTAACTGGGTGATTATAAAGGTGCTCTACAGGTGTCTCCGAAGGTATTTGTTGGGTTGGCGTATTTCGAGATTAGGATTTGTCACTTCAATCGTCGGAGAGGTATCTTTGGGACCACTCGGTAATGCACATCACTTAAGCGTTGCAAGCATTGCAACTAACGAGTTAGTTGCGGGATGATGTATTACAGAATGAGTAAAGAGACTTGCTGGTAACGAGATTGAACTAGGTATTAAGATACCAACGATCGAATCTCGGACAAATAACATACCGTTGACAAAGGGAACAACATATGTTGTTATGCGGTCTGACCGATAAAGCTCTTCGTAGAGTATGTGGGAGCCAATATGAGCATCCAAGTTCCGCTATTGGTTATTGACCGGAGATGTGTCCCGGTCATGTCTACATAGTTCTCGAACCTGTAGTGTCCGCACGCTTAACGTTTCGATGACAGTTATGTTATGAGTTTATATGTTTTGATGTACCGAAGGAGTTCGGAGTCCCGGATGAGATCGGGGACATGACGAGGAGTCTCGAAATGGTCAAGACGTAAAGATCGATATATTGGACGACTATATTCGGACATCGGAAAGGTTTCGAGTGATTCGGATATTTATCGGAGTATCGGAGCGTTACGAGAATTCGCCGGGGAGTATATGGGCCT
The DNA here is from genome assembly GCA_032464435.1 of Aegilops umbellulata. Taxonomy (NCBI): domain Eukaryota; kingdom Viridiplantae; phylum Streptophyta; class Magnoliopsida; order Poales; family Poaceae; genus Aegilops; species Aegilops umbellulata. Next base: position 32,509,410 of record CP136059.1, read on the forward strand.
TATTGGGCCATACGGGAATAGAGGAGAGAGGCCAAAAGGAAGGAGACGCGCGCCCCACCTCCGGTCCGAATTGGACAAGGGGTGCAGCCCCCTTTTCCTTCTTCCTCTCCCCTCTTTCCTTCTCTCCTACTCCAACAAGGAAAGGAGGAATCCAACTCCCGGTGGGAGTAGGATTCCCCCCTTGGTGCGCCCTCCTCCTAGGCTAGCCGCCTCCCCCCTTGCTCCTTTATATACGGGGGCAGGGGGGCACCCCATAGACACAACAATTGATCATTGATCTCTTAGCCGTGTGCGGTGCCCCCCTCCACCATAGTCCACCTCGATAATACTGTAGCGGTGCTTAGGCGAAGCCCTGCGTCGATAAAACATCATCATCATCACCATGCCGTCGTGCTGACGAAACTCTCCCTCAACACTCGGCTGGATCGGAGTTTGAGGGACGTCATCGGGCTGAACGTTTGCTGAACTCGGAGGTGCCGTGCGTTCGGTACTTCATCGGTCGGATTGTGAAGACGTACGACTACATCAACCGCGTTGTGATAACGCTTGCGCTTACGGTCTACAAGGGTACATAGACAACACTCTCCCCTCTTGTTGGTATGCATCACCACGATCTTGCGTGTGCGTAGGAAAATTTTGAAATTACTACGTTGCCCAACAATTTTCGCCTTGTATTTTCTTCCACGGGCAATATGGAACGATAGGATATCCGTGCTGAAATTTAAACTTATTCAGGGTTCGTTTGGCCTTTATATACACTAATTGAGTTTTCTAGGCATTTAATGTCCATAATTCAAATCTGAACTACAAATACATGTTCCAGTTCACCAAAATGGCTAGAAAAATTATACATGTGTCCTTGGGTGCTGCTACCTCTTGAGCACTGCATTGGTTTTCCCTTGAAGAGGAAAGGGTGATGCAGTGAAGTAGCGTAAGTATTTCCCTCAGTTTTTGAGAACCAAGGTATCAATCCAATAGGAGATCACGCACGAGTATCATGCACCTACACAAACAAATAAGAACCTCGCAACCAACACGATAAAGGGGTTGTCAATCCCTCAATGGTTACTTACGAGAGTGAGATCTGATAGATATGAAAAGATAATATTTTTGGTATTTTTATGATAAAGAGAAATAAAGATGCAAAGTAAAATAAAAGGTAATAGAAATAACTAAGTATTGGAAGATTAATATAATGGAAAATAGACCCAGGGGCCATAGGTTTCACTAGTGGCTTCTCTCAAGATAGCATAAATATTACGGTGGGTAAACGAATTACTGTCAAGCAATTGATAGAATTGAGCATAGTTATGAGAATATCTAGGTATGATCATGTATATAGGCATCACGTCCGCGACAAGTAGACCGAAACGATTCTGCATCTACTAATTACTCCACACATCGACCGCTATCCAGCATGCATCTAGAGTACTAAGTTCATAAGAACATAGTAATGCTTTAAGTAAGATGACATGATGTAGAGGGATAAACTCATGCAATATGATATAAACCCCATCTTTTTATCCTCGATGGCAACAATACAATACGTGCCCTTTCCCTTTCTGTCACTGGGATCGAGCACCGCAAGATGGAACCCAAAGCTAAGCACTTCTCCCATTGCAAGAAAGATCAATCTAGTAGGCCAAACCAAACTGATAATTCGAAGAGACTTGCAAAGATAAGCAATCATACATAAAAGAATTCAGCGGAGATTCAAATATTGTTCATAGATAATCTTGATCATAAACTGACAATTCATCGGATCTAGACAAACACACCGCAAAAGTAGATTACATCTAGTTGATCTCCAAGAAGATCGAGGAGAACTTTGTATTAAGATCCCAAGAGAGAGAAGAAGCCATCTAGCTAATAACTATGGACCCGAAGGTCTGAGGTAAAGTACTCACACATCATCGGAGAGGCTATGGTGTTGTTGTAGAAGCCCTCCGTGATCAATGCCCCCTCCGGCGGAGTGCTGGAAAAGGCCCCAAGATGGGATCTCACGGGTACAGAAGGTTGCAGCGGTGGAAATAGGTTATTGGCTCCGTATCTGATAGTTTGGGGGTACATAGGTATATATAGGAGGAAGAAGTACGTCCGTGGAGCAACGTGGGCCCCACGTGGGTGGAGGGCGCGCCTGGGGGGGGGGGGGGTAAGCGCGCCCCCTGCCGCGTGCTCTCCTCGTTGATTACTTTGCGTTGACTCCAAGTTCTCTGGATCACGTTCGTTCCGAAAATGACGTTCCCGAAGGTTTCATTCCGTTTGGACTCCGTTTGATATTCTTTTTCTGTGAAACACTGAAAGAGGCAAAAAAATAGCAATTCGGTCTGGGCCTCCGGTTAATAGGTTAGTCCCAAAAATAATATAAAAATGTATAATAAAGCCCGTTAAACATCCAAAACAGAATATAATATAGCATGGAACAAATTTTTTGATGTGGAATGCTACTTAGCATAATTTTCAATGTAATTCTCTCAATTGTGGTATGAATATTCAGATTCGAAAGATTCAAGATAAAAGTTTAGTATTGACATAAAAATAATAATACTTCAAGCATACTAACTAAGCAATTATGTCTTCTCAAAATAACATGGCCAAAGAAAGTTATCCCTACAAAATCATATAGTCTGGCTATGCTCTATCTTCACCACACAAAGTATTTAAATCATGCACAACCCCGATGACAAGCCAAGCAATTGTTTCATACTTTTGGTGTTCTCAAACTTTTTCAATCTTCACACAATACATGAGCGTGAGACATGGATATAGCACTATATGTGGAATAGAATGGTGGTTGTGGAGAAGACAAAAAAAAAGGAGAAGATAGTCTCACATCAAATAGGCGTATCAACGGGCTATGGAGATGCCCATCAATAATATCAATGTGAGTGAGTAGGGATTGCCATGCAACAGATGCACTAGAGCTATAAGTATATGAAAGCTCAACAAAAGAAACTAAGTGGGTGTGCATCCAACTCGCTTGCTCACGAAGACCTAGGGCATTTTGAGAAAGCCCGTCATTGGAATATACAAGCCAAGTTTTATAATGAAAAATTCCCACTAGTATATGACAGTGATATCATAGGAGACTCTCTATCATGAAGATCATGGTGCTACTTTGAAGCACAAGTGTGGTAAAAGGATAGTAACATTGTCCCTTCTCTCTTTTTCTCTCATTTTTTTTATTTGGGCCTTTTCTCTTTTTTATGGCCTCTTTTTTATATTTTTTTTATTTTTCGTCCGGAGTCTCATCCCGACTTGTGGGAGAATCATAGTCTCCACCATCCTTTCCTCACTTGGGACAATGCTCTAATAATGATGATCATCACACTTTTATTTACTTACAACTCAAGAATTACAACTCAATACTTAGAACAAAATATGATTCTATGTGAATGTCTCCGACGGTGTACCGGGATATGCAATGAATCAAGAGTGACATGTATGAAAGAATTATGAATGGTGGCTTTGCCACAAATACGATGTCAACTACATGATCATGTGAAGCAATATGAACAATGATGGAGTGTGTCATAGTAAACGGAACGGTGGTAAGTTGCATGGCAATATATCTCGCAATGGCTATGGAAATGCCATAATAGGTAGGTATGGTGGCTGTTTTGAGGAAGGTATATGGTGGGTGTATGATACCGACGAAAATTGCGCGGTATTAGAGAGGCTAGCAATGGTGGAAGGGTGAGAGTGCGTATAATCCATGGACTCATCATTAGTCATAAAGAACTCATATACTTATTGAAAAAATCTACAAGTTATCAAAGCAAAGTATTACTCGCATGCTCCTAGGGGGATAGATTGTTAGGAAAAGATCATCGCTCGTCCCCGACCGCCACTCATAAGGAAGACAATCAATAAATAAATCATGCTCCGACTTCATCACATAACGGTTCACCATACGTGCATGCTACGGGAATCACAAACTTTAACACAAGTATTCCTCAAATCCACAACAACTCAACTAGCATAAATCTAATATCACCATCTTCATATCTCAAAACAATTATCAAGCATCAAACTTCTCATAGGATTCAACACACTCATAAGAATTGTTTTACTACTCTTGGATGCCTATCACTTTAGGCCTAATTTCTCAATTTAAGCAAATTACCATGCTGTTTTGTAGGACTCTCCAAATAATGTAACTGAATCATGATAGAACAATAGTTTCTACAAAACAAATCCACCTCCGTGCTCTAAAAGATATAAGTGAAGCACTAGAGCAAAAACTATATAGCTCAAAAGATATATGTGAAGCACATATAGTATTTTAATAATTTCCGAATCATGTGTGTCTCTCTCAAAAGGATTTTATAGAAAGGATGATTGTGGTAAACTAAAAATCAAAGACTAAAATCATACAAGACGCTCCAAGCAAAACACATATCATGTGGTGAATAAAAATATAGCTCCAAGTAAAGTTACCGATGGAAGTAGACGAAAGAGGGGATGCCTTCCGGGGCATCCCCAAGATTTGGCTTTTTGGTGTCCTTAGATTATATTGGGGTGCCATAGGCATCCCCAAGCTTAGGCTATTGCCACTCCTTGTTCCATAATCCATCAAATCTTTTACCCAAAACTTGAAAACTTCACAATACAAAACTTAACAGAAAATCTCGTGAGCTCCGTTAGCGAAAGAAAACAAAACACCACTTCAAGGTACTGTAATGAACTCATTCTTTATTTATATGGGTGTTAAACCTACTTTATTCCAACTTCTCTATGGTTTATAAACTATTTTATTGGACATAGATTCATCAAAATAAGCAAAGAACACACGAAAAACAGAATCTGTTAAAAACAGAACAGTCTGTAGTAATCTGTAAGTAACGCAAACTTCTGGAACTCAGAAACATCTACCAAAATAGGACGACCTAGAAAATTTGTTTATTGATCTGCTTCAATTGGAATTAGTATTTATCACGTTCTGGTGATTTTTAACAATTGTTTTCGTGAAGAGAAAGTTTCTGGAATTTTCTGCAAGATCAAATAAATATCATCCAAGAAGATCTTATAGGTTTAACTTGGCACAAACACAAATTAAAAAATAAAAACAAATATAACCAGAGGTTAGATCAAATATTTATTCCTAAACATAAGCAAAAAGCAAAAAACTGAAATAAAATTGGGTTGCCTCCCAACAAGCGCTATCATTTAACGCCCCTAGCTAGGCATAAAAGCAAGGATAGATCTAGGTATTGCCATCTTTGGTAGGCAATCCATAAGTGGCTCTCATAATACATTCATAAGGTAATTTTATTTTCTTTCTAGGGAAGTGTTCCATGCCTTTCCTTAACATAAATTGGAATCTAATATTCCCTTCCTTCATATCAATGATTGCACCAATCGTTCTAAGGAAAGGTCTACATAGAATAATAGGACATGAAGGATTGCAATCTATATGAAGAAAAATGAAATCTACGGGAACATAGTTCCTATTTGCAACAATAAGAACATCATTAAATCTTCCCATAGGTTTCTTAATAGTGAAATCCGCAAGGTGCAAGTTTAAAGAGCAATCATCAAATTCACGGAAACCTAGCAAATCACACAAAGTTTTTGGAATCGTGGAAACACTAGCATCTAAATCACACAAAGCATAGCATTCATGATCTTTAATTTTAATTTTAATAGTAGGTTCCCACTCATCATAAAGTTTTCTAGGGATAGAAACTTCCAACTCAAGTTTTTCTTCATAAGATTGCATCAAAGCATCGACGATATGTTTAGTAAAGCTTTATTCTGGCTATAAGCATGAGGAGAATTTAGCACAGATTGCAACAAGGAAATACAATCTATCAAAGAGCAATTATCATAATTAAATTCCTTGAAATCCAAAATAGTTGGTTCATTAATATCTAGAGTTCTGATCTCTTCAATCTCACTTTTACCAATTTTTGCGTCAAGATCTAAAGACTCTCAATTTTTGCAACGCCTTCTAGGTAAAGGTGGCTCATATTTAGTCCCGTCATTATCAAGATTCATATTGCAAAACAAAGATTTAATAGGATACACATCAATAGCTTTTAGATGTTCATCTTTATTTTCATAGAAACTAGAAGAACACGCTTTCACAAAGCAATCTTTCTTAGCACGCATCCTAGTGGTTCTTTCTTTGCACTCATCAATGGAAATTCTCATGGCTTTGAGAGACTCATTGATATCATGCTTAGGTGGAATAGATCTAAGTTTCAAAGAATCAACATCAAGAGAAATTCTATCAACGTTCCTAGCCAATTCATCAACCTTGAGCAGTTTTTCTTCAAGCAAAGCATTGAAATTCTTTTGTGAATTCATAAAATCCTTAACACTAGTCTCAAATTCAGATGACATCTTATTAAAATTTCCATAAGAATTGTTGTAGGAATTACCATAATTATTAGAGGAATTACTAGGGTACGACCTAGGATTAAAGTTTCCTCTATACGCATTGTTACCAAAATTATTCCTACAAACAAAATTCACATCCATAGATTCGTTATTATTCTCAATCAAAGTAGACAAAGGTATATCATTAGGATCATAAGAAACACTTTTAGTAGCAAATAATTTCATAAGTTCATCCATCTTTCCACTCAAAACATTAATTTCTTCTCTCACATGCACTTTTTTATTAGTAGATCTTTCGGTGTGCCATTGAGAATAATTAACCATAATATTATCTAGGAGTTTAGTAGCTTCTCCTAAAGTGATTTCCATAAAAGTGCCTCCCGCGGCCGAATCTAAAAGATTTCTAGAAGCAAAATTCAATCCGGCATAATTTTTTTGTATTTCATCCAAAGGTTCAAACCATGTGTAGGGAAATTACGTATCATTAATTTCATCCTCTCCCAAGCTTGTGCAACATGTTCATGATCAAGTTGCTTAAAATTCATAATATCGTTTCTAAGAGAGATGATTTTAGCGGGAGGAAAATACTTAGAAATAAAAGCATCTTTGCACTTATTCCAAGAATTAATACTATTTTTAGGCAAAGACGGAAACCAAACTTTAGCATGATCTCTAAGATAAAAAGGAAATAGCTTCAATTTAACAATATCATTGTCCACATCTTTCTTCTTTTGCATATCACACAAATCAACGAAGCTATTTAGATGGGTAGCGGCATCTTCACTAGGAAGGCCGGCGAATTGATCTTTCATGACAAGATTCAACAAAGCAACATTAATTTCACAAGATTCAGCATCGGTAAGAGGAGTAATTAGAGTGCTAAGAAAATCACTGTTGTTGGTATTGGTGAAGTCACACAATTTAGTATTATCTTGAGCCATCGTGATAAGCAAGCAATCCAACACACGAGAAAACAAGAGGCAAGCGAGAAAGAGGCGAATGGAAAAGAGAGGGCGAATAAAACGACAAGGGTGAAGTGGGGGAGAGGAAAACGAGAGGCAAATGGCAAATAATGTAATGCGAGGGATAAGGGTTTGTGTTGGGTCCTTGGTATGTCTTGACTTGGGGCGAATCTCCCTGGCAACAACGCCAGAAATCCTTCTTGCTACCTCTTGAGCACTGCGTTGGTTTTCCCTTGAAGAGGAAAGGGTGATCCAGTAAAGTAGCGTAAGTATTTCCCTCAGTTTTTGAGAACCAAGGTATCAATCCAGTAGGAGATCACGCACGAGTCCCACGCACCTACACAAACAAATAAGAACCTCGCAACCAACACGATAAAGGGGTTGTCAATCCCTCAACGGTCACTTACAAGAGTGAGATCTGATAGATATGATAAGATAATATTTTTGGTATTTTTATGATAAAGAGAAATAAAGATGCAAGTTAAAATAAAAGGCAATAGAAATAACTAAGTATTGGATGATTAATATAATGGAAAATAGACCTGGTGGCCATAGGTTTCACTAGTGGCTTGTCTCAAGATAGCATAAATATTACGGTGGGTAAACGAATTACTGTCGAGCAATTGATAGAATTGAGCATAGTTATGAGAATATCTAGGTATGATCATGTATATAGGAATCACGTCCGTGACAAGCAGATCGAAACGATTATGCATCTACTACTATTAATCCACACATCTATCCAGCATGCATCTAGAGTATTAAGTTCATAAGAACAGAGTAATGCTTTAAGTAAGATGACATGATGTAGAGGGCTAAACTCATGCAATGTGATATAAACCCCATCTTTTTATCCTCGATGGCAACAATACAATACGTGTCGTTTCCCTTTCTGTCACTGGGATCGAGCACCGCAAGATTGAACCCAAAGCTAAGCACTTCTCCATTGCAAGAAAGATCAATCTAGTAGGCCAAACCAAACTGATAATTATAAGAGACATGCAAAGATAGCCAATCATACATAAAAGAATTCAGAGGAGATTCAAATGTCGTTCATAGATAATCTTGATCATAAACCCACAATTCATCGGATCTCGACAAACACACCGCAAAAGTTGATTACATCGAATAGATCTCCGAGAAGATCGAGGAGAACTTTGTATTGAGATCCAAACAGACAGAAGAAGCCATCTAGCTAATAATTATGGACCCGAAGGTCTGAGGTAAACTACTCACACATCATAGGAGAGGCTATGGTGTTGTTGTAGAAGCCCTCCGTGATCAATGCCCCCTCCGGCGGAGCGCCAGAAAAAGCCCCAAGATGGGATCTCACGGGTACAGAAGGTTGCAGCGGTGGAAATAGGGTTTTGGCTCCATATCTTATAGTTTGGGGGTACGTAGGTATATATAGGAGGAAGAAGTACGTCGGTGGAGAAACGTGGGCCCCATGAGGGTGGAGGGCGCGCCTGGGGGGGGAGGGTTGGCGCGCCCCTTGCCTCGTGCTCTCCTCGTTGATTACTTTGCGTAGACTCCAAGTCCTCTGGATCACCTTCGTTCTAAAAATCACGTTCCCGAAGGTTTCATTCCGTTTGGACTCCGTTTGATATTCTTTTTCTGCGAAACACTGAAATAGGCAAAAAAACAGCAATTCAGGCTGGCCCTCCGGTTAATAGGTTAGTCGCAAAAATAATATAAAAATGTATATTCAAGACCGTTAAACATCCAAAATAGAATATAATATAGCATGGAACAATAAAAAATTATATATATGTTGGAGACGTATCAGGTGCATGTTTAGGTCGCATGCCAGGAATGGGAACGAATTACAACCGTACCAGTGTCATGGCTCGTCCTCAAACATTTCGAATCTCGGTTTTTAAGTCCCCATAAATCCTAAACTGACCAGGAAGTCATCAAAGGTGGCATGGTGTCATGTCATGCACATATATGTCATGGTAAAAACATTTTTCAATTTGGGCTAAGCTTTATTTCAAACCTCTTACAAAAACTGGAACTTCTCTCAAAGAAGCCTCATGGTTCTGATAGGGAAACGTGTCCCCCTTGTGGGCGAAACATAATCACTCCCTCTTTTCGCCTTTTATTTTCTTCTACGGGCAACATGGAACGACAGGATATCCGTGCTAAAATTTATACTTATTTAGTGTTCGTTTGGCCTTTTTATACACTCATTGGGTTTCCTAGGCATTTAATGTCCATAATTCAAATCTGAACTACAAATACATGCTCGAGTTGACCAAAATGGCTAGAAAAATTATACATGTGTCCTTGGGGGCATGTTGAGGTCCCATGCCAGGAATGGGAACGAATTACAACTATACCGGTGTCATGTCTCGTCCTCAAACATTTTGAATCTCGGTTTTTAAGTTGCCATAAATCCTAAACTCACCAGAAAGTCATCAAAGGTGGCATGGTGTCACGTCATGGCACATATATGTCGTGGTAAAAACATTGTCCAATTTGGGCGAAGCTTTATTACAAACCTCCTACAGAAACTAGAACTTCTCTCAAAGAAGCCTCGTGGTCCCGATAGGGAAAAGCGTTCCCCTTGTGGGCGAAACATAATCACTGCCTCTATTCGCCTTGTATTTTCTTCCACGTAAGCCTATCGTAAGCTTTATTACAAACCTCTTACAGACCGGAGCCTGTCGCAAGAACCCTTGTGGTTTCGATAGGGAAACTGGTCCCCTTGTGGGCCAAACGATAATCAGTCCCTCTTCTAGCCTCGTATTTTCTTCTACACGCGACATGGAACAACTTGAGATTCACGCTGAACTTTGAAATTATTCAGGGTTCGTTTGACCTTTTTTATTCATTAATTGAGTTTTCTAGGCATTTAATGTCCATCATTTAAATCCAAACTACAAATACATGCTCCAGTGCACTAAAATGGCTAGAAAAAATATACATGTTTCCTTGGGGTGCATGTTTAGGTCCCATGGAACGAATGGGAATGAATTCAACCATCTCGCCATCTTGGCTTGGCCACAAACATTGCAAATCTCGGTTTTTAAATTTCTCTAATCCAAAACTCACCAGGAAATCGTGAAACTTGGCATGGTGTCACTATATGGTACATATAATTGTCCAATTTGGGCGAAGCTATATTACAAGCCTTTCATAAACCTGAGCCTGTCGCAACCCTCTTGTTGGTTCCGATAGGGAAACATGCCCCTCTTATGGGCGAAATGATAATCGCTGCCTCTTCTCACCTTGAACTTTGTTTTCTACAGGCAACATAGAATAACAGGAGTGTCGGGCTGAAATTCGAAACTGTTCAGGGTTCGTTTGGCCATTGTATATATATTACTAAGTACTAATTTTTCTATGCATTTAATCTAGTCCATAATTCAAATTTGAACTACAACCACATGCTCCAGTGAGGCAAAATAGGTGGGAAATCGTACATGTGTCATTGGGTGCATGTTTAGGTCCCGTTTAAGGAATAAGAATGAATTACAAACTTGTCGTTGTCCTGAAATATTGAGAATCTCGGTTTTTAAATCCCAGGAAATCAAAAAGTCACCCAAAAAACATGAAACTTGGCATGGTTTCATGACATGGCACATATATGCTGTGGTAAAAAAATCATCCAGTTTGAGAAGAGGCGCACACATTAGTAGCTAATGAGTCCTTTTTGAGACAAACAGCTGATACGTTAATATCGCAAACGGTTGTATTATATTTACTGTGTCAAAATTTAACCATACTCGGTGGCGTGCGCGTAGTTGTTTGATTAGATGGGATGAGCGCAAGAAGTCCGCCGTGCAGGCTCGACGGGACACGTGCGAGCAGTCCGTCGCGCAGGCTCAACGGGACGCGTGCATCCTGTCCACCTCGCAGGCTCGACGGGACATGTGCGAGCAGCAAGGCCGCCCATGCTCACCGGGAAGCGAGCTCTTTGACCTCCATGGAACAGCCGCCGCCCGCCTCACCCACAACTTCTCCATTAATGGATTAATTAAAGCACCTGGACGGAGGGTGTTTGCTTGTGGTCCCATGTCAGCATTTGCTTTGTTCATGTTTTCAAGTCGTATTCCGCCCTAATTTAAATTGCCACACAGGGCAACGGATAATATGAACAAAAATAAATTGGCAACGGATAATATGACGACAAATTTACAATGGCGCAGATAATAATTGTCTTACATATTCCGGATAATTTAAAATGCCACATGCGGCAAAGCCCGGAAGACACGGTGGCAAGAGAAGAAGGAAATTGCAGACAACGATCTGGGTCGCTACTGTCTCTACTTGTCGATGGATCGCCAGGCGGCGAAATCCTCTAGCTCCTTCTTCAATTCCTCACGACTTTGCTTGAAAGCAGCCACGGATTCCTCCACCTCCTGCTCATGCTCGATCCGGAGCTTCCTCAAGCCACCCATCAGTTCCTCGATGACCGCTTTCAGCGTCATCTCCGAGGCACTGCTCTGCTCATGCTGCATCTTCCAGCCGGCGGCCTCCTCCTCATACTCGGCGACCAACTTGAGGAGCTTCGCATTGTAACCCATGAGTTGCTCGACGAGGCAGGTCACCTTGTCAACGGAGGCATCGCTGATCTTTAGTAGCTTTATCAAGCCGTCGACCAGCTCCTGCTTCGTAGTGATGCCAGCGAGAATGTTGTCCTCCCCGCGAAGGACTTCAGGAATGCCGGCTCGTCGCGATGGCCGACGCCGCGGATGCGCTTGTGAGAGCCATCGCTTGCCTGTGAGAGCTCGTTCGAGGGCTCCGCGGCGTGCCGGGACATCTCTACTGTGGCTGCGGCTTCGCGACCGGACCTCTCTAGTGCTCCCGCGGCCTTGGTCTTTACTTCCTGGTTATATGTCCACCCTAAACTCCTCCTACTGGTCATGGCTGAATGACTTGACAGTAAAAACCAGTTTTGTGGGTGATCAGGAGAGGAACTGTGAAGTAATTTTCGAGTGGGTAGTTTTTATAGCCCGATGCTAAGTGTGAACACATATTAGTTTGATAGGTGTGAACAGATTTGCAATTACTTATTGCGTTGTAATCAACAATGTGACAAGAAACATGGTCAAAATTTATTGATGGCAAAAGGTTGACCACGTGGTTGCTCGCCATTGAGGCGGCCGCGACGCGCTCCACTCTAGCGTCCCTACGCGTGCTCTGCTCGCCATTGAGGAAAAGTTACAATGGCAACGGTTAATAATTCTTAATAATTGTCTTACATATTCAGGATAATTTAAAATGCCAAATGCAGCAAGGCCCAGAACACTCACGACCTACATATGCAGACAAGTATAATAAAATATAAGCTAAAAGGCTGAGTTGGTGGCCTTCCGACGATGGTCTTCTCGGACTCCATGATCAGCATAACACCCTTGCGGCCTTCACTCCGAGTGTCCCGACCCGCCTCCGCCTATGGAGCTGCTGGCTCTGGGAGGCTCTTGGGGCTGTTGGGCCTCTTCCAGAAGAGCTTGACAGCATGCAATCGCGTGCATGACAACTCCATCGAACCGCTCCATTTCCATGTCTCTGGCCTGGTAGCAAATTCTGTCGATCACTTGCATACTCAAGATATCACATTGGTGATGTTCTACTTCGTCGGGGACGTCAACTCCGCCAAGGATGCGCTTGAGCCTGGCCACCACATCATCGGGATCGAGGTTGACACGGCTACTGCGGGCAATGATGAAGTCGCAGGCTGCCTTTGTCTTGACTGAATCATAGAGGTCCTCTTCCCATTCCTTGTGGGGCATCAGGCTCTCGATGAGCACTGGTGACGGCGGTTCTTCGTGGATGGAAAACAGCTCATCACACCTGCTCTGCAATATGTTGATTGTTCTCCCACAGACTGTGACGTCGATATCGCTGCCGATGGGCCATGGTGCCTGCACCGACTGATGAAGCTCTTGCTCCCCGACCTGCTCCGGCTCGTTCTCCTTGCCGAAGATGTAACGCAGGTAGGCATCGACGTCGAAGCTTTGGTCGTTGCCTAGCATGCTTGGAATAACTAATGGTAGATGGATGAGGACTAGATCTTTGCAGAGTGTCGCGGCGGTGCGTTGTCTCCTGGGTTATATGCAGTCAGCAGTTAGCTGGTGGCGGGAAACCGGTGAGGGAATAGGCGTGGATTTTACAATTCACCCATGTGGAGCGCGGGAAGACTAAGTGGAGCACACACACAACCCGAATACCGTATCCGGTGCCACGTGTTATTCATCACACAAGTGTTAACATAAGGAAATGCATGTGTAACTTACTAATCATCGCACACGAGTACTCGCAGACGCATCATGTGTGATACACCCAGCCACCGCAAGCAACTAGTTTGCATTTTTCAATGTTTTTTGTACACACAAAAGCGCACACGAACCAACTGTATTAACCGTCTGTGTTGTAAATTCTCATCGCAAATAGTTCATCCGAGTCGGCTGTTTGCCACGTATCACACAAGTCTTGTTAAGTTCAACCGTTTCTATTGCGTTCGCTAATCAAAAACAGTTTGTCCGAGTGAACCGTATGCCCTATATCACACACACCTTGATCTGGCTAACCGTTTATGTCGCACTCCCTAATAGCAAATGGTTCATCGGAGCGAACTGTATGCCGTATATCACACACACATTGATATGGCTGCCCGTTTCTGTTGTTCTACCTCATCGCAAACAGTTTGAACGGGTCAACCGTGTGCCCTGCATCGCACACTCAACTAAAATCTGAACCGTGTTTGATGCATCCTCCATCGCAAATGTTTTGCACCTTTCTTGACGGGTTTTTTACATCCCAGTTTGTGATTAATGCATCGCACACAGTTTTGTCAAAGGGTCTCTGATTGTAGTGTCGCGTTAGCAGCATCCTGCAGTAGTGTATGGCACCGTCCAGTCGGGGGTGATCACCAAAACCTCCATGATCAGGTTGACCACACCCGGGACTTTGATCTCAGTCAAATTGGTTGAGCTTATTGGTTGCGGGGCTCCTTTGTAAAAGGATCTTCTTGAACTAACGGGGTGTGGAGATGCTCCAAGAACACATTGGTGGGTATAGGTTTTCGAGTGGAACCTAACCTTGCCAGATCATCAACAACTTGATTATTGATTCAGGGTATGTGGTGGAGCTCTAACCCCTCAAACTCCTTCTCCAACTTTCTTACTGCATTACAATAACCAGTCATAGCTGGGCTCCTGATATCCCACTCCTTCATCACTTGATTGACCACCAAGTTCGAGTCGCCGTAAACCATCAGGCGACGGACGCCGAGTGAGATGGCCATACGCAACCCATACAGATGTGCCCCATATTCCGCTTCATTGTTCGAAGATTCAAAGTGAATCTGTAGGACATAACTGAGCTTGTCGCCTCTTGGGGATACCGGGACCACTCCAGCAACAAAACCATTCAACATTTTGGACCCATCAAAGAACATAGTCCAATGTCTCAAGTGAATCTGAGTAGGTTGCTGCTGCTCAATCCACTAAGCGAGGAAATCTGCTATTGCTTGTGACTTGATTGCTTTCTTTGCCTCGAACTTGATATCCAACGGAAGGAGTTCAATCGCCCACTTTGCCACTCGGCGAGTTGCGTCTCTGTTGTTCAGAATTTCTGACAATGGAGCATCGCTGATGACTGAAACCGAGTGGTCTGCGAAGTAGTGTGCAACTTTCTTCATGGTCAAGTAAATTCCATAAACAAGCTTCTGATAATGCGGATATCTTTTCTTGGATGGATTCAAGACTTCAGAAATATAGTACACTGCATGTTGAACTTTGTAAGCTTTCCCTTCTTCTTCTTCCCGCTAGACTGTGAGCACTGTGCTGACAACCTGTCTAGTGGCTGCAATATACAGTAGTAGAGGCTCTTTGCTGATTGGGGCAGCAAGCACTGGCTGGGTGGAAAGCAGGGCTGTGAGCTCTACAAACGCTGCTTCAGCTTCAGGAGTCCACTCGAACTTATAAGACTTCTTCATCAGTTGGTAAAGAGGCAATGTCTTTTCACCGAGACGAGAGAGGAATCGTCTCAATGCAGCCAAACAACCAGTAAGCTTCTGAACGTTGTGTACACGCACGGGGCTTTTCATTCGGAGAATTGCCAAAACCTTTTCTGGGTTTGAGTCGATCCCTTGTTTGGAAACAAGGAAACCGGGTAACTTTCCGCCCGGGACTCCGAATGTGCACTTTGATGGATTGAGCTTGATATCATATCTTCTTAAGTTGGCAAAGGTTTCAGTGAGGTCAGTCAATAGGTCAAAACCTTTGCGTGACTTGACCATGATATCATCCATGTATGCTTCCATGTTTCGACTGATTAGAGTGAGCAGGCACTTCTGAATCATGCGGATGAACGTGGCGCCAGCATTCCTGAGGCCAAAAGGCATGATAACATAGCAAAAACACCCGAATGGGGGTGATGAAGGCTGTTTTTATTTCTTTGGGTCCATACAGCCGGATCTGATGGTACCCGGAATACGCATCCAAAAAGGACAAATGCTCACACCCCGCAGTTGAGTCGACAATCTGGTCGATGCGGGGGAGGGGGAAATGATCTCTCGTGGAGGCCCGATTGATGTGTTTGAAATCAATACACATACAAAGTGAATCATCTTTCTTGGGGACCATGACAACATTGGCGAGCCACTCGGAGTGGTATATCTCGCAGATGAACTCAGCTGCCAGGAGGTGAGCCACCTCCTTGCCAATTGCCTTCCTATTCTCCACGGTGGACCGACGGAGATGCTCTTTGACAGGTTTTGCTTTTGGGTCGACTCACAAACGGTGCTCAGCCAGTCCCCTGGGTACACCCGGCATGTCAGATGGTTTCCATGCAAAGATGTCCCAGTTCTCACGGTGGAACTAGATGAGCGCTTCTTCCTATTTGTTGTCGATGTTGTTGAGATGTGGGTCGGAGCAGCATTGGAATCAGTCGGGTGAATATGGACAGGCTTTATTTCACCGGACGACTGAAATGCGGACTCTGAAGCAGGCTTCTTAGCTCGCAGAAAATCACTCGGATCTGCATCCTTGTTGTACTCTTCCATTTCTACAGCTGCCATTTGCTCATCGGCAATCTTCGAGCCCTTCTGGAGGCACTCTCCTGTCCTTTGCCGATTCCCTGTGACTGTGATCACGCCCCTGGGGCCAGGCATCTTCATCTTGAGGTACACGTAACATGGTCGAGCCACGCAACGAGCATATGCAGTCCTACCAGAATAGCATGATAGGCACTATGAATATCCACCACCTCAAACGTCAACTTTTCCTTACGGTAATTCTTTGAATCACTAAAAACCACATCAAGAGTGATCTGACCGAGTGAATCGACTTCCTTTCCTAGGATGACTCTGTGGAACCTCATGTTACTCTCACTGATCTTGGACATTGGAATGCCCATCCCCCGGAGGGTCTCAGCGTAGAGAATGTTCAAACCACTGCCACCATCCATCAGAACCTTGGTCAGTCGGGTGCCCCCAATGACTAGGTCGACCACCAACGCTTGCTTCCTGGGGTAGCAACATGCACTGGGTGATCGTACTGGTCGAATGTAATGGGAGTCTTCGACCTCTTCAAATATGTCGTGGTTGCCGGAGAAACCATGTTCACTTCCCGATTGATAACTTTCAGTTGACTTTTGCTCTCGACGTCAGATAAAATAACTAAAGTGGCATCGACATTGGGGTAATCATCATCTCCCTCTTTGTCCTCTTCCTTATCAAATTCCTTCTTTTTTTCGCTGGGCTAACCCTCTCAGAAGCTCTGAATCAGGAGTCGACACTGTCGAGTGGTGTGCTTGGGGTAAATCCAGTTACCCTCTTCATCTTTTTTGGTGTGTATGTGGAACGACAAATCAAGAACATCATTTCCCGCTTCATCTTTCAGTTTTTTGGGGATCCAGGGCCCTTTAGGCTTTCCCTTGAACTTCCCTTGATTCACAACTTCAGCTTCAGCAGGACCTGCAGTTTCAGGTTTGCGCTTCTGCTTCTGACTGGAGTTTCCTCCTCCGGTGTCCTGGGCGACTAGCTTGTTGTTGCCACTGTGGAGTCGGTCTTCCTATTCGCCGTTAGCGTACCGAGTGGCTATTTCCACCATTCGGGCCAGGGTCATATCTCCTGTCCGACCAAATTTCAGGTTGAGCTCTCTATACCGAACTCCCTCTTTGAAGGCGCAAACTGCTTGGTGCTATGACACACTTTCCACTGTATCATGAAGGGTAGTCCACCTCTGAATGTAATCTCTCAAGGTCTCATTTGGTTTCTGGACACAATATTGTAACTCAGTCAGCCCGGCTATTCGCTTGCAGGCGCCCTTAAATGTTTTAACAAACACTCGGGCTAACTCTTCCCAACTGAAAATACTTCTAGGGGCTAACTGTTTCAACCAAGCTCTGGCAGAAACTTCAAGCATCAAAGTGAGGTTCTTCATGGCCACATCATCATGGCCACCACCGATCTGCACTGCCACTCGGTAATCTTCCAGCCAGGTGTCCGGCTTTGACTTATCGGTGAATTTACTGACTCCCATCACCATCCTGAAATTGGGAGGGATCTCAGCAGCTCTGATGGCTCTACTAAAACATTCGGGCCCAGAAACATGCACTCTGCTTCCAGTCAAACGATCTCTGTCTTGTCCTTCTCTGTGTGCCCGTCCTCTGTCGACCAGACCTTGTACAAGGACTGATCTTGCATCAAACCCAGACTCTCTTAGGTCGACTGGAACCCTCCGCTCATCACCGGACATGGCGCCTGTCATCGTACCACCAGGGCGCGTACGATCCGCCAGTCAAAGGGGGCGTAGGCACTTGACAACAGTCATCAGGGCCGAATCGGTAATCATATTGTTCATGGTTCCGATCCAGATACTGCTCTTGGCGGTGCCCATGACCCTCACGCCGCGGAGGCAATCTTGGGTTGTGAGCCAACTGGACCGTGTCTGCCATCACAGACCTGCTGTGGATCATGTTGTGCGACTGGGAGACAGCTGAATTTTGTTCCCCTGCCGCCCGGAGGAACGCTCGGATCTGCAGCAAACCTCTACCAGCCTCTGAACGAGATGGCTGAATCGACTCTTCTATACTGGTTGCACCTGCAAGATCTTAACTGGTGTGTAGTATACCTGAGGTTCAGGCGGAAACAACTGTCGGTGTTGTCGACTGGATTCAGGGATCTGCCGACGAGCGCGTTTGTCGAGTGAATGTTGGAGATTCACCAAACCAGCGTGCTCGGCCAAGGTGGCCAAGCACGCAGCCTCCAAGGCCCGAGCCTCGGAAGTTTCTCCAATGATGGGGGTGTGGAGGGCCTCCATGTTGCGCCGATGCAACTCATCCATCTGCTCCGAAGTGAGGGCTTCGGGATGATACTCGTCATGACCATGCGACGGACCGCCACCACCATCGCAACGGAAACTAGGTGGGCTGTATGGCGTGTCGACCATCAAGACCTCCGCCGCAGGGTCGCTGCTTCCGCACTCGGACAGGGTCTCAGCGGAACCAGTCGACAGGTCGAATAGTCCGTAGAGAGATTCGTCGGGCTCGATTGCTGCGACTTGAGGGGTGTCCGATTGGCGGGCCATCACATGCTTCACCCATCGCTGAAGCCATGATGGACCAGATCTCTTGCGACGGCGTACAATAGGAAGGGTGGACGACGCGGGATCCGACTGATACTGGGTCGACGGCTGCCGCAGGAGGACGCCGCAAGCTCTCGCACGGAAGTGCGCCGCCCCGCGAATGGGAAGGGCCTTGACATCGAGGGGGGCCTCTTGGAGCCACGCGGAGTCACGGACGATGAAAATGAGCGCACCAAGACGGATGTCGTGGCCCATAGCCAAACCGCCACCAGAAACCATGTTGATGGAGATCGGAAAAATTGAAACCTCGCCGGAAGTCGCGAAGACACCGGCCCCACGATGGGCGCCAACTATCATGGGAGTGAGTCTGACAGTAAGGATAAGGGGTACGTAGGAGGAGGCAAGATCCTAGCTATGGTGAGGTTGTGCACGGAAGATTTACGAGTTCAGACCCTTCTCGGAGGAAGTAAAAGCCCTACCTCTCGGTGCCTGGAGACTTGGTTGACTGAATTATGCATGAGAGTTACAGGGGTTGCAAACCCTTGTGCCAAAGGAGGGGGTGGCTTATATACAGTGTGCCAGGACCCCAGCCATCCCACGTTACACAGGGTTCAATATACATTAAGATAGGGCGTTACTAGTAACACTAGATGTAAAGAGCTATAAATGATCTTCAAGACTACAGAGTGAATGCCTGACCATTGCCATCCTGAGTGGCTTTAGACCTTCTGCTCTCCGAGTGATTCTTCTTGTGGTTGAGTGACTCTATCTTGGTCGAATGGAATTGGTGTATCCGAGTGAGATAACTGGTCGAGTGGATTGCACTCTGTCGTGATTTCAGTCGGTATATTCTGTTGTACTTTGAATTTCTATGAATCTAGGGCAGTGTCCTTGGGTAGGGCATCTAGGTCAGGCCTATGACCCTACCCTAGGTACATGTCATCGTCACAACGCACTAGTAGCTTTTTTCCTGGACATGCAACTATGGCACAAGAACACGTCATGCGTGCAAGTCATAAATAACATTGTTTTTGTACTCTATGCATGCAAGCACTACATCGTCAATTCATGCATGTTACTCATAAGTTATTTCTTGCATTAGATTTTCTATTGACAATGTATGTGTTGGTCACATGCACACATATGTAGTTCACATTCACATTTTTGTTAGAAATGCCATTCTTTTAACTGCAATTCGGTCGTTCTCTTTGTACTTATTACATTTTTATTTTAAGCATACATTCACTTCCCATTAGTTATAGATTTTTTTGAGGAACTTTTATGCATAATTTTGAGTAGCAAATTTCACGCGGCCGTGGGTATATCAAAATGCGGGGCCCATGCATCATTGCCTTTCAGTCGAACCTACGTCCACAATTTTTTGTACGTATATCTCCACTGGTCCCCGAAACCAGAATATTGCCTCGTTCCCATAAAACCAAGTGGCCCACACATATTAAGGCATCGACTCGAACTCAATCCCTCTCCCGTTTACGACGTCGTGGCCCCGCACGCCGTAGTACTCCTACAAACCCTATCGCCGCACGCATCATCGGTTTTCTTCAAGAGGACAAGGGAGAAGCAGATTAGTAGTGGAGGTGCTTAAAAAAGGGTTTCTAGTGGAGGCTCCTACCCTAGGGTGCCCTATGTAGCTGCCGCATGCATCATTGGTTTTATCTTTTCTTTATGCTCTTGTGCCCTAGAGTGAAATGATGGTTGCTTCGTCTGTCTAGCTTAATGTGGGAAAGGTGGGGCTTTGTGATTTCACCCTTCATCACTCATTAACTACTACTGCGGCACTTCGACCGGGGTGCCTCCAAGTCCAACAGCTGCTCCGAACTGTAATTTCATGCATCGCACGTGGAACAAGACGGTGGATGAGCCACATGTCAGCCAAATGGTTCTTGTTTAGTGTGTCGCCATTTCATGTGCGGACTGACCCTTCTTGAGTTGCTACACCAACATGACAGGAGCAGCCTGCCACTTGGGTTTGCTCCTTGGTGAATCCCGACTATATTGATCTAAAAAGATACTACTCCCTTCGTCTCGTTTATAGGGCGTGCACGTAGTTCTAGGTCATCCATTTGACTAACTAAATATGAGTTACTATGTCACAAAAAGTATATCATTGGGTTCTTAAGCAGATGTAGTTTCTAAACATATATTGTTCATCACATATATAGCCACTTAAATTCTCAACCTAGAACGATGTGCATGCCCTGTAAACCGATATAGAGGAAGTAGTAAAAATGAGGTGATTTTACCGAGCGGTGGGCGGGGGAGCATGGCCTGTCATGCGGTCCCACGTGTCATGATGTACCAAGGTGCACTACAAAAAAGACACATCCGTGACCTTTTGGGCCGAACGAATTTTTTTCTGTCACTTCTATGACGATAATTGTGACAAAACCCGGTATCATCATAGATGTGGTGGGCTCCTACTTCTATGACAAAAAATCATGATAGAAAATGGGCTTTTCGTCCTGGGCGGGCCGGAGACGCAGCTGCATGACATTATTTGGGCCGTCCATGATGGAAAAACCGTGGTAGAAGCGAGGGGGAGGAAAATTTCAAGGAGTTCCCGGTTACGGTGGGAGGTCGGGGGCCGAGCGATGCGCGTTTCTCTCGTACACGTACGCACGTGTGTGCGAGGCGTTGTCTCTAACTGAACCCGAGCGAGGCGTTGGGCTCTAACTAAACCCGAGCGATTGCACTGTAGGCTACGCGTTACTGAACCCGAGCGATCGATCGATGGCTGTTAACTGAACCCGATTGAGCGATTCCTTGGCTACTGCTGCTAACTGAAGCCGATCGATGGGATGAACAGTGAGAGTTGCGCGGGGGGGGGGGGGGGGGGTGGATGAACAGTGAGCGGTGCCGTTGCCTCTGGATGAACAGGACCCCGTGGTGTGGTGGAGGGCTGGATGACCAGTAGACGGTGGAGGTGTGCCCGTGGAGGGGTGGATGAACAGGACCCCGTGGTGTGGAGGGCAGGATGAACAGTAGACGGTGGAGGGGTGCCCGTGGAGGGGTGGTTGAACATGACCCCGTGGTGTGGAGGGATGGATGAACAGTAGACGGTGGAGGGGTGGTTGAACAGTAGCCAGTGGAGTAGCGTGCGGTGGAGGCTGGATGAACAAGAGCCCGTGGAGGCTGGAGGAGGTCGACGGTGGATGAATAGTAGCTCGTGGAGGCTGGAGGGGGTCGACGGTGGAGATGAACAGTATCCCGTGGAGTACTGTTTTGCGGTACGCCACACCCCTCCCTATGAACAGGACCCTCATTTTGAACGTAGCGCTCCAACACAAGTCTGTTTCCTCCGTTTTGCAGTACGCCACACCCCTCCCGATCAACAGGACCCCCGTTTCGACCGTAGGAGGTTCGTTTCCTCCGTTTTGTGGTACGCCACACCCCTCCCGATCAACAGGACCCCCGTTTCGACCGTAAGAGGTCCGTTTCCTCCATTTTGCGGTACGCCACACCCCTCCCGATCAACAGGACCCCCGTTTTGACCGTAGGAGATCCGTTTCCTCCGTTGTGTGGTACGCCAGGCCTCGTTTCCATCGCCTCTTCCGTCCAAGCCCTCCCGATGAACACGACCACGCATTCCATTCCGACCCAGCCGCGTTGCCTCCCGATGAACACGACGCATTCCGTTGCCTCCCCATGAACACGACGACGATGATGTTTCTCCGTTCCGACCCAGCCATGTACACGAGCCCTCGTCGTACGTATGCGCGAGTAGGCGTTCGAGACCCCGCCCGTATGTACACATACGTGGCCGTATTTTCTTTCTTGCACCCTGGCCGCCTCTACTACGACACGTGCGCGCCTCTACATCCACCAGTATATATGTATGTACATGTTCGCGACCAGAATGACAACGCTACGTACGCTTCGACCAGGTGGGTCCCGACTGTCAGGCACTTCCTTGCTTGCGAAGATGTAGCTGGTGGGTCCCAGCAGTCAGGGGGGCGAATCGTTTTTTTTGCCCGGACGCACTTCCTTGTGTGTGAAGGTGTAGTTGGTGGGTCCCAGCACTCAGGGGGGAAACATTTTTTTCGCGAAATACGGTGGCCCGTCTGGTGGGTCCCTGCTGTCAGGTGGAGGAATCATTATTTTCCACGTAATAAGGAGGCACTTCCTTGCTACCGGCATGGACCCAGCTATCAGCCTCTCCACGTACAGTCCACGTCCGATGGAAGTCGTTCCTTGACCACGTTGACCACGCCGCGCCGAGAGCACCAGGGCGGTGGACGACGGCGAGGCCTAGGAAGGGGACGACGCAGAGCCGGTGAAGACGCAGCAGTGGATGCCCACGCGGAGAGGAGTATGAGGGTTCACTCGTTCGGCTGCGGTGTGAGGTTGCCGTCGCCGCAGGGCCTGGCCAGCGGTGGGAATAGTAGGGGGCGGTGAGGCCTCTACGGCAGCACAGTCGGCCACGAGAGGCAGGAGCAGGCGGCATGACCGGTGCTGCTTTGTTCGGCTGGAGCAAGAAGACCAGAGGTTGAAGAAGCACTACGGCCGCTGGATGGACATCGTACGATCAGTGGAGCTAGAATCGTGCATATTGACTAACTGGACAAAGCCCTCCGTCCCTGTCAACTTAGTAGGCCCACAAGTCAGCCTCCCACCAAGGTGGGTCCTAGCTAGCAGGGGGGTACTCATTTTTTTGTGCGTAATAAGGAGGCACTTCCGGTGGGTCCGAGCTGACAGCAGGGGGAACATTTTTTTCGCAAAATACGATGGCCCATCAGGTGGGTCCTAGCAGTCAGGGGCAAACGTTTTTTTCGCGATATACTGGTGGGCGTCCGGTTGGTCCCTGCTGTCAGGTGGAGGAATAATTATTTTCCGCATAATAAGTAGGCACTTCCTTACGGCCGTCGTGGACCCAGCTGTCAGCCTCTCCACGTACAGTATTCTTTCGATGGAATTCGGTCGTTGACCACATTGACCACGGCGTGCCGACAGCACCACGGCGGTGGACGATGGCGAGGCCTAGGAAGGGGACGACGCGGAGCTGGGGAAGACGCCGCAGTGGATCCCACACGGAGAGGAGTACGAGCGTTCACTGGTTCGGCTGCGCTGCCGTCACCGTAGAATAACAGGGGGTGTGGGTGAGTGGAGTGGAGGGATGGCTTGGCCAGCGGTGGGAGTAGTATGGGGGCGGTGAGGCCTCCGCGGCACCACAGCCGGCTACAGGAGGCAGGAGTAGGCGGCACGACCGGCGCTAGAATCATGCGGTCGTTGGATGGACATCGTACGGTCAGTCGAGCTAGAATCATGCATATTGACTAAGTTGACAAAGCCCTTCGTCCCCGTCAACTTAGTAGGCCCACTATACTGGGTCCCAGCTAGCAGGGGGAGTATTCATTTTTTTATGCGTAATAAGGAGGCACTTACTTGCGTGCGAAGATATAGCTGGTGAGAGAGAGGCCACCGCACTCCCTTTTCCCCGACGGACGGGATGCGGCCGGATCAGTGACCAACGGTGAGAGAGAGAGAGGCCACCGGAGCCTTGTGTGAGATACTCTGAAGAGCGGACTACCTTTTCCTTCATAAAAATCATTTTATATTCTGTGTACGTGCGATTGAGCGCTATAACTTTATTTAAAAATAACGCGACAACACGTCAAGTCGAACTTTGTTTCGTGCACGCGTGGTACACGACCTCCCTAGTTAAACAACCGCTACAGGCGTTCAAATTAGCACGTCGGCTGCCATTTCATAAAGAAATGAGCTCCACCGTGTACCCGCGCGGGTGTGGCTGGGCACGAATCGTGATTACGTGCACGGTGCACCTATGCTCTTCTTGTATACGTACACCACCTACGTGGAGTTGTGTGAGAGAGATACAAACCTAGAGAGATATAGTGTGTGGGTTCTTGAGAGTTTTTTTGGGGGGGGGGGTCAATCAAAAAATTTAACATATGCAATGTGTGTGAAATAGAGTCCTGGATATAACATATATATAGAGGGGGCGATACACGAGAAGAGAGTGGAGGTATCATCGGCTTGAGGTGTCTATAGAATCGAAGAGAGGGATGATGTGTGTGTGTGTGTGCGCGCGCGCGATCGATAAAGAGTGCCATCGAATTTGTGTGTGCCCACGTCAAAGATATAGAGTGGCTGGCCTACTGGAATGTGAGATGGGACATGTGCAGTTTGTCTCTATGGCATGGATACCTACCTGCATCGCTCGACTATCGGTGTGTGGTGGGGGAAGAGGGAGGCCAAATTAACTATAGAGGTACAATGGCTGGTATATGTGTGGAGGAGGAGAGAGGCCTACCTCATGTATTAAGGAGATCGATCTGCCTCATGTATTAAGGGAGATCGATCGGCATCCATGCATATGTGCAGGAGATGAATAAGGGTGGGAGAGAGACACAGCTAGAGTGTTGGAGGGGGTGGTAGTGGAGTTGCTTCTAACAAATGGTGGGATAGGCTTGCTAGACAAATGGAGGGCACGCCCGCAATATAATTAAGAGAGGAGATGGTTTCTTGTTGTCTGTGCATGTGCGTGTGAGAGATGGGTCAGGAGGCATGCACGAATGATGAGGGGGGACGATGTGGCTGTGGTAAGCAGACGTAACTACATAGGAAGATCAATTGCCCTTTGTAAGAGAAAGGAGAGACATAACTTGTGAGGTACGTCGATCGATGGGGGGGGTAGTTAAAGTCGATCTAGGTATATGTTGGGAGATCGATTGGTATACATGCATGTGTGTGTTAGAAGCAAATGAGGCACGAGGAGAAGGATAGAGAGAGAGGGATGCATGTAGGAGGTGGTACGAGAGGCATACTATATTGAGGGGGAGGAGTGTGCGAGTACGAGAACGATGAAAAGAGTGGTGGGAGTGAGACATGGACGGTGACAAGAGAAGAGGGGAAGCTTGTGTTTGTGCTAGACACACCTGGCTAGAGAGGCATATCGATCAATGTGTGCCGTAAAGAAGGAGCTAGGGGGCCTACACACACCGTGGGTGAACGACCTAAAGTGAAAAGACAAATTTGCGTGATGGAGCTAGAGAATGCTGAGGGAGGGTGAGAGGGATGCGGGCATGTGCCTGCACAAGAGGAAGTTAGTGCTAGCTACAAAGATAAGAGGGTTGTGTGGGTGTAAAAGACGAACAGAGATCATATATACTTCTTTATAAAAAGCGAATTCGAATATTTGAAGAATTTATCATAGTGTTTCAAACCGACGGATGTGTGAATATATATAACGGTGATACACATGGTGTGGTTATGAACATGGTATACTACATTTAATATATTTTATCTCTACTCTTATAAAAAAATGGAGTTGTTGATGATGGTGTGCCTGCCATCCTGCATTATAGGCCGTCTGATTTATATCTGGCGGAAAGCAAGGAAACTATGATGGTTGAAGTTGGCAACAATCATGATTGTAGATTCTTATTGAAATAGAGAAACCAATTCAAATTTAGTTCGGATCGCAGCGGTAGTATAGACATTTGGAATGCACTAAAATGTTGGTATAAGTAGGTTACATGCATTAGACAGCAAGCGAAAAAATTTAATCAGACATAACATGGATTCATACTCCCTCCTTCCATCTACATAGGGCGTAATGAGATTTTTAAGACCGCCTTTGACTATTGACAAGATTAATAGTGCATGACATGCACAATGTGAAAATTATATCATTGAAAGAACCTTTCTCAGACGAATTTAACGGTGTGCTTTGTGTAAGTTGCATGTCATATATCATTGCTCTAATATTTCTCGAAGTTAGCATCGAAAAACGCATTAGGCCCTATATAGATGGAAGGAGGGAGTAGCTTTGAATAGCATTTGTATAGTAAAACGGGGCAAGACTCTCTCTTTGTGTGGTGTGAATAGTTTTATTTTTTTCGTTTTCTTTTTGGTTGAGGGAAGTGCGAATTGATTTGGTACGTACAAGTACAATATTATGACACGTTAGGCTTGTCCCTGAAATTCAACACGCGTCTTGTTATATCCCGAAAATTCAGATATCGTGCTCCCAAAACTGGCGCCTTCACAACCCGCACCTTGCTATCCCGAAATTACAACGTGCGGGAAAATTCCCTCCAGCTGCCAAATCCCGTCACGTGAGATCCCCCTTCTAACCCTGAGCCGAAAGCGCCGCTAGTTCAAATCGGTGGGGGGTACTTTTGTAACACACCCTACATTTTGGACAAGCACGTTCCTAAGTCATGCTTCACCCCCTCCCATCACCCCCTTTTCGCCATTCGAAATCCCAGGCCGCCATAACATCTCCGCTCCAGCCGCGAAACCCCACCCTCCTCCATCCGTCACGTCACCGCTGCCCAGCCGGAGCCTTTTCCCCGACGACGTCGTCCACCGCAACAGCTCGACGTCCCTCGTCCACCTCCCCGGATGAGGATCCGTCGTCCATCTCGTCGTCCCATCGGTTCAGCCGCCCCGTCCTCCACCTTCAAGGAGGTGCTCCGACGATCGCCTCGTCTATCGCGGCTGCTCCATCCCCACAACGCCGCCTTAACCTGCTCCATCGGAACCGCAGCATCCTCACCAACTCCTCGGACGAAGCCGAGGCCTACGACGCCACCAAAGAGGTTGTACACTCATCAGAACGCACCTTCTCCTTAACTCGAACTCCCGGCGCTGATGGTGCTCTATCCCGCACCCCCATGGAGCGGCTACCTTGAAGCCGGCGCAGCGGGCGACATCTCCATGGCGGCTCTGCCCCAGTGCGAGGCCCCTTCGGCAGTGGCGTCCATACCAGCCAGATCTGCTGCTGCTGCTCTGGCTCTCCCTCAATCGCTTGCTCGCCTAGCTGCTGCTGCTGCTCTCCCCCTCGCTCGTGCTGTTGCTCTGCTCTGATTAAGCCACACTTCAGTCGACTGAATCGACTTTTAGGTCAGTCAATTTTCAGGGGTTGGGGGGCTCGCCGGTGTTAAGGAAGAACCACGCGCAGCGGGGACGGGGGCTTGCCGGAGAGGTACCCCACCATCTATCTTAGGGTTCAGGGTGGGGGCGGGGGGCCTAGAGGGCTGGCCGGGGCGGCGGTGGCGAGTTGTTTCGGGGCGGCGAGGCGGCGCTGGGGCCGGCGGTTCGGCTGGTGGTGGCTGGCGGAGATGTTTGTCTTGTGCTGCTTCAGCCTTGACGTCTTACGGCTCACCGGAGCTGCTCCAACGACAGAGCGATCTAGCACAACAGAGCAGTGCCCTGGACACCATCTACAGATTCCTCAGATCTTCCTCCACACCTCCGACAGCCACCTCTGCCTCAACTGCTTCAGCGACCAACCCAATGATGCTGAGGTCGACACGGCTACGGCAAAGAGGTTGTACACTTGTTGCATCACTTATTACTATACATTCACGTCGATCCATTAGGGCTATTTTGGTTCAACGGAAAAACATCGATCCACTGGTTGTTACCATCACTCTAAATTTCTGCATGCTCTCCTTACATAATCTCACCATATTTTTTTGTATGCATGTCAGATATTGCACACAGTCATGCTGAACATGTAGAGAAAAAGAGAAGAGTTTTGCGTGGCAATACAATGTCATGCAGACATCGCTCCATGGTGGGTTCAATGGCAAACCCTCCCCACCCCTCTCCAGATTGTAATCCATAGGAAGATATCTGTTCTGAGGCGGATTCGTACGCCGCTGACCACTCCTATTCCCCCCCCAAGGTGTTTGCTCTACCTTGGCATGATGATGTTAGTCATATCATGCATATGTTGCCTTGCAGTGCCTACTTTTGACATCATATATGTCATCTGCTTAGTTTAGACATGTTCTGTAATGCCACCTGTTTAGTTTCTATATCATATATGGGAATTATGCAGTCTCATGTCTTTTAGCCAGATATATGTGAAATGTGCAATGCCATCCTATTTAACGAGGCATCATATATTTGAATGATATCTTTCCCATCCTTTTCTTCATTACATTTCCATTTGTCGACAATGTTTGTACATTAAACTACTCTTCCTGTGAATCAGCCATTTGGGTGGGAGATGGAAAAATCTGGAGTGAAAACAAGGCCTTTAGAGCAGACACTGCTACCTGTCGAAGCAGATCTCTTGGTGGGTCTTGATAGCTCCTCAGAGATGGATTCAGAGACAGATGACTAGTCCTAGTCCCCCACTGAGGTGTATGCTCTAACTTGGCACGGTTATACTGCTCATATCATGCATACGGTGTCTTGCATTGCATAGTTTAGACATCATATACACAATATTCAACACCATGTTCTTAGTTCAGACATCATATCGAATGCCCTCTGTTTAGCATATAAATCATATATGTAAATTAAATGATGCTATCCTGATTACTTAGATAACATGTAGGTGAATTATGTCAGGCAATCCTGTTTAGTTATTCATCATATCTTTGAATTATGTTATGCTATGCTTTCCAGTTTAGATAAACATCATATATGTGAAATTATGTCATGCTATCCATTTTAGTTAAACAATATACATGTCAACTATTTCATGCCCTCTTTTTTCCACACTATCTATTGCATCTGTCTCTCATACAATGTCTATACATTCAACTATGTTTCCTGTTTATCAGCCATTTGAATTGGAGCGGGTGATGCCAGTATCTAGCGGACTAAAAACACGGTCTTTAAATAAAACAGTGCTACCTCTTGGTGGAGATAGCACCCCGGTTGTACATGCACAAGAACCAGCCCTACCACACATAACCCAAACTCTCGCAGATTGTAGCCCTACTACGATGGACACGGAACCAGCTTCACCCAATCTAACCCCAACCCCAGCCGATAGTAACCCAGTTCCTGTTGACACAACACCATATCCACCACAGAGCTCTCAAACAAGAGCAGTTAGTAAGGCAGCTCCAGTGCCCAAAGGGCCAGTACTATCACGGCGAACCCCAACTCCACTAGTTAGTACGCCTATTCCTGTGGAGGAAGCACAACCAGCTAGTCGTAGTTTAGCATCTATCGCATTTGATGTTGCTAAATCGTATGTGCGTATCTTCCCATCTTGGAAATATTATACTGAAGATGAAGGAAAATGCCAGTTGCAGGTGTTTGTCCAGGAGTTATGTGTAAGTAATGTTATTCATGGCAATTACTTTGCTTTGTCCCATACATCCTACCTCCATGATGGTTATAATACAGCAAATTTTCCCCTTTTTCTCTATAGAGAAGGACCGATTTGGAAACTCAGGATGAGGCAACCTGTGCTAATACCTCTGCTATCTTCAAGAATGCTTGGTGGCAGTATCGGAATTACCTGAAGAAAACGTACTTCACCGGCAAAGAAACTCATCAAATTCCCTTACGTTCTCCTGAGACACATTTACTGGACGATGACTGGGAACGCCTTGTTCTGTACTGGTCCCGAACCAAGAATGTGGTAAGGTCTATGAGCTCATTTTCTATTTTTAAGTATTATATTCTTGCGTCTTACTATACTTTGTTCATGTAGAACAAGTGCCAAAACCTGAAGAACAACTGTTCTAATTTAAGATTCCATTGCTACCATAGGACATAGATATATGTTTGTTTGATGCTTTTATTATGTACTAGTACTTGGCAATAGAAGACTTGGTAGTTTAATCATGTCCACCTTACTAATGAACTGGTTCACCGAAATGAGTTTCATATACTAGTACATGCTAAACTTGTTATGTGTCTGCTTGTTTCTTCTTTAAGAATGCTAACAAAATATTGGGGAAGAGTGCCTTATTAAGCAACGGTAAAGTAAGTAATGCCGATAAGGTTCAGGATAGTGACACATCCTGTCTTGGTTTAGTGTTGGAGTTACTGGCCACTACCGCTTGCACAAGCTATTCAAACTCACTGTCTGAATCAGTTCGGGTTGTTGAGTCTCAACTACAAGCTGAAAGACATCGATCAGCTGTGCCGCGACAAGAAGCGGAAGGACTGCGGAAGTCCCTGGAGCATTCAGATGCATACTTTCTGGTGCAACAGCAAGCGTTGGAGGATTTTAGCGCCAAACAGGACAAAGCTAATCAGCTTGCTAAGTTTATTGCCAGCATGGTGGATACCCAGGATAACGTTTCTTGAGCTCTTCGGAAGTTGTTTCAGTTATGCTCGTGTTTTGCTGCCGCGTTTATTTGCACTGGTGGCCAATTTTGACGGCCAGTGTATATGATATGCTGCTTTGTTCCCTATATTTGCACTGGTGGCGAACTTTGATGCCTAGTGGATGTAATATGTGTAATAGCCGTGATAGCCTAGCGTTAGTTGCTTGCTTATTTATTTCCTTGTTGTCTTGTTTATTTGTTTGCTTGTAGTCATTGCAGTTCTTTTTCCGCGGTTAAATAGTGGCTGCAATAACCTATTTTTTAAAACTAGGCCACAATAACCATGGGCTAATATTTACTGTAGTGACACTGGGCCTCCTACGGGCCGTAGAAACAGTGGGCCTTTTACGGGCCGTAGAAACAGTGGGCCTTCTACGGGCCGTAGAAACAATGGGCCTCCTACGGGTCGTATCATCAATGGGCCTTATACGGGTCGTATGATCGATAGGCCAAACATGGGCCAATAACAGGCCGCATTATGGCCGTAAACGGTCTAGAGTTGGAATCGTCCGTTCATGGGCCGATCGTATCGGGCCATCGTTAATAGGCCGTATTTGATGACGCTACGAAAACGGCCCAACGTATCAACGGACCACAAACGGGCCGACTGTAACCACGGGCTGAATTTGTCCCACAAGCAGAAAATGACAGTAACGGGCCGTAAGTAAACGAATGGTGGAAATGAGCCCAAGAATAAATGGGCTCTGAGAAGGCTGAAAGATAACATGGGCTGGAAACGGCCCAACGGAATAACGGGTCGTTAATGGGTATAAAGTGATACACTGTTCATTACGGGCCAGTTTCACCATGGGCCGTTAATGGGTGTAAAGTGATATACTATTCATTACGGGCCAGTTTCACCACGGGCCGTTAATAGGCCAAGAGTACATAGGGCCTCATATGGGCCGAAAGACGTCATGGGCCATACATGGGCCAGAAGTGAAAACGGGCTGGAATCATATTGGATGGCCCAGATGACGCTACTGGGCCTAATTCGGATAGGCGTAACGGACCTTGGGTTAGCGGGCTGTAAATGGGCTATATGTGAACAGGCCGTTAACAGGCTTTCCATGGGCCGGCCCGCCAGCTTTTGACCAAGTCAAACGGGCCGGCCTTTTCACAGGAATGGGCCTTTGTTGGGACATGCCACATGTCGATGTATCATAGGCGCCTATCTGACCCACTGACGAGCTGACACGTGTTTCGTCCGGCCAATAAGAATTTTACACATGGAAATTTCCCATTGGTCGGGGCTGTTAACGGGTTACCGGATCCAAAACCCGACCCGATAGCTTAACGGCGTTCCGTTACGGTGGATGCCACGTGTCGGTCACCCTTAACGAAAGCACTTCTGTGACGCGCGATTTATCGTCATGGAAGTGGACACTTCCGTGATGATAATTTTGGTAATGTCATGGAACACTTCGACGACAGCACATGTATGACTATCTTGATTGTGTCATAAATTTGTCATGGATGTACATGAATGACAAAAAAGCGACCTACTGTGACAAACACGTATCATCACGGAAGTGTATTTTTTTGTAGTGTTGATGCGCATCCCTCTTTAGGTAGAACAATAGAAGAAGCAATACGTGGTTTTCCTGAAGGAGATGATGGCGAAGTGGATTCAGCGAAGTGTGAAATAATGGTTGCTTCGTCCGTCTGGGAAGGTGCGGCAATGTGATTTGATGTCCCATTTCTCATTACTACTACTGGGGCGCTATGCTGGGGTGTGCCCCTGCTGTTCTGCACTGTTATTTGGTGCATGACATGTCGACCCGGTTGCTATATGTCCCACATGTCGGTGAGAGGAAGTATGGAATTCATGAAAGAGAGCGTCTCTACTCTTTTAGTACGACGGAGGAGTACAAGACACAACTTGGTTTTTGCTGCTTTGCGCGATCCATCGATACAAACCCGTACTAAAAAAGGTGAGGGCGTGTCTTTGCCCACGCTGCACGCAGGGGAGTTTGGCATAGTCTGTTCGAGGCAACAAGGCAGGAAGGGAAACAAGCAAATAAAGGCTGTAGTACTACTCCTATGTACCACTGTACTACTCCTACTAGTACTAAAAGACATATTTCAAACAATATGATAATCTCTCTAACCAAGGTATGGACGATGAGTAAACGGAGGGAGTAGTGAAATTTTCTCCTCGTCCTACGAGCCACCGCGCGTGTGGGCCATGGGGCGGGCGTAGGCATAGTAAGCAAGGTTTTCCTCGTCCTGCGACTCTGCAAGCCACCGCGCCCGTGGGTGGGGGAGACGGCGTACTAAGCAAGCTTCTCCTCGTTCTGCAAGTTGACGGGGCACATCAAAAGTAATACTACATATAGAGCATCTCCTCTGTATAGAGCCTTGCCTCATAGGTAGGCCCCACATGTATTGCAATTAGTACGTAGATACAGTAGTAAACACTCACTATCTAGTATTGGTACTAGTAGTACACTACACTACTACTACTATGAGGCCATCCAACTTTGTCCCGGGCTCCTGGCAAAAGACCACGTATACCGATTATTCGTTCATATTTAAATTTGTTTTCACACAACAAAATATCTCTATCTCTATCTCTAATCTTATAAAAACCAAGTTGGTGATGATGGTGTTCCTGCCATCTTGTAATATAGACCGTCCGATCTATATCTGACGGATAGAAAGCAAACTATGACAATTTTACAAAAGATACCCGCACCTCTCTCCACATTTACCGATAAGGCCTTGCCTCGTTCATCCTTGTCTCCCACAACCTCATTGCTGAGTAATTAAAAAAAGGAAGTCTCTCGAACAATCTGGCATGGTGGCCGCTGCCGGCGCCATCCATCCCCATGCCTCCACCCAGTCCGACCACTTGTCACCACCATGCCCCACTCCTCCTCACCTTATCTCTCATCTTTCTTGAGATATCATTTTTTCGATGAAACTCTCGAGATACCATTTTTCCGATAAAATTCTTGAGATATCATTAGTTTTTACACATGGGATTACTCCTGCATGGGTCAATCACACTAGGTGTTTTGTAAAAAATGCATCTTGATGTTCCGTGCAATGCACGGGCATCTTGCTAGTCCATGAAAACAACACATGGCAAAAATTCACGGTGAACGAGGGATTTTAATGTGCTGGGAGGGGTGGGGCTGGGAGGGGCTGTTTGGATCTTGCACGGGGTAGCCAAAATATTGGCGACCCTTTTGTCCACCCGTGCCTTTGCCACCGATGAACGAGGAAGAGCTTGGGTGCTCATGCATCCTCCAGCGCGCGCGTTGGAGACGAGATCGCACGAGCTATGCTTTTTTTGTCCCACCACACCGCTCGAGCCGGCCGCCGATCGACCGGCAACCCACAAATTACTCCATCCAACCGTAGCCGCACACATTCTGACAGCAACTAATCCAACCAAATGAAATTCATGCAAACATGGCGATATTTTGTACAAACAATGACAGAATTCATATAAAATACTGGATTTTCATACAAACATGACGGATTCCATTGCATTCAAATCAACTAAGCGGTGCTAGTCCTAAATAACACATGTATAATAATACCTAGCCTAAATGGTCGCCCGCCAATCCATTGGTCTTCCTCATGTATGGCCGCACGATCACCAGACTGCCGGGAGCCCCGGAGGTATATGCTTCAGTGCAAAGGACGACCCGCTTCCCCACTGCCGAACTGACATCGTTGGCTGATCGCCAAGATGGAGGTGGAAGGGGGCTTCTTCGCTTCGGTGGAGCCCATGCGGGGTCGACGAAGGTCCTCGCAACAAAAGAATCCGGCAAGACACCTGTTATGTATGCTGGTGTCGCCTCTACGGTGGCCTTCATGGGATCCAAGCGGCGGAGGCCTCTCGTGTTCTACATCTCCTTGATGAGGGCAGCAGACGCGGAGGCGCTGGCCACTGACTGGTCACTCCCCGCACACCTGGCTTCTGTCTCTGCTTGCATGGCGCGGCCACAGAAATGGGAGATGCGGTCGCAGACACGAGAGGCACGGTATGAGGCGGAGGCATGGACGATAGCGACAACGCCCATACTTCGCGTCGTGCTAGCATGGAGCAGCTCGCCGCTCCTTGTCGAGCTGGCCTGGAGTGGGAAGTTGCTGAACCGCACGCCGGCTTGGAGCGGCAACTGGCTCCGACGGGCAATTGGAGGGAGGTAAATCATCGAGCTGCATAGCTCATATCCGGCAGGCTCGGCGGGCCACCCAGCCGGCTTGGATGCCAGATAACTACTCTTCATAAGCCATTGTAAGAGTGGAAAAAATGGTGAAAGAGGAGATAGGGGAGCGGCGGAGGTGTGCAATTCCCGGCCGGCGTCTGGCCTTGTTTAAATAGGAGATTAAATAGACGGCGGATGGGAGGAGCTCGGCCAGCGTTGCGTTTAATGCCGACCCGCTCATGAACGGACGTGTGTCCAGAGTGTCTTTCTCTACTTCCACACGGGTTTCATGGAGGCGTTTGAATGCGACAAGGAGGCGTGTTCAGCCGGGCGTGCAATGAGCGGCGCCCTCGACTCTGACTTACGACACCATGTCGTTCTTCCACAAACGTGTGGGCTCGTTGGGTACCTGGCCTGCATGTCGGTGACCCAACACAGGAAGCGCACGATAGATGAGCTTTTGGTGGGCCAGGGCGGTCAGAAGCGGGCATTTCATAAACCGATGATTGTTCATTTAGTGTGACGTCATCTATTTCATGTAGATAAGCCTACTGTATAATGTAAGAGAATTTTAAAATTTTCATATATACGTTTATAGACCGTTCAATACGTTGTGATTCATAAAGACTGCTGCAAACATCAATGTTCTGGTTATCACAGATAAGACTGATTAATACCTGTAACAATCCATGTCCTTAACGAAGGGTGCATGCATGTATAGGTTGAGCATGTGTCTTGCGTCGTGTGCTGTGTGCATGCACACGCACGAGTGTTGCGAGCGTGCATGTGTACGTTTCAGTGTTGCATGTGTGTGTGCGTGCGTGCGTTTTTTTGCGTGTGCATGTGTACGTGTTAGTGTTGCACGCCTGCATGCGTGCGTGTGTTCGTGCGAGTGTTGCGTGCGTGCATGTGTACGTGCAGGGTGAGGCTACATGTCAGTCGACTGACATTTTCATCTCTGGTCAGTCCATTTAACAGCCATTGGATATGAATTCAAGGGCCTGCAGTTCATCTTCAACCTCCACACCCTGAACTGCTAGTCACCACCGGCCGAACCACCGGTCCCGCCGCCCGCGGCCGGCGGCGCTCCCGCTGTAACATCCCAAATTTTCAATTTGGAGTGTTATACATAGATCATTCTTGCATATCATATTTCATTGCATTTTCGTTTCACAATCCTTGAAAATCCTAAGCAACTCAAGGACCATCAGAGAGAGTTGGGGATTTCCCAATTTTCATATTTGATTTTTATCAAATATTGAAACGAGGATTTTGGTTTTAATTATTTTTTTCTCTCCGATAATATTTCATATTAAAATATATGAGAGGAGATAATATGACTTCTCCAAAATAATTGAAATATTGGATGAGAAATATTGAAATCAAATATTTGATTTTATTTGGATTTTATCGCAATTTTATTTGCATTAGAAAAATTGCACGTTTTCAAAATTACATTTTAGGGCCAAGAAAATGTTCATCTCCTTCTAAATATTTTATTTAAACGGTGAACATTTGTTTTATCATTTTTAGATTTTTATTTTATTTTCGAGGACTTATTTTCTGTTCTTCGGAATTGTTTTAAAAAAAATCTTCGGGCGCCGATTGGGCCGAAACCCAGCGGGGCCGACCCATCCTCCCGCGTCGCCGCCCTCTCCTCCCAGGACACGCGCGCCGCCGCCGCCGACTCGGACAAGAGTCCGAGAAGGACTCCTCCTCCTCCGCCGCCTTTCCCCTCCTCCAAGCCACCGCCCCTCCTTTATATGCCACTCCAAGCCCCCCGCCAGCACCACCAACCACCGCCGGCGCAGCCGCCTCCCGAGCCGCGCCGCCACCCGCGCCTCGCTGCCGCCGCTGCAAGCCGCCGCCGCCTCTCGCCGCACTACGCCGCCTCGCCCCGCCGCCCCGCCGCCGAAGCCCCAGCCCGCCGGAGCCCCGCGCCTTGCCGGATCCGACGAGGTAGCCGCCGCCGCCGGTTTTCTCTAGAAAACCGATTCGGTTTTTTTTAAAACCCTAGTTCATTTTTTTAGATCGGTTCACTAGTTTTTTTCCGGTTCTTCTGTTTAGCGGACGTTCGTCCGTACGTTCATTTTAACAAACGGATTTCGCTCGTTAGTTACGGACAACGAATGCTCGTTCGTTATCCTACTCGTCAGTTTTCCTTTTATCGGATTTTTCCGCGATTATTCTCGATCGCGATTTCTGATCCGATTGTTGTTTCAGTTCATCTTTT
Source organism: Aegilops umbellulata (assembly GCA_032464435.1). Taxonomy (NCBI): domain Eukaryota; kingdom Viridiplantae; phylum Streptophyta; class Magnoliopsida; order Poales; family Poaceae; genus Aegilops; species Aegilops umbellulata. Next base: position 32,546,721 of record CP136059.1, read on the forward strand.
CGCTCGTTTATCGGAATTAGGCGATTCAAGCGCCTAGATCTTCGTCTCGAAACCCTCTTTATGTTTAATCAACTTAAACAAGATTTTGGTACTATAAAGTTTGACTCTAGTTCAGATTAGTAAACGGATCTTGTTTCTTTCGCCGTTTGAAGTTTCGTTTGTTTGCGATAGAATTCTCGGAGTGCGAAGCGTGCTACTACGAGTCCCTAGGTTTCACGGATCGTCAGCAAGGCAAGTAACACATTGATCATACTCTTTCCATACCCAGTTTTTATGCATTAGATTCAATTCTCAAACATTGCATGATTAGGATGTCATTAACATGTGGGTTGGGAAGTAGTTGATGAGGTAGAACCTATTGCCCTGTTACACTCAAACCCTTGGGAGTTACTTCTACATGTTGCTTATATTGCTATGCTATGCTCGTAGACGTGGTTTGGGTGAGGTATATCCATGACAGATGTGAGATTGTTAATTAATGGTTCAACTTAAGGTGGAAACTTAAATATACATCTGGGTGGATTGAGGCACCTGGAGAATCCAGTGTTGCCTGTATTTTTGGAAATCTCGGGGTTCCGTGTGATTTTCCAATGGACCGCCACCTAGGCTCGAAGGGAACTGAGATGATTCATGCTAGAAACTTCTGTGTGCAGCCACAAGCTATTATGGGCTCTAGCATAGTTGATTAAGTTACGTGAAGCTCTTGAAGAGGTGGATCAGCAGGTAGTGGGTTGTAGGTTTGGTATGGTCTACCACGAGTAGAGAGTTAATGTTTCTGAAAGACTGTGTCTCGGTAATCTGTTTCTCAAATACCATGTAGTGTGAGAAATCCAACGGAGGCGAATGAGTCTTGTGGGGAAAGGTGCGCAAACCTCTACAGAGTGTACAATCTAATCATGGTTAGTCGTGTCCCCGGTTATGGACAATCTTGAGTATCTAGTACCTGGAGTATCTTAAATATCTCATCACTCTTAAATTAATATTATTGGGTTGTTAATTACTTTTAATTGGGATTGAGTTGGAGGAACCTTCTCAATGATGTTTCAACTACCATGATAGTTAAATTAAAATCTATTCCTTTGTTGTAGGGAAAAATTGGCTTTCCGCAAAACTATAACCATAGAGCTTTCCACCAGCCAAAGATGCATGTAGTGATAGCATTATTCTGTTCTTGCTCTACTGTGTTATATTGCCAACATATTCCATGTGCTGACCCGTTTTCGGGCTGCAACATATTATGTTGCAGACTTTTCAAACGAGGAGTAAGGTTTGTTAGGTCGTTGCCGTGCAGCTCAGGTATGCCGTTGGAGTTGATGGACTCACTTTACCTTCCAAGCCATCCTCTATTATCATATTAGATGGCCTTTAGCCATATTTATTGTAATAAGTTCTCTTTTGAGACATTCGGTGTAATAAGTGTGTGATTGCTACTTGTTATAAATCCTCCGAGTACTATGTGTGTCAGTATTACCGATCCAGGGATGCCACTGAAGCACAGAGACTTGAACGTTTGAGGTCGGGTTGCTACAAGATGGTATCAGAGCACACGCTGAGTGTAGGACACGACCACTAAGATAAACCCTAGGTCACTCTTCTCTACTCATTTCTAACTCCTCTCCATTTTCTACTCTTTAGGATGGCGGAGATGAAGAACAAGTTTGCACAAACGGATGAAGACACCCCTTTTGGACGCCACTTGAAGGAAGTCACTAGGTACTTAAACATTGAAATACCAAGCTTCACCGGGACGTACAACGCCACCTTACCAAAAGACGAACGCTGGATGATTCAAGTACAAGTTCCAGGAAGGACGTTCTCGCCAACCTCTAAACCCATAGAGTTTTCTTTTGAAGCACCCACATGGAGTCTAGGCAAGAGCATGGCAGACCACATTACCATGGGACGCATTGGAGAAGTCTACAACAAGGATCTTAAGGACACTATCTATCAGATATGTGGGCGCCGAGACGAGCAATGGGAGATGATCAGCACCAAGAAGGACAGATCCATTATGGCTTTCATCCAGGAGCTAAACCAGCACATTCGATGTCAGGAGAACCAGATGTGCGCAGACATGATGGACCTGGAGAAGGCGAAGACTAGGATCATCGAGCTGGAGGATGAACTCAAGTTTACACGCGATGGGTATGAGGAGGAAATTAAGACACTACAGGAGAAGAATGACGACCTGGTTAAGAAGATCGGAGTATTCATGGGAGATCCAGTGCCGGGAAGAGAAGACGACGATTCCACTTGCCCGGACAACTACATCATCATCGACGACACCGACTCCGACCCCAGTGATGATGACTATGAAGACGAAGCTGGAGCAGACATCATGGAGACTTCCACCGACCAAAATTTCTAGATGACCACCAAATAGTTAGTAGTATTTCCCCATGTATTTAGTCGTAGTTGAGCACTTTTTTTCGATAGTTCTAGACCGCTTGTAAGCCCTTGCTTGATTGATTGAGTGAAATGTTTGTGTTTGTCTCATGTGCATATGGGTAGTGCTTTCTCACTAGACCCCTTTTCTATTCTGATCTCTTCCATCTAAATCCATCAGATGCCTTCGAGACATGACACCGGATTTGCCTTCCCGCCAGAGCTCATGTGGGGACCCCGACTCATAAGTCGAGATCACCGAATGCACGTGTACAGTGATCTCAGAGATCAATGCTCACTGAACACACAAAAGCTGAATAACAAGAGTCTTACATCGATACATACCATTTTACACAAGTAGGACCATTATGGTCAAGTCTTGAGTGTATCATCGCAGCGGAAATCTTCAATAACAACTTGGACCCATGCCATCTGCCTTAACCCTACAGGCATTCTGACTGGGAAGCGTCCTAGCTCGCATGTTCGTCACCAAAGTATTCTTCTTCATATCATGTTCTTTCATGCCTGGCCAATAAAATAACCAGTGGCAAGCCAATGAGTACTTTGAATGTACTCGCAAGCAACCCAAGAGTGATAACAGAATAATTATGCAAGGCACTACTGATAATTCGGCATTTTTGCGGAAAGCTAGTTTTTCTCATGCAAGTATGATCAACATTTATCAAGGATATGAATGCGTCTGCAACAAGTATCAGGAGGTTACAGACATCAACATCGAGAGAGAGTTATGAACAACTCATGCTCAAGCTCATCGTGACTTCCTCATGAATCACGTCAATAGATTTAGCAAACCGTGTTGTTTGTCACAAACATATGGACGTAGTCTAAGCAGCACCACCCAACTGTCCTTGACCGTGGACACGACTATTCGAATAGTTTTACACTCTGCAGAGGTTGCACACTTCACCCACAAGATCCGGGGAACTTCCATGTCATCCACGACCCACGGTACCTCAAGTACCCGGGGTAAGCACCCGATCACTATCTTTCCCTAGACGATACTAACAAGGAATCCACTCGTTGTTCCATATCCTCACAATGTACATCATACGAGACTCACACGAGATCGTAACATCCGAGAGGGGACACAACGGTGTATCCGGTGCCCTGTGAAAACAGTCATGACAGCCCTACCTGGCACTACCCCGTCTCGAGAGAGAGCACCATCTCTCCCTCGTCACTAGTAATGCGGGCCCCAAGCTAGTATCGGCCTAGGTAATCAATAATGCCCTTTCCCATACAAGGGTAGATTGGTTGCGCATGTAAGGTTGGGACAGTCGACAAATCTTAAATCTAACCGTCTCTGTAAACAACACTTATATCGAGCCTCGGTACACTACCTCTCCACCAAGTAGTGACCTAGTTCATCATCATCTCCCAGGGGCATTAGTGGCACCCACTGGGCTGTTTGCAAGTATGTCAAACCACACCTGTTTCTTTCCATGCATAACCCTAACCCACTTTGCGTAGCCATTTACTATAGCATATTTCTACAACCCACCAACACAACTCTAAGCAAGGGTAGAGTCATGAACAATGCAAGTATCAATGGAGTATGCAACAGAGGCAAGCCTAGCAAGGTTGCCATTCAAGGTATATCCTGCACTCAGTGAAGCAACGAAAATGCCATCATGATTTTAAATGGTTGATCATGGTCAAAGGGCTGCTTGCCTGGTTCATCAGAGTCTTGAGATCTTCTGGTCCTTCTCCAAGTACTCCGTCTACTTCGGCAACTAACGTCGAAAACAATCACAATAAGCAGCACAACAAGGCAAGAATAAATGTGCTCTAAAAATATGAAGTTGACTTTTATTGGATACCTCTGGTCATACGAGGAATGACCAAAGTGAGTTCATTGGAAGTGGATCGATGGATATTTCTAAATATTTCGATATGATAGAATCAAGGGGTTTATGGAATTGCAATAAGTGTACAGAAGAATTATTTTGAAAAATGAGAAAAGGCAGCCATTTAACAAAGAATGATTCTTGAGGCACCTAGGAGTTGGTTTCACTAGATTTGGAGTTCAAATGATTTCTCTATGAATTTGCAAAGTTGGTTATATATGAAGAAATAGACCATTATTTGAGGTGATACAGAAAGTATTAGTAAAAATGTTCAAAAACTATGTTTTGAACTTATATACATCTAGGATTTTGAATCATGGAATTTGGATAAAAAATGGGCTCTGTGTGATTTTCTAAAGTTTACCAAAGAAATGGAAAAATAGGATTTGCTAATTATTTGTGAAAGAAAAATTTCTGTAAAAATGTGCAAGTAGCACCATGTGATAGGGAATGAATTTAGAAACTACTAGAAATTTGAATCATCAAATTTGGAGTTAATTTGAATTGTTTATGGATTTTTGAAGTTGACTGGAAAAAGAAAAAGGAAATAAGGCTTTAACCTTATTCTGCGCATGGGGCGGCAGATAGATCGTGGGCCGACCCAGTAGCTCGGCTACGCGGGCAGAGGTGGTGATGTCGAAGGCGGCTTTGCGGCGGTACGCCTTCCCGCAGGGGAGGCGGATCCGGCCGAAGCCGTTTGCACTTAAACGGACGGGCCCGCCTGCTGGGTCGCTGACGTGTGGGCCCCAGCGGCAGGTCGTCTTCCTCCTCACGCGCGCGGTCTGGCCGCGAGGAGGAGCGGCTCCTGCCGGCGATTTGCCGGGGCTACAGAGCGCCCCCGGCGACGTTCTGCCCACCGGCGTGACCAGCGCAGAGAGGCGCTTCTAGCCACTGGTCGCACGCATGCCGGGGAGGACCTAGTCAAGGAGAGCGCCGTCCGTGGCGGACGTGGCCGACGGCGATGGCAGCATTGGTGCTATGAGGCAGCGGAGCAGAGGGATAAGTGGTAGGGGTTCCGTTGTGGTCAGGGGGTTTGCCTAGTGGTGAAAGAAGGGGAGGAGGAGGCCTCATTCGCGGGAATTTGAGAGAAGGCCGGTGGCTCGGCTTCGGCCATGGAGGAGCAAAAAGGGCTCGGGGGGACGAATAGGTAGGCCTGGGGAGCATACTGGAGAGAAAGAGAGCCAAAGGATTAGAGAGGGGGGCTCGGGGTGGCTTTAAATAGAAGAGGGCGAGGTGCACAGCGGGGCCGTGCGCCGGCGAGGCCGTAGCCGTCGCTAGAGGCCACGGGAGTGCTTGGCTTCGAGTTGGGCGTCTTCCTGGGCGTGGTCTACGGCCAGGGAAACAGAGAGGGAGAGAGGAGCGAGCGCGAGGAGGTCCCACATGAGTGCGGCGACTGGCGGACGCAAGCGACGCTCGGGCACGCGTGTCAGAGGTCGCCGGAGACAGAAGGAGGAGGGGCCCGACCGTCTTGCGTGTCCCGGACGCCGAGGCGGCCTCGGGGGACACAAGGGGAAGGCCCTAGGTGGTCAGAAGCCTCGGGCAGGACGCGGCTACAGTGCCCTGGTGCACTGTAGCATGCTCCAGAGCACGCATATGGCTGGCATTGGCATCTGTTTGGCGCCCAGGGCGTGGCCACTAGTGTCTAGGGGGTCAAGGGAGGAGTAAACAAAGGGGTGGTGGCCTTGGATGCCCTGGTGAGCCAGTAGGAGAGGAGAGAGGTAGAAGAAGAGGGAAAGAGGGGCTGTCCAGGGAGGTAAATTGGGGTATTTTACCCCTCAATCATTGAGCAATGGCCAGTGAAGAGTTACTGGAGGTAGGAGAAGACTAGGAGGAGCTGTGGTAAAAAGTTGAGCTCAAGGAGATTAGTGGAAGGGGTCAAAATGGTGTTTTTGGAAAAATGGCAGAAGGTGTTTGATGATGGTTTGGGCCAGCAGATGATTTCCAACTGCCATGAGACTCCAAAGGGTGAAATGACACATATAATTAGGGCCTTCCACCAATTTGGAGATTATTTGGGCAAAGTTTCCAATGCAACTTTTGTAAGCCCTAGAAATTAGCAGAAATGAACTTGTGTAGATCTAGTTGAGAAAATCACTTCCCCTTGATGCACCACTTGGTGTAGTGGCCTCATTTGGTCATGTGAACATGCTCACAAAAGTTGGGGTCAAGGAGAGAAAGTTTCCAAAGTAAACCTGTTCAAATTTGGTTCTGGACAGAGAGGATTTGGGGTAGTTTGATCAAGATAACATTCTCTCCAACTTGTGCCATTTGGTCTAGATGCATCATTACACCATTTGAGCATGTGCACCAAGTTTGAGAGCATTTAGACAAGTTTGATAGTGCAAAAATGTTCAAACTTTAAAAAGGGCAGAAGTGGTTTTGAGAAGGATTGATGGGGTTATACTATTCTCCATGACATGGTACTTGGAAAGATCATCGAAAATATCATATGTGACATGCTAGAATTTTCTTGGATTTATTTAAAAATATTTCTTATAGAAATATTTCAAATATTTGAAATGAGCTGAAATGGTTCTGGAGGGTTTTGTCCAATATTTTGATCATGACCATATGTTGAAACTCGTATATATGGAAAATATATGTCCATTGAGTCTCCCTACTTTTTCTTAATTATTTTTAAAGCTTTAAAATAATCTTAACCTATTAAAGACCATTTCTGGCCTTAAGAAAAAGACTTTAAATAAAATAGGAAAATAACTTTTAAAATTATATTTTTGTGGTTTCTGGGTATCCTATATCTAATAGGAGTCAAACATATTTTTTGATAGATTTTTACTGCCCTTAATTAAGTACTTGCAGTGCAAACCTCATTTTAGGGGTTTTTGGAAAACTAATTTTTGAAAATACTATTTGGCCATATTATTTTTGCAAGAAATTATTTTTATGTCCTATACACATGGCATGATCATTGGTTCAAGAGTTTGGAGCAAGGAGATGAAGTATAGGAGTTGGAGGATTTATTTTGATTTTTAGAGCACTTGCAAACAGCAGTCAAACATTCAATCAAAGTAAAGACAAAACACTCAAAAGTTTTTGTCAAACCACATTTTATCATGATTTATTAGCTTAAGTGTTGTGGCATGAAAATCATGGTGTGATAGACCTACCCCCCTTACAAGAATCTCGTCCCCGAGATTCCCAGACTAGGCGCGGAAAGGAATATGGAAACTTGGATTTGGGGTAGTCTTCAAGTCCTCATGTTGCTTCTGTGTGGTGCCCCCATTGAACATAAAATACTTGTTGGTGTGTCTTCGTGTATGACGTTCTTCTTGATCCAGGTTTCTAATCGGTAGCTCGTGGTAGGTCAAATTGGGCTGGAGGTCGATGGCTCGTGGTCGATGTCCTTGTAGAGACCGGGCTAGTTAGGAAGTTGGAAACGTTTCCGGAGTGGTGTCGTGTGGAAAAACGTTGTGCACAGTAGGTGACTCAGGTGATAACTCTAGCTACTATCCGTCTATTCTTCGTCTTACAGTGATCTTGGAGAGTGTCGGTGTCAAAACCGGCGGATCTCGGGTAGGGGGTCCCGAACTGTGCGTCTAGGCGGATGGTAACAGGAGACAAGGGACACAATGTTTTACCCAGGTTCGGGCCCTCTTGATGGAGGTAAAACCCTACGTCTTGCTTGATTAATATTGATGATATGGATAGTACAAGAGTAGATCTACCACGAGATCAAGGAGGATAAACCCTATAAGATAGCCTATGGTATGATTGTTGTATATTGGAGTTGTCCTACGGATTAAAACCCTCCGGTTTATATAGACACCGGAGAGGGTTAGGGTTACACAAAGTCGGTTACAATGGTAGGAGATGTGAATATCCGCATCGCCAAGCTTGCCTTCCACGCCAAGGAAAGTCCCATCCGGACACGGGACGAAGTCTTCAATCTTGTATCTTCATAGTCCAGGATTCCGGCTGAAGGTATAGTCCGGCTACCCGAGCACCCCCTAATCCAGGACTCCCTCAGTAGCCCCTGAACCAGGCTTCAATGACGACGAGTCCGGCGCGCAGATTGTCTTCGGCATTGCAAGGCGGGTTCCTCCTCCAAGTTCTTCATAAAAGTTTGTAAACACCAAGGGTAGTGTCCAGCTCTGCAAAATGAGTTTCCACATATTGCCATAGAGAGAATAATATTAACACAAATCTAATCTGCTGACGTATTCTGTAGCGTGACATCACACTACGGCCAAGCCTTTATTCGAATCGTTTTTACTTCCCCACCTCAGCGCATTTTGCGAGGCGGTTTCCTTGGCACGTCTTGTCAAAGTAGAGATCATGTCCCCCATTTACGGGATTCTCATCAACACGGACGTGGGTAACCCAACCGCGCCATTTATAACGGTGTTTGGGAGATAAGCGAGTTTTACCAGGCTGGTGGGGACGCATAGCCCCATCCGCCCATATAAGGGGATAAGGATCCACCTTTTTACCTACGCCTTCTTCCCCCTGTGCCTATCCATCTCCTGCGCACCCGAGCTCCAGCGCCCAAGTCCGCACTTCCCATCTCAACCTTCTCCAGCCATGTCCGGAGCGGGAGGCAAGTGGATGGTCTCCTCCGTTACGGAGGGCCATGGCAAAAAGCTGAGGAAGGCCGGATACTTGTCTAACGACATCGCGCACCGGCTTCCCGAAAAGGGGTAGCTCCTTCCCACCCCAAGGCCTCATGAGAGGGTCGTATTCCTTCCCCACTTCCTCCGTGGAATGGGTTTTCCTCTCCACCCATTTTTCCTGGGGCTCATGTTCTACTACGGCCTGGATTTCCATGACCTGACCCCGAACTTCATCCTCAACATCTCGGCATTTATCGTCGTGTGCGAGGCCTTCCTCTGCATCCGCCCCCATTTCGGTCTTTGGCTCAAGACTTTTAGTGTCAAGCCGAAGGTTGTGCGCGGCAACCAGGCAGAATGCGGAGGCGCCATGGCGGGCAAAGTAGCCAACGTCCTATGGCTCAAGGGCTCCTTTTTGGACACCCTGAAGGGGTGGCAGTCAGGGTGGTTTTACATCACCGAGCCGCGCGATCCGGAATGGATCGCAGCCCCTGAGTTCCGGTCTGGACCCCCTACGCGGCTCACGTCTTGGAAGGAGACGGGCCTGTCGTGGGGCTACAAAGAAGAGGTGACCGGACTGCAAAAATGCATCCAAACCCTGGTGAACAAGCAGCTCAAGCTTGTCAATGTAGTCCAGGTTATGCTCGTCCGCCGGATCCTCCCGTGTCAACAACGGGATTTCAATTTGTGGGAGTTCCACCCGGCGCAGCACCCTACCCTCAGCAGGCTTTTCGACACGACGTACGAAGAAGTCTGGAAGGTGCTAACCAAAGGCGCCGAGGCTCCCGCATCCGCATCCGAGGACCGTGGCTTCAGCTCGCAGCGTCACGCTGGCGAGGTGAGCCATTTTCACCTTTTATAGGATGTTGGTTTCTCATAGTTTGACTCTATGCGGGATCTAAACTCCCATACCTTTGACAGGAGTGGCAGGCGAAGTCCGGATAGATCGACTGTCCGGCTCCCTTGCCCGAAGACCCAGCAGATGCTCGTTTATTGAAGCTGCTGGCTCTGGCACCTCATGTGGTGCCGGAGAAGAAGGCCAAGAAGAAGGCCACGGGGAGTCGAAAGGGTTCCCGGCGTCTGGTGGTGTCGGACTCATCGTCCGACGACTCCGAGACGCTCTCCTCCCTGAAGACGAGGAGGAGGAAGAAGAAACCTCTCCCCCTCCAGCAGGGGGAGGAAAGAAGAGGAAGGCCGCCCCAACAGGGGAGGCCGAAGGGTCCAAGAAAGGGAAGACCCTTCCCCCGGACTACTCCACCGACGCCGACGAGGGCGAAGAGGAGTGGCCGCAAAGGGCCAGGCGCCCGGCGGGATCATAAGTATTCAGATACCAGAGTAACTCATAGCATTCCCTTGTTGCACACCTTTTCCTTATGTCGAATGTAATTATGCAGCCCGCCCAAGGCCGGGGTCGACGAGTCGTCGAGCGGCTCCCTGGATTCATCGGACGTGAATTCAGTTCCACCCGCTGCCTCCCCCCGCACTGCGGACGACGCCGAAGTGGCGTCGCGACAAGCTCCGGGCCAAGAGGAGGTGGTCCTGGAGGAGCCGCGAGGCGACCTCCTGGAATCCAGGAGTAAAGGGGACAAGACCCCCCAGGGCTCCAAGTCTGTCTTTGAGCCGGACACCGCGCCGGTCTTCAACGGTTCCGGACCGTAGTAGGCGAACTCCTTCCAAGAGGAGCAAGCCTTCTGAGCCGGCGGCCTCCGTCCAACCGGAGGTGCCGGACAATCTGCTGGAGGTGCTTAACGGTGCCTCCATCGACGAGGAGCATCGTATTATTATGAGTACCGTGATCCAAAAGGTTCAGTCCGCCAAGAGCGGACTGACTGAAGCTTGTGCTAGCCTTCTAACAGTCTTCGAGGTAAGTAAAAATATGTAAAAATATTACCGCATAGACAGTAGCCCCTGATGCTCTGTTTGGCGTTCGGAAAGAAAATCCGAATAGAGGATCTAATAAATTTCACATGAGTCTAACAAAAAAAAGAGTCAATATGCGTATGCAGGCTTCGCTGCTTGCGACCGCCGCACTGACTGTGGAGGTAGGCACCCTGAAACAGGGTCTCGAGCGGTCCGAGCAAGAGATCGGCCTTGCCAGGCGGTAGCTGGAGGAGAAAGAAGGTAAGAGATACCTTATAGAAATATATAAAAAGACGCAATTGCAAAAAATGACAGGATTATGCTACTTATTACAGGGGCCACAACTGAGGTGGCGACCCTCAAGCAAGTGCTGTTCGAGGCCGAGAAGAGAGCGGCCTCAGAGCGCACCGAGCGGGAGAAATTTGAGGCGCAGGTCGGCGAGGCGCAGCAAGAGCTTCAGGCTCTCATGAAAAAACATGAGAGTTTGGAGCTTGACTCGAAGACGCGAGCGTCCGAGCTCGCCGCGGCCATCGAGACTGCCAAGTCTGCCAAGGCCGAAGCCTAGAAGGTCCTCCAGGAATTGGATGCGATGAAAATGATAGCGGCGGATAAGGCATCTTTATGCAAATCAGACATATAAAAGTAAGCTACTTGTTACTTACCCGAATCCGGAGTTCTCTAGGGGCGCTCGCAGATCTTCCCCGTAGCGTATCCGATCCCGCCGCATTCTATCGAGCCAAAGAAGGCAGCTCGACGGAGAAGGTGTTGAGGCTGGACACCCTGTGCCCTTGAGCGACCAGCTGAAGCAGCTGGTCGAGCTCCACAAGGCGGCCGAACAGGCCATGAAGGGCTTCATAGTTTGGCTGTGGCCTGGAGAGGCCCTGCCCGGGAGATACTTCGGACTGGTGCGGCGGCTGGTGGAATCCTGTCCAAGGCTTGAGGTCATCAAGCGCTCCGTCTGCACCGAAGGTGCCCGGAGGGCCCTTGCCCGTGCTAAGGTGCACTGGGGCAAGCTGGACGGTGAGAAGCTTGTGAAGGACGGGCCACCGCCACGGAAAGAGCATCGCAAACCCGAGAACTATTATAAGGATGTTCTGAAGGGTGCCCGCCTTATGGCGGATGAATGTACCAAGGATGTAATTTTTGAGTGAACTCGCTCATGTTGTCCTGTGCACTGAAAACTTGTTCATATGCGCTAAGTAATGCTTTTTGAATTTAAAATATTACTTTCTGTGCGGCCGTTTATCAAAAATTGAGAGATGGCCAGTCGCCGGCTTCTGCCCCCATGCCACTAGTGCTGGGGTGTTCGGGATAAACCTGAGCACTCTTTTTCCCATGTTTGTGTCCTTCGAGGGAGGCGCTCAGCACAACGAACAAGGCAATCGGACTATAATGCTTGAACACTCTCACTTAGCCATAGAACTCTATAATCTTAAATTTAGGCGAAGCCCCTAGTATTCGGAAGACCGAGTTCGGGGCGGTATCCACGCCTTGGCCAGACAAAATCTGGTTCCTCGCTCTAAGCAGCATAAGTCTTTAAGGACTCAAAAAACCTCTCGAACAGCGACCGGTCACTCGCCTTATCATGACAGTCAGTTTTAGCTTTCTCTACTGAGGTGCTCAGCCCAGCTCAACTAGGGCACAATCGCAGTAGTTCTCCTAGTGCTACCTTAGCCCATATAGCGGAACGTAAGGCACCAAAACATAGGAGCCGGGCAAACCCAACTACTGACCAAAATCATGATTCGGAGCCGATGCATATAATGCTATAAGTTCGGGCTGCCGCACTTGTGAAAGTGTTCCGACTTCTCACACCATATTAAGGGGTGCTGGAGCCCCTGGCGTATTTGCCTTACCACAGTGTACGGGTGCAGCATGTTATTACTTGAACATATATATAAAAAGAGAGAAATGCAAAAGATAGACAAAAAGCTATGCATTGTTTATAAGAAGGCTGCTATTCAAGCCGAACGATACAAATAGTGCAATAAGCAAAAAAAATTGGACTTATCTAACATGTACTGTCCAGGGGTAGGCCACAGAATTGTATTTAAAATAGGTATACTGCTCGTAATAGAGACCACCTGGGAGTTCCGTAATGCGGCATGGCTTATCTGCTTCCCTGGTTCTTGCATCGTTTGTGCGGCAGTTGAATTGCCGAACAGGTCGTCTGAAGTATGGAGTCCTGAAAGTAAGAGAAAATAAAGAAAGAATTCGGCAGCCCCTAGTACGGTTTAAGCCGTGTTTTGGGCGTGCCGTGATGGTGCCCCTTCCCCTGCGTCCATGATATTTTGAGAGCGTAGTTATGTACTGGAAGCGCTGGTTTCGCTATTTCGCGAGGGCCGTGGTTGGGGCCGCATTGCTACGCCTGCTTGGAACGTGTCAGGCGGTCTTGTTGTAGGTTACTCCGAGCGCACTTGACAGTGTCCGGCTTTTTGTAGGCCGGACTGGAGAATTGCCTGGAGAGGCTGCTTTGCACTTCTGCTGCAAGCGCTGCCGTATGCTCCTCCATTCGGAGAGAGCGTTCGGTGTTTCCGTTGACCGTGATTACTCCTCGAGGGCCTGGCATCTTGAGCTTGAGGTATGCATAATGCGGTACCGCATTGAACTTTGTGAATGCGGTTCGTCCGAGCAGCGCGTGATAGCCACTGTGGAACGGGACTATGTCGAAGATTAACTCCTCGCTTCGGAAGTTATCCGGAGATCCGAAGACCACTTCAAGTGTGACTGAACCTGTACAGTTGGCCTCTACACCTGGTATGACGCCTTTAAAGGTCGTTTTGGTGGGCTTAATCCTCGAGGGATCTATGCCCATTTTCCGCACTATATCCTGGTAAAGCAGGTTCAGGCTGCTGCCGCCGTCCATAAGGACTCTTGTGAGATGAAACCCGTCAATAATTGGGTCTAGAACCAATGCGGCGAACCCGCCATGACGGATGCTAGTGGGGTGGTCCCTTTGATCAAAAGTGATCGGGCAGGAGGACCATGGGTTGAACTTTGGGGCGACTGGCTCCAGCGCATATACGTCCCATAATGCACACTTCCGCTCCCTCTTGGGGATGTGGGTTGCGTATATCATGTTCACCGTCCGCACTTGTGGGGGAAAACCCTTCTGTCCACTGTTGTTCGGCGGCCTGGGCTCCTCCTCGTCATCGCTACACAGCCCCTTGTCTCTATTATCGACATTTAACTTGCCTGCCTGCTTGAACACCCAACAATCCCTGTTGGTGTGATTGGCTGGCCTTTCGGGGGTGCCATGTATCTGGCACAAGCGGTCGAGTATTCGGTCCAAACTGGACGGGCCCTGAGTATTTCTTTTGAATGGCTTTTTCCACTGACCGGATTTGTAGCCTCAGAATCCGGCATTGACTGCCGTATCCTCGTTGTTGTCGCTGTTGACGCGGCGTTTTTGCTTGTCCTGGCGCGACCTGCCACTTTTGTCCTTGGTATCCAAATTACCAAGTTTTTTGGTTAAGTTGTTGCTGCGAGCTAGCCAGCTGTCTTCTCCCGCGCAAAAGCGGGTCATGAGTGTCGTGAGGGCTGCCATAGATTTCGGCTTTTCCTGTCCAAGGTGCCAGGCAAGCCACTCGTCGCGGATATTATGCTTAAAGGCTGCTAGGGCCTCTGCGTCCGGACAGTCGACTATTTGGTTTTTCTTTGTTAGGAACCGTGTCCAGAATTGCCTAGTCGATTCCTCTGGCTGCTGAATTATGTGGCTTAGGTCATCAGCATCCGGTGGTCGCACATAGGTACCCTCGAAATTATCGAGGAATGCGGCTTCCAGGTCCTCCCAAGAACCGATCGAATCTGCTGGCAAGCTATTAAGCCAATGTCGGGCTGGTCCCTTAAGTTTGAGTGGGAGGTATTTGATGGCTTGTAGATCATCGCCGCGGGCCATGTGGATATGAAGGAGATAATCCTCGATCCATACCGCAGGATCTGTTTGTGCCATCATATGATTCGATGTTCACGGGTTTGAAACCCTCAGGGATTTTATGATCCAATACTTCATCTGTGAAGCATAGTGGGTGTGCGGCGCCTCTGTATTTGGCTATATCACGACGCAGCTCGAATGAGCTTTGTCTACTGTGTTCAGCCCGGCCGGATTTATTATGTCCGGAGTGACGATCCCCGTCACGTGCCGTAGGGTGCCCACGGGATCCGTAGATCGATCTTGGTTGTCTTGCCTTGTCCTCCAGTATCTCTCGCAGGTCTGGCGCGTTTTCCCGTGCCTTAGCATGTTTTGGGCGGCGCCGGGGCATGGCTTGAGTGGAGGGCCGAGAGGCCTCTCTGTCACGGCCACGAGGTGGCGGGTCGGCCATGTCATGCGCTGGTGATGTAGGTGCTTCCTCCTCTAATCGGGGTAGCAGCCTGCGCTTTGGGTAACTCTTGGAGGGGCATTCGAGTTCATACTCTTCGGCCGCAAGGACTTCAGTCCATCTGTCAGCTAGCAAATCTTGATCAGCTCTAAGCTGTTGCTGCTTTTTCTTGAGGCTACTTGCCGTGGCTATAAGCCTACATTTAAAACGCTCTTGTTCGGCAGGATCCTCTAGCACGACAAATTCATCGTCGTCGAGGCTTGCCTCGTCTTCGGAGGGAGGCATGTAATTATCATCCTCAACCTCTCTGTCTGTCGCTCTCTCATGAGGGCTGGCTTCTCCATCCTCTTGCTGGAGGGGGTGTTCTTCGGCGCTATCCGGAGTATTGTTATCTCCCGTGCCGGAATCACCGTTTTTGCTTTGGCGGGATTTAGAGCGGCGCCGCTGATGCCGGCGCTTGGGCTGTTTCTTGGATGTGTCATACCCTGCTGTTCCATCGCCATCTCCATCTTTTGGAGTGTCCACCATATATATGTCGTATGACGAGGTGGCCTTCCAGCGCCCTACAGGTGCTGGTTCTTGGTCGTCTCCTGCATCGTCGTCCATACCGTCGATGTCTTCGGAGTCGAAGTCGAGCATGTCGGTTAAGTCGTCGACAGTGGCTACGAAGTGGGTGGTGGGTGGGCTTTGAATTTCTTCATCGTTCGTATCCCAACCTTGCTGACCGTAGTCCGGCCAGGGCTCTCCTGATAAAGAGAGAGACTTTAGCGATTTCAGAATGTCGCCGAAGGGCGAGTGCTGAAAGATGTCCGCGGCGGTGAACTCCATTATCGGCGCCCAATCGGATTCGATCGGCAGGGGCGCGGGGGGCTTGGAATCCGGTGCGGAATCCGGCTCCTCAGATTCACGGGCCATGTAGAGTGCGGGGCTGGTGTTCGGCTCGATCGCCTTTGAGATCGCAGCCCCCGAGGCGGCGTCCAACGGCTCATCCTCAATCGGCGCATCAGGCTCGGAATTAAGGGTCGGAACCGATGCGCGTGCGGCCTCCAGGATACTATTCGGCGGCAGAGCTAGACCATGCCTATCGAAATAGTGCGGCGCGCTCGGCTGTGGCTCGAATCCGTCGAAGATCAAGTCCCCGCGGATGTCAGCCATGTAGTTTAAACTTCCAAATCTGACCTGATGGCCAGGGGCGTAGCTTTCGATCTGCTCCAGGTGGCCAAGCGAATTGGCCCGCAGTGCGAAGCTGCCGAAGACGAAGATCTGTCAGGGGAGAAAAGTCTCACCTGGACCACATCGTTGTTGATGATGAAAGGAGCCATCGGGCCTAAAAGCGACGACACATAGGAACTCTCAATGAAAGCACCAATGTCGGTGTCAAAACCGGCGGATCTCGGGTAGGGTGTCCCGAACTGTTCGTCTAGGCGGATGGTAACAGGAGACAAGGGACACAATGTTTTACCCAGGTTCGGGCCCTCTTGATGGAGGTAAAACCCTACGTACTGCTTGATTAATATTGATGATATGGGTAGTACAAGAGTAGATCTACCACGAGATCAAGGAGGCTAAACCCTAGAAGCTAGCCTATGGTATGATTGTTGTATATTGGAGTTGTCCTACGGACTAAAACCCTCCGGTTTATATAGACACCGGAGAGGGTTAGGGTTACACAAAGTCGGTTACAATGGTAGGAGATCTGAATATCCGCATCGCCAAGCTTGCCTTCCATGCCAAGGAAAGTCCCATCCGGACACGGGACGAAGTCTTCAATCTTGTATCTTCATAGTCCAGGAGTCCGGCTGAAGGTATAGTCCGGCTACCCGAACACTCCCTAATCCAGGACTCCCTCAGAGAGGGCCGATAAATCTTGGTGTGAGCTTCCCTTTGACATGTAAATGCTTGGTTCCTTTGAGATAAGTGGCTTGCAGATATGCCTGGTCTTCGATGCGGAGGTTTACTTCTTGACGATGGTGGTTGGTGTAGTTCTTCCTCCTGGACATGGCGATCTTCAGATGTTCCTTGACCAGCTCAATGATTATTCTTCCGTCTTTGGGTAGACAAGTATGTTACTAAAATAAAGATGACAACCAACTTGTCCAAGTACTCCATGAAGACTTTGTTCATGAGGTACATAAAGTAGGATGGGGGTATTGGTGGTGGTCATGGTTGAGTATGGTCCAAGGTGTTCTTGATCTAGAGTCAAGACACACGGTCATGGTCCGACCATGTTGTAGCTTGGTAGGGCATAAGGGTTTCAAGGATTCTAGGGTGCGAGTGAACGTTTATCCTTGAGCACAATTTCTGAGATGCCAATTGTTCTATCTTGTCCTCCAAACAGATAACCTTATACCACCGAAAGCATCAACTCTTTTAGGTCAGATCCAATCATCACTCATGCTATTATTATCCTCATGACTCCCAAGGGGAGGTCTAACAAATCTATACATGTCAACTATCCCCAACTCATATGTATGGCTACCCCTAAAAAATCCATGGGTAGAGCATATAAGCTGCTAAGCTTGAATTTAATCACCACAATCCAAGTGCTCAGTCTATTGATCCAAGGTCCATGATAAAGCATCTCTATCCTAAGGAAACACGTCATAAGACACTCCAAGATCTTGTTTCCTTCCTATGAATCAACTCCAATAGCCCATTAACTTCCATTAATCGCTACATAATCCATTAATTCTACAAATCCAATGTCTATGGTGTCTCACGCGAATCTTCTAATGTCCTATAGTCCCCAAATACTTGAAAGGGCTGTCTCTACTATAGTAAGTCCACCAATTTCCATTATCATGGTCAAGTAAACTCCAAGGTCAAGCTTATATCAACTCCGACAATTAATCCAATCTCCTAGCTTATTGTCCTCCAAGAAACATGGTATCATGATCGAGATCAACAGTCTAAATCCAATTTACTCCGAACCATGTAGACTTACTCACCACCTATACTCAACTAGGATCACCTATTTAAATCCAAATCTCATGTCCAACGAGAATTCCTACATGCTTCCCCAAAGTCATTATCATAATGTCAACTATCTCCTATCAATATCCCCTGGCTAAGTCAAATCCTCATACTTCCAAGAATTTAGCTTGCGATCTTAATTGTCCCACTAAATCCAATTTATCCAGGGGTAATGAAAGCTATGCTACTCTATATTAATGATCCCACCAAGTTCATCTACCAACATGAAAGCCTCATAATCCACCAAATAGTCTCATATAATTTCTCAAAGTCATTGATATAAACTCATCAAGTCATTTGTCCTCTATTCCTATATCCTCAAACTGGTTTTCCTTATGGCATCGTCAGTCCTGGTGCTATATTAGGATGATAATATGCTTGTTCACTATGTCCACTAGTTCCATAATGAACCCAGTGTTGTGCGAGGTTTACAGAGGCTTAACTGGTTCTCTTGCAATTCTGTGGGTTAAGCACATGGTTAAGGACTCGAGATGGGGTATCTCATGAAGTCTCGAAGGGTCTAGGAATGGGTTTCTAGTCTGGAGGGTTAAACATAACTCTACGGGGTTTCACTTGGTCGAGGAGTGAGGGAGTCCTGGATTAGGGGGTGTTCGGATAGCCGGACTATACCTTCAGCCGGACTCCTGGACTATGAAGATACAAGATTGAAGACTTTGTCCCGGGTCCGGATTGGACTTTCCTTGGTGTGGAAGGCAAGCTTGGCGATGCGGATATTCAGATCTCCTACCATTGTAACTGACTTTGTGTAACCCTAACCCTCTCCGGTGTCTATACAAACCGGAGGGTTTTAGTCCGTAGGACAACAACTCCAACATACAACAATCATACCATAGGCTAGCTTCTAGGGTTTAGCCTCCTTGATCTCGTGGTAGATCTACTCTTGTACTACCCATATCATCAATATTAATCAAGCAGGACGTAGGGTTTTACCTCCATCAAGAGGGCCCGAACCTGGGTAAAACATTGTGTCCCTCGTCTTCTGTTACCATCCGCCTAGACGCATAGTTCGGGACCCCCTACCCGAGATCCGCCGGTTTTGACACCGACATTGGTGCTTTGATTGAGAGTTCCTCTGTGTCGTCGCTTTTAGGCCCGATGGCTCCTTTGATCATCAACGAAGATGCGGTCCAGGGTGAGACTTTTCTCCCCGGACAGATCTTCGTCTTCGGCGGCTTCGCACTGCGTGCCAATTAGCTTGGCCACCTGGAGCAGATCGAAAGCTACGCCCCTGGCCATCAGGTCAGATTTGGAAGTTTAAACTACATGGCTGACATCCGCGGGGACTTGATCTTCGACGGATTCGATCCACAGCCGAGCGCGCCGCGCTATTTAGATAGGCATGATCTAGCTCTGCCACCGAACAGTATCCTGGAGGCCGCACGCGCATCAGTTCCGACCCTTAATTCCGAGCCTGCTGCGCCGATCGAGGATGAGCGGTTGGACGCCACCTCGGGGGCTGCGATCTCAAAGGCGATCGAGCCGAACACCAGCCCCGCACTCTGCATGGCCCGTGACTCTGAGGAGCCGGATTCCGCTCCGGATTCCGAGCCCCCCGCGCCCCTGCCGATCGAATCTGATTGGGCGCCGATAATGGAGTTCACCGCCGCGGACATCTTTCAGCACTCGCCCTTCGGCGACATCCTGAATTCGCTAAAGGCTCTCTCTTTATCAGGAGAGTCCTGGCCGGACTACGATGAGCAAGGTTGGGGTACGGACGATGAAGAAATTCAAAGCCCACCCACCACCCACTTCGTAGCCACTATCGACGATTTCACCGACATGCTCGACTTCGACTCTGAAGACATCGACGGTATGGACGACGATGCAGGAGACGAACAGGAACCAGCACCTGTAGGGCGCTGGAAGGCCACCTCGTCATATGCCATATATATGGTGGACACTCCAAAAGAGGGAGAAGGCGATGGAACAGCGGGGGATGACACCTCTAAGAAACATCCCAAGCACCGGCGTCAGCGGCGCCGCTCTAAATCCCGCCAAAGCAAAAACGGTGATTCCGGCACGGGGGATAATACTACTCCGGATAGCGCCGAAGAACACCCCCTCCAGCAAGATTCGGCACAGGAGGATGGAGAAGCCAGCCCTCATGAGAGAGCTGCAGACCGAGAGGTCGAGGATGACAATTATATGCCTCCCTCCGAAGACGAGGCAAGCCTCGATGACGACGAATTCGTCGTGCCATCAGATACCACCGAACAAGAAGCGTTTTAAATGTAGGCTTTTAGCCACGGCAAGCGGCCTCAATAAAAAGCAGCAACAGCTTAGAGCTGATCAAGATTTGCTAGCTGACAGATGGACTGAAGTCCTTGCGGCCGAAGAGTATGAACTCGAACGCTCCTCCAAGCGTTACCCAAAACGCAGGCTGCTACCCCGATTAGAGGAGGAAGCACCTACATCACCAGCGCATGACATGGCCGACCGGCCACCTCGTGGCCGTGACAGAGAGGCCTCCCGGCCCTCCACTCAAGCCATGCCCCGGCGCCGCCCAAAACATGTTAAGGCACGGGAAAACACGCCAGACCTGCGAGAGATACTGGAGGACAAGGCAAGACAACCAAGATCGATCTACGGATCCCGTGGGCACCCTACGGCACGTGACGGGGATCGTCACTCCGGACATAATAAATCCGTCCGGGCTGAACACAGTAGACAAAGCTCATTCGAGTTGCGTCGTGATATAGCCCAGTATAGAGGCGCCGCACACCCACTATGCTTCACAGACGAAGTAATGGATCATAAAATCCCTGAGGGCTTCAAACCCGTAAACATTGATTCATACGATGGCACAACAGATCCTGCGGTATGGATCGAGGATTATCTCCTTCATATCCACATGTCCCGCGGCGATGATCTACACGCCATCAAATACCTCCGGCTCAAACTTAAAGGACCGGCCCGGCATTGGCTTAACAGCTTGCCAGCAGATTCAATCGGTTCTTGGGAGGACCTGGAAGCCGGATTCCTCGACAATTTCCAGGGCACCTATGTGCGACCACCGGACTCTGATGACCTAAGCCACATAATTCAGCAGCCAGAAGAATCGGCCAGGAAATTCTGGACACGGTTCCTAACAAAGAAAAACCAAATAGTCGACTGTTCGAACGCAGAGGCCCTAGCGGCCTTCAAGCATAATATCCGTGACGAGTGGCTCGCCCGGCACCTGGGAGAGGAAAAGCCGAAATCTATGATAGCCCTTACGACACTCATGACCCGCTTTTGCGCGGGAGAAGACAGCTGGCTAGCTCGCAGCAACAACTTAACCAAGAACCTTGGTAATTCGGATACCAAGGACAAAAGCGGCAGGTCGCGCCGGAACAAGCAGAAACACCGTGTTAACAGCGACAACAACGAGGATACGACAGTCAATGCCGGATTCCGAGGCTACAAATCCGGTCAGCGGAAAAAGCCATTCAAAAGAAACACTCATGGCCCGTCCAGTTTGGACCGAATACTCGACCGCTTGTGCCAGATACATAGCACCCCCGAAAGACCAGCCAATCACGCCAACAGGGATTGTTGGGTGTTCAAGCAGGCAGGCAAGTTAAATGCCGAAAATAGAGACAAGGGGCTGCATAGCGACGACGAGGAAGAGCCCAGGCCGCCGAACAGCAGTGGACAGAAGGGTTTTCCCCAACAAGTGCGGACGGTGAACATGATATACGCAACCCACATCCCCAAGAGGGGGCGGAAGCGCGCACTGCGGGACGTATATGCGCTGGAGCCAGTCGCCCCAAAGTTCAACCCATGGTCCTCCTGCCCGATCACTTTTGATCGAAGGGACCACCCCACTAGCATCCGTCATGGCGGATTCACCGCATTGGTTCTAGACCCAATTATCGACGGATTTCATCTCACAAGAGTCCTTATGGACGGCGGTAGCAGCCTGAACCTGCTTTACCAGGAAACAGTGCGGAAAATAGGCATAGATCCCTCACGGATCAAGCCCACCAAAACGACCTTTAAAGGCGTCATACCAGGTGTAGAGGCCAACTATACAGGCTCAGTCACACTTGAAGTGGTCTTCGGATATCCGGATAACTTCCGAAACGTGGAGCTAATCTTCGACATAGTACCATTCCGCAGTGGCTATCACGCACTGCTCGGACGAACCGCGTTCGCAAAGTTCAATGCGGTACCGCACTATGCATACCTCAAGCTCAAGATGCCAGGCCCTCGAGGAGTAATCACGGTCAACGGAAACACCGAACGCTCCCTCCGAACGGAGGAGCACACGGCGGCGCTCGCAGCAGAAGTACAAAGTAGCCTCTCTAGGCAGTTCTCCAGTCCGGCCTTCAAAAAGCCGGACACTGTCAAGCGCGCCCGGAGTAACCTACAACAAGACCGCCTGGCACGTTCCGAGCTAGCGTAGCAGTGCAGCCCCAGCCCTAGCCCTCGCAATATAGCGAAACCAGTGCCTCGCGTACATAACTACGCTCTCGAAATACCATGGGCACAGGGGGAGGGGCACCATCACGACACGCTCGAAATACGGCTTAAACCGCACCAGGGGCTGCCGAATTTTCTTTTAGTTTTCTCTTACTTTCAGGACCACATACTTCGGACGACCTGTTCGGCAATTCAACTGCCGCATAAACGATGCAAGATTTAGGAAAGCAGACAAGCCATGCCGCATTATGGAACTCCCCGGTGGTCTCTATTACGAGCAGTATACCTGTTTCGAATACAATTCCGCGGCCTGCCCCTGGCCAGGACATGTTAAATAGTCCAATTTCTTTTGCTTATCGCACTATCTGTATCATTCTGCTTAGATTGCAGCCTTCTTATAAACAATGCATAGCTTTTTGTCTATTTTTTGCATTACTCTATTTTTATATATGTTCATTAATGGCATGTGGCACCCGTACACTGTGGTACGGCAAATATGCCAGGGGTTTCAGTACCCCTTAATATGGTGAAAGAAGTCCGAACACTTTCATAAGTGCGACACCCCGAACTTATAGCACTATATGCATCGGCTCCGAATCATGATTTGGGTCAATAGTTGGGTTTGCCCGGCTCCTATGTTTTGGTGCATTACGTTCCGCTATATCGGCTAAGGTAGCACTAGGGGAACTACTGCGATTGTGCCCCAGTTGAGCTGGGCTGAGCACCTCAGTAGAGAAAGCTAAAACTGACTGTCATGATGAGGCGAGAGTCCGGTCGCTGTTCGAGAGGTTTTTCAGGTCCTTAAGGACCTATGCCGCTTAGAGAGAGGAACCGTTTTGTCCGGCCAAAGGCGTGGATAGCACCCCGAACTCGGTCTTCCGAATACTAGGGGCTTCACCGAAATTTAAAATTATAGAGTTCTATGGCTAAGTGAGAGTGTTCAAGCATTATAGTCCGATTGCCTTGTTCGTTGTGCTGAGCGCCTCCCTCGACGGACCCAATCATGGGAAAAAGAGCGCTCAGGTTTATCCCGAACACCCCAGCACTAGTGGCATGAGGGCAGAAGCCGACGACTGGCCATCTCTCATTTTTTGATAAACGGCCGCATAGAAAGTAATATTTTAAATTCAAACAAGCATTGCTTAGTGCATATGAACAAGTTTTCAGGGCACAGGATAACACGAGCGAGTTCATTCAAAAATTACATCTTTGGTACATTCATCCGCCACAAGGCGGGCACCCTTCAGAACATCCTTGTAATAGTTCTCGGGCTTGCGATGCTCCTTCCCCGGCGGCGGCCCGTCCCTCACAAGCTTCTCACCGTCCAGCTTACCCCAGTGCACCTTTGCATGGGAAAGGGCCCTACGGGCAACTTCGGTGCAGACGGAGCGCTTGATGACCTCGAGCCATGGACAGGCCTCCACCAGCTGTCGCACCAGTCCGAAGTAGCTCCCAGGCAGGGCCTCTCTAGGCCACAGCCGAACTATGAAGCCCTTCATGGCCTGTTCGGCCGCCTTGTGGAGCTCGACCAGCTGCTTTAGCTGGTCGCTCAAGGGCACAGGGTGTCCGGCCTCAGCGTACTGAGACCAGAACACCTTCTTTGTCGAGCTGCCCTCTTCGGCTCGGTAGAATGCGGCGGCATCGGATGCACTGCGGGGAAGATCTGCGAACGCCCCTGGAGAGCTCCGGATTCGGGTAAGTAACAAGTAGTTTACTTTTATATGTCCGCTTTGCATAAAAAATGCCTTACCCGCCGTTATCTTTTTCACCACATCCAATTCATCGAGGGCCTTTTGGTCTTCGGCCTTGGCAGACTCGGCAGTCTTGACGGCCGCGGCGAGCTCGGACGCTTGCGTCTTTGAGTCAAGCTCCAAACTCTCATGTTTTTTCATGAGAGTCTGAAGCTCTTGCTGCACCTCGCCGACCTGGGCCTCGAATTTCTCTCGCTCGGTGCGCTCCGTGGCCGCTCTCTTCTCAGCCTCGGACAGCGCCTGCTTGAGGGTCGCCACCTTAGTCGTGGCCCCTGCAATAAGCAGTACAATCCTGTCATTTTTTGCAATTGCATCTTTTTTTATATATTTTTCTATAAGGTATCTCTTACCTTCTTTCTCCTTGAGCTGCCGCTTGGCAAGGCCAAGCTCTTGCTCGGTCCGCTCGAGACCCTGCTTCAGGGTACCTACCTCCGCAATCAGTGCGGCGGTAGCAAGCAACGAAGCCTGCATATGCATATTGACTCATTTTTTGTTGAACTCCTGCGAAATTATTTGATCCTCTATTCGGCTTTTCTTTCCGAACGCCAAACAGAGCATCAGGGGCTACTGTCTATGCGGTAATATTTTTAGATATTTTTACTTACCTCGAAGCCTGTTAGAAGGCTAGCACAAGCTTTAGTCAGCCCGCTCTTAGCGGACTGAACCTTCTGGATCACCGTACTCATAATGGTACGGTGCTCCTCGTCGATGGAGGCGCCGTTAAGCACCTCCAGCAGATTTTCCGGCACCTCCGGTTGGACGGAGGCCGCCGGCTCAGAAGGCTTGCTCCTCTTAGAAGGAGTTCGCCTACCATAGTCCGGAACCATTGAAGATTCCGGCGCGGTGTCCGGCTCAAAGCCGGACTTGGAGCCCTGGGGGGTCTTGTCTCCTTCACTCCTGGAGTCCGGGAGGTCGCCTCGCGGTGCCTCCAGGACCACCTCCTCTTGCCCTGGAGCTTGTCGCGACGCCACTTCGGCGTCGTCTGCAGTACGGGGGGAGGCAGCGGGCGGAACTGAGTTCATGTCCGATGAATCCAGGGAGCCGCTCGTCGACTCGTTGAATCTGGCCCGGGGCGTCCTGCATGATTATGTTCGACATAAGGAAAGGCTGTGCAGCAAAGGAAAGCTATGAGTCACTCTAGTATCCGAATACTTACGATCCTGCCGGACGCCTGGCCCTTTGCATCCACTCCTCTTCGCCCTCGTCAGCGTCGAGGGAGTAGTCCGGCGGAAGGGTCTTCCCCTTCTTGGACCCTTCGGCCTCCCCCGTTGGGGCGGCCTTCCTCTTCTTTCCTCCCCCCGCTTTAGGGGGAGAGGTTTCTTCTTCCTCCTCCTCGTCTTCACGGGAGGAGTGCGTCTCAGATTCGTCGGACGACGAGTCCGACACCACCATATGACTAGAACTCTTTCGAGTCCCCGTGGCCTTCTTCTTCTTGGCGTTCTTCTCCGGCACCACATAAGGCACCGGAGCCAGCAGCTTCGATAAACGAGCATCTGATGGGTCTTCGGGCAAAGGGGTCGGACAGTTGACCTGTCCGGACTTCTCCTGCCACGCCTGTCAAAGGTAGGGGAGTTTAGATCCCGCATAAAGTCAATCTATGAGAAACAAATTTCCTATAAAAGGCAAGGATAACTCACCGCACTAGCTGGACGCTGCGTGCTGAATCTGCGGTCCTCGGACGCAGACGCGAGACCTTCAGCGCCCTTGAATAGCACCTTCCAGGCATCTTCGTACATCGTGTCGAAGAGCCTGCTCAAGGTTTGGTGCTGCGCCGGATTGAACTCCCACAGTGTGAAAGCCCGTTGTTGACACGGGAGGATCCGGCGGACGAGCATGACCTGGACTATATTGACAAGCTTGAGCCGCTTGTTCGCCAGGGATTGGATGCATGTTTGTAGTCCGGTCACCTCTTCCTCGTTGCCCCACGACAGGCCCGTCTCTTTCCAGGACGTGAGCCGCGTGGGGGGTCCAGATCGGAACTCAGGGGCTGCGACCCATTCAGGGTCGCACGGCTCAGTGATGTAAAACCACCCCGATTGCCACCCCTTCAGGGTCTCCACAAAGGAGCCCTCGAGCCATAGGACGTTGGCTATCTTGCCGGCCATGGCGCCTCCGCACTCCGCCTGGCTGCCGCGCACCACCTTTGGCTTGACGTTGAAAGTCTTGAGCCAAAGACCGATATGGGGGCGGATGCGGAGGAAGGCCTCGCACAAGATGATAAACGCCGAGATGTTGAGGACAAAGTTCGGGGCCAGATCTTGGAAATCCAGGCCGTAGTAGAACATGAGTCCCCGGACAAATGGGTGGAGTGGAAAACCCAGTCCGCAGAGGAAGTGGGGAAGGAATACAACCCTCTCATGGGGCCTAGGGGTGGGGAGAACCTGCCCCTCTTCAGGAAGCCGGTGCGCAATGTTGTCGGACAAGTATCCGGCCTTCGTTAGTTTTTTGACATGGCCCTCCGTAACGGAGGAGACCAACCACTTGCCTCCCGCTCCGGACATGGCTGGAGAAGGTCGAGGTGGGAAGTGCGGACTTAGGCGCTGGAGCTCGGGTGCGCAGGAGATGCATAGGCAAAGGAGGAAGAAGGCGTAGGTAAAAAGGTGGATCCTTATCCCCTTATATGGGCGGATGCGGCTATGCGTCCCCACCAGCCTAGTAAAACTTGCTTGCCTCCCAAGCGCCGTGATAAATGGCGCGGTTGGGTTACCCACGTCCGTATTGATGAGAATCCCGTAAATGGGGGACACGATCTCTGCTTTGACAAGACGTGCCAAGGAAACCACCTCGCAAAACACGCTGAGGTGGGGAAGTGAAAACGATTCGGATAAAGGCTTGGTCGTAGTGTGATGTCACGCTACGGGATACGTCAGCAGATTAGATTTGTGTTAATGTTATTCTCTCTATGGCAATATGTGGAAACTTGTTTTGCAGAGCCGGACACTACTTTTAGTGTTTACCAACTTTTATGAAGAATTTGGAGGAGGAACCCGCCTTGCAATGCCGAAGACAATCTGCGCGCCGGACTCCTCGTCATTGAAGCCTAGTTAAGGGGCTACTGAGGGAGTCCTAGATTAGGGGGTGTTCGGATAGCCGGACTATACCTTCAGCCGGACTCCTGGACTATGAAGATACAAGATTAAGACTTCGTCTCGTGTCCGGATGGGACTTTCCTTGGCGTGGAAGGCAAGCTTGGCAATGCGGATATTCAGATCTCCTACCATTGTAACCGACTTTGTGTAACCCTAACCCTCTCCGTTGTCTATATAAACCGGAGGGTTTTAGTCCGTAGGACAACAACTCCAACATACAACAATCATACCATAGGCTAGCTTCTAGGGTTTAGCCTCCTTGATCTCGTGGTAGATCTACTCTTGTACTACCCATATCATCAATATTAATCAAGTAGGACGTAGGGTTTTACCTCCATCAAGAGGGCCCGAATCTGGGTAAAACATTGTGTCCCTCGTCTCCTGTTACCATCTGCCTAGACGCATAGTTCGGGACCCCCTACCCAAGATCCGCCGGTTTTGACACCGACAAGGAGGCTGCAACAAAAAGTCTTTAGTGCTAGTTGGTCGCCGAAGTAGACTCCTTGGTGCATCTTGTCTTGCCGGTCTTCAGTTGAGGAGAGAGATGAGAGGGATAAGTAGCATAAAGGGGGATGCCTAAAGGGGGTTCTATAGTGCAGGTGCAAACAAACAAGTGCCAAAAAGGGCCAAACACAAACAACAAAATAAGGCAGGTGATATAGTTGCGTACTTGTTGCCTAGGGCGAAAAGGGCGACTGATATCAAAACACAAACAAATAAAAGCAAGCAACACACAATCAAGGTTCTATTCGAACCATCATACGGACTCGACTGCGCATAGGGGGTACACGACTCATCCTACCCTAGGGGTTCTCGAATTTTAGTAGTCGTGCTTTGCTCCGTTCCTCATGCAGTCTTCTGGGTTTTCCTCAGGTGTCGCTACGTCTCTTGTAGTTGTTTGCTGAAACGATCCGGGTTGAGCCTGAAGATTCTTAAACAACTTCTCACCTGTTGAAGTGATGGGGTGAAGGTGGCTCCTCGCAGCAGGCATTGACTCGGTCTTCTGTTGTCTTCTTAATCATGACGATCCCTTTTTGTCTCCTAAGGTGTCGATGGTACCAAGTAGGTCATACTTTATGCAATGACGTTAACAAGGCATAGTAGAGGTCCAACATGTCGTTTATGTTGATGACAACATCGACACCAAGAGCGGGGGATGAAGAGAACCGTTTTCCTGCTCACTATAGTGAGGCGGACCAAATGGAGAGGTTCTCATCCACCGGTGGTTGTCGATACAACAACGGTAAGGACATGGTTGCTCTATTAGCGACGTACATCATGATCTTGCATTTCCTATGCCCTGATCATCATAGGCTAAGGTCACATCATCTTGGAGCAATGCCAAGGGTGTCACCATCTTCTGGGCCTTCATGTCCTCATTCCTCAAGGATGTATCTTTTGCTGGTATCGTCTTGTTGTGGTGTCACCAATCTTGTGTTCGGAAGAGGTGGGTGAGTGTTTGGCAAGGTGTACTCCTTCGAGGATTACAAGGAATCCCGTGGTCAGGGGCTTGAGGGTGCTAGCGACTGTTGCAATAGTTTTGAAGGGGAAGAGATCAATAACGAAAGTATACCTCAGTTTTTTTTGAAAAGCTGAGAAGGGAAGAGAAGTATAGATATTTTTGAAAACTAGTAGTAGTTTTAAAGAATAGTTTTACTCTAACTAATGACCATGCTAACTAAGGCTTCCTACAGTCAGGATGGCTCTGATACCAGCTCTGTGGGGACCCCGACTCATAAGTCGAGATCACCGAATGCACGTGTACAGTGATCCCAGAGATCAATGCTCACTGAACACACAAAAGCTGAATAACAAGAGTCTTACATCCATACATACCGTTTCACACAAGTAGGACCATTATGGTCAAGTCTTGAGTGTATCATCGCAACGGAAATCTTCAGTAACAACTTGGACCCATGTCATCTGCCTTAACCCTACAGGCATTCTGACTGGGAAGCGTCCTAGCTCGCATGTTCATCACCAAAGTATTCTTCCTCATATCATGTTCTTTCATGCCTAGCCAATAAAATAACCAGTGGCAAGCCAATGAGTACTTTGAATGTACTCGCAAGCAACCCAAGAGTGATAACAGAATAATTATGCAAGGCACTACTGCTAATTCATCATTTTTGCGGAAAGCTAGTTTTTCTCATGCAAGTATGATCAACATTTATCAAGGATATGAATGCGTCTGCAACAAGTATCAGGAGGTTATAGACATCAACATCGAGAGAGAGTTATGAACAACTCATGCTCAAGCTCATCGTGACCTCCTCACGAATCACGTCAATAGATTTACCAAACCGTGTTGTTTGTCACAAACATATGGACGTAGTTTAAGAAGCACCACCCAACTGTCCTTGACCGTGGACGTGGCTATTCGAATAGTTTTACACTCTGCAGAGGTTGCACACTTTACCCACAAGATCCGGGGAACTTCCGTGTCATCCACGACCCGCGGTACCTCAAGTACCTGGGGTAAGCACCCGATCACTATCTTTCCCTAGACGATACTAACAAGGAGTCTACTCGTTGTTCCATATCCTCACGATGTACATCATATGAGACTCACTCGAGATCGTAACATCCGATAGGGGACACAACGGTGTATCCGGTGTCCTGTGAAAACAGTCATGGCCGCCCTACCTGGCACGACCCCGTCCCGAGAGAGAGCACCAACTCTCCCACGTCACTAGTAATGCGGGCTCCAAGCTAGTATCAGCCTAGGTAATCAATAATGCCCTTTCCCATACAAGGGTAGAGTGGTTGTGCATGTAAGGTTGGGACAGTCGACAAATCTTAAATCTAATCCGTCTCTATAAACAACACTTTTATCGAGCCTCGGTACACTACCTCTCCACCAAGTAGTGACCTAGTTCATCATCATCTCCCAGGGGCATTAGTGGCACCCACTGGGCTGTTTGCAAGTATGTCAAACCACACCTGTTTCTTTCCATGCATAACCCTGACCCACTTTGCATAGCCATTTACTATAGCATATTTCTACAACCCACCAACACAACTCTAAGCAAGCGTAGAGTCATGAACAATGCAAGTATCAATGGAGTATGCAACGGAGGCAAGCCTAGCAAGGTTGCCATTCAAGGTATATCATGCACTCAGTGAAGCAACGAAAATGCCATCATGATTTGAAATGGTTCATCATGGTCAAAGGGCTGCTTGCCTGGTTCATCAGAGTCTTGAGATCTTCTGGTCCTTCTCCAAGTACTCCGTCTACTTCGGCAACTAACGTCGGAAACAATCACAATAAGCAACACAACAAGGCAAGAATAAATGTGCTCTAAAATATGAAGTTAACTTTAATTGGATACCTCTGGTCATTTGAGGAATGACTAAAGTGATTTCATTGGAAGTGGATCAATGGATATTTCTAAACATTTTGATATGATGGAATCCAGGGGTTTATGTAATTGCAAGAAGTGTACAGAAGAATTGTTTTGAAAAATGAGAAAAGGCACCCATTTAACAAAGAATGATTCTTGAGGCACCCAGGAGTTGGTTTCACTAGATTTGGAGTTCAAATGATTTCTCTATGAATTTGCAAAGTTGGCTATATATGAAAAATAGACCATTATTTGAGGTGATACAAAAAGTATTAGTAAAAATGTTCAAAAACTAAGTTTTGAACTTATAGACATCTAGGATTTTGAATCATGGAATTTGGATAAAAAATGGGCTCTCTGTAATTTTCTAAAGTTTATCAAAGAAATGGAAAAATAGGATTTGCTAATTATTTGTGAAAGAAATATTTTTGAAAAATGTGCAAGTAGCACCATGTGATAGGGAATGAATTTAGAAACTACTAGAAATTTGAATCATCAAATTTGGAGTTAATTCAAATTGTTTATGGATTTTTGAAGTTGACTGGAAAAAGAAAAAGGAAATAAGGCTTTAACCTTATCCTGCGCACGGTGCGACAGATAGACCGTGGGCCGGCCCAGCGGCTCGGCTGCGCGGGCAGAGGTGGTGATGTCGAAGGCGGCTTTGCGGCAGTACGCCTTCGCACAGGGGAGGCGGATCCGGCCGAAGCCATTTCCACTTAAACAGATGGGCCCGCCTGCTTGGTCGCTGACGTGCGGGCCCCAGCGGCAGGTCGTCTTCCTCCTCCCGCGTGCTCTCTGGCCGCGAGTACGAGCGGCTCCCGCCGGTGATTTGGCGGGGCTATAGAGCGCCCTCGGCGACGTTCTGCCCACCGGCGTGACCAGCGCAGAGATGCGCTTCCAGCCACTGGTCGCACGCATGCCGGGGAGGACCTGGTCACGGAGAGCGCCGTCCGTGGTGGACGTGGCCGACGGCGAAGGCGGCATTGGTGCTACGAGGCAGCGGAGCAGAGGGATAAGTGGTGAGGGGTTCCGTTGTGGTCAGGCGGTTCGCCTAGTGGAGAAAGGAGGGGAGGAGGAGGCCTCATTCGCGAGAATTTGAGAGAAGGCCGGTGGCTCGGCTTCGGCCATGGAGGAGCAAAAAGGGCTCGGGGGGACGAATAGGTAGGCCTGGGGAGCGTACTGGAGAGAAAGAGAGCCAAAGGAGTAGAGAGGGGGGCTCGGGTGGCTTTAAATAGTAGGGGGCGAGGTGCACAGTGGGGCCGTGCGCCGGCGAGGCCGTAGCCGTCGCTAGAGGCCACGGGAGTGCTTGGCTTCGAGTTGGGAGTCTTCCTGGGCGTGGTCTACAGCCAGGGAAAGAGAGATGGAGAGAGGAGCGAGCGCGAGGAGGTCCCGCACGAGTGCGGCGACTGGCGGACGCGAGCGGCGCTCGGGCACGCGTGTTAGAGGTCGCCGGAGAGAGAAGGAGGAGGGGCCCGACCGTCTTACGTGTCCCGGACGCCGAGGCGGCCTTGGGGGACACAAGGGGAAGGCCCTAGGTGGTCAGAAGCCTCGGGCGGGACGCGACTACAGTGCCCTGGTGCACTGTAGCACGCTCCAGAGCACGCATATGGCTGGCATTGGCATCTGTTTGGCGCCCAGGGCGTGGCCACTTGTGTCTAGGGGGTCAGGGGAGGAGTAAACAAAAGGGTGGTGGCCTTGGATGCCCTGGTGAGCCAGTAGGAGAGGAGAGAGGTAGAAGAGGAGGGAGAGAGGGGCTATCCAGGGAGGTAAATTGTGGTATTTTACCCCTCAATCATTGAGCAATGGCTAGGGAAGAGTTACTGGAGGTAGGAGAAGACTAGGAGGAGTTGTGGTAAAAAGTTGAGCTCAAGGAGATTAGTGGAAGGGGTCAAAATGGTGTTTTTGGAAAAATGGCAGAAGGTGTTTGATGATGGTTTGGGCCAGCAGATGATTTCCAACCGCCATGAGACTCCAAAGGGTGAAATGACACATATAATTAGGGCCTTCCACCAAATTGGAGCTTATTTGGGCAAAGTTTCAATGCAACATTTGTAAGCCCTAGAAATTAGCAGAAATGAACTTGTGTATATCTAGTTGAGAAAATCACTTCCCCTTGATGCACCACTTGGTGTAGTGGCCTCATTTGGTCATATGAACATGCTCACAAAAGTTGGGGTCAAGGAGAGAAAGTTGCCAATGTAAACCTGTTCAAATTTGGTTCTAGAGAGAGAGGGTTTTGGTGTACTTTGATCAAGATAACATTCTCTCCAACTTGTGCCATTTGGTCTAGATGTATTATTACACCATTTGAGCATGTGCACCAAGTTTGAGAGCATTTGGACATGTTTCACAGTGCAAAAATGTTCAAACTTGAAAAAGGACAGAAGTGGTTTTGAGAAGGTTTGATGGGGTTATACTATTCTCCATGAAATGGTACTTGGCAAGATCATCAAAAATGTCATATGTGACATGCTAGAATTTTCCTGGATTTATTTGAAAATATTTCTTATAGAAATATTTCAAATATTTGAAATGAGCTGAAATGGATCTGGAGAGTTTTGTCCAATATTTTGATCATGACATATGTTGAAACTCATTTATATGGAAAATATTGTTGGGGAACGAAGTAATTTCAAAAAAATTCCTACGCACACGCAAGATCATGGTGATGCATAGCAACGAGAGGAGAGTATGATCTACGTACCCTTGTAGATTGCAACGGAAGCGTTTGACACAACATAGAGGAAGTAGTCGTACGTCTTCTTCCCGGTCCGACCGATCCAAGCACCGTTACTCCGGCACCTCCGAGTTCTTAGCACACGTTCAGCTCGATGATGATCCCCGGGCTCCGATCCAGCAAAGCGTCGGGGAAGAGTTCCGTCAGCACGACGGCGTGGTGACGATCTTGATGTACTACTGACGCAGGGCTTCGCCTAAGCACTGGGACAATATGACCGAGGTGGAATTTGGTGGAAGGGGGCACCGCACACGGCTAAGGAACGATCTCAAGGATCAACTTGTGTGTCTATTGGGTGCCCCCTGCCTCCGTATATAAAGGATCCAAGGGGGAGGGGCTGGCCGGCCAAGGGTGGCGCGCCAGGAGAGTCCTACTCCCTCCGGGAGTAGGATTCCCCCCCCCCCCCCAATCCTAGTTGGAATAGGATTCCTCAAAGGGGGAGAGAGAGAGAGGGGGCCGGCCACCTCTCCTAGTCCTAATAGTACTAGGGGAGGGGAGAGGCGTGCAGCCCATGAGGGAAGCCCTTTCACCTTTCCACCAAGGCCCATGTTGGCCCATTTGGCTCCTGGGGGGTTCCGGTAACCCTCCCGGTATTCCGGTAAAATCCTGATTTCACCTGGAACACTTCCGATGTCCAAACATAGGCTTCCAATATATCAATCTTTACGTCTCGACCATTTCGAGACTCCTCGTCATGTCCGTGATCACATCCGGGACTCCGAACAACCTTCGGTACATCAAAATGCATAAACTCATAATAACTGTCATCGTAACGTTAAGCGTGCGGACCCTACGGTTCGAGAACAATGTAGACATGACCGAGACACATCTCCGGTCAATAACCAATAGCAGGACCTGGATGCCCATATTGGCTCCTACATATTCTACAAAGATCTTTATCGGTCAGACCGCATAACAACATACGTTGTTCCCTTTGTCATCGGTATGTTACTTACCCGAGATTCGATCGTCGGTATCCAATACCTAGTTCAATCTTGTTACCGGCAAGTCTCTTTACTCGTTCCATAATACATCATCTCGCAACTAACTCATTAGTTGCAATGCTTGCAAGGCTTATGTGATGTGCATTACCGAGAGGGCCCAGAGATACCTCTCCGATAATCGGAGTGACAAATCCTAATCTCGAAATACGCCAACCCAACATCTACCTTTGGTGACACCTGTAGTACTCCTTTATAATCACCCAGTTACGTTGTGACGTTTGGTAGCACCCAAAGTGTTCCTCCGTCAAACGGGAGTTGCATAATCTCATAGTCATAGGAACATGTATAAGTCATGGATAAAAGCAATAGCAACATACTAAACGATCGGGTGCTAAGCTAAAGGAATGGGTCATGTCAATCAGATCATTCAACTAATGATGTGACCTTGTTAATCAAATAACAACTCTTTGTTCATGGTTAGGAAACATAACCATCTTTGATTAACGAGCTAGTCAGGTAGAGGCATACTAGTGACACTCTGTTTGTCTATGTATTCACACATGTATTATGTTTCCGGTTAATACAATTCTAGCATGAATAATAAACATTTATCATGATATGTAAGGAAATAAATAATAACTTTATTATTGCCTCTAGGGCATATTTCCTTCAGTCTCCCACTTGCACTAGAGTCAATAATCTAGTTCACATTGCCATGTGATTTACCAGCAATAGTTCACATCACCATGTGATTAACACCCATAGTTCACATCGATATGTGACCAACACCCAAAGGGTTTACTAGAGTCAGTAATCTAGTTCACATCGCTTATGTGATTAACACCCAAAGAGTACTAAGGTGTGATCATGTTTTGCTTGTGAGATAATTTTAGTCCACGGGTCTGTCACATTCAGATCCGTAAGTATTTTGCAAATTTCTATGTCAACAATACTCTGCGCGGAGCTACTCTAGCTAATTGCTCCCACTTTCAATATGTATCCATATTTGAGACTTAGAGTCATCTAGATCAGTGTCAAAACTTGCATCGACATAACCCTTTACGACGAACCTTTTGTCACCTCCATAATCGAGAAACATATCCTTATTCCACTAAGGATAATTTTGACCGCTGTCCAGTGATCTACTCCTAGATCACTATTGTACTCCCTTGCCAAACTCGGTGGTAGGGTATGCAATAGATCTGGTACACAGTATGGCATACTTTATAGAACCTATGGCTGAGGCATAGGGAATGACTTTTATTCTCTTTCTATCTTCTGCCGTGGTCGGGCTTTGAGTCTTACTCAATTTCACACCTTGTAACACAGGCAAGAACTCTTTCTTTGACTGTTCCATTTTGAACTATTTCAAAATCTTGTCAAGGTATGTACTCATTGAAAAAACTTATCAAGCGTCTTGATCTATCTCTATAGATTTTGATGCTCAATATGTAAGCAGCTTCATCGAGGTCTTTCTTTGAAAAACTCCTTTCAAACACTCCTTTATGCTTTGCAGAATAATTCTACATTATTTCCGATCAACAATATGTCATTCACATATACTTATCAGAAATGCTGTAGTGCTCCCACTCACTTTCTTGTAAATACAGGCTTCACCGCAAGTCTGTATAAAACTATATGCTTTGATCAACTTATCAAAGTGTATATTCCAACTCCGAGATGCTTGCACCAGTCCATAGATGGATCGCTGGAGCTTGCATATTTTGTTAGCACCTTTAGGATTGACAAAACCTTCTGGTTGCATCATATACAACTCTTCTTTAATAAATCTATTAAGGAATGCAGTTTTGTTTGTCCATTTGCCAGATTCCATAAAATGCGGCAATTGCTAATATGATTCGGACAGACTTAAGCATAGATACGAGTGAGAAACTCTCATCATAGTCAACACTTTGAACTTGTCGAAAACCTTTTGCGACAATTCTAGCTTTGTAGACAGTAACACTACTATCAGCGTCCGTCTTCCTCTTGAAGATCCATTTATATTCTATGGCTTGCCGATCACCGGGCAAATCCATCAAAGTCCATACTTTTGTTCTCATACATGGATCATATCTCAGATTTCATGGTCTCAAACCATTTCGCGGAATCTGGGCTCATCATCGCTTCCTCATAGTTCGTAAGTTCATCATGGTCTAGTAACATGACTTCCAGAACAGGATTACGGTACCACTCTGGTGCGGGTCTCACTCTGGTTTACTTACGAGATTCAGTAGTAACTTGATCTTGAAGTTACATGATCATTATCATTAGCTTCCTTACTAATTGGTGTAGTAGTCACAAGAATAGATTTTTGTGATGAACTACTTTCCAATAAGGGAGAAGGTACAATTACCTCATCAAGTTTTCTACTTTCCTCCCAATCACTTCTTTCGAGAGAAACTCCTCCTCTGGAAAGGATCCATTCTCAGCAACGAATATCTTGCCTTCGGACCTGTGATAGAAGGTGTACCCAACTGTCTTCTTTGGGTATCCTATGAAGACATATTTCTCCGATTTGGGTTTGAGCTTATCAGAATGAAACCTTTTCATATAAGCATCACAACCCCAAACTTTAAGACACAACAACTTTGGTTTCTTGCCCAAACACAGTTCATACGGTGTCGTCTCAACGGATTTAGATGGTGCCCTTTTTTAACGTGAATGCAGCTATCTCTAATGCATGATCCCAAAACGATATTGGTAAATCGGTAAGAAACATCATAGATTGTACTATATCCAATAAAGTACGGTTATGACGTTCGGACACACCATTATGCTGTGGTGTTCTAGGTGGCATGAGTTTGTGAAACTATTCCACATTGTTTTAATTGAAGACCAAACTCGTAACTCAAATATTCTCCTCCACGATCATATCGTAGAAACTTTTATTTTCTTGTTACGATGATTCTCCACTTCACTCTGAAATTCTTTGAACTTTTCAAATGTTTCAGACTTATGTTTCATCAAGTAGATATACCCATATCTGCTCAAATCATCTGTGAAGGTCAGAAAATAATGATACTTGTCGCGAGCTTTAATATTCATCGGACCACATACATCAGTATGTATGATTTCCAACAAATCTGTTGCTTGCTCCATTGTTTCGGAGAACGGTGTCTTAGTCATCTTGCCCATGAGGCATGGTTCGCAAGCATCAAGTGATTCATAATCAAGTGATTCCAAAAATCCATCAGCATGGAGTTTCTGCATGCGCTTTACACCAATATGACCTAAATGGTAGTGCCACAAATAGGTTGCACTATCATTATTAACTTCGCATCTTTTGGTTTCAATATTATGAATATGTGTATCACTACGATCGAGATCCAATGAACTATTTTCATTGGGTGTGTATGACCATAAAAGGTTCTATTCATGTAAACAGAACAACAATTGTTCTCTAACTTAAATGAATAATCGTATTGCAATAAACATGATCAAATCATATTTATGCTCAACGCAAACACCAAATAACACTTATTTAGGTTTATCACTAATCCCGAAAGTATAGGGAGTGTGCGATGATGATCATATCAATCTTGGAACTACTTCCAACTTTCATCGTCACTTCACCCTTAACTAGTCTTTGTTCATTCTGCAACTCCCGTTTCGAGTTACTACTCTTAGCAACTGAACCAGTATCAAATAGCGAGGGGTTGCTATGAACACTAGTAAAATACACATCAATAATCTGTATATCAAATATACCTTTGTTCACTTTGCCATCCTTCTTATCCGCCAAATACTTGGGGCAGTTCCGCTTCCAGTGACCAGTCCCTTTGCAGTAAACGCACTCAGTCTCAGGCTTAGGTCCAGACTTGGGTTTCTTCTCTTGAGCAGCAACTTGTTTGCTGTTCTTCTTGAATTTCCCCTTCTTCTTCCCTTTTCCCTTTTCTTGAAACTAGTGATCTTGTCAACCATCAACACTTGATGTTTTTCTTGATTTCTACCTTCGTTGATTTCAGCATCACGAAGAGCTTGGGAATTACTTTTGTCATCCCTTGCACATTATAGTTCATCACGAAGTTCTACTAACTTGGTGATGGTGACTAGAGAATTCTGTCAATCACTATCTTATCTGGAAGATTAACTCCCACTTGATTCAAGCGATTGTAGTACCCAGACAATCTGAGCTCATGCTCACTAGTTGAGCGATTCTCCTCCATATTTTAGCTATAGAACTTGTTGAAGACTTCATATCTCTCAACTCGGGTATTTGCTTGAAATATTAACTTCAAATCCTGGAACATCTCATATGGTCCATGACGTTCAAAACGTCTTTGAAGTCCCGATTCTAAGCCGTTTAAGCATGGTGCACTAAACTATTAAGTAGTCATCATATTGAGCTAGCACAACGTTCATAACGTCTGCATCTGCTCCTGCAATAGGTCCGTCACCTAGCGGTGCATCAAGGACATAATTCTTCTGTGCAGCAATGAGGATAAACCTTAAATCACGGATCCAATCCGCATCATTGCTACTAACATTTTTCAACACAATTTTCTCTAGGAACATATCAAAATAAACATAGGGAAGCAACAATGCGAGCTATTGATCTACAACATAGATATGCTAATACTACCAGGACTAAGTTCATGATAAATTAAAGTTCAATTAATCATATTACTTAAGAACTCCCACTTAGATAGACATCCCTCTAATCTTCTAAGTGATCACGTGATCCAAATCAACTAAACCATAACCGATCATCACGTGAAATGGCTTAGTCTTCAATGGTGAACATCATTATGTTGATCATATCTACTATATGATTCACGCTCGACCTTTCGGTCTCCGTGTTCCGAGGTCATATCTTATATGCATAGCTCGTCAAGTATAACCTGAGTATTCCGCGTGTGCAACTGTTTTGCACCCGTTGTATTTGAACGTAGAGCCTATCACACCCGATCATCACGTGGTGTCTCAGCACGAAGAACTTTCGCAACGGTGCATACTCAGGGAGAACACTTCTTGATAATTAGTGAGAGATCATCTTATAATGCTATCGTCAATCAAAGCAAGATAAGATGCATAAAAGATAAACATCACATGCAATCAATATAAGTGATATGATATGGCCATCATCATCTCGTGCTTGTGATCAACATCTTCGAAGCACCGTCATGATCACCATCGTCACCGGCGCGACACCTTGATCTCCATCGTAGCATCGTTGTCGTCTCGCCAATCTTATGCTTCCACGACTATCACTACCGCTTAGTAATAAAGTAAAGCATTACATCGCGATTGCATTGCATACAATAAAGCGACAACCATATGGCTCCTGCCAGTTGCCGATAACTCGGTTACAAAACATGATCATCTCATACGATAAAATTTAGCATCATGTCCTGACCATATCACATCACAACATGCCCTGCAAAAACAAGTTAGACGTCCTCTACTTTGTTGTTGCAATTTTTACGTGGCTGCTACGGGCTTAAGCAAGAACTCATCTTACCTACGCATCAAAACCACAATGATAGTTTGTCAAATAGACTCCATTTTAACCTTCTCAAGGACCGGGCGTAGCCACACTCGGTTCAACTAAAGTTGGAGAGACAGTCTTCCGCAAGCCATCTATGTGCGAAGCACGTCGAGGGAACCGGTCTCGCGTAAGAGTACGCGTAAGGTTGGTCCGGATCGTCTCGTCCAACAAT
This sequence comes from Aegilops umbellulata, assembly GCA_032464435.1. Classification (NCBI taxonomy): domain Eukaryota; kingdom Viridiplantae; phylum Streptophyta; class Magnoliopsida; order Poales; family Poaceae; genus Aegilops; species Aegilops umbellulata. Next base: position 32,586,647 of record CP136059.1, read on the forward strand.
ACCGCCGAACCAAAGTATGACATGCTGGTAGGCAGTATGACTTATATCGCCCACAACTTACTTGTGTTCTACTCGTGCAAATAACATCAAACCATAAAAACCTAGGCTCGGATGCCACTGTTGGGGAACGTAGTAATTTCAAAAAATTTCCTACGCACACGCAAGATCATGGTGATGCATAGCAACGAGAGGAGAGTATGATCTACGTACCCTTGTAGATTGCAACGGAAGCGTTTGACACAACGTAGAGGAAGTAGTCGTACGTCTTCTTCCCGGTCCGACCGATCCAAGCACCGTTACTCCAGCACCTCCGAGTTCTTAGCACACGTTCAGCTCGATGACGATCCCCGGGCTCCGATCCAGCAAAGCGTCGGGGAAGAGTTCCGTCAGCACGATGGCGTGGTGATGATCTTGATGTACTAGTGACGCAGGGCTTCGCCTAAGCACTGCGACAATATGACCGAGGTGGAATTTGGTGGAAGGGGGCACCGCACACGGCTAAGGAACGATCTCAAGGATCAACTTGTGTGTCTATGGGGTGCCCCCTGCCTCCGTATATAAAGGATCCAAGGGGGAGGGGCTGGCCGGCCAAGGGTGGCGCGCCAGGAGAGTCCTACTCCCTCCGGGAGTAGGATCCCCCCCCCCAATCCTAGTTGGAATAGGATTCCTCAAAGGGGGAGAGAGAGAGAGGGGGCCGGCCACCTCTCCTAGTCCTAATAGGACTAGGGGAGGGGAGAGGCGCGCAGCCCATGAGGGCAGCCCTTTCACCTTTCCACCAAGGCCCATGTTGGCCCATTTGGCTCCCGGGGGGTTCCGGTAACCCTCCGGGTATTCCGGTAAAATCCTGATTTCACCTGGAACACTTCCGATGTCCAAACATAGGCTTCCAATATATCAATCTTTACGTCTCGACCATTTCGAGACTCCTCGTCATGTCCGTGATCACATCCGGGACTCCGAACAACCTTCAGTACATCAAAATGCATAAACTCATAATAACTGTCGTCGTAACGTTAAGCGTGCGGACCCTACGGTTCGAGAACAATGTAGACATGACCGAGACACATCTCCGGTCAATAACCAATAGCGGGACCTGGATGCCCATATTGGCTCCTACATATTCTACAAAGATCTTTATCGGTCAGACCGCATAACAACATACGTTGTTCCCTTTGTCATCGGTATGTTACTTACCCGAGATTCGATCGTCGGTATCCAATACCTAGTTCAATCTTGTTACCGGCAAGTCTCTTTACTCGTTCCATAATACATCATCTCGCAACTAACTCATTAGTTGCAATGCTTGCAAGGCTTATGTGAAGTGCATTACCGAGAGGGCCCAGAGATACCTCTCCGACAATCGGAGTGACAAATCCTAATCTCGAAATACGCCAACCCAACATCTACCTTTGGTGACACCTGTAGTACTCCTTTATAATCACCCAGTTACGTTGTGACGTTTGGTAGCACCCAAAGTGTTCCTCCGGCAAACGGGAGTTGCATAATCTCATAGTCATAGGAACGTGTATAAGTCATGGATAAAAGCAATAGCAACATACTAAACGATCGGGTGCTAAGCTAATGGAATGGGTCATGTCAATCAGATCATTCAACTAATGATGTGACCTTGTTAATCAAATAACAACTCTTTGTTCATGGTTAGGAAACATAACCATCTTTGATTAACGAGCTAGTCAGGTAGAGGCATACTAGTGACACTCTGTTTGTCTATGTATTCACACATGTATTATGTTTCCGGTTAATACAATTCTAGCATGAATAATAAAAATTTATCATGATATGTAAGGAAATAAATAATAACTTTATTATTGCCTCTAGGGCATATTTCCTTCAAATATATGTCCATTGAGTCTCCCTACTTTTTCTTAATTATTTCTAAAGCTTTAAAATAATTTTAACCTATTAAAGACCATTTCTGGCCTTAAGAAAAATCCTTTAAATAAAATAGGAAAATAAGTTTTAAAATTATATTTTTGTGGTTTCTGGGTATCCTATATCTAATAGGAGTCAAACATATTTTTGGATAGATTTTTACTGCCCTTAATTAAGTACTTGCAGTGCAAACCTCAATTCAGGGGTTTTTGGAAAACTAATTTTTGAAAATACTATTTGGCCAAATTATTTTAGCAAGAAATTATATTTATGTCCTATACACATGGCATGATCATTGGTTCAAGAGTTTGGAGCAAGGAGATGAAGTATAGGAGTTGGAGGATTTATTTGATTTTTAGAGCACTTGCAAACAACAGTCAAACATTCAATCAAAGTAAAGACAAAACACTCAAAAGTTTTTGTCAAACCACATTTTATCATGATTTATTAGCTTAAGTGTTGTGGCATGAAAATCAGGGTGTGACAGCTCACTCAGTTGATCCAGCAGCAGAACACCTTGATGCAATTGCTAGTTTAGAACCAAGGCAAACACGCCTCCAGTTGACAACTTAGCCCGTTTTCTGAGGTTACAGCTGCCGGTGTTTTCCAGTAGTAACGAGCCTATAGTTGCTGATGATTGGCTAAGCCGTATTGGAAGGGAGCTGACCACCGCAGGTTGCACAGATGCTGAGAAGGTGCGTTTTGCCGCACATCAATTGGATGGACCAGCAGCCTCATGGTGGGAAAATTACACGACCACTTTCCCTATACCCAATGTCACTTGGGACCAGTTTCAGCAAGCTTTCGGTACATCCCATGTCTCAACCGGAGCTATGAACATGAAGAAGCATGAGTTTTGCAACTTACGCCAGGGAAACCGTACTGTGGCTCAGTACGTGGATGAGTTTAGCAAGTTATCTCGCTATGCCCCTGATGATGTCGCCACAGACGCCGCGAAGCAGGAGATGTTTATGGAAGGGCTGAATGATGAGATGAGCATGCAGTTGATGGTAGCAACCTTCAACAACTAAAAGGAGTTGGTAGATAAGGATCTTATGATTGAAGGGAAGCAGCATCAGATTGAGAGCCGTAAGAGGAAGTATGGACAAGGGAGGTATAACTCAGGAGCTCAGCAGAAGCCTCGCCCAACCCCGAACTCGGGAGGACTTGTTCATAACCATGGAGGTCATAACCACACCGGAGGAGGTTCGCATAACCACAATGGTTCTAAGAATGGGAATGGGAACGGAACTAACAATAATCAGAACCGCCCCAATCCAGCCACTCCCGCCAAAAGAGATTTAAGTCACGTTACTTGCTTTAAGTGCGGGAAGACTGGACACTATGCCACGGAGTGCCCTGAAGGAAAGAATGGAAATGGGAGCTCGGGGAAGAAGCCCAATCCATTCAACAAAGGAAAAGTGAACCACGTTAACGTGGAGGAGGTTGAAGAGCAGCCAGACGCGGTTATAGGTAAGTTTTTGTTAAGTCATTTACCGCTCTTGTTCTTTTTGATACTGGTGCATCGCATTCATACATATCAAGGGGATTCGTGGATAAGTTTAAACTACCAACCCAAACCCTTAGGACCCCTCTGTTAGTGAGTTCACCTGGAGCAGAGTATATGGCTAGTCGATGGTGCGACCAGATACCCCTAACCATTGGCACTGTCGAGGAAACTGCCTCCACGAGCACCTATGGGGACGGAGCCCCTTTTCGGTTCGGCGAGGGGCGGATGGTCGCACGAAGAGCAGATCGAGGCGAGGCACACGAGCGGTTTTTACCCAGCTTCGGAGCTCTCCGGAGAGATAATACTCCTACTGCTGTTTTGTGGTTTGTATTGAGTTCTTGCTCGGGAGCGCTGAGTGCTACAGTACACACCAGCAGCTAACGAGGCCGAGTGTGGGCGTTCTACTGTTCGTCCCCCTCCTCTACGTTGCGCACGGGCCTCCTTTTATATGCTCAAGGGGTCACCGACAGGTGGCAACGTAGGCAAGGGAAAAAATGGAAAGGGTGTTGCGGTTGGTACGGCTACCTGCACAGTGTATCATACCTAACCCTGACGGCAGGGGACAAAGGCATTAAATGCCTATCTACGTCGCCCAAACAATGCAGAAAAGGGACCGTCAGGGACGCCACCGCTCGCCATGATGGCGATCTTGTCAGCGCCACTTGCCATAGTGTACCCCTGGCTGCACAGCCTCTCGCCACGTACGCCTGGAAGGGTCCCAGAGCGACACGTAGGTGGGTGTGCTGGAGCGCAGGTACAGAGTGGTTGCTTGCCGCGGCAAACGCCTTGCCGCGACCGTTGTCTTGTCGCGTCCAGGGGCTTGTCACTCGCCGGGCCCTGCCGGGACGCGTGGCGCGTCGCGGCAAGTTTCTTGAGATGCCTTGGTTGGCCTCCCCGACAAGCTCCTCTTGCCGGGGTCTTGTGCCTTGAGTGGCCTTCCCGGCAAACTCCTCTTGCTGGGGACTTGTCTCCTTGGCTTAAATACTTTGTTCTTGAATGGCTCAAAAGGAACCATAGAGGGCCTTGGTGGTCGCCCGACAAGCCTTGCCGCGGGACGCTGCGACTGCCCGTGCACAAGTTTGGGATACTAGGCTACCCCTACTCTAGTACACGGACAGGAGCCCCCGGGCTTGGGCCATACATGGTGCCGAGCGCTGTTGGGCCAGGCCCAAAACAGGGCACGGGCACGCGCGGCCTGGATCACGCCGTATCCTACTCCGTATCCACCGCGCCCTCCCCGAACGGCACGCGTCGATTGCGGCCGTCGTGGGAGAGATCGTGGGCGGTTCTTTATTCGGAAAGGCGGACCGTCCGCCCCCTCCCTCCTTATAAGGAGGGGAAACAGGGGCAGTTCGCCTATCTGCCCGTTGCTATTCCTTCCTTGAGAATCTCCGCCACTCCCCTTCTTCCCAAAGCCGAAGGAGAGCAGCGCTCCGCCCCCATCGCCACCAGCACCACCAACGCCGTCGTCCCCCCTTACCATTCCCGCCATGGCTCCGAAAGCCGAGAAGGCGAAGTCGGCTGAGGCGCAGCGGCTCGCGGCGCTGCGAAAGGAGCGGGCAATCTTCCCTCCGAGGCTTGACGCGAAAGAGCTGAAGGAGGACTTCTACCTCTTCTGGTCGACGGGGACGCGAGCGCATCAGCGCACGAAGGTACTCCCAACCGCTGCTTGGGATAAGGCTCCCACTGGGTACCCTTTCTTCGTCTTGTTCTTCTACTTCGGGCTCTGCTCGCCCTTTTCTGAATTCTTCTGTGACGTCATGAACATCTACGGGCTCCACCTCCTTGACTTCACCCCCAATGCTGTCCTGACCATGGCAGTTTTCGCACATCTCTGTGAAAACTTTGTTGGAATCCATCCAAACGTAGCCCTTTTTCGCCACTTCTTTTCGCCTCGAGTTGAGAAAGGAGAGCCTTTATCCGGCGGAATCGCCTGGATTTCGAAAGACGGCAAGAAGGATGCTTACTGGATGGAGAGTTCCGCAGCAAGTGGGAGGAGTGGAGGGCGGACTGGTGCCTGATTGTCGCGGAGAACTCGCAGCCGTTTACTGCCCTGCGCCAAACTCCAGTAGTGCGCGGCAGTGATTGGAGTAGCCTGGCCCCTGAAGATGACAGACTGAAGATTGCTGTCGCCCGGATCCTACGCCTCAGGCTTGCCCCCCTGCAGGAGAGGAGGAGACCCGCCTGGGAGTTCCAGAATGCGGCGGATATCATGAGGCTGTGGCCGGGCCTCAACTTCAACTTCACTGTCCTAGAGCTCAACGCGATGCTCCAGGAGCTGTTCAAGTATGACCCACAGCATCCCGAAGTGTTCAGATTGCCGAGGGGCGTCGTTCCGCTGTGCAACAACTCCTCGCTCGACCGAATCCGTGCAATGTTGCCGCTGTGCGACTCGCATGGAATTGACCCAGCCTAGATAGAGCCTACAGATGATGTCGTGCGGGCGTTCTTCGATGGCTTGGTAGAAGTGCCGGTCGACGCCGATGAGCAGAGGGGCCTCACCCGGGACACCACCGACGAGGAGCTCAAGCGCATCGCCACCAGGCTGGAAGAGGCGGCGGCAGCCGCAGCTGCGGGCGAGTTTGGGTTCACTGTGGAGGAGGCAGAGGCAGCAGAGGCGGCAAGCCTTGCCTAGCGAGAGGAGCTTGCCGGCGAAGGGAGGTCCGCCGGGCATGACGTTAGACCGAGCGGGCCTGCCGAGGATACGAGCGGCTCGTTGGAGATCGACTCCTCTTCCTCTTCGTCTTCGGGCAGCTTGCCGCAAGCAGAGGCCCCGGCTCCACAAGCAGAGCCCCCGGCTCCATAAGCAGAGCCCCCGGCTCCACCAAGAAGGCGTCTTCGCAAGGCTGGAGACGTAGCGGAGCGGCGGACGAGTCAACCCCCGCCGCGCCGCACGACACGCTCCACCGTGGCAAGTTCTGTTGCCGCGGAAGCACCTCACGCTGCAGCGGCAACTGGAGCGGGGTCCTCCCGGTCCTCCCGGTCCGCCGCTCCAGCTCCCGCCAAGCGGCCAAGAGATCCTACTCCTCCTCCTCCTCGCGCCGGAGGTGGGCCAGGCTTTGGCTTCTCCGCGTTCAGCTCCGACGAGGAAGAAGAAGAGTAAGATTCTTGTTGTACTTGTATGTCTTCAATACTTGCTGTCTTGTCTTGTATCTCATTTGCTTTACTCTGAACTTATTCCTTTTTAGGACTCTGGCCCAGAGAGCGGCAAAGAGAACCAAGGTCCCGGTGATTGTCATCGAGGATGATCCCACCGTGCCAGCAGGGGGTGCGCCCGAGACAAACTTGCCGGACCGTATATGGTTTGCTTCCCGCTGTTAGGCGCGCATAGGTACTCTTTGTTTGCTGATATCTGACTGTTGCCTTGTGTAGGAGCAGAGCAGCCCCACCAGGAGCGTCCGGATGCCGCCCCTGATATGCCATCTGCTTCGACTACGCCGCCAAGGGAGAGTTCTTCGGCAAGGGAGAATCCTCCGACGAGGGAGAGCTCCTCGGCAAGGGAGAAGTCTCCGACAAGGGAGAGCTCCCCGGCAAGGGAGAATTCTCCGGCAAGGGACAGTACCAACGACCCCCCGGCAGCGGAGACCCCAACTGCTGAGCCTGGAACAGGTACTCCTTACCTCTAAACTTCCCTTGGGTTCTTCTTCGTTTGATCTTCTTTTTGGATATTTGCTTGACTTTTCTTCCTTTTTCGGTCGTCAGACCCATCTACTGCGGAGCCGATGGAGACCGAGGTTGCTGTCGGTGATGCCGCCGCCACCGAAGAAGCGGCCAGCACTGACGATCCCGCCGGCGAAGAGGCGCCAAGGCTGCCGCCGCAGCAGCTGATGAGGGGTCTGGCGATCGCACTGACGACCCTGAGGACGCAGGAGCGACAGGCGCTACACCGACCGCCAATCCTCCCACCGCTGCCGCAACGTCAGGCTCCGAAGAGCCCCAGCCAGGCGTCTACTTGAAGGCCGGCGATGGTGTCTTCATCAACCTCCCCTGGGCGTCAACATCCAGGGCGCCGGTCGAAGGAGAAAACTTTGACGCGGAGGTGCTCGCCTCCGCTGGGCTGACGCTGGTCGACACGCCAAGCAGTAGCAGCGATGAGCCTGAGGAGGAGCGACTGCTGCGGAAGCTGGTGTCGCTCTACCGCGCTCGACAAGCCAAACTAGATTCCCGCGAAGTGCTTATCGCGAAGGCGGGGGTGGACATGGAGAAGCGCGCAGAGGAGCTCCGAGGTCTCAACCAGGCAGCTCTCCGGTCGCTGGCGGCGGAGCGTGTGCAGCTCGATGAGGCGCAGAAGGCCTTCATCCTCGAGAAGGCAGAAGTTGCAGAGCAACAGCGGCTTGCCGCCGAGGATCTATCTGCGCGGGAGGGCGAATTAGTGCAGCTGAAGGCCAGCCTGGATAGCCACGAAGAGGAGCTTGCTGCGCACGAGCAAACACTCAGCGGAGCTCTCAAGGAAGCAAAGGATGCTACGGCAGCTGCCGAGGCCGCCAAGAAGGAGCTGCAGGCGAAGGTGGCGCAGCTGGAGACTAATCTCAAGGCGAGCGGTGAAGCGCTTGCCGCGCTCAAGCATGAGCGCGAGAAGGACACCTACACCTTTGGCGAGCTGCAGGGTCGTCTCGCCGAGAAGATCAAGGAGCTTAGCGCCGCCAAGGATTCCAACGCCGATCTTGAGCTGAAGCTGGCTGCTTTGACCAAGACGGTGGACGGCGCCAGGGAGCAAGATGCGTCCCTGAAGAAGGAGATCAAGGCTGACAAGGCGCTGCTGGAGAGCATTGCCGCCACCCAGAACGATTTTAGAGAGACTGTGGAGCAGTGGACGGAGGGTCTTGTGAATGCTGCCGCAAACATCGACAAGGAGCTGGCGCAGTTGGGGATGGGGGATCTCGGGTATCCCTCTGATGAGACCCTCCCATCCAGCGCCAAGCTCACTTTGTTCTTCAAAGGCGTGGCGACGGCCCTCCAGCGACTCCGGGAGAGGATCCCAAAGCAGCTGGCCGACGAGTCGCGCAAGATCTGCGCAGGAGCTCTTCAGAAGGTGTTGGTGAAGGTAGCCTTCTGCAACCTGGGCCTCAACCTCACCAACGTCCTCAGATTCCTGCCGGCAGAAGCTGATCTGGAGGCGCTCAAGGACCTCGTCGCACCCATTGTGGACAAGGTGAGCGGGATCAAGAGGGTTGAGGGAGATCGCGTGGACTAGGCCGCCCGTTTTCTTCTTTTCTTGTCATTGCTAATCATGTTATGAAAACAGTCTATTAGAGCTGCGAAGCTATCTTGTAATATATAACTTTATTTTGGGTAGCAATTGCAATGTTATTTCCTTTACTTGATTCCTTCCTTTGTATGTTTTTGCCCTACGGTTTTAGGGAACTTGCCAGCGTAGGCACTCTTGCCGCGAGCGCTGAGTGCGGGACATCAGCAGCCTGCTGGCAGTGCCATTGCCGACAAGAAACCTTGTCGTAACTAGCCGCAGCTCGCTTAAGTTGTTGAGTGAACTCGAAACAAAGTAAGGGCGCGACTCTAGTCGCAGCACACTTAAACTGTTGAGCGAACTTGAAACAAAGCAAGGGCGCAACTAGCCACGAGTCGGTTCCTTCGCGCACAGGTTTTCCATACAAAGCATGGTCGTTCAAGGAAGATAACTTAAAAAATTTAAAGACATCTGATTGCTCAAACTTTGGCAACTTAGCTTTTCTGTCGTTTGCTTCCCGGCAAGGCGAAACTTTCTTGAACGGCGCCTGGTCCATGCCATTATCTTCCCCTTCCCCCCGGCAAACTTGTGGGCGAAGGAGCCTTCATTCCCTTGAGAAAAAAGGAAGTAGAGAAAATAATGATATGGAGCCTTATGGCTCGTTATTGCTTACCGGGGGTGTTCGCTGCACAACGTGTCAGATAATTCATGCAAAAAAGCATGAAATTGACAAGGTGTGCGGAGCACGTGAGCTTTATTTATGCACAAGGTCTGCGCCTGGCTTTGTACAAAGGATTACATGCAACAGCGGCAACACTTGTACAAAAGGTGGTTGCCGGAACAGGGTCCGGCAACCGCGCCTTATGGGTAAAACTTACGAAGATGCTCGATGTTCCAGGAGTTGCTCACCGGAATGCCATCTTCGGTCTCAAAGCGGACAGCGCCAGGCCTAGTGACTCGTTTCACCCGATAAGGGCCTTCCCACTTTGGCGTCAACTTGTTGGAATTCTTGGCGGAATGAACGCGTCGAAGAACAAGGTCGCCTTCCTCGAGACTTCTGGCGTTAACTTTGCGGCTATGGTAGCGGCGCAAAGCTTGCTGGTAACGAGCAGCTCGTACAGCAGCCTGAAGACGGTCTTCCTCGAGGAGCAGCGCGTCATCTTGTCGCAGCTGCTCTTGCTCAAGCTCATCATAAGCGAGCACTCGAGGCGACCCGTATACGAGTTCCGTGGGGATAACTGCCTCTGCTCCATAGACTAGAGCGAAAGGTGTCTGGCCAGTGGCTCGATTTGGCGTCGTCCTGATCGACCAAAGAACCACCGGCAGCTCCTCAATCCAGTTTCTTCCGCACTTGTGCAGCCTGTCGAAAGTCCTGGTCTTGAGCCCACGCAGCACTTCAGCATTTTCCCTCTCCGCTTGACCGTTGCTCCTCGGGTGAGCAACAGAAGCGAAGCAGACCTTGGCGCCAAGATCATGGACGTACTGCATGAAGGTGCGGCTCGTGAATTGCGTACTGTTGTCGGTGATGATCCTGTTAGGAATCCCGAAGCGGCAAACAATTGACCTGAAGAACTTGACTGCTGACTGTGCTGTCACCTTCCTCACTGCTTCCACTTCCGGCCACTTTGTGAACTTGTCGATTGCGACGTACAAGTACTCAAAGCCCCCGACCGCTCGGGGGAAGGGGCCGAGGATGTCGAGCCCCCAGACCGAAAATGGCCAGGATAAAGGGATCGTCTGGAGAGCTTGAGCTGGCTGGTGTATCTTCTTGGAATGGAACTAGCACGCTTCACACTTGGTTACTTGTGCAGTTGCATCCTGGAGGGCTGTCGGCCAAAAGAAACCTTGCCGGAAAGCTTTGCCGGCAAGCGCTCTTGCGCCAATGTGGTGACCACATATGCCTCCATGTATCTCTGCCAACAGCTTCTGTCCATCTTCCCGGTGAATACACTTCAATTTCACACTGTTGAGTCTTCTTCTGTATAGTGCGTTGTCGACAAACTGGTACATACTTGACTGCCGGGCTACTCTTTCCGCTTCTTCTGGCTCTTCGGGAAGTTCTCCTGTCTGGAGGAAACGGACGATCTGCTGTGCCCATGCTGGAGCTTGTGGCTCGACAACAAGGACTAAAGGCACATCTGCTGCTGCGGGAACATCCGCTTCTATGGCGAGAACCTGCGGCTCAGCCGGAGCTTGACGTTCCCCGGCAAGCTTGCCGGAGCAAAACTTGTCGGGAGCGTCTGCTTCAACGAAACAAACCCTGGGGTTTGTCGGAGCAGACTGCTCCTCAGCACTCTTGGCGTTGATCTTGGGGACCTTCTTGGCGGCGGCCTCGGGAAGCCCTGCCGGGAAATAGTCACCAGAAATCAACTTCTTCTTCTTGCTCTGTCCAGTTGATGGCGTCACAGACGGTTGAGTCAGCTTGAGCACAAAGATCCCTGGTTCCACAGGTAACTTAAGTGCTGCGCACTTTGACAGGCCATCGGCGATGTCGTTCTGAGCTCTTGGAACATGTTCCATCTGTAGGCCGACAAAGTGCTCTTCTAGCTTTCTCACTTCATCAATGTAAGCTTCCATCAACGGACTCTGATAATTCTTGTTCACTTGGCGGACGACAAGCTGTGAGTCACCCCTGACAATGAGCTGCTTGATCCCAAGGTCTGCCGCGATCCTGAGACCGGCAAGCAATCCTTCATACTCTGCAGTATTGTTTGTTGCTTGCTCCTTGGGAAAGTGCATCTGGACCACGTACTTGAGGTGCTCTCCGGTGGGTGCGACAAGCAGCACGCCAGCACCGGCGCCTTGCAGCGAGAAAGCTCCATCAAAGTACATCAGCCACACTTTGCTTGCTTCCTTGACGGGGATGCTCGTTTCTGGAATTTCTTCATCTGGTGTTGGCATCCACTCTGCTATGAATTCTGCCAATGCTCTGCTTTGGATAGTTGAAGTGCTCTCAAACTTGAGGCCAAAGCTTGACAGTTCCAGTGCCCACTCAACAATCCTGCCTGTTACTGAAGGAAATATGCCCTAGAGGCAATAATAAAGTTATTATTTATTTCCTTACATATCATGATAAATGTTTATTATTCATGCTAGAATTGTATTAACTGGAAACATAATACATGTGTGAATACATAGGCAAACAGAGTGTCACTAGTATGCCTCTACTTGACTAGTTCATTAATCAAAGATGGTTATGTTTCCTAACCATGAACAAAGAGTTGTTATTTGATTAACGAGATCACATCATTAGTTGAATGATCTGATTGACATGACCCATTCCATTAGCATAGCACCCGATCGTTTAGTATGTTGCTATTGCTTTTATCCATGACTTATACATGTTCCTTTAACTATGAGATTATGCAACTCCCGTTTACCGTAGGAACACTTTGTGTGCTACCAAACGTCACAACGTAACTGAGTGATTATAAAGGTGCTCTACAGGTGTCTTCGAATGTATTTGTTGGGTTGGCGTATTTCGAGATTAGGATTTGTCACTCCGAATGTCGGAGAGGTATGTCAGGGCCTTCTCGGTAATGCACATCACATAAAGCCTTGCAAGCATTGCAACCAATGAGTTAGTTGCGAGATGATGTATTACGGAACGAGTAAAGAGACTTGCCGGTAACGAGATTGAACTAGGTATTGGATACCGACGATCGAATCTCGGGCAAGTAACATACCGATGACAAAGGGAACAAACGTATGTTGTTATGCGGTCTGACCGATAAAGATCTTCGTAGAATATGTAGGAGCCAATATGGGCATCCAGGTCCCGCTATTGGTTATTGACCGGAGACGTGTCTCGGTCATGTCTACATTGTTCTCGAACCATAGGGTCCGCACGCTTAACGTTACGATGACATTTATTATGAGTTTATGCATTTTGATGTACCGAAGGAGTTTGGAGTCCCGGATGTGATCACGGACATGACGAGGAGTCTCGAAATGGTCAAGACGTAAAGAATGATATATTGGAAGCCTATGTTTGGACATCGGATGTGTTCCAGGTGAAATCAGGATTTTACCGGAATACCGGGAGGGTTACCGGAAGCCCCCGGGAGCATAATGGGCCAACATGGGCCTTGGTGGAGAGGTGAGAGGGCTGCCCTCATGGGCTGCGCACCTCCCCCCTTCCCCTAGTCCTATTAGGACTAGGAGAGGTGGCCGGCCCCCTCTCTCTCTCTTCCCCTTGGAGAATCCTAGTCCAACTAGGATTGGGGGGGGGGAATCCTACTCCCAGAGGGAGTAGGACTCTCCTGGCGCGCCAGGCTTGGCCGGCCAGCCCCTCCCCCTTGGCTCCTTTATATACGGGGGCAGGGGGCACCCCATAGACACACAATTGATCATTGAGATCTTTCCTTAGCCGTGTGCGGTGCCCCTTCCACCAAATTCCACCTCGGTCATATCGTTGCAGTGCTTAGGGGAAGCCCTGCGCCGGTAACACATCAAGATCGTCACCACGCCGTCGTGCTGACGGAACTCTTCCCCGACGCTTTGCTGGATCGGAGCCCGGGGATCATCATCGAGCTGAACGTGTGCCAAGAACTCGGAGGTGCCGGAGTAACGGTGCTATGATCGGTTGGATCGCGAGGAGAACGTACGACTACTTCCTCTACGTTGCGTCAACGCTTCCACTTCGGTCTACGAGGGTACGTAGACAACACTCTCCCCTCTCGTTGCTATGCATCACCATGATCTTGCGTGTGCGTAGGAATTTTTTTGAAATTACTACGTTCCCCAACAGTGGCATCCGAGCCTAGGTTTTTATGGTTTGATGTTTTTTGCACGAGTAGAACACAAGTGAGTTGTGGACGATACAAGTCATACTGCCTACCAGCATGTCATACTTTGGTTCAGCGGTATTGTTGGACGAGACGATCCGGACCAACCTTACGCGTACTCTTACGCGAGACCGGTTCCCTCGACGTGCTTTGCACATAGATGGCTTGCGGAAGACTGTCTCTCCAACTTTAGTTGAACCGAGTGTGGCTACGCCCGGTCCTTGAGAAGGTTAAAACGGAGTCTATTTGACAAACTATCGTTGTGGTTTTGATGCGTAGGTAAGATGAGTTCTTGCTTAAAGCCCGTAGCAGCCACGTAAAACTTGCAACAACAAAGTAGAGGACGTCTAACTTGTTTTTGCAGGGCATGTTGTGATGTGATATGGTCAAGACATGATGCTAAATTTTATTTTATGAGATGATCATGTTTTGTAACCGAGTTATCGGCAACTGGCAGGAGCCATATGGTTGTCGCTTTATTGTATGCAATGCAATCGCGATGTAATGCTTTACTTTATTACTAAGCGGTAGTGATAGTCGTGGAAGCATAAGATTGGCGAGACGACAACGATGCTACGATGGAGATCAAGGTGTCGCGCCGGTGACGATGGTGATCATGACGGTGCTTCGAAGATGGAGATCACAAGCACGAGATGATGATGGCCATATCATATCACTTATATTGATTGCATGTGATGTTTATCTTTTATGCATCTTATCTTGCTTTGATTGACGGTAGCATTATAAGATGATCTCTCACTAATTATCAAGAAGTGTTCTCCCTGAGTATGCACCGTTGCGAAAGTTCTTCGTGCTGAGACACCACGTGATGATCGGGTGTGATAGGCTCTACGTTCAAATACAACGGGTGCAAAACAGTTGCACACGCGGAATACTCAGGTTTAACTTGACGAGCCTAGCATATAACAGATATGGCCTCGGAACACGGAGACCGAAAGGTCGAGCGTGAATCATATAGTAGATATGATCAACATAGTGATGTTCACCATTGAAACTACTCCATCTCACATGATGATCGGACATGGTTTAGTTGATTTGGATCACGTGATCACTTAGAGGATTAGAGGGATGTCTATCTAAGTGGGAGTTCTTAAGTAATATGATTAATTGAACTTAAATTTATCATGAACTTAGTACCTGATAGTATCTTGCTTGTCTATGTTGTGTAGATAGATGGCTCGTGCTGTTGTTCCGTTGAATTTTAATGCGTTCCTTGAGAAAGCAAAGTTGAAAGATGATGGTAGCAATTACACGAACTGGGTCCGTAACTTGAGGATTATCCTCATTGCTGCACAGAAGAATTACGTCCTGGAAGCACCGCTAGGTGCCAGGCCTGGTGCAAGAGGTACGCCAGATGTTGTGAACGTCTGGCAAAGCAAAGCTGATGACTACTCTATAGTTCAGTGTGCCATGCTTTATGGCTTAGAACCGGGACTTCAACGACGTTTTGAACACCATCGAGCATATGAGATGTTCCAGGAGTTGAAGTTAATATTTCAAGCAAATGCCCGGATTTAGAGATATGAAGTCTCCAATAAGTTCTATAGCTGTAAGATGGAGGAGAACGGTTCTGTCAGTGAGCATATACTCAGAATGTCTGGGTATAACAATCACTTGATTCAACTGGGAGTTAATCTTCCGGATGATTGCGTCATTGACAGAATTCTCCAATCACTGCCACCAAGCTACAAGAGCTTCGTGATGAACTATAATATGCAAGGGATGACCAAAACTATGCCCGAGCTCTTCGCGATGCTGAAAGCCGCGGAGGTAGAAATCAAAAAGGAGCATCAAGTGTTGATGGTTAACAAAACCACTAGTTTCAAGAAAAAGGGCAAAGGGAAGAAAAAGGGGAACTTCAAAAAGAACAGCAAGCAAGTTGCTAATCAAGAGAAGAAACCCAAGTCTGGACCTAAGCCTGAAACTGAGTGCTTCTATTGCAAGCAGACTGGTCACTGGAAGCGGAACTGCCCCAAGTATTTGGCGGATAAGAAGGATGGCAAGGTTAACAAAGGTATATATGATATACATGTTATTGATGTATACCTTACTAATTCTCGCAGTAGCACCTGGGTATTTGATACTGGTTCTGTTGCTAATATTTGCAACTCAAAACAGGGGCTACGGATTAAGCGAAGATTGGCTAAGGACGAGGTGACGATGCTCGTGGGAAATGGTTCCAAAGTCGATGTGATCGCGGTCGGCACGCTACCTCTACATCGACCTTCGGGATTAATATTAGATCTAAATAATTGTTATTTAGTACCAGTGTTGAGCATGAACATTATATCTGGATCTTGTTTGATGCGAGACGGTTATTCATTTTAATCAGAGAATAATGGTTGTTCTATTTATATGAGTAATATCTTTTATGGTCATGCACCATTAAAGAATGGTTTGTTCTTACTTAATCTCGATAGTAGTGATACACATATTCATAATGTCGAAGCCAAAAGATGCAGAGTTGATAATGATAGTGCAACTTATTTGTGGCACTGCCGTTTAGGTCATATCGGTGTAAAACGCATGAAGAAACTCCATACTGATGGACTTTTGGAGTCACTTGATTATGAATCACTTGGCACTTGCGAACCGTGCCTTATGGGCAAGATGACTAAAACACCGTTCTCCGATACTATGGAGAGAGCAACAGATTTATTGGAAATCATACATACTGATGTATGTGGTCCAATGAATGTTGAGGCTCGTGGCGGATATCGTTATTTTCTCACCTTCACTGATGATTTAAGCAGATATGGGTATATCTACTTAATGAAACACAAGTCTGAAACATTTGAAAAGTTCAAAGAATTTCAGAGTGAAGTGGAAAATCATCGTAACAAGAAAATAAAGTTTCTATGATCTGATCGTGGAGGAGAATATTTGAGTTACGAGTTTGGTCTACATTTGAAACAATGCGGAATAGTTTCGCAACTCACGCCACCCGGAACACCACAACGTAATGGTGTGTCCGAACGTCGTAATCGTACTTTACTGGATATGGTGCGATCTATGATGTCTCTTACCGATTTACCGCTATCGTTTTGGGGTTATGCTTTAGAGACGGCCGCATTCACGTTAAATAGGGCACCATAAAAATCCGTTGAGACGACGCCTTATGAACTGTGGTTTGGCAAGAAACCAAAGTTGTCGTTTCTTAAAGTTTGGGGCTGCGATGCTTATGTGAAAAAGCTTCAACCTGATAAGATCGAACCCAAATCGGAAAAATGTGTTTTCATAGGATACCCAAAGGAGACTGTTGGGTACACCTTCTATCACAGATCCGAAGGCGAGATTTTTGTTGCTAAATTCGGAAACTTTCTAGAGAAGGAGTTTCTCTCGAAAGAAGTGAGTGGGAGGAAAGTAGAACTTGATGAGATAACTGTATCTACTCCCTTATTGAGAAGTAGTACGTCACAGAAATCAGTTTCTGTGACACCTACACCAAATAGGGAGGAAGCTAATGATAATGATCATGAAACTTCAGATCAAGTTTCTACTAAACTTCGTAGATCAACCAGAGTAAGATCCGCACCAGAGTGGTACGGTAATCCTAATTTGGAAGTCATGTTACTAGACCATGATGAACCTACGAACTATGAAGAAGCGATGGTGAGCCCAGATTCCGCAAAGTGGCTTGAGGCCATGAAATCTGAGATGGGATCCATGTATGAGAACAAAGTGTGGACTTTGGTTGACTTGCCCGATGATCGGCAAGCAATTGAGAATAAATGGATTTTTAAGAAGAAGACTGACGCTGATGGTAATGTTACTGTCTATAAAGCTCGACTTGTTGCAAAAGGTTTTCGACAAGTTCAAGGGATTGACTACGATGAGACTTTCTCACCCGTAGCGATGCTTAAGTCTGTCCGAATCATGTTAGCAGTTGCCGCATTTTATGATTATGAAATTTGGCAAATGGATGTCAAAACTGCATTCCTGAATGGATTTCTGGAAGAAGAGTTGTATATGATGCAACCAGAAGGTTTTGTCGATCCAAAGGGAGCTAACAAAGTGTGCAAGCTCCAGCGATCCATTTATGGATTGGTGCAAGCCTCTCGGAGTTGGAATAAACGCTTTGATAGTGTGATCAAAGCATTTGGTTTTATACAGACTTTTGGAGAAGCCTGTATTTACAAGAAAGTGAGTGGGAGCTCTGTAGCATTTCTGATATTATATGTGGATGACATATTACTGATCGGAAATAATATAGAATTTCTGGATAGCATAAAGGGATACTTGAATAAGAGTTTTTTCAATGAAAGACCTCGGTGAAGCTGCTTACATATTGGGCATTAAGATCTATAGAGATAGATCAAGACGCTTAATAGGACTTTCACAAAGCACATACCTTGACAAAGTTTTGAAGAAGTTCAAAATAGATCAGGCAAAGAAAGGGTTCTTGCCTGTATTACAAGGTGTGAAGTTGAGTAAGACTCAATGCCCGACCACCGCAGAAGATAGAGAGAAAATGAAAAATGTTCCCTATGCTTCAGCCATAGGCTCTATCATGTATGCAATGCTGTGTACCAGACCTGATGTGTGCCTTGCTGTAAGTTTAGCAGGCAGGTACCAAAGTAATCCAGGAGTGGATCACTGGACAGCGGTCAAGAACATCCTTAAGTACTTGAGAAGGACTAAGGATATGTTTCTCATTTATGGAGGTGACAAAGAGCTCGTCGTAAACGGTTACGTCGATGCAAGCTTTGACACTGATCCTGACGATTCTAAATCGCAAACCGGATACGTATTTACATTAAACGGTGGAGCTGTCAGTTGGTGCAGTTCTAAACAAAGCGTCGTGGCGGGATCTACATGTGAAGCTGAGTACATAGCCGCTTCGGAAGCAGCTAATGAAGGAGTCTGGATGAAGGAGTTCATATCCGATCTAGGTGTTGTACCTAGCGTATCGGGTCCAATGAAAATCTTTTGTGACAATACTGGTGCAATTGCCTTGGCAAAGGAATCCAGATTTCACAAAAGAACCAAACACATCAAAAGACGCTTCAACTCCATCCGGGATTTAGTCCAGGTGGGAGACATAGAGATGTGCAAGATACATACGGATCTGAATGTAGCAGACCCGTTGACTAAGCCTCTTCCACGAGCAAAACATGATCAGCACCAAGACTCCATGGGTGTTAGAATCATTACTTTGTAATCTAGATTATTGACTCTAGTGCAAGTGGGAGACTGAAGGAAATATGCCCTAGAGGCAATAATAAAGTTATTATTTATTTCCTTACATATCATGATAAATGTTTATTATTCATGCTAGAATTGTATTAACTGGAAACATAATACATGTGTGAATACATAGGCAAACAGAGTGTCACTAGTATGCCTCTACTTGACTAGTTCATTAATCAAAGATGGTTATGTTTCCTAACCATGAACAAAGAGTTGTTATTTGATTAACGAGATCACATCATTAGTTGAATGATCTGATTGACATGACCCATTCCATTAGCATAGCACCCGATCGTTTAGTATGTTGCTATTGCTTTTATCCATGACTTATACATGTTCCCTTAACTATGAGATTATGCAACTCCCGTTTACCATAGGAACACTTCGTGTGCTCCCAAACGTCACAACGTAACTGAGTGATTATAAAGGTGTTCTACAGGTGTCTCCGAAAGTATTTGTTGGGTTGGCGTATTTCGAGATTAGGATTTGTCACTCCGAATGTCGGAGAGGTATCTCAGGGCCTTCTCGGTAATGCACATCACATAAAGCCTTGCAAGCATTGCAACCAATGAGTTAGTTGCGAGATGATGTATTACGGAACGAGTAAAGAGACTTGCCGATAACGAGATTGAACTAGGTATTGGATACTGACGATCGAATCTCGGGCAAGTAACATACCGATGACAAAGGGAACAAACGTATGTTGTTATGCGGTCTGACCGATAAAGGTCTTCGTAGAATATGTAGGAGCCAATATGGGCATCCAGGTCCCGCTATTGGTTATTGACCGGAGACGTGTCTCGGTCATGTCTACATTGTTCTCGAACTGTAGGGTCCGCACGCTTAACGTTACGATGACAGTTATTATGAGTTTATGCATTTTGATGTACTGAAGGAGTTCGGAGTCCCGGATGTGATCACGGACATGACGAGGAGTCTCGAAATGGTTGAGACGTAAAGAATGATATATTGGAAGCCTATGTTTGGACATCGGATGTGTTCCAGGTGAAATCAGGATTTTACCGGAATACCGGGAGGGTACCGGAACCCCCCGGGAGCATAATGGGCCAACATGGGCCTTGGTGGAGAGGTGAGAGGGCTGCCCTCATGGGCTTCACACCTCCCCCCTTCCCCTAGTCCTATTAGGACTAGGAGAGGTGGCTGGCCCCCTCTCTCTCTCTTCCCCTTGGAGAATCTTAGTCCAACTAGGATTGGGGGGGGGGAATCCTACTCCCAGAGGGAGTAGGACTCTCCTGGCGCGCCAGGCTTGGCCGGCCAGCCCCTCCCCCTTGGCTCCTTTATATACGGGGGCAGGGGGCACCCCATAGACACACAATTGATCATTGAGATCTTTCCTTAGCCGTGTGCGGTGCCCCCTTCCACCAAATTCCACCTCGGTCATATCGTTGCAGTGCTTAGGCGAAGCCCTGCGCCGGTAACACATCAAGATCGTCACCACGCCGTCGTGCTGACGGAACTCTTCCCCGACGCTTTGCTGGATCGGAGCCTGGGGATCGTCATCGAGCTGAACGTGTGCCAAGAACTCGGAGGTGCCGGAGTAACGGTGCTGTGATCGGTTGGATCGCGAGGAGAATGTACGACTACTTCCTCTACGTTGCGTCAATGCTTCCGCTTCGGTCTACGAGGGTACATAGACAACACTCTCCCCTCTCGTTGCTATGCATCACCATGATCTT
The DNA here is from genome assembly GCA_032464435.1 of Aegilops umbellulata. NCBI lineage: Eukaryota > Viridiplantae > Streptophyta > Magnoliopsida > Poales > Poaceae > Aegilops > Aegilops umbellulata. Next base: position 32,606,930 of record CP136059.1, read on the forward strand.
GCGTGTGCGTAGGAAATTTTTTGAAATTACTACGTTCCCCAACAGTTGCTTCGGGATTCTGCAGTATCCTCTTCGGCAGAAAGCGAGTAACAACTGTTATCTCATGTGCTTGGCAGTAATGGCGCAGCTTTCTCGAGGCCATGAGAAGGCCAAAAAGCAATTTCTGCACACCAGGGTACCTTGACCTAGCCCCCTGCAGAAGGGAACTGACAAAGTATACTGGGCGCTACACCATTTTCTTCTGCTGTATCTCTTCGCACATCTGCGCAGATTCATCTTTGTCGGGACCAGAGCTTGTGGGGAAGCCCCCTACTTGTCGCTGGATGTGCTTGCCGCAGTCGCTGGCTCATCATCTGCCTCCCTCTCTGCTACTAACGCAGCACTAACCACTTGATTGGTTGCCGCCAGATACAGCAGCAACTTCTCTTGTGGTTTAGGTGCGACAAGTATTGGAGTGGAGGACAGGTATCTCTTCAAGTCCTGCAGCGCAGCCTCCGCTTCCGGAGTCCATTTCATTGGACCTGCCTTTTTCAAAATTTTGAAAAACGGCAGGGCGCGCTCAGCAGACTTAGAGATAAACCTGCTGAGAGCCGCCACGCAGACAGCAAGTTTCCGCACATCCTTGACGCGCTTCGGTGCTTCGATCTGCTCAATGGCCTTGATCTTGTCGGGATTGGCTTCAATTCCCCGCTGAGACACGAAGAATCCGAGAAGCTTGCCGGAAGGGACTCCAAACACGCACTTCTCGGGGTTGAGCTTGAGGCTGATCTTGCGCAGATTTGCAAAGGTTTCTTCTAGATCTTGAATCAGAGTTGCCTTGTCCCTGCTCTTGACCACTATGTCATCCATGTAGGCTTCCACATTTCTGTGTATTTGCGGTTCAGAAGCAGTATGGACTACCCTTGCAAATGTTGAACCAGCATTCTTCAAACCGAAAGGCATCCGTATGAAACAGTACGTGCCACATGGAGTGATGAATGCGGTCTTCTCCTCATCCTCTTCTGCCATGAAGATCTAATGGTATCCTGAGTATGCGTCAAGAAATGAAAGCAAATCACATCCGGCCGTGGAGTCAACAATCTGGTCGATGCACGGCAAGGGAAATGGGTCTTTGGGACAAGCTTTATTGACATTGGTGAAGTCAATACAAAGCCTCCATTTCCCGTTTGCCTTGCGCACGACTACAGGATTGGCCAACCACGTAGGATGGAGCACTCCTCTGACAAGGCCTGCTGCTTCCAACTTCTTGATCTCTTCTGCAATAAATTCTTGGCGCTCCACTGCTTGCTTTCTGACTTTCTGCTTGACGGGCCACACATGAGGACAGACGGCAAGTTGGTGCTCAATTACTTTCCTAGGAACACCGGGGATGTCAGACGGTTGCCATGCAAACACATCGACGTTCGTCCGCAGGAAAGCAATGAGCGCGCTTTGCTATTTAGGGTCAAGAGTGGCACTGATGGTGAAGGTACCACCAGTGCCGTCCTCCTTGGCGGACACCTTCTTGGTCGCTGGCGGAGCTGCCATCGTCTCCTTACACTTGCCGGTGGAGCTCGATGGTGCGTCCTCGACGGTAGCGCAGCACTCCGAAGAGGTGCGCTTGCCGGAGTGGGCATTAGAACTCTTGCCGGACTTGGTCTTCTTCTTCCCCCCCGGAGCTTCGGCGGCAAGTGTCTCGCGATCTGTTGCGGCTGCTGCTTCCCGGTAGATCTTGTCGACATAGATAAGAGCATCTTTCTTGTCGCCAGGGACAGAGATGACACTTATCGGGCCTGGCATCTTCAGCATGTTGTGCGCGTAGTGAGAGGCCGCCATGAACTTGGCGAGCGCTGGACGGCCGAGAATTCCATTGTAAGGCAATGGAAAATCGGCAACGTCAAAAGTGATCCTCTCAGTCGTGAAGTTCAGCTCGCTGCCAAACGTCACTGGCAGCATGATCTTCCCCTTCGGCTTGCTCCTTCCCGGGTTGATTCCTTGGATTGTGCCGGTCTCTTCGAGCTCGCTGTCAGGGACTTGGAGTTTCCGGAGCATAGTGGAGGAGATCAGGTTCAAGCCGGCCCCGCCGTCAACCAGCATCTTAGTGACCTTGAGGTTGCGGATAGTTGGTGAAACCAACATCGACAAGCACCCGACCGCAGTTGTGCGATCAGGGTGGTCCTCAATATCAAAGATGATAGGCGTGCTGGACCATTTCAGAAGCTTGCGTGACTCGACGGGTGGTTCTGCCGCATTGACTTCCCGCACCCACTGCTTGAGTTGGCGGTGTGAAGTATGCAGAGAAGCACCGCCGTCAATGCACAAGACCTCTGTGGCTTTCTGAAACTCCTGTTCACTGGTCTCGTCATCATCCATGTCTTCGTCGTCGTCTTCATCTTTGTCGCGGCCGCGGGGAGGTCTGTCTCCTTGCCGCTGATTGGCCTTGCCGCGGCGTCCTCCCCGGCCGGTGCGCTTCGTACCGGATCCTCCAGCACCTCCTTGGGCTTTCTCCTTGTCGCGTCACTCGTACTCGGCCTTTTGCAGCTCGACAAGCTGCTCGACCTTCTTGCAGCTCTAGAGGTCATGGCCCTTGGTGCGGTGGATCTTGCAGTACTGTTTGTTGGTGCCTTCCTGCTTGTGGGCGGCCGCCACAGCCTGGCAGTTGGTGCATGCGGCAATCTCCTTGACGGAGCTACCATCTTTGGCTTTCTTGGCGCCACCGTCGTTGCCGGACTGCTCAACAACTAGCACATCTTTGCCTTTCCTTTTTCTGTTGTTCCGCCGCCGGTTTTTATTTGCCGGGGCAGCATCCTCGCTGTCAGATCCTCCTGCTCCTGTATCCTCTCCGGGGAGTTTCCTCCCTTCCTCAGCACGTGCACACCTGTCGGCCAGGGCATAAAGCTCGCTGATGCCTCTGATCTTGCACATCGCCATCTCCTCCCGCATCCTATGGTTACGCACGTTCTGGTGGAACGCGCTGATGATCGCGGCAGGGTGGACATCCGGGATGTTGCGTTGCACTTGGCTAAATCTCTGGATGTACTTGCGCAAGGGCTCTCCTTCCTTCTGGTCAAGCAGGTGAAGGTCACTCTCCTGGCCATGAGGTTTGTGGCCGCCCGTAAAGGCGCCGACAAACTGATGGCACAGGTCTGCCCAGGAAGATATGGAGTTTTTCGGCAAGTGCATGAGCCAGGATCTGATGTTGGGCTTGAGCACCAGCGGGAAGTAGTTGGCAAGGATCTTGTCGTCTCGCCCCCCGGCAGCCTGCACCGCGATGGTGTAGATGCTGAGGAACTCCGACGGATGCAACCTGCCGTCGTACTTCTCCGTTACGTCTGGCTTGAAATTCTTCGTGCTGGGCCACTGGACTTTCCGCAGCTCACGTGTAAACGCAGGGCAACCTACCGCATACGGCAGGTCGCCTGGTTCCCCTGGCGCATGCATGTCGATAGTGGGCCCAGCGCGCCGGTCTGATCGACGCCGCGCTTCTCTTCGGCGCTCGATGCGAGTGCGAGCGTCTTCTTGCTGTCGTTCGTGAAGAACTTGGTGCTGATCGCGACGAGCTCGCGGATCTGATGAAGCAGTGGAGTCACTGTCGCGGTGGACCCAGCGAGTCGGCGATCTTGGCCTTCGGGGTGGAGAGTGCATGGTGGTTGCACCCCCACCGGTCTTGTCACCATCGGCTCGCACCTGGCTGGCTTGCCGCGGCTGCAATGTGGTCGGCTGCCGTGGAGTGTCGCCGTTGGCGAAGCCGATGAGGCTCTGAATGGTGGCCCTCCAGTCGTCGATCTTGTCTGGCGTTGGAGGGAAGTCTAGGAGCAGTTGAGCTCGCGCCAAAGCTTCTGCTGGAGTGGCGGGTAGCGGTGGCCAACGGTGCGAGGAGCGGGATATGCTCGGACTTCCAACGATGTTAGAAGGAGCAGTATTCTGTCCAGGCGACCGTGGCTCGCTCGCGCCAGCACGTTGGCGTGCATGCTGGCCTTGAGCATCCCGAGATCCGCCAGCTCGATTTGGGTCCAGCGAGCGTATGGTACCGTGAGTACCATGACGCTGCCGGTCCCGCGCCTCCTGAGATGGGCGCGGGGCGTCCACGGACGCCCGGTCATCGTGGGAGCCTGCTATCCCGCCGACGGGCAGCGCAGCCTTGTCCTTGGACCTGGCAGCACCGTGGGCTCCCTCGTCGGCACCCGTTCTTCCGCCGGCGTCTTCCCCACCAGCCGTTTGCTCCGGCGGCGGTTGGTTCGATGCGGACGGAGCAGCCGCCTCCGAAGCCTTCTTCTTCGGCGGCATGTCGATGAAGTCGATGAAGATCTAGCTCGCGTGAACGCCGGATCAGGTTCACACAACCTCGACGCCCCCTACCTGGCGCGCCAAAGATGTCGGGGAAACTGCCTCCACGAGCACCTATGGGGACGAACCCCCTTTTTGGTTCGGCGGGGGGTGGATGGTCGCACGAAGAGCAGATCGAGGCGAGGCACACGAGCGGTTTTTACCCAGCTTCGGAGCTCTTCGGAGAGATAATACTCCTACTGCTGTTTTGTGGTTTGTATTGAGTTCTTGCTCGGGAGCGCTGAGTGCTACAGTACACACCAGCAGCTAACGAGGCCGAGTGTGGGCGTTCTACTGTTCGTCCCCCTCCTCTACGTTGCGCACGGGCCTCCTTTTATATGCTCAAGGGGTCACCGACAGGTGGCAACGTAGGCAAGGGCAAAAATGGAAAGGGTGCTGCGGTTGGTACAGCTACCTGCACAGTGTATCATACCTAACCCTGACGGCACGGGACAAAGGCATTAAATGCCTATCTACATCGCCCAAACAGTGCAGAAAAGGGACCGTCAGGGACGCCACCGCTCGCCACGATGGCGATCTTGTCAGCGCCACTTGCCACAGTGTACCCCTGGCTGCACAGCCTCCCGCCACGTACGCCTGGAAGGGTCCCAGAGCGACACGTAGGTGGGTGTGCTGGAGCGCAGGTACAGAGTGGTTGCTTGCCACGGCAAACGCCTTGCCGCGGTCGTTGTCTTGTCGCGTCCGGGGGCTTGTCGCTCGCCGGGCCCTGCCGGGATGCGTGGCGCGTCGCGACAAGTCTCTTGAGATGCCTTGGTTGGCCTCCCCGGCAAGCTCCTCTTGCCAGGGTCTTGTGCCTTGAGTGGCCTTCCCGGCAAGCTCCTCTTGCCGGGGACTTGTCTCCTTGGCTTAAATACTTTGTTCTTGAATGGCTCAAAAGGAACCATAGAGGGCCTTGGCGGTCGCCCGGCAAGCCTTGCCGCGGGACGCTGCGACTGCCCGTGCACAAGTTCGGGATACTAGGGTACCCCTACTCTAGTACACCGACAGGCACCCATGTTTTTCCGTCCGACCTAATAATCTTGGAGTCACAAGGATTGTATGTGATATTAGGTATGGACTGGATGTCAAAGTATGGAGGAAGCATTTACTGTGCTAGTAAGTCGATTTATCTCACCACCCCGGAGGGAAAAAGGATTAAGTATGTATCTAGGCATGTGCCTAGGAGGAGCCAAGTGAATACCCTCACGGGATTTGTTCAGGAGGAAGTCCCTGTAGTGAAGGATTACCCGGATGTTTTCCCAGAAGAGTTACCAGGCATGCCACCGGATCGAGACATTGAGTTTTTGATAGAGCTATTGTCAGGTATCGGGCCAATATCTAAGAGACCATATCAGATGACCGCGAATGATCTAGAGGAGATTAAGAAATAGATCAAGGAGTTATTGGAGAAAGGTTACATTCGACGAAGTTCATCATCATGGGGAGCCCCAGTGCTTTTGGCTGAGAAGAAGGATAAGTCCATAAGGATGGTTGTGGGTTATCGGGCCTCGAATGAAGTGACGATCAAGAACAAATACCCACTGCCGATGATCAATGATCTGTTTGACCAACTTTAAGGAGCTAAGGTGTTTTCGAAGATCGACCTGCGATCGGGATACCACCAGTTGAAGACTCGAGAGAAGGATATACCCAAGACATCATTCACCACACGGTACGGGCTGTATGAATATACTGTCATGTCGTTTGGACTGACTAACGCCCCTTCCTATTTCATGAGCATGATGAACAAGGTGTTCATGGAGTATTTGGGCAAGTTTGTCGTGGTGTTTATTGATGATATAATGGTATACTCGAAGAATGAAGAGGAGCACAAGGAGCATTTGCATTTAGTTCTCGAGAAACTCAGGGAACACCAGCTCTATGCCAAGTTCAGCAAATGCGAGTTTTGGTTGAAGGAAGTCGGATTCCTTGGACATGTTATATCAGGAGAAGGTATAACAGTAGACCCCAGCAAGGTTCAGTCAGTCACTGAATGGTTGGCACCCACTTCAGTTAGCGAGATCCGCAGTTTTGTTGGACTCGCAGGATACTATCGGAGATTCATTGAGAATTTTTCCAAGATTGCAAAGCCAATGACGGAATTATTGAAGAAGGATACCAAGTTTAAATGGACGGAAGATTGCAAGGAAAATTTCCAGGAGTTGAAGAAACCTTTGACTACAGCCCCAGTGCTGACACTGCCAGATATACATAAGGATTTCCAAGTGTATTGTGACGCCTCTCGCTTAGGACTTGGAAGTGTGCTTATGCAGGACAGAAGAGTTGTTTCGTACGCCTCACGACAACTAAAAACGCATGAGTTGAATTATGCTACGCATGATTTGGAGTTAGCAGCCGTAGTGCATGCATTGAAGACATGGAGACATTACCTTATTGGAAACCGTTGTGATGTGTACACGGATCATAAGAGTTTGAAGTACATTTTCACACAGAAGGAACTGAATCTTAGGCAGAGGATATGGTTGGAGCTTATAAAGGATTATGACATGAAGCTGCACTATCATCCAGGCAAGGCCAATGTCGTAGCAGACGCTTTGAGCCGGAAGAGTTATGCTAATTTCCTACAGAGTACAGGATTACCAAAGAAGTTAGCAAAGGATATCATGGAACTTCGATTAGAGATTGTTCCAAGAGGTTTTGTTGCAACAATGGAGGTTCAGTCTACATTGTTGGGAAAGATTCGAGAAGCTCAGAAGGATGACAAAGAGATTGCCAAGATAAAAGAGAAAATGAGCAAAGGAAAGGCCAAAGGTTTTCGTGAGGATGAGCACGACACCTTATGGTTTGAGGACCGAGTTTATGTGCCCAATGACCCAAAGATCAGGAAGTTAATACTTCATGAGGCTCATGACTCACCATACTCAATACACCTCGGAAACACCAAGATGTATTTGGATTTGAAGGAACATTTCTGGTGGACTGGTATGAAGAAGGATATCGCCGAGTATGTAGCCGTATGTGATGTATGCCAGAGAGTGAAGGCGGAACATCAAAAGCCAGCAGGATTGTTACAACCTATGTCGATACCCGAATGGAAGTGGGTTAAACTTGACATGGATTTTATCACCGGATTGCCCAGGACCAAATCAGGATATGATTCTATATGGGTAGTCGTTGATCGCTTAACCAAAGTGGCACACTTTATCCCAGTGAAAACAACTTATACAGGTGCAAAGTTGGCCAAGATATATATGTCCAGGATCGTATGTCTGCATGGAGTTCCGAGGACCATCGTATCAGATAGAGGAACATAGTTTACCTCAAAGTTTTGGCATCAGCTGCACCAGACCTTGGGAACAAGATTGGTGTTCAGTACAACATTTCACCCAAAGATGGATGGACAGACCGAGAGAGTCAACTAGATTCTGGAGGACATGTTGAGAGCTTGTGCGCTAGATTATGGATCTAGTTGGGATGACAATTTGTCGTACGCAGAGTTCTCATACAACAATAGTTACCAAGCCAGTTTGAAGATGGCACGTTCGAAGCCCTGTATGGACGAAGGTGCAGAACACCGTTGATGTGGGATGAGGTAGGAGACCGACAATTGTTTGGACCAGACTTGATCAAGGAGTCTGAAGAGAAGGTTAAGCTGATTCGAGACAGACTGAAGATAGCTCAGTCCAGGCAGAAGAGTTAGATTCAAAACGCAAGGAGGTAACCTATGAAATTTGAGACAGAGCTTATCTGCGAGTATCACCCTTGCGAGGAGTGAAATGTTTGGAGTTAAGGGAAAGCTAGCCCCGAGATTTGTAGGACCGTATCGTGTTTTGGAACGAATGGGAGAAGTTGCCTAAAAGTTGGAGTTACCTGAAGGACTGTCAGGAGTTCACGATGTGTCTCATGTTTCACAGTTGAAGAAGTGTCATGCTGAGATGGACGATATACTGTTAAGAGGTACAGTACCCTTGGAGGCGATTCAGTAGGACAATGATTTGACTTATGAGGAGAAGCCAATCAGGATTCTTGAATTTGCTAGTCGAGTCACCCGTAGCAAGGCTATCAAGTTTTGCAATGTTCAGTGGAGGCACCATACCGAGGAGGAAGCCACCTGGGAACGAGAGGATGATCTTCGCAAAGACAACCCACACCTATTTTCTAGCCAACCCGAATCTCGAGGGCGAGATTCATCTTAAGGGGGGTAGGTTTGTAACATCCCAAATTTTCAATTTCGAATGTTATACATAGATCATTCTTGCATATCATATTTCATTGCATTTTCGTTTAGCGATCCTCGAAAATCCTAAGCAACCCAAGGACCCTCGGAGAGAGTTGGGGATTTCCCGGTTTTCATATTTGATATTTATCAAATACTGAATTATTTTTTTCTCTCCGATAATATTTCATATTAAAATATATGAGAGGAGATAATATGACTTCTCCCAGGACACGCGCGCCGCCGCCGCTGCCAACTCGGACAAGAGTCCGAGCATGACTCCTCCTCCGCCGCTGCCTTGCCCCTCCTTCAAGCCACCGCCCCCCTTTATATGCCGCCCCAAGCCCCCCGCCACCACCACCAACCACCGCCGCCGCACTCGCCTCCCGAGCAGCGCCGCCGCCTCTCGCCGTGCCGTGCCGCCTTGCCCCGCCACCGAAGCCCCAGCCCGCCGGAGCCTCGCGCCTTGCCGGATCCGACGAGGTAGCCGCCACCGCCAGTTTTCTCTAGAAAACTGATTTAGTTTTTTTAAAACCCTAGCTCGTTTTTTAGATCGGTTCGCCGGTTTTTTCCGGTTCTTCTATTTAGCGGACCTTCATCCGTACGTTCGTATTAACGAATGGATTTCGCTAATTAGTTACAGACAATGAACGCTTGTTCGTTAGCCTGTTCGTCAGTTTTCTTTTTATCGGATTTTTCCGCGATTATTCTCGATCGCGATTTCTGATCCGATTTTCGTTTCAGTTTATCTTTTCGCTTGTTTATGGAATCAGGCGATTCAAGTGCCTAGATCTTCATCTCGAAACCCTCTTTCTGTTTAATCAACTTAAACAAGATTTTGGTACTATAAAATTTGAGTATAGTTCAGATTAGTAAACAGATCTTGTTTCTTTTGACGTTTGAAGTTTCGTTGCTTCGTTCGATTCGATTCTTTTTGCAAACCGGAGTTCTTAAGTTGAACTTTCTAGTCAATCTCTCTTATTTGAGTTTTGCCCGTGCATCTTTTCTTGATTGCTTATGTATGCTATTGTTTGTTTGCGATAGAATTCCCGGAGTGCGAAGCATGCTACTACGAGTCCCTAGGTTTCGCGGATCGTCAGCAAGGCAAGTAACACACTGATCATACTCTTTCCATTCCCGGTTTTTATGAATTAGATTCAATCCTCAAACATTGCATGATTAGGATGTCATTAACATGTGGGTTGGGAAGTAGTTAATGAGGTAGAACCTATTGCCCTGTTACATTCAAACCCTTGGGAGTTACTTCTACGCGTTGCTTATATTGCTATGCTATGCTCATAGACGTGGTTTGGGTGAGTGAAATCCATGACAGATGTGAGATTGTTAATTAATGGTTCAACTTAAGGTGGCAACTTAAATATACATCTGGGTGGATTGAGGCACCTGGAGAATCCAGTGTTGCCTGTATTTTTGGAAATCCCAGGGTTCCGTGTGATTTTCCTATGGACCGCCACCCAGGCTCAAGAAATGAGATAATTCAAGCTAGAAACTTCTGTGTGCAGCCACAAGCTATTATGGGCTCTAGCATAGTTGAGTAAGTTACGTGAAGCTCTTGAAGAGGCGGATTAGCAGGTAGTGGGTTGTAGGTTTGATATGGTCTACCCGAAGTAGAGAGTTAATGCACTACCAAAAAAATACACTTCCGTGATGATACATGTTTGTCATAGTAGGTCGCATTTTCTGTCATGCATGTACATCCATGACAAATTTATGACAGAATCAAGATAGTCATACCTGTGCTATCGTAGAAGTGTTCCATGACATTGCCAAAATTATCATCACAGAAGTGTCCACTTCCATGACGATAAATTGTGCATCACAGAAGTGTTTTCGTCAAGGGTGACCGACACGTGGCATCCACCATAACGGAATGCCGTTAAGCTATCGGGGTGGATTTTGGATCCGATAACCCGTTAACATCCACGACCAATGCCGATTTTCCACGTGTAAAATTCTCAGTGGCTGACGGATCCAACGGTCGAGATGGTCCTATGATATGTTGACATGTGGACCGGCCCAAAATTGGCCCACAAAGATTAAATGGGCCGGCCCAACCGAACGCCCATAAGATTTAGCGGACCATAATGGGTCGGCCCAGCTAAAGGCCCACAAAATTTAGCGGACCATAATGCGCTTGCCCAGCTAAAGGCCAACACGATTTTGCAGACCATAATGGGCCGGCCCAGCTAAAGGCCCACAAGATTTTGCAGACCACAATGGGCCGGCCCAGCTAAAGGCCCACAAGATTCTGCCAACCATAATGGGTCGGCCCAGTTAAAGGCCCAACATTCTGTCAAATCGGCCCGTCAAGGGCCTGTCCTAAACTTGTCATGAACGCGGCCCATGGTCACTTCTGGCCCGTTAACAGTCCGCTAAGTAATTGGGTCGAATTACGGCCCGGTGTATTTCCGGCCTGTTAAAGGTCCGGCTTCATTTGGGCCCATTTACAGGCCATCAAAACTTTCGGCCCATAAACGACAGTGAAGTATTTGGGTCATATTCGGCCATGTCTGACATTCGGCCTGTTAGAGGCCCACTATAGCTTTGGGCCACTTTCGGCCTGTTGTCATTTTCGGCCTGTTAACGCCGGACGTAAACAATGGGCCATATGTGGCCCAACGTCATATCGGGACCATTAACGGCCCATATAAAAATGACGATAATCTAGCCCGACCGAAGTTCCGGCCTGCTAAAGGCCCGTGTATTAGGTCGGCGCATTTACGGCGCATCGGAATTTCGGCCTGTTAAAGTCCAGTGGGTTATTTGGCACAATCAGGGCCCAATCTCACTTTCTGTCTATTAAAGGCCCATGTATTTTATGGGCTCGAGATATGTACACCTGTAAACGGCCTATTTTTACTGAGGGCCCAAATTATGTTTAGGCCTGTTAAAGGCCCACTATGGGCACAGGCCTACCAGAAAAATATGAAAGCTTATGCTGATTTAGGCCCAGATATTTTTAGTGGGCTACATGCCAATTTCGGCCCGTAATCGTTTTTAGCCCAATTGGAATGGGCCCGACGAATGTTGGCTTGTTGGGCTCCTGCGAAGCTTTCGGCTGATTACATTACTAAGATCAACCTACACTAAACAAAAATAGCGTCGTAATTACTGCAGCCTGAGGCAGCATCATAAATGTTGTATCACAACAAAATAAATTCCAACCATACAACAAAAGGCCTGTTGGCATAAAGTTTACAGTCCTTCCAGATAAAAGCACCATCAGGTGTATAGAAGCACATATCATTTGGCCTGAGTGCTAATGTTTCAGGCTGTAGAATCTGATGGAGCAGCACGATCTCCACCTTTTTTCTGCCATTGCTCTTGAACAACGAAGCGAATGTCTGATAGTCTAGTTTCAAAACCATTCATATCTTGGCGACATTTCTTAACCACTATTCTTGTTTCCGAAACAACGTCCATTAGGGATTTGACTTGTGTCTGGAGCATAGATATATCACTCTGTCTAGCAGGAAGATTTTGTTCAGTAGGCAATTTGGACGAGGTTACCTTGACAACCAACCCAGAATTACGCAGGAAGGTGCTTTTTGCACTGCTAGTGGAGAGATACTGACGCACTGCAGCAAGAGGTGACATTCTGCCTGTAGTAGCCTCGTCATCTTCAGGTGGTTGTGGCTGTTCAATCATTTGTTCCATAGCTTCCCGAAAGTTTGAACTTGTAGGTTAGTGTACCAAATAAGTTACTAATGAGACAAAAACAAACAAAGTAGGTTAAACATTTATACATAACTTATTTTGGTGAACTATTGTAATACATTAGCATGTATTGTAGTGCCAACTACATAATAAAATCACTTTTGGAACATATGTCCATGTAGCATGCCTACTGTATTGTCTATTTCCTCACATTCGTTGACATCTAAGGATAAAGAGACATGGTTTAAAGTAGGATGAACATAGTATGACATCATTCATATCATGGGCAAACATATATAAAACAAGCAGGCTATTTTATCATTGTGTGTGCACGTGAACATAACAACTAGATTACAGATCAAGACCAAAAGAATATCCTTCATCTCTTTTAAACCATGTAAGGTGAAATGATACGTTAAGACAACTGTGAATAAAAGTGAACAGAGTAACTGACATTGGCTGCAAACCAAGTAGTTAAATGAACACATCACAGTACCAATCAGTTCAAGCAGGAGGAGTAAGGACTTACAACAGAGGCTTGAACTGGTGTGCTCATGCCCTTCATCTTGCTGGTGTGGCAATCCTTGAAGATTTGCACTGCATTCGGTTCAGGTTCTTTTTGGTCCGCACAGGATTTCCTCTGTATTTGGAACAAGTCAATATAGATACGATAATATGGCACAAAAAAAGAAGGAAGTAGTAGCTATTTACAAGAGCCTCACAGTGTGCAATATAGCTACAAGATTCTGTGGTCTGTTGGAATTTCACTTTATAACGGTTGGTTTTGTTCTTCATATAGTTAGCCTAGAAGAAGATACACTTGTAAGGCACATACATAAATACAAGTTCAATATGTGGTCTGATCAAATACATATAGCCTACCTGATACTTTGGATCAGACCAGTGTTTAACGAGGGTTGTCCAGTCTTCATCTGTAATATATTCCATGTGAGATGTTTGGGCAATTTCATTGTTAGCCTTGCCTTCAAAGTGAGATTTTCTAAGGTGGTACCGATACTGTCGCAGAGAAGACTGAAAAACATGAGTGCATGCTTGTCTAGTTGCATCATCTTTCAGATCCAACTTGAACCTCATATGTTGAAAAAAGAATGTGAGTATTATTAGGAGGAAGCTAGAAAGTATGGTACAGAGCAAGACAATATTACTAATTGCGATGAATAACATTACTTACGGATAAATGGTCAAGGAAGGTGTTAAACTGGGTATTGTCTTTCTCATTCCTGTACTGGATCCACGTTGGGAGGATATGTGCATGACACCTAACGGCAACGGCTCCCTCTGATACTAACTTGGCTGACTCTGTAGCATCACGTGGCCTTTTTAAACCTGCCTCAAAATGGATCTCCATTCTGCCTCCTTTTGATTTTGTTAATCTGTCAAGCATTATCCCTGATGTCTGTTTCCGCTTGCGCCGTGGTGCTAGTTCAACAACGAATATGGAAAGTGTTAGTGTACATCAAACTGTGAGAGTACATATAAAGGAGCATGCAACTCCAACTTGACTCGGTCAGGTACCGTCTTGGTGTTGATGCTCATGAGGTTCATCTGTTCTTGCCAAGTCCTGTTGTGTCAACAGTGCTTCGGAAGTAGTGTTTGGTGTGAAGGCAGCTTGGGAACTGGCCAGTTCCAGAGCAAACGAACGAGTAATTGGTTGAGATGCCGGTACAGTTGAAGCGGATGCTGCAGCTGGTGGAGCAGGTGATACTGTGTTTGTAGATTTAGCCGGTGGACTTGGACCTTCTACTGCACTATAAGTACCAGCACAATCTCGACGGCAGAACCTTTTCCATTTCACCCGACGAGTAACAGCACTCCCTACTATATTATTTTCCTTGCTCTTTTTTTACTTTGCCATGTCAAACTGTACCCACAACACAAAAGAATAAAATCACTCTTCAGAACTCATTGATGCATGATACAGACAAGCAATACTTTGATGTAAGACAACCGTATGAGGATGGAATATGTAAGAAAAACAGGACTGCATGACATATTCATAGCTACGATGTGCAAACTAAGCAGAAGGATTTTCAAGAAAATAGAAGTAATGCAAGCTAGACACCATATGAAAGATGCAACCAATATTACTCTGCCAAGTTAAAAGTGTCTTGTCATAAGTGGCAATTCGAAAAATTAGAAGTAGTACAACGTAGAAATCAATGCAAGAGGCAACCACTGTCAAACTGCCATGTTAAAAGCGTCCAATCATGAGTGACTGATGCGGGATACACAACAGCAGTACTTTGATGTAAGAACATGGTATTATAGATAGATGAAGTGTATTCTAGACACAGAAATCCATGTCATATGCACATGTATAACGTATAAACTCAGCAGGTGCAATTTAATCAAAATAGAAGAAATACAGGCTAGACAACATATGCAACATGGAACCAATTATCACACTATCAACTTAGAGCAAGCACCTGCGATGGTGGAGTATGGGAGATGAACTCATCATGTAGACTTGGGACTTCATCTTCATTAGCAGTAGCAGTGGAAAATCTAGAGAGTCTCTATTTGCGTCGGTGCGGAGGACCACCAACATCCCCTAACTTACTCTTTTCCTTCCTATTTTCTGATATTGCCTTATGAAGTCAAAACCACAAGAAGATGAATAAAATTAGCTCTGCATAACTGGTTGATGCATGATACAGACGGACACTACTTTGATGTAAGGCAAGCGCAGGATAGGAGGATGGAATATATACAAAAAAGACAGTGTTTCATATTCACACGTATGATAGCGTGTCTTATGGGTAAGTAATCGTTGCAGGTATAAGTTGTAAGCTACGCAGATGCAATTCAACATAATCAGAAGCAATAAAAACTAGACATCATACAGAAAATACAACCACGTATAACAGTTCCAAGTAAGAGCAAGCACCTATGATGGTGGAGTAGGGGAGATGTGCTCATCATGTACATGTATGTTCTAGAAACAGGAACACGTGTCATATTCACAGGCATTATGTGTAAAGTAAGCAGATGCAATTCAAGTTAGAAGCAATACAAGCTAGACATCATACGCAACATGCAACCACATATAATAGTGTCAAGTTAGAGCAAACACCTGTGATGGTGGAGTAGGGGAGTCATCATCTAAACAGCTACGTTGACTGTCCAACCTTGTGTTGTCTTGCGAATCATGTTGGGAGGATGGCGGAGTAGAATCTATAGAGACCCCCTGTTTGAGTTGCTCCGAAGGACCACCATCATCCACTGCCGGACTAATTTCCTTCAGTTGTAATGATTTTGCATTGAGAAGTCAAACCGATAAGAAAAAGGGATTAGAAACACTGCAAGACACCATATGGAAGGTGCAATCAATATCACTCTGCCGAGTTAAAACTGTCTCGTCATAGGTGGCGTTCATCAAACTAGAAGCAATACATGCTAGAAATCATATTCAAGACGCAAACCAATATCACACTGCCAACTTAAAGGTGTCCCATCATAAGTGACCGATGCAAGATACACAAGAAGAGTAGTTTCATGTAAGAACATGGTGTGATAGACAAATATAGTATGTACCAAAAACAGGAAAGCGTGTGATATTCACATGTATCATGTGTAAGCTAAGCAGATGCAGTTTACACTAATTAGGAGCAATACGAGCTAGACACCATATGCAACATGCAACCAGATATCACACTACCAAGTTAGAGCAAGCACCTTGGCTGGTGGAGTAGGGGAGCGGAGACTTGGACCTTGTAATGCACTATCAGTACAAGGAGAATCGGTACAGATGCTCCATTTACGTTGCTGCAGAGGACCACCATCATCGCCTTCCTTACTCTTTTTCTTCCTCTTTCTTGATTTTGCCTTGCCAAGTCAAACCCACAAGAAAAAGGAATAAAATTTGCTCTTCAGAACTCATTGATGCATGATACTGACGAACACTACTTTCATGTAAGGCTCCCGCATGATAGGAGGATGGAATATGTATGAAAAACAGGACGGCGTGACATATTGACATGTATGATGTATAAAGTGTAAACTAAGCACAAGGTGCTTGAACTTGTTAGAATCGATGCAAGCTAGAAACCATATGAAAGATGAAACCAATATCACTCTGCCAAATTAAAAGGGTGCCCTAACAAATGTATTTGACCAAATTAGAAGCAATACCTGGCAACAGGCTAGAAATAATATGCAATATGCAACAAATAAAGGTGACTCGCCGTAAGTGATTGATGCAGGATACAGAAGAGAGGTAGTTTCATGTAAGAACAAGGTTAACACATAGATGTAGTGTGTACCAAAAATAGGAAGGCATGTCATATTCACAGGTATAGTGTGTAAACTAAGCAGATGCAATTTACCCTAATTAGAAGCATTACAAGCTAGACACCGTATGCAACATGCAACCACATATCACACTGCGAAGTTAGAGCAAGCACCTGTGATGGTGGTGTAGGGGAAGTGCGGTCTTCAGGTACAGAGCTACGTTCAATATCTTCATTTAGGCTTGCTGTTTCTTGAGAATCATGTGGAGAGGATGAAATTGCATTCTTTATAAGAGTATTGCGTCTCATATTAACCAACGCGCGTGACTGTCTCATCATAAGCGATAGACGCAGGATACACAAGAACAATAGTTTGATGTAAGAACATGGTGTGATAGGCAGATGTAGTATGAACCAAAAACAGGAAGGCATGTCATATTCACATGTAAAATGTGTAAGCTAAGGAGATGCAATTTAACAAATTAGGAGCATTGATGAGGGATACACAAGAAAAGTAGTTTGATGTAAGAACATGATTATTAGAAAGACATAGTATGTATCGAAAACAGGAAGGCATGTCATATTCACAGGTATAATGTGTTAACTAAGCAGATGCAATTTACCCTAATTAGAAGCATTACAAGGTACGACACCATATGCAACATGCAACCACATATCACACTGCCAAGTAAGAGCAAGCACCTGCGATGGTGGTGTGGGGGAATTGCGGTGATCAACTAGAGAGCTACGTTGACTATCTTCATTTAGCCTTGCTGTTTCTTGAGAATCATGTGGGGAGGATGACACTGCACTCTTTAAACGAGTATGGGGTCTCACAGTAAACCACCCGGGTGACTGTCTCATCATAAGTGATTGACGAGGGATAGAAAAGAGCATTAGTTTGATGTACGAACATGGTTAATAGACATATGTAGTATGTATCGAAAACAGGAAGGCATGTCATTATCAAAGGTATAATGTGTAAAGTAAGCAGATGCAATTTAACCAAATTGGAAGCAATACAAGCTAGACACCATATGCAACATGCAACCACATTTGACAGCGCGAAGTTAGAGCAAGCACCTGGGATGGTTGTGTGTGGCAATTAAGATCATCAACTGCAGAGCTACGTGTACTGTCTCCAACTGGTGACACTGCACCCGTTAGAGCGCTGGAACACTTAGTGCTTATCTTCGAATTACACTGGAGCGACTTCTACCTTTTCTTTTCTGCATTCATCAACACTGCGTCAGAGTCTGAAATACCCATGCATAAAAAAACAATAGTGTGAGTATGGGTGAAGTGTGTGCACAATTAGTACAGTGTAAAGGTAGCAGATAGCAGGTCGGTGAGAAATAAATGACGGAAGACATATCATAGCTCTACAACATGCATGTCCCACTAAATTACTACAGGATTCTATGAAATTAACAGTCGACTGAAAGCAAATAGGTCAGTCCATTTTTTCTGCACCGTCCGATGTACAAAGAACGGGCAGATCGCCTTCATCTACCTCCAGCCAGTCAGTGTTGACGATCTTCCTCGAAACTCCAGCGACCACCGGCCCAGTATTCCTCCCCTACCTGTGCCCTGCCCTCGACCTCACCGCACCGCCGTGCTTGGCACCGCCCCCCGACCATCCATTCAAGCCCCGCCAACCTCCAGATCGGGCGCAAGCAGCTCCTGCGCCCCACACCCCGCTTCCCCGGGGAGCAGGCGGACTAGGTGCTCCGCGCGCCTAAGCGGGTGCTGCTTCTTTTAATTGCGGTTCGACTGACCCTGAATTGAAATCCAGGCGGGCTACTGACCTCTAGCAAAGGTGAAATAGTAAAAGGGAGGAAACCTTGTGCATTTAGTATCACGAAGAAGATGCAGTAAGAAGCGCTCAACTAGTTTCTTTCGTGGGATGAATACCGTGTAAGCGGAGACGTAAGATTTGCACGAATATGGGAAGAGGAGTACCTCTTTCTGCTGGCAGTGCTGTGTCCTCCTTCTGTTTTTCCGACGATCTTCTTGTTGTTCGCCCGAAACCAGAAGTTGTGGAGGACGATGCAGCCTTGGACGAACCCATGGCCAAGTTGTTGAGTGTGGTGCGGTGGCCGTCTGTCGGCGACGGGGAAGCAGATCCGAGGCGGCAAACAACGGCGTAGCGGGAATAGCTCCAGTGCGATGGACAGTTGCGACAGTGGAGCCACAGCAGTGAGGCGCATGACGGCGTGGTAGGAGTGGTTCTGGTAGGCGCACGTCGGCTTCGGCGTCGTGGAGGCAGCTCTGCCTCGGCTTCAGCTGCTATGTCCTTGAGGGCGTTGCGGTTGCGGTTGCGTTGGACGACGACGTCCGTACCGGCTCCGGCGTGATAGAGCAGGGCGGCGGTGGATTGGCCGCTATGGGGTGGAGGACGGAGGAGGCTGGTGGAGAGGGCGTTTTCGCGCCCACAGAGTATGAACGGGGAAACGGATGGGGGCGGGGAACTAAGGGGGAACAATGTTTCGGTTTGCGACGCGCTTGTTTGAAATTTGGGGAAAGTGATCTAAACTTTCGGACATATTGCGGGTTGGGGGTAGGATAGTCATGTCAGGTGTCCCAAATGTGGGCGGGATGAATTTCGGCCGAGCGCATGGGTAGGCGCCCATGGTGTATGAATGCTTCTCTGGCGTCTTGGTGAGGTTACAAACCTACCCCGCTTTAGACCTTTGGACATCGGGCCGATAGGCTACACGGGCCAGAGTCAGGACAGTAATTTCCTACCACCAAAACATTAGTCTCGCGCGGTTTCGGGTGACCAGAGGCCTATTTGGCGCTTCATTCAATATTTTGGAGCAGAAGCATTAATGTTTTCGGTTCTCTTGAATTGAACTTTCAGGATTTGTCAAACTTCACAAATCTTTACTCTTGAAAATCCTAAAGCTACGATTATTTTGGAATGGAGGGGGTACATTTGAATATACATTGTACACGAGTATATATTAAAAAATATGCAACTTACCTCAGTTCATGCATGGTTCCAGATATAATCTCCTTGGTTGCAAAAAGAAGTTAGATATGCGTATGAATATATATAGCATGTTCAAACTCACAACAAAGATTGATGCCCCCTTTTACATCTGATTTACAAATGCCATTATCTCGGGTTCAAATAGATGAATGCACTTCCTATGAATTCGAATCTTCGAAACCCCCTTTATGTTAAATTCGACATGTATTCTATTTCGTAGCTAGCAATTTGGAATGTATCCATGCAAGTGACAAATGTATAAAGTTCTTCACACTAACAACATGGAGTGCACTAATTAATGTTTATATATAAATTGCAAAAGCATCCATTGCATGTATTTCAAACCGCTCTCACTCTATGGATCAATAATATGAAATAAACACATGCACATGCTAGAATTCAATTGCAGTTGAAGAAAGAGCCTACTCCTGGTACTGTATATTAGTGATAGGGGGGGTGTACAAAGTACACGTGAATACCAGGCATTGTGTGTGTGTATACTATCGACGAACTAGCCCCCAAGCTTGTATAACATACTAAGGGCCTAGGGTTACAAATCATATATAGTCGGCTTATCACCAGTGGGGATAGAGTCCTCTGCGACTCTGGTAGCTTCATGATGTACGCCTAGTCCTCCACATGGGTCTTCGTATAACACGTCTCGGTCCAACCTATACGTGGCGCAGGATGGAACCGACCCATGAGTCTTCATGTTGACCCACCAGAACTAGAAATGACGTGCCCACCACACCACACACGCAATCGGCCACTAAGAAAATAAGCATATACAATAGTACAACGGTATCTAGCTCACGATACGTCTCCATATTTTGTTGATGACACTGACAGACTTTGCATTTGATGCGTGCTCTGTATTTTGTTGACAACACTTACGGCCATTGTATTTGAAGCGAAAGCACGATATGTTCACTAGACTTCAGAATAAGCTCATCACGGTCACCACATACATTTTGTCGTGCTAACCAACATGTGGTTGGATGGTTAGAGGACAGTGGTTTCTCGAGCCCACCAAGGTTAAACTCCCGGTGCTCGCATTTATTTTGTGTTAATTTCAGTATTTTCTGGCGATGTACATTCAGTGGGAGGAGACGTTCCACTCGACTACGAGGCACCTATGGTGACTTCGTAAAATCGCAAGATCATACATGCTGGCCCACTCTCTCGAAGGTGCTCATAGGGGTAGGGTTCGCGTGTGTGCTCTTATAGCGGTGAGTGCTTGCACGTATATATGAGCCCTTGCATCTGTACCGTGTTAAACAAATACATATCATGATTATACGGTCACTGGCTCACCCGTACAACTCCGTATTTTGTTGATGACACGATCAATTGACCAGTCAAACGTTCCACGCGGCGCAACTAGTGTTGCACCATCGGGGCGTGTAACCATGGGGCCCACCTGTCAGCCCGTATATGAAAGAAAGAAATGGTAGTTTGAGTATGTACTGTGTTAATAAAATAGGAGTACATTTTAGGGTGATCGTACGGTCACTGGCTCACCATACAGCTCCGTAATTTGTTGATAACACGATCAATTGACCAGTCAAGTGGTCCACATTCAGCAGCGCACATTACCATAGGGCCCACCCGTCAGCGCGTATATGAAGGACAGAAATGGTAATAAATTAGTGGTCGGTGGGTATTCGAAGTCGTGAGACCTCTGGTTGGTAGTCACCGGCGGTTGGGGGTGTTCATTGGGTGGTGGGGTGGGGATCCCCGGAGAAAAAGCTCGGCGGGTGGGGGGGCTAGAGGGATGGCCGGTGTGGCGGCGAACCGGCGGTGGGGAGTTGTTTCGGGGAGGGCGGGCCGGCCGCGGGCGGCGGGGGCTGGCGGTTCGGCCGGTGGTGGCTGGCGGCTCAGGGGGGTGGAGTTTAATGATAAACTGGAGGCCCTTGATTTCGTATCCAACGGCTGGAAAATCTAATGACCAGAGATGAAAAAGTCAGTCGACTGACGTGTAGCCTCACCCCGCACGTACACATGCACGCATGCAAGACACGCACGCATGTAGGCGTGCAACACTGAAACGTACATAGGCACGCATGCTGGCGTGCAACACTGACACATACACATGCACTCACGAACACACGCACGTACACACCCATACATGCAACACTGAAACGTACCCTTGCACGCACGCAACACTCGCACGCCTGCATGCACACAGCACACGACGCAAGAAACACGTTCAACCTATACGTGCATGCACCCTTTGTAAGGACATGGATTGTTATGGGTATTAATAAATCTTACCTGTGATAAGCAGAACATTGATGTTTGCAACGGTCGTTATGAATCACAACGTATTGAACGAGCTATCAACATAGTAGGCTTATGAAAAAGATGATGTCACACTCAATGAACAATCATCGGTTTATAAAATGCCTGCTTCTGACCGCCCTGGACCACCAAAGGTTCCTATGCTGTGCGCTGCCTGCGTCGGGTCACTTACATGCAGGCCATGCACCCAAAGAGCTCACACGTCAGTGGAAGAACAATGCGGTGTCCTAGGTCAGAGTCGAGGGCGCCACTCGCAGCACGCCCAGCTGAACACGCCTCCGTGCCGCATTCAAATGCCTCCATGAAACTCGCCCGTGTGGAAGCCGAGAAACCCACTCTGGACACATGTCCGTTCATGACCGGGCCGGTGTTAAACGCAACGCCGGCCGAGCTCCTCCCGTCTGCCGTCTATTTAATCTCCTATTTAAACGAGGCCAAATGCCAGCCAAGAATCGCACACCTCCGCCGCTCGCCTATCTCCTCCACCATTTTGTCCACTCTTACAATGGCTTACGAAGAGTAGTTATTCCGCATTCAAGCCGGCTGGGTAGCCTGCCAGATACGAGCTATGCAGCTCGCTGATCCACCTCCATCCCCTCGCCCGACGGAGCCAGTTGCCACCCCAAGCCGGCGCACGGTTCAACAACTCGCCGCTCCAGGCCAGCTCGATGAGGAGCAGCGCACGGGCGTCGTTGCTGCCGTCCACACCGCCGCCTCGTACCGCATCTCCCGTTTCTGTGGCCGAGACTCCCATGCCAGCGGCCGCGCCATGCAAGCAGCGACAGAAGCCGGGTGCGCGGAGAGCGGCGAGTCGGTGTCCAGCGCCTCCGTGTCCGCTGCCATCATCGAGGAGAAGTAGAACACGGGAGGCCGCCGCCGCTTGGGTCCCATGAAGGCCACCGCGGAGGCGACGCCGGCATACACAGCAGGTGTCTTGCAAGATCCTTTTGTTGCGAGGACCTTCATCGACCCCGCATGGGCTCCAAAGAAGAGGGCAATGTTAGGATGAACTCGAGCCGGTACCGGCCATGGCGAAGTAGTCGCCAGTATTTTGGCTACCCCGGGCAAGATCCAAACAGCCCCTCCCAACAGATTCGAATCCCTCGTTCGCTGTGGAATTTTGCCATGTGTTATTTTCATGCACTAGCAAGATGCCCGTGCATTGCATGGAACATCAATACGCATTTTTTTACAAACTCCTGCATGCATGCAAGGGATAATTAATGTCCTCCTTTGCTAGTACCAGGAGGCAGACACCATTAGTATTGCATCGATTAGTGTTAGTGGCCTTTTATATCTGCAAATTGTAATTTTGATAGTGGCCCATTGTATATAAAAATGGAGGGATAAAGATGAGAGATAAGGTGAGGAGGAGTGGGGCGTGGTGGTGACTGGTGATCGGACTGGGCGGAGGCATCGGGATGGACAGCACATTATGTCTAGGTTTGTATCTCTCTCACACACACCCACGTAGGTGGGGGACATGCACGAAGAGAAGAGGTGCACGCACGGCGCACGTACTCCCGTCTCTTTCCCAACCACACCCGCGCGGGTACACGGTGGAGCTCATTTCTGTATGAAAAAGGCGGCCCACGTGGTAATTTGGCACGTGTATTGGTTGCCCACTTGGTGGAGGGAGGATCGTCTACCACGGGTGAACACACAAATTGCGACTTGACGCGTTATGTTAAATTAAAAAAAGAGGCAAACCATGTGAGTCCTACCTTAGAGGCAATGCTCTATACACTGGAGTACTTTTGATGTGTCCCGTCAACTCGTAGAACGAGGAGAAGCTTGCTTAGTACACCGTCTCCCCCGCCCACGGGCGCGGTGGCTCACAGGATGAGGTGAAGCTTGCTCCCTCGCCCACACGCGCGGTGGCTCGCAGCACGAGGAGAAAATTTTACTAGTCCCTCCGTTTACTCCTCGTCCCTACTACGTACTTTGGTTAGTACTCCCTCCATTTAATTATACAAGGCCACTATAAAAAATACATTTTGCATCTATACAAGGCCACAAATATTAATCGAGACAAAAGTTACTCCCTCCTTCCATCTATATAGGGCCTAATGCGTTTTTAAGACCGCCTTTGACTATTGACAAGATTAATATTACATGACATGCACAATGTGAAAATTATATCATTGAAAGCTCCTTTCACACACGAATTTAACGGTGTGCTTTGTGTAAGTTGCATGTCATATATTATTGCTCTAATATTTTGTCAAAGTTAGCATCAAAAAATGCATTAGGCCCTATATAGATGGAAGGAGGGAGTACTACTCCATCCTTTCTAGTTTATGGCTCAATTTCAAAATCTCTCCAACCAAGGTAGACGGTGAGTGGTCGAATTAATTTCGTAGTTTGCACAAGTAATTAGTACGCTTGTTTTTCTCAAGAAGTTGTGTTTACCGAGGCATTAATTAGAACGAATGCATGAATGACCACTAAATTTCCATGAACTTGTACATGCATTGGTTAGTTTCCTCTTGACACTACTTGCGTTGGGTGATCCAACGCACCTCGAAATCCAACATGTAATGGTACTACTACTAGTATAGTAGAATTGAGACTTATCAAACGGAAAAACGAATGTTTTTTAGATGAGCCCTATAAACCCTAGTGGGTACGTACTCCGTGAAAACAGATTTTTCCAAAACTAAGTCGCTCCCTTTCATGAATTCTGTATTAGTATACTCCTCTGTCGACGCTCCATTTCATGAATTCTGTACTTCCTGTCGGCGACATGTGGGACATATAACAACCGGGTCGACGTGTCAAGCACCAAATAACAGTGCAGAACAGCAGGGGGACGCACCCCACTCGTACCGGCCCAGTAGTAGTAATGAGCAATGAGACGTCAAATCACAATGCCGCACTTTCCTAGACGGACGAAGAAACCATTATTTCACACTTCGGTTCGCCATCATCTCAAACCACATACTAGTATTGCTTCTACCTCAAGAGGGACACGCTCGTCGCCTTGGTACATCATGACACGTGGGACCGCATGACAGGCCATGCTCCCCCACCGATCGCTCGGTAAAATCACCTCATTTTACTATACTTCCTCCGTATTGGTTTACTACATGGCATGCACGTCGTTCTAGGTTGAGAATTTAAATGGCTATATATGTGATGAACAGTACTCTAGCCTTTTAAAAAATGTATACTTTTGTACAGTAGTACTATCGATGGATTGCGCCATGGAGCAAAAATTGAAATTTTAAAAAAAGGTGGTACATATAGAGAGCGCTCGTCGCCAAATTAAGCATATAATACTATTAAAAAAGCTAGTACGTGCTTAATTGGGGTGCTAAATTCTATTAAAGAAATACTAGTAGTATGTGCATACTAAAGAGTTAAAGTAACGAGAAGAAACATAACATAGTTCTGCTGGGGGCTCAGCACAACACACCCCTCAAATTAAACTAAGCACACCTGAAATTAAACTATGCAACTAATCCGGTAGACACTGCATTAGAAGTTTAGAACCACCATGAGCAACGACACTGCCACCTTACTCGGAGTCCTTGTCCACGTCCTCGACTTCGTCCTTGTCCCTATTCCTCTTGGCTGATACTTCTTTGCTTGAACCGTACACTTGGCTGTTGCTCTTCATCCAACCCTTGTAGATATTGAAACAAAGGTAGCCATCCATTGAAGTATAGTGGATGTGGTCTATATCTAGTACATTCCGCTGCCATGCATGACGATGAAACGTGTATGGAGGTTTCACCAGTTTACCGTACGAAGGATGAACCATGGCTCCTGCCAGGGTCAGCATTGAAGGCTAACGAGAGTGCACCAGCCGATTCTTCTGGAGGTCGAAGGGGTTGCCTACAACGAGGCCTATCTGACCCAGGATTTCTTTGTCGTTACCAAAGTCTACAGTAACGAATTTGACTAGGTTGCTCCCGAGGAAGTCCTTAAAATCCTGGCACTCAACGTCGGCATGGCATATGTGGTAGACCAAGCATAAGTTAATACACGCAAACCTGGATCACGGTGGGCTTCTTCCTGTCTTCGTCTTTTAGAGCCTTCTCTCGTCCCATGACTGTGGTGTACTCAACATCTAGCCCAGCGACCCACTCATCATCTGTGTTTTCGAATATGCGTCTGAAGCGAGAAAGGCACCCTTTCACCGTCGCGGAAGAACGGGTGTAGATGACGTCGAACTCATCGCCGGTGATGGTTCTAACCTTGTACTCACCGCCGATCATGGAGATTTGGGACGCCATGGATTTGGGAGGAGGGTTAGGATTAGTGGAACTGCCGTAATGTGAATGGACGGGACGACTAGGAGCGAACCGTCATAGTATTGAAGGACGTGCGGGGACGAGTAGGAGCGAACTGCCAGCGTGTGAACGGCAGGGTAGTGGCTTTCCATTCTCCCATGATACGGGCTTCCGAGAGCCCTTGGATCTGAGATTGAACGGTTGCATGGCATAATTCTAGACCTATGGGTGAATATCCTATCCTGGAGGGTTATTCTGCAAATTTTCAGCAACTTAGCATGCGACCATTTGATATCAGATCCAAGGGCTGCCAGCAGCCCGTATCATGGTCGCGCCTACCACGACCGTCGCGTCGCTCGCGCGGTCGCGCCCTTGGAGATTTAACACGGTGCGTTAGGCTATCTGATATTGGCATGTCATACATAGTCATCACTTAGTCACTCCTACTACAACAAGGTTGGCTA
Organism: Aegilops umbellulata; assembly: GCA_032464435.1. Taxonomy (NCBI): domain Eukaryota; kingdom Viridiplantae; phylum Streptophyta; class Magnoliopsida; order Poales; family Poaceae; genus Aegilops; species Aegilops umbellulata. The sequence continues at coordinate 32,633,338 of CP136059.1, forward strand.
TAAGTGTATTTTTTTACTCCTCTCTATCTCTTTCTTCGTACTCAAGGAAGAAACGGTGCTAGTAAGCACGTGTATTTATTGCATTTGCCAAGGAGTGACCTCTTGCAATGAAATGGTGTTGCTAAGTTTGCTTCATTTAATTAGCTATAGACTCAAAATTGTCTTTTCACCTAGGTACACACGCTTAGCACCGTTTCTTCCTTGGGTCACCAAACTAGTCCCTCCTCTTGATTAACTTGCCACATCAGACTTTACGCCTATGTGGCAAGCTTAAGCACCTGTAGCCTATAGGAGCAAGTAAAAGTAAGTACAATAGTGCGCTTTACATGACATTTTTGCATATGTGGAGGAAAGAGAGGCAAGGAAAAAGTGGAGAAGTGGGCTCTCATGCAAGAGCCAACCTCTACTACATGGTGGAGCATTGGGAGAGGCAACTGTATGGAGGTGGTCAGGAATCTGGGAGAATCACGCCGGTCATAGCGCCGCAGTTAAAATGATAATGGCAAGTCAAATCATGGGGCCCCACCTGTCCAGCAGTTACTTGCTGTCAAATCACACAGCCCTACATTTGCAGCAGCCTACTCCCTCGTCTTCTCGCGTCTCTGTCGAACCAACTAGGCGGAAATGCCCCGCTGCCTACCGCGCAGGAAAATCCCCGGCCTTGACTTTTGAATACAACTACATCCGCTTAAGAATCCAATGATATACTTTTTGTGACATAGTAACTCATATTTAGTTAGTCAAATGGATGACCTAGAACTACTTGCGGGCCCTATAATCCGAGACGCCTAAAAATATAAAAACCAAGACAGAGAGGGTAGTTCAGCACGTATCTTCTTAGATCAATATATAGTCGGGATTCACCAAGGAGCAAAACCAAGTGGTAGGCTGCTCCTGTCGTGTTGGCGTAGCAACTCAAGCAGGGTCAGTCCGCACACGAAATGGCGACACACTTAACAGGACCCCTTTTGACGACATGTGGCTCATTCACCATCTTGTTCCACGAGCGATGCACCAAATTACAGTTCGGAGCAGTGGTTGGAATTGGAGGCACCCCGGTCGTAGCGTCGCAGTAGTAGAAAATGAGCGACAAGGGGTCAAATCACAAAGCCCCACCTTTCCCGCATTAAGCTGGATGGACGAAGCAACCATCATTTCACTCTAGGGCGCAAGAGCATAAAGAAAAGAGAAAACAATGATGCGTGCGGCAGCTACCTAGGGCACCCTAGGGTAGGGGTCTCCACTACAGATCCTTTTTTTGAAAGCGCCTCCACTACAAATCGGCTTCTCCCTCGTCGTCTTGAAGAAAACCGATGATGAGTGCGGAGATAGGGTTTGTAGGAGTACTACGGCGTGCGGGGCCACGTCGTAATAAACGGGTTCGAGCCGACGCCTTAAATATGTGTGGGCCGCTTGGTTTTACGGGAACGAGCCAGCATTTTGGGTTCGGGGACCAATGGAGATATAGTACGTACAAAAAATTGTGGACGTAGGTTCGACCGAAAGGCAATGATGCATGGGCCCTGCATTTTGACATACCCGGGGCCGCGTGAAATTTGCTACTCTACTCAAAACTAGTAAGGTACACATGTATTGAACGCATGAGATTTCGAAACCATATTATGAATAAATACACACTATAGCATGTACAGCTTTGAGTCATATATGCATGATGTAGATGTTCGTTTAGTTCTTATAGTTCATCTCATTCAAAAACAATAAGTTTTATAAAACTGTTAAGATTCATGGGGTTGTGCATTGTACTCCCTCCGTTCCAAAATAGATGACCCAACTTTGCACTAACTTTGTGCAATGTTGGGTCATCTATTTTGGAACGGAGGGAGTAAATCATAAAGTAAAAAACAAATAATGGCAATTCATTTAGAAAAAAATAATCAATTATGATACAGAAGATTCTAGAGCAAAGGAGAAGTGCTTGCGTTTTGAGGTTTGTGCATTATGCTTAAGTTCAACCATGGAGTCTTCTAAATTGTACATGTGGCAGATCTGGTGGAATGTTGATGATATCCAACGGCCAGTAGTGCTCAGATTTTCCTATCTCTGCACTGTCGGGTTAGCTTCATCCAGCGACCATCTTTCAAAGTTATTGGCACACTATATAGTTCTTGTGCCATAGTTGCATGTTTTGGAAAAAAGCTACTACTGGGTTGTACTATCTATTTAGGAATAGAAGATGTATACATGGAAGTTGTAGGGAAAGAGATGACATGGAGCATCTCAATTCCTATGAGTAGGGATTGGAAAAGAGATGCCATTTGGTTCACATCATAGGAACTTTTCTATTGAATCTAGAGATGACATGTATCTCAATTCCTATGAGGAGGGATTAGAAAAGAGATGTAATTTGGTTCATATCATAGGAACTTTTCTATTGAATATACGCTAGTGTTTATTTTGCTTTGAAATTAAGGGAGTATAGGAATCCATTCATATGAACCAAGTGGCTCTAAAGCTATATAAATGATATCATGTTTATTTCCTTTGAAATGTGGAGTATATGAATCTATTCCTATGAACCAATTGGCTCTAAATTAAGGAAAAATCCTATAAAAATCATATCATATAGAGTTCCTATGATATTCCTCGACACTAAAGGATGCTTGAAATTGTTGCGGGCGATACAATGGTCTTTCTTTGTAGATTCCTCACCCAACTTTATAGTTACCTCTCGAAGATGAATGAAATGATATATACATGGTATTCTACATGTGCAATTTGATACACGAAAACTCGGTAAAAGTTTGCGAGGTTTGAATTTTCAATAAAGCTATATGCACTGCATTTCGGAACGGAGGGAGCATACGGAAGTTGCTAACACTCATGTGGAAGATTTGTGTGTAGGAGGAGTGGCTGTTCTGTTAAATGACATGGCAAAACTGACACTGTCGGATGCCGATCTAACGGTTCTTACGGCGTTCGTCAGGAAAAGGCTTGTGGCGAACGTTTGTCGGATAATGATTTACGGACACATGCATTGCATTGATACGTGCCCCCCTCTCTCTCACGCATACGCACCCTCACGAGTCACGACTCTCCCGAGTCCTCTCGCAGACTCGCACGTCGCACCCACCGTCTATCTGCCGGTAGACGTCACGCACATATGTGCTCTTCACACCCTACCCTCAGAACTTCTAAAAATAAGATGGTGCGCACATTTTATTTTAGCTCACACGTCACACACTTGTACTATTACTCTTGCGGCGAACGTTCTTTGGGCATAGTATACTGTACTCTCATGAAGAGAAGTGGTGCACGCACGCACTAGTTCTCTCACACCCACTCGCGGGTACACGTAGGAGCGCATTTTTTTGAAGCTGGTACAACAAAATCACACCACTATATATAAAAGCAGGAGCCTTAGCACTTGCTTTACTAGGGTTCCTCTCGTTCACTCTCACATGCTCTCCAGATCTAAGCAACACATAGGTGACCAAACTCTCTCTCAGCTCATGGCTGGTCACAAATCTGGCCGGACAACCTCGACCGGGGCAGGGTGTAGGTGCATCGTTCATGCTGTCGTTCTCTCCGAGAGAGCGTCAGCTCGGGAGGGCCTCCGACCCCTTCTTCCTCCCTGCGGTGTTGTGGCCAACATGCGGCCTCCCCACGCCGTCTTTGCGACATGCCGACGACCCTCAGGTATATATTCCTTCGAAACCTGCCTTGCTCTACTGCCCCAGATCCCTTCGTGTGGATCCTTTTCTACTTCCGTCCGCTGTTCCAAAGCCACCTAGACTTCTACTATTATTAGAAGTAAAGTTATTCCATACAGTCGACTCAAAGCGTTGGTTCAAACAGGGAAGAAAGTGGGAAAGTTGTAGCATGAATCTAGGACTTGGTTCTAAGAGGAAACGGGGGAAAGTAGTAATATCTGTCACTGTTTAAATAATTGTATTTCTTATTTGCGCAAATAGGATGTCTGTCTCCATATCGTTTCGCGATGTCTGTCTCCGTATCGTTTCTATCCGCACAATCAAAAGCACACACCTCAGTTTTAGTACAACTGCACAAAATGAGATGGCTATCCCTCGCTGCCGTCGTCTAACCTCCCGTCTTCAAGGTATCCCTACATTGGTAGTAACTAAGGTAGAATGACCAACGCAATCTAAAAGAAGCTGATTCGTACGTTTTACTTCCTGATTGGAGTGCAGGGATGAGCGAAAACAACTGCATCCTAGTCCGGAATGCACTTTCTATCAGTTCATCCATGGACCAAGGACTAGCTGGCATGGCTGCATGGCGTTTTTTTGGACAGGTGCGTGGACAAGAGGCATTGTGGTCTGCTTATTTCTGCAAATAGCGGTGCTTAAATTTAGTGGAATGCACAATACTTTCAGCTGGTCAGTACACTGCATGGTTCAGTTCAGCATTCCCGCTGAGACCACAATTATAATTGGTTATTCTGGAATGAGAGAACCTAACCCTGAATGGTGGCAACAAGAAAAAACCAGAGTGAACTCCAGGAAATTTAAGCCTGCCGGGAGGCCGTTTGCTTAGAGGGAAGCCTTGCTTGTTTTTTCCTGATTTGTAAACCTTCTCACAACTTTGTCTTTTGTTGTGAACTAGTATATGTTTGTTATGTTCTATGAATCATTGAGATGTATAAAATTGCTTAACTTATGCTTTTCAAGTTTTTTATGAAGACGAGTTTAATGTGAGTGTTCCACATGAGCGGTGGACTAGCATGTGAACGTTTGGAATTTATTACATTATGGCCTCAATTAACTGCATGAACCACTGTAACAAGATACATAGTTGCTTATATGTCAGACAGCTGATTGTTGATTGTTAGCTGGTCGATAGCCTAGTGTTGAAGCAAGCTGAGCCAATGTGCCGTGTTTTGCACAACTGCTTATAAGTGGGGTAGCACCAACAGTGTTTACAAGTACTTATGTATACGTCAGCGCACAGTTCTCGAACGAGTACTCTATTTCATCAAAACACACACTGCTCGTATGATAAACCGTGACAACTTATGTCTTACCATGCCATATTCATGAAAAAACTAGTGAGGACGCATCTGTTTTGGCAACAATTACGATGGTTCTCACATGAATCACGGGCACACAAAAGTAGCAGCAGTTCCCATAGATGGATTCAAACAGAGTACTAGCCCAGAGGGGTCGATAACAGGCAAGGTTCAGATAATTAGACACAATCCAAACTACTATTAAACACTAGCTGGGGAAACTATTTCATGCCTCGATCTAATTTGGGCCGGACACAAGACGGACCTTGCCATGAACATCATCGAGGACGTCCCGCAGCAGCTCAATCCTGTGAACCTTCATGAAGACAACCTAGTGGCCTTGCCACTGATAAACTTTTTTGTGGAGGCATGCCACGTCATCTTCCTGCGTAAGCTTGACAAGAACAGTATTCCTCACAAACGAAGGAGTAGCTTTGAACTTCTTATGCTTCAGCACACCCTGGACAACACACCTGACAACGGTGAGGCTGGAATACAACTCTTCATTAGTATAACCGCAAATGGCTTCCAGGATCCAACAGCCTAAGAACTCTGTTTTCCCAGTGCGTATATTCAGGTCGTCCTGCTCATAGCGAGTGACATGTACAACCACACAATCCTTGTCTGCATCAGGGCTCTAATTGAAATAGAAACAAATTCTGAATTACTTTTCAGTATAAGAAACACAAGTTATTTAAACCACTACGTATACCATGGCATCAAAGCTAATAAAATTTTGCATTATTAATCACCACATACTTCCTTTTCTAAAAAAAGTCACCACATACATAGATGAAAAACCACAAACGAGATCGGCAAAGAAGGAGATCACCTTGGGCAGCTCAGCGGGGGGGGGGGAGGACACATCCTCGAAGGGGGAAAACTGCTCCTGCAGTGCCACGGGGGCTGTAACCTCAAATGGGGCATTGACCATCTCAGTATCTGGGGTCGCCTCGGTGGTTGCCTCCATCTTCTTGGAGCTCTCTGTCTCGTGGGGATCAGCCTCCCGCGTCTGCTCCAATATCGGCAGATCTTTGCTTGGTTCTTCTTGGTCCATCGTGAAACTGACGAATACTAGGAGACCACTGAAAGGAAAACACAATTGCAATGACAATGAAGAAAAAGAGAGTGAGGATCGGTTACTCCTTTCAAAAGTTCTTTTTTTTCTCTGAACGAAAATATACCAACATCACGGATCCGCTTACCTTCCCTTCGTTTGGAGAGGAGAACATTGGCAGATGCAAGTGTTCCCTTTCTTGAAGACGGTGAGGGAGAAGGGGATTCAACGAAGAGTGAAATGATGGTTGCTTCGTCCGTCAAACTTAGACTGCGGGGAGGTGGGGTTTTGCGATACGACGGCTCGTTACTGCCATGCTACGACCGGGGTGACTCTCCGCCTGCATACTGCCTTCTAATTTGGTGGATGGCATTTGGGCCCGCGCGCTGCATGGCCTGCATGTCGGTGAACAAAAGTATAACGGCATTCAGTAGAGGGAGACATTTCAATGACCTAGGAGGAGCCAGAAGCGGTAGAGTGTCTCGACTGTACCAGTAGTAATTTTTTTTCTGGGTAGCTGTAGAGTGTCTCCACTGTACTAGTAGTAATTGTGACAAAACAGCCCATCCATACTAGTAAATAGTAAAATCAATTCAAAAGCCCATATATTTACTGAATGAGAGGCGCTACCCACACCCAGCACCCCCCCCAAATCCTGGGTGCTCTTCTTCCTCCTCGCTCCCACCCACCTCACGTCAGCTCGCTCCACTCGTACCCCCAAATTCCTCACCTCACTCCTACAGAAAACCCCAGCTCCCCTTCTTCCTCACTCCTACAGAAAACCCCCAGCTCCCGTTCTTCTTCGCTTGCACTACAACTAGGCTCGTCATTCGTTACTCTGCTCAAATCCGTGAGCGTGATGCGACACCCTCGAGGAAAATGGAGTCGACTGACCCCTGCGCCAAGAAGATGAGGCTCCCACCAGCGGTGATGCCTGTTGTAGATCCCACACCCGGCAGCGCGGGGAGAAGCGACAACCCCGCCCCCACCGGATCCCAAGAACCCATAGAATCTCGTGTGGACCGCATCAGTGATATCTCGGACGCCATCCTTGGGGAGATCATCTCGCTTCTCCCCACCAAGGATTGCTGCCGCACCCAAGTCCTCTCAATTCGGTGGCGCCCTCTATGGCGCGCCGTTCCCCTTAATCTCGACTATCGTCAGCTATCTCTCTTTCAACGATTTTGAAATCCCCTGAGCCATCATCTCCTCCCACCAGGGCTCCGTTCAAAGCCTCTGCATCCCGTCATGCTACCTGAGCAAGCATACCATGCCCTGCACGACGGACGCCTGGCTGGAATCCCCTGAATTCACAGAACTACATCTGCTTGAGTTCTACTATTCCCTTGGAAATCACATACCACATACCAAATGCCATGAACCTGTGCCCTCAGCACCGATGTCCATCTCGGGGTTTTCGTCCTCTCTCCACACCGCCACCTTTGCGCAGTGCTACCTACCAGACAATCTTGTACTAAACCTTCGACTCCCATTTCTCAAGAAACTTTCACTTGTGCGGGTTCATATATCAAAGGCCTCATTGCACAGCATCATCCACTCCAGTTGCCCTGCGCTGGAGTGCTTGGTGCTTGTTTTCACAGTTAGAATCGGTTGTCTCCAAATAAAGTCGCCTAACATTGTAAGAATTGGAATTTCTTTTGACGAAAGGAAGATCATCATCCACGATGCCCCTTCACTTCAAAGGTTGATCCTTGATTCTAGTTATTTACCATTGCAAATAACCGTCCTCTCTGCTCCTAAACTGGAGACCTTGGGTGTAATACATGATCTCTGTGCTCATTCCAATATGGTGTTTGGCTCCACAGTTCTTCAGGTACTTTATATTATCATCTACACTTGTAACCATAAGCTGCATTTTAAATTTCTGCGCATAATTTATATATCATCTTGGAGTACACATTTTGTACTAATATTATGTTCTATGCTCAATGAAGAGTTTCTCCATGGATGGCGTACCAATGGTGCTGGATTCTGTCAAGATCTTATATATCCAAATGAATAGTTTTGATCTGAACAAGATTATTGGCTTGTTCCAATGCTTTCCATGTCTGGAGAAGTTCTATATAATGGTGATAATTTCATGCACATTGTAAGCCCGCATATAGTGTACTAGAATTAACCGTTCAGCTATTGCTCTTTCAACACTCTTCTTTTAGACCTTAACTGTTTTCAATCTTCATGTCTATTTAGGCAACAGGACGGGGTAAGAAAGTTATAACCAATTGGTGGATTCGTAAGCATCAGGATTTTCTCACTTCTCATGAGATTCAATTGAAGACAATAACGCTAGAACGATATGTAGCCAACCGTGCAAACACAAGATTTGTCACATTCTTCCTGCTGAATGCGAGGTTACTATTGTCCATCAGGCTTAAGTTTATCAGCAGCATGGTTTTGACGGATGGGTATGTCGAAGAGCAAAAAAAGGAGTTTCAGGTGGGCAAAAGAGCTTCTGAACGTGCCGGGCTTCTATTTACAACATATTGTGGTCATAATCTAGTAAATTTTACAACCCAGGATGTTCATTCTATGGACCTGACCAGTTCATTTGACTGTGACTGCCGAAAACGGTGCTGGAGTTAGATGTTGTTGCCGTTTTCCATCTGGTTTTTTTGTAAACCTGATGAACAATTAACCCTCGTGCTTTTGTACAGTTTGTAAGCTGGAGTTAGATGTTCCTACCATTTCAACTCGGCTGTGACTGTCATATTTTCTTTGAAACAAGGCAAATGGCTTGCCATTCGTTTAATTGAGAGTGAAATATTGTAACAAATCCAAACCAAGGGAAATAACATCACTCTCGCCGGCTGCTTGAGCTCACTGTGCATTACAGAAGCCAAGTGATTAGCCCCCACCAGCACCCACAAACTTATTTCGAGCTAGCACATCAAATGGGCTGTAAATTTTCATAGGAAAGGCTGGACATCTGGGGCTCACGCCATTGTCAACGTAGTCAATAAACGAGAGAATTACACTACGAGCGGCTGACACCAGGGACCCAGCAAGTCGCGCAGTTTGTTTTTTTGAGGAACAAGCAGTTATTACTTATACTAGTTTTAGCAACGGATCAGGGTAACAACGGGGCTGTGCGGGGGCTGTGGCCCATCTAGCTACGGTTTTATTTATGTTTACCACATCATGAGCCCAGTTGTGTTTTTTTCTTGCTGAAAATGGCTAGCCCAGTTCTAATTTTTTTAAAGAAATACCCAAACAAGGCCTACTTGCTTTATCGGCCCTGCTGGGCTGTAAATCTTTCAAGACGAGGAGAGTTTTATTCGGTTTTCCCAGAAATGGGCTGTACATTTTTAAAACACATCAAACCAGGAATTAGTTTCAATTTTTTTCATTACAAGATCTTAAATTCCATTGATTTTTATGCGTGGACAATTATTTGTATTTTATATTTATATAAATTATTTTTCAAAATAGTTTGAATGTGAATCGATATTTCCGGATTAAAAACAGTTGACCGCACCGAAATATGCAAAATTCCGTATACTTTTTAACCGTGGCCACAATATGGGCTGTGATGCTAACAAAAAGAAGATGGGCTCCAAAAAAATTCTTAAGAATTAGCAAATGGGCTATACATTATTAGAAATAATGGCAGATGGGTTGTATGTGTTTTCCGCAGATTTGAGGCTGACTTGTGCGCCTACTACAGGTTGACGCGTATGCTTTCATAAAAAAAGGTTGACGCACACGCAACGCCCTGTCAACTTAACACACGACAGCAGTGACTGTTGGATGTCCATCCAACGACTGTCGTGCTTCTTCAATCTCTGCTCTTCATGCTCAAGCCGCTCAAACAAGCGCCAGCGGGACTGCCTGCTCCCTCCTCCCGCGGCCTGCTATGCTGCCGCGCAGGCCTCACGGCCCCACCGTACTCCCAACGCTGGCCTAGCTATCCCTCTACTCACCCACACATGTTGTTATTCTCCGGCGACGGTAGACGAACCAGTAAACCCTCGTACTCGTCCGCGTGGGAAACAACTGCCGAGTATTCCCCGGGTCCATGTCGTTCCCTTCCTAGGCCTCGCGATCGTCCACCGCCCTGGTGCTCTCTGTGCGGCCTAGTCAACATGGTCAATGAACGACATCCATCGGAAGTGGACTGTACGTGGAGAGGCTGACAGCTGGGTCCACGGCCGCACGCAAGGAAATGCCTCCTTATTACGCGCAAAATAATGATTCCTCCACCTGACAGCTAGGACCCACAGGAAGTGCCTCTGTATTTTGTGAAAAAAACACCCCCCCCGCTGACAGGTCGGACCCACCATCTATATCTTCGCACGCAAGGAAGTGCCTCCTTATTACGCCCTAAAAAATGAATACCCCCTGCTAGCTGGGACCCACCATATTGTTGGGCTGACTTGTGGGCCTACTAAGTTGACAAGGACAGAGAGCTTTGTCAACTTAGTCAATACTCCAGTGACCGTATGATGTCCATCCAATGGCCATAGTGCTTCTTCAACCTCTGGTCTTCTTGCTCCAGCTGCCCAAAGCAGTGTCAGTCGTGCTGCCTGCTCCTGCCTCCCGTGGCCGGCTGTGCTGCCACGAAGGCCTCACCGCCCCCATACTACTCCCACGACTGGCCAGGCCATCCCTCCACTCACCCACACCCCTTTTATTCTGCGGCGACGGCAGCCTCACACCGCAGCCGAACCAGTGAACGCTCGTACTCCTCTCCGCGTGGGCATCCACTGCCGCGTCTTACACGGCTCCGCGTCGTCCCCTTCCTAGGCCTCGCCGTTGTCCACCGCCGTGGTGCTCTCGGCGCGGCATGGTCAATGTGGTCAACGACCGACTTCCATCGGAAGAGTACTGTACGTGGAGAGGCTGACAGCTGGGTCCACGGCAGCCGCAAGGAAGTGCCTCCTTATTATGCAGAAAATAATTATTCCTCCACCTGACAGCAGGGACCCACCAGACGGGCCACCAGTATTTTGCCAAAAAATCGTTTCCCCCTGACTGCTGGGACCCACCAGACGGGCCACCATATTTCGCGAAAAAAACGTTCCCCCCGAGGTCAGCTCGAACCCACGGGATGTGCCTCCTTATTACGCACAAAAAAATGAATACTCACCCGGCTAGCTGGGACCCACCTTGCTGGGAGGCTGACTTGCGGGCCTACTAAGTTTACGGGGACGAAGGGCTTTGTCAACTTAGTCAATATGAACGATTCTAGCTCCAGTGACCGTACGATGTACATCCAACGGCCGTAGTGCTTCTTCAACCTCTGGTCTTCTTGCTCCAGCCGCCCAAAGCAGCGCCGGTCGTGCCGCATGCTCCTGCCTCCAATGGCCGGCTGTGCTGCCGTAGAGGCCTCACCGCCCCCTACTATTCCCACCGCTGGCCAGGCCCTGCGGCGATGGCAGCCTCACACCGCAGCCGAACCAGTGAACCCTCATAGTCCTCTCCGCGCGGGATTCCATTGCCGCGTCGTCCCCTTCCTAGGCCTCGCCGTCATCCACCGCCGTGGTGCTCTCCGCGTGGCATGGTCAACGTGGTCAAGGAACGACTTCCATCGGAAGAGTACTGTACGTGGGGAGGCTGACAGCTGGGTCCATGGCCACATCCCAGTTTTTTTGTGATTTGCCAAGTAAGTCGCTTTGTCAGGCCTGTTGAGCTACAAATCTTTCAAGACGAGGAGAGTTTTCATTCGGCTGGCCGAGAAAATGGCCCATCAGTAATGAGAAATGGGTTGTACATTTTTAAAACACATCAAACCGGCAATTAGTTTCAAATATCTTTTTTTTCATTTCAAGATTTTAAATTACATTAATTTTTATGCATGGAGAATTTGTTGGATTTTATATTGATATACATTTATTTTTAAAATCAGTTTGAATGTGAGTCAAAATTTTGGGATTAAAAACAGTTCGGACCGCACCAAAATATGCAAAATTTCGTATAGTTTTTTAACCGTGGCCATAATTTGGGCTGTAATGCTAACAAAAAGAATATGGGCTCCAAAAAAAAACCTTAAGAATTAGAAAATGGGCTGAAAATTATTAGAAATAATGGTAGATGGGCTGTATGCTGTTTTCTACAGATTCGAGGCTTTCCTAAAAAAAAGGTTGACGCACAAGAAGTGACTGTTGGATGACCATCCAACGGCCGTCGTGCTTCTTCAATCTCTGCTCTTCCTGCTCCAGCCGTTCAAACAAGCGCCGGCGGGACTGCCTGCTCCCTCCTCCCCACGGCCGGCCGTGCTGCCGCGCAGGCCTCACCACCCCATCGTACTCCCATCGCTGGCCTAGCCATCCCTCTACTCACCCACACCTGCTGTTATTCTCCGGCGACGGCAGACGAAATAGTAAACCCTCGTACAGTTGTACTCCCCTCCGCGTGGGAAACAACTACCGAGTCTTCCTTGCCTCCGTGTCGTTCCCTTCCTAGGCCTCGTCGTTGTCCACCGCCCTGGTGCTCTCGGCGTGGCCTGGTCAGCGTGGTCAACGACCAACATGCATCTGAAGTGGACTGTACGTGGAGAGGCCGACAGCTGGGTCCACGGCCGCACGCAAGTAAATGCCTCCTTATTACGCGCAAAATAATGATTCCTCCACCTGACATCAGGGACCCACCGAAAGGGCCTCTGTACTTCGCGAAAAAAACGTTACCGCCACTGACAGCTTGGACCCACCAGCTATATCTTCGCACGCAAGGAAGTGCCTCCTTATTACGCACAAAAAAAATGAATACACCCCCTGTTAGCTGGGACCCAGTATAGTGGCAGGCTGACTTGTGGGCCTACTAAGTTGACAGGGACGGAGGCCTTTGTCAACTTAGTCAATATGCATGATTCTAGCTCCATTGACCCTACGATGTCCATCCAACGGCCGTAGTGCTTCTTCAACCTCTGGTCTTCTTGTTCCAGCCGCCCAAACCAGCGCCTATCTTCCCTCGTGCTCCTACCTCCCGTGGCCGGCTGCTATGGGGCGGAGGCCTCACCGCCCCCTACTACTCCCACCGCTGGCTAGGCCATCCCTCTACTCACCCACACCCCCTGTTGCTCTGTGGCGACGCAGCCTCACACCACAGCGAAACAGTGCCCTCGTACTCCTCTACGCGTGGGCATCTACTGCCGCGTCTAACCCGGCTCCGCGTCGTCCCCTTCCTAGGCCTCTCCGTCGTGCACCGCCCTGGTGCTCTCGGTAGTGTGGTCAACATGGTCAAGGAACGGCTTCCATCGGACATGGACTGTACGTGGAGAGGCTGACAGCAGGGTCCACGGCCGCAGCAAGGAAGTGCCTCCTTATTACGTGCAAAATAATTATTCCTCCACCTAACAACGTGTACGAGAGAAACGCGCATCGCTCGGCCCCCGACCTCCCACCGTAACCGAGAACTCCCCGAAAATTTCCTCCCCCTCGCTTCTACCATGGTTTTTTCCGTCATGGACGGCCCAAAGAATGACCTGCAGCTGCGTCTCCGGCCCGCCCAGGAAGAAAAGCCCATTTTCTGTCATGATTTTTTGTCATAGAAGTAGGAGCCCACCACATCTATGATGATACCGGGTTTTGTCACAATTATCATCATAGAAGTGTCATATGTATGAGAGAAAAAAATTTCGTTCTGCCCAAAATGTCACGGATGTGTCTTTTTTTTGTAGTGATGTTTCGGAAAGACTTCGTCTCGGTCATCCGTTTCTCAAACACCATGTAGTGCGAGAAATCCAAGGGAGGCGAACGAGTCTTGTGGGGAAAAGTGCGCAAAGCTCTGCAGAGTGTACAATCTAATCATGGTTAGCAGTGTCCCCGGTTATGGACAGTCTTGAGTATCTAGTACCTGGAGTACCTTAAGTATCTCATCACTCTTAAATTAATATTGTTGGGTTGTTAATTACTTTTAATTGGGATTGAGTTGGAGGAACCTTCTCAATTATGTTTCAACTACCATAATAGTTAAATTAAAATCTATTCCTTTGTTGTAGGGAAAAATTGGCTTTTCGCAAAACTATAACCACAGAGATTTCCACCAGCCAAATATGCATGTAGTGATAGCATTATTCTGTTCTCACTCTACTGTGTTATATTGCCAGCATATTCCATGTGCTGACACGTTTTCGGTTTGCAACGTATTATGTTGCAGACTTTTCAGACGAAGAGTAAGGTTCGTTAGGTCGTTGCCGTGCAGCTCAGCTATGCCGTTGGAGTTGATGGACTCACTTTATCTTCCAAGCCTTCTGCTGTTATCGTATTAGATGGCCTTTAGCCATATTTATTGTAATAAGTTCTCTTTTGAGACATTCGATGTAATAAGTGTGTGATTGCTACTATGTTATAAATCCTTCGAGTACTGTGTGTGTCAGCATTACCGGTCCAGGGATGACACTGAAGCGCAAAGACTTGGCCGTTTGAGGTCGGGTCGCTACACCCGCGCCGCCTCGCCGGCCCGCCTGCCCCAAAACCACTCCCCTCCAGTGGTCCACTGCCGCCCCAGCCATCCCTCTAGCCCCCCCCCCCCCGCGCCGACTGTTTATATTTATATTTTAATTCAATGAGTATCATGACAAGGCAATCCTTGTCCGCTGTGGTTAGGGGGCGCGGACTACCAATCGGAGTTCTCACGACTTCGAGTCCCCACCGACCACTAATTTATTACCATTTATGTCTTTCATATACGCGCTGACGGGTGGTCCCTATGGTAATGTGCGCTGCTGAATGTGGGGTGTTTGACAAGTTAATTGATCGTGTCATCAACAAATTACGGAGATGTATGGTGAGCCAGTGACCGTATGATCACCATAAAATTTATTTTATTAACACAGTACAGACTCAAACTACCATTTCTTTCTTTCATATACACGCTAACAGGTGGGACCCACGATTACGTGCGCCGATGGTGCAACACTAGTTGTGCCACATGGAACGTTTGATTGGTCAATTGATCATGTCATCAAGAAAATATGGAGTTGTATGGGTGAGCCAGTGACCGTATAATCATGACATGTATTTTTTAACACGGCACACACGCAAGCGCTCATATATACGCGCAACACCCACCGCTATAAGCACACACACGCAGACCCTACCCTTATGAGCACCTTCGAGAGAGTGAGCCAGCATATGATCTTGAGATTTTACGAAGTCACCATAGGTGCCTCGTAGTCAAGGGGAACGTCTCCTCCCACTGAATGCACATCGTCGGAAAATAGTGAAACTAATCCAGGATAAATGCGAGCACCAGGACTTTAACCCTGGTGGGCTGGGGAAAGCACTGTTCAAGGGAAAACCAATGCAAGCTCAAGAAGTAGCAGGAAGAGTTTCTCGCGCCATTGCCGGGGAGGTTCTACATCAAGCCTACCAACCACCTATCATAAACTCTCGTCTCTTGCATTTACATTATTCGCCATTTGCCTCTCATTTTCCTCTTCCCCACTTCTAAAACGTTTTCAGAAAAATAAAAAATGCATGCCTTTTTATTCGCCTTCTTTCCGTTCGTCTTTTTGTTTGCTTGTGTGCTTGATTGCTTGCTTTGTCATGATGTCTCAAGAAAAAACTAAGTTGTGTGACTTTTCCAATACTAATAATAATGATTTTATTAGTACTTCGATTGCTCCCGCCACTAGTGCGGAATCTTATGAAATTAATACAGCTTTGTTGGTTGCCCTGACTGTGCATAGGCATAGGATCAAGATTGGAACACCAACCCAAATTAGAGTACGGGAAACCAAGAGATTCGAAGAACCAACAAGCAGAGCAGAGGGACCAAGAGCAAGCTAGAGAAGCAAGATATCGTCACGAGAAAGGCGTCCCTTGCCGGGCAGGCGAGCCCAGCAAGGGGCGAGGCCACTCCCAGAAGAAGACAACCAATGCGTCTCAGCAGGGCCTGCCTAGACTCACGGAGGCAAAACCACCTCACCAACCACTCCACCATGACTCACGTCACCGATCAGTGTGGTGTCAAGCCGTAGAGTGACTAGGTGGAAGCCGTTCGCCACATGGCAACCTCTCCCTATAGGAAAAACCCATAGGTGACACCCGTCCTACAACGTGGCACGCGAGCAGGCGCGGAGCTAGCAAGATAGCCCAACAAGCCTTGTCGGGCAACCAGTGATGTGATATTGAGCGGGGCATTTAATGTGCCCTATCAGCCCGCAGAGTTAGGTCTGATAGCACTGTTGTTATCTTATCAGTGCATAATGACTACTTTGCCATTGTGGTAACCCCTTGATCTATAAAAGGAGGCCCTTGGCAACCACAGAAAGGGTTAGAAGGTTGGATAACTCACACCCCCGTACACGCGTAGCCACTACAGCCTCGAGGTAACCCTTGTCGGGCAAGTGTACTATGCTCCACCACCTCATTTCCACCATGAATCCACCAAAGTAGGAGTAGGGTTTTACGCCTCACGGCGGCCCGAACCTGGATAAAACTGCCCGCGTGATCTCTGATGTGCTGCCCCATGCCCATCTGCTCTTTGTGCAACGCGACGTCCCCCTGCCGAACTAGCAAGGGGCCTCTTGGTCCCGTAGGTGTCATGGTTTCCCGTGACATCTTTGGCCCACCAGGTAGGGGGAATCGCTTGCGCGAACCAGAAGGCGTGTGCAGCGCGTCATCTTCATCGCCATCTTCATCTTCGACGATGCCATCGACCGTGGCGCCCAAGAAGAAACCCGCTTCATCAGCGCATCTATCCAGCTCGAAGGCTCCGCCGCCGCGGCCTCTAACGCTGCGGGGGTGTGGAGGCACGCGAGCACGCAGACGCTGCTGGGGATGTGGTCGGAGCAGGCGACGCTGCCACCACTTCCATCGCGGCCAACACAGGACCAGGAGACACCGAAGGAGAGCAGCATCGGCAACGTCCCGACGGCCACGCTCCCCAAGGTACGGGTGAGAGGGTTACTCCATCTGCCCCTCTCTCTCCCACCGATGGGCACAACCGCAGCAACGACGCTCAGACCGGGGCGAATCGCCGCCCTCCGGCCGCTCCCACCACGGATGCGGCCACGGTGCGTCAACCTCCCCAGGACGGGTAGACCAAGCCGCTACGCCTGACGGAGCTGCTGACCCTCGGGCGTCTTAACTGCACCACATCCAGATGGTCGCCCCACCGCAGCAGCGGGGGCCAAGTGTCGCCGCCGCTGGCACCGTCAGGAGCCGAGCGACGATGCGATCAACTTCATCATCAACCATGGCAAGTACAGCCTCCGAGGCCATGGCGCGGGCTCAACAGCTTTTGTTGCTACTAAGGTTTCCGCCAGCGGCCAAGCAGATTGACGAATGGCGTGCCACCAACCAAAGTCTGCTTGATTTCACCGAAGCTGGAGGCTCACGGGGAGCTGACCCACCATGGCCTCCCCAAGCGACAACGACGGCTCATGCCGCTGACTGTAAGGAGGGAGCCGTCCCCACGGTGCAGTCGCCGCCATGACAGCCAGCGTGAGCGCAACAGAATCAAGATCCCGACGACGTCTCAATGGCCTTTTCTTTCCCTCGAGCACGTCCAGGCCAACGGCGAGCCTCGTAGGATAGGCGGACAGGAGATGTGCGCGCCGTTGTCAAGCAATGCCGCGACGACCTCCGCTGGACCGACGGGTGCGACAGCCCCGATGTCGACGAGCCCGCGCTCAGTATTGGCCCTGCCTTTACCCGTGATCTGCGGCAAGTCCGTTGGCCGTCCATTTGCATGTTCAAGCCAGAAATACTTGAGAAGTACGATGGGAGGCTGAACCTGGCAGAGTTCCTGAGCATCCACACCATCGCTATTCGGGCTGCCGGGGGAAGAGATGAGAAGGTGTTTGCCAATTACTTCCCTTTGGCCCTCAAGTGCAATGTGAGGTATTGGCTGATGCACCTACCGGAGAACTCCATTTCTTCATTGGATGACTTGTGCCATGAATTCATCGGCGCCTTCACCAGTGGCCATCAAGAACTGGTGGGCCAAATGACTTTCGGCTTCTCCAACCGAAAGAAGGAGAAACCCTCCGTAAGTATTTACAGAGATTCAACAAATTTCATATAAATATCCCAAATATCCATCCGACAGTTGTAATAGCTGCCTTCCAGTCCAATGTTCGCAACCGCCGGATTTGTTCCGAGATGAACGTGCGCTTGCCCAAGATTGTGAAGGAGCTTTACATGTTGGTGGATAAGTGTGCTCGGATGGAGGAGGGAAGGAAGTTGCCCGGAGAGGAAGATTCCATCAATGTTGATTCAGAGGATGATGATGAATCAACCAGTCAGAAGAAGAGCAAGTAGGCAGCAAGAAACATAGAGATAAGGCAGTAATGACTGTTGAAGGATCGGGTACACCTAGTACCGGCAAGAAGGTCAAGGCTGAGGCCCCCGGAAAGGAAGCTGCCATGTGCACTGACTGCCGGGAAGCCGCTGCTGCCGAGAAAGCCGGGAAAGGTGATGGGCGGTACAGTAAGATTCATCACACCTAGGGCCACAACCTTCAAGTGTTATTAGGTGGAGCAGCTTGTCAAGAGACAGAGAGCAGAGTATAATAAGCGTGATAAGGAAAAGGGTCAGAATGTTACTAGTGGTAAGGGATGAGGTGGTGAAGTAAACTGCCCCGACTAACCCTCTCTGAACCAAGGAAAGCCTGCTAGAGGTCGAGAGAAGGAAACCTGTGATTATGAGAGTGATGGAGGGGATGAAGAGGAAACCAATGAGCAGGAGTTTCAGAAGGCCACAGACACGCTGTGCATTGACGGAGGTGCATCTCTGCACATTTCTCACTGCCAGCTCAAGCGGTGGGCACGAGAAGTCAATGTCGTGGAGCCAGCGCCGGAGGCCCGGAAGCCGCTCAAATGGTCCCGTACGCCCATCATCTTTGATGAGGAGGATCATCCTAGGCGTACCACTGCGATAGGATGCTTCCCGTTGTTGGTTTCCCCAACAATTCTCAACCTCAAGGTCACAAAGATGCTGGTGGATGGCGGGGCCGGGTTGAATCTGATTTCCCCAGCAGTTATCAGCACGCTTCAGATAGCAGAAGAAGAGGTTACCAGCACGTTTCAAGGAGTTAATACCGGCAGGAGTCATCCTAAGGGAAAGATCACGTTGCCGGTAATGTTTGGGGGAGAACTGAACTACCGAACTGGGAGGATTGTGTTTGATATGGTTGATCTCCCCCTGCCGTACAATGGTATTCTTGGACGCCTGGCACTGGCTAAATTCATGGCGGCATCCCACTATGCCTACAACACCTTGAAGATGCCTGGGCCACTGGGAGTCATCACCATCCCATAAGATGAGAAGGATGCAATCATTTGTGTGGACTAGATGTACCGGGACGCGGTCACGGCAGAGGCAGCGGCAACAGCAATTCCCGCTAAGGAAAGTAAAGGAAAGAAGAGGGATTGTAGGACCTCCGGCAAAGAGTCCGGGAAGCGTGCCCCCACCGAGTCCACGGCACCCGTTGACGACGTGCCGGAGTGTTCCAACAGCAAGAGAACCAAGGTCACTGCACCCCAAGTGAAGAAGGTCCCGGCAGGGCTGGCTGGTTTTGGTGGTACTTTCACTGTCAGCGCCACCCTCGATGACAAATAGGAAAGCGCGCTCGTTGCCTTCCTGCGGCCAATATCGATGTGTTTGCCTGGCAACCATCTGATACCCTCTGTGTTCCCAGGGAGGTAATCGAGCACCACCTTGCTGTCTGCCCACATGCCTGACCTTTCAAGAAGAAAGTCCGGAAGCAGGCCTTGGAGAGGCAGCAGTTCATTGCGGAAGAGATCAAGAAACTTGAGGCAGCTGGTTTGGTCATAGGAGTGATGCGTCCAACATGGTTGGCAAATCCAGTGGTAGTCCGGAAGGCTAACGGGAAGTGGAGGCTTTGCATAGATTTCACCGATCTCAACAAGGCTTGCCTGAAGGACCCGTTTCCCTTGCCGCGTATTAATCAGATTGTGGATTCCAGTTCAGGTTGTGATCTTCTCTCCTTTCTGGATGCATATTTTGGGTATCACCAAATCTTTATGTCCAAGGAAGATGAAGAGAACACGTCATTCATCACTCCATGTGGTACGTACTGCTTTGTCCGCATGCCGTTCGGATTAAAGAGTGAGTCCGCTTTTGCAAGGGCAGTCTCGATTGGTTTTGAGCCACAGCTGCACAAATACATAGAAGCTTATATGGATGACACTGAGGTCAGGACCAAGGACAAAGCCACCCTTATTCAGGATTTGGAAGAGACATTTGCTAATCTGCGCAAGATCAATTTGAAGCTCAACCCGGAGAAGTGTGTATTTGGTGTTCCCTCCGGCAAGCTGCTTGGGTTCTTTGTATCCCATTGCGGGATCGAAGCCAACCTCAACAAGATCAAGGATATCGAGCAAATCCAAGCACCAAGGAAAGTTGAGGATGTGAGGCATCTGATAGGATGCATTGCCGCGCTAAGAAAATTCATCTCCAAGTCTGCCGAGCGTGCCCTACCGTTCTTCAAAATTTTGAAGAAGGCAGGGCCCATGAAGTGGACCCCGAAATCGGATACAGCTTTGCAAGAGTTGAATGCATACTTGTCCTTTGTGCCTACCTTGGTTTCTCCCAAACCCCATGAACCGTTGCTGCTGTACTTCGCGGCAACCAACCAAGTGGTCAATTGAGACTTGGTAGCACATCAAGAAGTGGATGAGGAAGAAAGTGAGCACAGGCCGGCAGAGTCAGAGTAGGATCAGGACAACGGTAAGCACGACAAGAAGAGCAACCCCAAGGATGCGCCAAGGAAGAAAGTGGTGCAGTGCCTAGTGTACTTCGTCAGCTCCTTGTTACAGGGGGCTAGATCGAGGTACTCTAGCGTGCAAAAGTTGAATTTTGGTCTCATCATGGCCTCAAGGAAACTGCGCCACTATTTCCAAGCCCATGAGATCACGGTTGTCACTCGTTTCCCGTTGCAAAGGATAATCCAAAACCGTGAGACTACCGGCAGAATATTGGAGTGGGACTTGGAGTTATCTAGCTTTGGTTTGAAGTTTGAGAGCACATCAACCATTCAGAGCAGGGCATTGGCAGAGTTTATTGCAGAATGGACGCCAATCCCTAACGAGGAAGTAACAGAGACAGTTATCCCCGACAAGGAATCATCCAGGAATGGATTATGTATTTTGATGGTGCCTTTTCCCTGCAAGGTGTAGGAGCTGGCATGCTTCTCATTGCCCCCTCTGAGGAGCACTTGAAGTATGTCGTCCAAATGCATTTTTCCTGGGAAGAAGCAACCAACAATACATCTGAGTATGAAGTGCTCTTTGCCAGGCTGAGGATTGCAGCTGAATTTGGAATCAAGAAACTGATCATTCGAGGAGATTCACAACTTGTGGTGAGACAAGTCAACAAGGATTACCAAATTCCATTGATGGAGGCATACGTCGAGGAAGTGAGGAGATTGGAGGAGAACTTTGACGGATTGCAAACAGAGCTTGTACCCCATGCGGAAAACAACCTAGCTGATCATCTGCCAAAGTGTGCTACATAGAAGCTTCCTGTGGAACCAGGGACTTTTGTTCTCCATCTCAATCAGCCCTGCGTATCCCCAGCAACAATGGCCCGAAAAAGGATAAAGTTGGACATCAGTAAGCCTCTTTCAGTAGAGCCGTTCGCTCCTGGCAGAGACCCTGCCGGAAACAACTCCTCGCAGCCTGCCAGACCACCCCCTCATGTCGGGCCCATGGACCCCGCGAACGAGGCTTGTACTCCCGCAACAGAGGAGGTGCCACTAGTCCTCGTTGCCGAGCCCCAGCCTCCAACTTGGGTAAGGCACATTGTCCACTTCCTCCAAACCGGAGAGCTTCCCCGCGACCAAGTTTCCAAGTGTTCATAGGCGGTCCTTTTCCTTCCTTGGGGAGAGGGAATTTCAGATTCTTCTCCCTGATTATCCTCCTTTGCGGAGACACTAATTCCCCCGGTTTGGATAAGTATTGCTTGAGGTCTTCTGTCGGCTTCTTTATTA
The DNA here is from genome assembly GCA_032464435.1 of Aegilops umbellulata. Lineage (NCBI taxonomy): Eukaryota > Viridiplantae > Streptophyta > Magnoliopsida > Poales > Poaceae > Aegilops > Aegilops umbellulata. Next base: position 32,655,300 of record CP136059.1, read on the forward strand.
CTCCCTTTATCTTCCCATAATGGCACTTGATAAGGTGCGGGCTCGAGCATCCTAACAAGTACAGGATCCGGTGAGCCTGCGGGAAGGGGGGCCGAACACCTGATCATCTTCGCCTTTTTTATGTAGTCCTGGTGAAAGAGCGATTGTTTAGAATGATGTTAGGACAAAAGAAAAGACAGTGTGTTCGGCTGCAGAAATACTTACAGGGGTATCTGGACGATTGCACTTTAGACCCGCATCCTCGATGGTGTCCCGACACTTCATTCGTGATCCGAAGAACAATCCATACATCCCTTCGAGCGTCACGCCGAAGAATTGCTGAATAGTTCGCGGTCCTTCCGGATTGAACTCCCACATACGGAGAGGTTGACGTTTACATGGCAGGACCCGACAAACTAGAATGACATGCATTACCTTGACAAGGCTGACATCTCTCTTGAGGAGATCTCGGATGCGACTCTGCAATGTCAGCACGTCATTAACTGGCCTCCAGTCCAGCCCCTTGTTGACCCATGATGCCAGTTGTGGCGGGGGTCCCGAACGGAAGGCGGGGGCAGCTACCCACTTAGTACTTTGGGGAGGAGTGATGTAAAACCACTCCCGCTGCCACAAGGCGTGCATCTCCGGGAAGGAACCCTTTGGCCATGGAGCATCGGCGCCTTTGCTTATTATAGCACCTCCGCATTCTGCGTGTCGCCCATTGATCATCTTCAGCTTCACATTGAAGGTCTTGAGCCATAAGCCGAAGTGTGGGGTGATGTGGAGGAAGGCCTCACACACGACGATGAACAACGAGATGTGAAGGATGGAATCCGGAGCCAGATCATGGAAATCGAGCCCGTAATAGAACATAAGCCCTCTAACAAAGGGATCAAGACTAAAGCCTAGCCCTCGGAGGAAGTGGGAAACAAATGCGACACTCTCGTTGGGTTTGGGAGTGGGGTTGACCTGCCCTTGAGCAGGCAGCCTGTGCGAGATCTCGGCGGTCAGATACCTGGCTTCTCTTAGCTTCTTGATGTCCTCCTTTGTGATAGAGGAGGCCATCCACCGACCTTGAAGGTTGGATCCGGACATGGTTGAAGGTCCGAAGCGTTTAGCCTGAGCCTTGGGTGTTGGAATTCGAGGTGGGGGAAGGATTCAATTGAGCGCGAGAAGAAAAGGACAGGCCTTGGCCCCTTTATAAAGAGGGTGAATATCAAGCATCCTCCGCATGGACATTTGGAACTCGCCTAAAATCGAGGAGTCATACCAACAGGCAAGATTGGGTTACCCATACCCGTATTGATGAGAATCCCGTGATAAGGGGAACACGATCTCTGCTTCGACAAGACGTGCCAATAAAACCGCCTCACAAAACGTGAAGTGGTAGGCTGGGAGAAATGGTTTGAATAATTACCAGGCCATGGTGTGATGTCACGTTATGAAAAGTTGTCAGTAGATTAGATTTGTGGAAATATTATACTCTCTACGGTGGTATGTGGAATTTGTTTTGCAGAGCCGGACCCTATCCCTGTGTTCAAAATCTTCTATGCAGTATTCGGAGGAAGAACCCGCCTTCCAATGCCGAAGACAATCTGTGCGCCGGACTCATCGTTATTGAAGCCTGGTTCACGGGCTACTGAGGGAGTCCTAGATTAGGGGGTCCTCGGACAGCTGGACTGTTGGACTATGAAGATACAAGATTGAAGACTTCGTCCCGTGTCCGAGTGGGACTCTCCTTGGCGTGGAAGGCAAGCTTGGTAATTCGGATCTGCAGATCTCCTCCCTTGTAACCGACTCTGTGTAACCCTAGCCCCCTCCGTTGTCTATATAAACTGGAGGGTTTAGTCCGTAGGACAACAACAATCATAATCATAGGCTACCTTCTAGGGTTTAGCCTCTTCGATCTCGTGGTAGATCAACTCTTGTAATACTCATATCATCAAGATCAATGAAGCAGGAAGTAGGGTATTACCTCCATCGAGAGGGCCCGAACCTGGGTAAACATCGTGTCCCCCGCCTCCTGTTACCATCCGCCTTAGATGCACAGTTTGGGACCACCTACCCGAGATCTGTCGGTTTTGACACCAATAGAGAAGGAGGTTGATGAGGTTCATCTTGGTGTACTTCCTCGTTTCCCCCATCTTGGCGTGTCCCACTTGTGGATTCCTCCGAGTCAACTCGTGGTTCACCTTGTCGTGAGGTAGAGGCTTCCACTTGAACAGACGAGGTACTCTCCTTCACCTCCGTTGGGCGTGCCAATAGAAAAGTCTTGGATTGCTTCCGAAGTGTCTTTGTCTCCTACATCAATTGGCAATTGGTACTTGGGAGCCGTTAGGTTCATCAAACTTCACATCTACCATCTCTTCAACATTTCAGGTGAAATTGGTGTAGACATGGTAAGTGTGAGAGCTTGAGCCATAACTGAATAGGAAACCTTCATGAGATCCAGGAGCAAATTTTGAATGACGATGCTTATCAAGAATATAGCACTTTGAGCCGAATACTCGAAAGTATCCAACTCAGGGTTTGTAACCGGTGAGAAGCTCGTATGTCGTCTTGCTGAGTAGCTTGTGAAGATATAGACGATTTGTTGCATGACACGCTGTCTGAACCGCTTCCGCCCAAAAGTGTTTTGGTGTCTTGTACTCATCAAGCATCATTCTAACCATCTAAATAAGAGTCCGGTTCTTTCTCTCAACAACTCCATTTTGTTGAGGTGTGTACATAGCCGAGAGCTCATGTGAAATCCCTTCTTTGTCAAGAAAGGTGTCCACATTTGCGTTCTTGAACTCCGTCCCATTGTCACTGCGAACCTTCTTGAACTTCACTTCAAATTGATTTTGGGCCTTCATAGCAATGTTTTTGAAGATCTTTTGGACCCGCGATTTATCGTCAAGAAGGAACACCGACGTAAATCTTGAAAAGTCGTCGACAATGACTAAACCGAATGAATTACCACTGAGACTTTTATAGGCATTTGGACCAAAAAGATCCATGTGAAGCAACTCGAGCGGTCTTCTCGTGGCCATGATGTATTTCATGGGTGGCTTCCTCCAACCTGTTTTTCCTGCCTGACAAGCACTGCAAAGTCTATCCTTGTCAAATATAATGTCTTTAACTCCAAGGATATGATCACCTTTCATAAGCTTATCAAGATTTCGCATGCCCACGTGGCCTAACCTCCTATGCCACAACCAACCTTCAGATGAGTTAGCAATTAAGCCAGTTCTTGGTTGAGCCTTTTTAGTGAAATCAACAATGTATAGATCACCACTACGTATACCGGTAAAGACCATATTATGATTATTTCTTCGAAACACTTGGCAATATACTTCAGTAAATAGGACATTGAAACCGAAATCGGCTAGTGTAGATATGAAAAGTAAATTATAGCCAAGAGATTCAACGAGCATAACATTTTAGATGGAGCTGTCATGTGAGATGGCCACCTTACCTAGGCCAACCACCTTACCCTTTGAGTTATCACCAAAAGTGGCATACTTTCGAGGATCATTGTTTTCAGCAAGCTCAAGAAACATATCCTTGTCTCCGGTCATGTGATCGGTACATCCACTATCAAGAACCCATTCCTTTCCTCCGGCCATGTAGCCGCGAAGGTTAGCCATAAGACCACAGTGTCTCATATACTCATCAAGATCAAAGACACTATCATCACCGTCATCATAGTATCCATGTTCAGCATCGTCTTGTGATTAATCATCACCTAGAGAGAGTGATTCATTACATGTATGACCATGGCAATGTGCATCTTTATGATTTTTGGTGTTTTTGGTTTATAGATCGGAAAGTAAAAGATTGCAAAATAGTAGATCGGAAACTTATATGATGGAAAATAGACTCGGGGGCCATAGGTTTCACTAGAGGCTTCTTTCAAGATAGAAAATAATACGATGTGTGAACAAATTACTGCCAAGTAATTGATAGAAAAGCACAAAGTTATGACGATATCTAAGGCAGTGATCATGAATATAGGCATCAGGTCCCTGTCAAGTAGACCGAAACGATTCTACATCTACTACTATTACTCCAAACATCATCCGCTATCCAGCATGCATCTAGAGTATTAAGTTCATAAACAACGAAGTAACACATTAAGCAAGATGACATGATGTACAGGAATTAACTCAAGCAATATGATGAAAACCCCATCTTTTTATCCTCGATGGCAACAACAAAATGTGTGCCTTGCTGCCCCTACTGTCACTGGGAAAGGACACCACAAGATTGAACCCAAAGCTAAGCACTTCTCCCATTGCAAGAAAAACCAATCTAGTTGGCCAAACCAACCCGATAGTTCAAAGAGAGTTACAAAGATATCAAGTCATCCATATAAGAATTCAGAGAAGATTCCAATAATATTCATAGATAAGATGATCATAAATCCACAATTCATCGGATGTCGGAAAACACACCGCAAAAAAGTATTATATCGAATAGATCTCCAGAACATCGAGGAGAACATGGTATTGAGAATCAAAGAGAGAGAAAAAGCCATCTAGCTACTAGCTATGGACCCGTAGGTCTGTGGTAAACTACTCATGCTTCATCGCAAGGGCAATAGAGATGATGTAGAAGCCCTCCATGATCGAATCCCCCTCCGTCAAGATGCCGAAAAGGGCCCCTAGATGGGATCTCATGGGTACACAAGGTTGCGGCAGTGGAAAAGTATTTTCATGGATGCCTCTGGTGGTTTGGGGATATATGGGAATACATAGGCGAAAGAATTAGGTAAGGAGGTGCACGAGGGGCCCACAAGGGTGCGGGGTGCGCCCTCCGTCCTTGTGGCCGCCTCGTGGCTCCTCTGACTTCATCTCCAAGTATCTTGGTTGTCTTCTAGTTCAAGAAAAATCATCGTGAATGTTTTATTCCGTTTGGACTCCGTTTGGTATTCCTTTTTCGTTAAACCCCAAAACAAGGGAAAACAGGAACTGACACTGGGCTCTAGGTTAATAGGTTAGTCCCAAAAATAATATAAAATAGCATATTAATGCATATAAAACATCCAAAACAGATAATATAATAGCACGCAATAATAAAAAATTATAGACACGTTGGAGACGTATCAAGCATCCCCAAGCTTAATTCTTGCTCGTCCTCGAGTAGGTAAATGACAAAAATAGAATTTTTGATGTGGAATGCTTCCTAAAATATTTATCCATGTAATTTTCTTTATTGTGGAATGAATGTTCAGATCCGTAATATTCAAAACAAAAGTTTCATATGGACATAAAAACAATAATACTTCAACCATACTAACAAGGCAATTATGTCTTCTCAAAATAACATGGCCAAAGAAAGCTTATCCCTACAAAATCATATAGTCTAGCTATGCTCCATCGTCATCACACAAAATATCCAAATCATGCACAACCCCAATGACAAGCCAAGCAATTGTTTCATACTTTTGATTTTCTCAAACTTTTTCAACTTTCACACAATAGATGAGCGTGAGCCATGGACAAAGCACTATAGGTGGAATAGAAGGTGGCTGTGGAGAAGACAAAAAGAGGGAGATAGTCTCACATCAAGTAGGCGTATCAATGGGCTATGGATATGCCCATCAATAGATATCAATGTGAGTGAGTAGAGATTTCCATGTAACGGATGCACTAGAGCTATAAGTTTATGAAAGCTCAAAAAGAAAACTAAGTGGGTGTGCATACAACTTGCTTGCTCATGAAGACCTAAGGCAAATTTGAGGAAGCCCATCGTTGGAATATACAAGCCAAGTTCTATAATGAAAATTTCCCACTAGTATATGAAAGTGACAATATAGGAGACTCCCTATGATGAAGATCATGGTGCTACTTTGAAGCACAAGTGTGGTAAAAGGATAGTAACATTGCCCCTTCTCTCTTTTTCTCTCCCTTTATTTCCATTATTTGGGTATTCTCTTTTTTTATTTGGCCTTTTCTCTCTTTTTATTTATTTCCTCGCATGGGACAATGCTCTAATAATGAAGATCATCACACTTTTATTTACTAACAACTCAAAAATGGCAACTTGATAGTAGAACAAAATTTGACTCTATATGAATGCCTCCGGTGGTGTACCGGGATGTGCAATGAATCAAGAGTGACATGTATGAAAGAATTATGAACGGTGGATTTGCCACAAATACGATGCCAACTACATGATCATGCAAAGCAATACGACAATGATGATGTGTGTCGTAATAAACGGAACAGTGGAAAGTTGCATGGCAATATATCTCGGAATGGCTATGGAAATGCCATAATAGGTAGGTATGGTGGCTATTTTGAGCAAGGTATATGGTACCGGCGAAAGTTGCGCGGTACTAGAGAGGCTAGCAATGATGGAAGGGTGAGAGTGCGTGTAATCCATGGACTCAACATTAGTCATAAAGAACTCACATACTTTTTGCAAAAATCTATTAGTCATTGAAACAAAGTACTACGTGCATGCTCCTAGGGGGATAGATTGGTAGGAAAAGACCATCGCTTGTCCCCGACCGCCACTCATAAGGAGGAAAATCTAAAAATATATCATGCTCCAACTTCGTTACATAACGGTTCACCATACATGCATGCTACGGGACACACAAACCATAACACATGTATTTCTCAAATTCACAATCTTGATATCTCAAAACAATCATAAGGAATCAAACTTCTCATAGTATTCAATGCACTTTATATGAAAGTTTTTATTATATCCCTCTTGGATGCCTATCATATTAGGACTAAATTTATAACCAAAGCAAATTACCATGTTGTTTAAAGACTCTCAAAATAATAAGTGAAGCATGAGAGTTCATCAATTTCTATAAAATAAAAATACCGCCGTGCTCCAAAAAGATATAAGTGAAGCACTAGAGCAAAATTGCCTAGCTCAAAAGATATAAGTGAAGCACATAGAGTATTCTAAGAAATCACGATTCATGCGTGTCCCTCTAAAAAGGTGTGAACAACAAGGATCATTTTGTCAAACTAAAAAGCAAATACTTAAATCATACAAGACGCTCCAAGTAAAACACATATCATGTGGTGAATAAAAATATAGCCTCAAGTAAAGTTACTGATAGACGAAGACGAAAGAGGGATGCCTTCCGGGGCATCCCCAAGTTTAGGCTCTTGGTTGTCCTTGAATATTACCTTGGGGTGCCTTAGACATCCCCAAGCTTAGGATTTTGCCACTCCTTATTACATAGTCCATCAAATCCTTACCTAATACTTGAAAACTTCACAACACAAAACTCAACAGAAAGTCTCATAAGCTCCGTTAGTATAAGAAAATAAATCACCACTTTTGGTACTATTATGAACTCATTCTTTATTTATATTAGTGTAATATCTACTGTATTACAACTTATCCATGGTTCATACCCCCGATACTATCCATAGAATCATCAAAATAAGCAAACAACACAAAGAAAACAGAATATGTCAAAAATAGAACAGTCTGTAGTAATCTGGATAGTTTGAATACTTCTGTAGCTCCAAAAAATCTGAAAATTAGGACAACAGGAGAAATTTGTATATAAATCTTTTGTAAAAAAGTTCAGAATTTTATCACGCTTCCATGATTTTTAAAAATTCTTGTACTGAGCGCAAAAGTTTTTGTTTTTCAGGAAGATCAAATCAACTATCACTGTAAACAATCCCATAGGTCTTACTTGGCACAAACACTAATTAAAACACAAAAAACATCTAAATAGAGTCTAGATGAATTATATATTGCAAAACAGAACATAAAAATCAAAAACAATAATAAAATTGGGTTGCCTCCAACAAGCGCTATTGTTTAACGCCCTTAGCTAGGCATAAAAACACGAATATATCTAGGTATTGTCATCTTTGATATGCAATCCATAAGTGGATCTCATAATAGATTTATAAGGCAATTCAATTTTCTTTCTTGGAAAGTGTTACATGCCGTTCCTTAATGGAAATTGGAATCTAATGTTTCCTTCTTTCATATCAATAATTGCACCAATTGTTCTAAGGAAATGTCTACCAAGAATAGTATGACATGTAGGATTGCAATCTATATCAAGAACAATGAAATCTACCAGCACATAATTACTATTTGCAACAATAAGGACATCATTAATCCTTCCCATAGGTTTCTTAATAGTGGAATCTGCAAGATGCAAATTTAAAGAGCAATCATCAAATTCACGGAAACCTAACACAACACATAAAGTTTTTGGAATCATGGAAACACTAGCACCCAAACCACACAAAGCATGGCACTCATAATCTTTAATCTTAATCTTAATACTGGTTCCCACTCATCATAAAATTTTCTAGGGATAGAAACTTCCAATTCAAGCTTTTCTTCAAAAGATCGCATCATAGCATCAACGATATGTTAGTAAAAGCTTTGTTTTGATTATAAGCATGAGGAGAATTCAACATGGATTGCAACAAGTAAACACAATCTATTAAAGAACAATTATCATAATTAAATTCCTTGAAATCCAAAAGGTGGGTTCATTGCTACTTATAGTTTTGACCTCTCCAATCCCACTTTTATCAACTTTTACATCAAGATCTGAAAACTCTGAATCATTGGGACGCATTTTAACTAAATTTGACTCATCTCTAGTCCCCTCTTTATCAAGATTTATATTGGAAAAGAAAGATTCAATAGGAGTCACATCAATCACTTTAAGATCTTCATCATTATTTTCACGGAACCTAGAAGAACACGTTTTTAAAAACCAATCTCGCTTAGCATGTATCTTAGCGCTTCTTTTCTTTGCACTCATCAATGGAAATTCTCATAGCTTTGAGAGACTCATTGATATCATGCTTGGGTGGAATAGGTATAAGTTTCAAAGAATCAACATCGAGAGAAATTCTATGCACTTTCCTAGCCAAATCATCAATCTTAAGCAATTTTTCTTCAATCAAAGCATTGGAATTCTTTTGCAAACTCATAAATTCTTTAATGCTATTCTCAAAATCAGAGGGCATCTTATTATAATTTCCATATGAATTGTTGTAGGAATTACCATAATTATTAGAGGAATTACTAGGAAACGGCCTAGGATTAAAATTACCTCTATACGCGTTATTACCAAAATTGTTCCTACCAACAAAATTCACGTCCATAGATGTAACGCCCCGGACACACCTGCCGGTGGTCGTTACTCCTGGCGGGATCAAGACTGGCCCCATAGATCATTACTAGTCTTTTCTGCGCACTTTGTCCTCACTCGTGCCCACCCGGGAGCAGCTTCCCGGTCGGTCACCCATCCTAAAACTACCCCAAGCTGAGCACGCTTAACTTTGGAGTTCTTTCCGAATGGGTTCCCAGAAAAGAAGGACTTCCTTATAGATATGAGTAGTCTATCATCCGTAATAAGCAGGGCTATCACATACACTCCCAATCAGAGCAATTGACATCCTCGTCGGGCCACAGGAACGTTTCCTCTTGGCACATACGTCTGTGCATCCATTCTGATACATGTGCCATGTCGTGTGCCATGATGGGTCACAAACGTCATGAACAACGTGACCGCACACCTGTCTGCCAACATCTGTGTAACCGCGAGGGTCGGCTCTGATACCAACTTGTAACGCCCAGGACACACCCGCCGGTGGTCATTACTCCTGGCGAGATCTAGACTGGCCCCATAGATAAATACTAGTCTTTTCTATGCACTTTGTCCTCACTCGTGCTCACCCGGGAGCAACTTTCCGGTCGGTCACCCATCCATAAACTACTCCAAGCTGAGCACGCTTAACTTTGGAGATCTTTTCGAATGGGCTCCTGGAAAAGAAGAAATTCCTTATTGATATGAGTAGTCTATCATCCCTAATAAGCCAGGCTATCACATAGCGTCTGAGTAGAAAACAAAACCTGCAAGACCTCCCGGTGTGCCGACGCACTGATAGTAGCCTCGCGTATCTCATCTCAGGCCACGATCGGATGAGCACAGCGTACAACAACTTAGACCCGAGAGAAGCCACACACGACTCTGTTTTGGACCAGCACTCAGGAGGTTGATTAAGTCCTCAGGGTCCGGAAAGTCCTTATGCAAGTTTTAGTTGTTATTAGGCAAATGGTAAAGCCAATCTTGGGCCTTGCTGGAAGAGTTTTCTTCAAAGAAAATTGTCAAGAGGTGCTGTCGGTGTCAAAACCGGCGGATCTCGGGTAGGGGTCCCGAACTGTGCATCAAGGTCGGATGGTAACAGGAGACAAGGGACACGATGTTTTTACCTAGGTTCGGGCCCTCTCGATGGAGGTAAAACCCTACTCCTGCTTGATTAATATTGATGATATGGGTAGTACAAGAGTAGATCTACCACGAGATCAAGGAGGCTAAACCCTAGAAGCTAGCCTATGGTATGATTGTGTATGACGATTGTTCTGTCCTACGGACTACAACCCTCCAGTTTATATAGACACCGGATAGGGTTAGGGTTACACGGAGTCGGTTACAATGGTAGAAGATGTTGAGTATCCGCATCGCCTAGCTTGCCTTCCACGCCAAAGAAAGTTCCTTCCGGACACGGGACGAAGTCTTCAATCTTGTATCTTCATAGTCCAGGAGTCCGGCTGAAGGTATAGTCCGGCTACCCGAACACCCCCTAATCCAGGACTCCCTCAGTAGCCCCTGAACCAGGCTTTAATGATGACGAGTCCGGCGTGCAGATTGTCTTTGGCATTGCAAGGAGGGTTCCTCCTCCAAGTTCTTCATAAAAGATTGTAAACACCAAGAATAGTGTCCGGCTCTGCAAAATATGTTTCCACATATTGCCATAGAGAGAATAATATAAACACAAATCAAATCTGCTGACGTATTCCGCAGTGCGTCAACACACTGCGGCCAAGCTCTTTATACAAATTGTTTTCACTTTTTCCACCTCATCGCGTTTAGCGAGGCGGTTTCCTTGGCACGTCTTGTCAAAGCATAGATCATGTGCCCCTTTTAATGGGATTCTCATCAATACGGACGTGGGTAACCCAACCGCGCCATTTACCACGACGCTTGGGAGGCAAGCGAGTTTTATTAGGTAGGTGGGGACGCATAACCACATCCGCCCATATAAGGGGATAAGGATCCACCTTTTCACCAACGCCTTCTTCCTCCTTTGCCAATCCATCTCTCGCGCACTCAAGCTCCAGCGCCCAAGCCCGCTCTTCCCACCTCATCCTTCAACAGCAATGTCCAGAGCGGGAGGCAAGTGGATGGTTTCCTCCATCATAGAGGCTCAAGTAAAAGAGCTAAGGAAAGCCGGATACCTGTCCAAGGACATCCCGCACCGGCTTCCTGAGGAGGGGCAGCTTCTCCCCACCCCAAGGCCCCATGAGAGGGTAGTTTTTCTTCCCCACTTCCTCCGCGGACTGGGTTTTCCACTCCACCCATTTGTCCGGGGACTCATGTTCTACTATGGCCTAGATTTCCACGATCTGGCCCCGAACTTCATCCTCAACATCTCGGTGTTTATCATCGTGTGTGAGGCCTTCCTCCGCGTCCGCCCCCATTTTGGCCTTTGGCTCAAGACCTTCAACGTCAAGCCCAAGGTGTTGCGCGGCAACCAAGCGGAGTGCAGAGGCGCTATGGCTGGCAAGATAGCCAACGTCCTCTGGTTCGAGGGCTCCTTTGTGGAGACCCTAAAGGGGTGGCAAGCAGGGTGGTTTTACATCACCGAGCCACGCGATCCGACATGGGTCGCAACCCCCGAGTTGCGATCCGGACCCCCCACGCGGCTTATGTCCTGGAAAGAGATGGGCCTGTCGTGGGGGAACGAAGAAGAGTTGACCGGATTGCAAACTTGCATCCAGTCCCTGGTGAACAAGCCAATCCGACTTGTCAACGTAGTCCAGGTCATGCTCGTTCGCCAGATCCTCCCGTGCCAACAACGGGACTTCAATTTGTGGGAGTTCGACCCGGCGCAGCACCAAACCCTCAATAGGCTCTTCGACACGACGTATGAAGATGCTTGGAAGGCGCTTTTCAAAGGCGCCGAGGCTCCCGCGTCCGCTTCCGAGGACCGTGGATACAGCTCGCAGCGTTACGCTGGCGAGGTAAGCTATCTATGCCTTTGACAGGACTATTAAGATCTTTTTCATAGACTAACTCTGTGTGGGATCTAAACTCCCTTACCTTTGACAGGCTTGGCAGGCGATATCCGGACCAATTAACTGTCCGGCTCCCCTGCCCGAAGACCCAGCCCCAGCTCTCCTAGTGAAGCTGCTGACTCCGGCACCTTACGTGGTGCCGGAAAAGAAGGTCAAGAAGAAGAAGACCACCGGGACTCGAAAGAGTGCCCGTAACTTGGTGGTGTCGGACTCGTCGTCTGACGAGTCTGAAGCGCCCTCCTCTCATGAAAACGAGGAGGAGGAAGAAGAGAGCTCTCCCCCCTAGTGGGGGAAGAAAAGAAGAAGAAGGTCGCCCCATCGGGGGAGGCCGAGGGGTCTAGGAAGAGGAAGACCCCTCCGCCGGACTACTCCCACGACACCGAAGAGAGCGGTGAGGAGTGGCCGGACAGGGCCAAGCGTCCATAGAAATCGTAAGTATTCATATACCAGAGTGTCTCATGATATTCCTTTTAATGCACAGCTCTCCATAATGTCGAATGTGATTTATGCAGCACGCCCCGGGCCGAACTCGACGATTCGTCGAGCGGCTCCCTGGATACGTCGGACGTGAACTCAGTTCTGCCCGCACTGTGGACGACGCCGAAGTGGCGTCAAAACAAGCTCCGGGGCAGGAGGAGGTGGTCCTGGAGGAGCCGAAAGGTGACCTCCCGGACCCCAGGAGTAAAGGGGACAAGACCCCCTAGGGCTCCGAGTCCGGCTTTGCGCCGGACGCCGCGCCGGACTCTCCATTAGTTCCGGTTCGTGGTAGGCGAACTCCTTCCAAGAGGAGCAAGCCTTCTGAGCCGGCAGCCTCCGTCCAACCGGAGGTGCCAGACAATCTACTGGAGGTGCTTGACAGCGCCTCCATCGACGAGGAACACCGTACTATTATGAGTATGGTGATCCGAAGGGTTCAGTTCGCCAAAAGCGGACTGACTGAAGCTTGCGCTAGCCTTCTGACAGGCTTTGAGGTAAGTAGAAATATGTCAAAATATGAACGCATAGACAGTAGCCCCTGATGCTCTGTTCGGCGTTCGAAAAGAAAAGCCGAATAGAGGATCTATCAATTTTCGCAGGAGTCTAACAATAAAGAGTCAATATGCGTATGCAGGCTTTGCTGCTATCCACCGCCGCATTGACTGCACAGATGGAAGTCCTAAAAAAGGACCTCGGGCGGACCGAGCAGGAGCTTGGCCTTGCCAAACGGCAGCTCGAGAAAAAAGAAGGTAAGAAATACCCTACAAAGAAAAAAGTTGCTTATAGAGAGGCGTGATTGCAAAAAAAAAACAGGATCGTGCTGCTTATTGTAGGGGCCACAAATGAGGTGGCGACCCTCAAGCAGGCGCTCACTGAGGCCGAAAATAAAACGGCCGAGGAGCGCACCGAGCAAGAGAGGCTTGGGGCTCAGGTTGACGAGGTGCAGCAAGAGCTGCAGGCTCTCATGGAAAAACATGAGAGCTTGGAGCTTGAGTCAAAGGCGCAAGCACCCGAGCTCGTGTCGGCCCTCGAGACCGCCAAGGGTGCCAAGGCCGAAGCCCAAAAGGCCCTCTAAGAGTTGGAGGAGATGAAAAAGATAGCAGCGGGTAAGGCATTCTTAATGCAAAGTAGGAATATAAAAGTAAACTACCTGTCACTTACCCGAATCCGGAGTTCTCCAGGGGCGTCCGCCGATCTTCCCCGCAGCGTATCCGCCGCCGCCGCATTCTACCGAGCCGAAGAGGGCAGCTCGACGGAGAATGTGTTCTGGTCTCAGTATTCTAAGGCCCGACACCCTGTGCCTTTGAGCGATCAGCTGAAACAGCTGGTCGAGCTCCACAAGGCGGCCGAACAAGACATGAAGGGCTTCTTAGTTCGGCTGTGGCCCGGAGAGGCCCTGCCTGGGAGCTACTTCGGGCTGCTGCGACGGCTGGTGGAGGCCTGTCCACAGCTTGAGGTCATCAAGCGTTCCGCCTGCATCAAAGGTGCCCGGAGGGCCCTTGCCCGTGCAAAGGTGCACTTGGGTAAGCTTGACAGAGAGAAGCTGGTGAAGGACGGGCCGCCGCAGGGGAAGGAGCATCGCAAGCCCGAGAACTACTACAAGGATGTTCTTCCCGGTGCCCGCCTTATTGCGGATGAATGTACTAGAGATGTAGTATTTGAATGAACTCGCTCGTGTTTATCCTGTGCGCTGAAAACTTGTTCATATGCGCTAAGCAATGCTTATGAATTTAAAATATTATTTTCTGTGCGGCCGTTTATCAAAAATTGGGAGATGGCCAGTCGTCGGCTTCTGCCCCCATGCCGCTAGTGCTGGGGTGTTCGGGATAAACCTGAGCGCTCTTTTTCCCATGGTTGGGTCCTTCGAGGGAGGCGCTCAGCACAACGAACTAGGCAATCGGACTATAATGCTTGAACACTCTCACTTAGCCATAAAACTTTATAATTTTAAATTTCGGCGAAGCCCCTAGTTCGGAAGACCGAATTCGGGGCGCTATCCACGCCTTTGGCCGGACAGAGCCAGCTCCTCGCTCGAAGCGGCATAAGCCTTTAAGGACTCGAAAAACCTCTCGAACATCGACCGATCTCTCGCTTTATCATGACAGTCAGTTTTAGCTTTCTCCACTGAGGTGCTTAACCTAGCTGAACCGGGGCACAATCACAGTGGTTCTCCTAGTGCTACCTTAGCCGATATAGCGGAACGTAAGGCACCAAAACATAGGAGTCGGGAAAACCCAACTATTGACCCAAATCATGATTCGGAGCCGATGCATATAGTGCTATAAGTTCGGGGTGCCGCACTTGTGAAAGTGTACGGATTTCTCATGCCAGATCGAAGGATACTGAAGCCCCTGGCTTGTTTGCCGTACCATGGTGTACGGGTGCGATCATGTTATTTAATAAACATATATATTAAAAGAAAATAATGCAAAAAATAGGCAAAAAGCTATGCATTGTTTATAAAGAGGCTATTTATCAAAGCCGAACTATACAAGTAGTGCGATAAGCAAAAAGATAGTAGACTATTTAACATGTCCTGACCAGGGACAGGCCGCGGAATTGTGTTTGAAACAGATATACCGCTCGTAATAGAGACCACATGAGAGTTCCATAATGCGGCGTAGCTTTGTCTGCTTCCCTGGATCTTGCATCGTTTGTGCGGCAGCCGAAATGCCGAACAGGTCGTCTGAAGTATGGAGTCCTGAAAGTAATGAAAAGAATCCGGCAGCCCCTAGTACGTTTTAAGCCGTATTCTGAGCATGCCGTTACCATGCCCCTTCCCCTATGCCCATGGTATTTCAAGGGCGTAATTATGTACGCGAGGTACTAGCTCCGCTATGTCGCGATGGCTAGGGTTGGGGCCGCATTGCTACGCCTGCTCAGAACGTGCCAGGCGGTCTTGTTGTAGGTTACTCCCGGCGCGCTTGGCAGTGTCTGGCTTTTTAACGGCCGGACTGGAGAGCTGCCTAAGAAGGCTGCTTTGTACTTCCGCTGCGAGAGCCACCGTGTGCTCCTCCGTACGAAGGGAGCGTTCGGTGTTTCCGTTACCGTGATTACTCCTTGAGGGCCTGGCATCTTGAGCTTGAGGTATGCGTAGTGCGGCACCGCATTGAATTTGGCAAATGCGGTTCGTCCGAGGAGGGCGTGATAGCCACTGCGGAACGGGACTATGTCGAAGATTAACTCTTCGCTTCAGAAGTTATCCGGAGATCCGAAGACCACATCAAGTGTTACGGAGCCAGTACAGTTGGCTTCCACACCTGGTATAACGCCTTTAAAGGTCGTTCTTGTGGGCTTAATCCTTGATGGATCTATGCCCATTTTCTGCACTGTATCCTGATAAAGCAGGTTCAGGCTACTGCCGCCGTCCATGAGGACTCTTGTGAGATGAAATCCGTCGATGATTGGGTCGAGAACCAATGCGGCAAAGCCACCATGCCGGATGCTAGTGGGGTGGTCCCTTCGATCAAAAGTGATTGGGCAAGAGGACCATGGGTTGAACTTTGGGGCGACTGGCTCCATCGCGTATACGTCCCGTAGCGCACGCTTCCGCTCCTTCTTGGGAATGTGGGTTGCGTATATCATGTTCACCGTCCGCACTTCTGGGGGAAACCCCTTCTGTCCATTGTTGTTTGGTGGCCTGGGCTCCTCCTCGTCATCGCTATGCAGCCCCTTGTCTTTGTTTCCGGCTCTTAACTTGCCTGCCTGCTTGAACACCCAACAGTCCCTATTGGTGTGATTGGCTGGCCTTTCGGGGGTGCCATGGATTTGGCACAAGCGGTCGAGTATTCGGTCCAAACTGGACAGGCCTTGAGTATTCTTTTTAAATGGCTTTTTCCGCTGACCGGACTTATAGCCTCTGAATCCGGCGTTGACTGTCGTATCTTCATTGCTGTCGCTGCTACGGCGGCGCTTTTGCTTATTTCGACGTGTCCTGCCACTTTTGTCCTTGGTATCCGAATTACCAGGGTTCTTTGATAAGTTGTTGCTGCGAGCTAGCCAGCTATCTTCTCCCGCGCAAAAGCAGGTCATGAGTGTCATGAGGGCTGCCATAGATTTTGGCTTTTCCTGTCCCAGGTGCCGGGCAAGCCACTCGTCGCGGATGTTATGCTTGAAGGCTGCCAGGGCCTCTGCGTCCGGACAGTCGACTATCTGGTTTTTCTTTGTTAGGAACCGTGTCCAGAATTGCCTGGCCGATTCCTCTGGCTGCTGAATTATGTGGCTTAGGTCGTCGGCATCCGGTGGTCGCACATAAGTGCCCTGGAAGTTGTCGAGGAATGCAGCTTCCAGGTCCTCCCAAGAACCGATTGAGTCCGCTGGCAGGCTGTTAAGCCAGTGCCGGGCCGGTGCTTTGAGTTTGATAGGGAGGTATTTGATGGCGTGTAGATCATCGCCACGTGCCATGTAGATGTGAAGGAGATAATCCTCGATCCATACCGCCGGGTCTGTAGTGCCATCGTATAATTTGATGTTTACGGGTTTGAAACCCTCTGGGATTTTATGATCCATTACTTCATTTATGAAGCATAGTGGGTGTGCGGCGCCCCTGTACTGGGCTATGTCACGACGCAGATCAGAAGAGCTATGTCTATTGTGTTCGGCCCGGCCGGATTTATTTTGTCCGGAGTGAAGATCATCGTCACGTGTCGTCGGGCGCCTGCGCG